>CM054057.1:671071183-672320280 GCA_028641055.1 Alopecurus myosuroides
ATGAACAAATAAGTTATGAATAATAAAATCACTTTATTAAATTGCCTCTAGGGCATAAATCCATCACTCTGGTCGATGTTGTTTGATTATTTCAATAGTTGCGTGCGTGCACGTAGCCTTGGCAGTGCGGCTCAAAACTAAAATTATGGGAGAACCATCCTTGGTGTTTACAGGCCGATGGTTTGTTATCTTTGCCATTGTTCTATGGCTCCTTTCAGAAAAGTACAAGATTGTGTTATGGAGAAAGAGTTTGAAGATCTCGAAGATTTAGTCGTTTCGTTTAGACTTTATTTTGTAATTGTTGTAGCTAGATCATGTATCTCTATCGTGTATTGTTTGCTACTATAAATATAACTATATGGTATTGATTATAAAAAAACCTTTTGAGATGTGTTGGGTCAATGTGATACATTGTCCTTACAAGTGGGTGCCACCAGCTAGAATACGGAAAATACCAAAAGGTTGCCATGATGAGTGCACACTTCTTTAAGTTTGGCAATTCGAATTTTTTTTACAAAACGAGGAAATTCTGTGTCACAAATGTGCAAGTACTTGTGGGTAGCATGTGGGATTCGCTCCAAAACACATGTTGGTTCTATAATAATTTTTCTTTGGCAATTATTTATTGATCTTCATATGTTGCTTGATGAACCACAAGTATAGGGGATCGCAACAGTCTTCGAGGGAAGTAAAATCCAAATTTATTGATTCGACACAAGGGGAGCCAAAGAATATTTATTAGCCATAACAACTGAGTTGTCAATTCAGGTTCACCTGAAAGTAGACTTGCTCTCAACAATTTATCAGTGGTAACAGTTTTATAGCAGCAGTAGAAATAAAATAACAGCAGTAGTAAAATAGTAACAACAGTAGCAATTGCGGAAAATGGCAGTATGAGAAGTACCGTAGGCATAGAGGGAATGAATGAACGGGCGTTGCATGGATAACATAGGTCATGTAATAATCTAAACATGGGCATTGCAGATAATAATATAAAGCATCAAACATTTAGGCAAACCATAGGCATGTGTTCCAATATAGTCATACGTGCTCGCAATGAGAAACTTGCACAACATCTTTTTTCCTACCAGCCCGTGGCAGCGGGGCCTCTAGGGAAACTACTGGTAATTAAGATGCTCCTATTAATAAAGCACCGGAGCAAAGCATTAACACTGTGTGAACACACGTGATCCTCACATCAGAACCATCCCCTCCGGTTGTCCCAATTTCTGTCACATGGGAGCCTCGGGTTCTGGACAATGACATGTGTAAAACAACTTGCAGATATGATCAAGAAACAACATTATACTCATGAGTCATGAAACAATAACATGTTCAGATATGAGATCATGGAACTCGGGCCCTAGTGACAAGCATTAAAGATAACAAGTTGCAACAACGGTAGAAAATACTAACAATGGATACTAGGCACTATGCCCTAACAATTTGGCATTATTACATGATCGATCTCATCCAATCCTGTCGTGGGATAGTCACGGCAGACGTTACCGGGGGTAACTTATTTCGGGGCGAATCGACTCTGGTGTTTGGGAGAGGGTTTAGCTCGGATGCAATCATATTAACTGGTGATCTAGAGGCTCAGGCTGCAATGTCGCCGAGACTCCAATCTAGGGTTACAAAGACTTGCTCTCGTATACCTAGAATACTCGAATCCTTCGGTCTCTCTCAATCCGTCTACCTATGCCCTGGAAGCCGGTTAATATCATACCCGACTTCCTGACTTTCCTTACAAGATATCTCTGGAATTCTACGCGGGATCCATACATAACCCTAAGTCCCCTACCGTGACCCCTAAGTCACGGGTTACAAGGTTTGCGCTGCCTTTTGGGTCTTCTAGAGCTTCCTTTCCCTTGGGCCGGGTTACCAACGCAATCGCTAGCCCATTAATAACACCTGGCCCAACATCACAGCGCAGGGTCTCGTGCAGTTTCCCTTTGGCCGGGTCTCGTCCCAGGCGTGGGCCTACCGGGTTATCATCTCCCCAACAGTAGTCCCCAGAATAGCTTGGGCATCTTGGTTGGCGCATTTTTCTCGTATCTTTAAATCTTGGGACCAACCATGAAGCGCACGTTATTCCCTGCAAAACAATAAACATTTACATTCATAACATGACGGGTTAGATTGCTTTAACTATAGCCAGACCTGCTCTTTTGGCGGTCCATATAATAACCCGGTTATCACTCGAGCCGAGTATCATTCCTTGGATCAATTTCCCAGACATACGTTCTATAACCCGGCTTTCATTTTCCCCACAAACTGGTCTGAGTGATAGTTTCAAGTCCGGCTCTTTTGGCGGTCATCAGTAACTCGGCCGCTTCGCAATAACTCCCAATGTCTTATCCCATAATTAACGTGCCGGTTCATATCCTCCCGCAAATCACTCCACTTTACCGTTTGGCCTCCTAGGGTTTCTCTGCGCCTATAAATAGGCCCCAAGGGAAAACCCTAAACCCAAACGCCACTGTGTTGTTCTTCTTCTTCTTCCTCCAGCTCTCCACTAGCGCCCACGGACCCGAGCTCCAAACGCACGCCGCCGGACCCCGCGCGCCCGCCGTTGACCCCGATAGCCGGTCGCCGCCTCGCCCAGCCGCACCGCACTGCCGCGCACGCCGGGCTCCGCCTTGGAGATCTCGCCGCACCATTGAAGCCCAAGCTTCAAGCTCGAATCCGGAACCCTAGCACGCATGCGCGCCGCCGTCACCTTCAAGGACCGGGCCACCGCCGCACGCCGCGCCCGCCGGACCTCACCCCGCCGTTCACCGGTAAGCGCTAGTAGATCTAAGCTTTCTCTTTTAGATCTTGGGCTGGTGTTCATCATACCTTTAGCCTCCATTTTTTCCTTGCTTTATTCTTAGTTTTTTGGTTCCATTTAGATCCACTTCAATGGCACCCAAAGCCGCCCCCAAGTCCAAGGGCAAGACCCCGGCTTTGAAGCAAAAGCCGGGTCAGTCCATTTCCGCAAACTAGGACAAATCAACTGTGACACTCGCAAAACTGGAGGAGCTGGCCGAGTCTGGGGTCCTCCCAGCACAGTCGGACATTTCCTGGAGAGCACCGGAGGAGGAGACCCGGCCTTCACCCCAATCAGGTGAAGTTGTCGGTTTTCTCGAGCACGTGACCCGGGGTTTTCGCCCCCGGGTCATCCTTTCTTTCGCGAGGTCCTCCACCATTATAAACTCCGGGTTTTCGACATTGGCCCTAACTCGATTTTGAACATCTGCCATTTCATTGTTCTCTGTGAGTCCTATCTTTGCATAGCCCCCAATCTTGCTTTATTTCTTGAGCTTTTTCAATGCAAGCCTTGTCGTGAGAACACGGAGGGGCCCCTCCTCGTCTGTGGGGGTGTGTCCATCCAGAGGTGCAAGAAATCATTGATGCCGACTCTCAGTCTTCACTCCCACGTGAAGCACTGGCAGAAAACGTTTTTCTATTGCAAGGACACATCCAGACCCGGCGAAAAGCCTTTGCCGGGTTTTTCCACGGATACTCTTTCTCTCAGTGATAACCTGAGTTCTTTCGCTCCGGAAGCCGACAGACAATCTATCCAACCTCTCCTCCACAAACTAGCCGTCTTAGCAGCCCATGGACTTTGCGGGCTAAACTTGATCAAAACTTGGATTAGCTGTAGGATTCAGCCCAACAGCATCCGACCCAAACTCATCTGTGATTATTCGGGCCATCTAACCGACTCTCTCCGATACTCGGAGAAGTCATACCCGGCCGCGGACATCAACAAGGTCATGAAAAATTTCCTGGCTGAGAAGATGGATACCATCAAAAGCGTTTCTGGGCTCGGCCCCTTCACTCGCTCAAACGCGGCTCTACCAGTAAGAACCGACTTATCCCTTTTGTACCGATTGATTTTTCTAACTCACATATACTAACTTTTATCTCTGCTATTTTTTACCCAGGAATCTGACGAACGGTGAAAGATTGTCACCCCTCCCCCTTCTGAAAACTCGGAGGATGAAGAGCCGAGTGACAGTGAGGAAGGTAATCCCGAGTTACTAAACAGATACTTTGTCAATCTATTAGATCAAAATTCTCCTCTTTCCGACAATACGCCACAATCACCAGCGCCGGCTGACAAGGACGACTCTCAGTCGGAGGAGAGCGAGGCAGAACCGGATGCTGAGGTTGGCAAGAAAAGGAAGCCTAGAGGAGGCACATTCAAGGTGCCATACTCCTCCATGACCACAGAGCCGTACTCCTATGCCGGTATGTGCAAACTTAACGAATATCTAACCACCATATCATCTCTGAAGGCCACATCTCCTCCTCAAACCAAGCGACGGGCAACCCGGACTTCTCCGGGTGACGAGCCCCTCAACCCCGGGATTTCTCTGTCGCCTGCTCGCCGCGCCGGTACTCCTCGAAAATATCCATCCCCGAATCATCCATTTAGGCGGACAACTCCGAGTCTCACTTTCTAATTCTTTATCAGTGTCCTCCGGGTCTAGCAATGATCTCCCCAGCGACTTTGTCGTGAATACCGGGTAATTTTCATACCTTGCATATCAATACTTTTATAATTTGCGTGTTTTTCCTCTATAGCACACTAACTTCCTATTTTTTTTCTTTCCTCAGGGCCAAGGTCACACTTAGCGATCCAGTGGAAACTCCTGCTGATGACCTAATGGAGGAAAACCTGGTAAGCGCTGCCAACCCTCCACCTACTGAAGAACAAGGGCCGACCAACGCCACAAGCCCAAGGACCGAGTCTCCTCCTCACGTGCCCCAGACGGATGATCCTGAGGTCGAATACATTGGGACCCAGAAGAGTGTTGCTGCTCCAAGAACCGCTACTGCCAGATATGAATCGGAGGAAACAAAGGCAGCAGCTCAACCAACCGGCTATGGCGCTAGCTCTTCCAGGCCGGCTCTCAGCAGCCAAAAGTTTGAACAGTTGCTGGAGGAGTATCGGTCCTTGAAGACCACTGAGGAGGAGATAATCGAGTCTCTGGTGGCTGAACACCAGGTTAACCTTACTAGCATTACTCATACACTCATCCTAGTCCCCAAGTTCCGGGTGTTCTGTATACAGTCACACGGTACTCACTACTATGCCGACTA
Organism: Alopecurus myosuroides; assembly: GCA_028641055.1. Taxonomy (NCBI): domain Eukaryota; kingdom Viridiplantae; phylum Streptophyta; class Magnoliopsida; order Poales; family Poaceae; genus Alopecurus; species Alopecurus myosuroides. Next base: position 671,076,278 of record CM054057.1, read on the forward strand.
ATAATTATATGTCGATTTTAGGCTTATGTTGCCCGCACTGATGAGGTTTTGGCTAAGACCAATGAACTGCTGAAAGTGGAGGTTAAACTTCGCGAAGAACTGGAAGCTAGCCTCAAGGATCTCACCAAGAGGCATAACAAGCAAAAGAAGAAACTCCGAACCGTTGAGGAGCTTGTCAAGGAATACTCGACCTTCATCTGCAACACTTATAACTCCCTCATTGGTGAGTCTAGGCTCCATCTGTCGATTTGTGTTACCCGGATTTCCCTATCCAGTTGTGTTTTTGACTCGGTATCCGGGTGTTTTTTTTTTCTTTTTGTACCACAGGTCCGACTGACGTTGTTGAGGTGAAAGATGACCACCACAGGCTAAGAATACTCAGAACTGTTATCCGACAATTCTTGGCAGGGACGAAGTGGACTCTTGAATCTCTGAAGCTATCGGGTGATTTCCTGGGTGTTACCAAAATGCTCGAGGCATACTCGACGGTCCCCACCTGGATCGAGTCTTGGAAGCGCTCAGCATGCCGGGTTGGGGTGGTACATGCTCTTGCCCTGGCCAAGGCCTACTATCCCAAGATCGAGCCGGCAATGCTCGTGAACGGATTTCCCGAGTTTAAAACTGACGGCTCTAAGTTCACTGGGAAAGACCTCAAGGCCATCAACGTCCAGATCCGTCACTCGGCTAGCCTGATCACGGAGACCCTCGACGTGAACAAGCTTACTCCCGCCTATGATGCTGAGGACAAACCTGTGCGTATCGAAGACCCGGAGCCCTTTGACATCTTGACTCATTTCAAGGCGGAGCTTGCGAAGAAAAAGGCCGAGGCCGGCTCTGCGCCCACTTCATCGACTCCGGTTGTTCCTCCTCCGGCTCGCGCTGATTCCGCGGTTGACCCGGACATTGCGACAGAGAGGGTGACGGAGGAGAACATCGAAGATCCGGCTGCCAAGACCACCCATGATGACTCGGCTACAGCAGCCGAGTAATGTTCTCATTTTTACCAGCAAATAATCATTCGGCCAATAGGCATTGTAATATGCCTTTTACACTTGTTATTTGATAGTGCGCCTGTGCACTTTTGATACTATTCCTCTGGTTTGTAATACGCTTTTAACTCCTGTGGTTTTGATGACCCTTTTGGTTATCGATTTGATATGCACTTTACAACCTTATGTTGGCACAACTTTGCTTTTTATATGCTTTTCGTGGTAGATGCCGAGTCTTGGTTGTGGGACGGTGAAAAATTCTTCCAAGTCCCCAAGACCCGGATTTTGGGTCGAGGGTTTTTTGGCTTGGGAAACTTTGCATTTCTAGTCCTCAAGTCCCCAAGACCCGGATTCTGTATCTGGAGATCATCGGATTAAGAAAAACTTTTTTCTTTCTCAAGTCCCCAAGTCCCCAAGACCCGGATTCTGGATCTGAGGTTTGATGGATTTAAGAAAACTTTTTGTCTTTCCAAGTCCTCAACCATGTTACTATATTTTATACACTTTGAAGTTATGCTTGATGTATTATGAGTTTCCGGCTGTTGCCTTCACTCTGCATAACTTATGGTTTGGATGACCCTTTTGACCCTCTTTGTTGTAAGCCGGCTTTCGCGTGGATACTCAATGTTGCTATAACTCTATGAAAACAGGGTCATGCAAGTCCCCATGGGCATCATGACTGATTGGATTTATAGGTTGGCAAAACATGCCACTTTGTTGCGAGTCACATCAAACTTAAACAAGAAAGGCCAAGGAAAATTTAGCTCTACTGTCCGGGTTATGAGATTGCACCTGTACTTGTTGCAAGTAATCAGTCCTCACAACTTAATGGCATCATGGCCGGGTCTGAGATTGTAACTGTGCTATTCAAGCAATCAGCCCCCAGGACCTAGATATATATGCTATGCCGCAGTAGGCTTTCAGCACTACCGGCTTACAGATAACTTGAATGTAATAAAAGGGAAAGATATGTAAATTTTAAGCCTACCAAGCTATATTTTTTACAATTGGATAAACATAGCTAACTAAACATAATACACTTACCTAATATAAAGCAGGATAAAACATAGAAAAAACATGCGAAAAGGTTAGGTCAGCAAGCTGCCTCATTAAAAACCTTCCGGTCCCCGTAGGTACCCTGGATAGGAAAAGAGTGTGCCTGAAACCTGCTGCATGTTACATCGTGTAATACAATTTGAAAACCGAGTCTATACTAAGTGTAGTAGGGACGCAGCTGAGCCACGTTCCACGGCCTTTCACGCTCTTGCATAGATGAAGTGGAATGAGCAGTGTCATTGGTGGAATCCGACTCTTCTCTTGCATCTATCAAATAGTACAATCCATTGTGCAGATTCCGGCTTATAATGAACGGACCCTCCCATGGGGGAGATAGCTTGTGCTTTCCTTCCTTGGATTGTACCAAGCGCAACACCAGGTCTCCTTCCCGGAAAACGCGGGTTTTGACTCGGCGACTGTGATACCGCCTCAAATCCTGCTGATATATGACAGATCGTTCCAATGCTTGCTCCATGTGTTCTTCTAACATGTCCACGGCATCTTGCCGGGTCTTCTCGTTTTCCACCTCAACGTAGCCCTCCACTCGTGGCGAGTCATGGATGATATCACTCGGTAAGACCGCCTCTGCACCATAAACCATAAAAAACAGGGTCATCTGAGTAGATCTATTAGGTGTAGTGTTGATTCCCCAAACCATAGAGGGTAACTCCTCAACCCATGCTCCAGCAGCTCGGAGACACGAGACTCGTAATCGTAGTTTCAATCCCCGAAATAACTCCTGGTTTGCTCTCTCCACCTGCCCATTGGCTTGCGGATGAGCCATAGAGGCTACATCAAGCCGGATACCATTGTTTCCACAAAACTTCTCCATCTCTCCTAACGACATGTTGGTTCCATTGTCTGTGATTATGCTGTGGGGGTATCCAAATCAATGTATGATCTTCTTCAAGAATTTCACAGCTGTGGCCGCCTCACAGTTTGTAACAGGCATGACCTCAACCCACTTTGTAAACTTGTCAATAGCCACCAACAGATGAGTCTTTTTGCATGGAGACATGTGAAAAGGGCCTACCATATCCATACCCCAAACAACAAACGGCCAAGTCAAAGGAATTGTCCGTAACTCCATAGCCGGCACGTGGGTTTGCTGAGCGTATCTTTGACATCCATCACACCTTGCCACCAAGCGCTCCGCGTCTACTAAAGCCGTAAGCCAAAAGAAACCGTGCCGATACGCCTTAGCCACAAGGGATCTTGTGGAGGCATGGTGCCCACAATCACCTTCATGAATCTCCTTCAATATTTGACGGCCTTCTTCTGGGGTTACGCAGCATAAAAAGACACATGTAGCACTTCTCTTGTAAAGCTCCCCATTAATGATAGAATAACCCTTTGTGTCGTGGGATGATCACGGCAGATGTTACCAGGGGTAACTGATCTTGGGGCAAGTCGACACAGGCGTTTGGGAGAGGGTTTAGCTCAGAGGAAAACATGATGGAATTCGATCTGGTAGCCGGCGATGGAGTCGCCGGGTCTCCGATCTCACTTTATTAACTCGATCTCTTGTGTACAATGGATATTCGATATTCGGCGATATGATTACTACTTGGATCTCTGCAAAACTAAGCATAGGGCCGGTTTATAAAGCACCCGTTCCCCTACCTGGCTTGCCCTCCAAGGCGCAGCTTGAGTCCTACCCGAACATCGCTTACAAATCCTAGCTTTCCTTACCGCAACCCACAATCCGGGTTACGAGGCCTACAAACTTTGGGCCTTCCAGAAGCGTCTTTATCCTTAGCCGGATCCTGCACAACGTCCTTTGGGCCGGGTTATACCTTGGAATTGGCCTACCGGGTTATTATCTCCCCATCAGTAGTCCCCAGAATAGCTTGGGCTTCTCGAGATTTTCTTTGAAGCGCACGCTATTCTCTGCAAAAATAGCAAACTCACCATTTCATGGAGGCCGGGTTAGATTGCTTTGATAAACAGCTAGGCCTAACTCTATGGTGGCCATATAGCAACCCGGCTTTTCTCCAAACCTATTGCTCGTTTTTCCGATCCGGTAATCACGGAAAAGATTTGTCTCACATCTATCCCGGAAATCTCGTCTAACATTTAACGTATATCTCGGAAAATCCGGGCAGATACGTTTTATCCGTAATTCCCGGCTCTCGCCCATTGGCCTAGGTTTATCCTGCCGCACTCTATAAATAGGTACTTAAGGGTTAACCTAATCCCAACGGCTCATTTCTCCTTCTTCTTCTCTTCGCTCCCGTGCTCGAACTCACGGAGCACCACCACAGAAACCCCACGCTCGTCTTTGGATCCATCCTGTTGCAGGCTGCGCTCCGCCGCAATTCGTCCCGCGCCGCCGTCGACCCTCACCGCCGCATCTGTGAGCGTCCGGCCGGCAGTCACAAAGGAGCATTCCTATCGCGTTATTCGCCGCCGCCACGCGCTACTCCGATCTCCTCTGGTAAGCTTCTCGTATCCAGCAATTTGACCTTGCAATTTCTAGATTCGCTCCAGATTGGATCTAGGTCGATCCGCGAGCCATTGTTCTTACCGCGCTGAATTAAACCGCTTAGACACTTGCTAGCTCCTTCAACAACTTGTTGGATGATCTCACACCACCCCCCTACCGCTATTAATCTCCAATTTCTTCGTAAAATCACTCGCAAGTTCTCCTAACCTAGATCCATTTCGTCCAAACTTCCGCGCATATCATTAACACCCGGAAAATCCTCCTTTTCCAGTTATTTTGCTGGCAGTAGAGACATGGGCAACCATCCGTGTACCCCAAACTCACCTCAACACGTAAGTGACCAATGATTTCCACAGCCGTACTCAATACCCGGACACCTCGCAATCTTTGCTCCGTGATGCGTTACCCAGATATTTTTTAGTCTTCACACTTTCCTAATATTTCAAACTCGGGTAATCCAATACTTCCGAGTCTTATTTCCTGCACCTCTTTTTCTCGTGTTTTGCAGGTTAACCCCATGGCTCCAAAAAGGCAAGGGAAACAGCCGGCTCCGGTAAAGACCACCCAAACCATATCGGCCAATTGGGGTCGATCTATAGTAACAAAGGCCAAGTTGGACGAGCTGGCCGAATTAGGAATTCTCCCCTCTCAGAAGGACATACACTGGAGGGCACCAGGCGACGAGACCCGTCCCACACCTGCCGATAGTGAGGTAATTTGCTTCATTGAGCACGTGACCCGGGGATTCCGTCCTCCGGGTCACCCTTTCTTCCGGAAGGTCTTAAACCCACTACTAGGGAAAAGGGTTTTAACGACGGGACATGTGGTCGTTAGAAGTCAAATTTTGGTCGTTGAAAGTCATTAACGACCACAATTAGGTGGTCGTTAGTTGTCGTTATAGGCTCCGTCGTTAAAAGTACTAACGACCAAATACTTTTTTCCGTCGTTATTTTTCTAACGACAAGATGATGGGTTGTCGTTAATTGTGTGAAAATAACGACCACAATTTGAGTATTAACGACCACTTTTGGCATCGCTAAAAATATATCAATGGTCAATGAATTATCATTTTAGACCAATTTCTATCATTAATCGAATCCACATTTCACTATTTTAATTTCGTATATAATCACGACTTACAATTAATCCAGTGACCACTTTATGCGGCATGCAGCTTTTCAATATTAGTGACTACACGAATGACGCCATAGTACAATTCGACCAACCAATGGACCATAGCCTCTTTCTATTATAATTAAAAGAACATATATGTTGAACATGCCCTCACATACATGACCACTGAAGTTGCTGATCTAAAGTAAATTCTCAAGTGCTATAATATATATTTCTTCAAGGAACACCATCAGTCCATCAGCATAGTGATGTTTGAAGTTTGAACCCATGTCATCCTTCATCGATCTGCGACAACAATGCCTCGTCGTGAACTTATGATTCTTCTATGGTGTCCTACAAAGGCACAAATAATTTATAAAAGTCAGTACATCACGATTGGTACAGAACGACAAAGAGATATTTCTAGTTATACTCTTACATTAACCTGAGATGTATGGGCAGTCCTGGCAAAGGAATGACATTGTCTTCATCTGCTTTTCATACTCTTGGCATGGGCAGGGTCAAGGATCAAGATAAGTTACTGCAGCAGAAGAGTTGTACATGTTGAGGTTGATCGAGAAACATGCAATATAGACTCATACTTTATTTCATTATCGTGCAGTATAAGAGACACCAAGGAAGAAAGAAGGCGTACCAATGTCAAGACTTAGCAATTCCGTCCATCCAGCAGAACGCGGTAATTGTAGCAGTAAGCCTCGTCCAACACCAGACATGGGAGCTTCACCCGATCTTGCCCACCACCAGATCGTGGTACGACATTCACAGAAGCCGAAGACCAGCGAGTCATCGGCGATGAACGGAACCAGGGGCTCGGGAGCATCAGGTGGCGATCCATTACGGCGGCGGCGACACCCCGCCGTCCATGAGGGAGTGCAGACTGCAGAACCATCTGGTTCGGCGCCTTCTCCATCTACATGTAAGGAGAGATCCCCCGTCCCCAGAGATGAACCTCTGCACCCGCACGTCGGTCCATGCCACCACTTATCCGACTCCGGCGCCGCGCCGCTCGAGCTCACCCTTTTCCTTCGGCCTGTTCAGACTCGCCCTCAACACGGTCTAGAAACTTCTGTTCCAGCCCGACAACCCCATGGCTGACATGGATCAATCGGATTGTAGTTGCCTTCAACGACGCTCAACCCAAATCCGGTTCTGATCCATTCTACCACTATACGCAGAAGGAGCAGTATTTTTATTGAGATGGAATCGCCGCCATGGTTCTGTTGGGCGTGAATTGTGGAAGGTTAGGAAACGAAGGAAACCTCGACTCTAGGAGATTGGTATTTATCCTTCTTAGAGATTAGAGATAAGGAATACGTAATCACGCCACAAAACAAGGTAACCGATCGTTAACGACCACCATCTAAGCGAATTTAACGACGGACATACACTTGGTCGTCTAGAGGGCCTCGCGGTCGAATGAATGACTCATTGAACCAGTAACGACCAAGTATATTTTGGGCTTTGTCGTTATTGGACTTGTTTCCAGTAGTGACCACTACGGTCTCCGGGTATTTGACATAGGGCCCAATTCCATGCTAAATATTACCCACTTCATCGTTCTATCGGAATCATACTTGTGCGTTCCGCCAAGTTTGACCCTTTTTATTGAACTATTCCAGTGCAAGCCGTGCTGCGAAAGCGGTAACGGAACACTTCTTACTTGTGGCGGGGTATCCATCCAACGCCGCAAGCACTCACCAATGCCAACCCTCAACTTAAACTCCCACGTCAAAAACTGGCAATTTTCTTTCTTTTATTGCCATGATACCTCCCCGGACGGCGAGAGGAAGCTGCCGGGTTACTCGGAGAGTCTCCTCGAGCCTTCCGAATCTTTCAACGCCTTTGCCCCTGACTCGGACAGGGAGGCGATCCAGCCTTTGCTGGCTAAGTTGGTTGTTCTCTCGGCCCAAGGCCTTCTTGGGCTCAACTTGGTGAAGACCTGGGTGGATTTCCGGATCCAACCCAACTCCATCCGCTCCAAGTTGATGCACGAGTACTCAGGGCACACCACAGACGCGCTCCGATATTCCACTAAGAACTTCGCAACCGGCGACACCATCAAGACCATCAAAGGCTTCCTGACTGAGAAGTTGGAGGTGATAAGAAATATCGCCGGGTTACCCCCATTCACTCGAGAAAACCCGGCTCCAGCAGTAAGACCCGGTTCCCATAACTTATTTCAATACTTTAACTTGATACTGCCTCTGATTCTTGCTTTCATTTCCTCGATCATAGGCTGAAGATCCCTTCTGGAGGATCGAAACCTCCCCCCCGTCCAAAGACCCGGAAGTGGAGGACGAGCTGGCCGATGATGATGAAGGTGCTTTCTCGATTCTTACATTCGCCTTTTACCTATACTACTTTCCTATCACCCATCTTTCTTCTTGTCTGATACATACTCGACTTTCAGGGTTGGAGGACGAGGAAGAAAAAGAAGAGGATGACCCTGAGGCCACCGAATCCGACCAGAAGCCACAGTCGGAACCAAGAGGAAGGCCAGAGGGGTGATTGCAAAGGTTCCTTTCTCCTTCATGTCTTCTGAGCCTTACTCCTTCGAAACTATGCGTAACCTTAATGAACGGTTGTCACACTCACCACTCTTGAAGGATCTCCTCTCGGCTAAGCGCAGGGTAACCCGGAGTTCCCCGGGGGACGATCCCCTTAACCCGGGTATCCCCACTTCACCTGCTCACCGAGCCAACATTTCTCCACCTCAGCGCCATCCATCTCCTAACCACCCACACGCTGGGCAATTCCGGGTACCGCAGCCGGTACCTTTGACAACTTCGTCCGCCTCCAGCAGCGAGCTCCCGCCGGATTATGCCATAAACACCGGGTAAGCGTCCTTTACTTGATATCCTTTTACACTTACTAACTTTTTAATATGTACTACTAACCACTCTTTCCTTTTTCCCCTTTTAGTGCCCAAGTGACCACCGATGACCCGGAAATTCCTGAAGCAGAAAGGCAAGGAAGGGAGGAGCCGCACATTAACACGAATGCTGCAGCTGATGATGAGGCTGAGGACGGGCAAGAACAAGACCCCTTCAAGGACCCAGCTAAGCCGGAGACCGCATCCCCCAAATCCTCTGAAGAGGTAGATGAAGACATTATCTTAGAGACCAAGTCGGGCTCTCCTAACCCGGATACCCAGACGATCCGGGTTTCGACCCCAAAAGTCGGAAAGCTCCTTCAACCAGAAGACCAATCTGCCGGTCCTTCACGAATTCGTCCTGAAGACATGACGTTTGCCCAAATGCTTGATGCCCTCTACACCTTGAGGTCCGACGAAGAAAATATTCTAGACGCCTTGATAACGAAGCACAAGGTAAATCCGAGTAATATCATCTGCATCCTTATATAGTCCCCAAGTTCCGAGTGAATTACTGATTGATTTGCTTGGAACTTTGTGCAATGGCTCTAACTAACCCTTTTCCTTGTGTTATCTATCTAGGACTTTGCTGCGCAATCTGAGAAGAAACTGGCCAAAGCTGCCAAACGCATCGAGAAGGAGACAGCTCTGCGCGAAGCAGCGGAAGCTGAAGCGCGTAGAAGCGGAAAAATCACAAGGAAATACAGAAAAAGGGCTCATATGGCTGAAGATAGGCTGACGACTCTTTCAGTGCAAATTGCTGATATCTATCGCATCGCAACTGGTAAAATTTCTGGATTCTGGCGATTATGACCCATATTTCATTTGGTTGGATAACCGGATTTCTTACTCGTTACTTTCCTTGCTTTTCAACAGGTCCGGGTGAAGCTGCCCCTGAAGAAGAAGATGATACCGCCAAACTGCAACTGATTAAAGATACTATCCGGCAACTTGGTGCCGGCGTTGGATGGATTCTTGATGAGCTACGACTGCCGTGCGCTGCGCCGGGTAGCATGAAAAAGTTGCTGGAGGCCTGTTCCACCATTCCTGAATGGATTTGGCATTGGAAGCGCTCATCCTGCCGTTTTGGGGTAACCCGGGGACTCGCCCTGGCTAAAGCTTATATCCCAAAGCTAGAGCCGGCCAAGATGATAGCCGGGTTTCCGGAGTTCAATCAGGACGGGTCCAAGTTTTCGCCGAAGGATTTCAAAGCTATTCAAAAGGAAGTTCGTCACCCGACCAGTGTGATCGCCGATAGCCTGATCATTGACACTATTCTTCCTGCATATGATGCTAACGACAAAGTCATTAAAGCAAATTGCCCCAAGCCATTCGATATGCTTGCCCGATGGAAGGAAGACGCTGCCAAGATGCGAGAGGAAGCTGCACAGAAGAAGGCTGAAGCCGACTCTGCGCCCGCTACCTCGACACCTATCGTCCCTCCACCTGCGCGAGTCGGCGTTGCTGCTGATCCGAGTAGGGCTGCTACACCAAGTGACGGCAAGGGTAAAACCAAGATGGATCCAGCGGCTTAGAGTGCCGAGTAATATCTGCCACTTCGTACTCGTTAGTCGGCCGATGTGCCGTTGAAACAATTATTATTTGAATGGTGCGCTTGTGCGCCTTTGATACTCTTTGGTGAAGCTTTGTAATGCACTCTAAGTTCCTGATACACCTTGTGCCTCTTCTGGCTTAAATCTATCTACTTTTGAACTCGTTTGCTCATATCCAACCTTCTTTACTCTTGATATCCAACGTTCTTTTACTTTTGATATGCAACTTTCTTTGTTCTTGATATCCGACATTCTTTATTTTTCCCTTTGCGAGACTCGGCGTCCGGGTTATATGGGTGTTTGGCAAGCGGACTTGCTTCTAAGTCCCCAAGTCCCCAAGACCCAGATGTTTGGGTTTGTTGGAAATTAAACAACTAAGCAACTTTTCCCCTCCAAGATCCCGAGTCCCCCTGACCCGGACTTCCGGGTCTAGGGCACGTGACTTTTCAGAGGAGAACAAATTGCCTGCTGCTAAATTCGCAAAGGTCCCAGAGTCGTTTCACATGGGGTTTGAAGTTATGCTTAATAATCGTTGAGTTTCCGGCTATTAGCCTTGTACTCTACATAACTTGTGGTTTAGATGACCCTTTTGACTATCTTGTACTGTAAGCCGGCTTTCGCGTGGATACCATGTTATTACATCTATACGAAAACGGGGTCAGGCAAGTCCCATTGGGCTTCATGGCTGCCTGTAATCGTAAGCGAACAAATCATGCCACTTTAGTGCGAGCCACATCGAGCTTAAGTAAGAATAGCCAAGAAATTTGGACTTCTTTGTCCGATTATAAGATTGCAGCCGTACTCGTTTGCGAGTAATCGGCCCTTATAACTCATAGGCATCAAGGCCGGGTCTTTTGAGTTTGCAACTGTGCTTATACAAGCAATCAGCCCTCAAGACCTAAATATACGCATCATGCTGAAAGTATAAGACTCAATTTATAATCACCTCTATTCTCGATAATCACCTCTTTATTTGATATGAAAAATTAGGTCAGCAAGCCGCCTCTTTAAAACCCCAACTCCACGTGCCAACATAATCTTTGCTAAGTATAATATGGGCGTAGCTGGGCCACGTTCCACGGTCTGTCTCTTTCTTGCATAGACGAAGTGGTATGAGCGGTGTCATTAACCGTGGCCGATTCTTCTCTTGCGTCTACCAAGTAATATGACCCATTATGCAAATTCCTGCTTATGATAAATGGTCCTTCCCATGGTGGTGATAACTTGTGTTTTCCTTCGTTTGACTGAACCAGGCGCAGAACTAGGTCTCCTTCCTGGAAGACCCGGGTTTTCACACGCCGGCTATGATACCTCCATAGATCCTGCTGATATATCGCTGATCTTTCCAGGGCTTGTTCCCTTTGTTCTTCTAACATATCCACGGCGTCCTGCCGGCTTTTTTCGTTCTCCACTTCAACGTAAGCTGACACTCGCGGTGAATCATGAATAATGTCACTCGGTAACACTGCCTCCGCGCCATATACCATGAAGAAGGGCGTCATCTGAGTAGATCTGTTAGGCGTTGTATTGATACCCCAAACCACAGCAGGAAGTTCTTCGACCCATGCACCAGCCCTGATACAGGGGACTCGTAGGCGTGGCTTTAGTCCGCGAAGCAGTTCTTGATTCGCCCTTTCTACTTGTCCATTGGCCTGTGGATGAGCTACTGATGCTACGTCAAGCCGGATTCCGTTGTTACCACAGAACTTCTCCATCTCGCCAAGGGACATGTTGGTTCCGTTGTCGGTAGTTATGCTGTGGGGATACCCGAACCGATAGATAATTCTTTTCAGGAACTTGACTGTTGTAGCTGCTTCACAATTAGTAACTGGCATAACTTCTACCCACTTGGTAAACTTATCGATAGCTACCAACAGATGTGTCTTTTTGCAAGGTGACATATGAAAGGGGCCAACCATGTCCATACCCCAGACGGCGAACGGCCAAGTTAACGGGATGGTCCGTAGTTCCATAGCCGGCACGTGGATTTGGCGGGCGTACCTTTGACATCCGTCACACCTTGCTACCAATCGTTCCGCATCTGCCAGATCCGTGAGCCAGAAAAACCCGTGTCGGTAAGCCTTGGCCACAAGTGACCTTGTAGACGCGTGATGCCCACAATCACCCTCATGAATTTCCTTGAGGATCTGTCGGCCTTCCTCTGTGTCACAGCGCAGGAAGACCCCCGTGGCGCTTCTTTATATAACTCCCCATTAATAATAGAATATCCCTTTGCTCGTCGCAAAATTTGCCTTGCTAATACCTCCTGCTGCGGCAACTCGCCTCGTGATAGGTAGGCCAAAAAAGGTTCTGTCCACTTGGGAATAGCGCGTACAGTGGCCACGAGCTCCAAGCCCGGGTCTTGATTTGCTAGCTCTTCCTCAGACTCGGTTTTAACTGATGGTCGCCATAATTCGTCCAAAAATACGTTAGGTGGAACCGGTTCTCTGCGCGAGCCGAGTCTGGCTAGGGCGTCGGCTGCCTCGTTCTTTCTCCTGTCTATATGCTCCACCTCATACCCGGAAAAACATCCGGCTACCCTATCGACCTCCCTGCTGTATGCCGCCATAGTTGCGTCCTTTCTATCCCAAGTTCCTGATACCTGTTGTACCACGAGATCCGAATCTCCAAAGCATCGTATCCTCCTAATGTTCATCTCCTTAGCTATTTTTAAGCCATGCAATAGGGCCTCATACTCGGCTACATTGTTGGAACAATCAAAGTGAATCTGTAATACATAACTCAACTTGTCTCCTTTGGGTGACGTTAGCACCACTCCAGCTCCTGAACCCTCGTACTGTTTCGATCCATCGAAATGCATGATCCACGACTCGGAGTTTGGAACTATGGTAGCCATGCCTGTGTGTGTCCAATCATTAACAAAATCCACCAAGGCCTGTGATTTGATTGCCGACCTAGGCTCGTAGCTGATGTGATAATCCCCCATCTCTATCGCCCATTTGGCTATTCTTCCGGTTGCATCCAAGTTTCTGATGATATCCGACATTGGTATTGAGCTGACTACTGTTATAGGGTGCTTCTGGAAGTACGGTTTTAGTTTCCGGCTGGCCATGAAGACCCCGAAAACCAGCTTCTGCCAATGCGGGTAACGATGTTTTGCTTCAGACAATACCTCACTGACATAATAAACCGGCCTCTGAACCGGGTAACCCTTTCCGTCCTCTTTGCGTTCCACGACCACTACTGCACTGACGGCTCGGGGGCCAGCCGCAACATACAACAACATAGGTTCTTTAGGGCCCGGGGCCGCTAATACTGGTGCTTCAGATAACTGCTTTTTAAGTGCCTCGAACGCCTCATCCGCTTCTTGATCCCATACGAATTTGTCGGATTTCCTCAAGAGCCGGTACAGGGGTATTGCCTTTTCTCCCAACCTGGATATAAACCGGCTCAAGGCTGCTACGCAGCCTGTAAGCTTTTGGACCTGCTTCAGATTTTCCGGCTTTCTCAGATTTTGGATAGCTTTGATTTTGTCCGGGTTTGCCTCAATTCCTCTCTCGGAAACGATAAAGCCGAGTAACTTCCCAGCTGGAACCCCAAATACGCATTTTGTCGGGTTGAGCTTCATCTGATATCTCCTTAGATTTTTGAACGTCTCCTTTAGATCGTCTATAAATGTCTCTGCCTTCCTGGTCTTGACAACCACGTCATCCACATAAGCATGGACATTGCGTCCAATTTGGTCTTCGAAGCACTTCTGAATGCACCACTGGTAGGTTGCGCCTGCGTTCTTCAGTCCAAACGTCATTGTTTTGTAGCAGAAGGCTCCAAAAGGGGTTATGAACGATGTTTTCTACCAATCCTCCCTTTTGAGCTTAATCTGATGATATCCCGAATATGCGTCCAGGAAGCACAACAAGTCGCTCCCAGCTACTGCGTCTATTATTTGGTCTATCCTTGGTAGTGCGAACGGATCCTTTAGGCAATGCTTGTTGAGGCTTGTAAAATCGATGCACATCCTCCACTCGTTGGTCTTTTTCATTACTAGAACCGGATTTGCCAGCCAATCCGGGTGGAATACTTCCATGATGAAGCCGGCTGTTAATAGCCGCGCAATTTCTTCGCCTATTGCTTTCCTTCTTTCCTCATTCATCTTTCTCAAGCCCTGCTTCACGGGCCTGGCCTTGGGATCCACATGCAAACTATGCTCTGCCAACTCCGTGGGGATACCCGGCATGTCGCTGGGTGTCCAAGCGAATACGTCCGCATTTGAACGAATAAACTCAACCAGCGCCTTTTCCTGCTCGCTTTTCAAATTAGACCCTATAGTAAACTGCTTGGTGGGATCACCTTCAACAAAATCTATTTTCTTGGTGTCCTGTGCTGCCTTGAATTTCACTCTTTCATCCTCAGAATCCGGCCTTCTCAACGCTGTTCCATCATCCGGATCCACCTGAGACCGATAATATTTGAGTTCTTCTTTTCTGCAAGCTTGCTCAGCCATCACTGAATCTCCTTCATCACACTCAGCCGCTATATCCCGACTTCCATGTATGGTGATGGTCTGCTTAGGACCCGGAATTTTTAGCTGTAAATATACATAACACGGTCTAGCCATGAACTTAGCGTAAGCCGGTCTTCCAAGCAAACGCATGATAAGGACTACGCAGCTTGACCCCTCAAACGTGAGCCACTCAACTCGATAATTATCCACTGATTCTCCGAAAGCAACCTCCAATGTGATCTTTCCCTCAGGGCGCGCTGAGTGACCCGGCACAATTCCGTGAAAAACTGTCGAACTTTTCTGCAGCTGGGATTCTTTGAGGTTCATGCGCAAGAAAGTTTCCCAATACAAGATGTTAATGCTGCTTCCACCATCCATCAAGACTTTTTTCAACTCGTAACCATTGACCTGCGGTGCGACCACCAACGCCAAGACTCCTGGGCGTTCTATTCCTTCCGGGTGATCCCTTCTACTCCACGTTACCTCTTGTTCCGCCCATCTCAGGTATCTCGGAACGGCCGAGGAAACCGAATTTACCGTTTGCTTTAGTGTTTCTTTATCCCTGCTAGAAGTTCCTGTAACATGCACATGATATTGTCCTTTTGAGTCAAACGTACGTACCATACCGATGAAGATGTTGACCTCGCCGATTATCACGACAGATCCGGATTCAAGGTGATCCGATTCTGGCCCCCAGCCGGAATCGTCCACCATCTTCTCTCCTTCGTGGTCGTCGTAGATCTCACCGACGACGAGGTTCTCCATGCTCTTCCGAGCTTCTCCCGTGATGTAAACACCTTTGGACGCAGGCCCCATGGTGGGCGCCAACTGTCATGGGATGATCACGGCAGATGTTACCAGGGGTAACTGATCTTGGGGCAAGTCGACACAGGCGTTTGGGAGAGGGTTTAGCTCAGAGGAAAACATGATGGAATTCGATCTGGTAGCCGGCGATGGAGTCGCCGGGTCTCCGATCTCACTTTATTAACTCGATCTCTTATCTCACTTTATTAACTCGATCTCTTGTGTACAATGGATATTCGATATTCGGCGATATGATTACTACTTGGATCTCTGCAAAACTAAGCATAGGGCCGGTTTATAAAGCACCCGTTCCCCTACCTGGCTTGCCCTCCAAGGCGCAGCTTGAGTCCTACCCGAACATCGCTTACAAATCCTAGCTTTCCTTACCGCAACCCACAATCCGGGTTACGAGGCCTACAAACTTTGGGCCTTCCAGAAGCGTCTTTATCCTTAGCCGGATCCTGCACAGCGTCCTTTGGGCCGGGTTATACCTTGGAATTGGCCTACCGGGTTATTATCTCCCCATCACTTTGCCCGTCTCAGGATTTGCCGAGCTAAAACTTCCTGCTGTGGTAACTCACCCCGTAATAGGAACGCCAGGAAAGGCTCAGTCCACTCCAGGATAGCGCGCACCGCGGCCACAAACTCCAAATCCGGGTCTCGATGAGCTATTTCTTCCTCTGACTCGGTTTTAACAGAAGGCCGCCATAACTCGTCCAGGAAGACATTAGGCGGAACCGGCTCTCGACGGGAACCGAGTCTCGAAAGCGCATCCGCGGCCTCGTTCTTTCGCCGATCAATGTGCTCCACCTGATACCCGGAGAAAGACCCGGCCACCTTGTCCACCTCTCTGCGGTATGCTGCCATTGTTGCATCCTTTCTGTCCCACGTTCCTGAGACCTGCTGTACCACGAGATCTGAGTCTCCATAGCACCTTATACGCTTAATGTTCATCTCCTTCGCTATTCTTAGTCCATGTAACAGGGCCTCATACTCGGCTACGTTGTTAGAACAATCGAAGTGAATTTGCAACACGTAACTCAACTTATCTCCTTTTGGCGATGTGAGCACCACACCAGCTCCTGACCCTTCATACTACTTGGAACCATCAAAATGCATCACCCAGGACTCTGAACTTGGCAACACTAAGGGCATGCTTGTTTGAGTCCAATCATGAACGAAATCAACCAAAGCCTGAGACTTGATCGTAGACCGGGGCTCATAGTTGACGTGATAATCTCCCATCTCGATGGCCCACTTGGCGACCCTGCCTGTTGCATCCGAATTCCTTATGATATCTGCCATGGGTATTGAACTTACCACCGTGATGGGATATTCTTGAAAGTACGGCTTCAATTTCCGACTGGCCATGAATATCCCAAAAAATAACCTTTGCCAATGAGGGTATCGTTGCTTTGCTTCTGATAAGACCTCGCTCACATAGTAAACCGGCCGTTGCACCGGGTGATCCTTTCCATCCTCCTTGCGCTCAACCACAACCACTGCGCTAACTGCCCGAGGCCCAGCTGCAACATACAACAACATAGGCTCCTTGGGACCCCGCACAGCCAAAACCGGCGCGTCAGATAACTGTTTTTTTAGAGCCTCAAATGCCTCGTCCGCCTCTTGATCCCATATGAACTTGTTTGTTTTCTTCAAGAGTCGGTATAGGGGTATCGCTTTTTCACCGAGCCGAGATATGAACCGGCTTAACGCTGCCACGCATCCTGTGAGTTTCTGAACATGTTTCAGCTCTTCCGGCGTTTTCAAGCTCTGGATGTCTTTGATCTTTTCCGGGTTAGCCTCGATCCCCCGCTCGGAAACGATGAAACCGAGTAACTTCCCTGCAGGAACCCCAAACACACACTTTGTCGGGTTGAGCTTCATCTGGTACCTCCTCAGGTTCTTGAATGTATCTTTTAGGTCATCAATGAATGTCTTTGCCTTCCTTGTTTTGATCACCACATCATCAACATAAGCGTGGACGTTGCGTCCAATCTGATCCTCAAAGCACTTCTGGATGCACCGTTGGTATGTCGCACCAGCATTTTTCAGTCCAAAGGTCATGGTTTTGTAACAAAGGCTCCAAAGGGGGTTATGAACGATGTTTTCTCCCAATCCTCCTCTTTGAGTTTTATTTGGTGATACCCGGAATAAGCATCCAGGAAGCATAACAGGTCACTTCCCGCCACTGCGTCTATGATCTGGTCTATCCTCTGAAGGGCAAACGGGTCCTTGGGACAATGCTTGTTGAGACTCATGTAATCTATGCACATTCTCCACTCATTATTCTTTTTCAATACTAAAACCGGGTTTGCCAACCAGTCGGGGTGAAAAACCTCCATGATAAAGCCGGCCGCTAGGAGCCGAGCTACCTCTGCTCCTATAGCCTTTCTCCTTTCTTCGTTCATTTTTCTCAAACCCTGCTTCACTGGCCGGGACTTGGGATCGACATGCAAACTATGCTCAGCGAGCTCCGTCGGGATACCCAGCATGTCACTAGGTGTCCAAGCGAACACATCCTGATTCTCGCGAATGAACTTTATGAGAGCCTCTTCCTCCTTGTAATCTAGGTTAGAACCTATAGCAAACTGTTTGGAAGAGTCGCCCTCAACAAAAGCCACCATCTTCGTGTCTTGGGCTGCTTTAAACTTAGCTCTCTCATCGTCCGTGTTCGGTTTCTTCAAAGCTGTTCGATCTTCGGGTCTACCTGAGACCGGTAATACCTGAGTTCTTCCTTCGCACAAGCTTGTTCTGCAAGTGCCGCATCTCTCTCATCACACTCGGCTGCCACTGCCCTGTTCCCATGTATAGTGATGGTTTGCTTAGGACCCGAGATCTTTAGCTGTAGGTAAACGTAACACGGCCTTGCCATGAATTTGGCGTAAGTCGGCCTTCCGAACAGCGCGTGATAAGGACTACGCAACTTCACCACCTCGAATGTGAGCCACTCTACTCTGCAATTATCCTTGGACTCTCCAAAAGCGACCTCCAGTGTTATCTTTCCCTCTGGGCAGGCCGAGTGTCCTGGCACAATTCCGTCGAAAACTGTGGAACTTTTCTGCAGCTGAGACTCCTTGAGCCCCATACGTAAATTGTCTCCCAGTACAGGATGTTGATGCTACTTCCGCCGTCCATCAGAATCTTCTTCAGCTCATAGCCATTGACATGCGGTGCTACCACCAAAGCTAACACGCCCGGATGTTCTATTGCTTCCGGGTGATCCCTCCTGCTCCATGTTACCTCCTGGTCCGACCATCTCAGGTATCTTGGAACACCCGAAGAAACCGAGTTTACCGCTCTCTTAAGTATTTCTCTCTCCCTTTTGGAGGTCCTGGTGGTGTGGACATGATATTGTCCTAACTGCTTTAGGTTAGCCTGAAAACCACCTGCACCTCCCTGGTTATTACCCGGATTGCCACCTCCTGCGTTGCCTGCGGGGGGCGGTCCGTTGCCCGGGTTTCCACCCAGACCCGGTCCTCCTCCCCGGCCTACACCTCGCAGGGCCTTCTGTATTTCCTGGTTCTTCCATCTCTGTAAGTCCACGCATTGCTCCAATGAATGATTAGCCGGTTTGCCATTCCTACTATGACGTGGGCAAGGCATCTTGAAGGCTTCTATGTGTTTAGCCGGCCGTGGTGGTCCTTGATAATTGCCAAGTTTCCTCCGTTGAAATTTCCATCTACTCTGGGCCTTGGAAACCCGGCCTCGGTATTGGCGACTAACTCGGAGTTCCTCTCATACGGACGTTTATGCTGGTTGTTCTCATTACCACCTCCATTATTACCCGACGCGGCCCCATTGCCGGGTCTTTCATTACTGTTCAAGTTAGATTTTCCTTTCTTGTCCTCGATATCCTCTTCTGTGGTGTCAGTGGAGGCATGCTTGTTGCACGCATCCATCAGCTCCCCCATAGTAATTTCTGAAACATGCCTACTAGACTTCATGCGCACCAATTTTAGCACCAAAGGCGTGTATCTGCATGTTTTTGCCATAGCTTGTATCGCGTCCTTTGGCTGAATATCAGTGGAAGAGTGAAGTATCTCCATAACCCGGCGTACCCAACTGCGTGCCGATTCTCCTTTTCTTTGGATACACCTATCTAAGTCGTCGAATGTGTATAGTTTTCTGCAAGTTCCATGAAAATGTTTGATGAAATCCGATTTTAACTCACTCCACGAATTGATAGATCTGTCAGGCAAATTGTTGAACCATAGTTTTGCTGCTCCTTCAGACATCATAAGATACATAAACCTGGCTTGGAGCTTTTCTAAAGCGTTACGAATAGACATAGCCATCTCATAACTGCTCAACCAGGTCTCGGGATCCATGGTTGCTTCATAATTGACAACTTTACCCGGTTCTTTGAACTTGTCCGGGTATGGTTCAGCCCGGATGGCATCTGACAGGCACTTGGGTCCGGCTAAGTTCGTCAGTACCGGCCTTATGCGTGAAACATGAGACTCGGCGGGTGCAACAGGGGGCACGCCACCTGCTGGCCCTCGCGCCGCAGACCCGGCCATACGCCTCGCCCGAGAACCGTCGACAATTGCCTGCGCCGCTGAAACCGTAGGAGCTGCTGGCCTGTGAGGAGGAGGCGGCATTTGCTGCTGCTCTGCCCTCCGTCGCGCCGAGCTTGACCGGATATTCCTCGTATTTCCGGGCTGCCGGCTGACATATGGCATCCCATGCAAACCGCTTATGTTATCCGGGTAGTTAACCTGCTGAGCCACCGCGGTGCGTAACATCTCTATAGCTCGCCGGGTCTCAATCGCTTGAGGTGATTCTCGCAATGGAATACGGTCGAGCGCCAGAGTTGCGGCGTACACGTTATCCATGGGGTTATTGAAGTGACCCGGTGGGGTATGAAATCGCGATGGTGGTGGCACAACATGTTAACTACCCGGATGGTGATGTACATTGCCTCCAGTGGCCCCAGCGGGTAGCCCGGCTGGCACATTAGCCGGCTGTCCCCCAAGCGTCGCACCTTGATACCCGGTTCCTTGATTCACAGCCGGGATCGGCTGGTCTTGGGGTGTAATAAACAACGCGGCCGGCTGTAGATTTCCGCCTGTGGCCGGTAGCCTCGTCTGGTGCCTCTAATTGTATATCCCAGTTGTTTGGGCTTCAATACGATCTTCTAATTCTTCCAACTGACGCTGGCGCACGGCCATCCCCTGCCTCTCAGCTTCTACGTCTCTCCTTTGTTGTTCCAACGCTCGGCGAGACACATCTAGGTCTCTGGAACGTGCCGCCGCGTTTTCTGGAGTTATCAGTGTTGCCAATACTGTGGGACCCAAGATCAGGTTATTGCTGAACCGAGCCGGGTTTTGTGGTTGTGACGTTCCTGCCCCAGCTATTCTGTTCGCCCTGAATCCGAACATGTTTCTGAACTGAGCGCTTTCCCCTGTTTCGCTGGTAACGGATGCCGGCTCACCATCGACCCGGGCTACAACTGGGTTTCCATTAACAGGTGCTTGTTGCGGGGCCAGCGCTTGCGCCGCACCAGTCGCGGCTGCCGACACATCACCCTGATTGAGGTTTATCGCAGGGGCTGTGTAGACCGCGACTCGGCGCGCAATGCCTGGTGAAGACTCGTACTCTTCCTCTTCGCAGCTATCTTCTTCGTACTGATCTTCGAGCAGATGCAAGATAGATTCGGTGTCATCTTCTCCAACAACCCGGCCACGCGGGGTCCATACCGGCTCCTCCGGCTGTTCCCTCTTCGTGGTGGGTTTCTTTTCCGGCTCTGCTGTTCCGACCGATTCTTCCCCGTCCGATTGAACACAGGTGGCGTCCCCTGACACAGATTCATACTCATTATTGTCAGAAATAAAACCAGACGCACGTACCATGCCGACAAAGACGTTGACCCGGCCGATCGTGACGACAGATCCGGTTTCCAGCTGATCCAACTCTGGCCCCCAGCCAGAGTCATCAACGATCTTCTCTCCTTCAGGGTTGGTGACGATCTCGCCAATGACGAGGTTCTTCATGGTTTCCCGAGCTTCTCCCGTGATGTAAACACCTCTGGACGTAGTCCCCATGGTGTGCGCCAACTGTCGTGGGATAGTCATGGCAGCCGTTACCGGGGGTAACTTAGTTAGGGGCGAATCGACTCTGGTGTTTGGGAGAGGGTTTAGCTCGGATGCAATCATATTAACTGGTGATCTAGAGGCTCGGGCTGCAATGTCGCCGAGACTCCAATATAGGGTTACAAAGACTTGCTCCCGTATACCTAGAATACTTGAATCCTTCTGTCTCTCTCAATCCGCCTACCTATGCCCTGGAAGCCGGTTTATATCATACCCGGCTTCCTGACTTTTCTTACAAGATATCTCTGGAATCCTACTCGGGATCCATACATAACCCTAAGTCCCCTACTGTGACCCCCAAGTCACGGGTTACAAGGTTTGCGCTGCCTTTTGGGTCTTCTAGAGCTTGATTTCCCTTGGGTCGGGTTACCAACGCAATCGCTAGCCCATTAATAACACCTGGCCCAGCATCACAACGCAGGGTCTCATGTAGTTTCCCTTTGGCCGGGTCTCGTCCCAGGCGTGGGCCTACCGGGGTATCACCCCCCCAACATGTCCTGTCCCCCTTGTCAGTGACAAGACTTGAAAGGCGCCTACCCACATTGTACCCATGCCTAAGCGCGGATAATCATGCTCCTAGTAAGTTGAACCGCACGCCTGTATGGCTGCGGGATACGCGGGATCTCCCACAACGGCTCCATTGACTTTGTGCCCGAGTAGCATAGCTTCACATCTACTCGGATCACCTGAGTTCTACGCGGTAGATCCAGAACCTCACTTGTTATCTTCTCCTGGCCTCCAGTACTAATCACCGAGTAGCACCTACCGGATAACGAGTACCCGGGTAACCGCCTACCCGGCAAACCGTACACTGATCACTGTTTTCTCAACAATCTTACCCCTACTCGGGGGTAGCCCCCCGACAACACCTCCAAATTGATTCCAATCGATAGAATCTTTCTTATGGAATGCATTTGGATCAAAGGAATGACACCTCCAAATTGCTATAGATTGCAACTCACAATCCTATAGGAATTTCAACATCCACTCTAACCCTTTTTAACACTCATTCACGTATGATCAAGACATTTTTACTATGTTTTATCCACCTAGTTTTATTCTATTTTGCACCTATAATCACGTCAAATTTCCGTGTTTCTCAAATTTCTATGTTTTTTAATCTTGTAATTCAAAGAAGCCATTATTTTTTATTTGAGAAGTCAAATGCGCACACATAGTATCTCTCTACTCTCTCTCCTCAATCATTAAAAATTCATGTGTTTGATACTTGTGTACCATCCAAAGAAACATATAAGAAAATTCATGTGATTTAAAATCCATGGGAAAACACCATCTATGGTATGGTATCCTACTATTGTGTTTTTTTGTATTCCTATGCTTTCAAATTCCTGCAATCTAAAAAGGTCTTTAGCGTGGATGTTAAATTTCCTATGATATTGGGGTGTAGTAAGGCAATCCATAAGAACATTTGAATTTCTTAGAAAATAATTATATAAATAGGAAGAGGCTTTATGTTGGAGGAGTGCCGGGAGAATGGAGAAAGGTCCAACAAAATTACTTTGGACTTTTGAAAGAAAAAATAAAATGGTTTTCTTACCTAATGTTGAGAATCCTATGAGATAGGGGCATAGAAGTTGATTCCTTAGTAATTTTGTAGCCCTTGTCATATGATCCAAATGCCATCCATATATAGGAAAAAAATCCTTAAGATTCAAATCCTCCAAAAACTTGCAAAAATCCTACAATTCAAAGAGGCACTTTAGATTGAAGGAATTTTGTAGATATCTTGGAGGATTCTATTCCATAGGAATGTTTTCTATGGAACCCCATTGGATCATAGGATCAATGTCTCCAAAATCATGTGGAATCTATTCCTGTGACATCTATGTCATGGTATCTCAAAATTAGTTCAAACCTCGTTTTAGTGTCTCTTTGGATTGAAGGATTTTTTTTGTAGAATTTCAATCCATAGGATTATTTTTTATGGGTTGGGTTGAAAGGAATGACACCTCCAAAAGTTTCTATGGATTGCATTCCTCCACACTCAATCCTTTAAGAATTTCAAAATCGACTCTAAAATTTCTTTTCTACACTCATTTGCATAGGACCGAGACACTTTTCCTATGTTTTATCCAAATGACTATTCCTCGTTTTTCTCTGTTTTGCACGTGTAAAATTGTCAAATTTCTATGTTCTCGAGTTCCTATGTTTTATAATCCTATGATCCAAAAAGGCATTATTTTTTATTTGACAAGTCCAACACACTATCTCCCTCTACTCTATCTCAGCTATCATTAAAAAAAAACCATGTGTTTGATTCTTTTGCACCATCCAAATACACATCTAGAAAAATTCATATGTTTTAAAATCCATGAGGAATTCACCATACGTGGTGTTCTAATCCTGTATTTTTCATATTCCTACGCTTCTAATTTCATGCAATCTAAAGAGGCATAGCGTGGATGTTCAAATTCCTAAAGGATTGAGGTGTAGTAAGGCAATCCATATGAGGATTGGAAAAACATCCTTTCAAAAGAATTATATAAATTGGAATCCTCAAAACAAAAAACCTTCGATCCAAAGAGACCCTCCGTAGTGTTCTATTGTTCTTGGAAAAATACAATTCAGTAGCATGGTATGAGTGTGATCCAAAGAGCCCTAGACCACACAGTTTGAACAGAACACGCATACCCTGTATTGATACTTTTTGTTTTTTAATATAAAAGCTGCAGCTATATGCATCACCACGATACAGAGGCCCGGGCTATCTCCCATTTAAAAAAAAAAACGCATACGCCATACACATCATCTGTTGACGACACGACCGTGCATGCATACGTACGAAATACTACGGCTATCGATACGTTCGTCTCTGTAGAGAGAGCAGCACGTCCTTGCAAAAAAAAAAAAAAAAAAAAAAAAAAAAAAGAGAGAGAGAGAGCAGCACGCGTGCGATGTGCCGATGCCAGCCCTAGATAGGTACCGTAGCTACTAGCTCGTTAGCTCCATGCCATGGCCTTTCTCGGGTGATGCCTGGGGGCCAGGCCAAGCCAAACACAACAACTTTGTCTCGCAGGCGCTGTCTGGTCTACACTACACACTACTCCGGTATACACAGTCCACCTACAGCCCCCATCTTCTATCCAGCCCCTTCGGCTACCTGAGCTGAAATCGCATGTGGTGGGCCCCACACGCTCCCAGGGTCAAGTTGAGCTCTTGTGCCTGTTCTCTTGTGCAGCTTTTAGCTAGCTTGAGAAAGAAAGTGTGTAGAGAGAGAGAGAGACAGAAAGGGTAGAGAGAGAAAGAGTTGCTGGCATTGCCCTGTCTAATGAGCAAGGTTGCTAGCTAGCTCGGCTTTCTCTCCTTCCAAGGCCTGGGAGAGATGTCTCTCCACCAAAGCCGAAAGGTAAAAAGGAATTCCCAGTCTCGTGCTTTGCCTCTTATCCTAGTGCCGGAGTCAGTCAGGCTACATATAGTAGTATGTGCTTGCTTAACCCCATGCTAGCTCGATCAGGGTTAATCGCTACTGATCGATCTCTTTGATCTGAGCATGCAGCAGCAAATTTGGTACTCCCTCCGATCCATATTAATAGGTCTTGAAGTGGATGTATCTAGCAATAAAACATGTCTAAATACATCCACTTCAGCACCTATTAATATGGATCGGAGGGAGTATTAGTTTGCACCAAATTAGCTCACGAGATTGTCCTTGACAAGGCTGTGATCTGTCAAGATGACATGCATGTGTTACACAAGCATGTGTACCTGAATACGTATACGGACAGACGCTATGAACATGTACGCCTCTGTGGAGACCGTATAATCTGGCCGCATGGCCCAAAGCCTAGGCCAGTACGATGACTTCTCCTCTGGTCCGTGTACATATGTGTATACCAACCAACGTATCCATTTATATGCATGTCAAGTACTGCATGGATATACTTTGTCCTCAGCTAGTCGGGTTAATAGCTTCTGTCTCCTACGCACGTAGGTTAAGCCAAGACACGTACTCCCTCCGTTCAACAATAGATGACTTGCATTTGTCTATATATGAATGTATGTAGACACTAAAACATGTCTAGATACATCCATATATAGATAAGTGGAAGTCATCTATTGTTGAACGGAGGGAGTACGTGACATGGTCCATATTCCTAGATATGAAGTCTAGTTTCATGAAGAAACACAAGACCATCCTAAAACTTCCTAGCTAGCCTCTCTACTGCTCGTCGACTCTTGTAAGACAAGCTGCCTCCTTGATTTTAAAAGATTAGACGGATTTATCTTAGGTTACTGAGTTTTTTTTTGGCACTATGATCGATTCCGCATGAAAATTTGAATTGAATCAGACTTTTTATAAATATCATTTTTTTTTTCTGTGGAGCAATCGGTTACATTTTTATATAGATTCATTATGTACTCCCTCCCTCTACTTTTGTAAGGCACACTGCTTATCATTTTAATTTTGTCGACATACATAGTAAAATAAATGAAACTATGTGTAAAACAAGTCTAAATTCACTCATTTTAGAATGCATGTGGTTAAAACTAAAATGACTTATAAAAGTGAACGGGGGAGTAGAATATTTCAAACCTTTAGTTTTCTATTTATGTTTTTCCCAATCATGTGAATTAAAGAGGTCATAAGTTGTTTCTAGCACACCATATGAATTACTCGGTTCTTTTTTTTTTCCCGAAATGGGGTCAAACCCCATCCTATGTATGAAGTGATGCACACACCTGTATGTATTACGCTGTTCTGTATTATAAAACATCTTGGCGATGTATTGTATTTCTTGTCCTTAAGCACAAACTTGACATCAAATACTTCTATTTATTTTTGTGACAAAATCAAATTTAGGCATGGGAATTTTAAAAAAAAAATTAGGCATGGACTCCCGATTATTCATCCAAAAAGCCTACCCATTGGAACCGAGCAGCGGTTAGTATATTCATCCAACGGATGTAATCATCAGTTCAACGTGTTTTTCGCGGTCTATACCAATAAAAATGCATATGTGGCTTTCGTGTACGTGTCGGGTAAGGTGATGACTCCATCTCCCTCTCGTTCTTTGCTGTGGTAAGCTATTGTTGAACCCAACTTGAGGCATTATTAAAGAGATGGTTTAATTGTTTTGGACAAAGCCAAAGACAAAGAACAAGACTTAAATATAGATTTTCAAGATACAATTTCAATGATCGGTGGTCCGTGACCACTGAGGGGGAGCTGCAGGGTCTATATGCTAGAGTAACAAAAGAGTAATCGAAGGTTGTGCTTGCTTGGACCAATCTGCATGCTGATCCACTCTTCGTTGTTCCAGTCAAAGCTTGGTATGAGCAGTTCTCTGAGGAAAGCATGCATGCATTTCCTTCACTTTGCCTTTTAATTTTATTTTTGAGTGCACTCCTTCGCTTTTTGTTTTGGAGAGAAACTACTTCGCTTTGCTGATGGAATAGATTGGTCCAGCCTAACTAGACTTGGCAAGTGTTTTTTTTTTAGATTAAAAGGCAAGTGGCAACGTGCTATCACATCTGCTTGTTGGGCCTGTTTAAAGCCCGTGAAGCACATGCCGTCTTGCGTTTCACTAGTGCAGGCTGCTCGCTTTCTTTCTCCCTTGGACAACAGAAACACAGGTGGATTATAAACCCAAAAATTACAATCATCTGTGGAGCAAAAATATGCAACTCGTCTACGATATCGATCCGACATGTCATAAAAAGAGCCGAATAGACAGTAAGTTGGCAGGTTTAACTACAACCTGTGTCAATTCCGTCGAGTTTGTAGAAGTAAAGAAAATGTTTGATTTAGTAGCTTTTTACCAATTTGAAAAGAAAAGTAATAGCACGAATTTTCGTAAGTAGCAATGACATAGTAACAAATTATGCTTCACTTCTTAAGGAATCAAAAAATGTACACTCGAAAAGAAAGGTTACAATCAACATATATATTTTGACCAAAGCATACATCTTCAAAAATAATTTCTTCAACTCCTCGAGCACATACGCATAGATAGACGTGTTGATAAACTAATCAAATCATCTCCAATATGTTCTCGAAAATAGGACTCAAAAAATGATTTGATGTAAAATATACATCTAGAACTTGATTTTAGGGCACCGAGAACGACCAATTCGAGAAGGTGATGTGAAATAGGGCACGCCTCATCTAACAACTATCCTGAAATAACTTCAAACTTCAAGCATTGCGATACAATTCAAACTAAACATCAAATAGAACATAGAATGAACATTCATTAAACTAAGACGATCCATAAACTAAAATCTGCCCATGTTACTTGATCATCCTACGGATAATCGAAATTTAAGAAGGAATCAGACTCCTCACTCGAGGTCCACTAGAAGGAGGAGGAATATGAGTCCAAATTGATCACCGTCGATGGTTGAGCCTCGTCCTCCTTACTGACACTCAACCGTCGAGGGTCAGGCTCGTCGGAAGACTTCTTCTTCTTCTCCATGTCGCGCTTCTAGAAGAACTCATGCTCGTACTACTGGTCTGCGCTGGAGGATTAAGAAATTTTCATAAGTAGTCCGCCAAGATCACTATGCAGATAACGAGGCATGTCCATACATGCGAGGATCAGGATCACGACTCATTGGGCTGCGAATTCAATGTAGTCGTAGAAGAGTTCTGAACGATCATAGATCCTCACAACTAGACCTAGTTGCAAGAATGTCACTAAGCTTACTCGACAAGGATCACACGTGTAATCACTCTTATGGTGTGAACACGTACGCTCATGTCAACCAGTCAGAGATCCGCCATCCTAGACTCTGCACCGACGAAGAGAGACAGTTTTTCGGCGTTGCTAATTGGTAGCGTCTAATCAACTGTGATTAGAGCTATATGAAACTGTAAGTTCTCAACACATGGGAGAAAGAGAACTAGAGCTAGATCTAATCGTTAGAGGACATCTCAAAACTCAATTAGAAGAGGCTTTATTCAATTAGAGGAGCTCTAATTAGAAGCTCTAGTTAGACCATGTAATTCTACTACAGAGAGAGGCTTGAGAGCCAATTGTGTGTTTTTCTATGAGCCTTGGGGTCCTTTATATAGTGGGAGGGAGAAGAAGACTTTCCAAGGGAGGAGGGGATTCCTTGTTGAGCTAGGAGGAGGCTAGTTGTACCATGAAGGTGGCTGGATCCCTTCCCCTAGCCCAACTCGGATTGGGTGGTGGAGTCCAACTCCACCTCCCTCTTCCTTCCTTATATGTTTTTCCTTTTTATTTTCTTCTTTTTCCCTCGAATAATTCCAGGAAAAATACCTGGACAATGAATACCAACTTGTGAACCCAGTGGGGCCTACTTGGCACCGCCCAAAATTAGGGTTTGGCCATGAGGGGGAAAATCTTCCCCCTCCCGGTTCTCACCCCCTTTATGGAAATTCACTCTAAACTCTTCTAGAACCACATAACCCCAATAGATAAAATCATTGATATTATCTACCGATGTTAGAAATAAGTTTCTAACACCCCGAGACATCTCATGTCCGCCGTTAACTCTCATATAAATTCTTCCTAACACCGACATAATTTCTCTCTTACAGTAACCCTCCCGAAAGTACTCTAATTGACACCAAACTTGTTTCCGTGACATCAAAGTGACATCAAACATTCATAAAAAACATAAAACATATTATTTCTTTAAATTAAAGGTTGGCACGGCTTCAGCGTGTGGCCTGTAAGGGATCGATAACACACATACATGTGCGGATACTTACCGAACAATAACCAACAGTGGGACCGTGGACGCCGATGAGGGCTCATGTGTGTTCATGAAGAACAAGGGGATCTTATAAATTAATAATTATTCTCTTAACTTCACAATTCCAACGATATCACGAGTTGATACTATGTAATCGGATCGGATCAAACTCTTCGATCATAACACATATCACCCATTACCGATAGCGTCTTGTTTTCCCATCCATTGATGTACTTGTGATAAATCATACTGTGTTTGGCCACACAATAGGTTGACATTGGTGATACTAAGTGGACCTAGCGTATGTATCTCTCTGTCGTCTAGAGGATTTAAGTACTAATATTGAACGATATCCGTTCAATTACACTTTCTAGGATATACCCAGATATCGCCGTTATTATCCCCAGTTACGGCAGAATGGTTGATAATATCCAAAATATAACTTTTTATCGTGCGGTTGATACATCATAAACGTATCAATTTCTGATGTTCCATGTTGTTTTCATAATATATGCTACATGTTTCCTATAAACTTTATGCCATTTTTATCAATTTTATGGGACTAACCTATTGGCAAGATGTCACACTACAGCCAATTCCTTTTTTCTGCTGTTTTTTATTACATAAAAGTTGTTCTAGAAATATTCTCAGAATTGGACGAAATAAAATCCAAACGTCTTAGAAATCTATCGCGCACACAGAGTCCGGAGGGGATCCGGAGGGGGGCCACAGGGGCCCCACACCATAAAGCGGGGCCCCCTCTAGTCGCGCCCAGGGGTGGTATGCGCCCCCTGGCTGCCCACTGACGTTGCCCTCTCGCCTATCTATACCACATCCGTCGCCGTCGTCATCGTCAACCCTAGTTCGGGATGGTTCTGGAGCTCTCCCCGACACACTGTCGGGAGGGGAATTCATCACCGGAGAGCTCTACACCACCATGCCTGCCTCCGGAATGAAGCGTGAGTAGTTCATCTTTGGACTACGGGTCCATAGTAGTAGCTATATTGTTGTTCTCTCCTCTTTATGTCTCATGTTTAGATCTTGTGAGATGTCCTACATGATCAAGAT
The DNA here is from genome assembly GCA_028641055.1 of Alopecurus myosuroides. Taxonomy (NCBI): domain Eukaryota; kingdom Viridiplantae; phylum Streptophyta; class Magnoliopsida; order Poales; family Poaceae; genus Alopecurus; species Alopecurus myosuroides. The sequence goes on from CM054057.1 coordinate 671,106,443, forward strand.
CATCTTATTGTTATGCTAGATGTTGTGTTTGCTGGGATCCGATGAATATTGAATTATGTCCAATGATTATGAATCTATCATGTTTTATTCATATGTATGTTATTTATGATCTTGCATGTTCGCCGTTATTAGTAGATGATCTGGCCAAGTAGATGCTAGTAACTCCGATGAATAGTGGTTTCATGCCTCCCTTTTACTCACGCTCAAGTGACAGAAACCTAAGGGTGACATACACACTTTGCTTAATGTGATTATCTGTTGCTTGCAACTTAATACCCAAGGTTTGCTTGGATGGCATTCTGAGGGTGGATTATTAGTCATAGATGCAGTTGGATAATGGTCTATGTATTTTGTTGTAATGCCCGCATGAATCACATAGTAATCATCATGTCATGCATATGCACTACGGTGTAGCCTTTATATCGGTCAATTGCCCAGCTGTAATTTGTTTACCCAACATGCTATCTATCTTTTATGGAGAGACACCACTAGTGAACTGTGGAACCCGGTCCATTTTCCTTACACTAATTATACAACCACTGCAATCACTATTTTCATACTATTACTATTGTTTTGCTACTGTTTTTCACATCATAAGTTTAACCTCTTTGTTTTCAGCAAAACCGGTGAGATTGACAACATCACTGATTTGTTGGGACAAAGTGATTTGATTGTGTTGCGTAGGTTCCACGTTGCTGCTGAACCGGTAGTGCGCCCTGCCAATATCAGCTGCATCAACCTTCGGAAGTGATTTCTTTATCCTACTGGTCGATTCAACCTTGGTTTCGTTCTGAGAGAAACTTGCCGTTGTGCTCTTCATACCTTCTTCTTGGGGTTCCCAACGAGTGCAAGATCTGTACCATCAACGGTCACTATATATTTTGATATTATAGTAATTATAACCAATAACAACTTCTTATGTATTTTTCTAAAATACATTACAATTTTTTAGTCTCTTTTAGCAACAACATAAACTTGGGTAGGTTCAGTATTGTTGTTACCCTAACAATATATGCTTTTGTTTTGCTAGACTTTTAACAAAGTCCATGATTAGGAAAATGTGATCATCTCACAAATCATAATATAATCTTAGAGAGAAGCATAGGAACTCCTATTTGTTTATGTATTCAAACCCGCACCAAGATTTTCCTTTGAAAACTCACCTTTCAGCTGCTATAGCGGTGTAGCATGATGGCATAAACTTAATTATGAACTTGGAGATAGGATAATAATTAAATATTATTGTCTCTAGGGCATATCTCTAACACTCTCACACTTGAACTAGAGTCAATTATACTCTAGCTAGTATGATGTCATAACCATAAGCGGAGACAGTACCCGGCGAGTCGAAGTAGATGCTCGGGCTCCCTCGGCAGCAGCCGTATATGCATATCTGTCAGGTAGTGGTATGTTTAGCTGGTACCAATGCCACCTGCTTTATTTTTGTGTCTCTAGACCCGATATTTTGTTGACTGTATGAGTGTGTGAAAGGTATCAAGTGGCTCCTAAGGAAAGCCATTTGATGGCGGTTCATAGGATCTTTCGGTATTTGGTTCATACCTCAAGGTTTGGTCCGTGGTACTCAAAAGGGGCACAATTTTCTCTCACTGGGTACACGGATTGGGCCGGTGATCAAGATGATGAAAAATTGACTTCCCGGGTTTACCAATTCCTTGGTAGATCTTTGGTGAGTTGGTCTTTTAAGAAGAAATTGTATATCTCTCCATCGCCGAAGCCGAGTATGTGGCGGCCACTAGTGCTTGCACTCAATTGCTATGCATGAGGGAAAACCCTAAAAGAGTATGTTGTTCATTGTGACAAAGTTCCCCTCCTTTGTGACAATGAGAGTGCCATCAAGATCGCCTACAATCCAGTGCAACATACAAGAACGAAGCATATTGAGATTCGCCGTCATTTCATTAGAGATCATGTGGCAAGAGGTGATATTTATCTAAACTATGTCCCAACCAAGGATCAACTCGCGGACATATTCACAAAGCCTCTTGGTGATACAAGATTCACGTTCTTGAGGAATGAGCTAAATCTCATCGATTCAAGGAGTTTGACTTGAGGATCTTGCACACATGCTTATAGTTGACTATGTGTTTGGGTTTAGGTGTAGGCATGGACACAGGGGAGTGTTTTCCTAACTTATAAGAGTCTCCTTCCCCCATTACGCCCAAAGTAAAAAATCATTTATATCTCTATTTTCTATTGTTGAATTGTGCGCTAAAATATTGAGAATTGGCAATGCACCCAAGATACATCTTTGCGGTGACATACCATACTCTCTTACATGGTGGCCTAGTGCACCAACCTCTTCCTTTGAAGAGTTGGTTCTAAGTTGGATTTTATTGCATATTTGTTCTTGTCCTTTGGCTCTTCAAAAACATACTCAATCTTGGCCCTTATTTGTTTGCATATTGAAAGTATTGAGTGTGAAGTACCTCTACATGTTTGAGTTTCTTAATCCCAAGCTAAAATTCCCCCTTGTCGAAACACACTCTTTCTCAAAATATCACTTCTTAGACCCTTTGTCGGAAAGATGAAGCCTGGCCAGCGGTACTACCGTCAGCTGCAGTGGTACTACCGCTGTGACTGACAGTCACACCCAGGCATTGGTACTACCGCTACTGGATTTGTGTCTTGCACTGGACGGTACTACCGTTCGTCTAGGAGAGTAATTCTATGAGACCCGGTCTACAAGTTTAGCCCCGTAGACCAACTCCAACAATTGACACGTGGCATACATGGTAGTTTAGATCTAAAAATAGATATTCAAATTTCATTTTTTTTCTCTCTCATGCATACATGTCAATTGTTGTAATTGGTCCAGGAGGTGAATCTGTAGATGAGGTCCCATAAAATTATTTTCCCATAGTACTACCGTTGTGGTAATTTTTTGTGGGGTTAAATTAGGTCTGGGAGAGGGAGATTCCATTTACCCCCACTCTCCCACCCGACCCACACACCAAAAACAGTCGCTTCCGCTTCATATCGCCGCCAGGGAGGGCTCTCTCCGGCCGTTGACTGCCCCTCTCTCGCCGGAAGGAGTTCCGACATCATCCCCTACGTCTTCTCTAGGAAGATGAGCTCCCGTAACCCTCAATCCCTCTCTCATTTGAGTAGATCTTGAGAGAAGAAATTGATAGGGTTCCTAGAGATCTCTATGGATAGAATTCATGCGAGTTGGTGCCTACTTTGGTAGATTTCCTCTGTGAATTCGTTGTGCACAAACTATCAAGGTCACGACATTACCCGTGGGTTCTATGCGTCTCCGCCAGCAGCGGTACTACCGCTCGCAGTAGCGGTACTACCGCTATGGCTAGAAAGCTGGTACCAGCAGTACTACTACGGTATCCACCGATACTTCCGGGACCTTGATTTTTTTCCGTTGTTTTTCACCATGGTGAATATGCTCTTAGGTCTTTGTTGTGATGTTTTATCTTATTCCTAATTCTCCCTATCCTTGATTTCAAATCTGCAAGTGGTTCTCGTGGAGGTCGCAAGAGGGATACTAAGAGGGCACACAAAGGGGCACAAGATGATGTCCAAGAATAAATTATCTCTTTGTCCAATATGACTCGTAGGAAGCGGTCTATTTTGATGAAGTATAAGGCATGAAAGACTTGGTCCCTCCCTCACATGACTAATGAGCAGTTCAGGAAGCAGCGGAGGATCAATCCATATCTCCAGCCCAAAGGCCCTCGTGTCAATGAGTGCTTTTGGTCTCGCTTTCAATAGCACATATTCTATGAAGAATATCCGGTCGCCAAAAACAAAGTGGTCACTCAATATTCTATCAGTGTTCCCTTCATGAGAAATGACCCGACCTATTTGGGGAGGCTCTAGAAATCTGTGAGGAGTTTCTCCTTCTGGATTTCATTAAGGTAAAAAAATACTATGATGATCATGTAGTGGGATAATTATATGCCACTCTCTTCTTCCACACTGAGGAAGACAAGAAGTTCACTTGGATGACCAAGGATCAGAGGTCCACTGCTACTTGGTCTTAGTTTGCTTCTTTGTTTGGTCTGAAGGAGTATGGGACTGTCCCTGATGATGCATTTGCCTCCACTCACTTCAGGATTCCTTATCCTGTGAAGTCTATGTCTCCTTAGGAACTCTATGATTTGTATATCTCTGGTCATGCTTTGGTTGGCTTTCAGAAGAACTTGCTCCCAGTCTATGACATTCTGCAAAGGATCTATCGCAACACTCTTGCACCTCGTATTGGGAACTTTGATTACATCCATGGATCCATATTGAAATCCTTGTGTGCACTAATAGGCGCCGTGGCGGTGGTCTGCAGCTGGATATCATGGATGTTGTGTGGAACAAAATGTACAACTTTGTCATGAAGAAGAAAGTTCTTTTGTTTTCTCCTTTGGTGATGCGCCTTATTTATCACTTTTGGCACCATTCTATGCATCCTGCATCTCTCTTGGAAAATGACCAAGAGATCACCACCCACTGTGTCAAGGAACTTTGTGTCAAGACACATTTGCCTCCTCTCATTAGTGGTAAAGAGGCTGAGGACACAAATGGCTCGAGTGACTCTGACTTTGAGCTTCAGGCCAAGGACAAAAAGCATGGGTTCTGCAAATGGGTGTCCTAGACACTCAAAAAGGTGTTCTATAACCAAGAGGACATGGAAAATCAAGCTTATCTTGCCCATGTTCGCAGCAAGAAGGAACATGTTCTCTCTCGGGGTTGCTTTGCTCACCTAGGAGTGCTTTTAGTTGTTGGGTCTGAGGAAAATATCACAGGGTCCAAGGAGTGGAAGTCCAAGTGTGGTGGAACCTGGGTTGATCTTGATCTCGAGGATGATGCCACCACCTCTCATGATTCATGGACTCGAGGTTCAGAAGATAAGGAGGTTGAAGATCTCAACTCCAAAGAAGAAGCCAACAAGAGCCCTGCTAGTGCCTCTAGCCCCAGCGAGTGATCTCCCAGGGTCGTTAGCATCGCCTCTCCCTTTTTGGTATCTTGATGCCTAAGGGGGGGGGAGAGTTCTATTAGGCGTCAGCGTGGTTATTTGCATGGGTGTAGGGTGGCACAAAACTTGCATTTCTTGGTGTTTATCCTTGTGGTTTTTCCTAGCCCTTGCCTTTCTCCTTTTGAAGTTGAACCATTGGACGATCTTTAAGTATTTCCTTTTGACATTATCATGATGTTATCTCGGAGCCATGCTCTCTATCTAGCTACATTTCATACCTCACTGGGCTTATAAAATCTAGGGGAGGAGGCTTCATCTTAAAAAGAGAGATGATTTGTAGTCCAAAGCAAACATATGGAAATAGCACATCCCCGAAAAAAGTGCTCCGCCTATATTATACGAGCTCTCTTATTTGTGTTGTCATCAATCTCCAAAAAAAGGGGATATTGAAAGTGCATCGATCTCTCTCTAGTGTTTTGGAGTTGATAACAACAGGATTAATCATCTAACAGCGCGTCTAAGCCTTTAAAAAAACTAGTTCGACTCGAAAAGGAAGAGGCCGCGAAAACTCAGCCAACGAATATGATGTACTGCCGGGGTAGTACCAGGTACCCCAACGGTAGTACCGCTACCTCCATGAAGCGTTAGTACCGTCCTGAGTATCGCCAACTAGAGTTTCGGCTCTGTTTTGTGCCGTACTTACTCAGTAGTACCTCTCTGGTGTATGTCTTATTCAGAGAAAAACCGCGCCAATCGGTAGTACCGCTACTCTCAGCAGTAGACCGCTTCCATCAGGAAAGCGGTAGTACCGCTGGAGGTACCGGGACTAGTACATTCCTTACGGTACTTGGGCGGTAGTTCCCCAATACCACCGTAAGCCACCCTGAATTAATATCTCAAAGGTGGCCAGCGGTAGTACCGGGTGTGCTACCGGTAGTACCGCTCCTGGAATTCCGCGGTACTGCCTCTGTTGTACCGCTGGTGTGGAGCGTGTGGTGCACCGTTGTACCGCCCAGAACACAGGTAGCGGTAGTACCGCTGGAGACAATAGTAGTACCGCCACGCACGAAATGGCTTCAAACGATCGAATTTGGAAGGGGGTATAAATACCCCTTTCCCTTCTTCTCCAAAGAGGTAGCTCGTCCAGCATTCAAGTGCCCATTAATTGCGCTCACCGAAAGCTAGATTTCTCCCAACTCCTCCACCTAAACACATTGATTCTTGAAGGGGTGAAGGAGAAGATCCGGATCTACATCTTCACCAAGACGTTCTTCATTTCCCTCGCATTCACTTGAGGGATTTGGGTCTAGGGTTTCTTTTGGAAAACCAAGACTCCATTTCTACTCACTTGTTGTTTGTGACAGATTCTTGGTATTCTTGAGAGCCCCAAATTCAGTTGTGAGTATGTGCCTCAAGCTCAATGTAAAGACTCTAGATTTCTCCTTGAAGAATTCCATAGTGGAAGGTGAACTCGGTTTTTGTGGCATAGTTCATCGGAGAATAGGGTGAGACCTTTGTGGCGTTGAGTATGCCTTCATGGCGAAACTCACACCCCTCCAACGAGACGTACTCCCCTCAAAAGGAGGACCTGGGGAACACATCATTGTCTCCGCGTGCTTCCACTTCGGTTACTTCTATCCTTTAACTTTACTTTGCGCTTGTATATTTCTTAGTGCAATCCTTATCATATAGGTAAATTCACGTTAGTTGCATATCTAGAGAATTTATCTTTTTATCAAGCCTAAAATCGATTTTTTTAAAAAAAAATTGGACGTACACCTATTCAACCCCCCCTCTAGGTGCCCATACGATTCGTTCAAAGAATAACAAGGCTAAGTTATGACTTCCATTAGGGAGCAGGGCGATATCGGAGGTCGGAGAGATAGCCAAAATGACATAGCGACGGAAGGGACAAAAAAGGGAAGCAACAAAAAAAAGGGAAAAGTTAGGCAAAATTACGTCATCGGATCCTCGAACACCGTCTAATGTTGAAGCCGCGGGAGCCTGGATTCTGACCCATGGGGTACTTCCACCCATGGGAACTCGACTCAAACAGGTAGAGTATGGGTCATCAACTTTGGCCACTGGGCAACCCAATTAGTCATGGTTAGGGTATGGGTTTACAACCCGACGGTAACCCATGGATCACCAGATTAATAATACTACAAATTCATTATATTTAGACTTTTGGGCAACCTGCTGCCAGGTTTTTTAAAATAAAAATGTGCATGTAGGTACTTTTTTTTCCCTTGAGAATTATTTGAGAACTACCTGCATGCAGATACTCGATGGATATATTTCCTTTGCTTTGCTTTTCATTTTATTTCTATTTTGAGCGGACTCCCATGAGGGTACTCCTTTTTTCTTGAGAATTTTTTGAGAACTATATGCATGCATGGAGATACTCGATGCATACATTTTCTTTGCTTTGGTTTTCATTTTATTTCTATTTTTTAGCGGGCTCCTTCGCTTTGCTTTTGTTTATAGGACCTGATCGAATAAGATGGTCCTGGCCACTAGACTTGGCAGCAGGTTGTATGTCTTCTTGCTCGCTGCTCAGGACAGATGATTGATTATATCCTGGTTTTGAAACGGACTGTGCTCGATCGTTAACATGAGTGCCCCATGTACTGATCACATCCTCTCCTCGCCAATGGCCATGTTTCCGACGCGTCCCGGCCCGAGAACTGTAGCCCTCAAGATTGGGAAAATGACTTGATCGACATTCGAGAGTAGAGACTAGAGACGAAAGAAATAAGGTGATCTGGTGTGACAGGTTTTTTTTTTTTTTTTTTTTTTTGAGCAAAATCTGGTGTGACAGGTGAACACGATGACTGGACTACGGTGCGAGAGTTTTATTGCTGCTGAGCCCAGAATTGAACGACAGTTTGGACTTTGGAGGTCGCCAGGGAGGGCATCATGGGCACGGGCTTTCCGGCCTGGCAGGGACACAGCTGCCTGGAACCGGCCCGCCCGCCCGCAACGTGGGCGTATTTCGTATCAGATGTGCTATCATTCTCAAAAAAAAAAAAAAAAAAAAAAAAAAACGCGCGGCATCATTCTCAAAAAAAAAAAAAAAAAAAAAAAAAAAAAAAAACGCGCGCCATCGTAGGTCCGCCGACCCGATTCGATGCCTTCCTCTTTTACTACGCAGTTTTCTTGGCCTATCTCGGTAGTTCCGTTCGTCAAGATCGAGTGAGTGCTGAACTGCATCGCTTCTCTGAAAAAAAGAATCGGAGTGCTGGCTCATGTTTTTTCCTTTCTTGCTATGCTTTTGAGCTCCTTAGCGAGTTTCGCCTAGAAAAGTCGATTTCCCTCGGTGAGTACAATCTGTGCAAACAGAAAAAAATAATTCCAAATTTATTTAGGAAAAATGAGTGTGGGAAGCTAAAAAAAGGGAATTAAACATGCGGCTAGCTATTCTTTTGGCATGTGTCGTAATTGGTCAGATGTTTAAGCACAAAATTACATCTATATATTCCACCCTAAAACATACGAAATACATATATGATTTATAAAAAAAGAAAAAATAAATTAGGATTGTTTATCTCAGCGAGATGATTTGAAGCACGAGCTCTAGGGGGACTATTTCAAAAAAATTCAGAAAATTTCTAAACATTAAAAGTTCCAAATTCTGATTTTTTTTTTCCAAAGATAAATACATACAAATGTTTTCTTTGGACCTATAAAGTTATGTTGAACATACATTGTATTTTGCTCTACACAAAAATCACGAAAATGTGGCTCCAAATTGGCAATAAAAACTGAACATTGGTTTTCGCATTTATCTTTTTTTTTGTAGATCACATCTAATAAGATATCAAGATGGCATAACGTACATACTAAAGTCTATACCAGTATATCTATATATGCACTTGTATTTTTAAAAATATATTTTGAAGTGTAATTTTTGTTTCTAGACGGTCTACTTGTAGCCCGAGCTCCCTTATAATTTTTTGTCTTGGAGGGTGAAGTATCCCGGAATATGACAGTTTAGAGCGTTTCATATTGACCCAAAAATATTCGGAGTAAACAAATGAAACAAACCAATAGCTTAGAAGTAAATTACCACCAACTTGCTATGATGGCCGCTAAAGGAAGGTTAGAGCATGTCTAGCAGAACCCTTACATTTTCGCCCCCTAAATCGCGTGTAGAGGGCCCTGCACACGAAATCGAGGAATTTTTGTGCTCAGATGAACGCGTTCATCTAGCAGACCCCCTATCGCCGCCCTGTATGTTTGAATTTAAACTTCGCGGGAGGATCCGATGAACTCGATTTTATTGATCACCATTGCTGGTACACGAAATCGAGCTCGAGCTCGTCCATCTAGCCTAATCTAGTCTATGAAGACGACGTCGCCGGCAGCCTCCATGGCCTTGAAGGCCTCGACGTCGGCGAGGGCCCTCGCCTCCTCCTCCGCTTCCGCGCGCGCCGCTGCCTCGGCTTCTTTCTTGGACAGCTCGACGGCCTCCGCGAACGCGGCCTCCTCCTCCTCCGCTGTCGCCGGCACAGCTTGCACCGCCGCGCCTCCTCCTCCGCTTCCGCTTGCGCCGCCGCGGCCGCGCTTGCACTGCTGTAAGGACCCCAGACCGGCAGTCTGAAACCCTACGTATGCATACATTCACGATCCCAGAAAGATCAGTCGTGAACAACATACACAGTTGGCACACAGAAATACATCATCCATTACACGAATACATAAAGGTATTACACAAATGATCACATGATCAAGTTTAACGCAACTGCCACCTGGGCAGGCAACTTAACAAACACAGCGGAAGACAATTAAAACACAACGTAGTTGAGCCCAAGTCACGCCTTAACCTACAGGCTGCTGACCCGGAGACGATCCTAGTTCGCAAAGCCGTCAACTCCGTACTTCTCTTCATAGCTATCCTTTGGAGGCTCCTTCTCCAAATCTGATAAGTAGATACCAGGGGCGAAACCATAATGAGTACATTTGAATGTACTCAGCAAGACATCCATCATATCACTTACCAACATGCAAGTATGCTTATATGGTGGAATAGGTAGGCTATAAATAGGGTTCACTACCAATGGTGTTCATATATGATGACACCACAGTTGCAGTCAGGTTAATCTGTATCTTCGTTGAAGAAGATACTTCAGAAGAAAAATAATATATAGTTTTATTTCTCTTGTAGATCTCACATGTACAAGAGGTTTTGTAAAGTTTTGTTAAAGAATATTTTCTCTTTGCAAAACTTCTTGGAATCAATTTCCAGAATTCTTGCGTAGAGTAGAAAAGGTTTTCTTTGCAAAACATTTTGTTTTGTATAGCAACATCTGGCTTTTCATCATCGACGATACCTCCACGGTATAAGTTTTCCTTCCTTTCCGAACTTCACAAGTTCAACACTTCCTTTCCAAAATTCCCTTTTCAAAAACTTCCTTTTTGAAAACATTGACACAATGCTAGCTACATGGCCATTCAACTGTCCATATCCGAGGACGCGGCTTCTTCGAAAAAGTTGTACTCTGCAGAGGTGTACACATCCACCAGATCCAGTACACCTCCCGTGAACAATCACGGACTGTAACAACAGTATGTAAACATCAGGTATCTGATCATAACCATCCACTATGTTCAAGCTAGTATATGCCTATCTCTCAGTTGAGTTTTACCACATCCCCGGCACCGAGCTAATCCCCGCCAAGCCAGGATGTCTCAACTGATGCATCCGGAGGGAAAATTAATCCCACACTTTATATGTCTCCACGACATTCGGTTCAGAGGATCGCATCCCCTATAGCACATTGAGATAGCACACACTAATAAGAACAAACTTCAAGTTAAGCCCCTTGCCCATGTTGGGGTAGGGTGGCAGTACGGTAAAGGTTGTCCGGCGAAGACTAGGTTATGTGTCATTTTTGAAAACACCACTTTCTCAAAAATGACCACTTCCACATTCCTCCGGAGAACAAGGATCCGCCTTTTCTCCGGGTTTTTCCGTAAAGCCTTTGTTTTGTAGAATCACAATTTTAGGGTGTCCACTTAGGGACTAGTATATTTGATGGTAATAAATACCATAGGGTGGCTTATGGGCTTGGTATTACCAAGTTTAACTACTGGCATGATAGTAACCTATAATATAGTATAGTAGTAAATTCCACATCAAAATAGTTTTGATAATAAAGTTTTTGTAAAACTTCAGAGGGAAAACATGCATGATAGATAATGATAAGTATTGTATCAGCAAGCATCAGGATGGCTTGCCTGGTATCTCCTTGTGTCCCTGGTTTTGGAGAGACTGGAACTTGAAACAGAGCTTCACGACACTTCCTTCCTCTTTGTTTTCTAACGCCGTAAAAGGAATAAAGGACACACATTCAGAACCAATCAAGGCAAGCAACCATACATAACAATACATACCGCAAGGAAATCTAATAATAACAAATCACACAATTATTAATGGAGGCAAACAATCAAACAAACACACTTGACAGAAATGCCATTTAATAAGACAGCTCAAGGTTGGAGGAACCTATCTCACAACCTTAATATCATGGATTCAGTGGGTGTGCCACTCTCATACCAAGATATTAATAAACCCAAAATAAACTTAGTTTCACAAGGGTGAGACTAGTAAAAGTATATAAAACATGCACCACATTAATCATGGCAATGGGTCTATCAACCAAACAACAAAAAGAAAAAGGTAGCTTATCTTACTAAGTCTAAATTCACATCAAGAATAAATGAAACACATGATTTGTAAAAGTTACTTTTACAAATCAGTGAGCCTACACAAATGTAACAAGGTAATAGACTCATCACAAAACACATAATTTCTCATAGTGAGAACAATAGAAACAATGACTAAAAAGGAGGAATCCTTATAGACATGTTTCTACTAAAAATTTGATATGCAAGCAAGCATGATAAATAAAGTACTAAAATGCAAACAAGGAACCATGTTATCATAATGGGAATGAAAACATGTCCTCATGCAAGGATACACAAATATCTACCAAACACAAGTTGGCAGGAAAAATAATTCAATACAAAAACTGCTAAGGAAACTAGTACTCACACATGAAGAATCAATGGATGAATTTCAATCAAGTAATTGAAATACAACCAGAGGGTCCATATCATAAAAACAGGAGTGAAAAACATCTATACTTGCTATAAAAAAATATCCCATTTAGCAAAACAATGCATCAATTTGCAGGGCAACTCCTACATACTAGTAGTAATAAAAAGGGCATTACTAGAGGAATCAATCAACACTCCAAAAATGGAATTTTCCTAGCAAGCCACACATTATTATAACCACTTACAAACAGAAGCATACACATTTTCATTTAGCACTAAAAATCCAAAGCAAAGATACTAGGCACTTATTAGTTATAGAACTATATAAAAGAAATGCATCTAGTTTGGGGAAATAATGTTTCCACCAAAAATGCAATGAAACCAGTGGGTGTTCCACTAGCATAACAAAGCATTAAGAGGTCACAAAGCCTCTGGTCACACTTGAAAACAATTAGCAAAAACCTAAACTAGCACCTAGTGCAATAACGATACTAGCAGAAAATAATAGGGTGCTAAAATAACAAGGTAATGCTACTCATGCTATTATTTTCACACAAGTGAAAAATCTAGGGGTCAAGTACTCATAATAATATAATCAAAATGCTACTGGACCTATGGTTACAACACAAAATTATGTGGCTAAACAATCACAAATGTTCATGTCAAAAATTCCACACATGAGGGAATTTTTCCATAACAATCTCATAGCCATCACAAAGCTACTCATGCTTTTCTACCAACTCAAATGCAAGATAGCAGAGGTGATACTAACAAAATATAAGTACCAACATGGTACTGAATCTAATATCTCAATACAACAATTTAATCACTTGCACACAAATTAATCAATCAAAAATTATATGCAAGTAATAAACTAGAGATAAAACATATGCTACTTAACATAAATCCTATTTCTTCTCCACTCAAGTCCACACATTCTAACATGCTATAATAGCTAATTAACACTTAGAAAACAAGTTCACACAACTTTTACATGCTAGAAAACAATATTGCAACACAAAAATATATTCACACAATTTAAATAGCTAAAATGCCAAAATGGCAGAAACATGCAAAACAAAGATCTGTCCACCAAATTTTCTAGGATGCTCTAAAAATTAAACCCTTCTTGGTTTGGATAGCCCTAAACATATACAAGACCATCCAGTTGAGTTTGTATCAAAAATCATTTTTAATTATTTTATAAAAATCACCAAAGTGCTCTCTGGTGTTTTACCAATATGCATGCCATTTCAAAAATACAATGAATTTGGAAGCAAGGTTAATTGCTACTGTTAGGAAATTTCAAGGGCTTTCCAATGCAAGTTTCCTCACTTCATTCGGAGTTGGAAATAAAAATGGTGCTCATTTTGGTGTTTCTGGTACCTGTTGCCAAATCATTTTTCGTTTCAAATCTATTCATCCAAATGTAGATCTACAAGTTGGATATGGTTTATATTTAGTTTATCTACTACTGGGAATTTTGGTTTGGTCAAATTCATTTGTTTGGTTAGGTTTTATGGCCAAAAGCAACCATGCTTGTTTTCTGCAAAAATTAAAATGGAAAAACTAGACAGATGGGCCAGATCTGGAGTTGGGCCGGCCAGATCTAGTGGCACCGCGGGTGGATCTACCCCGAGCCGCTGACTCGCGGGCCAGCCGCCACGCGGGCAGCCACGCAGGCGATGCGCAGCCCCACCTGCAGGTTTGACCCCTAAACGCGCGGGTCAAGGGTTGCTGATGCGAGCACCGCGTCATCGTGAGGTCACCCGCCGGCGGGAGGTTCTCCGGCGAGGTCGTACGGGCGCAACCGGCCACCATTTTGCAAATATAAACTACCTACACGTAGCCTACGACGAGGGGAACCAAGTGAAGCCAACATCGCTTCCCGGGAACGGCCGGAAGGCAGCCGGCGACGGCGCGGCGCGGCGGCCGGACCACGGCCAAGGCGCGGCCACGATTTGGAGGGAGAGGGAGAGGGAAAAGATGCGGCGAGGGGGCGCCTGCTTACCCTGGATGCACGGAGACGCTCGGTGAGGGAGGAGGAAGTCCGTGGAGGCGGCAATGCGTCGCCGGAGTTCCGCCGGGCTCGGAAACGAAGACGGTCGGCGCGGGCTCCACGATGCAATCCGGCCCGATTCCTTCCGCAGAGGAGCTCACCAAGGCGAGCCGGAGAGGAAGGGCTACTCGGCGGCCGGCGGTAAGACCTCTATCAGCCGAATCGACGGCGGCCCAAAGAGCTAGGGTTCCGATTTTCTTGGGATTTTGGAGAGAGAGAGAGAGGGGGTGAGCTCTAGGGGAGAGAGAGGGGGCATGAGCAGACAAGGGCACATGGGGGCCCTCTTTATCCCCAAGGGTTCCTTCCCTTCGAAGCCATGGGTAGGGGTGCTGTTCTCTACAGGGAGCTAGAGGTTGAAGATGACTCGGATTACAATTTGATCCCTGGATAATTACAAATAGGTCCCTGTACTCTCTGAAAAAGCCTGTTTTCACCAATCAAACAAAGTTTAAATTTTAAATCCTTTTGCCCAAAATTCTAATTAGTTAAGATACACAACATATGTGAAAATTGGCTCAATAGAAGAAACTTGATAATTCAAAGTTGTCCAAATTTGAATTCTTACACAAATGCACATTGAATTTATTAACCTACTTAGGAGCTTCCAAAAATGATAATTTTTGGCACACATTCCTTATTTGATGTGTTCCTTATGTGGTAGAAAATTCAAGTCATTTTGAGTTACTTCATAGAACAAACTTGTTCAAATTTCTAAAAGGTGCTGTCAAGAAAACAGGGGTTTTTGGCAACTTAAATTATTCAAAAACTTGTGCCCTTTTGGTTTTCATCCTTATTTATGATATAGAGCATGTGTTATTTATTTCATGGCATTTGGAAAAAGTTTGTAGAACAAACTTGTTCAAAATCCCAATTGTTGCTGTGGAGAAAAACCATGTTTTCAGGACTTTAATGGATTCAATTTTTGGTCTCCTCTTGTGTGTGTTCCTTATTTGATATAAGGAAGTAATGGTATTAATTTCATCTCATTTTAAGAAAGTTTCCAATAGTAACTTGTTTTAGTTTTCTGTTTCTGGAAATATTGGAATTTCTATTTAATAAAGCACTTGGCTTTTCTTTAGCAATTCTTTGCCAAAATATTTATGTGACTAGAGATAGCAAGTCAATGCTCTCCAATACCTTTGTTTTTAAGCTTTCAAGGTTGGAAAAACATTTGATAAGATTTTGGTGAAGCATTTAAGAATGCCTCCTTTTTCTGATATTTCTTTATGGAAATTTATTTAGTGTTTCCTATTTCTTAATTTAGGTCTTGGAATAATATTCAACAAGTATGAGATTCATAAGATGTTTTTGGAAAACTCTTTGATCAATATTTACTTTAGAAAATATTGCCAAAGTCATTGGAACAATATGTTGAATGTTTTGTTTTCAATTTCTTAGCCATGTAAGATTATATAATTTGTTTGTTTAGTTGCTGTCAAACAAATGCAACCAAAGTTTAATTGTCACAAACAAAGTTTAATTGTCAATCAATTAGCAAAACAATTGTGTTAACATGTATTCCAAAATTGGGATGTGACAAGTCTTCCCCCCTTAAAAAGAATCTCGTCCCCGAGATTCGCAAGCGAGGACTAAGGGAGGGCCAACAAACACAATGTTAGTGTTGGAGTGCAGGTGCTTCCCCCCTTTGACTTTTCTTGGGAGGTGGGGTACATCCCTAAATTAGTGAATTCACTATTAAAAGAAGTACACCAGTACTTGTTTTAGGTCCAAAACTATCGTCATGCACTATGTATGGTTTAGAAAACCATATCCCACATCATACATACCATATATGGAGTGGTGTACCACTCTCATAATAAGATATACAAGAAGCTAAAAATATAGCGTGTGGGTGAAAAAGTTTAGGTTGCTAAGGTAAAAGAAACAGACAGAATAAATACCCATGGCAGTGGTTATTACCACCACAAGCAACTATCACTTAATATGTTCAAGATTTTAGTTGGGTGTTTTTAGTTTCATAAGATACTCTTAAGCACAATCATAACACAAGTATAAACTCATGCTAAGGTAAAACATTTAAACAAAATCCAATAAGCAAGCAAACAACACCACAGATGAATAGGCTATTTATTCACTAGGTTATTGTTTATTAGAGGTTTTGGAATCCATCAATCATGAACAATTAGCAAACAACCAGTAGCTAAAAACCAATGAATACAATCATAAAGGTACTCTAAAACACCATCTTCACACCAGATAAATCTCCTATTACCTAGGCATAAAAAAAATAGGACTGCACAAATAACACACTAGTATGACAATTCTACACCAGCATGCTATAAGAGATAATCATATCCTATAACCATAGAACAAGCAACTAAATAATTCATGGCATGATAACAGAAGTAATAACTTCCTAAACATGCTATATCAACACATATACTCATAAAATAAAAAGAGGGTAACACTAGAGCAAAAATCACCATTTTCTAGTGGTGAAACTAGTTTATCACTGGAGAAGCAAACAATGCTATCATGATGTTTAAACTTAAACAAGCAAGTCATGAATATAAGTGTACCTAATAACGGTACACAAAACTTACTCATGTTAGTAAGCACAAACATCAAAACAATCCCATGATACAACTATTTAACATGCAGAAATTTCTTCTAGCAATTTCTGTTTTTCTTTAACCAATTACTAGCAAACAAGCAAGGTATAACTCACACAACCAGTATCTATGCAATTAATGAAAAGTTATCTAAACCTTTTCAAAAATCCATACACTCAATTTAAAATTATTCACAAACAATCTACCAATCACGAGGAATTTATTTTATTTGCGAACAATTAAATTTTTTCACACGATAGTGAAACATTTCTTAACATGATACCCCTAAGGAATATTATGCTAACAAAAGGATCACACCTAAGCATATTAGTATTTACTAATAAGAAATAAACTTCTCACTTGCATAAGTGAAAACAAACAATTATATTTTCCATGGTGGAAAATAGAAATCAATCACATACTGAAACATGCTTTTTTTCACACATGTGTATGGTTGGGGATTTTCATCCTCAAGCCAAAATGCAATGGGACCAGTGGGCTATGGCCTACTAATACCAAGTAAAAATAGGTACTAAGCCTCTGGTTACTCATGAAAAACTTTGCATACAAGATAAGAATATAAGGCTATTTAATCTAGTGAAGCATACTAGTGCATAATGATAGCAATGCTTACACATGCTTTATTATTAAGAGACATGCAAGCTAATAGAAGTACAAGCATCAAAATAACAGTACCTAAATGGTACTGGACTCAAAGAAAACATAGCACAAAATTCTACTAAGAAAGTATACACAGATCTAGTTCTCACAATACTTCCAATTAATAAATTAGAAGGTAACAAATGCTATTTCATTTTTATTCGAGTTTTCAATCATGCACACACTTTCTAGGGTAGATTTATTGTAATAAAACAATATAATAACAAGTCCTAACAACTCCATATAAGTTAGGAAGCAAGATTGAATAAAATACAAATTTATTTCAATCAAGAGCACACAAAGAAACAAGAACAGGAAAACTGTTGTTTCCTAGATCTATCATAACCATTCCATCGTTCACTTTATTTCTAAACCTCGAATTTCATAGTACCTACAATGTCTACCAAGTTTTGATTTCCAAAGTAGATACACCTGATATCCTATTGACTATTAAACAAATAGGTCATCATCTTATTTTCTCGTGACTTCTCCTTTTTACCAACTAGATTAAAAAGTGTCGTAAGCCACTTAATTCTTTGGTTTAGAAAGAGTTGTCAGTAGTTTGCATCATTTGGTTAGGTGTCAACCTAAGATTAGAACAAAGCATGTTAATCTTGTTAGCTTTCTATTTAATTATGTTTGTCCGACAAGATACGACTAGCGTCATCGTACGTCGAATATTGAATTGCGCTCTTTGGATTGGATTTTGAGGGGGTTGCGCATCATGGCATGTGAAAACTTCTTTTGCACCTTTCTCCAGAGGAGGGAGGTATATAACTTTTAAAAAGGGGATTTCTCTTGCTTGGTCTTTTAAAAGGGAACATAACAAGATGCGATATTTAGCCAACAGGGTAAAAAGAGTCTTTTGCAAACAGACAAACATAGAGGTTTTGGTCAGTATTGGTTGGTTTTCTTCACGCCTTTTCTTCTTTGAGGGTTGTCATTGTTGGAGCTTTATCTGTTGGAGTGCATCACTGGTAGCAACGCTACAGCTCGTGTGGCTTGATGGTCCTCTATTTTTAGGCACAACAGTGCTTTCATTAATGGTGGGGAGATGGTGGTGGTTCACGGCGGTGGCTTTATGAAGCGAAAACAAGTATAAGTCTAAGCAACAAATTCTTGTTTTTGAATGCTATCCAAACATTTTTGCTTGCAAAAATTTAACAAGAGGCGATTCAAAAACAAGAGCGGGGCAATCACAAATTTGCAAAACTTGAGCACTCCGCAAACATATAGAAGCCTAGATGAATCAAAATCTACACCACACAATAGCACAAAGTCCTACGGACACACATAAGCAAGCCATAACACACAAGCAAGGCTCCATTGGAGCTACGTCGGGGGAGACGACTCATGGAGTTATCGCTAAATTACTCCAAACTAGACTAATCCAAAATCCTAGAAGTGGCTGAAGAACTATATCTACTTCTGACCATCATCACTGTAGAGCTAGGCAATTATTTTGGTCTTCTCGGGACATCGGCAAGTATAAAAGTTTTTGTATGAAAACAAGATAAATAGAAGTAAAGTTTTGATAAAAACTTTTAACTGTGAGAGGTAATAATATGCAACAATCTGTTTTTGAAACCCCAACTATTTTCTGAACAGAAAACTTCAAAGACGAGAGATGTTTCAAAAACAGAGCGGAGCAGTTGCAAATAAGTAAGAAATAAACTCTTAACCGAGAAGGATACCAACTTTGTAAGGCCCGCCCTTCGAACCACTGTTCAAGGACGCCCTTGATATGCATTTAGAATCTTTTGAAAAGATCATAAGGAGGGGAAAATATACTAAAATTCCCTTAGATAAAAATAATGCAGATAGTAAATGGGTTTTTACTCAAAAATACTTTTCTTTCCTATCTGACGTCCATGCTAACTAAGGTCTCCTAAGGTCAGGATGGCTCTGATACCAACTCTGTAAGGACCCCAGACCGGCAGTCTGAAACCCTACGTATGCATACATTCACGATCCCAGAAAGATCAGTCGTGAACAACATACACAGTTGGCACACAGAAATACATCATCCATTACACGAATACATAAAGGTATTACACAAATGATCACATGATCAAGTTTAACGCAACTGCCACCTGGGCAGGCAACTTAACAAACACAGCGGAAGACAATTAAAACACAACGTAGTTGAGCCCAAGTCACGCCTTAACCTACAGGCTGCTGACCCGGAGACGATCCTAGTTCGCAAAGCCGTCAACTCCGTACTTCTCTTCATAGCTATCCTTTGGAGGCTCCTTCTCCAAATCTGATAAGTAGATACCAGGGGCGAAACCATAATGAGTACATTTGAATGTACTCAGCAAGACATCCATCATATCACTTACCAACATGCAAGTATGCTTATATGGTGGAATAGGTAGGCTATAAATAGGGTTCACTACCAATGGTGTTCATATATGATGACACCACAGTTGCAGTCAGGTTAATCTGTATCTTCGTTGAAGAAGATACTTCAGAAGAAAAATAATATATAGTTTTATTCTCTTGTAGATCTCACATGTACAAGAGGTTTTGTAAAGTTTTGTTAAAGAATATTTTCTCTTTGCAAAACTTCTTGGAATCAATTTCCAGAATTCTTGCGTAGAGTAGAAAAGGTTTTCTTTGCAAAACATTTTGTTTTGTATAGCAACATCTGGCTTTTCATCATCGACGATACCTCCACGGTATAAGTTTTCCTTCCTTTCCGAACTTCACAAGTTCAACACTTCCTTTCCAAAATTCCCTTTTCAAAAACTTCCTTTTTGAAAACATTGACACAATGCTAGCTACATGGCCATTCAACTGTCCATATCCGAGGACGCGGCTTCTTCGAAAAAGTTGTACTCTGCAGAGGTGTACACATCCACCAGATCCAGTACACCTCCCGTGAACAATCACGGACTGTAACAACAGTATGTAAACATCAGGTATCTGATCATAACCATCCACTATGTTCAAGCTAGTATATGCCTATCTCTCAGTTGAGTTTTACCACATCCCCGGCACCGAGCTAATCCCCGCCAAGCCAGGATGTCTCAACTGATGCATCCGGAGGGAAAATTAATCCCACACTTTATATGTCTCCACGACATTCGGTTCAGAGGATCGCATCCCCTATAGCACATTGAGATAGCACACACTAATAAGAACAAACTTCAAGTTAAGCCCCTTGCCCATGTTGGGGTAGGGTGGCAGTACGGTAAAGGTTGTCCGGCGAAGACTAGGTTATGTGTCATTTTTGAAAACACCACTTTCTCAAAAATGACCACTTCCACATTCCTCCGGAGAACAAGGATCCGCCTTTTCTCCGGGTTTTTCCGTAAAGCCTTTGTTTTGTAGAATCACAATTTTAGGGTGTCCACTTAGGGACTAGTATATTTGATGGTAATAAATACCATAGGGTGGCTTATGGGCTTGGTATTACCAAGTTTAACTACTGGCATGATAGTAACCTATAATATAGTATAGTAGTAAATTCCACATCAAAAATAGTTTTGATAATAAAGTTTTTGTAGAACTTCAGAGGGAAAACATGCATGATAGATAATGATAAGTATTGTATCAGCAAGCATCAGGATGGCTTGCCTGGTATCTCCTTGTGTCCCTGGTTTTGGAGTGACTGGAACTTGAAACAGAGCTTCACGACACTTCCTTCCTCTTCGTTTTCTAACGCCGTAAAAGGAATAAAGGACACACATTCAGAACCAATCAAGGCAAGCAACCATACATAACAATACATACCGCAAGGAAATCTAATAATAACAAATCACACAATTATTAATGGAGGCAAACAATCAAACAAACACACTTGACAGAAATGCCATTTAATAAGACAGCTCAAGGTTGGAGGAACCTATCTCACAACCTTAATATCATGGATTCAGTGGGTGTGCCACTCTCATACCAAGATATTAATAAACCCAAAATAAACTTAGTTTCACAAGGGTGAGACTAGTAAAAGTATATAAAACATGCACCACATTAATCATGGCAATGGGTCTATCAACCAAACAACAAAAAGAAAAAGGTAGCTTATCTTACTAAGTCTAAATTCACATCAAGAATAAATGAAACACATGATTTGTAAAAGTTACTTTTACAAATCAGTGAGCCTACACAAATGTAACAAGGTAATAGACTCATCACAAAACACATAATTTCTCATAGTGAGAACAATAGAAACAATGACTAAAAAGGAGGAATCCTTATAGACATGTTTCTACTAAAAATTTGATATGCAAGCAAGCATAATAAATAAAGTACTAAAATGCAAACAAGGAACCATGTTATCATAATGGGAATGAAAACATGTCCTCATGCAAGGATACACAAATATCTACCAAACACAAGTTGGCAGGAAAAATAATTCAATACAAAAACTGCTAAGGAAACTAGTACTACTCACACATGAAGAATCAATGGATGAATTTCAATCAAGTAATTGAAATACAACCAGAGGGTACATGTCATAAAAACAGGAGTGAAAAACATCTATACTTGCTATAACAAAAATATCCCATTTAGCAAAACAATGCATCAATTTGCAGGGCAACTCCTACATACTAGTAGTAATAAAAAGGGCATTACTAGAGGAATCAATCAACACTCCAAAAATGGAATTTTCCTAGCAAGCCACACATTATTATAACCACTTACAAACATAAGCATACACATTTTCATTTAGCACTAAAAATCCAAAGCAAAGATACTAGGCACTTATTAGTTATAGAACTATATAAAAGAAATACATCTAGTTTGGGGAAATAATGTTTCCACCAAAAATGCAATGAAACCAGTGGGTGTTCCACTAGCATAACAAAGCATTAAGAGGTCACAAAGCCTCTGGTCACACTTGAAAACAATTAGCAAAAACCTAAACTAGCACCTAGTGCAATAACGATACTAGCAGAAAATAATAGGGTGCTAAAATAACAAGGTAATGCTACTCATGCTATTATTTTCACACAAGTGAAAAATCTAGGGGTCAAGTACTCATAATAATATAATCAAAATGCTACTGGACCTATGGTTACAACACAAAATTATGTGGCTAAACAATCACAAATGTTCATGTCAAAAATTCCACACATGAGGGAATTTTTCCATAACAATCTCATAGCCATCACAAAGCTACTCATGCTTTTCTACCAACTCAAATGCAAGATAGCAGAGGTGATACTAACAAAATATAAGTACCAACATGGTACTGAATCTAATATCTCAATACAACAATTCAATCACTTGCACACAAATTAATGAATCAAAAATTATATGCAAGTAATAAACTAGAGATAAAACATATGCTACTTAACATAAATCCTATTTCTTCTCCACTCAAGTCCACACATTCTAACATGCTATAATAGCTAAGTAACACTTAGAAAACAAGTTCACACAACTTTTACATGCTAGAAAACAATATTGCAACACAAAAATATATTCACACAATTTAAATAGCTAAAATGCCAAAATGGCAGAAACATGCAAAACAAAGATCTGTCCACCAAATTTTCTAGGATGCTCTAAAAATTAAACCCTTCTTGGTTTGGATAGCCCTAAACATATACAAGACTATCCAGTTGAGTTTGTATCAAAAATCATTTTTAATTATTTTATAAAAATCACCAAAGTGCTCTCTGGTGTTTTACCAATATGCATGCCATTTCAAAAATACAATGAATTTGGAAGCAAGGTTAATTGCTACTGTTAGGAAATTTCAAGGGCTTTCCAATGCAAGTTTCCTCACTTCATTCTGAGTTGGTAATAAAAATGGTGCTCATTTTGGTGTTTCTGGTACCTGTTGCCAAATCATTTTTCATTTCAAATCTATTCATCCAAATGTAGATCTACAAGTTGGATATGGTTTATATTTAGTTTATCTACTACTGGGAATTTTGGTTTGGTCAAATTCATTTGTTTGGATAGGTTTTATGGCCAAAAGCAACCATGCTTGTTTTCTGCAAAAATTAAAATGGAAAAACTAGACAGATGGGCCAGATCTGGAGTTGGGCCGGCCAGATCTAGTGGCACCGCGGGTGGATCTACCCCGAGCCACTGACTCGCGGGCCAGCCGCCACGCGGGCAGCCACGCAGGCGATGCGCAGCCCCACCTGCAGGTTTGACCCCTAAACGCGCGGGTCAAGGGTTGCTGATGCGAGCACCACGTCATCGTGAGGTCACCCGCCGGCGGGAGGTTCTCCGGCGAGGTCGTACGGGCGCCACCGGCCACCATTTTGCAAATATAAACTACCTACACGTAGCCTACGACGAGGGGAACCAAGTGAAGCCAACGTCGCTTCCCGGGAACGGCCGGAAGGCAGCCGGCGACGGCGCGGCGCGGCGGCCGGACCACGGCCAAGGCGCGGCCACGATTTGGAGGGAGAGGGAGAGGGAAAAGATGCGGCGAGGGGGAGCCTGCTTACCCTGGATGCACGGAGACGCTCGGTGAGGGAGGAGGAAGTCCGTGGAGGCGGCAATGCGTCGCCGGAGTTCCGCCGGGCTCGGAAACGAAGACGGTCGGCGCGGGCTCCACGATGCAATCCGGCCCGATTCCTTCCGCAGAGGAGCTCACCAAGGCGAGCCGGAGAGGAAGGGCTACTCGGCGGCCGGCGGCAAGACCTCTATCAGCCGAATCGACGGCGGCCCAAAGAGCTAGGGTTCCGATTTTCTTGGGATTTTGGAGAGAGAGAGAGGGGGTGAGCTCTAGGGGAGAGAGAGGGGGCATGAGCAGACAAGGGCACATGGGGGCCCTCTTTATCCCCAAGGGTTCCTTCCCTTCGAAGCCATGGGTAGGGGTGCTGTTCTCTACAGGGAGCTAGAGGTTGAAGATGACTCGGATTACAATTTGATCCCTGGATAATTACAAATAGGTCCCTGTACTCTCTGAAAAAGCCTGTTTTCACCAATCAAACAAAGTTTAAATTTTAAATCCTTTTGCCCAAAATTCTAATTAGTTAAGATACACAACATATGTGAAAATTGGCTCAATAGAAGAAACTTGATAATTCAAAGTTGTCCAAATTTGAATTCTTACACAAATGGACATTGAATTTATTAACCTACTTAGGAGCTTCCAAAAATGATACTGTTTGGCACACATTCCTTATTTGATGTGTTCCTTATGTGGTAGAAAATTCAAGTCATTTTGAGTTACTTCATAGAACAAACTTGTTCAAATTTCTAAAAGGTGCTGTCAAGAAAACAGGGGTTTTTGGCAACTTAAATTATTCAAAAACTTGTGCCCTTTTGGTTTTCATCCTTATTTATGATATAGAGCATGTGTTATTTATTTCATGGCATTTGGAAAAAGTTTGTAGAACAAACTTGTTCAAAATCCCAATTGTTGCTGTGGAGAAAAACCATGTTTTCAGGACTTTAATGGATTCAATTTTTGGTCTCCTCTTGTGTGTCTTCCTTATTTGATATAAGGAAGTAATGGTATTAATTTCATCTCATTTTAAGAAAGTTTCCAATAGTAACTTGTTTTAGTTTTCTGTTTCTGGAAATATTGGAATTTCTATTTAATAAAGCACTTGGCTTTTCTTTAGCAATTCTTTGCCAAAATATTTATGTGACTAGAGATAGCAAGTCAATGCTCTCCAATACCTTTGTTTTTAAGCTTTCAAGGTTGGAAAAACATTTGATAAGATTTTGGTGAAGCATTTAAGAATGCCTCCTTTTTCTGATATTTCTTTATGGAAATTTATTTAGTGTTTCCTATTTCTTAATTTAGGTCTTGGAATAATATTCAACAAGTATGAGATTCATAAGATGTTTTTGGAAAACTCTTTGATCAATATTTACTTTAGAAAATATTGCCAAAGTCATTGGAACAATATGTTGAATGTTTTGTTTTCAATTTCTTAGCCATGTAAGATTATATAATTTGTTTGTTTAGTTGCTCTCAAACAAATGCAACCAAAGTTTAATTGTCACAAACAAAGTTTAATTGTCAATCAATTAGCAAAACAATTGTGTTAACATGTATTCCAAAATTGGGATGTGACAACTGCTGCAGCATCTCCCATTCCGCGCGCCATTTCGCGAATTGGGGGCCGCACATCGGCCTCGGCGGCGGGTCAGCCGAGTAGTAGCGGCCGCCCTCCGCGAAGTCCACCAGCGACGGCGGCATGCTCGCCGGCCACGCCGCGTACTTCCAGGCGGCGCGGCGGCTCCCTGCGACCGAATGCTTGCAGTGGAGCCGCCACGCCTCCTCGAGCGTCTCCGGCTCATGGCGGCGCTTGGAGCGGCCGGTGGATGAGCTCGAGCCGTTGGGGGAATTCATCTCCGGGAGGCGGAGGTGTTAGGGGCGGTGGAAGGAGAAATGGGGCGGCGGCACGCGCGGAATTGCTCACCGGAGCTGCGGCGGCGCGCGGCCGAGCTAGGGTTGCGGGTGGGGGGTTGGACCCCCACCCCGACCCTCACCCACTACTTGTAGGGGGCGGCGGAGGCTATTTCGCAGGCCCCCTAAATTTTGCGTAAGGGCCAGGCCGCATACGGGGGCTGCTAGACGGCCGTTTTGGCCCGCACCCCGTATGCCGCTGGAATTTTACGGGGTGCCCGCGCTATAGGGGGCATCTTAGACATGCTCTTACGCGTAGGTTCTGAAAAAATGGTTCTGAAGAAATGATGTGACATTAATCCTGGGACGTGGGGGTTAGCTAGGCACTAGGTAAGTTGGCAGAACCACAAAAGCATCTAGGGAGTAACTGAGCTGAGCTTTTTTTTTTGCAAACGACACAAGCCGGGTTGCACTATCGTGAGATAACAGAACAGAGGTCTTATTTACAAACTTGAAAAAGAAAAATGCACGCACTAAGCTTGGAAACAGGCATCTCCACCTACAAAGGAGGAAGGGATCCCTCCGGAGCCCCCAAGCAAACACAAAACGCGACCAACGACTAGTTTTACGGTCGAACCTGGTAGGAACAACTACCAAACGGGAGAGGCTAACAAGGTTTCCAAGACAAGTAACACGACAAAATAAACGGCCACACACAGGTGGCAAGTCAAGCTGCAGTAACATGAAGACGGACTCAACCAACAACGTCAACATCCTCATCATCGTCTTCCTCTTGATGGATCGTCAGGCGTGGGCGAGTACGAGCGTGCTGACCCAGCGCAGCTTCCTGTATTATCCTGGCGCCCTCCTCAACGGCCGTCCTGTCCCCAGCGTTCTGAAGCCCTGCCCAATATCGAAGAAAAGCACACATGTAACAAACAAGATCGACATGAGATGAAATGAGTCTTTTCTCGAAACAAGCCCTATTCCTAGACTTCCAAATTTCCCAGCAAAAGTCAGCAATTCCAACTATGTGGAGATTTGTTTTATGAGAAAAAATTTGGCGATCCACCAAAAGTATTGAGTAAAGGTAGCAGGTCTGCTAGTTGCCCCAAGAACAGAACAAACAATTCCCCACATGAAAACAGAAACAGGACAAGAGAAAAGCAAATGGTGAATTGATTCATGAGAAAAACAAAAACTGCAGGAGTAATCCCCTTTCCAATTCCTTCTTTTCATGTTGTCTTTTGTAGCAATTGAATTATGCCAGATCAACCACAACTAGATTTTGATTTTAAGTGGGATTTTGGCTTTCCAAAATTGAGAAAAGGATCTGTCCACTGCAGAGGAAGACAAATTCTTATACATAGATTTAACAGAAAAGATTCCAGATTTTGTAAATTTTCACTTGGGTCTATCAGGTCCCATCCCCAAGGCCACAGTCATTAGACAATCCTTTAGCTTAGAAGCTTGACCTTGCAACTCAACACTGAGCCATCTCCTAAATCCTAACTGCCATCTCCTGGAATGCATCTCTTTGACTGTGCATATCTGATCAGAACAAATTTCATATAGTCCAGGGTAAGACTCACAAAGAGGGAGTTTACCACACCAATGGTCATGCCAAAAGTCAGTTTCACCTTCACCATTAATTATCATCATTCTCCCTTGCATGTACCACTTTTTAACTTTCAGTAAGTTTTTCCAAACAAGTGAATCTTTTTTCCTCATGACAACCCTCCAGACCCCATGAGAAATGCCATATTTGTTCTTAACAAGATTCTGCCATAGCCCATCTTCCATCTCCAGTATCCACCACCACTTGCAGAGAAGGCAGTAGTTGAAAACTTTAAGTTTTTTGATCCCCAAACCACCTTTAGACCTAGGTTTATTGATAATGTTCCATCTGACCAAGTAATATTTTTTCTTGGAATTGGTGCCCTGCCAAAAAAATCTCCTGATAATTTTTGTCATCTCCTCCAAGCAAGTTTCAGGCAAGAGGTACATGGACATGTGATAGATAGGGATGCTACTGAGAAAGGACTGGATCAGAGTAAGTCTCCCCCCAATGGAAGAGTTATTACCAGCCCAACCATCCAATTTCTTTCCCAACTTATCCACAAGGGGTTTCAGGTCAGCCACCAACACCCTTGAGCCAGACTCCAAGATACTTCATTGGCCAGTGCCCCAACTGACAATTCAACATATCAGCATATGCAACACTTTTGATGGAATCTTGCAACACCAAAAATAGTTCACTTTTCATGAAGTTTATCTTTAGTCCAGACATAGCCTCAAACAAATATAGAATTAGCTTTAACTGTCTTATCTGATCTACATCATCCTGAACCATCAAAAGGGTATCATCAGCATATTGAAAAATAGCTACACCTTTGTCCACCAGGTGTGTTACCAAGAAAACAACATGTCCATTTTCCTGAGCTTGCTGGATCAATTTTGCCAGCCCTTCAGCTGCCAAATTGAAGAGAAAAGGAGAAAAAAGGTCCCCTTGCCTCACTCCCCTATGACTGCAAAAATCATTCCCTCTAGTGTTATTGATTTTCACACACAGAGTGTCATCTCTCACAATCTCCTCAATGAGCCTTCTCCATAGTGGACTAAAACCTTTCAAGGACACACAGTGAAGTAAATATGAGCAGTCAACCTTATCATAAGCTTTCTCAAAATCTAGTTTCAATACCACTCCTTGTTGTCCTCTCATCTTAGATTCATGCACAATCTCATGAAGAGACATAATCCCGTCCATAATGTTCCTGCCTTTGATAAAGGCAGTTTGACATTTTGAGATAAGTTTCTCCATAAAAGGTTCCACTCTGAGGGTGGCCACCTTAGTGATGATCTTATAGATCACCTGCAGCAAGCAGATTGGTCTGTATTTTTGCAAACAGTCAGCATCAGGAGTCTTTTGCAAAATAATAATCATTCCAAAATTTAGTCTATACAGACTAAGACACCCCAAATACCAGTCATTGAACAGTCTCATAACATCATCCTTACCTATATTCCAACAGGCTTGAAAGAACTCAATAGGAATCCCATCTGGGCCTGGAGCTTTGTTCCTAACCATGGAATCTATTGCAGTCTTAACCTCATCCACAGAAAAGGGACTATCCAACACAAAATTATCTGCCTGAGATAACTTTTCCTCCTCCCTCCAAACATCAGGAGAGAATCTCAACAACCCTCCTTCCCCAGGCCCAAAAAGTTGCCTGTAATAATCAGGGGCATGAGTGAGAATCTCTACAGTCCCCTGGACACAAACATCATCATTATTCAAAGAGTACATAATATTCTCTGAGCTGAGCTTCAGGTCAACATAGTTTCCCACTGGATTTAGTATTGTCTAATTATCTGGCACTGTACATTTTCAAACTGACCTCAGGACGCAGATTTCCATTTACAGCAGGGACGGGTAATTAACCGGGTCAAATGATTCCAACATCACATTCGGAATAAGATACTTAGTCACTCACATCACTAACATGGCATCTTTCTTGTCACCAACAGGGCATGAACAAATATCCAGAAAGATCAACAGAAAACTCTCTGTCTTAATAGCTCAGACACATTTTTTTTCATCAAAGAATAAAAACTGTTCACAAATACCGGCAAAACTCTTCACCTAGGGGAAAGATGTTACTCTGAAGCTATACATTGGTAGAGGCCATGGTTGATGAAAGGACAGTGCCCAGGATTTTCCATGATCAGCCTGATGGACGTTGCCAGAATAGTATACGGGCCCTTTCCTGAATATTTAGTGCATACCGTGATATGGCAGCTCAAAGTGCCTATCTGAAAGTCTCACTGTGAGCTGAAGTGAACTGTCAATAGCTGTTTTCACCTAGTAGAAAATTTCATAGATACATCACTCTCCACCACTATTGTAAAATTACTACTCTGGGTTTGGCAAACCATGATATGGAAAGGCCGTTTTGATACATTGATTATATGAGAAAAGTGCAACTGACAGCGACCATTACCTACGCACGAGACCGGCTCGACGGTGCATTTCCAAAAGACAAGGGCCCTGAAATTCTGTACCTCAATCTCAAACACTGCAAGGGAATGATCGATCTAGGAAGACGTTTAATGCGAGAAATCTGTAGGCACACCTTGATCCGGCAATGGCATTTTGATACCTTTGATTATTTGAGAGCAGTGCAACTGACATCGACTGTTACCTATGCTGGAGACCGGCTCGACGGTAAGTTTCCGCAAGACAAGGGCCCTGAAACTCTGTAGCTCGATCTCAATCACTACAAGGATATGATAGATTTAGTAGGAAGATACCTATTGTGAGAAATCAATCAGAATGTGAACGTTCATGGAAGTAATCTTGTTGCTTCTTTAGGGAAAGAATAGAAGACACAAACCGCAGCAGAAATCTGGAACTGTCTGAAAGAAGCAGGGCAAGGTCTGATCGCAAGTTCTATCGACAAATCACATTGTATGTGTTTGCAAAATTAACTTGGCATCGTTGCACCGAGGAAAACAAGGCATTTATTGGTGGAAAGCCGTTACAGGTTAACCTAGTCCTGTGGTGATGTGGGAGGTGCTCCCGCTGGTGACCACGCGGCCGCCTCATGGGTACCGTAGGTGCTCCCGCTGACCGCCCGGTGGCCGTTGGGGGCAAGCTCTGCCGGCTGCAATCCGTGCACGCAAGGGGGCTGCCGATGTGAGATTGGAGCAGCTCCGGCTTCCGGCTCAGCGAGCAATCGGCCGACACCCAAGTCCTTGCACACTAGGTGTTTGATGAAACGTCTCCAAGGTAATTATGTCGGTCGAGTAACACTCTCTCTAGGCGTTCGACAACATTCGAGATTTGGATACACACGTGATCTGCAGAAATATCACATCAAAGAGCAGTGGACATGGAATGGCCCGCAAGACCACTAGTTATTATATCTAGGGAAAAATTGCTACAGGTCGCCGTTATTTTCTGTCGTTTTGACAAAACACACCACCGGATTTTCAACCCAATCGTGGATGTTATGCCTCTCGATTATCCATTTCACAGAGAATTGGGCAGCAAGACATGAATGCACTGATTGAACAAGAGATGTACTAGTACTACCATCAGGATCAACACACTGTAGGAGTACATCAGATTTAACGAACATGCCAGGTTAGTCTCCATGTCGTCGTTCGTTGTCCACGTGGCTCCGCTGAATCGCTTGTGCAAGGAGGCCGTTGCAGGGATCCTGGAGACCTCACGGGACGGTCACCATCCACTCCCCGATGCGCGCTTGCAGGCGGACGCGAACCAGGTGAGAGAGAGACTGTCAACGACCATCTACGCTCTACCACAAGCCGTGTCAACGTGGACGAGGAAGCAACGACAACACCGGAGGTCAGGCCCAAGAGGAGAACCGGCCCACCTGCTAGACTAGCGGGCCCAGAATGGATCAAGTACGGAGCGACGCGAGAGCTATCATGCGTGAAACTTGGCTTGTAACAAATGTTAGGAACGGCAGTGCCGTGTAAGACTGGCTCGGGGGTGGACGGGAGGATCGAGCCACCACAAACTATATTCCAATTCGAATCCAGATTAATTCTCCTCGTCGCCGGCGATCGCTGAGCTCGCCGCGGCTGGTACCTTACGCTTGGTATCAGAGCGCAGCCACGATCCAGATCTGGAGTTTCCCCACCAGCCGCACCGCACCCGCTTCGTCGAGCGCTGTAAGGAGGCGGCCATGGAGGAGTTGACACCGGAGGCCCGGGCCATCTACGAGCTTCTCAAGGCCGACACCCGCGAGGCGTACGAGATGCGGTTCCTCACCCACAAGAAGGAGATCCTGGACGCCGTCCGCTCCTTCGTCGACGACACCAACAAGCAATTCCGCGACATCAACACGGCGATCGGCACGATCCAGAGCGAGGTGAGCACCGACATCGCCGAGGTGTAGGCCTCCCTCGAAGCTGATCTGCAGAACGTCAAGGCCACGCTCAGCGGAGAAATCACACAGCTCTCGGCTGCCATGGATCGCGCGATCCGCGCGATTCCGAGCACCCTGGTAGGCGCGAGCAAGGACGCCGCCACCGGCCCCGTCGGGCACGGCTCTGCAACACTGAACCGGGAGAACGTGAACTCCGTCTCCTCCGGACAAGGGTACAAGTTCTACCAAAAAAAAAATTCCCCAGCTATTCCCATACGTCTGCACCTGATCCAGTAACTGACGAATTTGCATCGGCTCCTCGTGTTGAACTGCCACAATTCGAGGGCGCGAACCCTAGGCTGTGGCAACGCCGTTGCGAGGAGTATTTTCGCCGCTGGAACACACCAAGCACGCATTGGGTTTCTTATGCATCGTCGCAGTTCGTCAGAGCGGCAGCCACTTGGTTGGAATCTTATCTGACGAAGCATCCGTCTCCTGAATGGGTTTCATTTTCTCAAGCGGTCCAGGGGCGATTCATGAGGAACCAGCGCCAAGTCCTGTTGAGACGATTGTTCCACATTTCTCAGACCACTACTGTGGAGGATTATGTGTAAGGACCCCAGACCGGCAGTCTGAAACCCTCCGTATGCATACATTCACGATCCCAGAAAGATCAGTCGTGAACAACATACAAAGTTGGCACACAGAAAAACATCATCCATTACACGAATACATAAAGGTATTACATAAAAGATCACATGATCAAGTTTAACACAACTGCCACATAGGGCAGGCAACTTATCAAACACAGCGGAAGACAATTAAAACACAACGTAGATGAGCCCAAGTCACGCCTTAACCTACAGGCTGCTGACCCGGAGACGATCCTAGTTCGCAAAGCCGTCAGCTCCGTACTTCTCTTCATAGATCTCCTTCGGAGGCTCCTTCCCAAAGTCTGGCAAGTAGATACCAGGGGCGAAACCATAATGAGTACATTTGAATGTACTCAGCAAGACATCCATCATATCACTTACCAAACATGCAAATATGCTTATATGGTGGAATAGGTAGGCTATAAATAGGGTTTACTATCAATGGTGTTCATATATGATGACACCACAGTTGCAGTCAGGTTAATCTGCATCTTCGTTGAAGAAGATACTTCAGAAGAAAATAATATAGTTTTATTTCTCTTGTAGATATCACATGTACAAGAGGTTTTGTAAAACTTTGTTAAAGAATATTTTCTCTTTGCAAAACTTCTTGGAATCAGTTTCCAGAATTCTTGCTTAGAGTAGAAAAGGTTTTCTTTGCAAAACATTTTGTTTTGTATAACAACTTCTGGCTTTCCATCATCAACGGTACCTCCACGGTATAAGTTTCCATTTCCTATCCGAACTTCACAAGTTCAACACTTCCTTTCAAAAATTCCTTTTCAAAAACTTCCTCTTTTGAAAACATTGACACAATGCTAGCTACATGGCCATTCAACTGTCCATATCCGAGGACGCGGCTATTCGAATAGTTTTACTCTGCAGAGGTGTACACAATCCACAAGATCCAGAAGATCCGCCGGGAATCATCCACGGACTGCTCACAACAGTATGCGAACATCAGATAACTGGTCCGGACTCTCCACCTTGGTCAAGCCAGTACATGACTATCTCTTCAATCGGGACTTTGCTCCCCGACATTGCGTCACACACCGCCACGTCAGGAACCCAACTGATGCATCCGGAGGGAAAATTAATCCCACACTTTGCATGTCGCTTGTTTAACAACTTGGCAATTTCGGTTGAGAGGATCGCATCCCCTATAGCACATTGAGATAGACCATCCACTAACAAGAACAAGTTTCAAGCCTGGCCCCGTTCCCATGTTGAGGTAGGGTGGCAGTACGGTAAAGGTTGTCCAGCGAAGACTAGGTTATGTGTCATTTTTGAAAACACCAATTTCTCAAAAATGACCACTTTCACATTCCTCCGGAGAACAAGGATCCGCCTTTTCTCCGGGTTTTTCCGTAAAGCCTTTGTTTTGTAGAATCACAATTTTAGGGTGTCCACTTAGGGACTAGTATATTTAATGGTAGTAAATACCATATGGTGGCTTATGGGCTTGGTATTACCAAGTTTAACTACTGGCATGATAGTAACCTATATAATAGTGTAGTAGTAATAGCCACATCAAAAATAGTTTTGATAATCAAGTTTTGGTAAAACTTCAGAGGTAAAACATGCATGATAGATAATGATAAGTATTGTATCAGCAAGCATCAGGATGGCTTGCCTGGTAACTCCTTGTGTCCCTGGTTTTGGGGTGACTGGAACTTGAAACAGAGCTTCCCGACACTTCCTTCCTCTTCGTTTTTCTAACGTCGTAAAAGGAATAAAGGACACACATTCAGAACCAATCAAGGCAAGCAACAATACACAACAATACCTACAGCAAGGAAACTAATAATAACCAATCACACAATTATTAATTGAGGCAAACAATCAGACAAACACACTTGGCAGAAATGCCATTTAATAAGACAACTTAAGGTTGGAGGGACATATCTCACAACCTCAATATCATGGATTCAGTGGGTGTTCCACTCTCATACCAAGATATTAATAAACCCAAAATACACGTAGTTTCACAAGGGTGAGACTACTAAAATTATACACAACATGCACAATAATAATCATGGCAATGGGTCTATCAACCAAACCACAAAAAGAACAAGGTAGCTAATCTACTAAGCCTAAATTCACACCAAGAATAATTAAGACACATGATTTGCAAAAGTTACTTGTACAAATCAGTGAGCCTACACAAGTGTAACAAGGCAATAGACTCATCACAAAACACACAATTCTCATAGTGAGAACAATAGAAACAATGACTAAAAAGGAGGAATCCTATAGACATGTTTCTACTAAAAGTTTGCTATGCAAGCATGCATAATAAATAAAGTAGTAAAATGCAAACAAGGAACCATGTTATCATAATGGGAAATGAAAACATGTCCTCATGCAAGGATACACAAATATCCTCCAAACACAAGTTGGCAGGAAAAATAATTCAATACAAAAACTGCTAAGGAAACTAGTACTACTCAAACATGAAGAATCAATGGATGCATTTCAATCAAGTAACTGAAATACAACCAGAGGGTCCATGTCAAAAAAACAGGAGTGAAAAACACCTATACTTGCTATAACAAAAATATCCCATTTAACAAAACAATGCATCAATTTGCAGGGCAACTCCTACATACTAGTGGTAATAAAAAGGGCATTACTAGAGGAATCAAACAACACTCCAAGAATATATTTTTCCTAGCAAGCCACACATGATTACAACCACTTATAAACATAAGCATACACATTTTCATTTAGCACTTAAAATCCCAAGGCAAAAATACTAGGCACTCAATAGTTAGAGAACTATATAAAAGAAATACATCTAGTGTGGGGGAAATAATGTTTCCACCAAAAATGCAATGACACCAATGGGTGTTCCACTAGCATATAAAAGCATTAAGAGGTCACAAGTCCTCTGGTCATACTTGCTAAAAATTAACAAAAAACTAAACTAGCATCTAGTGCAATAACCATACTAGTAGAAAATATTAGGATGCAAAAATAAGCAAGGTAATGCTACTCATGCTATTGTTTTCACACAAGTGAAAACTCTAGGGTTCAAGTACTCATACAAACATAATCAAAATTCTACTGGTCCTATGAATACAACACAAAAATATGTGGCTACACAACCACAAATGTTTATGCCAAAAAATTCTACACATGGGAGAATTTTTCCAACATTTGCATAGTGATGACTAAACTACTCATGCTTATCTACCAACTCAAATGCAAGCTAGAAGAGGTGATACCAACACAATATCAGTACCAACATGGTACTGGATCTAATCTCTCAACACAACAATCCAATTGCTTGCACATAAATTAATCACTCAAAAATTCTATGCAAGTATTAACTAGAGATAAAACATATGCTATTCTCAAAAATCCTATTTCTTCTCAACTCAAGTCCACACAATCTAACATGCTAAAATATCTAAGTAAACCTTAGAAAACAAGTTCACACAACTTGTACATGCTAGAAAACAATATTGCAACACAAAAATAACATCACACAAATTAATTACCTAAAATGCCAAAATGGCAGAAACATGCAAATTAAAGATCTGTCCACCAAATTTTCTATGATGCTCTAAAAATTAAACCCATATAGGGTTGTATAGCCCTAAACATATACAAGACCATCCAATTGAGTTTGCATCAAAAATCATCTTTAATTATTTTATAAAAATCACCAAAGTGCTCTCTGGTGTTTTACCAAATTGTATTCCATTTAAAAAATACTAGGAATTTGGAAGCAAGGTTAATTTCTCCTGTTAGTAAATTTCAAGGGATTTCCAATGCCATTGGATACACCTCATTCTGAGTTTTGAAATTAAAATGGTGCTCATTTTTCTATTTCTGGTACCTGTTGCAAACACATTTTTCATTTCTAAACTATCCATCCAAATGTAGATCTACGAATTGGAGATGGTTTAGATTTTGTTGGTTTACATCTGTGAATTTTTTCTTGGTCAAATTCATATTTTAGGTAGGTTTTTAAGTCCAAAAGTAAACATGTACCATTCTGTGAAAATTAAATGGAAAAATAACTTGATATGGGCCAGATCTAGCAACTGGGCCGGCCTGGACATTTTCCACCGCTGCAGATCTAGCCGCTGTGGCTGACCAGCGGGCCAGGCGGCCACGCGGCAGCCACGCGGGCAAGGCGAGGCCCCACGGGCAGGTTTGACTGTCCCTGCGCGGGTCAAGGCCACGCTGACGCCAGCGTGACGCCATCGCCGGCGGGGACGGATTCCGGCGAGGCCAATACGGCGATTCCGAACGTCATTTTATGATTCCTAAACATCTACGCGATGTCCTCGATGCGGGCAACCCAACGAACGCAACCTCGCTTCCCGGGAGGTCACCGGAGAGCGGCGACGACGACGGCGCACGTCGCCCGAAAAGCGAGCGCGGCGCGGCGATGATTCGGAGGGAGAGGGAGAGGGGAAAAGTGACGGCGAGGAGCACCTTCGCACCCTAGACGCGCGGGGAAGCACGGTGAAGTCGGAGGAGGCTCGAGGCGGCGGCGATAGCTCGCCGGAGTCCGCCGGACTCGAGGAAGAAACTAGATGGCGCGGGCTCCTCGAGGCCTTTCACCTCGATTCCTCTGGCACCGAGGACCAGCACGACTAGGCAGAGAGGTAGAGACCACCGGCGACCGGCGGCGAGCCCTCCAACAACCGAATCGACGGCGAGGTCTAGGCTAGGGTTTCGGTTTGGGGAAAATTAGAGAGAGAGAGAGCTCGAGGGGGGGAGAGAGGGGGCAGATAGCAGACAAGAGCACATGGGGGGGGGGGGTTCTTATCCACCTCGAATGCTTCCACTCGAAGGCAATGGCGTAGGGCACTGCTGCTACAGAGGAGCTAGGAAGAAGAAGGGTGACTCGGATTACAACTAGGTCCCTGGCCAATTTACAAAGAGGTCCTTTTCCTCTCTGAAAAATGCTGTTTTCACTAGGAAAACAAAGTCAAAATTTAAAATCCTTTTTCCCAAAATTCTTATTAGTTGAGATGCAGAACATATGTGAAAATTGGCTCAATTGGATAAACTTGATAGTTCAAAGTTGTTCAAATTTCATTTGTTACATAATGGACATTGAATTTATCAGACTACTTAGGAGCTTCCAAAAATGATAATTGTTGGCACACATTCCTTATTTGGTGTGTTCCTTGTGTGGTAGAAAATTCAAGTCATTTTGAGTTACTTCATAGAACAAATTTGTTCAAATTTTAAAAAGGTGCTGTCTAGAAAACAGGGGTTTTTGGCAACTTAAATTATTCAAAAACTTGTTCCCTTTTGGTTTTCATCCTTATTTGAGATGTAGAGAATGTGGTATTTATTTCATGGCATTTTGAAAAAGTTTGTAGAACAAATTTCTTCAAAATTCCAATTGTTGCTGTGGGGAAAAATCATGTTTTCGGGACTTTAATGGATTCAATTTTTGGTATCCTCTTGTGTGTGTTCCTTATTTGATATAAGGAAGCACTGGTATTAATTTAAGATCATTTGAATAAAGTTTCCAATAGTAACTTGTTTGAGTTTGCTGTTTCTGGAAATATTGGAAATTCATTTTAATAAGGCACTTGGCTTTTCTTTAACAATGCTTTGCCAAAAGATTTATGTGACTAGAGATATCAAGGCAATGCTCTCCAATACTTTTGTTTTTAATCTTGCAAGGTTGGAAAAACATTTTATAAGATTTTGGTGAAGCATCTAAGAATGCCTCTTTTTCTTATAATCTTTTAGGGGAAATTTACTAAGTGTTTCCTCTTTCTTAATTTAGGCCTTGGAATAATATTCAACAAGTATGGGATTCATAAGATAGTTTTGGAAAACTCTTTGATCAATATTTACTTTATAAAATATTGCCAAGGTCATTGGAACAATATGTTGAATATATTGTTTTACTGCTTTACTATCTTTTTAAGTTTGCAAGTTTATATAATTAGTTTGTTTAGTTGCACTTAAACAAACACAACCAAAGTTTATTTGTCAAGCAATTAGCAAAACAACTGTGTTATCAGGTATTCCAAAATTGGGATGTGACAGGTCTTCCCCCCTTAAAAAGAATCTCGTCCCCAAGATTCGCAAGCGAGGACTAAGGGAGGGCCAACAAACACAATGTTAGTGTTGGAGTGCAGGTGCTTCCCCCCTTTGACTTTTATTGGGAGGCGGGGTACTCCCCTAAATTAGCAAATTCACTTTAAAGAGTACACCAGTATTGTTTTAGGTCCAAAACTTTTGTTTCCTAGTTTGACGAGACCTGACCAGGGTCTCCTCACCTTGGGGTTTGGACGATTAAGAAACAAACAAGATTAAGGTTAGTGCAGAACTACCTGGAAACGTATCGTCAATTATTACATGAGTTCCTAGCTATATCCCACATCTTTCATACCACATATGGAGTGGTGTACCACTCTCATAACAAGGTATATAAGAAGCTAAAAATATAGCTTGTGGGTGCAAAGGTTAGGTTGCTAAGGTAAAACAAACAGACAGAACAAATACCCACGGCAGTGGGTGTTACTCCCCACAAGCAACTATCACTTAATACGCTCATGATTTTAGTTGGATGTTTTAGTTTCATAAGATAATCTTAAGCACAATCATAACACAAGTATAAACTCATGCTAAGGTAAAACTTTTAACCAAAATCCAATGAGCAAGCAAACAACACCACAGATGAATAGACTATTTATTCGCTAGGTTATTGTTTACTAGAGGTTTTGGAATCCATCAATCATGAACAATTAGCAAACAACCAGTAGCTAAAAACCAATGAATCCAATCATAAAGATACTCTAAAACACCATCTTCACACAAGATAAAACTCCTATTACACAGGCATAAAAAAGAATAGGACTGCACAAATAACACACTAGTATGACAAATCTACACCAGCATGCTATAAGAGATAATCATATCCTATAACCATAGAACATGCAACTAAATAATTCATGGCATTATAACAGAAGTAATAACTTCCTAAACATGCTATAACAGCACATATACTCATAAAATAAAAAGAGGGTAATACTAGAGCAAAAATCACCATTTTCTAGTGGTGAAACTAGTTTCACTCTAGAGAAGCAAACAATGCTATCATGATGTTTAAACTTAAACAAGCAAGTCATGAATATAAGTGTACCTAATAACAGTACACCAATCCTACTCATGTTAGTAAGCACAAGCATCAGAGTAATTTTATGAATCAACCATTAGGCATGCAGAAATTTCTTCTAGCAATTTCTGTTTTTCTTTAACCAATTACTACCAAATAAGCAAGGTATAACTCACACAACCAGTAGCTATGCAATTAATGAAAAGTTATCTAAACCTTTTTTAAAAATCCAAACACTCAATTTAAAATTATTCACAAACAATCTTCCAATCAAGATGAATTTATTTTATTTGCGAACAATTTAATTTTAGCACACGATAGTGAAACATTTCTTAACATGATACCCCTAAGGAATATTATGCTAACAAAAGGATCACACCTAAACATACTAGTATTTACTAATAAGAAATAAACTTCTCACTTGCATAGGTGATAGCAAACAATTATATTTTCCATGGTGGAAAATAGAAATCAATCACATAGTGAAACATGCTATTTTCACACATGTGTATGGTTGGGGATTTTCATCCTCAAGCCAAAATGCAATGGGACCAGTGGGCTATGGCCTACTAATACCAAGTAAAAATAGGTACTAAGCCTCTGGTTACTCATGAAAAACTTTGCATACAAGATAAAAATATAAGGCTATTTAATCTAGTGAAACAATACTAGTGCATATTGATAGCAATGCTTACACATGCTTTACTATTAAGAGACATGCAATCTAACATAGGTACAAGAATCAAAATAACAGTACCTAAATGGTACTGGACTCAAAGAAAACATAGCACAAAATCTACTAAGAAAGTATACACAGATCTAGCTCTCACAATACTTCCAAATAATAAATTAGAAGGTAACAAATGCTATTTCATTTTTATTCGAGTTTCCAATCATGCACACACTTTCTAGGGTAGATTTATTGTAAGAAAACAACACAATAACAAGTCCTAACAACTCCATATAAGTTAGGAAACAAGATTGAATAAAACACAAATTCATTTCAATCAAGAGCACACAAAGAAACAAAAACAGGCAAACTGTTGTTTTCTAGATCTATCATAACCATTCCATCGTTCACTTAATTTCTAAACCCCGAATTTCATAGTACCTACAACGTCTACTAAGATTGGGTTTTCCGAAGTAGATACCCCCAATATCCTATTGACTAGTAAACGAATAGGTCATCATTTTATTTTCTCGTGACTTCTCCTTTTTACCAACTAGATTAAAAGGTGTCCTAAGTCACTTAATTCTTTGGTTTAGAAAGAGTTGTCAGTAGTTCGCATGCTTTGGTTAGGTGTCAACCTAAGATTAGGCAAAGCATGTTAGTCTTGTTAGCTTTCTATTTAATCATGTTTGTCCGACAAGATACGGCTAGCGTCATCGTACGTCGAATATTGAATCGTGCTCTTCGGATTGGCTTTTGAGGGGGTTGCGCATCATGGCTTGTGAAGACTTCTTTTGCACCTTTCTCCAGAGGAGGGAGGTATATAACTTTTTAAAAGGGGATCTCTCTAGTTTGGTCTTTTAAAAGGGGACATAAAAAAATGCAACGTTTAGCCAATAGGGCAAAAAGAGTCGGTTGCAAACAGACAAACATAGAGGTTTTGGTCAGTAGTGGTTGGTGCATTCACGCCTTTTCTTCTTTGAGGGTTGTCATTGTTGGAGCTTTATCTATTGGAGTGCATCACTGGTAGCAACGCTATCAGCTCGTGTGGCTTGATGGTCCTCTATTATTAGGCCCAACGGTGCTTTCATTGATTGTGAGGGAGGTGGTGGTGGTTCACGACGGGTCGCATTATAAAGCGAAAACAAGTATAAGTCTAAGCAACAAATTCTTGTTTTTGAATATTTTACAAACATTTTTGCTTGCAAAAACCTAACAAGAGGCGATTCAAAAACAAGAGCGGGGCAAGCACAAATCTGCAAATTTTGAACATCCCACAAACATATAGAAGCCTAGATGAACCAAATTCTACACCACACAATAGCACAAAGCCTTACGGACACACATATGCAAGCCCTAACACACAAGCAAGGCTCCATGGAGCTACGTCGGGGAAGACGACTCATGGGGTCATCGCTACATTACTCCAAACTAGAATGATCCAAAATCCTAGAAGTGGCTGAAGAACTATATCTACTTCTGACCATCATCACTGTAGAGCTAGGCAATTATTTTGGTCTTCTCGGGACATCAGCAAGTATACAAGTTCTTGGATGGAAACAAGATAATAGAAGTAAAGTTTTGATAAAACTTTCAACTGAGAGAGGTAAGACTATGCAACAATCTGTTTTTGAAACCCCAACTATTTTCTGGACAGAAAACTTCAAAGACGAGAGATGTTTCAAAAATAGAGCGGAGCAGTTGCAAACAAGTAAGAAATAAACTCTTAGCCGAGAGAGATATGCCTTTAGAATCTTTTGAAAATATAAGAAGGAGGGAAAATATACTAAAATTCCCTTAGATAAAAATAATTTAGATAGTAAATAGGTTTTTACTCAAAAATAGTTTCCTTTCCTATCTGACATCCATGCTAACTAAGGTCTCCTAAGGTCAGGATGGATCTGATACCAACTCTGTAAGGACCCCAGACCGGCAGTCTGAAACCCTCTGTATGCATACATTCACGATCCCAGAAAGATCAGTCGTGAACAACATACAAAGTTGGCACACAGAAAAACATCATCCATTACACGAATACATAAAGGTATTAAATAAAAGATCACATGATCAAGTTTAACACAACTGCCACATAGGGCAGGCAACTTATCAAACACAGCGGAAGACAATTAAAACACAACGTAGATGAGCCCAAGTCACGCCTTAACCTACAGGCTGCTGACCCGGAGACGATCCTAGTTCGCAAAGCCGTCAGCTCCGTACTTCTCTTCATAGATCTCCTTCAGAGGCTCCTTCCCAAAGTTTGGCAAGTAGATACCAGGGGCGAAACCATAATGAGTACATTTAAATGTACTCAGCAAGACATCCATCATATCACTTACCAAA
The DNA here is from genome assembly GCA_028641055.1 of Alopecurus myosuroides. NCBI lineage: Eukaryota > Viridiplantae > Streptophyta > Magnoliopsida > Poales > Poaceae > Alopecurus > Alopecurus myosuroides. The sequence continues at coordinate 671,148,679 of CM054057.1, forward strand.
CATGCAAATATGCTTATATGGTGGAATATGTAGGCTATAAATAGGGTTCACTATCAATGGTGTTCATATATGATGACACCACAGTTCAGTCAGGTTAATCTGCATCTTCGTTGAAGAAGATACTTCAGAAGAAAATAATATAGTTTTATTTCTCTTGTAGATATCACATGTACAAGAGGTTTTGTAAAACTTTGTTAAAGAATATTTTCTCTTTGCAAAACTTCTTGGAATCAGTTTCCAGAATTCTTGCTTAGAGTAGAAAAGGTTTTCTTTGCAAAACATTTTGTTTTGTATAACAACTTCTGGCTTTCCATCATCAACGGTACCTCCACGATATAAGTTTCCATTTCCTTTCCGAACTTCACAAGTTCAACACTTCCTTTCAAAAATTCCTTTTCAAAAACTTCCTCTTTTGAAAACATTGACACAATGCTAGCTACATGGCCATTCAACTGTCCATATCCGAGGACGCGGCTATTCGAATAGTTTTACTCTGCAGAGGTGTACACAATCCACAAGATCCAGAAGATCCGCCGGGAATCATCCACGGACTGCTCACAACAGTATGCAAACATCAGATAACTGGTCCGGACTCTCCACCTTGGTCAAGCCAGTACATGACTATCTCTTCAATCGGGACTTTGCTCCCCGGCATTGCGTCACACACCGCCACGTCAGGAACCCAACTGATGCATCCAGAGGGAAAATTAATCCCACACTTTGCATGTCGCTTGTTTAACAACTTGGCAACATTTCAGTTCAGAGGATCGCATCCCCTATAGCACATTGAGATAGACCATCCACTAACAAGAACAAGTTTCAAGCCTGGCCCCGTTCCCATGTTGAGGTAGGGTGGCAGTACGGTAAAGGTTGTCCAGCGAAGACTAGGTTATGTGTCATTTTTGAAAACACCAATTTCTCAAAAATGACCACTTTCACATTCCTCCGGAGAACAAGGATCCGCCTTTTCTCCGGGTTTTTCCGTAAAGCCTTTGTTTTGTAGAATCACAATTTTAGGGTGTCCACATAGGGACTAGTATATTTGATGGTAGTAAATACCATATGGTGGCTTATGGGCTTGGTATTACCAAGTTTAACTACCGGCATGATAGTAACCTATATAATAGTGTAGTAGTAATAGCCACATCAAAAATAGTTTTGATAATCAAGTTTTGGTAAAACTTCAGAGGCAAAACATGCATGATAGATAAAGATAAGTATTGTATCAGCAAGCATCAGGATGGCTTGCCTGGTAACTCCTTGTGTCCCTGGTTTTGGGGTGACTGGAACTTGAAACAGAGCTTCCCGACACTTCCTTCCTCTTCGTTTTTCTAACGTCGTAAAAAGAACAAAGGACACACATTCAGAACCAATCAAGGCAAGCAACAATACACAACAATACCTACAGCAAGGAAACTAATAATAACCAATCACACAATTATTAATTGAGGCAAACAATTAGACAAACACACTTGGCAGAAATGCCATTTAATAAGACAGCTTAAGATTGGAGGGACATATCTCACAACCTCAATATCATGGATTCAGTGGGTGTGCCACTATCATACCAAGATATTAATAAACCCAAAATACACGTAGTTTCACAAGGGTGAGACTACTAAAAGTATACACAACATGCACAATAATAATCATGGCAATGGGTCTATCAACCAAACCACAAAAAGAACAAGGTAGCTAATCTACTAAGCCTAAATTCACACCAAGAATAATTAAGACACATGATTTGCAAAAGTTACTTGTACAAATCAGTGAGCCTACACAAGTGTAACAAGGAAATAGACTCATCACAAAACACACAATTCTCATAGTGAGAACAATAGAAACAATGACTAAAAAGGAGGAATCCTATAGACATGTTTCTACTAAAAGTTTGCTATGCAAGCATGCATAATAAGTAAAGTAGTAAAATGCAAACAAGGAACCATGTTATCATAATGGGAAATGAAAACATGTCCTCATGCAAGGATACACAAATATCCACCAAACACAAGTTGGCAGGAAAAATAATTCAATACAAAAACTGCTAAGGAAACTAGTACTACTCAAACATGAAGAATCAATGGATGAATTTCAATCAAGTAACTGAAATACAACCAGAGGGTCCATGTCAAAAAAACATGAGTGAAAAACACCTATACTTGCTATAACAAAAATATCCCATTTAACAAAACAATGCATCAGTTTGCAGGGCAACTCCTACATACTAGTGGTAATAAAAAGGGCATTACTAGAGGAATCAAACAACACTCCAAGAATGGATTTTTCCTAGCAATCCACACATGATTACAACCACTTACAAACATAAGCATACACATTTTCATTTAGCACTTAAAATCCCAAGGCAAAAATACTAGGCACTCAATAGTTAGAGAACTATATAAAAGAAATACATCTAGTGTGGGGGAAATAATGTTTCCACCAAAAATGCAATGACACCAGTGGGTGTTCCACTAGCATATCAAAGCATTAAGAGGTCACAAGGCCTCTGGTCATACTTGCTAAAAATTAACAAAAAACTAAACTAGCATCTAGTGCAATAACCATACTAGTAGAAAATATTAGGATGCAAAAATAAGAAAGGTAATGCTACTCATGCTATTGTTTTCACACAAGTGAAAACTATAGGGTTCAAGTACTCATGAAAACATAATAAAAATGCTACTGGTCCTATGAATTCAACACAAAAATATGTGGCTACACAACCACAAATGTTTATGCCAAAAAATTCTACACATGAGAGAATTTTTCCAACATTTGCATAGTGATGACTAAACTACTCATGCTTCTCTACCAACTCAAATGCAAGCTAGCAGAGGTGATACCAACACAATATCAGTACCAACATGGTACTGTATCTAATCTCTCAACACAACAATCCAATTGCTTGCACATAAATTAATCACTCAAAAATTCTATGCAAGTATTAACTAGAGATAAAACATATGCTATTCTCAAAAATCCTATTTCTTCTCAACTCAAGTCCACACAATCTAACATGCTAAAATAGCTAAGTAAACCTTAGAAAACAAGTTCACACAACTTGTACATGCTAGAAAACAATATTGCAACACAAAAATAACATCACACAAATTAATTACCTAAAATGCCAAAATGGCAGAAACATGCAAATTAAAGATCTGTCCACCAAATTTTCTATGATGCTCTAAAAGTTAAGCCCATATAGGTTTGTATAGCCCTAAACATATACAAGACCATCCAATTGAGTTTGCATCAAAAATCATCTTTAATTATTTTATAAAAATCACCAAATTGCATGCCATTTCAAAAATACTTGGAATTTGGAAGCAAGGTTAATTGATTCTGTTAGGAAATTTCAAGGGCTTTCCAATGCAATTGGATACACCTCATTCTGAGTTGTGAAATTAAAATGGTGCTCATTTTTCTGTTTCTGGTACCTGTTGGAAACACATTTTTCATTTCTAAACTATCCATCCAAATGTAGATCTACAAATTGGAGATGGTTTAGATTTTATTGATTTACATCTGTGAATTTTGTCTTGGTCAAATTCATATTTTAGGTGGGTTTTTAAGTCCAAAAGTAAATATGTACCATTCTGTGAAAATTAAATGGAAAAATAACTTGATATGGGCCAGATCTAGCAACTGGGCCGGCCTGGACATTTTCCACCGCGGCAGATCTAGCCGCTGTGGCTGACTAGCGGGCCAGGCGGCCACACGGTAGCCACGCGGGCAAGGCGAGGCCCCACGGGCAGGTTTGACTGTCCCTGCGCGGGTCAAGGCCACGCTGACGCCAGCGGGGACGGATTCCGGCGAGGCCAATACGGCGATTCCGAACGTCATTTTACGATTTCTAAACATCTACGCGATGTCCTCGACGCGGGCAACCCAACGAACGCAACCTTGCTTCCCGGGAGGTCACCGGAGAGCGGCGGCGACGACGGCGCACGTCGGCCGGAAAGCGAGCGCGGCGCGGCGATGATTCGGAGGGAGAGGGAGAGGGGAAAAGTGACGGCGAGGAGCGCCTTCTCACCCTAGACGCGCGGGGAAGCACGGTGAAGTCGGAGGAGGCTCGAGGCGGCGGCGATAGCTCGCCGGAGTCCGCCGGACTCGAGGAAGAAACTGGATGGCGCGGGCTCCTCGAGGCCTTTCACCTCGATTCCTCTGGCACCGAGGACCAGCACGACTAGGCGGAGAGGTAGAGACCACCGGCGACCGGCGGCGAGCCCTCCAACAACCGAATCGACGGCGAGGTCTAGGCTAGGGTTTCGGTTTGGGGAAAATTAGAGAGAGAGAGCTCGAGGGGGGGAGAGAGAGGGGGCAGATAGCAGACAAGAGCACATGGGGGGGGGGGTTCTTATCCACCTCGAATGCTTCCACTCGAAGGCAATGGCGTAGGGCACTGCTGCTACAGAGGAGCTAGGAAGAAGAAGGGTGACTCGGATTACAACTAGGTCCCTGGCCAATTTACAAAGAGGTCATTTTCCTCTCTGAAAAATGCTGTTTTCACTAGGAAAACAAAGTCAAAATTTAAAATCCTTTTTCCCAAAATTCCTATTAGTTGAGATGCACAACATATGTGAAAATTGGCTCAATTGGATAAACTTGATAGTTCAAAGTTGTTCAAATTTCAATTCTTACATAAATGGACATTGAATTTATCAGACTACTTAGGAGCTTCCAAAAATGATAATTTTTGGCACACATTCCTTATTTGGTGTGTTCCTTGTGTGGTAGAAAATTCAAGTCATTTTGAGTTACTTCATAGAACAAACTTGTTCAAATTTTAAAAAGGTGCTGTCTAGAAAACAGGGGTTTTTGGCAACTTAAATTATTCAAAAACTTGTGCCCTTTTGGTTTTCATCCTTATTTTAGATGTAGCGCATGTGGAATTTATTTCATGGCATTTTGAAAAAGTTTGTAGAACAAACTTGTTCAAAATTCCAATTGTTGCTGTGGGGAAAAATATGTTTTCAGGACTTCAATGGATTCAATTTTTGGTCTCCTCTTGTGTGTGTTCCTTATTTGATATAAGGAAGCAGTGGTATTAATTTCAGATCATTTGAAGAAAGTTTCCAATAGTAACTTGTTTGAGTTTCCTGTTTCTAGAAATATTGGAAATTCATTTTAATAAGGCACTTGGCTTTTCTTTAACAATGCTTTGCCAAAAGATTTATGTGACTAGAGATAGAAAGGCAATGATCTCCAATACTTTTGTTTTTAAGCTTCCAAGGTTGGAAAAACATTTGATAAGATTTTGGTGAAGCATCTAAGAATGCCTCTTTTTCTCATAATCTTTTAGGGGAAATTTATTAAGTGTTTCCTCTTTCTTAATTTAGGCCTTGGAATAATATTCAACAAGTATGGGATTCATAATATAGTTTTGGAAAACTCTTTGATCAATATTTACTTTATAAAATATTGCCAAGGTCATTGGAACAATATGTTGAATATATTGTTTTACTGCTTTACTATCTTTTTAAGTTTGCAAGTTTATATAATTAGTTTGTTTAGTTGCACTTAAACAAACACAACCAAAGTTTATTTGTCAAGCAATTAGCAAAACAACTGTGTTATCAGGTATTCCAAAATTGGGATGTGACATTATGTCAAAAGGTTTTCGGATTTGATTGATCAACTCGCTGCCTATGAAGATCACAGTGACCCTTTGCACAACCTTACTCGCTTCCTCGATGGGCTCAAGCCAACAGTCAGAGTGTTGGTTGCAATCCAGCAGTCACAGGATCTTGATTCTGCCTACACAATGGCGTTGATGTTTGAAGAGTTTGGCGATGGCAGCAATTGTTTGAATGTGCAGTCTAACCAAGCACCAGCTCATCCTCCAGCACGTTGGGTTTCTAAGTCAGTGGAAGAGAAGAAGCAAAATGAAGGAGCACGACCACCAGGGGATGATCGTTGGGCAAGTCTCAAGGCATATCACCGTGCTAAGGGCCTATGCTTCACCTGCGGGGAACGGTTCCATCGAGAACATGTCTGCAAGAAGGAAATTCAGTTACACATTGTGCAGGAAATGATTGACTGTATGCAATTTTCGGATGATGAACAGGACACTGACAAGGGAACTGAACAGGGGAATTTGAATGTGCTGTCAGCAGCAGCTGTGGACTCTGGGGTTTCTTCACCAAGAACAATGCAATTGCTGGTCCAAGTGCAAGGGCATGATATGATGTTCTTAATCGACTCCGGCAGTTCTACATGTTTTACTGATGAGAAGAGAGCATTGCAATTGAAGGGCATTACTCGATTGTCGACCAGGATGAAGGTTCTGATAGCTGGAGGGGCTCTGTTAACTTGCTCTGAAAAATTACCTGATTTGGAGTGGTCATCCCATGGGTGTTCATTCACGGATACATTCAGGGTTTTGGCTCTCAACAACTACGATGGAATCATTGGGTTGGATTGGCTCGCTAAGCACAGCCCCATGATTACGCATTGGGCTCAAAACTGGGTGGCCATTGAGGTAGAAGGTCAACTGCAGGTTTTACATGGTGCAGGTTTCTCTCCTGAAACTGACACAGTGGTCGAATTGCATCTAGTGCAAGAAAACAAAACTTCAGAGGCCGAGGAGCTGTCACCTGGCAGCCAGGCACTTTTGGATCAATATGAGCAGTTGTTCGAAGAACCCTCTAGCCTGCCTCCTCGACGTCATTACGACCACAGGATTCCCTTGATCCCTGGAGCAAGGCCAGTATCTATTCGGCCTTACAGAGTTGCACCTGAACTGAAAACTGAAATCGAAAAACAGATCGAGGAACTACTGCGCCATGGTGTTATTACTCACAGTACCAACCCCTTCGCTTCACCAGTGTTGTTAGTGCGCAAATCTGACCGTACATGGAGATTGGTCATTGATTACAGACACTTAAATGCGCTCACTGTCAAGGGTAAATACCCTCTACCTGTAATCGACGAATTACTCGATGAGCTAGCTGGTTCCAAGTGGTTCTCAAAGCTTGACTTGCGCGCCGGTTACCACCAAATTTGATTGGCCCCTGGCGAGGAATATAAGACTGGGTTCCAAGCGCACAACGGGCACTATGAATTTAAGGTGATGCCGTTCGGATTGAGTGGAGCTCCTGCTACCTTCCAGTGCGCAATGAATGCCACTTTAGCGCCCGTCCTTCGCAAGTTCGTACTGGTTTTCTTCGACGATATCTTAATATACAGTGCTACTCTTGAGGACCATCTAGATCATGTCAAGCAAGTGCTCGCAATTCTGGAAAAGGATCAATGGAAGGTGAAACGATCCAAATGCGCGTTCGCGCAGCGCACAATCGCTTATTTGGGGCATGTGATTTCCAAGAGGGGGGTAGCTAACGATGAATCAAAGGTTGAGACCGTCAGAAATTGGCCACAGCCAAAATGCTTGAAGGAATTGAGGGGTTTTCTGGGCTTGAGTGGCTACTACAGGAAATTCATCAGGCATTATGCCATGATTAGCCAACCCTTGACAGCGTTACTGAAAAAAGGGGCCAGGTTCCTTTGGACGTAGGACACTGAAGTAGCGTTTCAAACACTGAAGCAGTCATTGATTTCAGCACCAGTTTTGGCTCTTCTAGATTTCCAACAAACGTTCACTGTCGAAACTGACGCTTGCGATGTTGGCATTGGAGCAGTATTGTCACAGAAGGGTCACCCCCTTGCCTTTGTTAGCCGTGCGCTTGGGCCACGAAACCAGAGTCTCTCAGTATATGAAAAGGAGTACTTGGCCATACTCCTCGCAGTTCAGCAGTGGCGTCCCTATCTTCAACTGGGCGAGTTCGTCATCAAAACAGACCATCAGAGTCTGACTCACTTAATGGATCAACTCCTACACACAGATTGGCAGCGCAAGGCGCTTACTAAGATGATGGGCCTCCAGTTCACAGTCGTGTACAAAAAGGGCATTAATAATGGGGCCGCGGATGCATTGTCAAGGAAGCCAGTAACATCGTCTCAATTGTTGGCAGTGACCACGGTGCAACCGGTTTGGCTCGAGGCAGTGGTGGCTAGCTATGTGGATGATCCCTATGCCTAATCGATTATACAGAAGCTCGAAATCGACGCCAGTGCTGAATCCCATTTCTCCTTCAAGTCTGGGTTGTTGCGTTATGATAACCGTATCTGGATTGGAAGGAATCCAGCTTTGCAAAACCAAGTGATCTCGGCCTTCCACGATAGCCCCCAAGGTAGACACTCGGGTTTTCCAGTAACCTACCGTCGATTGTTATCTCTGTTCAAGTGGAATGGCATGAAGACCGCTGTCAAGAACTTCGTTCGCTCCTGCCATGTCTGCCAACAGGCTAAGCCTGAGCGTGTGCTACCACCAGGACTTCTCCAACCATTACCGATACCATCTGCTCCGTGGGAATGTGCGACTATGGACTTTATTGATGGCCTCCCCCCGTCTGCTAGCTTCAACTGCATCATGGTGGTCGTGGACAAGCTCACTAAATTCGCCCATTTTATTCCATTGCGCCACCCCTACACAACAAGAAAAGTCGCTGATGCTTTTGTCCAGAACATATTCAGATTACATGGTATGCCCAATTCTCTGGTGTCTGATCGAGACCCCATTTTTACCAGTCATTTTTGGCAAGGGATATTCAAGGCGACAGGAACGCAGCTAAAGCTGAGCACGGCAAACCATCCCGAGACTGATGGTCAGACGGAGCGCGTGAACCAATCCATTGAGTGTTACCTCCGCTATTTTATCAGTTCTCATCCTCATCAGTGGAGTAAATGGCTCTCCCTCTGTGAATATTGGTACAACACGAGCTGACATTCGTCTTTGGGAAGGTCCCCCTTTGAAGTCCTCTATGGGGGGAAGCCTAGATGTTTTGGTATTACTGCTTCTGACAATGTCGCTGCCGCAGATGTGCAAACTTGGTTGCAGGAGCGTGCCCTCATTCTTGCTTCGGTCCATCAACACCTGTTCAGGATGCAGCAGCGGATGAAGCATCAGGCGGATAAACATCGATCTGAGCGTTCCTTCGAGGTGGGCGACAAAGTTTTCCTCAAGCTTCAACCATACCTGCAGCAGTCCGTCGCTCGGCGCAAGAACCACAAACTATCGTTCAAGTTCTTCTGGCCGTTTCCTGTTCTGGAGCGAATTGGAGCAGTCGCCTACATGCTTGATCTTCCAAACCACAGCAAGGTACACCCCGTTTTCCACGTTTCGCAGCTCAAGGCCTACCTCGGCTCCGGCGAACAAGCTCTTCCACAACTTCCGCAACACGACCTCGATCGCCAGATTCCTGAGCGTATCCTGCAGCGTCGAGCGCGTCAAGATGGACTGCGCACGGTGGCGCAAGTGCTGATCAAGTGGAGCAATTCGTCGGTGGCGCTGGCGACATGGGAGGACGAGGAAGCCCTGCGCCAGCAATTTCCCTTGGCACCTGCTTGGGGTCAAGCAGGTAATCATGGAGGGGGGATTGTCAACGACCATCTACGCTCTACCACAAGCCGTGTCAACGTGGACGAGGAAGCAACGACAACACCGGAGGTCAGGCCCAAGAGGAGAACCGGCCCACCTGCTAGACTAGCGGGCCCAGAATGGATCAAGTACTGAGCGACGCGAGAGCTATTTGAGGCAGCGTTCAGGCATGCGTGAAACTTGGCTTGTAACGAATGTTAGGAACGGCAGTGCCGTGTAAGACTGGCTCGGGGGTGGACGGGAGGATCGATCCACCACCAACTATATTCCAATTCGAATCCAGATTAATTCTCCTCGTCGCCGGCGATCGCTGAGCTCGCCGCGGATGGTACCTTACAGAGACGAGGGAGGTAGGAGCTCGCGAGCGTGAAAGAAGGAGAACGCACTCACCGAGCGATGTACGATGTCGCAGTGGAGATGACGGATGATGGGCCAATGGGCAACGAAGACGACCTCGCTAGGAGGGGACGATGGAGGGCGCTGCTAGATTCCTGTCGATGTGGCCGGTGGAGTTCATAGAGACTGTGAAGAATGACGTGAGCATGTCCCTTTGGCTCTTCTCAACACATAATTAAAGGGCAATTAGGTAAATTCTAGGGCCTAACTATCAAACTTTCCGTTTTTGGCAGCTCGGTGTGTTTTGGCAAATGTATCGCAAAATCATAATGGTATTTGGCAAAGGCGCAATCTGGCGGTGTGTTTCAGCAAACGCCGTAAAATAACGGTGTTCTGTAGCAAAATTTCCCTTCTATCTATAACGGTGTGTTTGCAGGGTATGCATATGTTGTATGCGATGAACTATTTATTTGTTGGTGTATGTTTAATGAACTAGAACATGATTTTCATGCTAAAACTTGATGAACTTTGTAATAATTGAGTATTTTTTGTGTTTTCAATATATTTAAGAATAGTTTGATATTTATTAGTTCGAATTTGTATGAAATTGTGTTGAATCATGTGGGAAATGACTGCTGGTTAGTGCCCTAAAATAGAGCAGCTGCTACGGTCGCCTTTTTTTTTTGCTTTCCTAGATAGGGCATCCGAAACGGCAAAAAAATATCGTGCCCCATATAGTGCCTAAAGCGCAGAATTCCCGTGCCCGAAAACCATTTTTGCCCTATTTTTTGTGCATTTGTTGAAGATTCTCCAACCATTTGAAGCCCTATGTGTGAATGCTTTCCTAAATAGGGCATCTGAAACAGCAAAAAAAAAAAAAATCGTGCCCTATCTCCTATGTGTGAAAGTAAACTTTATTAGCATGTATAATCTTGTCTTAGCTAGGAAAAAATAGCTAATTACCCCAGCCACCCATATTAGACATGCACAAGCGCCCCTCATGGGTTCTCACCAAGATCCGCCACTTCATGCGATGATGCGATAAGAGTGGGATAACTATGTTGGTGGGCATTAAGAAAGTAGTTCCCCGTTTCCTCCTAATATTTTCTACATATTTGTTGTTTCCACTATGTGCTTGCCCCTAATAATTGGTGGTTCACAAAAACAAAACAAATCTTTGATGGTTTTGTTGGAGATATGCCATAGAGATAATAATATTCAGTTATTATTCTGTCTCCAAGTTTAGAATTAACTGTATGTCATCATGCTACAACCACTATAGCACTTGAAAAGAAAGTTTTCAAAGGAACAAACAAGAGTTCCTAAACTTGTCTCTAAGGTTATCTTATGGTTTGCGAGATGGTCACATTTTCCTGATCATGGACTTGGTGAAAATTCTAGCAAAACGTAAGAGTTTACTGTTAGGGTAACAATAGTAATGAGCCGTCCCAAGTATATGATCTTGATAAAAGAGATTAAACAATTGTAATGTATTTATCAAAGTACATATGAAGTTATCAGTGACTATAATTCCTATAATATGAGAATATCTAGTGACCGCACGATCTAAAGTTATACTTTATATGTCATCATCCGTCTTGCCGTAATTGGGGACCATAACGGTGATGGCTGGGTATAATCTTAAAAGTATAATGGAACTGAAATCGTTCAAGACTAGTACTTAACTCCTCTAGATGATAGAGAGATACATGCTCTAGGCCCTCTCAGTATCACACATGTCAACCAATCGTCTGGCCAGACAAAGTGTGATTTATCACAAGGACATCGGGGATATGGATGAGAAAAGACGACGATATCGAAAACGAGTTTCATATGTTATATGATCAAAGTGTTTGATCAGACTAGATCACATAGTCTTGCCTCGTGATATCGTTGGTATCATGAATCTAAGGTAAAGGGAGATTTGGAACTTGTAAGGTTCCCTCGATCTTCATGTACACACAGGAGCCATCATGAGCGTCCATGGTCCCAATGTTGGTTATTGTTCGTTAAGTTCCTGACCACGTGTGTGTTATCGAGCCTTTATGGGTCACATGCTTAAGCCGTGCGAACCTTTAATTGAGAGAATTAATATGTTTTCTATTGTTTTTATGAACGTTTGATGTCGATATGATGTCACAAAAACAAGTATGGTGTCAATCGAAGAGGTTTCGGGGAAGTTACTATATGGGAGAAGTGATGCTGGTGTTAGGAAGATTTATATGAGAGATAAGGAAGAACATGAGATGTCCCGGGATGTTAGAAATATGTTTCTAACATATTAGATAAGGTCTCTGATTTTATCTATTGGGTTCATAGGGTTCCGAAAGAGTCTCAGGCAAAATCCAAGAAGGGAAAGTGCCAGAGGGGGGCAGATTCACCCCCATTGGCGCACCACTTGGTGGGGCTGGTAGGTGGTCCCCACGGCCTCCAATCATGCCACTTGGAAAATTCTGCGGGTTTTACTAAATTTATTTGAAGGGAAAAATAAAAATAAAAGGGAAAAAGGAAAAAAGGGAATCGGTGGAGTTGGACTCTCATATGGGAGTCCAATTTGAGTTCACCTAGGAGAGGGGTGCGGCCACCCCCTTTGGTATGCCCCCTTCTCTCCAACTATAAAAGGACCCCCAAGGCTTGAGGTAAATAATAATTTTGTGAGAAATTGTGTGTCAAGCCTCTCTCCCTCTCCCTCTCTAGTAGAATTAGAGTGTCTAATTAGAGCTTATAATTAGAACCCCTCTAATTGAATTAGAGCTTATTCTAATTGGGTTTTGACGTGTACTCTCCCAATTATACCTAGCTCTAATTACTAGTTTTCTCTGATGCTTTGAGAAACTTCCAGTGACATAAGAAGAATTACACATGTTATCCTTGACGAGGGAATCTCAGTGACATTCTTGCAACTAGGTCTAGTTGGGAGGATCTATGATTGTTCGGAACTCTTCTACGACTACATAGAATCCTCTGCTCGATGAGTCGTGATCTTGATCAATGCATGTATGGGCATGCATCGTTATATGCATAGTGACCTTGGCAGACTAGGTAGGGAAATTTTTTAAATTCTTCAGCATAGACTAGCATTGGTATCACAACGTACAATGCGTAGATACGATTGGATCTTGAGCATAATTTTGTGCGGGTATTGCATAAGCTTGTGCAAGTATATTAGAAATTTCTCTAATATTCAGTTTATTTCCGTTGCTTCCCAATAAGCTATGTTTTTTTTGTTTACGACGACATGGAATAACTTTTTACAAACTTCTTGCAATCCTAGGATGCTCGAGTTGCCCCTGGATTATCTTGCTTGATCCGAAGAAGTGCTTCAATAGTTTTGGGTCGCACCATAGTTGGTCTCATATAACGACATGGTGGAAAGGGCATGCAGATTGGATCCACACGGGGGGTCATGGTTATGAATAAGTTTAGATTGAGGCTCTAGACGTTTTCGTAATGTATGTGTTTCAATCACCCCACAAAGTTAATCTAGTAATGAGGTTAAAACATATCCCGAATTGCCTAGGTTATGACGATACTTGATCGCGGAATCTACCACCACACTAAAACTTGCAAACAAAGCGTTAGAGGTGTCTAACTTGGTTTTGCAGGCTATGCATGTAGTTTGGTATAGCTATCTTGTTACCGTATTTTGACATGATGGCCAATGACAAATGATTGTCATTGTTCGACATCGACAATCAGGCGTTCATCGCGGAGCTCGGAGGAAGTACGTGTTAAGATAAAGTGGTCGTTTCTCTATCGTGGAAAAAATTGAATTTTTTTTCACCGCAGCGGAATTTCCTCAGATTTTCTGCTATGGTGAGAATAACGGAGATGGATGATCCTCGTTGGAGATGCGTCAAGAATCCTCGAAGATATATACCAAATTACAAAGTGCATGTGATTTTTATCCTTTGTTGTTTGCACCTTTGTTGCGTAGTAGTCCTTTACTAGGGTGATTCCTCACTAAAAATATCAAGGTAGTTTGTGTTCTCCCAGTTGTAGCACCGTCAAACTGGCATGGGTATGCGTTCATCACTTGGATACAAGGGTCAACGATCTTATTATTTTCGGGAGGCGGGTTATAGTTTGCTCACTTCGATACAAGGTGCATTCTATATGGCGGAGTCAGTTGGTTGTATTGTCGTTCAAAGTCATGACATCGGAACACATACATCAAAAGATGAATGAGAATCACATAGTGTGATTGGCATAGTGGCCTACTCTCTAGGCTATGATTGGTTGAGGTGGATAAATCCTTCTAGTCATAATCTATTGGGATATCATTTTACTGAAAGTTTATTTTGAGGAATACAGTTTCAGTGGGAGCATATGTTATTTTAGGTAATTAAGTAGTGCAAATTAATTTTGAACTAGAGAGTCTAAATAAACATGTTTTATTATAGAGACGTGTCGAGTGTTCGTATTATGGTTCATGGCAGGGGGTGTCATAGGTCGGATGGTAGAATGTGGGTGGAAGCGTAGACAAGTTGCCGGTAGCGGGGACACAAGTTTACCCATGTTCGGTACGTCGCGGCAATGGCAGAACTCTACTCCTGCAATCTTACTTGTCGAGACATCGTAGTAGAATTCATAGACGGGGGTGCCATGAGACTACTGATAGAGAAGGGGGGGGGGACGTGATCGTATGATGAACAATGACACGGGGTTTTACCCAGGTTCGGTACGTCGCAGTAAAGCGGCGTTCCTACTCCTGTAATCTCACTATTCAGGACTAAAGCCTGGAGTAAACAGAGTACAATGTGAGGTTAGGTTTAGCTACTCGACAAGGATCCACCTCTCGGCGAGTTAGCCTCTAGCTTCTTGTCTATCTTTATTATTTCCCGTCCGGCTTTATATAATAGCCGGGTTAGGACTTACAGAAAAGGAAACCTCGAAGACTACGGTATGTGCTAACTTGGAAAGCAAGGAATCCGCCTTCTACTCCAAGCCGTATCACGTGGGTCGCGATTCGGGTTCTTCTAGAATCCGGCTTCCGTGCGTCAGCTTACTAGGCCGCCCAATGGACCATGATCCATTACCATTTAGGCCACCCTGGTAATCCGGCACTTTAGACCACTATCTGATATACCCCTGATTGGTATATATATCCGACAGTAGCCCCCAAGAAGGATTAAAACCTCGATTCGCCGTCTTTCGTCATATTTGCATTGTTTCCGAGAAATAGTGGCTTTCTGTCTTGATTCTTCTTTTCCTTTAATCCATGCTATAACGCGAAACTCAGATTTCGGGAAATCCGGCTTTTCTTCCACGAGCCTTCGCGGAGAAGGAACTTCATACGTTAGCGCTTTAATCATGCTGACGTCTGGGACGTTTGGGTTTCGAGCGCGAAATCCTGAAACGTATCTCTAACAGATTCTCGCGGGAAACGAGGAGATAGCAATAATCACCCGTCGTTTCATTTCGCGGAATTTTCGGCGAGTGACACGCGTTGATCATCCAACGGTCAAAAGAGCCGTTAGCACGTATCGCGATGGATTTCCGGCTATAAATAGCCATCTCCATCCTCTCCGGCAAACCTTCCACTCCCCAGTTCTCCACGCCTCAAGCACTCAGCATCCGAGCCACTGTGAGCAGAGCAAGTCCTAAACGCGCGCTCGCAACAGCGCCGTTTGCAAACCTAGCCGGAGTGCACGGATTCTTCCTTGCGCCGCCCGGGAATGGCTTCTCCGAATGCTTCCCCGAACCGCTCCGTCGCGGCGGAGATAGACGATATCATCAACACCATGGACCCCATGGTGGACTCGCCCCTTTGCGCCACCGGCGACGAGCCGGAAAAGATTGCCAGCGTCCAGGCCAGCGAGGATCCGCATCTCGCTGCTACGAATCTGGCGGCGTCCTCCTCCGCGCCATCTCCACCGCTCGCGCCCGAGACAGCGGAGGAGAAGATACTTCTCGTCGGAGAAGAGTTCTCCGCCGCGTCTGCCGCTGCGTCCACCGCCGCCAGGGCCAAGGACAAAGGGGAAAATGCCGGCAACTGGAGCCAGAGCAGCCTTCCTCCCTCCCTTCTTCCGACAATGGAGAAGGAGGGGTTACTGGTGAAGGGCAAATGGCGGAGCCCGGAAGAAGAGTCCGAGCCTTTGCCAAAAGCCGGGGAACGCGTTCTCCTAACTTCTCATATTGCTAGAGGTATAGGTTTTCCGCCTTCGGCCTTTTTTCTCGAAATCCTCGATCATTACGGCATTCAGCCCCACAATCTTCCACCAAAATCCATTCTATATCTAGCCGGCTTCCAAGCCCTTTTCAAGGGGTATTTAGGAATAGCACCTAGATTAGACTTTTGGCAATACTGCTTCGGAGTGAAGCGAAATCCTACAGAGGGTGTTCTTCCAACCTGTGGGACTATTTCTTTCTCCCTGCGAAGATTCAAGGAAGATTGGTACCCAAAAATAAAAACATCCGAATCCGTCAAATTTTGGACGTGTTCTTTCTTTTATCACCAAGACATACCATTTCCCGGAAAAGAAAACGGGGTTCCTCCATTCGTCAATTCCGCTGCTATCCCTCGAGACAACTGGGCCGTCGAAGCGGTGCAAACCTTGCCGGATGATTTGCGTAAGATCAAACGGCGGATCGCCAAACTTACCTCCACACAGCTTCTTTGTAAATACGAAGGTCCTGAAGACGAAATGAGAGGGACGGAGAAGGCCTTTTCAAAGAGGGATTTTAAGAAGCGGGTAAACCAGTTGATCGCTACTTGCGATCAGTACGAGGAAATCTTGGGAATGTACCACGAGGAAAATCCGGTTCTCGAGGTACTTTATTTTTCTCTGGTGGGCATTCTGTCGGATTTTTTGTATTTCCCGGATTTCCCTAACTTAGTCAGATCTTTTTCCATTTCTGTAGTTCGATGCTCTTACGGAAAAAGATCTTGCGTCCGACGCCGAACTCGATGAATTACATGCCAATTTTTATGGCGGTCAGAAGCGCAAAAGGCAAATAATCACGGAGGAAGTGATAAATCTTGATGGAGTTCCCATCGCCACATCCAGGTATTCTTCTAGGGATTTCATATTTTTGCCTGATTTGTTTTTCAAGCTGTTTTGATTTCTCGAGGTATTCACTTCTCGGTTTTTTTCCTTTATCCTTTTCCTCTTTTAGCTTTGCTCCAGCTTCTTTGAAATCGAAGAAACTGAAAAAGCACAAAGCTACTGCTGGCAAAGGAGCGCCATCTCCAGCTGCAGCTCGTCCTACTCCAGTTACTCTTGGTAGGGAGGATAAGTCTGTGAAACCGGAGGAACAACTCTTGCCGACCAGCCAGCCTATTGCATCCAATGTGGATGCGAGGGAAAGGGCGGAGCCGAAAATGGGCGGTCCTTATCGAACACCTGAGGAGGAGCCCGTTCCTACTTTTGACAAGGACTTCCAGGTAAAGGAGGAACCTTTTGACGATCTCGGATACATTCGTCCGGCAGCTAAGAAGTTCTTCGCTCCTGCTCCCCTAATCCATCCTTGGCCACAAGGAGGACTAACTGTCCGAAATAACTTCGTGTTTTCACCTCGTCAGGTCATCCAAGACGGCCTGCACCATGTTGGAATTCTTTTTTCTGAATACGTGAAAGAATTCAACGATAACTTGTCAGGTTTTTATCGGATGAGCCAGGTAATATCTCTAGCCCCCAAGCAATAAGTAAAATGCATGCTTTTAACTTAATGCTTTTATCCTTATTATGCCTGCTGCTAACTTAAGTTTTTTTGTTTCTTTTTCGTGTTTCAGCAAACCGCTGAAAGCATAAACCTGGAAGTTTTCGGCAAGCTTACCGTCAAGAAGAAGGAGGTTAGAAACCTTCTCTCTATTCTTGATGTTAAGGAGGCGGAGTTGGCATCATCCCAGCATCAGCTGGAGGAAACGACAGGTATTTGATTTCTCTGTGTTTCAATTTTTATGCCTTTTTCTAAGTATTTTTCCGAGTTTTTCTAACTCGGGATTTTTACTTGCTTTTCAGCTGCTTTGGCGAGAGCCAAGATAATTGCCGAAGATGCCGGCAATGCCGAGAACCTCCGCAGGGAGAACCTGGACCTTCATAAAGAAATTATGAGGGTTCAGAAGGAACTGGAGGTCAGCCAGCTGACTGTTGGCATTTCTCAATCCAATGCCTCCAACCAAGCTGAGAAGGATAAGGCAACTATCCGAGACCTGGAGAATGCCTTGACCCTTCGCCTGGAGGAGGGCTCCGAGATGGATAAAATCCTCGGTAAGTATTCTACTTTTACCGGACTTTCGATGTTTTACAATCTTTCTCTGCTTTTTCCATAACACTTTGGTTATTTGTCTGAAAAAACAGGAGATGACCCAGCTCTTACTCGGATTGAAAAGATCCAAGCCTTTGGGAAGGTCTTCCCCGCGCTCAAGGCTGCGAGGATGTTGCTTATCAACAAGTTCCTTCCCGCTAGGACTGGGGAGTTATCGGAAGTTGAGAAACCTCCGGCAGTGATTGTGGAGGTGGCAGAGTCCAAGGAATCCACCTTGCGCTCTGCGGCACGTGGTGGTGCGCGCATGGCTCTAGGGCTCATGCGCATGCACTACCCCTCTGCCAAATCTTGGCGCGTGGCGTCCGGCATTCCGCAAGGATACACGGAAGCCCAGCGGACCAACATCTTTGATGAGATCAAAGGTCACGCCACCAAGATTGCTTCCATGGTCAACGTCTCCATCTTCTACCCGGAGGAAGCAATCCCGGAAACTCTCGAGGATTCCTCCAGCGAAGACGACTCGGATGCTTGATGAAGAATTCCGGTTCCTGGGTAGATAAGAAATAGGAGCATTACCGAACTTATGTTGTAAACATTATTGTAATGCTTCTATTCTTTTGAATGAACAAGTACTCCGCCTTTTGCAGCAATGTTATCTAATTATTTTGCAAGCTTTTCGGGTTATTATTCCTTTATCTTCTAAATTCTCTGGTTTGTATGCTTTAGCTGTCCTTAGTGCTTGAAATGGCTCGATAGCGTTTTAATCTTCATGCCGAGCGACTGGGTATGACCGATCAGCTTGAACTCGGAAACATGGATCATGCTAAAGGCATTTTTGCTTACTAGCTCCAGTGACTCAGCACAAAAACAATCAGATAATATTTAGAGAACAGTAAGGAAATTTTGTATGAAACTCAGGCACGCAGGCACAATCTGGGTTTCCTTAAGCCGTTTTTAGGCTGAAAATCATTCAGTTTTTAACGCCGAGCACGCAGGCACAATTCGGGTTAACATTGAGTATTTTGAAAGATCACTGGAAATAGATAATGTGGAAATATGCTTTACTATAATAAACATGTAAAAACATAGAAGTATGGATTCCAACAACTTTATTTCATGATCTCAAAGATGTTTACATAGATATTGAACTAAGTATAGAAGGGACGTAACTGCTGGATACTCCAAGGCCTCTTTGTCTCTCCCAGTTCATCATTTATCTTTCTCTTTCTTTTGCGATTCGGCTTCTCGGGATGGTCTTCCGTGTCTCGAATGTCTACAAGATAATATGATCCATTTTTCATAGCTTTGCTAATGAAGAATGGTCCTTCCCATACTGGGGCCAATTTGTGCTTTCTTTGTTGTACCAATCTTAGCACAAGGTCACCTTCTTTAAAAGAACGATGCCTGATTTTCCGACTATGATAACGTCGCAAACCTTGTTGATATATGGCGGATCTTTAAAGCACAAGCTCTCGTTCTTCTTCTAAGAGATCAATGGCATCCTGTCGTGCACTATCGGCATCTGGGTCATCGAAATCCTGCACTCTTGGGCTGTCATGGATTATGTCCGTTGGAAGAATTGCTTCTGCACCATAAACTAGGAAAAACGGGGTTTGCCCTGTTGATCTATTTGGTGTCGTTCGAATGCTCCAAAGGACAGAGGGTAATTCTTCCACCCATGCTCCAGCTGCTCTATGAAGAGCAGATTCGAGTCTTGGGCCTATTCCTTGCATGATTGAGCTGTTCATTCTTTCAACCTGTCCATTGGATTATGGGTGTGCCACAGATGCAAGATCTAGGAGAATTCCCGTTTGTCGGCAATATTTTGCCAACTCTCCCATAGAGAAATTTGTCCCGTTGTCGGTTATTATACTGTGTAGAACGCCGTATCTCATGACTACGTCAATGATGAAATTTCTGGCAGTTACACCGTCAAGCTTTTTGATGGGTTTTGCCTCCACCCAGTTGGTGTACTTATCCACTGCAACGAGTAGATGCGTGAGTCCGCCTCTTGCAGTTTTGAATGGTCACATCATATCTAGCCCCCAGACCGCAAACGGCCATGTAATAGGGATAATTTTGAGTGCTTGGGCTGGCATATTTGTCTGCTTGGCGTAATACTGACATCCAGCGCATGTATTTACTATGAGTTCAGCATCTGTCCTGGCGGTTAGCCAGAAAAACCCTGCACGGAATGCTTTTTTGACTATGCTTTTTGGTTGAGCATGATGTCCGCAATCTCCAGCATGGATTTCTTGCAGGATTTCTCTTCCTTCTTCTGGCGAAATACATCGCAGAAAAATTCCGGTAGTACTGCGTTTATACAGGAAATCGTTGATTACCGTGTATCCTTTGCAGCGACGCTGTATTTGTCTTTGCAAGACTTCGTGCTCCATCCGAGTACTTCTGATCGACTAAGAAGTTTAGATATGGAATTGTCCATTCCGGGTTAACGAGCATGACTTCGATTGACTCGGAAACCAGAGGATAGTCGAGATCTCCACCTTTTATGGATGGTTCATACAGATGCTGGACAAACACACCTGGTGGTAGGATTTTCACTCTTTCTGATCCCATGAGGGCTAATGCATCCGCGTTCCAATTTTCTTCCCTTTTGACGTGAAGTACTTCAAATCATAGGAAACAAATTGCGAACTCGTCCACCGTTCTTCGATATTCGGCCATGATGGGACTTTTGGCGTCCCAAGTTTGGTTGAGCTGGTGCTGTACCAAATCCGAGTCGCCATAGCACAAGATGCGTTTGACACCTATTTCTTTTGCAATATGCAATCCATGAAGCAGAGCTTCGTATTCTGCCACGTTATTACTGGCATTGAAGTGTATTTGTAATACATACTCCATTGTGTCTCCTTTGGGGATTTTAGGACTACACCAGCTCCCACGCCTTCCTTCATCTTGGATCCGTCAAAGTGCATGACCCAGTATTCTGACTCCGGCGTTGGTGTATTTTCCATTGCTTCTGTCCAATCGGCGACGAAATCTGCCAACACCTGGGATTTTATCGCCGTCCGGGGTTGGTACTTAATGTCGAACGCAGCTAGCTCGATGCCCCATTTGGCTACTCGGCCTTTTGCGTCCGCATTGTTTATTATATCTCCCAGTGGTGCTTTACATACCACTGTTATGGAATGTCCTTGGAAGTAATGACGAAGTTTCCGAGATGCGAAAAATACGCCATATTCCAGTTTTTGATAGTGTGGGTACCTTTTCTTACTCGGAAAAAACTTCATTTACATAATACACCGGATGTTGATCTGGTATGCTTTGATCGTCTTTCCGCCTTTCCACAACTATTACTGCGCTGATAACCCGGTTTGTAGCTGAGAGGTACAATAACATGGGTTCTTCGTCTTTTGGGGATGCCAAAATCGGAGCTTTCATCAAAGTTTCTTTCAACTGGATTAATGCTGCATCTGCTTCTTCTGTCCATACAAACTTGTCGGATTTCTTCAACAATTTGTATAAAGGCAGAGCTTTGTCCCCTAGCCGGCTAATAAACCAGCTAACGGCTGCTACAGAACCCGTCAATCTTTGGACATATTTTACGCACGTGGGCTTTGAGATGTTTAAGATTGCTTCGATCTTTTCCGGGTTTACTTGTATTCCTCTATGAGAAACGATGAAACCCAAAAGTTTTCCTGAGGGAACCCCGAATACGCACTTTAAAGGATTCAATTTCATCTTATAGGTGCGTAGATTTTCGAAAGTTTCTCGCAAACTTCAAGGAGTGTGTCTTTTTCCTTGGAAACGACGACAATGTCGTCCACGTAAACGTGTACATTTTTGCCAATCTGACTATGCAAACACCGTTGCATGCAACGCTGGTAATTTGCACCTGCGTTCTTCAGGCCAAACGACATGGTTATGTAATAGTACGTTCCATATGGGGTTATGAAGGAGGTTTTGATTTGATCTTCTTTTTTCATGCGTATTTGATGATACCCGGAATATGCATCCAAAAAGCATAAAAGCTCAGAGCCAGCAGTGGCATCTATTATTTGATCGATTCGTGGTAACGCAAATCTATCTTTTGGACACAATTTGTTCAGGCCGGTATAATCTATACACATCCTAAGGGCAGTACTGTATTTCTTCGGGACTAATACTGGGTTTGCGGACCATTCAGTATGTATGACTTCCCGGATAAAATCTGCTGCTAATAGTCGGATAATTTCATTGCCAATAGCCTTCCGTCTTCTTCCATCGAATCGACTGAGACCTTGTTTGACGGGTTTAGATCCTGAAATCACCTTAAGTTGGTGCTCAGCAAGTTCCCTGGGTACGCCTGGCATGTCAGCTGAGCACCATGCGAAAATGTCCCAGTTCTCACGGAGGAACTTGATGAGCTCGCTTTCCTATTTGTCGGTCATCCCAGTTCCTACTACGACAAAAATTTTCGGATCTTTAGGATCTAGGATTACCTGTCTTGTATTCTCGGAAGCTTTGAAGCTATCTACCGGCTTCCGGCTTTCTTTTCCTGCCGGCATTTCTGTCGGTGATACTTCTTTGGCCAGCTCCTTCAGTTCTTCCTTTGCTATCAATTTTTCTGCGCAAAGGGCGTTTTCTTTCTCCAGCTCGTTTGCCAATTTGAAGTCTCCACTTATCGTGATTACTCCTCCTTTTGGCCCCGGCATCTTCAGCTTGTTATAAATATAACATGATCTTGCCATGAATTTGGTGAAAGCTGGGCGTCCGAGTATTGCATGATACACACTCTCGAACGGCACAACTTTGAAGGATACTTTTTCCTGACGGAAGTGATCTTTCTCTCCGAAGGTTACATATAGGGAAATTTCTCCTAGGGATCATGCTTGTCTGCCGGGGACGATGCCGTGAAAATGTATGTTGCTGTGATTGAGCTGGGTCTCCGAGATTCGCAGGTGCTTCAGTGTATCCAGGTACATTATGTTAATGCTGAATCCTCCATCCATCAGCACTCTTTTTAGCTTAGTGTTTTGAACAATAGGGCTTACAATTAGAGCTTGCATGCCGGGTTCTGGGATATTTCCGGGATGATCAGACTGATCCCAGGTAATTGGTGTATTTGAGTACTTCAAGAATTTCGGGATTGCAGGGACAACCGCGTTTATTTCTCGAAGTGTTCTCTTTGCCACCTTTGCTGAGGGAGTTGCCAGGAAAATTAGGTTGCATTCTCCGTCAACTCTCGGAAACTTAGGCTCGCCTTTTCGCTGTTGTTCCTGGATTTTTTCGTCAGTGTCGGATTCACTGTCTTCTTTTTCAGCTTCTGGCTTTTGCTTGGAGAATTTCCTTTTGGAGTTCTTCCCTTTTCTTCCGAATCCTGCACTGCCTTTCATATGCTTGTTTTAGCCGGCATTGTGCGTTAGTATGGGTGGGTTTCCCAAATTGCGAGTGGTGGACACAGTTTTCCGACTTTATTTTTTCCCACTCTTGTTTGGTGTAATTTATCGGCTCTGTGCTTCGTCCTTACCACTTGCTCCCATTTTCTCTTCCAAAGGCTATGTTAACTTCTTTGGGCTTTTGCGTTATTTTGGGAGTTGCTTTTTTCTCAGGGCGAGGGGTCTTTTTGGCTTGGATCAAAGTGTCGATATTGCTGCCACTCGCTCTGATGTCGTCTTCGGCCGCTGCGTGCTCATTGGTTGTCGTAAGCATAGATCCGAGATCTTTGTGCTTTTTGGAACCGATCATGAACGGTACGAGTACGGGTTTTAAGCCATTGACGAAAGCATGCATTGCTTGTACGTCAGTTACTCCAGAGCAACTATTCTTCATTGCAGTCCATCTTGAGATGAAATCCACGTAAGGTTCATCTTCAAACTGGGTGCAACAATTTAGCTGGTTGATGCTATTCGGGCGCTTATAAGTTCCCCGGAAGTGATGAGTAAAAACTCTAGCCATGTCATCCCAGCTGTCGACAGTTCTTGATGGTAACCCATTGATCCAATCCCTGGCTCCATCCAGTAACATTAGGGGAGGAATTTTACTGCCTCCAGGTCTGTCCCATTGTTGATCTGGACGGCTGTGTAATAGTCTGAGAGCCAGGTATCCGGGTTTGTGCTACCGGTATATTTTTGATACGTTGGACCAACTTTGGCAAAGCCAGAATGCAGAGTTATTCTTCGGATCCTGTCAGTGAAGCACTTAGGTCCAAAGTATAAATCATCTCTTTCCGCTCTGTCAATGTGTGCGGAGTATCTGCCGGTTGAATGGACAGAAGGGGATCTACTCTTTTCTTTTCCATTGTGGCGCGAACGCGCTTTTCCGGGATTATCTCTATTTCCTCCGTGATCGTGCCCTTTGGGATAAGGTGGAGTTCTACTCCTGTGTCTTTCCTTATTCCTGGGGGGCGTCCGGGATCTCTCACGCCTGTGAGGTATATCCTGTCTTCCAGGTTTTTCAGCGGGGCGTCTCGGAGGCGGCATTGCTTTTCCGTCCTTCCGGTTTTTCTCTTCCCGATCTCGGGGATTAGTTCCATCTTTCGGCAGATGGGATCCGGTTCTGGACGCTGCATCCTTGTTGTCGGGATTTTTCTTGTCTTTTCTCGGATCTGATTTCTTATCTTTAGAATTGTTTGAATCTCCAGGTTCTTCCGGTCCAGGTGCCCCAGCGGCGCATGTAGCTGTTTTGCATAAGGCAGAGTCGTCGTGCAACTTCCCTGATCGCTCTTTCTCTCGTTGTTGTTGTTGCAATGCTTTTCCTAGGAAGGCATACACCCCTTGAAGTTTTTCACCATTGGAGTACAAATCGTTATTGAGGATGGCGAACGCTGCTTCCGCGTTTTCAGCTGTGGTTTTGTATATTAGCTCGCCTCTGGCGTCTTTGCCGTTTACTTGCTTTTGCCAAGATGGGTTGTGAAACCTTTCATTTGGTGGCAGTAATTCCGGTCTTGCGATTCCGGGTAACCGTGTAGGTTTAATGCCAGATCTATTCCTTCTCTCGTATTCCTCAATTTGTTCATGCTTTAGCTTGATATCAGCCTGGGTTTTTTGGAGGTGTTCTCAAGTTCGGAATAGATGTTGTTGTTGCCTTTGGAGAGCTTGTCTCCTAGCTTCTAGCACTTCAGGGGGCTAGTGTGGTCCCACTGGTGTTTGAAGTAAATCTTGTTCGTCTTGCTCTGACATTGGCGGAACAGAGAATTCCTTCGTTTTCTTCTCCGCGGGTTTAACGCCACTTCCTCCTCCTTCTTCTAGGTTTTCATTGGCTGGATCGGCCAATTTTTTCTTCCGAAGCTTGTACTGGAATTTTTTGGAAGCTTTGTACTTTTTCTTGGAAGAGGCAGGTTTTTTGCCAGGTTCATCCTCTGTCAATTCTTTGACATCGGGATATGTTGGAGATGTTTCTCCTTCTTATCTCTCTTCCTCAGGCGGAGCCGTTCTAGGGCTTTCCTGACTGTCAGCATCTGTGTTTTCATCCGGTTTTGCCATCAGTACTTCGTGGAATCCCTCTTGGAAATATTTGACCTTTCTCTCGAAAGCGTCTTCATCTTCGTCTTCGGTGTCGAAATGATCCGATCCGGGTTCCGACTCTAATCTCGCCTCGATGGCGGCTAGCACAGAGTCACCTTCCGAGATCGTCGTTATATTGACGGATGCCGGATCTTCCATCTCTGTTGTGGGATTGTTGTTTTCTGCCTCTTCCACGAGATTATTTTCATCCGTGTTTTCGGCGATCTCGGATTGCACCATGCCGATAAAGTGCGATTTAGCAGTATATCGGCGATCTGAGCAAAATCCAGCGTCATAGTCGTCCTCGACTGGGTATAGGGCGGGTGGGATAAATTTGCTTCCGCCACAGAATCCCATTGCTTCTGCAGTTAATCCGATAAAGATGTTTGCAGATCCAATCGGTAAAACGCAGTCACTTACCAGATGATTCCGTGCCGGCATGTACAATCCGTTGTCGAGCAAGCGCCCGACGTCGTTGTCGAATTCCAAGCTTCCGACAGTTATGGTACTGCCGATTCCGCCGAGTATCTACGATGGAAACATAACGCCTGACGTCGCTGGCCCCACGGTGGGCGCCAACTGTCGAGACATCGTAGTAGAATTCATAGACGGGGGTGCCATGAGACTACCAATAGAGAAGTGGGGGGACGTGATCGTATGATGAACAATGACACGGGGTTTTACCCAGGTTCGGTACGTCACAGTAAAGCGGCGTTCCTACTCCTGCAATATCACTATTCATGACTAAGGCCTGGAGTAAATAGAGTAAAATGTGAGGTTAGGTTTAGCTACTCGACAAGGATCCACCTCTCGGCGAGTTAGCCTCTAGCTTCTTGTCTATCTTTCTTATTTCCCGTCCGGCTTTATATAATAGCCGGGTTAGGGCTTACAGAAAAGGAAACCTAGAAGACTACGGTATGTGCTAACTTGGAAAGCAAGGAATCCGCCTTCTACTCCGAGCCGTATCACGTGGGCCGTGATTCAGGTTCTTCTAGAATCCGGCTTCCCTGCGTCAGCTTACTGGGCCGCCCAATGGACCATGATCCATTACCATTTAGGCCACCCTGGTAATTCGGCACTTTAGACCACTATCTGATATAGCCCTGATTGGTGTATATCCGACATTACTATATAAGGAATAAAGCCTAAAGTTACCAAATACAAAGTGAGTCTAGGGTTTCTACTATCTCTTGATCTCGTGCCCTGAGGCGGCTCCTGCCTGGCTTTATATAGGCAGCTGGACTAGGGCTTACAGGAAGGGAAACATAGAATCTAAGAAAAGTATTCCTATTCTTGGTGGACAAGATGTTCGGCTCCTTCTCCACGCCGGATTACGCATTGGGGCATAAACCGGGTTGTTCTAGAATCTGCCTTCCCGTGCGTCGGATTACTGGGCCGCCCAATGGGCTTTATTGCTCCATCACCCGTGGGCCACCCGGTTAATCCGGCCTTCAGGCAATGCCCGATATACCCCCATTTGGTATATACGACAGGTGCCTCCACGGAGAATTAAGACCTCCAATCTTCATCTTTTCCTGAAACCCATTAATTAGAAAAGACGGCCTTCATACTTGAATCATCTTTCTCTAAAAAATTTCATGCCAAATCCGTCTTTGTGGGAATCCGGCATTTCTTTGCAAGCTTCGTCTAGAAGGAACCCATTAACAATGACGTAAGCGCAAGAATCCTTCTTAAGTTGCCACTGTCTGAGTTTGATCAAAATTGAAAAGCAAATCCCTGCAAGATTTTTGGCGCGAATAACGAGGAGACTAGTCATCAATGTGCCACCTCACAAAATCCTGGATTTGCTGCGGGACACGCGACATGTATCCAATGGCTAAATTAGCTGTTGGACCAATATTGGTGCAAAATTTCCCATAAATACCACTCAGATGCCTCCTGTTTCACCATCTTCCCATTCGAGCACCCTAGCGACCCACTCGACTCGAGCAAACCGAGCACGAATGAGAGAACATCTCCACCGAACCATTCCTCCAGCAACCATCGGTTGTAGCAGCTCAATGCTGTCCCGATACTCCGTTAAGATGAGTTCCGGTGACCCACACGCAGATGCGCCCTCCACGGGCCCTTCATCTACTCCCCCAACTATGCCTGTTGCCATGGGAGCCCCTCCTTCCGTGGTTGTCTCTCTAGTGCCACCTATGGCACCGAGCTTCTCCGTGGCCATGCCGGAGGCTTCTGCGAGTATTGTGATGGGGGCTAACCCTAGCGCCACCAACGTCAGATATGTACCTCCTCCTCCCCTCACCAATCCTACCCTCCTATCCCAGAATCGGGTGGCAAGGAAAACGCTCGCGCTGGCGAGGCCGTGGAAGGAGAGAGGGCTGGTGGAGGGGAAGAAGAAGAGGAAGCAGAGGCTGGCAACTGGATCCGCTGCTCCATAGATTTGTCTTTCTCCACAGTTTGGAGAAGGATGTATGTATCCTCGAGGACAAATGGCGTCTTGAGGAGGAGGACGAGGATCTAAGACCGGAAGGCGGAGAGCGTGTAGTACTCTCTTCTCACGTCCTCAAAGGTTTGGGATTTCCACCATCCGTCTTTTGCATTCAAGTTCTTAACCATTCCGGCGTCCAACCTCATAACCTCACCCCGAATTCCATTCACTATATTTTTGGCTTCCAAGCATTGTATGAATTCCATTCTCTATTTTATAGTATTGCTTTTATGTAAAGCACAGTACTTCAAACAGACTCCCTCCCGTATGCGGGACCATCACTTTGAAATTGCACTTTGGCAGGGAAGAATGGTTCCCAAAAATCAAAACCAGTGAATCTGTCAAATATTGGACAAGTTCCTTCTTTTATTACAAGGACAACCCTTATCCTGGGAAGGATACGCGGATCCCTCCTTTCGACAACTCCACCTCCACTCCCAAAGATAACTGGGCACATCACGCTTTCCAGGAATCGCTGCCAGATGTTTTGAGGATCAAAAGAAATATTTCTAATACGGTTGCTTCCACCCAGCCTCTCACGTGGACGGATACTGTCTTGTGCTGGCTTGGGCGTCGGTTTCAGCCTTTATCTCACCGCTTCGACCGTTTTCTCTGCACATATTCGGGACCCGACGATAGTATGCAGGTAACTCAGTCGGGTATGTCCGACAAAACCTTCCGGAAGAGGGTGAACCACCTGGTTTCCACCCGCACTCAATACATGGAGACATTCGCAATGTATACTGTCGAGAATCCTCCTCCCAAGGTAATTCTTGGTTTTTTGGAAGGTCATTCTTTGCACACACAAATGCATATTAAATGATTTTTATGCTTTGCAACTTGAGACTCTTATAGAGGATCAACTTTTTTTCTGTGGAGGAAGAGGCGGTTGTGAAAGCTCGGTTTGCATCAACCAGAGGCAAGAAGCACAAGAAGACTGCTTCCGCCCCGGAAGTCATAAACCTAGACGGTGTGTTATCTTTTGTTTTCATACCTTCCATTCGCACAATTTCCTTTGTATTATTTTCTGTTCTCGTTTTATTCTTTCCAGTCTCTCTCCTGCCCTTACGAAGGGAAGAAACTCAAAAGGCAAAAGGTGGTTTGCCACCAAGAGCCGAAGAATTCTCCTGCCGTCGCCCATGACACTCCTTCGCGGTTGTTTTGGGGTATCATTCCGTTCCTCAAAAGGACGAGGAATTACCCCTTCCAAGCCAGCCCAGCCATCTTGATACATCCACATGGGATGCGCGGGAAAGGGCGGATCAGTCAGAAGAAGGAGGACCGTCTTTTGTCAATCTTGACGAAAACGTTCCCTCTTTTGAGGAAAGATTCAAGGTAAAAAAAGAAGAATGCTTTGACAAAGATGGTTATATGCATGAATGGGCTAAAAACGTTTCATCAAAGTTCCTCTAATCCGTCCTTGGCCACAAAATGGTGTTATAATCCGGAATAACTACACCTTTTCCCCTCGGCAGGTCATAAATGACAGCATTTTCCACATGGGGATTTCTTTCCAGGAATATAGCAAAGAGTTCTTCGCAATGCTCAGAGGCCTCCAAAGGTTGAGCCAGGTACGCTCCCATTCCCCTAATTTTGAACAATTTCTTTTCGCATGAATGCTTTTTTAGTACTATTTTCTTTCGTTGGGCTCAACTTTATTTTTATTTTTCGTGTTTTCTTAGCAAACTTCCGAGCACATCAATAAGGAAGTGCTCGAAAAACATGCCGTGAAAAACAAAGAGGTGCGAACACTCCTCAAAATCACTGAAGACAAGGAAACCGGGCTTTGCAAGCTCCGGAAGCAACTTAAAGAGCATGTTTGTAACTATGATTTATATATTCCTTTCTTACTTTATCTTGCGATATTTAATCCTTTCGCGCTAATCCGTTGTTGCTGAGGATGTCGAAAACGCTCCTTAGCTCCGCATGGAAAATCTTCAGCTTCAGAAAGAAAACATGAGATACAAAAGGAGCTGGCTATAAGCTTGTCGAGACATCGTAGTAGTTTTCATAGACGGGGGTGCCATGAGACTACGGTAGAGACGTGGGGTAACGGGATCGCGTGATGGACAGTGAACACAAGATTTACCCAGGTTCGGTACGTCGCGACAGTACGACGTGCCTACTCCTGCACTTCTCACTAATCAGGACTAAAGCCTGGATATAGAATTACAATGTGAGGTTTAGATCTAGCTATTCGCAGAGGATCAACTTCTCGGCGAGTTAGCCTATAGCTTCTTTTCTGTTATCCGTTATAAAACTTATCTCCCGTCCGGCTTTATATAATAGCCAGATTAGGGCTTACAGAATAGGAAACCTAGAAGACTATGGTAACTATAACTTGGAAAGTAAGAAACCCGTCTTCTCCTCCAAGCCAGATCACGTGGGCCGTGATCCGGGTCCTTCTAGAATCCGGCTTCTGTGCGTCGAATTACTGGGCCGCCCAATGGACCTTAGCCCACTACCACTTGGGCCACTCTGGAAATCCGGCACTTTGACTACCATCTGATATACCCCTATTTGGTATATATCCGACAGTAGCCCCCAAGAAGGATTAAAACTCTGATTCTCCGTCTTTCGCCAAGTGTGCTTTGTCCGAGAAATCTCAATCAGCAGTCTTGATTCTTCTTATTCTTCTTTGAAAGGAGATGGTAACGTGAAACTTGGAATCCTGAAAATCCGGCTTTTCTCTCGCGATCCTTCGCGGAGAAGGAACTTCCTACGTCAGCGCTTGAGACGTGCTGACGTAAGGGACGCTTGGTTTTCACGCGGGAAACCCAGTAACGTATCTCTGACAGATTCTCACGAGAAACGAGGAGATAGCCATCATTACCCTGTCGTTTCATTTCCCGGATTTTCCGGCGAGTGACACGCGTTGATCATCCAACGGTCAAAATAGCCGTTGGCACGTATCTTGACGGATTTCCGGCTATAAATAGCCGTCTTCGTCCTCGCTGAAACCCTTCCGCACTCTCACTCTCCACGCCATTGCCGCGCACGAGCCCTCGAGCGAAGAACAGTTCTTGAGCACGAATCGCACCCAGAGCACCACCGGAAACGCAACGCGCCGCCACCAAATGGCATCCTCGCCGTCGTCCCCCACTTGCTCCGCCGCGCTCACCGTCGACGACATCATCAACGACTTGGATCCGCAGCTTGGATCCCCAAAGCACGTCGGCGGCGAGCCGGAAAAGACCGCGGCCTCTGCGGCGGGCGGAGGTGACCTTTCCGCCGCCGCGAACCTCACGGGCTCGAGCTCCGTGCCCTCCCTGCCGTTTGCTCCCGGGACGGCGGAGGAGAAGATCACATTCCGTGGCGATGAGCATACCGTCGCCGGAGCTAACGAAGCAACGGAATTCGTCGGCAACTGGAGTCCGAGTAACACTCCTCTCCTCCTCCTTCGACGAATGTCAAAAGAGGGATTTATAGTTAAAGGCAAATGGAGGAACTCGGAAGGCGAACTCAAGCCCAAAACAAAAGACGGAGAACGCGTCCTCCTTACCTCTCACATCGCGAGAGGTATGGGTTTACCTCCTTCCGCCTTCTTCTTAGATGTCCTTAACTACTATGGCGTCCAGCCACATAATCTTACTCCAAACTCCATCCTCCATCTAGCTAGTTTCCAAGCCCTTTTTGAAGGGTATCTCGGAATAACTCCTAGTCTAGATTTTTGGCAATATTGCTTTGAGGTAAAACATAACATCACAGAAGGCATTTCTCCTATCTGCGGAACTATATCCTTCGCGCTTCGGAAGTTCAGAGAAAATTGGTACCCAACGATAGAAATGCCGGAACCTGCCCAATCTTGGCTAGGTTCTTTCTTCTACCATCAGGACATCCCATTCCCTGGTAAGGAAACCGGGGTTCCTCCATTTGTTAATTCCGCCGCCATCCCTCGAGAGAGTTGGACAGTCGTTGCAGTACAAACATTGCCGGAAAACCTGATGAGGATAAAACGACGTATCGCCAAACTTACTTCCTCTCAGCCTTCTTTAACTGGAAAGGATACCGTTTTATGCTGGTTTGGACGCCGCATTCAACCTCTTTCCTTTCGTTCCCGGCTTCTTTGCGAATACAAAGGGCCAGAATATAGCATGAGGGGCACAGATAAGGCTGAAAGCGCATGGTTCCCCCATATGTGGTTTTGGTAATTAATGACAATCCTTATGGACTAATGTTTGCATTGAGTTATCTTTGTAGATCTTGTCCATAGGAAATAATGGAGTTCATGTGTTGAACTCTATTAGCTTCCTTAATGGCCATTGTTTCTTTCAAGGATTTATATGAAGAATGGTCATGGTTTGAGTTGAGCTTATTGCTAGTATGTCTTGAAGAAAATGATTAGGTGATCTTTCATTATCATCTTCAAGACATCATCTTTAGAAGTGAGAAGCAAAGATACAAGGTTGATCAAGAAAGCGATCAACACACAAAGCTACAAGTTGTACCAAGTGGGATTGTGTATCTCATGGTATGGTAAGCAATTGTCAAATTAGCATTGTGAACTAACCCATGATATGTGTGTGTCGCATCTCTATGTGTGGTTAGGTATCTTTCCATGGGCATGAACCAAAAGGAAGATTTCCTATAGCCCATGGTCTATGTCGTTGTCAAGCGGTGTTTATCATCTAGCTTGACGTGGAAGCTCAAGTGAAGCATCTAGAAGATATCCTATGCTTGATGCTTGCCACCCTTTTGGAGATTGTGGCCTTGTGAAGATTTGCCGAAGGGTCTCTCCCATAATGGTGTATGGGGGAGCTAGTCCCTCCCATAATGGTGTTTGGGGGAGCAACTTGCAAGTCTTCATCAAGCGGAGTTTGTGCTAGCAAGCGCAATCAAGAAAGAAGATCCAACTTGAGAGAGTCAAGATCGTCATCATCTAGCTCAAGTGGAATGCTCAAGGCAAAGGTATAATCTTGATAGGTTTTCTATTTTACCGGTCTCGTGTCTTTGGGAGACCGGGTTATAGGATAGATAGTCGTACTATCAAGAGGGGCTCTCAAGTGAGTAACTCGATCGAATCGTTATGGAGAGCTCAAACCTTTGCTCTTTGCATATCATCTTTCTTGGTTCTTATTTGGCTTTTTTCTCCTTTGGGTTTTAGTGCTTGTCGTGATCTTCATGACAAGCCTTGGTTTCTCGAAAACGGATTTCGTAAGAAAAACTTGTTGCGTTTTCGGTGGTGAAAATATTCCGTTCGTCTTTGAGAATGTTCCCACACCTTCCATGTGTGGTAACTTCTCCATACTTTGAGGTATCAATATTTTCACTTGTTATTTGGATACTCCTTGCTGTTATCTTTCCAATGCATTTGCACTCACCTAATTCGGAGTTCATTCGCAAAAGTTATGTGAGTTTTCTTCGTTTTGATGGTTACCGGGTGTTCCTATTTGAGAGGTCCAAAACCTTTCCCCATTTGGTTTTATCTTTAATTGCTGGACAATGATGTTTCTATGCATATTATTGTAGTGCTCGTTGTGGTGATTTCAACGAGCCCAAGATCATCAAAAACGGAGTCCGGATGAAAAAGTTATTGCAGTTTTCGTGTTGTTGTTTTTGTTAGTTTTGCGGGGGGCGGATATTCCGGTTCAAGTTTGAACCGGAATATCCGGTTGGCATCTGTCCCTCCACTTGCTCGAAAACGGCTAAGGACCGGAGTCTAAACTTTTAGTTGTGAACCGGATTATTCGGGGCATACCGGATATTCCGGTTTGGGCAGTTTTCGGACCATATTTCTCACTGGAGTGAACCGGATTATTCACTTCGGACCGGATATTCCTGTCGGACCGGATATTCCTGTTCAGTTTTCAACCGGATATTTCGAAATATCCTGCTCAGACTGCACACAAAACGGCTAGTTTTTGTGGGGACCTATTTAAGTGGGTTTTCTTCCCCATTGGTCCCCAAGTCTTCCAAGCACGAAATATCCTCTCTCCCCCACCATTGTTGACCTTGGAAAGCTTGCCCCTCTCCCAATCCCTCCTATGATTCTTGCATATCTTTGAGGGAGAAGGTAGAGGAGATCTAGATCTACATTTCCACAATCCATCTTCCTTCTTAGTGAGGGAAACTTAGTAGATCTTGATCTTGGAGTTCTTGGTGTTTCTCCTCCATTGTTCTTCCTCTCTTGTTCCCCCATAAGCATTTGTTGCTTTGTTGGAATTTGAGAGTGAAGGATTTGAGCACTTGTGCTCTTTCCATTTGCATCGGTTGCATCGGTTTGCTCTCTCCACGAGGATTCGTGGAAGTTGAAAGTTTGTGAGCTTGTTACTCTTGGGTCTTGGACCCTAGACGACTTGTGGTGTTCTTGGGAGCCTCCAATTGAGTTGTGGATACGTGCCCCAAGGTTGTGGTGACACCGAGAGCCTCCAATTGAGTTGTGGATGCGTGCCTCGGGTTTGAAGGTTGCCAATAGTGGAAGGTGAACTAGGCCTTTGTGGCGGGGTTCATCGGAGAATAGGGTGAGGCCTTTGTGGCGTTGAATAGGCCTTCGTGGTGAGCTCACACCCCTCCAATGAGACGTACTCCCCTTTGTGGGAGGAACTCGGGAATACATCTTCGTCTCCGTGTGCCTCGGTTATTTCTATACCCGAGCTTTTTACTTATGCAATTTACATTGTGATAGCCTTCGAGCTTGAAGTTATATATCTTGCTATCACCTTGTTACTTGTCCTTCTTAGCATAAGTTGTTGGTTCATCTAGTTGACCATAGAATATTTAGGTTGTATGCTTGTTAATTTAAACACCTAGTTTATTTCCGCATTTAGCAAGCATTAACCGGAAAAGTTTTAATCGCCTATTCACCCTCCCTCTAGGCGACGTCGTTGTCCGTTCAATTGGTATCAGAGCCTCGTCTCTCTTTATTAGGCTTTACATCCTAGAGAGTACGATGTCGTTTAGAGAAATAGAACATGATCCCGCTTTTATATTCTATGGTAGAAACTTTGATGTTTGGAAAATTCGCATCCTTAAATTTCTTACGGACATGGGTCCAAAGTATGTTAAGAGAATTGTAGATATGGATTTTCCTCCTCCAAAGGATTCTCAAGATTTATCTTTAGAGGATAAGGAAAAACTCTTATCTCGATACTCTTGTATCTAATGGTCTCTTGTGCTTTTTGAGCGATGTAGTCATTGAATCAATCAAGCCTTTTCGGAACGCTCATGAGCTATGGACAAAATTTCAAGATATATATGATGTGTCCAATATTATTGAGGATGATTGTTCTCCATCCACTTCCGGCCGTGATGAGTTCACATCTTTCTCCACTCCACCAACATGTGCTTTGTCACAAGGTAATGATATGGTGAGTGGTGATAGAAATTGCATTGTGGATAGTGAATTTGCTATTGACTATACTTCATCTCTATCCCATTGCAATGATCTATCTTTGGACTTAATATCTTCTAGCACTCAAAATTCCATACATGCTAGTGTTGATAGTCCTTGCATATCATGTAATAGTTGTTTAACTAAATCTCATGATGATATGCTTCCTATGTCTTGTTTTCATGAAAATAATGCTTCCATTTCCTCTAGTACTTGTGTGGCTAACAATGTAGAGGAATCCCATTTTTTTGTGGAACAAGACATGGACCTTAATGGCTCTTCTAGTATATCTTCATCATCGCCATCCATTTCTCATATGTGCCTTATGGCTAGGGATTCAAAGGTATCACCACCTTTGGAACCCACTACATCTTGTGATGATGAGGATGAGGATATATTTTATGGAGAGTTTGAGGACGAAGACTCTTTAATGGAGAAGGGTGAGTTGGTTCTTCTTGATCTCCCTAAAGGTAGTAAAGCTATCACTCCTTTTAGTGAAATAATGGCTTTTGCTCTTTATAGCGCTAAAATCATTGAAAAGAAAGGTGAGATTGAAAGAAGTGATGCCAATGAAAAGGCATCCCTCACTATGTCTCTTGAGGAAGAGTATGAGCTCTGAGTTACTCTTGAGGAGAAACTTGAATCTATTGAGGAGCTCTATAATGAACAAATAGCCTATCTCACTAAAGCACGTGACCATACCCATGCTAAATATAAAGTGCTTAAAAATGAAAAGGTTGAATTTGTTGTTGGCAATGCTAATCTAATTGAAGAAAACTCTAGGTTAAATAATGAGCTTGCCAAGTTATCTTCTTCTATTTCAATTAATGCTTGTGCTACTAACTCCACATCTTGTGAAACATCTATTTTGAAGGAGAATGTTGAGCTAAGGTCTCAACTTGAGCTAATGACTAGCAAGTATGGGAAATTGGAAGAAAGTCATGAAAAGCTATCTAGCTCTCATGAGGATCTTCTAGAATACCATACCAAGCTAAAATTAGCTCTTGAGGCTATCACTACAAAGGTAACATCTTGTGAGCCTCATGTGGTTACTAGCACAATTCTAATAATGCTATATTGACTTGTGCTCGTATTAGTAATTCATCCTCCCATAATGTTTCTACATCTTGTGATGAATTGCTTTCCTTGCCTTGTTGCCTAACAATGAAGCATCTACTTCCTCTAGCTCTTGTGTTGATTCTAACCATGTAGAGGAAATTAAAGAGCTCAAGGCCCAAGTCACTTCTTTGAAGAAAGACTTGGAAAAGTGTCATGAAGGGAGTTCCACACTTGACAAGATGTTGAGAGTGCGAAGACTTCCCAATGACAAGAGTGGACTTGGATTCAACTCCAATCTCAAGAACAAGTCCATTATTGACAAGAAGAAGGGCCAAGAACAAGAAAAAGATTCGGCCAAGATTATTTGCTTCAAGTGCAAGATTGAAGGGCACCATGTTAGATCTTGCCCTTTGAAGAAGAAGCCTCTTAGTGAGAAGCAATTAGGGAAGCGGCCTCTTGTTCAATCTCATGCTCAACCACGAGTTGAACAACGGCTACCTCCTAAGAAGACTCAAGCCAATGCTCCTCTTGTTGAGAAGCCTATTGAGAAGAAAGAAAAGAGTCGATGTTGCTACCTTTGTCGCAAGAAGGGACACTTTGCTTCTTCATGCTAATGGTACATTATCCAACCCTATCCTGTTGATGATGTTTATTCTATTAGGAAGGATAATGTGGGCAATGTGTTTGCCAAGTATGTTGGTACTCCAAGTGGTGTCAAGAAAAGAACCATTTGGGTTGCCAAACCTATTGTGACTAACCTCTTAGGACCCAACTTGGTTGGGGACCAACAAGCTCAAACTTGATCAATAGGTGTTGTTGGATGGCATTGGAGACTTGGCTATTTTATGAAGAATTAAGGGATCTTCATCAATTATATTTCCTCAAGCCAAGTCACTTGGATTATATATATCTCTTACCCTATGTTCCTCCAAGCGGTAACTTGTATTTAATTTATATATACTTTGAAAGTTGCTTGCTCCCTTGCATATGTTAGTTTTGTTTCTAGCATGTGTTTGTATATGTTGTGCTTCCTACTTACCTATCTTGAGTAATCTAGTTATGTTTGTTGGTTTGCACTCCATGTACTTATGTTCTTTGTGTTGATCCTTCATTGCTTTCATTGCTTATCTTAGTTGGCTCTTTGGGAGATTAATGGACTATCCCTTTTGGGGGGAGTAATATGCTTTGCACTTTACTATCCTAAAATGTGTGTACATGAGGAATACCACTTAGTGTTGATATATCATATTATCTATTCTCTATGTGGTATGTCATTCTCATGAGAAATTCATTTCTAAATGTCCATTAGCTTTCCCTAGTTGGATTTATTTTCTTTGCCTCTTGTTAAAAAAATGGATTATCACATTATGGGGGAGTAATAAGCTATGTGCATATTACAAGCCTAGAAAATGTGAACATTTGAGGTATTGCCACCTAGAGTTGATATTGTTAGTTATCTTGTTTCTAAGTGGCATGTTGCTCAAACAAGTTCCATTTTTACTTAAAATATCTTGTGTCTCTCTTCTTTGGTATCTTGTTTGTTAGAGAGTTTCTTGTTGCCTTGCTTTTTCGAGTTTATTTGAAGCCTTCAAGAATCTCTATCTAAGCATGTTTTTATTCCTATCTTTTACCACATGCTTATGTTTTGTGAATATGATTGTGAACAATCTACCACCGAGAAATATCTCCATACATCTTGTCTTTGACAAGTTTATAATAATTTGTGGTAAGTTTATTGATCATATTTACTTTGGCCATTGCTCTAATATTGCCTTGTTTCTTGCCAAGGATTTGTTTGGTTCAAACTACTTTGTGTCTTCCTTGCTCTACTCAAAATTTGTTTCATGCTTTCTTGAGTTAGGAAAAGCAATGATCCCATACTTGTGCACTTGTGTTCAAAGTCATACTTCTTTGGGTTGCACTATTCTTGGGGAAGCTATCCTACATTGAGTAGATCACCATTCCTTAAATTGGTATTGCATCTAATTGATTTTATTTAAACATGACTAGTGTTTGAATAATATATATGGAGAGTAATGATTCCATTGTGTGCATTTTGTATTCAAATGCAAGATCATAAATAATGCACTATTATTGGAAGAACTATCCTATATGCGTTTGAACACTTGTTGTCTTTAAATTTGTTTGTTTTCCCAATGACTTGTCTCTTTGGAAGACAAACACTTTTCGTCTTGGTAGTTTGTGTGCTATCATGAAAAGTGTAGAGGGTTTGTTCACTCTTTTATGTTTTTTTTGGTATCCTCTCTATGTTGGTTCCTCAATCATGTGTTGATTTGGGTCTTGATATATTTTGGACAATTCTCTTTTCTTTTCACTCTTGTGAGTGGCTTCTTGGTTAATTAGTTCTTTGTCCAATTTGTATCTTGTTTTGGTTCTTGAAAGTTTTGTGCATGCATATTTACTATATATCTTTTGGCATGCTTACTTTCGTTGATCCAATATATAGGATAAACTCCATCAAATCCTAAATGGCTAAGATGTGCATGATATTCAAATTCATATCAATATGCACATATTTATGTGGAGTTTGTCCTATGTATTGTAGTTGTTCTAACTACTTTGGACCCAATGAGTTTGGGTACCATTTTGTACTTGAATTTTGGTTTTAGGTACAATGGAGATACATTGGTTGCTTGCTCCATTCATAAGAAAGGTGTTCTCACCATGGTATTATAGGAGTCAAGCTACGATGATTATCAAACTCGCATCCTCTTCATCACCAATGTCATCTCGGTAACAAGTATCTATCTCATGCATACATTTCTAGCTTTCAACCTTGTGTAGGTTGCATCTTCGCATGATTTCCCTTTGTTGCATTTCATTTGGTTCTTGCAAATGTCTTATCAAAAGCATCTTTATTGCAACTATGAGTAAGCCGGGATGATTACATACTAAGGGGATATTTATAATCATTTCCATGATTCACCAATCCCAAGTAGTTTAATCTAGCAACTTCTTCTTGAAGTATCTCATATGCAATATTGATGAATTCTCAAAAAAAACCATTTGAATCTTTTGTGATATGCGTTACCTTTCTCGAAGCATACCAACTATCACTTTTCCCTTGTGATATTTGTGATGCTTTGATGAGTTTTGTGTGTTCATCTATATCCCCTTAAGATTAAACTAAGCTTAGTGCTTTGCTTTCAAGAAAAAATCTTATTGGTATATTAATGAACCTCTCTTGGATATCATGTTCTTCATCTTTTGTACCTATTTTGTGTCTGCATGTTTCTTTGTGGATATATATCTTTGTGATTGTTGTCCACTTAGAAACTTATACACACGATAATAGTTACATCTTTAATTGATATTCTATTTCTTTAGTGACCACTTTTTATTGCTTTATATTCCTTTGTGGTTCCTAAAAGGCACAAGCTTTGCTTTTGGTTTGGTATTCCTTTTGCATCTTAATAAGCTTGTGGACCTATGTGCTTTATCATTTGATGGTTTGTGCGTATGGGAAAGACATGATATGCACTATGTGCCTCCTATATTGAAAGACTATGTTGATGATTCTATCATCCTATTAGTCTCCTAAAATGTTTTTCCTTGTCACACGCATCTATTTCGGTTGAGTAAGTATTTATTTTGTCACTTCTTGATCTTCATTGCTCAACTTTTGTTTGTTTGCAAGTTGCTTTGCTTCATCTCCAATCTATTATCTTGCTCTTGTTTGTGTTCAAAATTATCTAGAAGGGAGTGATGATTCCATGTTGTTCACATTATATAGTAATTCAAATCTAACATTGTGCATGTACCTTGGGGAGTTCCCTCTTGATTTTCTAGAACACTTGGTTGATCCTATCAAAATATTGATGTTGGTCAATCGGTTTTTCGGATCCTTGTGGTTGGTTGCGTCTTTGTGAAAGTA
The DNA here is from genome assembly GCA_028641055.1 of Alopecurus myosuroides. Taxonomy (NCBI): domain Eukaryota; kingdom Viridiplantae; phylum Streptophyta; class Magnoliopsida; order Poales; family Poaceae; genus Alopecurus; species Alopecurus myosuroides. Next base: position 671,188,846 of record CM054057.1, read on the forward strand.
TCCTTCAATTTTACTTTGCTTATAAATCTTTGGATCCTCAATATAGTTTGATCTCCCTCCATCTATTCATAGTTGGAGATATGCACTTGATTTCACTCATATCATGAGGAATGCATACACTATGGGGGAGCTCTTACTATATTGGCCTTCTAATATTTTTGCCCATTTCGGCAATGGATGCCAATGGGGGGAAGTTTAGAGGGTTTAAGGGAATTTGGTTTATGCTTTAGTTCGTTCTTAAGCATTTGCCTTTCCATGCTATTGCATCCTTGCTCTAGTTTAGCATGTTTGCTTTATTCATCATATAAACCCTCGTAAAAAGGGATTGTCATCAATTACCAAAATGGGGGAGATTGAAAGCGCATGGTTCCCCCATATGTGGTTTTGGTAATTAATGACAATCCTTATGGCCTAATGTTTGCATTGAGTTATCTTTGTAGATCTTGTCCATAGGAAATAATGGAGTTCATGTGTTGAACTCTATTAGCTTCCTTAATGGCCATTGTTTCTTTCAAGGATTTTATGAAGAATGGTCATGGTTGAGTTGAGCTTATTGCTAGTATGTCTTGAAGAAAAGGATTAGGTGATCTTTCATTATCATCTTCAAGACATCATCTTTAGAAGTGAGAAGCAAAGATACAAGGTTGATCAAGAAAGCGATCAACACACAAAGCTACAAGTTGTACCAAGTGGGATTGTGTATCTCATGGTATGGTAAGCAATTGTCAAATTAGCATTGTGAACTAACCCATGATATGTGTGTGTCGCATCTCTATGTGTGGTTAGGTATCTTTCCATGGGCATGAACCAAAAGGAAGATTTACTATAGCCCATGGTCTATGTCGTTGTCAAGCGGTGTTTGTCATCTAGCTTGACGTGGAAGCTCAAGTGAAGCATATAGAAGATATCCTATGCTTGATGCTTGCCACCCTTTTGGAGATTGTGGCCTTGTGAATATTTGCCGAAGGGTCTCTCCCATAATGGTGTATGGGGGAACTAGTCCCTCCCATAATGGTGTTTGGGGGAGCAACTTGCAAGTCTTCATCAAGCGGAGTTTGTGCTAGCAAGAGCAATCAAGAAAGAAGATCCAACTTGTGAGAGTCAAGATCGTCATCATCTAGCTCAAGTGGAATGCTCAAGGCAAAGGTATAATCTTGATAGGTTTTCTATTTTACCGGTCTCGTGTCTTTGGGAGACCGGGTTATAGGATAGATAGTCGTACTATCAAGAGGGGCTCTCAAGTGAGTAACTCGATCGAATCGTTATGGAGAGCTCAAACCTTTGCATACTTTGCATATCATCTTTCTTGGTTCTTATTTGGCTTTTGTCTCCTTTGGGTTTTAGTGCTTGTTGTCGATCTTCATGACAAGCCTTGGTTTCTCGAAACGGATTTCGTAAGAAAAACTTGTTGCGTTTTCGGTGGTGAAAATATTCCGTTCGTCTTTGAGAATGTTCCCACACCTTCCATGTGTGGTAACTTCTCCATACTTTGAGGTATCAATATTTTCACTTGTTATTTGGATACTCCTTGCTGTTATCTTTCAATGCATTTGCACTCACCTAATTCGGAGTTCATTCGCAAAAGTTATGTGAGTTTTCGTGTTGGAAGTTTTACCGGGTGTTCCTATTTGAGAGGTCCAAAACCTTTCCCCATTTGGTTTTATCTTTAATTTCTGGAAAATGATGTTTCTATGCATATTATTGTAGTGCTCGTTGTGGTGATTTCAACGAGCCCAAGATCATCAAAAACGGAGTCCGGATGAAAAAGTTATTGCAGTTTTCGTGTTGTTGTTTTTGTTAGTTTTGCGGGGGGCGGATATTCCGGTTCAAGTTTGAACCGGAATATCCGGTTGGCATCTGTCCCTCCACTTGCTCGAAAACGGCTAAGGACCGGAGTCTAAACTTTCAGTTGTGAACCGGATTATTTGAACCGGATTATTCGGGGCATACCGGATATTCCGGTTTGGGCAGTTTTCGGACCATATTTCTCACTGGAGTGAACCGGATTATTCACTTCGGACCGGATATTCCTGTCGGACCGGATATTCCTGTTCAGTTTTGAACCGGATATTTCGAAATATCCTGCTCAGACTGCACACAAAACGACTAGTTTTTGTGGGGACCTATTTAAGTGGGCTTTCTTCCCCATTTGTCCCCAAGTCTTCCAAGCACGAAATATCATCTCTCCCCCACCATTGTTGACCTTGGAAAGCTTGCCCCTCTCCCAATCCCTCCTATGATTCTTGCATATCTTTGAGGGAGAAGGTAGAGGAGATCTAGATCTACATTTCCACCAATCCATCTTCCTTCTTAGTGAGGGAAACTTAGTAGATCTTGATCTTGGAGTTCTTGGTGTTTCTCCTCCATTGTTCTTCCTCTCTTATTCCCCCATAAGCATTTGTTGCTTTGTTGGAATTTGAGAGTGAAGTATTTGAGCACTTGTGCTCTTGCCATTTGCATCGGTTGCATCGGTTTGCTCTCTCCACGAGGATTCGTGGAAGTTGAAAGTTTGTGAGCTTGTTACTCTTGGGTCTTGGACCCTAGACGACTTGTGGTGTTCTTGGGAGCCTCCAATTGAGTTGTGGATGCGTGCCCCAAGATTGTGGTGACACCGAGAGCCTCCAATTGAGTTGTGGATGCGTGCCTCGGGTTTGAAGGTTGCCAATAGTGGAAGGTGAACTAGGCCTTTGTGGCGGGGTTCATCGGAGAATAGGGTGAGGCCTTTGTGGCATTGAGTAGGCCTTCGTGGTGAGCTCACACCCCTCCAATGAGACGTACTCCCCTTTGTGGGAGGAACTCGGGAATACATCTTCGTCTCCGTGTGCCTCGGTTATTTCTATACCCGAGCTTTTTTACTTATGCAATTTACATTGTGATAGCCTTCAAGCTTTAAGTTATATATCTTGCTATCACCTTGTTACTTGTCCTTCTTAGCATAAGTTGTTGGTTCATCTAGTTGACCATAGAATATTTAGGTTGTATGCTTGTTAATTTAAACACCTATTTTATTTCCGCATTTAGCAAGCATTAACCGGAAAAGTTTTAATCGCCTATTCACCCCCCCCCCCTCTAGGCGACGTCGTTGTACGTTCAAAAGCTTACACCAAGAATGATTTTATGAAGCGGCTTCACCAACTGGTTGCCACCAGCAATCAAATTGAAGAAAGTCTGGCGATTTATCACGTGGAAAATCTGGTTCCAAAGGTATTTATACTTTTCCTTGCTTCTGAGTTTTCTTCAAATTAACTTTTTCTCCGACTTTTAACATAACGTTAATTCTTTCCTAGTTCGACGAACTTCAAGGAGCCGATCTTGCTTCCGACATCGAGCTTAGCGAATTACATGCTAGCTTTTATAATAATCGGAAACGCAAAAGGCAAGTGACTTTCGGGAAAACGGTAACTGTTGACGGAATTCCCATCGCCACCTCCAGGTATTTTACTGGAGCTTCCCTAGCTATCATTTTCCTTTGGTTCTTCAAGATTTTTATTTCCCGGATGTTCTCCTTTCAGCCTTGCCCCAACTCATCTGAAGGCAAAGAAGTTGAAGAAACATAAAGCTGTTATTAACGAAGAATCTTCTTCTGCAACCGCGGGCGTGAGGGGGAGAACGGAAACACAGACGGGTGGAAATCTCCGGCCATCTGTTGGAAACGAACCCAACAATATCCAGATAAAGGAAGAACCATTCGACGACCTTGGATATATTCGTCCAGAGGCTAAGAAATTCTTCGCTCCTGCCCCTCTGATTCGCCCTTGGACACAAGGCGGATTAATTGTTCGCAATGATTTCGTATTTTCACCTCGTCAGGTCATACAAGATGGCCTTCATCACGTTGGGATTCTTTTCTCGGAGTATGCAAAAGAATTCAACGAGACTTTAGCAAACTTGCGAGAAATGAGCCAGGTAATACTTCCAGCCCCCAAGCATTAAGTTGAAAGCCTGACTTCTTCTTAATGCTTCTTACTATGCTTGGTAATACTTAAGCATTTGGCTTTCATTTCCGTGTTGCAGCATTCTGCTGATGCCATAAACTTAGAAGTTTTTAATAAACTTAATCTCAAGAATGAAGAGGTGAAAACCCTTCATTCTATTATTAAGTCTAAGGATAATGAGCTGGCATCCCAGCTACAGTTATCGGAAACAACAGGTATGCTTTTACTCTGTTTTATCCGGATTATCCATAAGCATTTTCCCGAGATATTTTTAAACTCGGAATTTTTTACTTGATTTTCAGCTGCTTTGGCTAAGGCCAAGGAAGTAGCCGAAGATGCCAGCAATTCCGAACGTCTTCGCAAGGAGAATTCGGACCTTCATGAGGAGCTTATGAAGGTTCGAGAAGAACTGGAAGCCAGTAATCTGGCCCTTGGAATTGCTCAATCCAAGGCTTCCGAATAGGCGGAGAAAGATAAACCCACTATCCAGGATTTGGAAAGTATCTTAATCCTTCGCCTAAAGGAATGTTTCGAAATTGACAAGGTTCTCGGTGAGTGTTATTTCATTTACCGATTCGTCCATGTCTTTCATTCTTTCTTTGTTTTGTCACCTTACCTTTTTGGAGGCTTGTTTCGACAAACAGGAAATTATCCAGGTCTTTCTCGCATTGACAAAATCCGAGCCTTTGGTAAGGTATGGAATGCTATCAGAAATGCTGGGATGCAACTGATCAGCAAGTTCTTCCCTGCGAGTACCATAGAATTCTCGAAGATTTATAAACTTCCGGGTGTTATCCTGGAGGTGGCGGAATCCAGGGAGTCCTCCTTACGCTCCGCTGCACGGGGTGGTGCATGTAACATCCCAAGTATGAAAATACCCCTAGAATGCTTTGTTCCTTGTTTTATTTCAAGCAATGCATCATGTCATCATGTTTACTTATTGTTTGTATTTGTTTTCCATCTGTTTTATTCTGTTTTCACAACTCAAATTCAAACCCTTTTTCAAACATGGTTTCATACTTGCTCTGTTACAACTATTGGAACCAAAATAACAAATAAAAACAACCCTTTATTCCTTGTTTTCACTTATTAAATTGTGCTTTAAATCCAACCAATAAATCAATCAATAATTCTCAAATCACCTTTTCAATTCCCAAACCAAGTTCAAATCAGTACCTTTTGGGAACCATAGAAATCACCAAACATTTTCTTCCCTCTAAATCATTCTAAAACCCTAGGGGTAACCCTATTTTTTATTCATGTTTTATCAAGATTTTAAACTCAAATCCCCTATTTTGAATTCAAACACAAACCATAATTTTAAATTTCAATTTTTGAAATCCAAGTTTACAATGTGGTTTCTAATTATCTAAAAGGCTTAACCAAATTTTCTGTGATTTTTGTTGACCAAAACCTTAACAGTTTTCTCTAAAAACCAAACTACAAAAAATATAAAGCAGAAAAAGAATAAAAGTGGGCAGCAGCTAGCGCGCGCAGCAGATAACCTAAGCCCAGCCCAGCTAGCCTACACCGCGCAGCAGCCCAGCCCGCGCAGCGCCAACTTACCGCTTCGAGCGCGCGGAGATTCGTGCGCGCGCTCTCCTTCGTCTTCTTCCCGTACGGCGCCCATCGGAGGCATCCACGGCGACCGCGCGCGACCACGGCGGCCACCGCAGCGCCTCCAGGCTATAAAAGGGAGCCCTAGCCCCCTAGGTGTGCCCTAAGCTCTAGGGTTCCTCGCAGCGCCGCCAAATCTCCTCCTCCTCGAGCTGTCCACCTCTCTGCAATTCCCGCCGCCGTCGATCTCTGAAAACCTTCATGGCGCCGCCGCAGTTAGCACCCACCTAGCCACCTCTGCCCAGGAATCAGCTCGCCGTCACCTCCTCTTCCCCTTGGACACCTTCAATCGCCCCGGTGAGCATCAAGTCGGCGACGCGATCCCCTCTTTCTTTCCGGCCACCGTGCCTACTTTCTGAATCCAAGGACCTCGCCGTCGTTGCAGGACCCCTCGTCGACGTTGGAGCACGGGACCAGCATCGCCACCTCGCCCTCGACGTGTTGGACACCTGAGCAGCCGCAGAGGACCACCAGGGGCTCCACGCCGTCCTCGACGCCGCCGTCTGCCACGCCGTCGTCGCCTCTCTGCCACGGCAACTCCACGGTGAGCTCCACCGTCACCGTCTCCTTTCCTCTGCTGCTCTGCTGCTGCACAGCGCGCACACCACGTCCAGCTTGCGCACACAGCTCAACCACGGCAGAGCACGGCCGTGATTTCACTCCGGCGATCTTCTGAATCTCTGTCAGTCGAGCACACGTTCGCTCGTCAGTTAAAGTTCAGAACTTTAACTGAACAATATCACTGCACCGCGTATACTGATAACAAACGTGAACGCAGCGCAGTGGTTCTGAATCCTTGTGCGCGCAGCGAGCTCGCGGGTTCGAGCCCCGCGGCCGCAACCTTTTTTTTTGGGAGAATTTCTCCCCAGCGCAGCCCCACCTGGCAGTGGCCCTCTGTGCCACGCCAGCGCGCGCCTGCCACGCTGGCCTTGGGCCCTGCCTGTCAGCGTGTGCGTGTAATCCTGCACGGTAACAAAAGATTAAAACAATTTCTGTTTTTGTTTTCTAATTATTTAAAATAGCAGATTAAGGAATAAACTTTAAAATTCAATATCTCTCATTTTATAAATCCAACAAATGCAAACTTGATGTCTATTCTGATCCAAATTTCATGAACATTCCAAATATGCAATTTGTGTTCTGTTTTGAAATTCAAAATGCAATCAAATTCAAATTCAAATAATTCAAATGCAATTTGAAATAATTCATAACTAATTCATACTGTTTTCAAATAATACAAATAAAATATGTTTTTCACACCTTTTGAATGCTCTATCCAAATATAAATTTTGTTTTCTGGTTTGAACAATTTAAATTGCCTAAAATATTTAAATCTTGTTTAATTCAATTAAAAATTGTTTAATATTGTTTAATTCATAACTAATTAAACCAAAGTCCAATTTCAAATTGTGAAACATGTAATCCAACTAAAATTTGATAAACTTTTCAAATATAAAATTTGTAATTTGTTTTGCACACTTTAAATTGATGATAACAACATTTACTTGTGTGCCATGTTTAAGTAACAAAATTCCAAATTTGATAAATGCCTTTCTAAATTGCTAACTATCATTCCCCTTGCAATTAACTTGTTATGTTATTGTTCCTCATCATGCATGCATCATACCAAGTCATTACACCTGATGCTTAGTGATAGAACAATTAATCCAACTCCAAGCATGGGCTTCCATATGCATCCTTTTGCATATGGAATCCATTTAACTTGTGTATCATGTCAAGCAAGTTATTTTGGTGCATCTATTAAACATGACATGCATCATCCAATGTTTGTGCACTTATGCCATGTATTGATTGCCCGTCTTCCTTCGTTGTTGTTTTGCTTCTTCTCGATTAGACGACGACGTTGGTACCGACGAGCCTTACGACACCACTACTCAGGACCTAGCCCAGTACGAGACTGAGCTGCCAGGCAAGTTATCACTCACATGAATCATTGAGTTCCTTTCCACACTTGTTGTCGATACTATCTTTTGTCTACTATTGCTAGCCCTATGTATCGTTGCTTGTTCTCCGAACCCATCACATGATACCTTGAGCCCTGATATTGCCACCACCTCCATACCTACAGCCATTGCTTGAGCCTGTTATTATCTAGCATGCTTAGGGTTGCTTTTACTCGAGTCTGTTGTCGGTTACTGCTGTTACTATATTTATTATCTTGTACCGGGGCTCGTTATTAATCAATCAATCCTGTTAATTGCTAATGGTAATAATAATTTGATGATAAGGCACCGGCAGGAGGCCCATGAGTGGTTTTGGAGCCTGTTAGTGTCGACCCTAATAGGAAAAGGGTCTTGTCTACTGATCCATGATGAGCGCACTACCCGCATTTGGGAAGCGAGTATGGGCGCCCCCCTCAACTTGACCTGATTCGCATCTCGTCCAAATCGCCTCATTTAGTTCGTGTTTTCCATTTGCCGCATGCATGTTTTTGCGAGCCCAGCGCAGGGTGGAAACTTTTGTAGTCGGCATATAGGGGGACACGTTCTTAGAGTGCTATGAGGGTCCATTTTCTTCTGGGCTCGATTAGCCGTGCGCCCAAGGTGCTTTGGGCTTGATGCGGAGAATGGTTGGTTGTGTAGAGTACCCCGCTTGGTGGGTTTAGCTTCCCATCTTGGGGTTATTCTTGAGTGTACGGCCAAATTGGTGCAACCCTGCAGGGATAATCTTCTCGAGAAGCCGTGTTTTCCGCGGTTATGGATTACTTGGTGAAAGTACTGGCTAACAAGTACTCAGGACAACTTCAACATAACTATCAATCATGTTTCACCCAATGATTAATAATCTGACTAGTAATAGGTTATTCACACAAATAACTTGATTCACTTTTATCATAACTGTGTGAGTTATCCTCGGATTGCTTCTTTGGATAAGGGGCGAGATCCAGGATGGGTTTGGTTGAAGTTATCTTTCAGTTGGTTACAATCCTCGATCTTATCTTTTCTGTTAGCCGGAACTTGTAGTTATATTCCGTAGTTGTTTAGAGCAGCCAGCAGCAACTTTTATATCACCCTTCCTTCCGTTGATCCCAAGCATCTATGCTTGTGTTGACGGGTAACTCCTTGATGAACTGTGAGTCTTGCTTGCCAGTACTTGGATGTACTGACCCCGTTGGGGGCTGTGGTTTACGCAGAGTACTACTACGACTACGATGCTACCCAGGATGGCTACTTTGTGGAGTTCGATGACGCTGCAGACGAGTAGTTTAGCTGGACCAGGGCAGGATCCAGACCTTCGTGGATGGGCTTCGTTTTCCTTTATGTTCTCAGGCTTCTTAAGCCATGGATTGTCTGTACTCAGACCCCTTTGATTGCTTCCGCTGTTGTAATGAATGATATGTTGGGACATGTGTCCTCTGGATGACTGTATTCGATATTTTCTGCCTTAGTGAAGGCCAGTTGCCCTTTTTTCATTCTTTTGTGTCTTAGAGACATTCGGTGTTATCATTCGTACCAAACTGTTGACGTACCGTGCGTGTTTGATTATGAAGTACGTCGACAGTAGTGCCTTTAGGTTCCTAGCGGATAGTTTACCTCGACGGTGGAAGCAGGGCTTGTGTTGTCGCGCATAAGCGCAGGCCTACCAGGAAGCTGGGACGTGGGAGCAGTTACGCCCCATAATCCAAGCACCTGACTTCCAGTTCGTGCGAGGAGTATCCTCTAGAAACCCAGGGTGCGACAAATGGTATCAGAGCCTGTCTGCCTGTAGGATCCCTTTTTACTGGTCGCAGTTGAGTCTAGAAACTATTTTGTAGCTATATAGGAAAAATGAAACGTGAGAGTAGGAATTCTGCCATTTCTCTTCTTTCCCCACCCACCCACCCTTTCTGGTAAGGAAGTGCAACGTTGTTTTTTGTTCTCACCTAAACTTTCAAGTTAGGATTTCACGTGTTTTGGGTTATCTGTAGTACCTCAGGATTTTTGGTCTCGTTTTCCCGATGTTGCTTCGATATCATGTTCTTTTCAACATCCTTTCGTCCGTTCAACCTTGTTGTTGTTTTCCACATCCTTTTTCATCTACCGGAGTCTAATCAAAACCTTCCAAATAATCTGCAGATGGGTCTCAACTACTATCCGCAGGTGGTTCGTATGACTCGCTGTGAGAGCACCGCCGGTTTTCCGGAGTTGCTGAGAGACATGGTTACCTTTCTGGGGTTCCATTGGGCACCAGAGTACCAGGTCTACGAGCACCAGCGAGAGTGTGACCAGACTTGCTACCGGGCTATCGTCTACATTCTGTCGGATGATGGCAGGAGCATTGCACACCAGTACGAGGCAGTAGGGTCCACAGTGGATATGGCAGTGCAGCAGGCAGCGTACGTGAGTGTCACCGTTCTCCGTGCTGACTACTGGGGGTTTGATAAGTCCAGTTTTCGTCACATTCCCGTGGTTACATCGGCAGCAGGAGCTCACTTCACTATCCACCGCGACATGGATACCTACGAGACTGATAGCTCCAGGCTCCAGGTCACTGCCCAGTTCGCTAGTCACAGTGATGCCGTTGCTTCCGCACTTTCTCAGGAGTTAGCCTCAGTCAGGGAACAGCTCCGCCTTGCTCTCACTCGTCTGGCGACGTACACCACAGACTTTGTTGGAGACGAGCGCTTCGCACGTGTCGTTCAGCCAGCTGGTCTTCCGTTGCCAGATGCTGGAGGTTACGAGCCGATCAGAGGCCCACTTCTCGATCTCGGAGCTGGTTACACAGGGATTCCCGCTATGGAGCACAGGGATACGACGCTTCCTACTTCACCACACCGAGAGTTGCTCCTCAGAGCAGTTCCTATCTACATGGATCGTCGTGATACCTACTTCCGTGGGATTCCTCCTCACCGTATCTCTCGTCGTACTACTCACCGCCGTCCTGCGTGATGAGCATGGGAGTACCGTTGTATCCATTACTAGCTGTGTCTAGTTTATCCTTTCGTTTTCGAACCATGTATTGGTCTGTTGGATATTCTGATGTATTTGAACATGTGATGATGTACCTGTTGGTTATCTATTCATGCGTCGTAATAATCTATCTTTCGGTTACCAAGTCTATCCTTTTCTGTTGTTGTGCTAAAATGAATTTCTGTTCAGGATGCCTCCAACCAGGAACAACCCGCCACCGCCACCCAATGGGGGAGCTGTTGGCTCAGATGACCCAAGTGGTGACACAGATGGCCCAGATCCAGGCTAACCAGCAACACAACCAGAATGCTCCAAGGGTCATCATCAAGGACTTCCTCAGCTTGGGCCCAAAAGCTTTCGTGGCAACACGTGAGCCCCTGGATGCTGATGACTGGATCCGTGACGTAGCAAGAGCTCTGGAGATAGCTCATGTTGCTGAAGAGGATAAGGTCAAGTACGCCACCTACCTACTGAAGGGTCAGGCAGCTACTTGGTGGGAGAACTACCAGGCCATGGGGCTGGCTTTCCTATCAACTGGGGATGTTTCAGAGATGCCTTCCTGAAGCACCACATCCCGGATGGTCTCATGGAAAAGATGCGTGAGGAATTCTGCTCTCTCAGACAGGGCAAGCTGGACGTTCTCGGCTACCAGAACGAGTTCAACCGTCTCGCTCGGTACGCTGGTGACGAAGTGTCCACCGAAGCCAAGAAGATGGCAAGGTTCCGCCGAGGTTTTAACCCGGAACTGAAGTACGCTCTCACAAACATCAAGTGCAAGGACTTCGTCGAGCTTGTGAACACCGCGCTCAATGAGGAGAATGGGCGCAGGCGTTCGAAGAGTCCCGCAAGCACTCGCGTGAGGGTGGTTCCTCCTCCAACATGACCACCCCTCCGCAGAAGCGCCGCATCTGGGTGCCAAATGGTGCTGTCACTCGGGCTCCAAATGCCCAAGCTTCTCCAGGCTTTGGTCCCCGCCCACCCAACCCATCTCAGATGCAGGGTCAGAGGTTTCCAATGGGGCAGCCAAGGCCGGGTCCTTCTCGCATCGTCACTTGCTACAAGTGCAAGGATACTGGACATTATGCTGACAAGTGCACTCAGAAGCAGCTACCCCTACCTCCTCGCCCCAACACCAACCAGGCTATGGTTCGTGCTCCTCCGGCTAAAGCCTTCAACTCCAACAATAGGCCTGTCGGGAGGAACGCGAGGGTGAACCATATCAAGGCCGACAAAGCCGAAGAGGCTGCTGACGTCGTTCTCGGTATATTACCCGTAAACTCTATTCCAGCTAAAGTGTTGTTTGATACTGGAGCATCGCATTCGTTTGTGTCAAAGATCTTTGCTACAACGTACAATTTAGTTCTGGTTCCGCTAAGCAATCAAATGACTGTTCACTCTCCGGGACCGCAAATGTTGACTTCCAAGATAAGCATGGACAATGAGATCCTAATTGGAGGTCGCATATTCCTTGCTTCACTCATGTTGCTGGGAAATTCTGACATTGATGTCATTCTGGGTATGGATTGGTTGAAGACCCACAAAGCTAAAATTGACTGTGCTCAAAAGTCAATAACTCTCTCCCACACTTCCGGCCAGATAGTCTATTCTCCATATGGATCAACTTCTGCTCAACTGTTCAGCCTTGATGCCAAACCCCTTCCGGCAATTGAAAATGTTCCGGTGGTTTGTGAATTCCCTGACGTCTTTCCAGAAGAGTTGCCAGGGATGCCTCCGGACAGAGCAGTTGAGTTCGTGATCGAGCTTGAGCCAGGTACTGCTCCAATCTCTAAGCATCCATACAAGATAGCTCCTCCTGAACTGAAATTGTTGAAGGAGCAAATCGATATGTATATGGACAAAGGTTTCATTCAGCCTAGTTCCTCCGCTTGGGGTTGCCCAACTCTGTTTGTTGCCAAGAAGGATCAAACTAAGAGACTCGTGGTTGACTATCGTCCTCTCAACGAGAAAACCATCAAGAACAAGTATCCACTTCCTCGTATCGATGATCTTTTTGATCAACTTGCTGGAGCCTCAATATTCTCAAAGTTGGACTTGAGGATGGGGTACCATCAGATAAAGATCAGAAAGGAAGATATTCCTAAGACAGCTTTCACCACTAGGTACGGTCTATATGAATACACCGTCATGTCCTTTGGTCTCACCAATGCACCGGCAACGTTCTCAAGACTCATGAATTCTGTCTTCCATGAATACCTCGACAAGTTCGTTGTGGTATATCTTGATGATATTCTAGTCTACTCAAAATCCGAGGAAGAGCATGGAGAACACCTTCGTCTCACTCTCATGAAACTTCGCGAGCATCGTTTGTATGCCAAGTTTTCCAAATGTGAGTTCTGGATTCCAGAAGTTGCATATCTTGGTCATATCATCTCTGCCAAAGGCATTGCCATTGATCCTGAAAAGGTTAAGGCAATTGTTGATTGGAAACCCCCTAAGACGGTGAAACAAGTTAGAAGCTTTCTTGGCTTGGCTAGCTATTGCCGTCGTTTCGTCCAAAACTTTTCCAAGATTGCTAAACCTCTCACTGATCTCCAAAGAAGGACAAAAAGTTCGTTTGGACTCCACAATGTGATGAGAGTTTCAACCTCCTGAAGACTAAACTCACTTCCACACCTGTTCTAGTTGGCCCCGATACAACCAAACCTTTCCAGATATTCTGTGATGCATCTCTCCAAGGCCTAGGAGCAGTTCTTATGCAAGAACGTCAAGTTGTGGCTTATGCTTCACGTCAGTTGAACCCACATGAGCAAAACTATCCCACTCATGATCTTGAACTTGCAGCAGTTGTGTTTGCCCTCAAGAAATGGAGACAATACTTGTTGGGTAACAAAACTGAAATCTTTTCTGATCACAAGAGTCTGAAATACATCTTCACTCAGCCAGATCTGAACCTCAGGCAAAGAGATGGATTGAGAAGATTAAAGACTTTGATCTCACCATTTCTTACACTCCAGGCAAGGCTAATGTTATGGCCGATGCTCTCAGTCGCAAATCCTATTGCAATAATCTCATGATCATGGAAAGCCAACCTCCACTTCATGAAGAATTCCAAAAGCTGAACCTTGGTCTTGTTCCGGAAGGATACCTTGCTAGCTTGACAGCCAGTCCAACTCTCGAGGACAAGATTCGTTCTGAACAACTTCGTGATAATGAAATCAAGAAGATTGTGGATCACATCAAGGAGGGCAATGATAAGTTCAAGTCCTTCTCAATTGATGACAAGGGAACTGTGTTCTTCGAAGGACGCATTGCAGTCCCTCAGATTCAAAGTCTCAAGGATATCATTCTCAAGGAGGCTCATGAAACTCCTCTATCCATTCACCCTGGAAGTACAAAGATGTACCAGGATCTCAAGACTCTGTATTGGTGGTCTGGCATGAAACGTGAAATTGCTCAATACGTTTCTGAATGCGACGTTTGTCAACGTGTTAAGGCAGTCCATCAGAAGACAGCAGGTCTACTCCAACCTCTGAAAATTCCTGAGTGGAAGTGGGACATGATTGAAATGGACTTCGTTACTGGGTTTCCAAAGTCCAAAAAGGGCAACGATGCAATCTTCGTTGTTATTGATCGTCTCACTAAGGTTGCTCACTTCTATGCTGTAAAGGAAACTATCTCAGCTAGCCAGTTAGCAGAGCTCTACACAGCAAAGGTTGTTCCCCTTCATGGTGTTCCATTGGAAATAAGCTCAGACCGTGGAAGTATCTTCACTTCTCATTTCTGGAAAAGCTTTCAAGAAGCATTGGGCACTAAACTTCTGTTCAGCACAGCTTATCACCCTCAGTCTCAAGGGCAAGTCGAAAGAGTCAATCAGATTCTCGAGGATATGCTCAGAGCATGTGGTCTCTCCTTTGGCATGAAATGGGAGGATTGCCTTCCATATGCTGAATTCTCCTACAACAACAGCTACCAGGCAAGCCTAGGCATGGCACCATTTGAGGCACTGTATGGTCGCAGATGCAGGAGTCCAATCAATTGGTCTGGAGCTGGTGAACGTTCACTTTTAGGCCCTGACATTGTTAAGGAAGCCGAGGAGAAAGTTCGTGTCATTCGTGACAATCTCAGGATTGCTCAATCTCGTCAGAAGAGCTATTATGATAGCAAGCACAGGGATATGGTCTATGCACCTGGTGATAAGGCATATCTCCGTGTAACTCCCCTCAGAGGCACTCATCGTTTTGGTGTGAAAGGAAAGCTTGCACCAAGATACATTGGCCCTTTCAACATCCTCTCAAGACGTGCAGAGAATGCTTATCGTCTTGAACTTCCAGAAAAACTTTCCAAAGTGCACGATGTGTTCCACGTGTCACAACTCAAGAAGTGTTTCAAAGATCCAGATCGTGCAGTTGATCATGATTCCATTGAGCTGCAAGATGATCTATCTTATGAGGAGCACCCTATTCGTATTCTCGATGAGACCGAGCGTAAGACTCGCAACAAGAGCACCAAGTTCTTGAAAGTCCAATGGTCGCATCATTCTGATAAAGAGGCAACGTGGGAGACCGAAGAGGATCTTCGCAAGAAGTATCCGGACCTGTTCATTTCTCAGTAGGGAATCTCGGGGCGCGATTCCTTCAAGGGGGGGCGTTTTGTAACATCCCAAGTATGAAAATACCCCTAGAATGCTTTGTTCCTTGTTTTATTTCAAGCAATGCATCATGTCATCATGTTTACTTATTGTTTGTATTTGTTTTCCATCTGTTTTATTCTGTTTTCACAACTCAAATTCAAACCCTTTTTCAAACATGGTTTCATACTTGCTCTGTTACAACTATTGGAACCAAAATAACAAATAAAAACAACCCTTTATTCCTTGTTTTCACTTATTAAATTGTGCTTTAAATCCAACCAATAAATCAATCAATAATTCTCAAATCACCTTTTCAATTCCCAAACCAAGTTCAAATCAGTACCTTTTGGGAACCATAGAAATCACCAAACATTTTCTTCCCTCTAAATCATTCTAAAACCCTAGGGGTAACCCTATTTTTTATTCATGTTTTATCAAGATTTTAAACTCAAATCCCCTATTTTGAATTCAAACACAAACCATAATTTTAAATTTCAATTTTTGAAATCCAAGTTTACAATGTGGTTTCTAATTATCTAAAAGGCTTAACCAAATTTTTCTGTGATTTTTGTTGACCAAAACCTTAACAGTTTTCTCTAAAAACCAAACTACAAAAAAATATAAAGCAGAAAAAGAATAAAAGTGGGCAGCAGCTAGCGCGCGCAGCAGATAACCTAAGCCCAGCCCAGCTAGCCTACACCGCGCAGCAGCCCAGCCCGCGCAGCGCCAACTTACCGCTTCGAGCGCGCGGAGATTCGTGCGCGCGCTCTCCTTCGTCTTCTTCCCGTACGGCGCCCATCGGAGGCATCCACGGCGACCGCGCGCGACCACGGCGGCCACCGCAGCGCCTCCAGGCTATAAAAGGGAGCCCTAGCCCCCCTAGGTGTGCCCTAAGCTCTAGGGTTCCTCGCAGCGCCGCCAAATCTCCTCCTCCTCGAGCTGTCCACCTCTCTGCAATTCCCGCCGCCGTCGATCTCTGAAAACCTTCATGGCGCCGCCGCAGTTAGCACCCACCTAGCCACCTCTGCCCAGGAATCAGCTCGCCGTCACCTCCTCTTCCCCTTGGACACCTTCAATCGCCCCGGTGAGCATCAAGTCGGCGACGCGATCCCCTCTTTCTTTCCGGCCACCGTGCCTACTTTCTGAATCCAAGGACCTCGCCGTCGTTGCAGGACCCCTCGTCGACGTTGGAGCACGGGACCAGCATCGCCACCTCGCCCTCGACGTGTTGGACACCTGAGCAGCCGTAGAGGACCACCAGGGGCTCCACGCCGTCCTCGACGCCGCCGTCTGCCACGCCGTCGTCGCCTCTCTGCCACGGCAACTCCACGGTGAGCTCCACCGTCACCGTCTCCTTTCCCTCTGCTGCTCTGCTGCTGCACAGCGCGCACACCACGTCCAGCTTGCGCACACAGCTCAACCACGGCAGAGCACGGCCGTGATTTCACTCCGGCGATCTTTCTGAATCTCTGTCAGTCGAGCACACGTTCGCTCGTCAGTTAAAGTTCAGAACTTTAACTGAACAATATCCTCACTGCACCGCGTATACTGATAACAAACGTGAACGCAGCGCAGTGGTTCTGAATCCTTGTGCGCGCAGCGAGCTCGCGGGTTCGAGCCCCGCGGCCGCAACCTTTTTTTTGGGAGAATTTCTCCCCAGCGCAGCCCCACCTGGCAGTGGCCCTCTGTGCCACGCCAGCGCGCGCCTGCCACGCTGGCCTTGGGCCCTGCCTGTCAGCGTGTGCGTGTAATCCTGCACGGTAACAAAAGATTAAAACAATTTCTGTTTTTGTTTTCTAATTATTTAAAATAGCAGATTAAGGAATAAACTTTAAAATTCAATATCTCTCATTTTATAAATCCAACAAATGCAAACTTGATGTCTATTCTGATCCAAATTTCATGAACATTCCAAATATGCAATTTGTGTTCTGTTTTGAAATTTCAAAATGCAATCTAAATTCAAATTCAAATAATTCAAATGCAATTTGAAATAATTCATAACTAATTCATACTGTTTTCAAATAATACAAATAAAATATGTTTTTCACACCTTTTTGAATGCTCTATCCAAATATAAATTTTGTTTTCTGGTTTGAACAATTTAAATTGCCTAAAATATTTAAATCTTGTTTAATTCAATTAAAAATTGTTTAATATTGTTTAATTCATAACTAATTAAACCAAAGTCCAATTTCAAATTGTGAAACATGTAATCCAACTAAAATTTGATAAACTTTTCAAATATAAAATTTGTAATTTGTTTTGCACACTTTAAATTGATGATAACAACATTTACTTGTGTGCCATGTTTAAGTAACAAAATTCCAAATTTGATAAATGCCTTTCTAAATTGCTAACTATCATTCCCCTTGCAATTAACTTGTTATGTTATTGTTCCTCATCATGCATGCATCATACCAAGTCATTACACCTGATGCTTAGTGATAGAACAATTAATCCAACTCCAAGCATGGGCTTCCATATGCATCCTTTTGCATATGGAATCCATTTAAACTTGTGTATCATGTCAAGCAAGTTATTTTGGTGCATCTATTAAACATGACATGCATCATCCAATGTTTGTGCACTTATGCCATGTATTGATTGCCCGTCTTCCTTCGTTGTTGTTTTTGCTTCTTCTCGATTAGACGACGACGTTGGTACCGACGAGCCTTACGACACCACTACTCAGGACCTAGCCCAGTACGAGGCTGAGCTGCCAGGCAAGTTATCACTCACATGAATCATTGAGTTCCTTTCCACACTTGTTGTCGATACTATCTTTTGTCTACTATTGCTAGCCCTATGTATCGTTGCTTGTTCTCCGAACCCATCACATGATACCTTGAGCCCTGATATTGCCACCACCTCCATACCTACAGCCATTGCTTGAGCCTGTTATTATCTAGCATGCTTAGGGTTGCTTTTACTCGAGTCTGTTGTCGGTTACTGCTGTTACTATCTTATTATCTTGTACCGGGGCTCGTTATTAATCAATCAATCCTGTTAATTGCTAATGGTAATAATAATTTGATGATAAGGCACCGGCAGGAGGCCCATGAGTGGTTTTGGAGCCTGTTAGTGTCGACCCTAATAGGAAAAGGGTCTTGTCTACTGATCCATGATGAGCGCACTACCCGCATTTGGGAAGCGAGTATGGGCGCCCCCCTCAACTTGACCTGATTCGCATCTCGTCCAAATCGCCTCATTTAGTTCGTGTTTTCCATTTGCCGCATGCATGTTTTTGCGAGCCCAGCGCAGGGTGGAACTTTTGTAGTCGGCATATAGGGGGACACGTTCTTAGAGTGCTATGAGGGTCCATTTTCTTCTGGGCTCGATTAGCCGTGCGCCCAAGGTGCTTTGGGCTTGATGCGGAGAATGGTTGGTTGTGTAGAGTACCCCGCTTGGTGGGTTAGCTTCCCATCTGGCGGGTTATTCTTGAGTGTACGGCCAAATTGGTGCAACCCTGCAGGGATAATCTTCTCGAGAAGCCGTGTTTTCCGCGGTTATGGATTACTTGGTGAAAGTACTGGCTAACAAGTACTCAGGACAACTTCAACATAACTATCAATCATGTTTCACCCAATGATTAATAATCTGACTAGTAATAGGTTATTCACACAAATAACTTGATTCACTTTATCATAACTGTGTGAGTTATCCTCGGATTGCTTCTTTGGATAAGGGGCGAGATCCAGGATGGGTTTGGTTGAAGTTATCTTTCGGTTGGTTACAATCCTCGATCTTATCTTTTCTGTTAGCCGGAACTTGTAGTTATATTCCGTAGTTGTTTAGAGCAGCCAGCAGCAACTTTTATATCACCCCTTCCTTCCGTTGATCCCAAGCATCTATGCTTGTGTTGACGGGTAACTCCTTGATGAACTGTGAGTCTTGCTTGCCAGTACTTGGATGTACTGACCCCGTTGGGGCTGTGGTTTACGCAGAGTACTACTACGACTACGATGCTACCCAGGATGGCTACTTTGTGGAGTTCGATGACGCTGCAGACGAGTAGTTAGCTGGACCAGGGCAGGATCCAGACCTTCGTGGATGGGCTTCGTTTTCCTTTATGTTCTCAGGCTTCTTAAGCCATGGATTTGTCTGTACTCAGACCCCTTTGATTGCTTCCGCTGTTGTAATGAATGATATGTTGGGACATGTGTCCTCTGGATGACTGTATTCGATATTTTCTGCCTTAGTGAAGGCCAGTTGCCCTTATTTCATTCTTTTGTGTCTTAGAGACATTCGGTGTTATCATTCGTACCAAACTGTTGACGTACCGTGCGTGTTTGATTATGAAGTACGTCGACAGTAGTGCCTTTAGGTTCCTAGCGGATAGTTTACCTCGACGGTGGAAGCAGGGCTTGTGTTGTCGCGCATAAGCGCAGGCCTACCAGGAAGCTGGGACGTGGGAGCAGTTACGCCCCATAATCCAAGCACCTGACTTCAAGTTCGTGCGAGGAGTATCCTCTAGAAACCCAGGGTGCGACAGTGCACGCATGGCCCTAGGCCTTATGCGTATGCATTACCCTGGTGCCAAATCTTGGCGTGTGGCATCTGGTATTCCTCAAGGATACATAGAGAACCAACGAGCCAGCATCTTTGATGAAATCAAAGGCCATGCTACCAAGATTGCCTCTATGGTAAACATCTTTATCACCTATCCGGAAGAGAAGGTCCCTGAAGCCCCTGAGAATGACAGCAACGACGAAGACTCGGATGCTTGAAGGGCTATCCTGATCCTGGATGGCGGAATTTAAATAATAGGAGCATTACTGCATCTTTACAATGTAATTCATATTGTAATGCTTCTATTCCTTTTGTATAAACAAGAACTCCGCCTTTTGCAGTTTTTAATTATGAAATTCTTTGCAAGGTTTTCGGGTTTTAATATTCCTTTGACTTCTAAGTTCTCTGGCTTATATGTTTTAACTGTCCTTAGTGTTTGGAATGGCTCGATAGCATTGTGAATCGTCATGTCGAGTAACTGGGTATAACCAATCAGTTGAAACTCGGAAACATGGATCATACTAAAGGCATTTTTACTAACTAGCTCCAGTGACCCAACACACAAACAATCAGATAATACTTAGAGAAAAGTAAGGAATTTTTTGAAACTTGGGCACGCAGGCACAATCCGAGTTTCCTTTAGCCGTTAGCAAGCTGAAAGTCATTCAGTTTTTAAACACCGAGCACGCAGGCACAATTCGGGTTAACATTGAGTATTTTGTAAGATCATTGGGAAATAGATAAGGTGAAATCATGCTTTGTACTATAATAAACTTGTAAAAACATGGATATCAAAATTCCAACAACTTTATTTCATGATCTCAAAGATGTTTACATAGAAATTGAACTAAGTATAGAAGGGACGTAACTGCTGGATGCTCCAAGGCCTCTTTGTCTCTCCTAGTTCATCATCTATGTTTCTCTTTCTTTTGCGATTCGGCTTCTCAGGATCATCTTCCATGTCCCGAATATCTACAAGATAATATGACCCATTTTTCATAGCTTTGCTGATTACAAATGGTCCTTCCCAGACTGGGGCCAATTTGTGCTTTCTTTGCTGCACCAATCTCAGCACTAAGTCACCTTCTTTAAAAGAACGATGCCTGATTTTCCGACTATGGTAACGTCACAAACCTTGCTGGTAGATGGCGGATCGTTGAAGCACAAGCTCGCGTTCCTCTTCTAGGAGATCAACGACATCATATCGTGCTTCTTCGGCGTCTGAGTCATCGAACTCTTGCACTCTTGGACTGTCATGGATCATGTCCGTCGGAAGGATAGCTTCCGCACCATAAACTAGGAAAAACGGGGTTTGCCTAGTTGACCTATTTGGCGTCGTTCGAATACTCCAAAGCACGGAAGGTAACTCTTCTACCCATGCTCCAGCTGCTCTGTGTAGAGGGGATTCGAGTCTTGGGCGTATTCCTTGCAGGATTGAGCTATTCATTCTCTCAACATGTCCATTGGATTGCGGGTGTGCCACAGATGCGAGATCTAGGCGAATTCCCGTTTGTCGGCAATATCTTGCCAACTCCTCAATGGAGAAATTTGTCCCGTTGTCGGTTATTATGCTGTGTGGAACGCCGTATCTCATTACCAAGTCAATGATGAAATTTCTGGCAGTTGCACCATCCAGCTTTTTGATGGGTTTGGCCTCCACCCATTTGGTATACTTATCCACTGCTACGAGTAGATGTGTAAGTCCACCTCTTGCAGTTTTGAACGGTCCCATCATATCTAGCCCCCAGACCGCAAACGGCCATGTAATGGGGATAGTTTTGAGTGCTTGGGCCGGCAAATTAGTCTGCTTGGCGTAATATTGACACCCAGCGCACGTATTAACTATGTGCTCGGCATCTGTCTTGGCTGTTAGCTAGAAAAACCCAGCGCGGAATGCTTTTTTAACTATGCTTTTTGATTGAGCATGATGTCCGCAATCTCTGGCATGGATTTCTTCCAGTATTTCTCGTCCTTCTTCTGGTGAGATACACCGCTGAAAAATTCCGGAAGTACTGCGTTTATACAGACAATTGTCAATTACCACGTATCCTTTGCATCGATGCTGTATTTGTCTTTGCAAGACTTCGTCTGCTCCCACCGGGTACTTCTGATTGACTAAGAAGTTTAGATATGGAATTGTCCAGTCCGGTTTGACGAGCATAACTTCAATTGATTCAGAAGCCAGAGGATAATCGACATCTCCACCTTTTATGGATGGCTCGTGCAAATGCTGGACGAATACACCTGGTGGGAAGGTTTTTACCCTCTCTGATCCCATGCGGGCTAACGCATCCGCGTTCCAATTTTCCTCCCTTTTGATGTGGAGTACTTCAAATCCAAAGAAACAGATGGCGAACTCGTCCACCGTTCTCCGGTATTCGGCCATTATAGGGCTTTTGGCGTCCCAGGTTTGGTTAAGCTGATGCTGTACCAAATCCGAGTCGCCATAGCATAAGATGCGCTTTACTCCTATTTCCTTTGCAATATGCAAGCCATGAAGCAAAGCTTCGTATTCTGCCACGTTATTACTGGCGTTGAAATGTATTTGCAATACGTACTCCATTGTGTCTCCCTTAGGGGATTTTAAGACTACGCCGGCGCCAGCGCCCTCCTTCATCTTGGATCCGTCAAAGTGCATGACCCAGTATTCGGACTCCGGCATTGGTGTTTTCTCCATTGCTTCCGTCCAGTCGGCGATAAAATCTGCCAAAACCTGGGATTTCATTGCCGTCCTTGGCTGATACTTAATGTCGAAGGCTGCTAGCTCGATTCCCCATTTGGCGACTCGGCCAGTTGCCTCCGCATTGTTTATAATGTCCCCTAGTGGTGCTTTACATACCACCGTTATGGAATGCCCTTGGAAGTAATGGCGCAGTTTTCTTGATGCGAAAGACACACCATATGCCAGTTTTTGATTGTGTGGGTACCTCTGTTTAGACTCGGAAAAAACTTCACTTATGTAATATACCGGATGCTGGTCTGGTATGCTTTGTTCGTCTTTCTTCCGCTCCACAACGATTACCGCACTAATAACCCTGTTTGTAGCCGTGAGGTACAATAACATAGGTTCTTCGTCTTTTGGGGATGCCAAAATCGGAGCTTTCATCAAAGTTTCCTTTAACTGGGTTAACGCTGCATAAGCCTCTTCTGTCCACTCGAACTTGTCGGATTTCTTCAGCAACTTGTAGAGTGGTAAGGCTTTATCCTCCAGCCGACTAATAAATCTGCTGACGGCAGCGGCGGAACCCGTCAATCTTTGGACATCTTTCACACACGAAGGTTTCGAGATGTTCAAGATGGCTTTGATCTTTTCCGGGTTAACCTCTATTCCTCTGTGAGAAACGATGAAACCCAGAAGTTTTCCTGAGGGAACCCCGAATACGCACTTAGATGGATTTAACTTCATCTTGTATGTGCGCAAGTTTCTGAAAGTTTCTCGCAGATCCTCAAGGAGTGTATCTTTTTCCTTGGTTACGACAGCAATATCGTCCACGTAAACATGGACGTTTTTGCCAATCTGACTATGCAAACAACGTTGCATGCAACGCTGGTAGGTTGCACCTGCGTTCTTCAGGCCAAATGGCATGGTTACGTAATAGTACGTCCCGTATGGGGTTATGAAAGAAGTCTTAATTTGATCTTCCTTTTTCATGCGTATTTGGTGGTACCCGGAGTATGCATCCAAAAAGCACAAAAGCTCAGAGCCTGCAGTGGCATCTATTATTTGATCGATTCGCGGTAACGCGAACCTATCTTTCGGACACAATTTGTTCAAGCCTGTGTAATCTATACACATTCTAAGAGCAGTAGTGTCTTTCTTCGGTACTAATACCGGATTTGCAGACCATTCAGTGTGGATTACCTCCTGGATGAAATCTGCTGCTAAAAGCCGGATAATTTCCTTGCCAATAGCCTTCCGTCTTCTTCCGTCAAATCGACGGAGACGTTGTTTGACGGGTTTTGATCCTGGAATCACCTTGAGTTGGTGCTCAGCAAGTTCCCTGGGTACGCCTGGCATGTCAGCTGGACACCAGGAAAAAATATCCCAGTTCTCACGGAGGAACTTGATGAGCTCGCCTTCCTATTTGTCGGTCATCCCAGTCCCTACGACGATGAACTTTGTCGGATCTTTAGGGTCTAGGATTACCTGCTTTGTATTTTTAAACGCCTTGAAGCTGTCTGTTGGCTTCCGAGTTTCTTTTCCTGCCGGCATTTCTGTCGGCGATACCTCCTTGGCTAATTCCTTCAATTCTTCCTTTGCTATTACTCTCTGAGTGCAAAGGGCGTTTTCTTTCTCCAACTCGTTTGCCAACTTGAAGTCACCAGCTATGGTGATTACTCCTCCTTTGGGTCCTGGCATCTTCAGCTTGTTATAAATATAACAGGATCTTGCCATGAATTTGGTGAAAGCTGGACGTCCGAGTATTGCGTGATACACGCTTTCGAACGGCACTACTTCGAAGGATACGTTTTCCTGCCGGAAGTGATCTTTATCTCCGAAGGTGACATCTAGGGAAATTTCTCCTAGCGATCGTGCTTGTCTGCCAGGAACAATGCCATGGAAGCGTATGTTGCTGTAATTGAGCTGGGACTCGGAAATCTTCCGATGCTTCAGTGTATCCAGGTACATTATGTTAATGCTGGATCCTCCATCCATCAACACTCTTCTTAGTCTAGTGTTCTGGACAATAGGGCTTACGACAAGAGCTTGTGTGCCGGGTTCAGGGATATTCCTGGGATGATCAGACTGATCCCAGGTAATTGGTGTGTTGGAGTACTTCAAGAATTTCGGGGTTGCCGGGACAACCGCGTTTATTTCTCGAAGTGTTCTTTTGGCCACCTTTGCTGACGGAGTTGCTAGGAACGTTAGCATTGCTTCTCCATCAACTCTTGGAAATTTGGGTTCGCCCTTTCGCTGTTGTTCCTGGATTTTTTCATCAGTGTCCGATTCACTGTCTACTTTTTCAGCTTCTGGCTTTTGTTTGGTGGGTTTCCTTTTGGAACCCTTCCCCTTATTTCCGGATCCTGCACTGCCTTTCATGTGCTTATTCAGCCGGAATTGCGCGTTTGTATGGGTGGGTTTCCCAAATTGTGAATGGTGGACACAGGGTTCTGACCTAATCCTCTCCCACTCCTCTGGAGTGTAGTTGATTGGATCTGTACTGCGTCCTTTCCACTTATTCCCTTTTTCACTTCCAAAGGCTATGTTGACCTCTTTGGGTTTTGTCGTTGTTTCTGGAGTTCCTTTTTTGTCAGAACGAGGAGTTTCCTTAGCAAGTATCAGTGATTCGATATTGCCCCCTCTTGCTCTGATGTCGTCTTCGGCTGCAGCATGTTCGTTGGCGGTTGTAAGCATAGATCCGAGATCTTTGTGCTGTTTGGAACCAACCATGAACGGTACAAGTCCGGGTTTTAGGCCATTGACGAAAGCATGCATTGCTTGTACGACAGTTACTCCAGAACAACTATTCTTCATTGCCGTCCATCTGGAGATGAAATCCACGTATGGTTCATCCTCGAATTGGGTGCAACGGTTCAGCTGGTTGATGCTATTCGGGCGTTTGTACGTTCCCCGGAAATGCTGAGTAAATACTCTAGCCATATCATCCCAGCTGTCTACAGTTCTTGATGGTAATCCATTGACCCAATCTCTGGCTCCGTCCAGTAACATTAGGGGACGAAACTTGACAGCTTCCAGGTCTGTCCCATTGTTGATCTGGACGACTGTATAGTAGTCTGAGAGCCAGGTGTCCGGGTTTGTGCTGTCGGTATATTTTTGGTACGTTGGACCAACTTTGGCGAAGCCAGAATGCAGGGTTATCCTTCGGATCCTGTCAGTGAAACACTTAGGACCAAAGTATAGATCATCCTTTTCCGCTCTATCAATGTGTGCGGAATATCTTCCAGCTGAATGGACAGAAGGGCATCTACTCCTTTCTTTTCCATTGTTGCGCGGACGCGATTTTCCGGGATTGTATCTATCTCTTCCATGATCACGCCCTTTTTGGATTAGGTGGAGTCCTGCTCCTGTGCCTTTCTTTATCCTTAGGAGGTGTCCGGGATCCCTCACGTCTGTGAGGTATATCGTATCTTCCGGCTTTCTCAGCTGGGTTTCTCGGAGGTGGCATTGTTTTGCCGTCATTCCGGTATTTTTCTTCCCGATCGTGGGGTTTGAGTCCACCTTTCAGGGGATGGGATCCGGTTCGGGACGCTTCATCCCTATTGTCGGGGTTTTTCTTTTCTTTTCTCAGATCCTCTTTTTTATCCTTTGAATTGTCTGAATCTCCAGGTTCCTCTGGTCCGGGTGCTCCAGCGGTGCAAGTAGCTGTTTTGCATAGGGCGGAGTTATCCTGCAGTCTTCCTGATCGCTCTTGGGCCCGCTGGTGTTGTTGCAATGCTTTTCCTAGGATAGCATACACCCCTGGAGCTTTTCACCATTAGAGTACAAGTCATTGTTGAGGATGGCGAACGCTGCTTCCGCGTTTTCTGCTGCGGTTTTGTATATTGGTTCGCCTCTGGCATCTTTGCCGTTTACCTGCTTTTGCCAAGATGGGTTGTGAAACTTTTCTTTTGGCGGCAGTACTTCCGGTCTTACGATTCCGGGTAACCTTGTAGGTTTAATGCCAGATCTATTCTTTCTCTCGTACTCCTCAATTTCTTCCTTCATGAGCTTAATGTCATCCTGGGTTTTTTGGAGGTGTTCGCGAGTTCTGAGTAGATGTTGCTGTTGCCGTTGGAAGGCTCGTCTCCTGGCTTCCAGCATCTCAGGGTGTTCGTTTACTCCCACTGGCGTTGGCAACAGCTGCTGTTCTTCCTGTTCCGTCATTGGCGGAGCAAGGATTTCTTTGATTTTCTTCTCCGCAGTCTTTGTTCCTCTAGCATCTCCTACTTCCAGTTTTTTCATCAGCTAGATCAGCTGATTTTTTCTTCCGGATTTTGTATTGTAGTTTCTTAGCAGCACGGTGCTTTTTCTTGGAAGAGGGAGGTTTTTTGACAGGCTCATCTTCTGTCAGTTCCTTTACATTAGGAAATATCGGAGAAGTTTCTCCGTCTTGTCTCTCTTCCTCTGGCGGAGGAGTTTTAGGGCTTTCCTGGCTGCCGGTGTCCGTGGTATCAGCCGGTTTCGCCATTAGCACTTCATGGAATCCCTCTTGAAAAGATTTAACTTTCCTTTCGAAGGCGTCCGCGTCTTCGTCTTCGGAATCAAAATCATCTGATCCGGTTTCTGATTCCAATCTCGCCTCAATGGCGGCTAGTACAGAGTCAGCTTCCGAGTTCATCGTCATGTTGACAGATGTCGGATCTTCCGCCTGTATGATGGGTGTCGGATCTTCCGTCTCTGTGACGGGTGTGTTTTTGTCTGTCTCTTGCACGGGATTTCCGTCATCCGTGTTTTCGGCGACTTCGGATTGCACCATGCCGATAAAGTGTGTATCACTTTTTTGTCGGCGATCTGAGCAGAATCCAGTATCATAGTCATCTTCGACTGGGTATAGGGCGGGTGGGAAATATTTGCTTCCACCGCAAAACCCCATTGCTTCTGCAGTTAGTCCGATAAAGATGTTAGCAGATCCGATCGGTAACACGCAGGCACTTACCAGGTGGTTTTGCGCCGGTATGTAGGATCCGTTGTCGAGGAAGCGTCCGACGTCGTCGTTGAATTCCAAGCTTCCGACAGTGATTGATCTTCCGATTCCGCCGAGTATCCCAGATCGGAACTTCACGCCTGACGTCGTTTGCCCCACGGTGGGCGCCAACTGTCGAGACATCGTAGTAGTTTTCATAGACGGGGGTGCCATGAGACTACGATAGAGACGTGGGGTAACGGGATCGCGTGATGGACAGTGAACACAGGATTTACCCAGGTTCGGTACGTCGCGACAGTACGACGTGCCTACTCCTGCACTTCTCACTAATCAGGACTAAAGCCTGGATATAGAATTACAATGTGAGGTTTAGATCTAGCTATTCGCAGAGGATCAACTTCTCGGCGAGTTAGCCTATAGCTTCTTCTCTGTTATCCGTTATCAAACTTATCTCCCGTCCGGCTTTATATAATAGCCAGATTAGGGCTTACAGAATAGGAAACCTAGAAGACTACGGTAACTATAACTTGGAAAGTAAGAAACCCGTCTTCTCCTCCAAGCCAGATCACGTGGGCCGTGATCCGGGTCCTTCTAGAATCCGCCTTCTGTGCGTCGAATTACTGGGCCGCCCAATGGACCTTAGCCCACTACCACTTGGGCCACCCTGGAAATCCGGCACTTTGACTACCATCTGATATACCCCTATTTGGTATATATCCAACAAAGCTGAAAGGCCTTGGAGAACTCCGAGGATCGAATCAAAGCTCAGAGTGAGAAAGAAGGATCATGGAGGAAGTCACATAATTTGACAAGCATATCCTCGGTATGCTTCTCCAACTTTTTAGGCTCGCTTTTTTGTGTCTAAACTGGCTATTCTTTTTGGGATTGTCTTACTTTGTGCTCTTGTGTACTTTTTAGTCGAAGGTGACCCGGCTCCTCGGATTGATCGCATCCGATCCTTCGGTAGCTTTGTCAAAAATATGAAAAAATGCGGAAGCAAACTTGTAAGCAAGCTTCTTCCGGATGAGAAGGATCAATATTCCGACATTGGGCAACTACCGGATGCGTTCGACGGAGTCATTGCGCAATGCCAGTTATTGACGGAGTATGCCACTCGTGGAGGAGTGCACATGGCCCCCGGGCTTATGAAAATGCATTATCCTTCCGCCACGACTTGGCGCATCGCGACTGGCCTTCCTCCACTAATACCCAAAGGGCGGAAATCTTCGAGTCTGTCAAAGTCTCTGATCCAAGATTACTCGGATGGTTTCCACCACCACATTCTACCCGGAAGAGGAGATAACCTCTACTCCGAAGAATCCGAGCGACCCTGATGAAGACAATGGCGACCATGGCAACGAGTAAATCCACTCCTTGCAAGTGCTAGAAGGCGGAAGACTGCATTACACTATTTTTAATGTAATATTTATGATGTAATGCATTCTTCAGATTTTTTTTTGTATAAATAATTATTATTTTGCGAAACTTATCCTTGCAAGCGAACGATGTCTCATTCTTTTAAGCTCTCTAGTTTGTATGCTTTAACGTTTCCTAGTGTTTTAGCGAATCCTTAGGTTTTAAATCTCCAAGCCAAGCAATCGTCTTATGAAATCAATCAATCTAAACACGGAATCATGAGTCATACTTTTGGCGCTTTAACTAACTAGTCCATTGACCCAACATACAAACTATCAGATAATACTTAAGCAAATGAAGAGCTAAAAAGCACGAACTCTGGGCTCGCAGGAAAAATACGGCGCTTTTGTAAGCTTTAAACGCTAAAAACATTTAGTTTTTCTTAAGTCTGAGCACGCACGCAAAATTCGGTTTAACATTGAATAAAACTAAAAGGTCATTGGAAAATAGAAAAGGAGAAGCATGCTTTTGTAGTAAATGAAAGAAAAAAGAAATTGCATGAATTTCCAACAAACTTTATTTCATGATCTCAATAATGTTTACATAGAATTGGACTAGGTATAGAAAGGACATAACTAATGGATGCTCCACGGCCGTTTTGTCTCCTCTAGCTCTAGATCTATGTTTATTTTCCTCTTGCGATTTTATTCTTTGGGTCTTTTTCATCAGCCCAAATATCTACAAGGTAATATGACCCACTTTCATAGCTTTCCTAACGACGAAAGGTCCCTCCCAAACTGGGGCTGCTCTCTTTCTTGCACCCTTCTTAACACTAAATCACCTTCTCTGAAAGAATAGTGCTTGATTTTTCGGCTATGATATCGCCTTAACCCCCATTGATAAATGGTGGATCTTTATAGCACAAGTTCTTGTTCTTCTTCCATAATATCTACGGCATACTGTCGTGCAATTTTGGCATCCGCTTCAACGTATGCTTGCACTCTAGGGATATCATGGATCATGCCCGTAGGAAGCATTGCTTCTGCCCCATAGACCAGGAAAAAAGGCATTTGTCATGTTGATGTATTCGGTGTTGCGCGTATGCTGCAAAGCATGGAAGGGAATTCTTCAACCCATGCTCATGCCGCTCTGTGAAGAGGCGATTCAAGTCTTGGACGTATTCCTTGCAAAACAGAACTATTCATACGTTCAACTTTTCCATTGGACTGCGGATGTGCCACTAATACTAGATTTAGGAAAATTCTGTTTTGCTTGCAATATTTTGCCAGTTCTCCAATTGCAAACTTCGTTCTGTTATCAGTGATTATACTGTGCGGTACACCATATCGTATGACTATGTAAATGAAGATCTTCCTGGCTGTTGCACCGTCAAGTTTTTTGATGGGCTTAGCCTCCACCCACTTGGATGTGTTATTCCGCCTCTTGCAGTATTAAATGGCCCCATCATATCCACCCCCCAGACCGCAAATGACCAAGTTATTGGAATATTATTGAGTGCCTGGGCCGGCAAATTCATCTGCTTGGTGTAATAATGGCATCCGGCACATATATTAACTATGTGCTTTGCATCCTCCTTGGCAGTTTTATGCATAATGATTTTTGAATGAGCTTGGTGTCCACGAATTCCGGCATGAATTTCTTGTAGGATTGTCCTTCCTTCTTATAGTGATATGCACCGCTGAAAAATTCTGGATGTGCTGCGCTTATACAAGTAACATTAATTACAGTATATCCTCTGCATCTTTGTTTCATCTGCCTTTGCAAGATTTCATCTGCTCCATCCGGGAATTTCTGATCAACTAAGAAATTTAGGTATATTACCGTCCAGTCCGAGATTACGAAGAGCACTACAATTGACTCAAAAACTAGGGAATAGTCTACATCTCCTCCTTTGATGGAAGGTTCAAATAAATGTTGGAGGAATACTCCCGGTGGTAATTCTTTTATCCTTTCCAAGCCCATTCGGGCTAATGCATCCTTGTTCCAGTTTTATTCCCACTTTATATGATTTACTTCAAATCCTAGGAAGCATATGGAAAATTCATCTACTATTCTTCGATATTCCTTCATTATGGGGCTTTTCGCATCCCATGTCTTGTTAAGCTGGTGCTGCACTAGATCCGAGTCTCCATAGCATAGGATGCGCTTGACACCTATCTCTTTTGCAATACGCACGAGATGAAGTAGTGCTTCATATTATGCCACATTGTTACTGGCATTGAAGTGAATTTGTAACACATACTCCATTTTGTCGCCTTTTGGTGAGTTTAATACCACCCCTGCACCAGCGCCTTCTCTCATTTTGGATCCATCAAAATGCATTATCCAGTACTTTGATTCCGGCATTGGCGTGGTTTCCATGGCTTCTATCCAATCATAGATGAAATCTGTGAACACCGGAGACTTAATTGTAGTCCGGGTTGATATTAAATGTCGAATGACGCAAGCTCAATGCCTCATTTGGCGACTCTGCCTATTGGATCCGTAATTATTTATGATATCCCCTAGTGGTGCTTTGCTTCTGTTATAGAATGTCCTGGGAAGTAATGACATAATTTTTGTGATGCGAAGAATATGCCATATGCCAGTTTTTTTATAATGTGGATTCCTTTGTTTTGATTCCAAGAATACTTCACTGATATAGTATACCCGATGCTGACCTGGAATGCTTTGCTCGTCTTTTTTTCCTTTCCACGATTACCACTGCAGCGATAACCCTGCTTGTTGATGTTAAGTACAACAACATGGGTTCTTCATCCTTTGGGGATGCCAAAGTTGGAGCTTTCATTAAAGTTTCCTTTAGTTGAACTAACGCTTTGTCTGCTTCTTCTGTCCAAACGAATTTGTTGGATTTTTCAACAACTTGTATAATGGTAGAGCTTTATCTCCTAGCCGGCTTATGAACCTGGTTACGGTGGCTGCAGAACCTATTAGTATTTGGACATCTTTTAAGAACATAATACTTTTGATGTTCAGAATTGCTTTGATATTTTTCGGGTTTGCTTTGATTCCTCTGTGGGAAACAATGAAACCTAGAAGTATTCCCAAGGAAACCCAGAATAAACACTTTAATGGATTTAACTTCATTTTGTAAGTGCGCAAGTTGTCAAAGGTTTCTTGTAAATCGTCAAGGAGTGTATCCTTTTTCTTGGAAACGACTGCAATATCATCCACGTAAACATGGTCGTTTTTGCCTATTTGATCGTGTAGTCATCTTTGCATACAATGCTGGTATCTATCTCCAGTGTTCTTGAATCCGAAAGGCATGGTTATGTAGTAATAGGTTCCATAGGGTGTTATGGAAGATGTTTTAATTTGATCCTCGTCCTTCAAGCGTATTTGGTGATATCCGGAATAAGCATCCAAAAAGCATAAAAGCTCGTATCCAACAGTGACATCTATTATTTGATCGATTCGCGGTAACGCGAACCTATCTTTTTTACACAATTTGTTAAATCCAGTATAATCTATACACATCTGAGGACAAATGTAACTTTCTTCGGGACTAATACCATATTGGCGGACCAATCCGTTTGAATAACTTCCCGGATAAAATCAGCTACTAAAATACGGATTATTTCCTTACCTAGAGCCTTCCGTCTTCTTGTGTGAAATCGGCGGAGTCCTTGTTTGACGGTTTTGATCCTAGAATCACCTTCAGCTGATGCTCAGCAAGTTTCCGGGGTACACCTGGCATATCCGTGGGACACCAAGCAGAGATATCCCCGTTATCACGGAGGAACTTGATGATCTCATATTCCTATTTGTCAGTCATTCCAGTTCCCACAACGGCGTATTTAGTGGGATCTTTGGGTCACAAGACGATCTGTTTTGTATTCTCTAATGCCTTGAAGCTGTCAGACGGATTTGCAGTTTCTTTTCCTGCCAACATTTTGATGGTGCAGATCGTGAACTCGTTGGGAGACCCCAAGAGGAGGGTGTGATGAGCACAACGGTGGGAGTTTTCCCCTTAGTTAAGAACCAAGGTTATCAATCCAGTAGGAGAAAGAGGACCTTCGGAAGGTTGATGCCACTGACGGTGGTGATGGCGCTTCACCGGTGTCAACAACAACGTGGAACCTACACACAACACAACAAAAATACTTTGTCCGAACGGTACAGTGAGGTTGTCAATCTCACCGGTCTTTATGAAAACAAAGATTAGACGTATAGTGTGGAAAATGATGTATGCTTGCAGTAATTAAAGAAAGCAGGAAATTGTTGTGGTTTGTTTAACAGTGTGGAAAATGGACCGGGGTTTATAGGTTCACTAGTGGTGTCTCTCCATAAAAGATAGCATGCTCGGTGAACAAATTACAGCTGGGCAATTGACAAATAGAGTTTGCACGGTAGTGCACATTATAACATGATGAATACTATGATATTTAGTGCGGACATTACAACAAAATACATAGACTGAAATCCATCTGCATCTATGACTAATAATCCACCCTTAGGTTATCATCCGAACCCCCTTAGCTAGGTATTAAGTTGCAAGCAACAGATAACTGCATTAAACAATGTGTGTAATGTAAGCAATGATTGTACACGCGGGCACTCACACCGCTGTTTTCTCCCCAGTGGCAAAAGCACATCCTCCCCCGTCACGTTTCTGTCGAGCACAGGCGAAAAGGAGGCATGAACCCACTATCTAACATAAATACTCCCTCTTGGAGTCACTAGCAACTACTTGGCCAGAGCAACCACTAGCAACGGAAAGCATGCAAGATCACAAATAATATGTGCAATAAATACTATAATCAACTTGGCATAAATTCAATATTCATCGGATCCCAGCAAACACAACATATAGAATTACATAAGAACAATCTTGATCATGATAGGCAGCTCACAAGATCTAAACATGGAGGCATATGATGAGAAGATAACCATCTAGCTACTGCTATGGACCCGTAGTCCAAGGATGACTACTCATGCATCACTCCGGAGGCAGACATGGTGATGGAGAAGCCTCCGGTGATGATTTTCTCTCTGGCCGGGTGCCAGGAGACAGCTTCAGAACCCCCCTGATCTAGGGTTGACGACCATGGCGGCTGAAAGTGCATTTCGTTTTCCGGGTGTTTTGTGTGTTAGTTAATAATACTAAGTACATTATTTATCGAGGTGTTTAGCATGCAGGTGTTATACTTAACATCGGCATCGTTCACCGAAAAAGATCGGTGAATTTTGGCCTGAGAGATTTGGGACAGAAGTGAACCGGATTATTGGAAACCGGATTATTCGGAGGAGCTGTATATTCCGGTTTGGAATATTTCAGTCCATTTCCTGTACTGACATGAACCGGATTATTCGGGGGAGCCGGATATTCCGGTTTGGCAAATTTCGGACCATATTTTGCACTGGCATGAACCGGATTATTTGAACCGGATTATTCGGAGCAGGCCGGATATTCCGGTTGAGCAAATTTTCGGTCCTTATTTTGCACTGGCATGGACCGGATTATTCAAAAGGAACCGGATATTCCGGTTGAAGTCAAAAGGATTCGAGCTGAAGAGTAGACCGTATATTCCGGTCCAAACTTGGACCGGATATTTCGGTCCCAAATTCCTGCAAAACGGCTAGTTGTGGGGAGGGGCTATAAATACCCCTCCTCCTCTTCCTTGAGCTCAAGTTCTTCCCCAAGCATTCAATAACATTTAAGAGCTCACCAAATCCCTCATAACTCCCAATCCCTCCACCCAATCTTGAAGATCTTTGGAGGATTGAAAGAGAAGGCCCCGATCTACATCTTCACCGAGCCGTTCTTCATTTCCCCCTCTCTAGCTTGAGGGATCTAGCCTAGGGTTTCCTCATGTGGAGAACCTAGGCATCTTCATACTTGTTGGTGATTCAAGAAGATTTGGGAGCCCGCAATTTGGTTATGGGTGTGTGCCCCAAGTTTTTTGTAAAGGACTCGATCCCCGCTCAAAGGGGTTCAATAGTGGAAGGTGAACTAGGCCTTTGTGGCGGAGTTCATCGAAGAATAGGGTGAGGCCTTTGTGGCGTTGACTAGCCCTTCGTGGCGAGCTCACACCCCTCCAACGAGACGTACTCCCTTAACAAGGAGGAACTCGGGATTACATCGTGTCTCCGCGTGCTCCAATTCGGTTACCTCGTTCCCTTACTTCCTTCACTTGTGTTTGCATTGTGATTATTGCTATCCTTGTCATATAGGTAAATTCACCTTAGTTGCATTATCTAGAGAATTTACCTTTGTGCCAAGCCTAAATCAAAAGAAAAATTAAAATTGGTCGTAGCACCTATTCACCCCCCTCTAGGTGCCCATACTTTAATTTCAATTGGTATCAGAGCATCGGCTCTTATATTGGGCTTAACCGCCTAAGAGTTTAAGTATGGCAGAAGAGTCGGATACCGAATCGTCCAAGGTTAGGGTGTCCATGAATGATCTCAATGAGTTGAGAAACTCATTGAACTCATCCATAGACGCTAAATTTGATGAGTTGCGTCAAGTATTGTCGCAACTCCTCAAAGCCAAAGGACCGGAGGTATCCGAGACTTCTCCTCCGGAAACCATTCCGGAGGGCGCTAAGAAAGGGGTAGATGGTGATCCATCTAAAATTGCTTCCGCCTAAAACTCCACTAAGACGGGTATAGAAGGTAATGGAGAATTTCATGCTGTTCCCGGAAGTTATTCTCCCGATCCTCCCGTCCCACATCCTCGTATAATCCCTAGAGGATATCCACCTAAAATTGATGCGTTTTCTTTTCGTGAATGGCAATATTACATGGAGACTCACTTGAACTCTTCTTGTATCGATCTTTGGAGGATCACTCGTGATGGATACAAGCCTCATGACCCCAAGAACCTCACAAGAAGAGAAGCAGTAGATTGCCAACTCAACTACACCACATGCCACATCTTCAACAATATTCCACCGCCAAGGAAACATGGGACGCTCTTGTCGTCATGTTTGTGAGAAATGAGAGCATGCAAAGGAATAGATATGATGCCTTGACCAATGATGCCGAAGGGTTCTATATGCATGATGGAGAGGACCATGTTGACATGTACCGGAGACTCAAGACTCTTGCCACCGCCTTCTCAAATGCCGGTGCCAAGTACAATGATGATGCTTGGATCAAGAGGAAGTACATGATTGCCATAATTCCATTTGAAGGCGCGGATATGAAGAGGATTCAAGGAAGACATGATTTCTCCTCCATGACCTCAACTCAAGTGATGCAAGAAATGTGCTCCTATCAAGCGCAAACCAAGAATGCTCTTGACAACCGTGATAGAGCCATTGGAATGCATAAAGTTCATCGGTTGCTTTGAAGGCTAAGGTTGTGTTAAGAGAGGTTGAGTATGAAGAAGAAGGAGATGATGCATTTTCTCCTTTGAAGGAACAAGACTATGATCCCGTTCTAAAGGATCTCATTGCTCTCACCGTGCAAAAGTTTTGGAACAATCCTCCCAAGGGCAAAAGATTTGTTGACCAGAAGACCAAGTCTCGCTATGGAAATGATGGGGCTCAAAAAGTGAGGTCTTGCTTCAATTGCCAAGACAAGCACCACTTCATCGCGGAGTGTCCCTATGAAAATAGAGAGCTCCATAGTGGCAAACTCATTCGCAAGGACAAGTCCAAGGTTGAGTACAAGAAACCTCATTTAAAGAAGAAACCATTCAATAAGAAGTCTCTCACCAAGTGTCGGGGGGGTACCCCCGAGTAGGGTAAAGGCAAGTGCTAAGGGCAAGATCAGAAGAAACGTTTGGCAGAGTAGCTGGCTACCCGGTACTCGCTACCCGGTCAACTGCTATTCGGCCGTACACACTGATAGCCAGAAGGAAGAATCAAGGAAGTTGTTCTCCTCCGAGTAGAGGAAGTGATCCGAGTAGAGATGGCGGTCTCCTACTCGGGCCAGAAGTCAAAGGAGCCGTTCTGACACAGGATCCCGCGTATCCTGGGTCCGTACTGCGGCACTGTTCATCTGCAGAGCGCGTGCTTATCCGCGCCAGGGTGTCAGCAGGGCGTCGCAGGTTAGGGGGGGCCTACCCCGTGATAGCGTCAGTGATAACATATCAGCTTCTTGGTTTTGCACAACGACTTTACACATGAAGACAAGCTAGGAAGCCAAAGTGGTCAGCGGGAAGCTGGAAGCGTACAGTGTGCATACTATGTCGACATCTTGGCTGTATCCGGCTGGGCACCAGTATATAAGGTGCCCTACCTCCTCCTGCGCGAGGGACGAGACTACGAAGGGCTACAGTTACCTAGAGAGAAGGGTGGCTACTCGGTTGTAAGAAACACTCGTACTGTGGCTACTCGGTGAGACACGAATACAAAGAGAGAAAGGCAAGAGTAGGGGTTTTACCTCCACACGAGGGCCCTGAACCTGGATAGATCTTGTTGTTCGCAGTGTTAGCTTCATACTCACATGGCTACTCGCTGCGTGATCCCTCCCCGAGCGCCTCCAGCGTCCATCGTCCCCACATCTTTAACCATCCTATGGCATCTGCCGTGACACCACCACGACACCAAGTTTGTTCTATTGACTCAAGATGAGTATGATTCCGGGAGTGATGAAGAAGAAGAAAACCCAAATGAAGTGGGCGCTCTTGCTATTGCTTCTACTCCATCATCTTCAT
This sequence comes from Alopecurus myosuroides, assembly GCA_028641055.1. Lineage (NCBI taxonomy): Eukaryota > Viridiplantae > Streptophyta > Magnoliopsida > Poales > Poaceae > Alopecurus > Alopecurus myosuroides. The sequence continues at coordinate 671,225,982 of CM054057.1, forward strand.
CTCTCTTTCAATCCCTCAATGAAAATCATCCTCAACGAAATGCCAAGTGCTTCATGGCTAAGGCCACGGAGGTATCACCTTCCTCCAACTCTAATACCCCTAGTGAACTAGAACATCTTGCTAGTCTTAGAGTAGAAGATGAAAGGCTCTCCTTGGAACATTTTATCTCTAACATGCAAGGTGAGACCAAGAAGTACTTTGAGCATCTCATGAGCCAATTGGGAGAGGCCCAAGAAGCTCTTGAGAAGAAAGGTGAGGTTGAAAGAAGGGATGCAGATGAAATTGCATCCCTCTCTATGACTCTTGAGGAAGAGCATGATGGTAGAATTTCTCTTGAGGAGGAACTTGAATCTATTGAAGAAACTCATAATGAACTTGTCTCTAACATCACTAAGGAACGTGATCTTGCTATTGCTAAATATAAAAAGGCTAAAAAGGATAAGGTCGAGTTTGGGGTTGGTCATGGTAAACTAACCGAGGAGTTTGAAAATCTAACCAAGGCTCACAAAGCTTTGGAGAGCCAACACTCTTCCCTCAAAGAGTTTCATGAACAACTTAAAACTCAACTTAATCAACCTAACAACCCTAGAACCTCCACTTCTTCTTGTGATCATGCAAATATTATTGAGGAAAATGCTAGGTTGAAGGATGAGCTAGCAAGGCTCAAGGGAAAAGGCCCTCAAGTTGAGAAGGTTGTGATCTGCACCCCACAAGTGGTTGCCCCTAGCTCTAATGTGGTCATTGCTAGACCACTATTGAATGCTCCAAGGCAACAAGTGGGAAAGCAAGGTCTTGGCTATGTAGCCAAGAAGAAACACAAGAACAAGACCAACAATGGTGCTTCGGGTGGTATTGTCATTAGGGCCGTCCGCACCATGTAGGGCAGGTAGCCAGGTGGATCTTGAGATCTTGATCCTGCGCCTACGCCAGCGGAACCGCCTGAAGCACCCGCGCCAGCAGAACTGCCAGGAGCACCAATGGTAAGCTGCCCAGCTTTCGCGGCAGGCTTCGCGGGTAGTTTAGGCGGGGGCATCTTGGCAGAATCCAGCGCGGCATTGCGCGGTGGGTTCTTGCGGACTGCGGCCTCAGGCTGAGTAGCCTGCTTCTCGGCAGCACCGGTCTTCTCAGTGTCTTGTTTGGCTGGAGGGTTTGCCAGGGTCTTGGTCTTCTTCGCTGGAGGGCTGGAGGCGGTAGGTGGAGCAGCCGGCTGGGTACGCGGTACGGAGGGCTGGCTACCCGGCGCAGCGTCCGGTTGTGCGTGGCTCTGTGGGTTCTGCTCCACCGCAAGTGTCTCAACCCGCTGCTCGGCAGCGGGATCTGGTTGTACGTCTTCTTGTTCGTCTACCCGTGGCTGGGCCGCGGGGTCATCTCGGTCAGCAGCATCAGTGTCCTGCTGCTCCTGGGTCTCATCCCGCTGCTCAAGAGCGGCATGATCCTGGTGCTCGGCGTCCTATTCGGCGTTCTCCCCAGCTGAAGCAGCGGGGGGAGAAGGGGGTCTCTCGTCGTGAGCAACATCCTGCGCCTGTTGTTCCGCGCTGGCCTGCTGCTCCGCCTCCATGTCCTTGACACCAGCGCCCGTATCTGCGGCGTTGGTACCTTCGTCTTCTTCTTTCACGGGCGAGGGCGCACGCGGCTCATCCCGCGCCGCGGTCTCGTCCTCGTCAGAAAGGTCGATGAGCTCGTCGATGTCAATGGGATCTTCTTGGATTTGGTGGGAGCGGCAGCAGCAGCGTCCAAGGGGGCGCTAAAGAAAAAGGGATTCAGGAAAAGAAGAGAGAAAGAAGAAACGCAGCAGTATAAATAAGGGATTCAGGAAAAACAGTGACAGCAGATTATAACTTGGAAGAAAATCACTTACCCTGCACGAGAAGGGGGTGGCCGTCTCCCAGAGACCTGCTTGGTCTTCTTCTCGCCCTTCTTGGCCTTCTTGGTGGCGGGCTCTTGGGCACCGCTACCCGCCCTCTTCCGAGTGGTGGGAGCAGCAACCGCAACCAGATCCACGTTGAGGACGTCCTCGTCCTCTTCGTCAACATCAGCGTCATCTGCAGAGTAGAGGAGAAGAAAAAATTGAGAAGCGGAAAGAAAAGATGGGTTGCGCTACCCGCGACTAGAGAGGCAAACTCGGTCACCTTCTTCTTCGTCCTCGGACCAATCCCGAATGGACGTATCGACGGAGCGCTTACCCTGCTGCACGGCGTGAGGGATACAGAGGGTATCCGCAGTGTCGTAGGAGACCTCGTCGTCCTCTTTTCGATCTGCGCTCCAGTTGGCCTCGAAGCGCTCCTCGCTCTCAGTAAGCTGGCGAGCAAGGCGCTGGAAATATAAGCAAGCAACACGAATCAGCTGAGAAGTATAAGGCATTCTACCCGACATGGCATGCAAACACAAAGCACACGAAGCCTAACAGACACTAGCAAGTGACCTATTCGACATGGCGTGCAAACACAAAGCACACGAAGCCTAACAGACATTAGCAAGTGCCCTACTCGACATGGCGTGCAAACACAAAGCACACGAAGCCTAATAGACACTAGCAAGTGCCCTAATCGACATGGCGTGCAAACACAAAGCATATGAAGCCTAAGGAATACTACTAAGTGTCCTACTCGGCACAGAGTACGAATACTAAGCATACCTAGCTAGAAGGCTATCTACTCGGTGTCACTATGCAGGAAACGAGATGTGAAGTACTAACCCGTTTAATTGGCTTCGTGCGGCTGTACGGCACGAAGCCGTACTGCCAGTTGTCAGTAAGGCCGGTGCTCATGATGGAATGCGCCCAGACGGCCACATCCGCGTTGCTGAGCTCGAACGTGGTTGTCCGGGTGCAATCTCTATTGCCGCCCATGTAGCACATGAGGTGCGCACAGCGCTGCAGCGGGAGCACTCGCCTGGAAATCCAGCAGGCGATGGGGTCGTCGTTCTTGAGCCCCAACTCCTTCAGCTGGGCGAGGCGTGTGTTGACCTGCTTGATGTCGCCTTCTAGCGGAGGCTTGTACCCCCAATTCTGCCCAGTAGGAGCTGTGTTGGTCCACCTGGGGAGATTGATCTGGTCCACGGGGGGCACTCCTTCCTCGGCAGAGATGTTCTTCACGTAGAAGAAGGATATCTACCATTTGCGCACGGAGTCGAGGCCCTTGACGCGCGGATGGTTGGTCCCGCTGCGCTGCACCATCATAGCGCTGCCGGTCTCGGTCATGCCACGGCTGCTTTCCGTGCTACCCGGCTTGGACACGCTCTGCTTCCTGAAGAAGAAGTAACGTGCCCAGGTCATCGGCGTGGGCCGCACACCCAAGAACGCCTCGCACACCACGGCGTGGTATGCGAGCATCACCATGGCGTTCGGCGGCAGGTGGTGCGGCTGGATCCCGAAATGATTGAGGAAGGAGCGGAAGAAATCCGACACGGGTAGCCCGAATCCCCGCGCGAAGTGCGCGAGGAACACCACGTGCTCGCCCGCCTCCGGGGTGGGGACGAGCTCGCCGTCGGGATGCCGGCAGCGGAAGCCGGGAGGAACGCGCCTGGTGTTTACCAGCCACTGGCAGTCATCTGCCGTGACCTCGGATCCAGCCCATCCGGCGCGGGCGTCATCATCGCGAGCCATTGAGAAGGAGAGGAAATTGGATGGAGATTTGGTGGGAATTGGTGGAAAGAGCTAGCCTTTCGGCGTCGCGAGAGCTCGGCGCTGCAGTAAGATGCACGGCGGCGAAGAGCTCGGTGGCGGCGGAGATGTGAAGGGGCAGGGAGAGAATGAAGGCAGGAAGAAGAGAAAGGGGTTACCGAGGGAGTATTTATACCTCCCCTCGGGTTGCCGTTACAGTCGAGGTTAGTGGGAATAGTCGTGGCGGAAATCGTGCGAAGTGGGGTGCGTGGGCCAGTTAGAAACGCACACAACGCAAGAGGCGCGCGTAACAGCCGCAGTTGATCCCACGACGCGATCGTGGGTAATTACTGCACTTGATGGGACCTAACGGGCTAGTGGGCCCAGGTCGCAGTGATGGGCGCGTGGCCTGTCATATCCCGGGCACCGAGGCGTCGGGGGTACGGGAACGTGACACGTGCCCAGTTGCAATGCGGAAAGGCGGATTTGGTCTGCCACGCCCAGATTCTCTCCAGAAATTCCGCAAAGTCCTTTTACTCGGCGACAGAGAAGAGAAAAGGCCCTATTCGGAAAAGAAGAAACTCGAGACAGAATTAAGGGCTACTTGGAGGTTCTACTCAGCAACCTAAGGCTCAAAGGCAAGATTGGTTTTTAAGCTGGCAGAGCCCAGTGAACAAGTTCGCAGGACTCTACGAGCTTCGGGGACTAATGTCGGGGGGTTACCCCCGAGTAGGGTAAAGGCAAGTGCTAAGGGAAAGATCAGAAGAGACGTTTGGCAGAGTAGCTGGCTACCCGGTACTCGCTACCCGGTCGACTGCTATTCGGCCGTACACACTGATAGCCAGAAGGAAGAATCAAGGAAGTTGTTCTCCTCCGAGTAGAGGAAGTGGTCCGAGTAGAGATGGCGGTCTCTTACTCAGGCCAGAAGTCAAAGGAGCCGTTCTGACACAGGACCCCACGTATCCTGGGTCCGTACTGCGGCATTGTTCATCTGCAGAGCGCGTGCTTATCCGCGCCAGGGTGTCAGCAGGGCGTCGCAGGTTAGGGGGGCCTACCCCGTGACAGCGTCAGTGATAACAGATCAGCTTCTTGGTTTTGCACAACAACTTTACACATGAAGACAAGCTAGGAAGCCAAAGTGGTCAGCGGGAAGCTGGAAGCGTACAGTGTGCATACTATGTCGACATCTTGGCTGTATCCGGCTGGGAACCAGTATATAAGGTGCCCTGCCTCCTCCTGCGCGAGGGACGAGACTACGAAGGGCTACAGTTACCTAGAGAGAAGGGTGGCTACTCGGTTGTAAGAGACACTCGTACTGTGGCTACTCCGTGAGACACAAATACAAAGAGAGGAAGGCAGGAGTAGGGGTTTTACCTCCACACGAGGGCCCTGAACCTGGATAGATCTTGTTGTTCGCAGTGTTAGCTTTATACTCACGTGGCTACTCGCTGCGTGATCCCTCCCCGAGCGCCTCCAGCGTCCATCGTCCCCACATCTTTAGCCATCCTATGGCATCTGCCGTGACACCACCACGACAGTTGGCGCCCACCGTGGGGCAACCAGCGGCGCTGGCTCGAGTTTCCGTTCGGACGGGATCGATTTCTGCTACTGGAGAGCGCGTCGTCTGTGGCCTCGTCCACTGATTCGGCTCCTTCGACTTCGTCATCGACAACGCCGGTGATTTCGGCGGCAGGGCCATGCCGGAGGGCGGCTCGGTGCTCTCCTTCGGTTTGCACCTCGTCTACATCACCACCGTCATCGACCGCGAGTACCCCGAGCAGGTGCATGTCGCGGAAGATCCCCCTGCTGTCATCGCTGCACGCGGGAGGCCGATTGGCCGCTCTGCGGACAGCGTGGAGGTGATGATGACCGGCCCTGCTGCTGATGCCGGGAAGGGCGCGGCTGCTGCCGCTGCGGGCGTCATCGAGGATCTCGCTGGCCCGAGTGCTGGCGGGAAGACCCACAAGCCCTACGAGAAGGACTGCAACCTTCCTCCCTCCACTACTCCGATGATACCTGCGTCCGCTGTGCGAATGGGCATGCCGCCTCCCACCGAGCTCGAGCTCATGACCATGCGGGCGCAGCTCGATCAGCAGCGCCAGGCGCTGCTCGCCGAGCAGGCGGAGCTGGATAAGGTTAGGCTTGAGCTGAACATGGACCAGAACGAGTACAACCGGGCTCACGGCTTCACGCCCGTGGTGAGGAGGCCTTCCAAGGCAGGCGCTACGCGCCGCAACCCAGGCACCGAGATGGCAGCAGTTGGTGAAACTGCTGGCCAAGCCGCTAGCCAAAACACCGCCACCACCAGACCCAGATACAGCACCCCCGCCAAAACCCTTAGAGCCGCTGAGGCTGTAGCTGCTGAGTTGCCGCATCTTGCTGGCGACGCGTGTCGTGGGATAATCACGGCAGATGTTACCGGGGGTAACTGATCTTGGGGCAAGTCGACACAGGTATTCGGGAGAGGGTTTAGCTCGAAAGAAGACATGGCGGAAAGCAATCTAAGAACCGGAAAACAACTCGCCGGATCTCAATATGAATTGTACTGGATACTCGATAACAGGCGTTACAACTATGACTTGAATCTCTGGCAAACTAAACCTAGGGGCCGGTTTATAAAGCACCCGTACACCCCTAACTTGCCCTTCAAGGCACATCTCGAGTCCTATTCGAACTCCACATACAAAACCCCAACTCTCCTTACCACAGCCCACAATCCGGGTTACGAATCTCACTAGCCTTTGGGCCCTCCGGCAATCTTTTCACCCCTGGCCGGATAGCGCTCAGCACACCTCGGGCCGGATTATATCTTGAAGTGAGCCTACCGGGTTACTATCCCCCCATCAGTAGTCCCCAGAATAGCCTGGGCTTCCAAGATTTACTCTTCGAAGTGCTGGCTATTCCCTGCAGAAACATTGGATATAAAAACACATGAAGATCAAGATACAAGATGTTGACGAATGGCTGGGATTAACACCAAGAGGGTCAGGTTACAACCCGGCTCTCTCTCAAAGGCTCTCCTTCAATCTTCCAAACTTGAGTCTCAATAAGGAACTCAATGATTTCACATTTTCCTCGACAACTATCGCTGACACCAGGAAAGAGATTTCACTTCCCTTCTTCTCGGGATTATATCGATCGATGCATAAGGCACGTCTTTCAAATTTCAAAATAGCCACATATCACTCCGCACCTCCCGGGTTCCGTCCGTTAGGCTAAGCTTTTCCACCCGGGCTATTATAAATAGGCCCCCAAGGAGCAAACTCAACCCTAACGGCTCATTTCCCCCACTCCTCTTCTCCTCAAGCTCGAGTTCACGGAGTGCCATCACGGAAGCCATACGCACATCGCCGGAGCCCATCCGCCGTCGCTTGCGCTCCGCCACCGTGCAGCTCACTCCAGCTCCCAAATCCACCACCAAGCCCCCGATTCGCCGGCCGAAAATCGCGAAAGGGCATCAATCTTGCGCCATCTGCCTCCGTAAATCCCTGCTTCAACCTCCTCCGGTAAGCTCTTGATATCCTCCAGCCCAACCTTGCAATCTCTTAGCTTTTCCTTAGATCAGATCTGAATCGAGTCGCCTGCAATTTCTCGGGCCCTGCCGAATTGACTTGCTAGCTTTTACCATAAACGCTCCCATAGATAGGATGCGCAGCTTATCTTACTCCCCTACCACTAAGTATCATTAGACTGGCCTTAAATACAGAAATTGGATCTCCCATCTGGGCTCGGGCCATCAAAAATTTCCGCCCTTGTTCTTATCATCCGGAAAATCTCGCTTCTCCGGCTCACTTGCTGATAGTAGACATAAGGGTAACCTTCTACCTTCCCCAGACACTCACTTTATGGAAAAACTTCACAGCTTCCATAACGATACGCAATACCCGGACAGATCGCACTTGATCCAGCAAGGCAATACCCGGATTATTTTTAGGTTACCGGTAATTGACTATTCATTAATTTTCGAGCTTTCGCTTCTCACCTTCTTTCCTTTGACGTTTTAACAGGTCACCCCATGGCACCCAGAGGCAGGGAAAAAAAGCGGCCAAAAACTAAGCCACTAACTCCATTTCAGCCAATTGGGGGAGATCCTCCGTTACCAAGGCCAAACTGGAGGAGTTAGTGGAGCTTGGAATCCTTCTCCCCAGGAATCTATCCATGGAGAGTACCCGGCAACGAAACCCGGCCCTCTCCAGCAACGGATGAGGTAATATGTTTTGTCGAACACGTGACCCGAGGCTTCAGGCCCCGGGTCACTTTCTTTCGTGACGTCTAGATCACTACAATCCGTATTTTCGATATAGGCCCAAACTCGTTCTGAACATCACCCACTTTATCGTTCTTTCGAGTCTTACTTGTGCACTCCGCCAAGTCTGGCTCTCTTTGTCGAACTCTTTCAGTGCAAGCCGTGCCGCGAAAGCGGGTGACGGCGCACTTCTTACCTGCGGCGGGGTTTTATCCAGCGCCGCAAGAATTCCTTGATGCCTCCCCTCACTCTCAATTCCATGTAAAGCACTGGCAGCTCTCATACTTCTACTGCCAGGACCCTCCCCACCGGTGAGAAGAAGCTGCCGGGTTACTCGGAGGGTCAGGCTTGACATTTCCGAATCTTTCAATGCCTTCGCCTCTGACTCGGACAGGGAGGCGATCTTGCCTTCGTTGGCTAAGATCCCCATATTATCAGCCCGAGGCCTCATCGGGCTAAACTTGGTGAAGACCTGGGTTAACTTCCGCATCCAGCCAAACTCCATTCGTGAGAAGCTGATGTGAATATTCGGGTCAAACCACGGACCCGATCCGATACTCTGCCAGCACCCTTGCCCCTAATGACATGAACAAGACGATCAAGGGTTTTTTAACGGAAAAGCTCGAGGTAATCCGGAGCATAGCCGGGTTAGAACCTTTTACACTCGAGAACCCCGCCCCCGCTGTAAGCTTTCTGCCTCTTGATTTTGGATTTTAACAAGCTTACCTTTATCCGCTGTTCATGACTCGATATTAACCATTACCCTGGCATTTTCACCTCAGGCCGATAATGGCTTTTGGACGATCAACACTCCTCCCAATTCTGGAGACGCGGAGGAGGAAGATGACGCCGTTAATTCGGATGAAGGTGCGTACTTAACCCCCTTGCGTACATTATATCCTGTCTCCTCTTTTTCCTTATGCTATATCTTCAATACCTTTCAGAACGAGAGGACCAAGACGAGGAAGAAGAATCAGATGGCTGGGAAGAGTCCGCCAGCGAGGAGGACGAGCCGGAGCCGGCCACCAAAGCCGGATCCAAAAGGAAATCCCAGAGGATCGCCCTCCAGGTTTTTATTCCGCTCCCTTGCACTTTAATTTTTGTTCTCATAACGTCATTTCGGGGCTAACCCCACCTTCACCCCTTTTGATCATAAATGAAGGAGCCACCCGCGACTAGGCGCCGAGTAACCCGGAACCATCCAGGCAACGAGGCCCTTAACCCGGGCACTTCATCGCCCCCGGCTCGACACTCTGGTATTTATATCGTAAATAGAAACTCTTTCCGGACATTCCTTTGCAACATGATCTCAAACCTTGCTTGGCATTTTTCAGTATCTTCCGGGTCTAGCAGCGGCTTTCCTTCGGACTTCCCGGTGAACACCGGGTAAACGCCTTCTCCTCACATTATACCGAGCTCTTACCGCCTCTTTCATAACCAAAGACTAATTGTGCCTTCGCACCTTCTTCAGAGCCACGGTTGTTACTAGCGACCAGGAGGACACTGAGGCTAAGGCCCGGGTCGAGAACGAGCCGGCTGATGATGCCTTCACCACAACTGGCGACGAGCAAGCGTCGCCACCGGAGCCAGCTAGGCATGATGCCGGGTATCCAATTGCTTCGCACGCAAGCGAGAAGGAGAAGGGAACAGCTTCGAGCGCGGGAGGGGGACCAGACTCCGACATTCGGATGACCCGGTGCCACCTCCTGTTACAAGAAAAGCTCCTTTTCCCACTTTCCAGGTATCCGAGTCATCTAACTCGGATAACGCTGATTTTAACCAGCTGATGAGCGCTCTTCTCGCCATGAAAGCTTCGGAAGGAAATATCCTAGAGCGTATGGCTGCAGCACATCAGGTAATCTTACTTGATACTTCTTACTATCATCCAGTCCCCAAGTTCCGAGCATAATTTTCTGCAATTATTCGGTACTTCGCATAATAACCTTCTGTAACTATTTTCTCAAAAGGCAATATTCTCGCGATATCCGGCTTACAGTTGCACTCATTCTTTGCAGGCGGAGATAACTCAGTCGGATGAAACATTACTTAAAACTGAGCAGCTCTTGCTTGCGGAAACAAAGCGCAGGGAAACCCTTGAAGCGGAGATAAAGGCTTTGAAAAAAGATGTCTCCAAATACAAGAACAAATACAATGCTGCCCAATCCTCGCTGAATAACCTGTCAACTCAAATTACGGACACTTACCGTATCTTGCTAAGTAAGTTTGCTATTTGCGAATAACTTGCGTATTTCTATATTGCCGCTGTAATAACCGATATCACTGATATGCTTTTGTGTGTTTCGATTGCAGGTGCTAACCTTGCTGCTCCGGAGGAGAACACCGTTACTCAGGCTAAAACTCTGAAAACTGTGCTCCGGACATTTTTTGCCGGCACGAAACTTTTGCTGGATGCTATAAAGTGGCCTTCGGAGGTATACCCGGGCGAAGAAAATCTCATGCAGGCCTTGTCCACAGTGCCTGGATGGATTGAATACTGAAGCGTTCGTCTTGCCGGATCGGGATGACCCGGGCTTTGACGCTGGCGAAGGCTTATTTTCCTAAGCTTGACCCGGCCAAGGTAGTATCCGGGTTCCCGGAATTCAAGGCTGACGGTCTAAGTTTAAACCCCAGGACTTCAAAGCTATACAATCTTCGGTACGTCACTCGGCCACAACTTTGGCAGATAAAATGGATCTAAACACAATTATGAGCTCATATGATTCTGAGGGCAAGGTTATTCTGGTGGAGGCACCCCCTCCTTTTGATATGCTGGAAAAGTGGTCGACTGACCTGGCCAGGAGGAAAGAAGAGGCTGCGAAGAGAGAGACCGAACTAGGCGTAAAGCCGTCTACCTCAACCCCAGCCGTTCCTCCACCTGTCCGTCCTGACGCGAAGAGTCCGAGTAAAACTGCTGGCAAAGCCAAGGAGCAAGTTCAAGACGAAGACTCGGAGAACCACTCCCGGGATGCCGAGTAGGATGATACCTAGTGTTTTGCGTTTCTCGAGACTGATATGATGTTTAGCAATGCGCCTGTGCAACTTTGATACTGATGTTATGACTTTGCGCTTGTTAACTTGTGATAACTCTTTGCCTCTCCCGGCTTTTGATAATCTCGACCCTTGTGTTAAATGTAAGCTTCTCGATACTTTGAACTTTTGCTTTTGATTCCCTTTTGAGACTCGGCTAACCGAGTGTCATAGGTTTTGATAGACGGACTTTTCTTTAAGTCCCCAAGACTCGGAAACTAAGGCTTATGAGCTTTAGTAGTTGAGTAGTTTGTTTCCGTCTCGAAGTCCCCAGTCCCCATGACCCAAAGTGCGAGCTAAGGGGACGTGGCCTTTCTCAGATGACAAACTGCTCCTTACCAAGCTGAAAACCAATAGATGTTCACATAAATACTGAAGTCATGCTTAATACTTGTTGAGTTTCCGGCTATTTGAGCCTTATACTCTGCATGGACTTGTGGTTTTGATGACCCTTTTGATTATCTTGTACTGTAAGCCGGCTTTCGCGTGGATACCATGCTGTTACATCTATACGAAAAACAGGGTCAAGCAAGTCCCATTGGGCTGCATAGTTTGATTGTAATCGTAAGTGAACAGATCATGCCACTTTAGCGCGAGTCACATCGAGCTTAAGTAAGAATAATCAAGAAATTTGGCTCCTTTGTCCGGTTATAAGATTGTAGCCGTACCCGTTTTTTCGAGTAATCAGCCCTCATAACTCATAGGCATCGAGGCCGGGTCTCCGGGTTTGTGATTACTTATTTAAGCACACCAATTCCCGAAGACCTATATGCACGTGACGTATTTTGATGATATTGACGTATTGATAATAACAAGCATTACTTACTTGTAACTGAAGCAAAGACCATGATAAGACTCGAGACCATCTTCTTTATTGATAAAAATTTCTTTTTTGAATCAGCAGGCCGCCTCATTAAAAACCTTCTAGTCCCCTTAGGTACCCTGGATAGGAAAAGGGTGTATGAAACCTGCCGCCCATTACACTGCTTTAGTTATTCTCGAGAGTCGGCCTTGCGTTGGTACGGCCAATGCACACTCTCCACTTGCTACGCCCTTTCATAATGAGTACCGGATTTGCTAGCCAATCCGGGTATACCGTCCTTGAAACGTGATCAGCTGCGGATGGCGGTACGTCTTCTTCTTCCCTGCTAGGAGTTTTGAAAGTATCGCTCCTGATGAAGCCTACCATCTTAGGGTTTTGTTCTGCCCTAACTTTTGCTTTGTCCCCCTCAGGAGTTGGCTTTTTTGACGTTGTCCTCTCTTCTAGGTCTACCTGAGAACGGTAATGTTTGAGCTCTTCCTTCCTGCAGGCTTGCTCGGCCATTGCCGCGTCTCCCTCATCACATTCAGCTGCTATATCTCGATTTCCGTGTATTGTAATGGTCTTCTTGGGACCCGGGATTTTCAGCTGTAGGTACACATAACACGGTCTCGCCATGAACTTGGCATAAGCCGGCCTTCCAAACAATGCATGATAAGGACTGCGCAACTTTACTACCTCGAAGGTAAGCCACTCGACTCGGTAGTTGTCCTTTCACTCTCCAAAAGCTACTTCCAGTGCCACCTTTCCTTCAGGGCATGCCGAGTGACCCGGCACTATCCCGTGAAAAACTGTTGTACTCTTTTGCAGCTGCGATTCCTTTAAGCCCATACGCAGAAAAGTTTCCCAGTACAGGATATTGATACTGCTTCCTCCATCCATCAAGACTTTTTTCAGTTCGTAGCCGTTGACCTGTGGTGCCACTACCAAAGCTAAGACTCCCGGGTGGTCAACTCTGTCCGGGTGATCCTTCCTGCTCCATGTTACCTCTTGTTCTGACCACCTCAGATATCTCGGAACAGCGGAGGAGACCGAATTAACTGCTTGTTTCAGTATCTTCTTATCCTTATTAGAGCCTCCCGTAGTGTGCACATGATACTGACCCAGCTGTTTGGGGTTAGCTTGAAAACCTCCCGCTCCTCCTTGATTGTTACCTTGATTTCCAGCTGGCGGGTTGCCAGCTGGGGGCGGCCCGTTGCCCAAATTTCCACCTAGGCCCGGGCCTCCTCCTCGGCCTGCACCTCGCATGGCTCTGTTCACTTCCTCGTTCTTCCACCTTTGTAAGTCGGCACATTGCTCCAGTGAATGATTGGCCGGCTTGCCGTTCCTGCTATGCTTCGGGCACGCCATCCTAAATATGTCCCAGCTGTTGCTTGGTCTTGGCGGTCCTTGGTAGTGTCCCCCATTGTGATTTCCAGTATTAAAATTTCCTTCGGATCTAGGTCTTGAAGACCCGGCCTCCGTGTTGGCTACAAACTCGGAATTCCCTTCAAACGGTCGTTTGTTCTGGCTGTTTCCATTATTGTTTGGCGCCGATACATTGCCGGTTTTCCCACTGCTGCTTGTGTTTGCTTTTGCTTTCTTGTCATCAACTTCCTCCTCTGTGGTATCCGTTGCCGCGTGTTTGTTGCACGCATCCATTAGCTCTCCCATCGTAACCTCCGCTGCGTTCCTACTAGATTTCATGCGAGTTAGCTTTTGTACTAAAGGAACATACTTACATGTTTTTGCCATAGCTTGTAGCGCGTCTTTAGGTTGGATATCTGTAGATGAGTGGAGTATCTCCATAACCGGCGCACCCAGCTGCGTGCTGACTCTCCTTTCTTCTGAACGCATCTTTCCAAATCATCAATAGTAAATAACTTTCTGCATGTTCCATGGAAGTGCTTGATAAACGCGGTCTTTAACTCCTCCCACGATTTGATCGACTTTTCCGGTAAATTGGTGAACCATAACTTTGCTGCTCCTTCTGACATCATTAAGTACATGAATTTGGCTTGGAGGTTCTCGGATGCGTTGCGAATTGACATTGCCCTCGTAGCTGCTCAGCCACGTTTCTGGATCCATTGTTGGCTCATAATTTACTACTTTCCCCGGTTCTTTGAACTTCTCCGGGTAAGGTTCTGCTCTGATATCGTCCGAGAGGCACTTGGGTCCCGCCAGGGTGGTTGGGGGTGGTCTTACTCGGGAGGCGCGTGACCCGGCTGGGGGTGGCTCGAGGTGCGGCGCCACCGGCAATTCGTGCCCAGCGGATCCGGCCCCGGCTCTTCTGGCCCTGGAACTGTCCACCACCGCCTGCGCTGCTGATACTACTGGTACTGTCTGGATACGCGGTGGAGGCGGCATTTGCTGCTGCTCTTCCCTTCGTCGTGCCGCACTTGCTTGGACATTGCCCTGTTGCTGACTGGCGTACGGCGTCCCATGCATTCCGCTTCTATGATCCGGATAATTGGCTTGCTGCGCTACCGCGGTGTGTAGCAGATCGATTGCTCGTCGGGTCCCTTCCGCATGAGGCGAGTCTCCCACAGGAATCTGGTTTAATGCGAGCGTTGCTGCGTACACGTTGTCCATGGGATTGTTGTAATGACCTGCTGGTGTGCGGAATCGTGATGGTGGTGGCGGCATGGTATTGCCGGCTATCGCCCCTGTCTGTGGCAAAGGTAACCCGGCTGGCGCGTTTACCGGATGTGCTCCCGTTGACGGTCGCGGTATGGTCCCTTGGTTCGCCGGTGGAATCGGCTGATCTTGAGGCGTGAACACCAGGGCAGTTGGGTTAATAACCCCTCCTGTTGCCGGCAGCATAGTTCGGTGCCTCTGGTGCATCCTTGTCGTTTCCTCCCGGAGCCGGGTTTCTCGGTCATCCAATTCGCGCTTCAGCGCGACCATCCCCTGCCTTTCTGCTTCCACTTGCCTTCTTTGCTGCTCCAATGCGCGACGAGCCACGTCCAGGTCTCTTACACGCTCTGCCGCGTTTTCTGGGGTAATAACTGTGGCCAAGACTGTGGGGTCCAAAATCAAGTTATTATCAAACAGAGCCGGGTGGCGCGGGTTCGAGGTGCCCGCCCCCGGTGTTCGGTTTGCTTGGAACCCAAACATATTTGCGTGCCGCTCCTCGTCTGCTGGACGACTGGTGACAGATGCTGACTCTCCATCGACCTGGACCAAGACCGGGTCAACTGCACCTTGCTGCTGGGCCGCTGCCTGAGCCGCCCCGGCTGGCGCCGCGGCCGCGTTTTCTTGATTGAGATTGGTCGCGGGAGCCGCATAGACTGCAACCCGGCGCATGATGCCCGGTGTAGATTCGTACTGCTCTTCCTCGCTGTTTTCCCTCTCATATCGGTCCTCCGACAAATCTCGTATAGACTCGGTATCATCCTCCCTCTCTATCTGACCCGTTGTTCCAATCGACTCTTCTTTTTCCGATTGGACATACATGTCTTCTCCTGACACAGAATCAGATTCAATATTATCACAATTCGAACTGGGAGTACATACCACACCGACGAAGACGTTGACGCTGCCGACTGTCACGATGGATCCGGTTTCGAGGTGATCCGACCCTGGCCCCCAGCCAGAATCGTCTACCATCTTCTCTCCTTTGCTGTTGACGTAGATTTCTCCGACGATGAGGTTCTTCATGCTCTTCCGAGCTTCTCCCGTGATGTAAACACCTTTGGACGCAGGCCCCACGGTGGGCGCCAACTGTCGTGGGATAATCACGGCAGATGTTACCGGGGGTAACTGATCTTGGGGCAAGTCGACACAGGTATTCGGGAGAGGGTTTAGCTCGAAAGAAGACATGGCGGAAAGCAATCTAAGAACCGGAAAACAACTCGCCGGATCTCAATATGAATTGTACTGGATACTCGATAACAGGCGTTACAACTATGACTTGAATCTCTGGCAAACTAAACCTAGGGGCCGGTTTATAAAGCACCCGTACACCCCTAACTTGCCCTTCAAGGCACATCTCGAGTCCTATTCGAACTCCACATACAAAACCCCAACTCTCCTTACCACAGCCCACAATCCGGGTTACGAATCTCACTAGCCTTTGGGCCCTCCGGCAATCTTTTCACCCCTGGCCGGATAGCGCTCAGCACACCTCGGGCCGGATTATATCTTGAAGTGAGCCTACCGGGTTACTATCCCCCCATCAACGCGCGCATTAGGCAGCAGGAGAGGCTCAATGAGCTAGTACTAGAGGCTGCTAGGCAGAATGAGGAGTTCCGAAAAGCCAACCCGGGTGCTGGAGCTTCTCAGGTGGTGCACTCGCATGCGGCTAGATCTAACGATCAGGCCTCATCACCGCATCCCAGCCGCGAGAAGGAACGGAGTGAGCATTCCGGCAGAGACAGGCAGATGCAGGTGTACGACCCGGTTGTCGCCGCAAAACAGCACGCTGTGGCGCGACAGTCCGGTCAAAAACACAACACTGCAGGAGCAGGCTATCAAGCCCAAAAAGCTGACAGCCAGGCCCGAGATGGAGAGCGCCCAGGCCCTTCTCAGCATCCAGTTGCTCAGCCTGCTCGGCAGAGGCAGCAGCCGCGTGCAGTCGCACTAGCCGCCAACCCGGTGGAGCAACCTGCAGTCGTGTAGGTGGATAGATACGATGATGGCTACTCGGCAATGGGGTTGGCTGGCTATGACATCCTGGATCGCGTGGGTGAGCGTGTGCTGGAGCCCAGTGATGCCAGGCACAAGCTGGACCGAATCAGCCTGTCCGCGCAACTCGAGAGCAAGGGGCCACCTGGCCCAGAATGCTTTGGTCCCCGCATCATGACGGAGCCGTCCGTGAAGCAGTTCCAGCTCGCTAGGGGGACCAAGTGCTACGACGGCAGCACCAAGCCGGAAGATTGGCTCAATGACTATGTCACAGCCGTGCACATTGCAGGCGGCAACCGGAGGTGGGCCGTGCGATACATCCTGCAGATGCTCAAGGGACCGGCAAGAACTTGGCTCAACAACCTGCCCAAGCACAGTATCAACTGCTGGCTTGACTTCGCGGAGGCTTTCGTCAGCAACTTCACCAGCACCTACCGGAGACCGAATAGGCCGCAGCAGCTATCCGCTTGCAGGCAGCGGGAAGAGGAGACAGACCGGGAGTATCTTACTCGGTGGAGTACTCTGAGGAACACCTGTGAGGGTGTGAATGAGGCCCAGGCCATCACTTGGTTTGCGCAGGGTTGCAGACATGGCAGCATGTTGTGGCAAAGGCTCCAGAGGGAGATGCCGAGTACTCTCGCTGAGACCATCCGGATTGCGGATCAGAACGCACTCGGTGACCCGACACAGCCCCTTCTTGATGCTGCTGAGCCGAGAAGGAACTACAACATAAACACCAGCAAGCGCAATGAGTTCCGCAAACAAGCGCAGAGGTGACCGGATTGATACCCGGTACGATCCGGAGGAGGTGAATGTTGTGGCAACCGGAGCTCGGAGTAGCCAAAGGCCAAAAACTGCTGGAGCCCAATACGGGCAGAACCAGAATCAGGGCCACGGCAACAAGAAGCCATACAGCGCTTCCCAGCAGGGTAGCGGCAACTCGGGTCCGACACCGAACTTTGTCTTCAAGGACATGAAGGATGGCCCATGCAGCTTCCATACTCGGCATCCCGCAAGACCTGCCAACCACACTACATGGTAGTGCAGTTGGTGGGAAGAAATCAAGAATGAGGGTCTGCCCCCTCCTCCTCCTCTACCAGCTGCGAATGCCGCTGTACATCCTGCTCGCGCACCCGCTGCTCGGCCTCCGGCTTTCCCGAAAAGAGAGAATGTGAACCAGGTGGCTTTAGGAGCCAACTGCCACTTCAACAACGATGGCTACCGCAACAACAACAACAACTACTACTACACCCGCAATAACAACAGAGGCAACAACAACAACAACAACAACAACAACCAAGGTAACAACAACAACGGCAACAATGGTGGCGGAGACCGCAATCGGTATCAGGAGCACCACGAGAGCTATATGATTTTCACCTCTGAGCCTGTCGACAAGAAGTCTCAGCACAGGCGTGCCATGGAGGTCAATGTCGTGATCCCTGCTGTTCCTCACTACATGCACTGGTGCAACCAAGAGATCACGTGGTCCAGAGCGGATCATCCTAAGGTGATGCCCAATCCGGGTAGCTACGCCTTGGTACTGGATCCTACCTTCTTGGGCCCTGAGAAGAACGTGAGGTTCAGCAAGGTACTGATTGACAACGGCAGCAGCAACATTTGTGTACAGAGACACGCTTGAGAAGCTCGGTATGGCCGAGAACATGCTGCTACCTAGCAAGACCACTTTCCATGGCATTGTGCCAGGAGTCTCTTGCAATCCGATTGGCCGAGTATGGATAGACGTGCTATTCAGCACCAGGGAGAACTGCCGCACAGAGAGCCTGCAGTTCGAAGTGGTGGATCACCAGAGCCCTTACCACGCTCTACTCGGCAGGCCTGCACTGAGCAGGTTCATGGCCTCTACTCACACTGCATACCTGAAGATGAAGATCCCTGGTCCCAATGGCGTGATCACCATCTCTGGTGATTACAAGAAGTCCATGGAGTGTGCTTCTGCTGGTTCTCAGTTGGCTGAATCCATGGTGATTGCTGCCGAGAAGAAGATGTACGAGGTGGTGGCTATGGCGCAATCCGCGCAAGCTGGTGCGCCTGGCATGCCGAGTTCCCAGCACGGGACGGCGTTCCAGGCATCTCAGGAGACAAAGAAGATCCAGGTTGACCCCGAGTTTCCCGACCGAGTTGCTATCATTGGCTCCGGGTTGGGGGAGAAATAGGAAAGTGAGCTCATCCACTTCCTCCGTGAGAATCGGGACGTGTTCGCCTGGTCCAATGAAGATCTGTCAGGTGTCCCGAGGGAGTTGGTTGAGCACTCGCTACATGTGCGTCCTGACGCCAAACCAGTGAAGCAGGCTATGCGCCGTTTCGGAGATGAGAGAAGGAAGGCCATCGGTGATCAAATCACCAAGCTGCTGATAAGCAATTTCATCATGGAGGTGCTGCATCCGGATTGGCTAGCCAACTCGGTCATGGTTGAGAAGAAGAAGGAGGACCCTAAGGCCGCTACCGCGTGGCGCATGTGCGTCGACTACACCGACTTGAACAAGGCCTGCCCCAAGGATCCTTTTCCGCTACCTCGCATCGATCAGGTGATCGATTCCACTGCTGGTTGTGAACTGTTGTCTTTCATAGATGCCTACTCTGGTTTTCACCAGATAGCTCTCAACCCTGCTGATCAAATAAAGACTGCCTTCATTACCCCGTACGGGGCTTATTGCTATCGTGTCATGTGTTTCGGGTTGCGGAATACGGGTGCCACTTATCAGAGATGCATGCAGAAATGCTTGCATGACCAACTCGGCAAAAATGTGAAGGTGTACGTAGATGACATTGTCATCAAAACGAATAAAACACATACTCTTCTTAGTGACCTCGAGGAAACTTTCGCTAACTTGCGTAAGTATAAGATGAAGCTGAACCCGAGTAAATGCACCTTTGGCGTCCCGGCTGGCAAGCTACTCGGCTTCTTGGTATCCAGTCGGGGCATTGAGGCCAATCCTTCAAAGATAAAAGCTATTGAGAGCATGTCTTTGCCGAGATCCCTGAAGGATGTGCAAAAGTTCACTGGTTGCTTGGCATCTCTGAGCCGTTTCTTGGGTAGAATGGGCGAGAAGGCCCTGCCTTTGTATCAATTGATGAAGAAAAGCGACAAGTTTGTCTGGACGCTGCAAGCGGATGTGGCATTCAAAGAGCTAAAGGCAATGCTGGGTAGTGCTCCCATCCTGGCTAGTCCGCTACCCAAGGAGCCAATGCTACTATACATTGCGGCTACCAATCGAGTGGTAAGCGTGGTGATCGTGGTAGAGCGAGAAGAGGAAGGCAAAAGTGTGCAGAGGCCAGTATATTATCGCAGTGAGGTGCTGTCCAGCTCCAAACAGAACTACCCTCACTACCAGAAGATGACTTACGGTGTGTACCTGGGCGCCAAAAAGCTGAAGCACTACTTCCAAGAACACCGCATCACAGTGGTGAGCTCAGCTCCCATCTCGGATATCATGGGCAACAAGGAAGCGAGTGGCAGAGTAGCCAAGTGGGCAATCGAGCTGGCCGCGTACGCTCCCGCGTATGCGAGAAGAGAAGCCATCAAGTCTCAGATCCTGGCAGAATTTCTGGTGGATTGGGCTGAGGTGCAATATGAGCCTCCTACTCCGGTATCCAACTACTGGAAGATGCACTTTGATGGCTCCAAGATGAAGGAAGGCCTTGGTGCTGGCGTGGTGCTTACGTCAGCTAAGCGAGATCAACTCAAGTATGTGCTGCAAATCCATTTCAAGGCGTCCAACAATGTCGCAGAATACGAGGCCGTAGTGCATGGCTTGAAGGTAGCAAAGGAAGTTGGTGTGCAGCGCATCATATGCTTTGGAGACTCGTATCTAGTCGTGCAACAGGTTTCTGGCACTTGGGATGCTCTGGATGCCAACATGGTGTCATACCGCTTCCTGGTTCAAACCATGACAGGATTCTTTGAAGGTTGCGAATTCCAACACATACACCGAGCAGAGAACGAGGCAGCAGATGAGCTGTCCAAGTTGGGGTCTTCTCGGCAGTACATCCCGGCTAGGATTGCCTTGGAACATTTGAGAAAGCCATCCATCAAGCCATCCCCCAACTCGGAATCCATTTTCGTTCCTTCTCTGCCTAATGAAGAAGTAGTTCCAATGGAGATCGACTGGGAAGGTGCAAAAGAGGACCCGGGGACTGCAGTCTCCATCCCGGGGACTGGCGCCTGCAACCCGGGGACTGCCCCTCCCTACTCGGGGACTGCTCCTCCTTACTCGGGGACTACCCCTCTCAGCTCGGGGACTGTCGCATTCCTTGAAAAAGTCCTTGCAAACCGGTCGGGGCTGCAAAGAGTCAACCCCAATCCAGAAAAAGACGCAGCAGTGGTTGTCCCAATGGAAGTGGACGAACCAGCATTTCCTGCACGGGAGACGCCGAGTTGGGACATGCCCATATTATCCTTTCTCAAGGACGGCACCCTTCCAGATGATGAGGTTACCGCAAGGCAGATTCAGAGAAGATCCAAGGGCTACACCATCTTCAGAGAAGTGCTGCATAAAAGAAGTGCCACTGGCGTGCTACAACGTTGTGTGGAACCGGAAGAAGGAGAAGAGATTCTGGTGGAAATACACCAAGGGTAATGCGGGCATCACGCCTCTTCTCGGGCTCTGGTCAATAAGGATTTTCGGCATGGCTTCTTCTGGCTCACTGCTTTGAAGCAAGCGGAAGATATCGTGAGGAAGTGCAACGGCTGTCAGAGATTCGCAAGTAAGATTCACATGCCTTCTTCCGAATTGAAAACAATTCCCATCACTTGGCCATTTGCTGTTTGGTGTCTGGATATGGTTGGTCCCTTCAAACCGGCTAGAGGCAGGATGGCACACATCTTGGTCATGGTTGACAAATTCACCAAGTGGATTGAAGTGAAACCTATTCGGAAGTGTGATGGAGCTACTGCTGTGAGTTTCCTGAAGGATGTGATCCTGAGATACGGCTACCCGCACAGCATCATCATAGATAACGGCACTAACTTTGCCGAGGGAGCCATGGTGAGATTCTCCAGAGATAAACATATCCGGCTAGATGTCGCGTCTGTCGCGCATCCCGCGTCCAATGGGCAGGTGGAAAGAGCAAATGGCATGGTGCTTGCAGGCATAAAGCCAAGGCTTATTGAGCCGTTGCTGAAAACACCAGGGTGTTGGCTAGACGAGTTGCCAGCGGTGTTGTGGAGTCTAAGGACTACCCCTTACCGGTCAACCGGCTACACGCCATTCTTCTTGGTTTACGGGGCTGAGGCCGTGTTGCCAATCGACTTAGAGCATGGCTCCCCCCGAGTAACCCTCTACACTGAGGCGGAGGCGAGAGAAGCTCGGGAAGATGACGTTGACCTGCTAGAAGAAGCAAGAGAGCTCACTCTGTCACGCTCAGCTGTTTACCAGCAAAACCTGAGGCGTTATCACAGCCGAAAAGTGAACCCAAGGGTTTTCCGAGAAGGAGACATGGTCCTTAGGCTCGTGCAGCGCACAGCTGGGATGCACAAGCTATCCCCTCCGTGGGAAGGGCCGTTCATTGTGAGCAAGGCTCTACACAATGATGCGTACTACCTTGTAGATGCGCAACCACCACAGAAGAACAGGCCGGATAAAGCTGGGGAGGAATCCAAGCGCCCCTGGAATGTAGCTCTACTTCGTCGCTTTCATTCATGAGCAAAAAGTGTGTATGTACTCTCTTATCCGAGTTAAACTCCTACTCTGCAATCTGAAATTGAACTCGGGGACTGCCCTCGTCCAAAATTGCTCTAAGTGTTTCTATCCTGCCGTATCTTGGTCTACTCGGTTGCTACGCTTAGAATTTCAAAAGCATACAAAGTAGTGTGTTTATACTCACCGGACACTCTGCGACTCTGCTGCTGTCCGCAAACCGGCTTCATGGCAAGCCAGAGAACAAGCCAAAGAGTCAATGAACACATGAAAAATTGCAAAGGGAAGGACGCGTGTGGCAACCGAATAGAGTGTTTTTTACTGTTTGTTGTTAACTTTTTCGGCTATGTGGTGGGTAGCGTTACTATGACTGTTTCCAAGTGTCTAAGTATTTGAAACCCCAACTTTGAACCCTTATGACTCGAATACCAAAAAAGCAACAAGTTGCAGGTAAGAGCTGAGATAAAAAGGAAGGGTGGATGAAAAGTGCAACTCGGGGACTCGCATGATAACGCAACCCGGCATCAAGCCAGAGCTGCTCAAATTGCTAAGTATAAAACATCAAGTGAAATAAAACTGAGTAGCAACGGGAAGATAAATCGTTTGATACATCTGCACCCGGCATTCCGGGGATCTGATAAAAAGTTTCGAGGCATAAGTGTTGCAGGACAGAACTAGTTCGATGTAGCGGTGTTTTCCAAGTTGGCTTGGGCGGCATCTGCTTCGGGGTTGGCAGCAGCTTGATCGGAGGTGGCGGTGGCCACCGAGATGGGGTCCGTAGCGGATGTAGAAGCATTGGACTGAGAGCGGGGTTGCGCCGTGTCGTCGAGTGCCGCGCCAGAGGACGAGCCCATCTCGGGAGCTGCACCCTGGGTCGCCAAATCGGCAATAATGGTGGCATCCTGGCTCTCGGCTTCCTCGTCGCTACCCGCGGCAGCCTTGCCCTTCCCCTTCTCGGCACCTGTGTTCTCGAAGCAACCTAAGTCATCTGACTCGGTTTCCTCGTCTTCATCATCATCATCACCCTCCGCGTCCGTATCGGGCTCAGTGAGTCCTTCGATGAAGCGCGCGGTGTCCGCGTAGGAGGCGATCTCATATGCGACTGCCTGGCGGCGAGTCACACACTCGGGATCCTTCTCCCACTTGGAGTTCTGGCGCATCTCGAGGATGGTGTTGAGATTGAGATTCTCATACCAGCTGCAAATGAAGAGCAGGAGCATGTCGGCGCCTGCCCGAGCTACGGATGCGCGCCATTTCTTCAACTCGGCTTTGACGCTGTTGAGCTTCTCGGCTAGCGTGCGGATGGTCCTTGGCAAAGGTTCTTGGGGCCAGAACAGCGCATGCAGCTTGAAGGCCGTGGATGCCAAATCAGTGCCCATGCCCCTCAGCCGCTGAACTTGCCCCTGCAGATTCGTGAAGCTATCTTCAATGGAAGCCTTGGTGTCCAAGGGCAGTCCCTTCTCGGTTCGAAGTTCTTGTGCCTTGGACAGGGCAGGCTTGCAAGCCGAGCAGAGGTCGGGAAAAATTTCTGAAAATGCTATCCGAAAGGATTAGAAACAGAGGCAGAGGCAGAGGAAAGATACAAATCAGGACACAAAGAGGGAGAAGGAAACAGGAGGGCGCAGAGGAGCAAGAACTTACTGTTCAGGTCGTAGAGTAGCGATTGTAGCTTCCTCTTCCACGACTCCTCGTCCGCGATATGCTTCTCTTCGACCTTGCGGAACTCGGCCAGCTGGCTCATGAGGTCCACGTTGCTCTTCTTGAGCACCTCGTTCTCCAACTCGAGGGCCTGTTGCTTGGCCTTGAAGGTTGCCTCCATCTGGTCCTTCTCGGCAGTCAAGTCTATGGCATCCTGGAGGGCAGCCCTCAATTGGACTTGCAGCGGCTCCATCTCGGTGACGTGCTTGTTCTTGAGCTCTACCTCTAGGCCCTCAAGCTGCTGCTTCACCTCAGCAGGTTTCAAGCAGTCAAGATGCTCCTCGCGGAACTTCTTGTACTCTTCTGTGGACAGAAACAGCACGATGAGCAAAGTAACCAACAGAAAGGAGATAAGCAAGCGGGAAGACGGCAACCCACCTTCCAGCTCTTTAATCTTGCTCTCGGCGGAGGCGCTGAAGACATAGTAGTGCTGGTGCTGCTCCTGCAGTTCTTTGAGTTTTTCTGCAGAGTTAACAGGGTTAGAGCAAAGAGAAAAATCCGGGCGTAAACACAAAACACACTAACCGAATAGCTAAAAGGATTACCTTCCATTGCAGAGAGCTGGAGGGCACAATCAACGGTTGCTTGCTCTGTCTCGGCATCAGTCTTGCGCTCCTTTTCCAGGGCCTCAAGGCGCCTCTTGGCGATAGAATGATTCCAGAGCAGACGTCGGTAAAGGATTGTTCTCTTCAAAAGGCTATTCTGAGAAGGAGAAAGAAAAAGCGTTAGACATAGTTTTGAAGATTTGGCCCGAGAAGACGGCAACTCGGTTGAGTACCCGCCTACTCGGCCCAAATCTCGGGGACTGGATGGTGGTTAAGGAGAAAGAGAAGAGTAGAAGAAGAAGGAAATCGCAACTCAAAACAATAAACCGCAACTCGGAAAAATCAAACAAAACTTACAGCGTAGGTTTGCTCGAGATCTTCTGCAGCTTTGCGGTGGACGAACAGTTTCGCGGCCAGCGTGCTGGTGGCGGACGAGATAGTCATTGGATTGTAGCCAATGTCCGCCTTGTTCCAGTCGGTGCGCCAATGGTCCAGCGGGCCCAAGGTCATGCCATCCCAGGTCGGGTTGCCAAGGAAATCGCTCTCCCACACCGCGTCGATGAAGCCTTCCCGGTCGATTATCTGCTCGAACCCTGCGGACTGCACCTCAGTCTCTTGGGCCTCACGCGAGAAGATCGAGAGGGCCTTCTTCTTCTTCTCCGACAACTTGGCATCCACAGCTGTGGCTTGCTTGCCCTTTGTAAGCGCGGCTTTCTTCTCACCCGCGGTCAGTTTGATGTCGTACTGCTGGGTCGTCCGCACCATGTAGGGCAGGTAGCCAGGTGGATCTTGAGCGCTTGATCCTGCGCCTACGCCAGCGGAACCGCCAGAAGCACCCGCGCCAGCAGAACTGCCAGGAGCACCAATGGTAAGCTGCCCAGCTTTCGCGGCAGGCTTCGCGGGTAGTTTAGGCGGCGGTATCTTGGCAGAATCCAGCGCGGCATTGCGCGGTGGGTTCTTGCGGACTGCGGCCTCAGGCTGAGTAGCCTGCTTCTCGGCAGCACCGGTCTTCTCGGTGTCTTGTTTGGCTGGAGGGTTTGCCAGGGTCTTGGTCTTCTTCGCTGGAGGGCTGGAGGCGGTAGGTGGAGCAGCCGGGTGGGTACGCGGTACGGAGGGCTGGCTAACCGGCGCAACGTCCGGTTGTGCGTGGCTCTGTGGGTTCTGCTCCACCGCAAGTGTCTCAACCCGCTGCTCGGCAGCGGGATCTGGTTGTACGTCTTCTTGTTCGTCTACCCGCGGCTGGGCCGCGGGGTCATCTCGGTCAGTAGCATCAGTGTCCTGCTGCTCCTGGGTCTCATCCCGCTGCTCAAGAGCGGCATGATCCTGGTGCTCGGCGTCCTGTTCGGCGTTCTCCCCAGCTGAAGCAACGGGGGGAGAAGGGGGTCTCTCGTCGTGAGCAACATCCTGCGCCTGTTGTTCCGCGCTGGCCTGCTGCTCCGCCTCCATGTCCTTGACACCAACGCCCGTATCTTCGGCGTTGGTACCTTCGTCTTCTTCTTTCACGGGCGAGGGCGCACGCGGCTCATCCCGCGCCGCGGTCTCGTCCTCGTCAGAAAGGTCGATGAGCTCGTCGATGTCAATGGCGGATCTCTTCTTGGATTTGGTGGGAGCGGCAGCAACATCAGCGTCCAAGGGGGCGCTAAAGAGAAAAAGTGATTCAGGAAAAGAAGAGAGAAAGAAGAAACCGAGAAGCAGCAGTATAATAAGGGATTCAGGAAAAACAGTGACAGCAGATTATAACTTGGAAGAAAATCACTTACCCTGCACGAGAAGGGGGTGGCCGTCTCCCAGAGACCTGCTTGGTCTTCTTCTCGCCCTTCTTGGCCTTCTTGGTGGCGGGCTTTTGGGCACCGCTACCCGCCCTCTTCCGAGTGGTGGGAGCAGCAACCGCAACCAGATCCACGTCGAGGACGTCCTCGTCCTCTTTGTCAACATCAGCGTCATCTGCAGAGTAGAGGAGAAGAAAAAATTGAGAAGCGGAAAGAAAAGATGGGTTGCGCTACCCGCGACTAGAGAGGCGAACTCGGTCACCTTCTTCTTCGTCCTCGGACCAATCCCGAATGGATGTATCGACGGAGCGCTTACCCTGCTGCACGGCGTGAGGGATACAGAGGGTATCCGCAGTGTCGTAGGAGACCTCGTCGTCCTCTTTTCGATCTGCGCTCCAGTTGGCCTCGAAGCGCTCCTCGCTCTCAGTAAGCTGGCGAGCAAGGCGCTGGAAATATAAGAAAGCAACACGAATCAGCTGAGAAGTATAAGGCATTCTACCCGACATGGCGTGAAAACACAAAGCACACGAAGCCTAACAGACATTAGCAAGTGCCCTATTCGACATGGCGTGCAAACACAAAGCACACGAAGCCTAACAGACATTAGCAAGTGCCCTACTCGACATGGCGTGCAAACACAAAGCACACGAAGCCTAATAGACACTAGCAAGTGCCCTAATCGACATGGCGTGCAAACACAAAGCATATGAAGCCTAAGGAATACTACTAAGTGTCCTACTCGGCACAGAGTACGAATACTAAGAATACCTAGCTAGAAGGCTATCTACTCGGTGTCACTATGCAGGAAACGAGATGTGAAGTACTAACCCGCTTAATTGGCTTCGTGCGGCTGTACGGCACGAAGCCGTACTGCCAGTTGTCAGTAAGGCCGGTGCTCATGATGGAACGCGCCCAGACGGCCACATCCGCGTTGCCGAGCTCGAACGTGGTTGTCCGGGTGCAATCTCTATTGCCGCCCATGAAGCACATGAGGTGCGCACGGCGCTGCAGCGGGAGCACTCGCCTGGAAATCCAGCAGGCGATGGGGTCGTCGTTCTTGAGCCCCAACTCCTTCAGCTGGGCGAGGCGTGTGTTGACCTGCTTGATGTCGCCTTCTAGCGGAGGCTTGTACCCCCAATTCTGCCCAGTAGGAGCTGTGTTGGTCCACCTGGGGAGATTGATCTGGTCCACGGGAGGCACTCCTTCCTCGGCAGAGATGTTCTTCACGTAGAAGAAGGATCTCTGCCATTTGCGCACGGAGTCGAGGCCCTTGACGCGCGGATGGTTGGTCCCGCTGCGCTGCACCATCATAGCGCTGCCGGTCTCGGTCATGCCACGGCTGCTTTCCGTGCTACCCGGCTTGGACACGCTCTGCTTCCTGAAGAAGAAGTAACGTGCCCAGGTCATCGGCGTGGGCCGCACGCCCAAGAACGCCTCGCACACCACGGCGTGGTATGCGAGCATCACCATGGCGTTCGGCGGCAGGTGGTGCGGCTGGATCCCGAAATGATTGAGGAAGGAGCGGAAGAAATCCGACATGGGTAGCCCGAATCCCCGCGCGAAGTGCGCGAGGAACACCATGTGCTCGCCCGCCTCCGGGGTGGGGACGAGCTCGCCGTCGGGATGCCGGCAGCGGACGCCGGGAGGAACGCGCCTGGTGTTTACCAGCCACTGGCAGTCATCTGCCGTGACCTCGGATCCAGCCCATCCGGCGCGGGCGTCATCATCGCGAGCCATTGAGAAGGAGAGGAAATTGGATGGAGATTTGGTGGGAATGGGTGGAAAGAGCTAGCCTTTCGGCGTCGCGAGAGCTCGGCGCTGCAGTAAGATGCACGGCGGCGAAGAGCTCGGTGGCGGCGGAGATGTGAAGGGGCAGGGAGAGAATGAAGGCAGGAAGAAGAGAAAGGAGTTACCGAGGGAGTATTTATACCTCCCCTCGGGTTTCTGTTACAGTCGAGGTTAGTGGGATCAGTCGTGGCGGAAATCGTGCGACGTGGGGTGTGTGGGCCAGTTAGAAACGCACACAACGCAGGAGGCGCGCGTAACGGCCGCAATTGATCCCACGACGCGATCGTGGGTAATTACTGCACTTGATGGGACCTAACGGGCCAATGGGCCCAGGTCGCAGTGATGGGCGCGTGGCCTGTGATATCCCGGGCACCGAGGCGTCGGGGGTACGGGAACGTGACACGTGCCCAGTTGCAATGCGGAAAGGCGGATTTGGTCTGCCACGCCCAGATTCTCTCCAGAAATTCCGCAAAGTCCTTTTACTCGGCGACAGAGAAGAGAAAAGGCCCTATTCGGAAAAGAAGAAACTCGAGACAGAATTAAGGGCTACTCGGAGGTTCTACTCAGCAACCTAAGGCTCAAAACAAGATTGGTTTTTAAGCTGGCAGAGCCCAGTGAACAAGTTCGCAAGACTCTACCAGCTTCGGGGACTAATGTTGGGGGGTTACCCCCGAGTAGGGTAAAGGCAAGTGCTAAGGGCAAGATCAGAAGAGACGTTTGGCAGAGTAGCTGGCTACCCGGTACTTGCTACCCGGTCGACTGCTATTCGGCCGTACACACTGATAGCCAGAAGGAAGAATCAAGGAAGTTGTTCTCCTCCGAGTAGAGGAAGTGGTCCGAGTAGAGATGGCGGTCTCCTACTCGGGCCAGAAGTCAAAGGAGCCGTTCTGACACAGGATCCCGCGTATCCTGGGTCCGTACTGCGGCACTGTTCATCTGCAGAGCGCGTGCTTATCCGCGCCAGGGTGTCAGCAGGGCGTCGCAGGTTAGGGGGGGCCTACCCCGTGACAGCGTCAGTGATAACAGATCAGCTTCTTGGTTTTTCACAACGACTTTACACATGAAGACAAGCTAGGAAGCCAAAGTGGTCAGCGGGAAGCTGGAAGCGTACAGTGTGCACACTATGTCGACATCTTGGCTGTATCCGGCTGGGCACCAGTATATAAGGTTCCCTGCCTCCTCCTGCGCGAGGGACGAGACTACGAAGGGCTACAGTTACCTAGAGAGAAGGGTGGCTACTCGGTTGTAGGAAACACTCGTACTGTGGCTACTCGGTGAGACACGAATACAAAGAGAGAAAGGCAGGAGTAGGGGTTTTACCTCCACACGAGGGCCCTGAACCTGGATAGATCTTGTTGTTCACAGTGTTAGCTTCATACTCACGTGGCTACTCGCTGCGTGATCCCTCCCCGAGCGCCTCCAGCGTCCATCGTCCCCACATCTTTAGCCATCCTATGGCATCTGCCGTGACACCACCACGACACCAAGTTTGTTCTATTGACTCAAGAGGAGTATGATTCCGGGAGTGATGAAGAAGAAGAAAACCCAAATGAAGTGGCCGCTCTTGCTATTGCTTCTACTCCATCATCTTCATCTCTCTTTGAATCCCCCAATGAAAATCATCCTCAACGAAATGCCAAGTGCTTCATGGCTAAGGCCACGGAGGTATCACCTTCCTCCAACTCTAATACCCCTAGTGAACTAGAACATCTTGCTAGTCTTAGAGTAGAAGATGAAAGGCTCTCCTTGGAACATTTTATCTCTAACATGCAAGGTGAGACCAAGAAGTACTTTGAGCATCTCATGAGCCAATTGGGAGAGGCCCAAGAAGCTCTTGAGAAGAAAGGTGAGGTTGAAAGAAGGGATGCAGATGAAATTGCATCCCTCTCTATGACTCTTGAGGAAGAGCATGATGGTAGAATTTCTCTTGAGGAGGAACTTGAATCTATTGAAGAAACTCATAATGAACTTGTCTCTAACATCACTAAGGAACGTGATCTTGCTATTGCTAAATATAAAAAGGCTAAAAAGGATAAGGTCGAGTTTGGGGTTGGTCATGGTAAACTAACCGAGGAGTTTGAAAATCTAACCAAGGCTCACAAAGCTTTGGAGAGCCAACACTCTTCCCTCAAAGAGTTTCATGAACAACTTAAAACTCAACTTAATCAACCTAACAACCCTATAACCTCCACTTCTTCTTGTGATCATGCAAATATTATTGAGGAAAATGCTAGGTTGAAGGATGAGCTAGCAAGGCTCAAGGGAAAAGGCCCTCAAGTTGAGAAGGTTGTGATCTGCACCCCACAAGTGGTTGCCCCTAGCTCTAATGTGGTCATTGCTAGACCACTATTGAATGCTCCAAGGCAACAAGTGGGAAAGCAAGGTCTTGGCTATGTAGCCAAGAAGAAAAACAAGAAGAAGACCAACAATGGTGCTTCGGGTGGTATTGTCATTAGGGACAACACTACTCGTAGCATACCCGCTCAAGCAAACAATGTTGCCTCGAGTAGTAGTGTCATGAGAGACAACACTACTCGTAGCACCTCCGCGGGAACTAACAATCCACACCATTTCTTATATGTTGATTATTATGGTGTTGTGCAAGCTAAATATGTTGGTCCTATTGAGGGTTTCATTGACTATACTATTTGGGTTCCAAAGACCCTTGTTGCTAACATGAAGGGACCTTCCTCGGGTCCTAACTCTAGTCAATGATCTCTTACAGGACTATGCTTCCGGTGGGACTAAATGGATAATTGATAGTGGATGCACTAGCCATATGACTGGAAGCAAAGAACTTGTGACGGAGTTGCGCCCAAATGACATACAAGCAACCGTTACTTATGGAGACTCGTCCTTGTCTAAGCTATCCGGATTCGGCAAGGTTGTGGTTGCTCCCGATATCACTATCGTGAACGTCATGCTTGTCGAATCCCTTGGTTACAATTTACTTTCTGTCCGCTCTCTTGGAAAGATGGGTTTCTCCGTCTTTTTTATGTTGATATTGTGGTCCTTTTGAGGAGCAAGACTCTTGACGTCGCTTACGTGGGACATGTTGAAAATGAGTTGTTCGTGGTAAACTTTTCGAAGTCTACCAACTCTCAAACAATGTGTCTTTTCGGAAAGGCAGACGTGGGATGGTTGTGGCATCACCGCTTGTCCCATGTCAACATGAGAACTTTGCAAAGTGATGGGGGGATGCTAACCCGGTATGTCAAGATCCGAGGAATAACCCGGCCCAGAGACAGTGAGTAGGATACGGCTAGGGATAAAGATGTTTGTGGAGGCCCAAGCTCGTGGGCCTAATGACCCGGATTGTGGGTGTTGTAAAGGAAAGTTAGGGTTAGCACGCCGTGTCTGGGTAGGACCCGGGTGTGCCTTGTAAAGTAAGTTAGGGGGTACGGGAGCTATATAAACCGACCCCCGGGTATAGATTGAGAGAGATCTAAGAACCCTAGCAATATCGTGTGGTATCGAGTATCCAGTGTAAACCCTAATCGAGTTATTGTATCGAGAATAAAGATCCGGCGACTTTAATTGCCGGCTATCAGATCGAGTTGCACCATGTTTTCCCTTGAGCTAAACCCTCTCCCAAACGCCGGTGTCGACTTGCCCCAAGATCAGTTACCCCTGGTAACATCTGCCGTGATTATCCCACGACAGTTGGCGCCCACCGTGGGGCCTGCGTCCAAAGGTGTTTACATCACGGGAGAAGCTCGGAAGGACATGGAGGATCTTGTCATTGGCGAAATCTACATCGACCACGAAGAAGAAAAGTTGGTGGACGATCCCGGCTGGGGGCCAGAATCGGATCACCTCGAGTCCGGATTTATATTGACGATCGGCCGGATCAATATCTTCGTCGACACGGTACGAACGACTAACTTAAAGGGACAATATCATGTGCATACTACAGGAACTTCTAGCAGGAACAAAGAGACATCAAAGCAAGCGGCAAATTCGGTTTCATCAGCCGCGCCGGGATATCTTAGATGGGCAGAACAAGAGATAACGTGGAGTAGAAGAGATCATCCGGAAAAGGTGGAGCGTCCAGGAGTCTTGGCGTTGGTGGTTGCTCCACAGGTTAATGGTTACGAGCTGAAGAAGGTCCTGATGGACGGTGGAAGTAGCATCAACATCCTTTATTGGGAGACCTTCTTACGGATGAGTCTCAAAGAGTCCCAGCTGCAGAAAAGTTCAACAATCTTTCACGGGATCGTACCGGGTCACTCGGCGAGCCCCGAGGGAAGGATCACCTTGGAAGTTGCTTTTGGGGAATCGACGGACAATTATCGAGTGGAGTGGCTCACGTTCGAGGTGGTCAAGTTGCGCAGTCCTTACCACGCGCTGTTGGGGAGGCCGGCTTACGCCCAATTCATGGCTAGGCCGTGCTACGTGTATTTGCAGCTGAAAATCCCGGGTCCTAAACGGACCATCACTATATATGGGAACCGGGATATAGCGGCCGAGTGCGACGAAGGAGATTCAGTTATGGCCGAGCAGGCATGCAGGAAGGAAGAGCTCGAATATTACCGGTCTCAAGTAAATCCGGACGATAGAACAGCCTTGAAAAAGCCGAATACTGAGGATGAGAGAGCAAAATTCAAGGCAGCAAGACACCAAGAAGATAGATTTTGTCGAAGGGGATTCTACTAAGCAGTTTACCATAGGGTCTAACCTGGGAAAAGAGCAGGAGGGAGCGCTCGTGGAGTTCATTCGCTCGAATGCAGATGTGTTTGCCTGGACACCCAGCGACATGCCGGGTATCCCTACAGAATTGGCTGAGCACAGTTTGCATGTGGATCCCAAGTCCAGGCCCGTGAAACAAGGATTGAGGAAAATGAATGAGGAAAGAAGGAAAGCTATAGGCGAAGAGATCGCTCGGCTATTGGTAGCTGGCTTTATCATGGAAGTATTTCACCCGGATTGGTTGGCTAACCCGGTTCTGGTGATGAAAAAGACCAACGAGTGGAGGATGTGCATTGACTTCACTAGTCTCAACAAGCATTGCCCAAAGGATCCGTTCGCGCTCCCAAGGATAGATCAGATTATAGACGCAGTAGCTGGAAGCGATCTGCTATGCTTCCTGGATGCATATTCCGGGTATCATCAGATTAAGCTCAAAAGGGAGGATTGGGAGAAAACATCATTCATAACCCCGTTTGGGGCCTTTTGTTATAAAATTATGACATTTGGGTTGAAGAACGCTGGCGCAACTTACCAACGGTGTATTCAAAAGTGCTTTGAGGACCAAATCGGACGTAACGTCCATGCTTATGTGGATGACGTGGTCATCAAGACCAGGAAGGCGGAGACATTTATCGATGATCTAAAGGAGACATTCAAAAACCTGAGGAGGTACCAGATGAAGCTTAATCCAACGAAGTGCGTGTTCGGAGTTCCGGCTGGGAAATTACTCGGCTTCATAGTTTCCGAGAGAGGAATTGAGGCAAATCCAGATAAAATCAAGGCAATCCAGAGTTTGAAAAAGCCGGAGAACTTGAAACATGTTCAAAAGCTCACGGGCTGTGTAGCAGCCTTGAGCCGGTTCATATCTAGACTCGGAGAAAAAGCAATACCCTTGTATCGGCTCTTGCGAAAATCGGATAAATTCGTATGGGACGAAGAGGCAGATGAAGCGTTTGAAGCACTAAAGAAGCAATTATCTGAAGCACCAGTACTAGCGGCGCCGGGTCCTAAAGAGCCTATGTTGCTATACGTGGCCGCTGGCCCCCGAGCCGTTAGCGCAGTGGTTGTCGTGGAACGCAAAGAGGACGGGAAAGGTTACCCGGTTCAGAGGCCGGTTTATTACGTCAGTGAGGTATTATCAGAAGCAAAGGAGCGCTATCCGCATTGGCAAAAGCTGGTGTTCGGGGTCTTTATGGCTAGCCGAAAGTTGAAGCCGTATTTCCAAGAGCATCCGATAACAGTGGTTAGTTCAATACCAATGTCGGATATCATCAGAAACTCGGACGCGACGGGAAGAATAGTCAAATGGGCGATAGAGATGGGGGATTATCATATCAACTACGAACCCAGGTCAGCAATCAAGTCTCAAGCTTTAGTTGATTTCGTTAACGATTGGACACATACAGGCATGACTGCAACGGTTCCAAATTCCGAGTCATGGGTCATGCACTTCGACGGATCAAAGCAGTACGAGGGGTCAGGAGCTGGGGTGGTGCTAACATCACCCAAAGGGGACAAATTGAGTTACGTGCTACAAATTCACTTCGACTGTTCCAACAACGTAGCCGAGTATGAGGCCCTGTTGCATGGCTTAAAGGTAGCCAAGGAGATGAACATCAAGAGGATACGGTGCTTCGGAGACTCGGACCTTGTGGTACAACAGGTGTCAGGAACGTGGGACAGAAAGGACGCAACTATGGCGGCATACCGCAGGGAAGTCGATAGGGTAGCAGGATGTTTTTCCGGGTATGAGGTGGAGCATATAGACAGAAGAAAGAACGAGGCAGCAGACGCACTCGCCAGACTCGGCTCGCGTAGAGAGCCGGTTCCACCTAATGTGTTCCTGGACGAGTTGTGGCGACCATCAGTTAAAACCGAGTCTGAGGAAGAACTGGCAAATCAAGACCCGGATTTGGAGTACGTGGCCACAGTACATGCCATCCCCGAGTGGACAGAGCCATACCTGGCCTACCTATCACGGGGCGAGTTACCAGAACAGGAGGTATTAGCAAGACAAATTCTGAGGCGAGCAAAGGGGTATTCTATCATCAATGGAGAATTATACAAGAGAAGCGCAACAGGAGTCTTCTTGCGCTGCGTAGCGCCAGAAGAAGGCCGACAGATTCTCAAGGAAATACACGAAGGCGACTGTGGGCATCATGCATCTACAAGGTCTCTGGTGGCTAAAGCTTATCGACACGGGTTTTTCTGGCTCACGGCCCTAACGGATGCGGAGCAGTTGGTAGCAAGGTGTGACGGATGTCAAAGGTACGCTCGCCAAACCCACGTGCCGGCTATGGAGTTGCGGACTATCCCGTTAACTTGGCCGTTTGCCATCTGGGGTATGGACATGGTTGGCCCTTTCCATATGTCACCATGCAAGAAAACACATCTTTTGGTGGCCATTGATAAGTTTACCAAGTGGGTTGAGGTTATGCCAGTTACTAATTGCGAAGCAGCTACAACAGTCAAGTTCCTGAAAAGGATTATCTACCGGTTTGGGTATCCCCACAGCATAATTACCGACAATGGAACCAACATGTCCCTTGGTGAGATGGAGAAATTTTGCGGCAACAATGGAATCCGGCTCGATGTGGCATCGGTGGCTCATCCCCAGGCCAATGGACAAGTGGAGAGGGCAAACCAAGAATTGCTTCGCGGATTAAAACCACGATTGCGAGTTCCCTGTGTCAGGGCCGCTGGTGCATGGGTCGAGGAACTTCCTTCTGGTTTGGGGTATCAACACTACACCTAACAGATCCACTCAGATGACACCCTTCTTCATGGTCTATGGTGCGGAAGCAGTGTTACCAAGTGATATTATTCATGATTCGCCCAGAGTATCAGCTTACGTCGAAGTAGAGAACGAAAAAACCCGGCAGGACGCCGTAGATATGTTAGAAGAACAAAGAGAACAAGCCCTGGAAAGATCCATATATCAGCAAGATCTACGGAGGTATCATAGCCGGCGTGTGAAGACCCGGGTATTCCAGGAAGGAGACTTGGTCTTGCGTCTGGTACAGTCAAACGAAGGAAAACACAAATTATCACCACCATGGGAAGGACCATTTATCATAAGTCGGAGCCTACATAACGGATCATATTATTTGATAGATGCAAGGGAAGAGTCGGCTACAGTCAATGACACCGCACACACCACTTCATCTATGCAAGAAAGAGATAGACCATGGAACGTGGCTCAGCTGCGTCCGTATTATACTTAGTAAAGACTATATTGGCAAGTGGAATTGCACGATGTAATAGGCAGCAGGTTTTCTGACGTACTCTTTTCCTATCCAGGGCACCTTTGGGGACTGGACGGGTTTTTAATGAGGCGGCTTGCTGACCTACATTTTTCATATCAAGTAAAGAGATGGTTATCAAGAAAAGAGATGGGTTGTTATCAGTTTTTCATATCAAGTAAAGAGATAGTTATCAAGAAAAGAGATGGTTGTTATCAGGTTATGTATTCTCAGTACGATGCGTATATCTAGGTCTTGGGGGCTGGTCGCTTAAATAGCACAGTTACAAACTCAAAGACCCGGCCATGATGCCTATGAGTTATAAGGGCCGATTACTCGCAAACGAGTACGGCTACAATCTTATAACCGGACAAAGAAGTCCAAATTTCTTGGCTACTCTTACTTAAGCTCGATGTGACTCGCATTAAAGTGGCATGATTTGTTCGCTTACGATGGCAGTTAGTCATGAAACCCGACGGGAATTGGCTGGCTACGTCTTCGTATTGATGTAACAACATGGTATCCACGCGAAAGCCGGCTTACAGTACAAGACAGTCAAAAGGGTCATCTAAACCACAAGTTATGCAGAGTACAAGGCTGAATAGCTGGAAACTCAATGACTATTAAGCATAACTTCAAAACCGATGTGAAACAACTCATGGATCTTTGTGAAAATAGCAATAAGCATTTTGTTGCCTCTTCAAGATCAAGTGTCCTAGGCTCGGCAATCCGGGCCCGGTAGCTTGAAATCTTGGAAAGAACTGGCCTACTTGTATAGTTGCAAAAATCCAAATATCCGAGTCTTGGGGACTTGGGGACTTCGAAGCAAAATCCGCTTGTCAATACCCATGAGACCCGGAAATTGAGTTTTCACAAAAGGAGCAATAAATAAAACCAGATATCGAGAACAGATAAGCTTCAACTTACAAAGATCGGAACAGGCATCGAGTATATCAAGGCCTTAGTGTGCATTACAAAATACTGGTGAAAAAATATCAAAGGTACACAGGCGCACCGCCTAAAAAATGACTGTTTCAAAAAGTATGTCGACCGACTGACGCTTAAGAAGAGGCATCGGAAACCATATATCACTCGGCGCCCATTTTGGCCTTACCCTTGCCATCATTGGTGGTAGCAGCAACACCCGGATCGGCGGCGCCAGCCCCTGCAGGGGGCGGAACGACTGATGTTGAGGCAGCAGGAGCAGAGCCGGCTTCAGCTTGTTTCTTGGCAGCCTCCACCCTTATCGCAGCAGCTTCCTCCTTCCACCGGGCCAGCATGTCATAAGGCTCAGGAAGATCCGACTTAATTGCTTTGTCGGCAGAATCATATGCTGGAACAAGTATGTTAACATCAAGTTCATCAGCAATTACGCTGGCCGGGTAACGGACCTCCTTCTGGACGGCCTGGAAATCATTTACTGAAAACTTGGATGAGCGCAAGCCCATAAGCTTCGCTAACTCGAGCTTGGGGAGATAAGCTTTCGCAAGCGCAATCCCCCGGGTCACTCCAACCCGGCAAGATGAGCGCTTCCAGTGCCGAATCCACTCGGGAACAGTGGATAGGGCGTCCAACAGCCTCTTCAGGTCAACATGTCCTCTGCCCGGACACCGTAACTCG
Organism: Alopecurus myosuroides; assembly: GCA_028641055.1. Taxonomy (NCBI): domain Eukaryota; kingdom Viridiplantae; phylum Streptophyta; class Magnoliopsida; order Poales; family Poaceae; genus Alopecurus; species Alopecurus myosuroides. The sequence goes on from CM054057.1 coordinate 671,263,292, forward strand.
TCAAGCATCCATCTGGTCCCGGCACATAGCTGCCGGATAGCACTCTTTATGGTTTTCAGCTTGGCAATGTCATCTTCATCCGGCATGGTTTCGTCCGGGCCTGAAGTAAAATGAAGATATAAGTCGGACAGCTTTTGCTGTTTGTCAAAAGTATAAAACCGGAGAAGGAAGCATACCAAGCAAAGAACGATAGGTGTCAGATATTTCGACGGAAAGGCTTGTCAGGTCATCTTCGGCTTGGTGAGCCCTTCTTCGGTACTTCTTCATTAATTGCCTGTTCCTCCTGGCTTCAACCTCGGCTGCTTCACGTAAAGATATCTCCTTTTCAACAAGCTTGGCGGCGTCCGCAAGTTTCTCCTCGTATTGAGTCACGTAAGACTGCATGGATGTTAAGAAAGCATTGGTCAGGTAGAAGAGCACAGTTATCAGTCATTGGTATAATAAAAGTACCGAGCAAGTCATGAATGAACTCCCTCGGAACTTGGGGACTGGACAAAGGTACAAGCAACATTAATTAAACTTACCTCGTGCTTGGTTATCAAAGACCCCAAGATATTTTCCTCGTTAGCCCTTAAGGCGCGCAGGGTCTCTAGCATCTGGGCAAAAGTTAACTCCTCGGAGCGAGTCCCGGAAGAGCCGGCAGCTTGATCATCTGGTAGGGGGGTTCCCCTTGCATTTGGAGTGGAGACCCGGACAGTCCGAGTGTCCGGGTTGGGAGGGCTCATCTTTGTATCTAGAATTTCTATCTCTTCGTCTACTGGTTCTGATAAGGAAGGAGATCCGACGGTTTGGGAAAGTGGATTGTTCAGAGGGCCTTGTTCCCGGTTAGTGGCCGCATCACCACCAGTTGCGGCGTCTGCGTCGTCAGTCGGCTTCTCCACCTGGAGGTTATCCGTTTCTGTGTTTTCCGGGTCACTGACGGTGACCTGAGCGCTGAAAGGAAGATGAAAAAAGGCAGTTATTAATGATGACGGCGGCTCGGATGAAAGTTCGCTAGAGGCAAAAAGAAATAGTAAGGCAAAAACTTACCCGGCATTTACGGTGTAATCCGACGGGAGCTCGCCACTTGAAGTAGACGAGGTATTCGCAGGAACCACTAATGGAACCCGGAATTGCCCGGCTCGGGGGTGGTTAGGAGAAGGGTGGCGCTGAGGAGAGTTGGAAGAGCGAGATGGAGGAGCCCTGCCACGAGGGACCGAGGGGGTGGAAATGCCCGGGTTAAGTGGATCTTCACCTGGGGAGCTCCGAGTTACCCTGCGCTTGGCTGGGAGGGAATCCTTCAAGCACGATGAATTTGATAATTGATGGTTAAGTTGTCGCATGACGTCAAAGGAGTAAGGTTCAGAGGATAATGAGGAAAAAGGAACCTTGGACACTGTCCCCCTGCCTTTCCTCTTGGTCCCGACTGTTGCCTCTGGGTCAGACTCGGTTCTCTCCGGGTCGTCTTCATTGTTTCCGCCCTCGTCCTCTAGCCCTGCGAACCGGATGTGTATTCATTGGGAAAAAGACAGACGAAAGGAAAGTAATACAAGCAAAAGTATGCAGATCCTGGGTGAGTACCTTCGCTGTCGTCAGTCGTCTCGTCCTCCTCTTCCGGGTCTCTGGAAGGGGGGAGTGGGTCCACTCTCCAGAAGGGGTCATCAGCCTAAAGTAAAAAGATAAAGTTAAGCTTTAGAAGCAGTATCGAGTTGAAATGTGGAAACAAGTTATGAGTGCCGGGTATTACCGTTGGAGCTGGATTTTCCCGAGTGAACGGAGGTAACCCGGAGATGCCCTTTATCACCTCCAGCTTCTCTGCCAAGAGGCTCTTGATGGTCTTGATAGTGTCACCGGTCGCAAAGCTTTTGGAGGAATAGCGAAGTGCATCTGTAGTGTGACCCGAATACTCGCACATCAATTTGGTGCGGATGGAATTAGGTTGGATTCGGAAGTCGACCCATGTCTTTATCAAATTGAGCCCTAGGAGGCCTTGGGCCGAGAGAATGGCTATTTTGGCTAGTGCAGGAAGGATTGCTTCCCTGTCCGAGTCTGGTGCGAAGGCACTGAAAGACTCGGAGGGTTTGAGGGGGTCTCTGAGTAACCCGGCAGCTTCTTTTCGCTGTCGGAGGAGGTATCGCGGCAATAAAAAAAGGATAACTGCCAATGTTTGGCACAGGATTGCAGGTTGAGGGTTGGCATTAAAGAATTCCTACGGCGTTGGATGGATACCCCGCCGCAAGTAAGAAGCGCCCCGTCGCCGCTTTCGCGGCACGGTTTGCATTGGAATAACTCAGTGAAAAGAGTCAGGTTTGGTGGCATGCACAAATACGACTCAGATAGAACTATGAAGTGGGTGATGTTCAACATAGAGTTAGGCCCTATGTCGAACACCCGGAGTCCGTAGTGATCTAAGACCTCCCTAAAGAAAGGGTGACCCGGAGGGCGAAATCCTCGGGTCACGTGCTCTACAAAGCAGATTACCTCGTCTTCTGCGGGAGTGGGATGAGTTTCGTTACCCGGTACCCTCCAGTGGATGTCTTTCTGAGAGGGGAGGGTGCCTAACTCGGTTAGTTCGTCCAACTTGGCCTTAGTGGTTGTGGAGCTCCCCCAATTGGTGGATATGGCTTGGGTGGTCCTTGCTTGAGCCGGATGTTTTCCTTGTCGCTTGGGAGCCATGGGGTCAGCCTGCGAAACACAAAAAGAAAAAGATGTATGAAATAAGACCCGGGAATGTTGGAATATCCGAGTATAAGGTACCAAGAAGGCACGAAGTTGAGAGCTGTCCGGGTATTGAGCACACTTATGGAAATTGTTGCTCACTTACGTAGGAAAAGGTATTTGGGGACGACGGATGGTTGCCCATATTTATATCGCAAATGAAATAGCTGGAAAAGGAGGGTTTTTCCGGGTAATAATAAGCGGAAAACGGCGGAGGAACGGATCTAGATGGAAAAGTTCGCGGATAATTTTTAAGCAAAATTGGTGATCAATAATGATTGGAGGATCATTTGTGACTATCAGGCAGGTGATTAAAGTGTTTGGCAAGCACTGAATCAATCTAATTCGAGGCAACCGGACAAATAGCTTGCGGGTTGACCTAGATCTGATCTTAGATGAACTGAAAATTGCGAAGCTGAATTAATTGGCTGCGAAGAGCTTACCGAGGAGATTGGGGCCAAGTGTGATGGCGCTCGGCGGCGGCACGAAACGATTCGAGGATGAGCGCGGCCGCTGTTGATCCTGCGTTGGTAGCAGGCGCGAGTTCCTCACGGTGGTGCTGTGAAGGTGTTAGGAGCAAGGAAGAAAAGGGGGAGTTGTGGCGTGGTGATGGGCTTAGGGTTGCCCTCTAAGCGCTATTTATAAGGCAAGGGTGAGCTTATCTCAACGGCCCGAAACCGGAAATCGCGGGGTAATGGTTATCTACAAAGATTTCGCAAGATATGTGTAGAACATTGGGCAAAAGCATTGGGTTAGAAGAAGGAAGGGGTTCGCCCGTGATGACAGGACTGGTTGTCAAGTGTGAGATCTTGGCATTTCTTATTGCGGTCTGGGCCTGGGGATTTGAACTTAAGTGTTTTGAAGAAAGGTCCGGGTTATTACATGGCCTCCATGGAGTAAGGCCTAGCAGAATATCAAAGCATCTTAACTCGGTTTCCATGTGCCCGCATGATCGATATCTTCTCAGGGAATAGCAAGCGCTTCAAGGAGGTCCGTGAAGCCCAGGCTATTCTGGGGACTACTGATGGGGGGATGCTAACCCGGTATGTCAAGATCCGAGGAATAACCCGGCCCAGAGATAGTGAGTAGGATACGGCTAGGGATAAAGATGTTTGTGGAGGCCCAAGCTCGTGGGCCTAATGACCCGGATTGTGGGTGTTGTAAAGGAAAGTTAGGGTTAGCACGCCGTGTCTGGGTAGGACCCGGGTGTGCCTTGTAAAGTAAGTTAGGGGGTACGGGAGCTATATAAACCGACCCCCGGGTATAGATTGAGAGAGATCTAAGAACCCTAGCAATATCGTGTGGTATCGAGTATCCAGTGTAAACCCTAATCGAGTTATTGTATCGAGAATAAAGATCCGGCGACTTTAATTGCCGGCTATCAGATCGAGTTGCACCATGTTTTCCCTTGAGCTAAACCCTCTCCCAAACGCCGGTGTCGACTTGCCCCAAGATCAGTTACCCCTGGTAACATCTGCCGTGATTATCCCACGACACAAAGTCTTCACAAAGGTGGCCTTATTTTCGGACTAAAATAAAATGTTTCCTTTTCAAAGGATCGCGTTTGTAGGTCGTGTGTTGAAGGAAAGATGCATGACAAGGTGCACAAGGCCAAGACTATTATTTCATCAAAGAGGATCTTGGAGCTTCTCCATGTTGATCTCTTTGATGTCGTGCCCGAGGCAAGTCTAGGCGGCAAGAAGTATTGCTTGGTGATTGTCGATGATTTTTCAAGATACACTTGGGTTTATTTCTTCAAGTGCAAGAGTGAAACTGAACAAACCATCATCGACTTCTCCAACGAAGTGCAACGTCAACACAATGTGCAAATCATGGCTATTAGGAGTGATAATGGTTCAGAGTTCAAGAACTATACTTTGAATGAATTCCTTAGTGAAGAAGGCATTCTTCATCAATATTACGCCACTTACACTCCTCAACAAAATGGTGTTGCCAAAAGGAAGAATCGCACTCTCTTGGATATGGCAAGGACCATGTTGGCGGAGTACACTTCTCCCCAATATTTATGGGCCGAGGCCATATCCACCGCATGCCACTCCTCCAACCGCCTCTACATACGCAAAGGCTTGGACAAGACTCCATATGAGATCCTAACCGGCAACAAGCCCAACGTCTCCTACTTCCGTGTATTCGGTTGTAAGTGCTTTTATTTTATCAAGGGTGTTAGGTTGTATAAATTTCAATCCAAAACTATTGAGGGTATATTTGTTGGTTACGGTGCCGAATCCCACACTTATAGAGTCTTTGAGAAAGCCTCACGGATTGTCATAGAATCTTGTAGTGTGGTTTTCGAGGAAAATGATGGCTCCAAAGTGGCGCAATTTCATGTTTCTAATGTAGATGTTGAAATACCTCAAGAAGCCATAGGAAGGATGGGTGTGGGATTTTTCCGCCCCATTGAGGGACACCTTATGGCGACTCGAGAAGGACTATGCTCTACTCAAGTGGAGCCCTCCTCTACAATAGAAGAACAAGCCAAGGAGCCAAGTATTGCACCTAACCAAGAACATGTTCAAGACCCTCCTCTCATTGACCAAGACACTACGCAAGTCGTACCCACTCCTATCACTAATGGTAGTCAAGGTCAAGGCCAAGATCAACCATCCTCTTCATCCTCTCCTCAAGTTGAAGAAAGTGTTGAAGATATTGATGATGATGATGATCAAGGCCAAGTTGGTCAAGACGGGGACCCAAATGATCAATATGATCAAGTGATCCCTCCGCGTAATAATGCGGAGATCGAAGCCAGTCGTGTCAAAAGGATAAGAAGAGCTTTGAAGCATATTGATGCCCAAGACAACAAGGTCTTGGAAGATATTCAAGCTAGAAGATACACAAGAAGGCAATTGGCACATTTTAGTGAGCATAAAGCTCATATCTCTACGGTGGAACCAGAGAAAGGGTTTGAAGCAATTGAGGACTCCGATTGGGTTGAAGCAATGCATGATGAGCTCAATAACTTTGAGCGCAACAAAGTTTGGAGATTGGTTGAGAGGCCCAAAGATTGCCACAATGTTATTGGCACTAAGTGGATTTTCAAGAATAAGCAAGATGAGCATGGCATTGTGATAAGGAACAAGGCTATATTGGTTGCTCAAGGTTACACTCAAGTTGAAGGCATTGACTTTGATGAAACCTACGCACCCGTGGCTCGCCTTGAGTCCATCTGTATCCTCCTTGCTTATGCATCTTCTCATAATTTCAAATTGCAACAAATGTATGTGAAAAGTGCTTTCTTGAATGGTCCACTAAAAGAGGAAGTATATTTGAAGAAACCTCCGGGGTTCGAGAATCTCAACTTTCCTAACCATGTATACAAACTTGACAAAGCTCTCTATGGTCTCAAACAAGCACCCCGTGCTTGGTATGAGCACCTTAGAGAATTGTTGGATGACCGTGGTTTCGAAGTTGGGAAGATCGACCCCACTCTCTTCACCAAGAGAGTAAATGGAGAGCTTTTCATATGCCTCTAACTCTGGACGATATTATCTTTGGCTCAACTAACCAAGCTTTCAATAATGAGTTCTCTAAGCTTATGACTGACAGGTTCGAGATGTCGATGATGGGTGAGCTTAAATTCTTTCTTGGCTTTGAGATCAAGCAATTGGATCGTGGAACTTTCATTTCTCAAGCCAAGTATACCAAAGACATGATCAAGAGGTTTAACTTCCAAAATGCAAAGATCAAGTCTTCTCCCATGCAAGTCAAGTGCCACCTATCACATAACCCGAAGGGTAAAGATGTGGACTTTGTACCTTCATGAGGTTCTTTGCTTGGCATTCCCGATATGTTGTAAGTGTGTGCAAGGTATCAAACGGCTCCTAAGGAAAGCCATTTAATGGCGGTCCATAGGATCTTTCGGTATTTGGTTCATACCCCAAGGTTTGGTTTGTGGTACCCAAAGGGGGCACAATTTTCTCTCAAGGGCTACACGGATTCCGATTGGGCGGGTGATCAAGATGATAGGAAGTCTACTTCCGGGGCTTCTCAATTTCTTGGTCGGTCTTTGGTGAGTTGGTCATCCAAGAAGCAAAATTGCATATCTCTCTCCTCCGCCGAAGCCGAGTATGTAGCCGCCGCAAGTGCTTGCACTCAATTTCTATGGATGAGGCAAACTCTCAAGGAATATGACGTTCATTTTGATAAGGTGCATCTTTTGTGTGAAGTGCCATCAAGATCGCCTACAACCCCATGAAACATACAAGAACGAAGCATGTTGAGATCCGCCATCATTTCATCTGAGACCATGTGGCAAGAGGGGATATTGCTCTCTCATATGTGCCCACCAAGGATAATCTCGCGGATATTTTCACGAAGCCACTTGATGATGCAAGATTCATGTTCTTGAGGAATGAACTAAATGTGATTTATTCTAGGAGTTTGACTTGAGCATCTTGCACACACCCCTATAGATGAAACGTGTTTGGGTTTAGTTGTAGGCATGGACATAGGGGGAGTGTTATCCTAACACATTGGGTTCTCCCTTCCCCCATTATGCCCAAAGAAAATATTCATTGTTATCTCTCTTTTTCTAATGTTGAATTGTGAGCTTCAATGTTAAGTAATGGAAATGCCCCCAAGATATATCTTCACGGTTGCATAGCATGAACTCTTACATGGTGGCCTACGCCACCAACCTCTTCTTCTTTGAAGAGTTGGTTCTTAGTTGGTTGCTTTTGGTTCATTGAGTTGTTTTCCAAATACTACTTCTCGTTGCTATCTTGAATCTTATTTGCATCTTCCCGAGAAGTAAGATTAGGAATTCTAACCCGTTGTGTTTTTGTCCATTTGTCCTCTCCTTATGTTCATCTATGCTCGTGGGACTTTCATTTCTCAAGCCAAGTATACCCAAGACATGATCAAGAGGTTTAAATTCCTAGATGCTAAGATCAAGACATCTCCTATGAAAGTCAAGTGCCACCTATCACGTAATCGGAAGGAAAAAGATGTGGACCAAAAGATGTATCGTTCTATGATTGGTTCTTTTCTTTATCTTTGTGCATCTAGGCCCGATATCGTTTTGAGGGTAGGTGTGTGTGAAGGTATCAAGCGGCTCCTAAGGATAGCCATTTGATGGCGGTCCATAGGATCTTTCGTTATTTGGTTCATACCCCAAGATTTGGTTTGTGGTACCCAAAGGGGCACAATTTCCTCTCAAGGGCTACACGGATTCCGATTGGGCGGGTGATCAAGATGATAGGAAGTTTACTTCCGGGGCTTGCCAATTTCTTGCTAGGTCCTTGGTGAGTTGGTCCTTCAAGAAGCAAAATTGCATATATATCTCCACCGCCGAAGCCGAGTATGTAGCCGCCGCAAGTGCTTGCACTCAATTTCTATGGATGAGGCAAACTCTCAAGGAATATGATGTTCACTTGGATAAGGTGCCACTTTTGTGTGATAATGAAAGTGCCATCAAGATCGCCTACAACCCCGTGCAACATACAAGAACAAAGCACATTGAGATTCACCATCATTTCATCCGAGACCATGTGGCAAGAGGGGATATTGCACTATCTTATGTTCCCACCAAGGACAATCTTGAGGATATTTTCACGAAGCCACTTGATGATGCAAGATTCTTGTTCTTGAGGAATGAACTAAATGTCATTGATTCTAGGAGTTTGACTTGAAGATCTTGCACACACCCCTATAGATGAAACGTGTTCTAGTTTAGGTGTAGGCATGGACATAGGGGGAGTGTTATCCTAACACATTGGGTTATCCCTCCCCCCATTATGCCCAAAGCAAATATTCATTGTTATCTCTCTTTTTCTAATGTTGAATTGTTAGCTTCAATGTCGAGAATTGGCAATGCACCCAAGATACATCTTCGCGGTTGCATACCATGATCTCTTACATGGTGGCTTAGGACACCGACCTCTTCTTTTCGAAGAGTTGGATCTTAGTTGGGTTTTAGTTGATATTTCATTGCATTTCTTGGTTTTTCCCTTCTAAGTGTTCTTTCGTAGGAAAATATCACTCAATTGGTCTTTTGTTTGTTTGATTCTTACTTTTGAGAGGGATAAGTACTAATTTCGGTTTGGTGTTTCTAACCTAAGCCATTCTACCAAAAAGCCATCCTTATCTAGCACTTGTGTTATTCCATTGAAACGAGGAAATTTCGAAACAGCAGGCGGCCGGAATTTCCGGTCCAGTTTTGGACCGGAATATCCGGTTGTACTAGAATATCCGGTTCAAACTTGAACCGGAATATCCGGTTCAGCGAAAATCACTTATCCTGGAGATTAACGGGGAAGGGGCAGTTCGGGCCTTTTCTTCCCCAACTCCTCTCCTCCACCCCCCACGCCGCCGCACTGTTTCTTGGCCCCCCGGGCCGTTTCCTCCATGGGATCTTCAAGCTTTGGCACAGATCTTGTTCCCCTCGTCCTCGGGAGCATTTCCATCCAAGTATCTTCGTCCATGGATTTCGGTAAAGTTCAATCTCGTTGAATCTTGGTGCTATAACCATACCACTCCATGGATTTGTGTTTTGTTGACAATGCTTGGTAGGAATTGTTCCCTAGGGTACCCTATGCATTCTAGATACAATAGACTAGATTCACTTGTCACCGATCTACTTTTGAACTCTAGATTAGGGTTGTTTTTGTGCTGTTTTCGTAGTACCGGAATATCCGGTCCACGATTGAACCGGAATATCCGGGTGCTCCAGAATATCCGGTTCAGTTCTGAACCGGAATATCCGGCTGAGTGCAGTACCGATTGAGAACAGCCCAAAATTAATCCTTGCTAGAATTCTTATTAGATTAATACCTGGAATCTTTTCTATTGTTTTTTTGTGCATGATTCATCCATTGTTTGACATGTGTGTACTCATCCCCATTGCTTTCCTTCTATTGTCTCGTTTCACAGGTGGTTCCGGTGTTGAGAAGAAGAGCTCTGGCAAGCGCCCGAAAGTGGTTTCATCTAGGCCCAAGAGGAAGACTCGGCTCAACTATAAGACCGATGTCAGTGTTCCTGATTTCACTGTGATTAGGCAGAAGGATGTCTACCTCTATCCTCGGGATGTTGCTTGTGATTCTCGTTTCTGGAACTTGGAGCAGTCATACATCTATGAAGATATCTACTGTGACTTCAAGTACCCTATCCGAGAGATGCACCCATTTGAGTTTGCTGTGATAAAGGAGAAGGAGGAGTTTGCTGATGCCGCGAGTATTGTTGAGAGGTTCGGGCTTGTGAAGCTCATGGAGACCCAGTGCCCGTACAACACCCTGCTCATTACTCAGTTCATGTCTACTCTGGTATTCAGTAAGGATGTTGTTTGCATGCTAAAGTGGATGACCCAGTCTACTCCTTGTGAGCTTCTTTTTCACAGACTGGCTCGTCTTCTTGGATATCGCTACAGTCCTCATCCTCCTGATGGTCGCCGTGTGCATGAGGTGGAGAGACCTCGGAGGGAGAGGTATATGTCTGAGTTATATGCCCCAGGATTTACTATTGGGGGCTTGGAGGGACTTCTTCCTCTCTATGATCAGCTGGTGCGTATCTTCAGATCCTTCTTGGTGCCGAGTGGAGGTAATAATGCTGCTCTCACCACTCCTCTGTGCAATCTTCTTATCTTGGCAATGGAGTGCATGGAAGAAGAGGATCCGTCTGCTTCCTATACTGTGGATGTTATGGAAATCATTTATCATGTGTTGTACACTGCTATGATTGGTGGGAACACCATTCTCTATGGTCCTTACATCATGATGCTTATCAAGGATGCGATGAAGCAGGATTTCTCTGATCTTCCCATGGAGCCTCACAAGGTCAAGAATCTGTACATCAAGAGGAAGAAGGTTACTCCTTCTGCTCATGTTCCTCCATTTGAGGGTGGTTCCTATATGGGAGGTATGCCCTCTTCTAGTGCTCAGCCTGCTTCCACCCCTTGTTCCAGCACTCTGCGCCATGTCAGGAAGCTCTCTTGGTTTCAGCGCAATGTGCTATGCAAGAAGGTGGACATCCATAAGGAGCAGTACAGGGCTTACTGCAGAGACACAGACATGGCCAGTACCCAGAGTCAGATTCTTCACCACGTGAGTGGTGCTACTGGTGATCTGCCTGCTCCTCGTGTTGCTCAGTCCGTCACTGAGTGGTCTGCTGATGATCGCACTCCTTGGGAGCGCATTGAGGAGGCTCTCCAGGTCACACAGGCTACCACTTCCAGGACTGCTGATGAGGATGATGAGGAGGATGATGTGGCCACTGATGATGAGTATGAGGCACAAGGAGATTCCGAGGCGTCTGCAGGCGAGTCTTCTGAGCATTCGGATGCTTAGATCGTGTTGGGACGTTAGCTTAGTTATTTCTCTCCTTTTAGGTGTCTCGATGCCAAAGGGGGAGAAGTAGCTACTAGACTACGAGATTTGCATGGGTTCAGGCACAAGCATATGCTTTTATCATTTCGTGAGAGCTTGTGTCCATTTAGTTTTCTTTTCGTGAACCTTGTTCGTTTATTGTCTCGTTTAAAACTATGTGTTATTGTGTTGTGAGACTATGTTGGTTACCTTGGATGTTATCATGGATTATCTATATGTTAGCGGCTATCGGGATTATCTATCTTATATGTTGAGGATATTATCTATTGTGGTGCTTGGTTTTTTTATCATCTCTACGCACAAGGTATATATTTCTATCTTATTCTCAACATATTTGTGATATTGTTACTATTGACATGTTTGCTACTTGTTGGAAATACTCCCCGTATATTATTGCATCTATTTGCATTTGAGGCAAACAAAAGATATGGATATAGATAGGGGGAGAGATTTCCATTTTGTTTCAAACATGTTCTCGTCAAGGTTTTATTGCAAATCTTAGTATTGTCATCTAAAACCAAAAAGGGGGAGATTGAAAGTGCATTTCGTTTTCCCGGTGTTTTGTGTGTTAGTTAACAATACTAAGTACATTATTTATCGAGGTGTTTAGCGTTCAGGTGTTATACTTAACATCGGCATCGTTCACCGAAAAAGATCGGTGAAGTTTGGCCTGAGAGATTTGGGACAGAAGTTAACCGGATTATTGGAAACCGGATTATTCGGAGGAGCCGGATATTCCGGTTTGGAATATTTCAGCCCATTTTCTGTACTGACATGAACCAGATTATTTGAACCGGATTATTCGGGGGAGCCGGATATTCTGGTTTGGCAAATTTCGGACCATATTTTGCACTGGCATGAACCGGATTATTTCAACCGGATTATTCGGAGTAGACCGGATATTCCGGTTGAGCAAATTTTTGGCCCTTATTTTGCACTGGCATGGACCGGATTATTGGTACTGGATTATTCAAAAGGAACCGGATATTCTGGCTGAAGTCAACAGGATTCGAGCTGAAGAGCAGACCGGATATTTCGGTCCCAAATTCCTGCAAAACGGCTAGTTATGGGGAGGGGCTATAAATACCCCTCCTCCTCTTCCTTGAGCTCAAGTTCTTCCCCAAGAATTCAATAGCATTTAAGAGCTCACCAAATCTCTCATAACTCCCAATCCCTTCACCCAATCTTGATGATCTTTGGAGGATTGAAGGAGAAGGCCCCGGTCTACATCTTCACCGAGCCGTTCTTCATTTCCCCCTCTCTAGCTTGAGGGATCTAGCCTAGGGTTTCCTCTTGTGGAGAACCTAGGCATCTTGATACTTGTTGGTGATTCAAGAAGATTTGGGAGCCCCCTATTTGGTTGTGGGTGTGGCCCCAAGTTGTTTGTAAAGGACTCGATCCCCGCCTGTTCAATAGTGGAACGTGAACTAGGCCTTTGTGGCGGAGTTCATCGGAGAACAGGGTGAGGCCTTTGTGGCGTTGAGTAGGCCGTCGTGGCAAGCTCACACCCCTCCAATGATACGTACTCGCTTAACAAGGAGGAACTCAGGATTACATCGTGTCTCCGCGTGCTCCAATTCGGTTACCTCGTTCCCTTACTTCCTTTCCTTGTGTTTGCATTGTGATTATTGTTATCCTTGTCATATAGGTAAATTCACCTTAGTTGCATTATCTAGAGAATTTACCTTTGTGCCAATCCTAAATCAAAAGAAAAATTAAAATTGGTTGTAGCACCTATTCACCCCCCCTCTAGGTGCCCATACTTTACTTTCAGCGGCTGCGGAACTTTTCGGGGATATTTGATCAGGTGCCTAGGGTTTTCCATGCGGGGCTGGGGGATAAATAGGAGAAAAGGCAAAGGCGGTGGAGGCCTGGGGGCCCCACACCACCAGCTGGCGCGGCGAGGGGGAGGGCGCGCCACCCCATGGTGTGCCCCCAGGTGCCCGTCTTCGACTCTTCTTCGGTTTTCTGGATGCTTCCGGGGAAAATAGGAACTTCGGGCTTTGTGGGGTCCAATTCCGAGAATGTTTCCAGAACAACTTTTCTGAAATAAACAACATCAGAAAACACGGAACTAGAACTTGTCATCTTGTTAATAGGTTAGTCCCGGAAAACGTATAAAAAATCTATAAAGTAGCAATTGGCATAATATGTGTCGGATATATACCGATTAGGGGTATATCCAGCATTGTCCTAAAGAGCCGGATTACCAGGGTGACCTGAATGGTAATGGATCATGTTCCATTAGGCGGCCTAGTAAGCTTACGCGCAGAAGCCGGATTCTAGAAGAACCCGGACCACGGCCCAGGTGGTGCGGCTTGGAGTAGAAGGCGGATTCCTGCTTTCCATGTTAGAAACTTACCGTAGTCTTCTAGGTTTCCTTTCTGTAAGCCCTAACCCGACTATCTATATAAAGCCGGACGGGAGAGAAGAAAGATACAGACAATAAGCTAGAAGCCAACTCGCCGAGAAGTTGATCCTCGCCGAGTTAGCAAATCCCAACTGACATTGTAGTTTGTATACTTCAGGCTTCAGCCCTGATTTAGTGAGATTACAAGAGTAGGAACGCCGCCAAGTTGCGACATACCGAACCTGGGTAATTTTGGTGTTCCTCGTTGTCATACTAACGTCCCCCCACGTCTCTATCAGTAGTCTCATGGCACCCCCGTCTATGAACTCTACTACGATGTCTCGACGGCTGGCGCCCTCCGTGGGGCCAGCGACGTTAGGCGTTATGTTTTGATCGGGGATACTCAGCGGAATCGGCAGTACCGTAACTGTCGGAAGATTGGAATTTGACGACGACGTCGGGCACTTCCTCGATAACGGATCGTATATGCCAGCACGAAATCATCTGGTAAGTGCCTGCATTTTACTGATTAGATCTGCAAACATGTTTATCGGACTAACTGCAGAGGCAATGCGATTCTGTGGTGGAAGTAGATTTATCCCACCCGCCCTATACCCAGTTGAAGAAAACTATGCTGCCGGATTTTGCTCAAATCGCCAATATCCTGCTGAATTCGCTGCCTCTTTGGAGATGCCTGCAAACAGATCTCACTTTATTGGCATGATGCAATCTGAGGTCGCTGAAAACACGGATGAAAACAATCCCGTGGAAGAGGAAGAAGAAAAAAATCCCACAATAGAGGTGGAAGATCCGACATCCGTCGATACGACGACGAACTCGGAAGCCGATTCTGTGCTAGCCGCTATGGAGGTGAGATTAGAGTCGGAACCCGGATCGGACGAGCTCGATTCCGATGACGAAGATGAAGATGCTTTCGAGAGAAAGGTCAAATATCTTCAAGAGGGATTCCATGAAGTGTTTATGAAAAACTGGCTGAAAACAGGGATGCCGAAAGCCAGGAAGACCCCTAAACACCTCCGCTGGATGAGGAAAGAGAGGACGGTGAAACCAGTCCAACTTACCCCGATGTCAAGGAATTAACAGAAGATGAACCTGGTAAAAAAAACCCTCTTCCAAGAAAAGAAACAAGACTGCTAAGAAACTCCAGTACAAACTCCGGAAGAAAAAATTGGCGGATACCGCCAATGAAAACCTGGAAGTAGGAGGAAGCGGAGTCAAGCCTGCGGAGAAGAAAACAAAGGATATCCTTGTTCCACCAATGTCAGAACAGGACGAACGGGATTTACTTCAAACACCAGTGGGAATCCACGAACCCCCTGAAGTGCTGGAAGTCAGGAGACAAGCTCTCCAAAGGCAGCAACAACATCTATTCAGAACTAAGGAAAACCTCCTAAAAACCCAAGCTATAAGTTGCAGCATGAAGAAATAGAGGAGTACGAGAGAAAGAATAGATCTGGCATAAACCTACGTACACGGTTACCCGGAATCGCAAGACCGGAAGTATTGCCACCAAAGGAACGGTTCCAAAACCCTTCCTGGCAAAAGAAAGTAAACGACATCGATGCTAAGGGCGAACCTATATACAAAACCATAGCAGAAAACGCGGAAGCCGCATTCGCCATCCTCAATGATGACCTGTACTCCAATGACGAAAGCTTCAAGGGGTGTATGCTTTCTTAGGAAAGGCATTCCAACAGCAATAGCGAGGGCAGGCAAGATCAGGGAAGTTGCACGACGACTCGGCCCTATGCAAAACCGGTCGCTGGATTACCTCGACCTGGCGAACCTGGAGATTCAGGAAATTCCAAAGAGAAGAAAGAAGATCCGAGAAAGGGCAAGAAAATTCCAGTTAACAAGGATGCAGCGTCCAGGACAGGATCCCATCCGCCGAAAGGTGGAATTAATCCCCTAGATCGGGAGGAACAAAACCAGAAAGACGGAAAAGCAATGCCACCTCCGAGACGCCCGGCTGAATAAGCCGTACGATATGACATTCCTCACACGCGTGAGAGATCCCGTACTCCTCCTAGGAATAAAGAAAGGCCAAGGAGTAGAACTCCACCTTATTCCAAAGGACACGACAACAGACGAAGTAAGGATAATCCCAGAAAAGCGCATCCGCGCAACAATGAAAAGGAAAGGAGTAGATCCCCTTCTATCCATTCAGCCGGCAGATATTTTGTTCACGCTGATAGAGCGGAAAGAGATGATCTATACTTTGGACCTAAGTGTTTCACTGACAGGATCCGGAGAATAACTCTACATTCTGGCTTTGCCAAAGTTGGTCCAACATATCAAAAATATACCGGCAGTACAAACCCAGATACCTGGCTCTCAGACTACTATACAGCCGTCCAGATTAATAAAGGGACAAACCTAGAGGCGGTAAAATTCCTCCCCCTAATGTTGCTGGACGGAGCCAGAGATTGGATCAACGGGCTCCCGTCAAGAACCATGGATAGCTGGGATGATATGGCTAGAGTTTTTACTCAGCATTTTCGGGGAACATACAAACTCCCCAAGAGCATCAACCAGCTAAACCGCTGCATCCAATTTGAAGATGAGCCATATGTCGACTTTATCTCAAGATGGACTGCAATGAAAAACAGCTGCTCTGGAGTAAGTGATGTGCAAGCAATGCATGCTTTCATCAATGGTTTAAAACCCGGCCTCGTACCATTCATGGTTGGTTCAAAGGAGCACAAAGATCTTGGATCTATGCTTACCACCGCCAATGAGCATGCAACGGCTGAAGACGACATTAGAGCGAGAGGTGGAAATATAGATGCTTTGGCTTAGGCCAAAAAGACGTCTCGTTCTGAGAAAAAAGCTACTCCAGAAGCACAGCCAAAGCCCAAAGAAGTTAATTTTAGCCTTTGGAAAGGATAATGGCAGCAAATGGAAAGGAAGAAACATAGAACCTATCTCCTACTCAAAGGAAGAGTGGGAAAAGATTAAGTCGGAAAACTGTGTCCACCATTCGCAATTTGGGAAACCTACCCATACTAATGCGCAATGTGTAACATCCTAGTGTTTGAGAGGTTATAAGGATCTAAATATAATATGTGCATTTGCAAAGCATGCATCTAAAAGTAAAGGAAATTTTGGCGCGAAAGTTTAAACAAAACCAAAGTGACCAATATTTCACTTGACATGATGAAATAGGTCTAGGTCATCTAGTCAAGAGTACATTTGGAATGATCTTTATAAGAAGTATCTTAAAAAACCAAATCATCTGGTTACACAAACCATAATTGGTTGTGACCAACACTAACTCTCAACAAACTTAACCGCAAGTCTATAAATGACTTGGGATAATTCACTAAGTAACTACAACCAAAGAGGGGTGAGTATCCAGATCACATAAGTGATAATCATACTTCTCCAAATGAGTAATACTCAATTGAACCATCTCATCAACAGAGATGTTATGTCCCATAAAAGAACATCCCCCTAAGTTATCAATCATACACATAATATTTATAAATCATCTCATAACTATCAGGTGAACCATCACAAGTAAATAACAAGGTTTCAATAGAACACAAGTGATACATACAAGTGTTAACTCAAACCCACAAGTGGGAAATGACATAATAATTGTATTAATATATTTATCGAATATGTACATATCTCATCCACCCTAAAAGAAGTACCTAAAATAAGAATTAAATCTTCTTAAACCACTGTTAAACCTTGATCAATACCTATGATCTTTCCAAACCTCTATGCCTGCATCATGAATACAAATCAAGAATATAAAATCACAACATGGCACCCTGAGTAACCAATTAACAACCATGATCAAAGTCATTAAGATCAATCACTTTCTCATGCTCATTGTTTCAATCATCTTATACAAGTGAGCATATGAAATCTCAACACATCAATGAACCATTTGATCAACTTACTATTAAGTCATCATTCCATAAGAATTCCACACTTCTATTCAAATCATCATTCAACAATTAAAGTATCTCTGGATACAACTAAGGATAACAACAAGATATAACTTCTATTAGAAAAACTGAACTGATTTCTAAGTAAAATCAATCATGTATGAAACAAGTAGATATCTTATGGGAAATAAAATAAGAAGTATATGGAAGGATAATAAAAGCATGAACCAAATCTTAATTTAGATCTTGTTATTCTGGCTAGACTATAGTATTTTGTTTCCCAATCTTCTCTAAGACATTCTGCAAGAGAAGCAACCCACAAGACAAAAGGAACTACCACAGGAAGATCTTCAAGAAGATTATTTAGAGTGTTCTAGAAGTGCTACTCTAATCTTCTATAAGAGGACTTGGAAACTCTTATAGCTTGATATGATCTTATTAACTCTCTTGAAATAGTGTGATATTCCAATGTTAGTGTTATATAGAAGTAGTTTGGTAACAAGACTAATTACCTTGTTAACAGATCACTTTTGTATACTCAAACAATTGAGTGTCATACACAAAGACATAGAAAGTTGAATAACCTAGTACATCTTAGACAATTGTATATGAGTAGTAATTTGGAGGCAAGTCTCGCCCACTTGTTAACAAATTCTTATGATGTGCATATGGTAACTTGATGTCATAAAACAAACCTACATACTTTTATAATCATCCAAGTAAAATCTTTGCTTGGAATAACTGGTTGTTTTCACCACAAGGGTGCGATAGTTGAATACGAAATCCATGAGCTGATCTTTCTTGCTAATGACAAAGGCAGTAACAGAAGACTAGTGGCAACTAGAGAGAAGAACCTCAAGCAACAGAAGACCACAAGAAGCAACACTGCCTCAAGAAGGGATCATAAGAAATTATCCAGTGAATCATTCGGATATATTAGAGAACCAATAACCTCTGTCAAACTCATCAGAGATGAGGAACACATAGAAATCACTTTAATGGAAACAACTAAACCAGTATGAAATAATAACCAGCCATTGCATCCACATGTCTGGTGATATGTGGAGGTTAATGGTAACAAGCTTAATACCTTGTTTTTCATATCCTTCTCATCCATACAACAAATGGTTAATAACAAGAATACATCCATACACCAACTTGTAAGTCATTACATGTTCTAAAAACATCACTGAATAATATCCATACTTGTAAACAAGGTTGGAAAACAAACATGCAGTCTCTTGATAATGGAAATTAATGTGAGCCTAAGCCACTCATGTTTTCCACAAAATCAGGACTAAAAATAACAAACATTTCTTACACCCACCTAAGTAAAATGTCAACCAAAATTGATAAGAGTTCAATTATGAAAATTACAAAGTTTTACAAAAGAAAACAAGTACATTTACTAACCAAAGTATTTGGTAGGAACTGGAAGAATATTCCATATTTGGTGAATTTTCCATAACACATAAAAACACTACTATTTAGTATTACCAAACTATTTTCCAAAAGGGTTTGTATCCAAATTTGTCCAATTATGATACACCACCTTTGTATCCACATGATTGGTGTGTGTACTTTTATTAAACATGCGTAAGCATAATTTTAAAGTCATTAAATAAATAAAATGAAGAGAAAACAACAAAACCACTTAATCTAGAACCCTAAATATAAAATACAAATATTCTTTAAATTCACCAAAACAAAACACGGTGAGATGTAAAATTTGATGATGAATTCAAATATTTTTTTTATCAATTTTTCTGTTTTCTAGAAGACCTTGAAAACAAGGTTTTATTATCAGTTTTCTTAAATAGAAGGACCTCATGGTAATTTGTGAAAACTTCCATGGGGTTTTCCATAAATTTTTATTTCATTTCTTTCTCCCTCAACTCCGGCCAGAAGCCAGTGGCGGTGGAAGTCATGTCATCACCGCGGTGTCACCTCCTGCTTGCCTCTCCCTACGCGGATAAGGGCGAGGAGGGAGTCGTGAACCTCCTCCACACTCTCTCTCTTCGCCTCGCTGCCTCTCTCTCTCTGTATGTCCCACGGAAGAGCACCGAACCCTAACCCATACGGACGCCGTCCATCGTCGTCGACTCCGGCCTTCCCGGAGCAAGCCGAGACCACTAGGAGAACCGGCATGATTCCCTCCACCTCCCCCACCGAGCGTCGTTTGCTGGGAACCCCGGAACCACGCGAATCGACCATCTCCTTTATCTCCGGCCGCCGCCGGGAAGAGCTCGCCGCCGGTGATTGGGACCTCGCCGAGCTTCACCGACACCTCCACGAGCTCCAGGGTGAGAAGGGGAATCTTGGGGTGCCTTTAATTTTTCATTGGGTCGACGGACGCGTGTTGTCGCTGTTGGCCGAGCCGCGCCGCTGCGCCATTGCTCACCGCCGGTGACTCCGGTGACCAATTGGTCCCTAGCGCCACTCCTCCGCATCGCCTTGGCCTCCTAGAGCTTGTAGAGTGCACCAATCGAGCTAGTTTTGGCCTCATCGCGCGATTTCAGATCATCTGTGAGGAATCAAGATCGTGTGATGTCATTGTGACATCACAGTGATGTCATTAACTCCTTTCTTTTGTTTTTTTATTAAAAACTGAATATGACAGGTGGGACCCACCTGTCAATTTAAAATTGGCAGAAAATCAAATAAAATTAATAAACCAATAACTTTAATTCTATTAATCAGAAAAATATAACTAATATACCAAATTTATTAAAAAAATCTAAACGATTATCAACTTTTTCAAAATTATTTGATAAAGTTTAAAATTTAATATTTTCTTTAATTAAATTAAATCATTTAAAATTGAGAAAAATAAGAAATAGTTCATAAAATCAGAAAAATACAAGTTATAAACCAAAATGCTCCAAATGACAAATGCAACTCATCTATGATGTTTACAAGGCTATTCGCTCAAGTTTTCATGTGTGCAATATTTTGCCTAGCCATTTAATTCATTTAAAATTAATAAATTAATAACTTATTCAAATATTTTCAGAAAAACATAAAATGTTATATCAAATTAAAGATAAAAGCATTTCCAAATCAAATATGTCGAACATAGAACATTTTGTTTAACTTATAAACTTGTTTCTAAACATATACTGGAATTCTTTTATATTTCATTATGACAAGAAATAACGGCCACACTATTATTTTCTTTATTAATAAAACTCTCATGTTTTCACACCTATTAAACCTATCATGACAAGTCATTAGAAAGTATTGTGATGATAGAGTTCGTTGTACTAGTTCATCGTTTTCAACTAAACTCATTGTCATTAGCTCTACACTTTTGGAACATAAAATCAAACATGTTTGTTACCTTTTCAATAACTGTTTTCCATGTGCTATTGTCTTGTTACCTCACCAAGTAATCAATACTTCTACTTAAACATGATAACAATTGTTTGCTAAGTAAAAGTGAAACACATGTAAGTCTAAAAAAAAGTGATAACCACATCACCACAAGTAATAAAACATTTCACCTAAACCCTATGTGAGTAAGTTATTGTGTCAAACGTTGCTTACACCTGTAAGCTGGGGTATTTTCCAGGGTATTTCATGATGCATCTCATTACTATGCATGTATCATCCTTGCTAGTGTTTTCTGTAGTCCTTACCGGGACTAGTTTGCTATCTTTCAGATCTCGGGATTTCTCTACGCGACCCTCGAACCCGAAGACATGGTTTATTATTGTTATTTCAATCTCAGGCAAGTTCATCACTTGCTCATATCTCTACTATATAACGCAGCTTAACGACCCGTACGTCGTACGTCGTTCGTCGCACGGTTTTTTGTTTTAGTCCTTCTAAAATAAAGAACTAAACCCGCAGTCTAAGAAATTGACAATTTTACGCTTTAGCCTCTCGACCCTATCCACTCGCCTCCTCTCTGGACAGGAGAGGGCGGCCATGGCGTCTCGACGGAGTCCGAGGGAGAGGAGGCCAGCGCCGTCCAGGCCCGTTCTACGCCGGAGAGGAGGGAGTTATACGGGAGAAGGCGTCCATGGCGTCTCGACCGAGTCCGAGGGAGAGGAGGCCGATGCCGTCCAGGTCCCGTTCTATGCCGGAGAGGAGGGAGCTGTACGGGAGATGGCGGCCGTGGCGTCTCGGCCGAGTCCGATGGAGAGGAGGCCGGCGCCGTCCAGGTCCCGTTCTATGCCATGGAGGAGGGGGTTGAGCTCTCCGCATCTCGTGGCTACCTTGTTTGCCACAACGCATCTGGCGACCGTCATGGGCGGCGTCTGACCTCTCTCTTCTCTCTGTCTTCGTGTGCAGGGAAGGGGCTTCTTCATCCTCTCTGTCTCGGCGCGGTGGTTAACGGCGACGGCGACACTTGCGTCGGTGGCTGGGCACCAGATGTGCAACTCAGAGATGGAGTGCCGCCAGAGTTGCTGGTGGTCGACGAGCTACAGAGGCCATCTCCGTCCGTGTATTTACCATGCTAACAATTCGGTAATCGGCAGTAACATTTGTTACGACAATGGAACTGGGACCTTTTCGTCCTGCGCATCGGCAATGATCGCTGACGATTGTTTTCCAAGTCCATGCTCATCAGCCCATGTTGCTCAAGCTCGACATGAATGAGCTGCGACACCTATGTAAAATCTAAGTTATGAACTTATGATCAGTGTTTCTGTAGCAGGTCCAGGGTGTGTAGAAAAGGAAAATCAGACAGCATGAACAGTCAGCTGAATATGTTGCAGCCGCTTGTTCAATCTGGTCCGGCATCTCCATTGTCTGGAGAACATTCAGAGCACAGTGCCAGGTTACATAAATAATCTAAGTTGCACATTCATCAGAAATTTACAACTCTAATCAAGTGGAGAAGTAGATAAAAACTCACATGCCATTAGACGCAGAAAGAACATCTGGACAGTACCAAACCGATGGGACTCTGAACAACAACGGTTGGACAATGCTACGGGTGAATGTGCAGCACCAACATTGTCGCAACGGCGCCTCTTCCAGCCACCCGTGGCTACAATATGCAAGCCTGTGATGGGCTTCTGAATGTTTGAGGAATTACTTCATGACCATCGCTGCATATATGCACAACCTGAAATCCTCAGAACGCAAGTAATCCCATGTCTTCATCTAAGATTTATTTGGTCACATGGACTATAGTCTTGGTGTGGACTTGCTCCTTGATCTTATTCCAATGGCGGTCGAACCTATAACCCAGCTAAATCTCTTAGCAAGATCTGAGTTTATGATAGAAATTCTTCGATCTATAAATCAGACATACCATATACCATCATCTCTCTTCCCGCAAAAATAAAAATCTCGCGTGGTATATGATATGGTATTTAATAGATTTGCTTAAGTAATCCGAACAGAAGATGACAAACTTCAGAAACGACGCTAGATGGAGAATACATTTTTATCATCGGAAATGTGTGGATTGTTAAGGAGATACAACACGAACGCCAAGCTGAGCAGGAAAAACACGGGAGAGAGAAGGAAAATAGGCATTTGAACATGGGGTGTATATGCTCCTGTTCCAAAAAAACACTTTCTGAATGTTTAAAAATCCAGAAAAAATGGGACGGATACATTTACAGGTACTATGTGTTTGTACAAAGTTTGGTGGAAAAACCATTTTTTATCCGTCCCGTGTAAAAAACACTAAATATGTCACATGATTACTGCTATATGGTACCCATTTTTTTTTTTCCGGAACCGAAGTAATTACGATTCCGCATGAAAGTCGTGTGTTGGCACTTGTTTTATATTACCTATGCGTTTGATTTTATTTAGATTTTTTTACATTAAAAAAGGTCTATACTGCGCATTTAAAATAGGCGGGAGCATATATATGCGCTCCCGTTGGAAACAACGTCTCGTGCCCCTTTGTGAATTGAAATCAGATATTATCATGTTCAACACATATTTATGGAATTAGAACAATTGTTTGATACTATAAATTTTACTATTCCGTGGCAACGCACGCACACTTTGCGGATGCATGCTTTTTATCCTCGTTGTACACTATGGATCACAACCAAATGGTTTCCTAGATTAGTACGAGTTCTCATGTTGTTGTTTTTTCCATTTAGAAAGGTAAGAAAGTCACATTTTCATTGATCATTTGTTTTTGATAAAACAAAATCCTATTGAAGAAGACACCTTATTAAAGTTCCAGAAGACACCTTATTAAAGTTCCTATGCATACCCTGAATGCTTAGCCCCGCCACCGTCGACATCCTGCACAACATGTCGGAGTTCCGGTCGGCCGACTCTAGATCGGTGTAGGGTTTGCCACGCACCTCGGAGATGGCGGGGCGGCACTTGCTTTGCGACAAGAGTCTAAGGGTGTAGCAATTATCCACTTGGGGTAAACCGGTTCCTGTACCTCGATACTAAGCACTTTGTGTGGTCTAAATATGTATGGTTGTTCACCGTGTCGGCACCCGAACGCCGGGAATCGTCGCACCGCCCAAGGGGAAGAATGAGACGGCCGTCGAGTGGGAAAGCTAAACCGAGGAGATAACGGTGTCGTACCTACCGCCTGATTCGACAACTCTTTAATTAGGATTTTGAGCTTGCCGCGATGCACTTGATGGCGTTCTTTATCATTTCTCCGTAGCAACGCACGGGTATTATGCTAGTCCTTTGTAGTATTTCTTAACGAACTATTTGCAAAAACCCAATCGTATTACCACCTATGCTCAAAAGAATGCATGATCCTATTTTTATAATAATATGACAAATTGAATGACTACCCAAGTGGTAGTGTTCTGTTTGGTGGGCGGATGGGACCATGGTAAGATGAATAGGTCAAAGGAAGGTTCCATCTGCATGGGAAAGTATTACCTAGGAATTAATCAAAAATGCCGTCAGAACTCGGTGCACCGTAAATACCGCGTTAACCATGGGTCTTTTATGGGGGGAGTAAGTCAGCTGTGATCTTGTCTTGTTCGCATGTCAATGGACTGCCAGAGACGTACGATGTAGGTCTTGCGAGACTACATGCACATGGGTGGGATCCCTTAATTCCCGCAGACTCTGGGGTCTATGATGGTCTGCCAGGGGCGCCTAGATATCCATCGTGAGGGGTGGAATCAGGGGTTCAACCTGCTGGCAGAGATGGGTGGGCATGCGTTGTGCGGAGAAGCACAGTTTGTGCAACATGGTCTCGAGCCTATGTGGGCGTGGACAAGATCTCGAGCCTGGTTGTGCAACATGGTCTTGGTCGTCCATGGGTAAATTAACACACCTCTGCAGAGTGTAAGAAGATGTGGAATGTTACCCCCTCTTCCGGGACGGAACTCCGAACGCTACAGGAAAGGCAACTCCATGAAGTTCTAGTCCTGTGATGGCCTGGCGGGCATAGTTTTCGAAAGTAAAAGCAACCTCTTGAAGAAAGTTTTACAAAACCTTGCATTAGCTTATGACTCTTTCGAGTCTAAAGCTGTAATTAGTGCATCAAACTACCCACTATATATCATGAACTTGTTGAGTAACGCTCGTTACTCATTCGTTCCCGTTTGACCCCCTGCTTAGAGTTGAAGCCTTTGGAAGTCGTCATCGTGAAGCCATCATTACCTCATGAAGCTAGGTGGAGTCTTATACTACTTAGTCAGTAAAGCATCGTCATCAACAATGCTGGAGGAGGAGAAGCTATCAAGGTGTAGGTGGAGACCATTCTTGGACTTAGCTTTATCAAGCCATAGATTAGGGCTGACATCAGCCATAGTAGATTAAGTTCTGAGCTAGAGTAATTCTCCAGCTTGGATCTTCGAATTGCTTCTTCTGATGTTACATTTGCAGGAGATCTTCTTGATTCATCAATGAGATTCTCAAGATTTTGTAATGAAGTTTGTATCCTATAGTTTTGCCTAGACTCACTTTGTTTCTGTTGTACCACTCTGAGAGATGTAATATTCATGGATAAGTCCTTCTATGAGTATTATGTCACCGACTTGCACACTACACATGTAGTGGTGTGTTGGGTCACCACAGAATGCCAGCTTAATAAGCATATGAAAGGCAATGCAGGATCCGGGAACAAGGGGAAAAGTTCCAAGAGAAAATTCTCCAAGCAAAAGCCAGAAGCTGAAAAAGAAGACAGTGAATCGGACACTGATCAAAAATCCAGAAACAAAAGCGAAAAGGCGAACCAAATTTTCCGAGAGTTGATGGGGAATGCAATTTAACTTTCCTGGCAACTCCCTCTGCAAAGGTGGCAAACAGGACACTTCGAGAAATAAACGCAGTTGTTCCACCAACCCCCAAATTCTTGAAGTACTCAAACACACCAATTACCTGGGATCAGTTTGATCATCCCGGAAATATCCCAGAACCCGGCACACAAACTCTAATTGTAAGCCCTATTGTTCAAAACACTAGGCTAAAAAGAGTGTTGATGGATGGAGGATCCAACATCAATATAATGTACCCTGACACACTGAAGCATCTGCAAATCTTCGAGACCCATCTCAATCATAGAAATATACGTTTCCACGGCATCGTTCCTGGCAGACAAGCACAATCCCTAGGAGAAATTTCCTTAGATGTAACCTCTGGAGAAAAAGAGCATTTCCGACAGGAAAAAAATCTCTTTCGAGGTCGTGCCGTTCGAAAGTGTGTACCATGCAATACTCGGACGTCCATCTTTCGCCAAATTCATGGCAAGATCATGTTATATTTATAACAAGCTGAAGATGCCAGTGCCAAAAGGAGGAGTAATCACCATATCGGGAGACTTCAAATTGGCAAACGAGCTAGAAAAAGGAAATGCCCTTTGCGCAGAAAAAGTGATAGCAAAGGAGGAATTGAAAGAGTTGGCAAAAGAAGTATGATAGAAATGCCTGCAGGAAAAGAAAGCCGGAAGCCGGCAGATAGTTTCAAAGCTTCTGAGAATACAACACAGGTTATCCTAGATCCCAAAGATCCGACAACATTTGTCGTAGTGGGGACCGGGATGACCGAGAAATGGGAAAGCGCGCTCATCAAGTTCCTCCGTGAGAACTGGGATATTTTTTTCCTTGTGTCCTACGGACATGCCAGGTGTACCCAGGGAACTTGCTGAGCATCAACTCAAGGTGATTCCAGGATCTAAACCCGTCAAACAAGGTCTCTGTCGATTTGACGGAAGAAGACGGGAGGCTATTGATAAGGAAATTATCCGGCTATTAGCAACTGATTTTATCAGGAAAGTTATACATACTGAATGGTCCGCGAACCCAGTATTAGTCCCGAAGAAAGATAGTACTGTTCTGAGGATGTGTATAGATAACACCGGCCTGAACAAATTGTGTCCAAACGATAGGTTCGCGTTACCGTGAATCGATCAAATAATAGATGTCACTGCTGGCTCTAAGCTTTTATGCTTTTTGGATGCTTATTCCGGGTACCATCAAATACGTATGAAGGAGGAAGACCAAATCAAAACTTCCTTCATAACCCCGGATGGAACATACTATTACATAACCATGCCTTTTGGCCTGAAGAACGCAGGTGCAACTTACCAGCGTTGCACGCAACGTTGTTTGCATAGTCAGATTCGCAAAAATGTCCACGTTTACGTGGACGACATTGCCGTCATTTCCAAGGAAAAAGATACACTCCTTGAAGATCTACGAGAAACCTTCGAAAATTTGCGCACTTACACAGAGAAGTTGAATCCATTAAAGTGCATATTCAGGGTTCCCTCAGGAAAACTTCTGGGTTTTATCGTTTCTCACAGAGGAATAGAAGTAAACCTGGAAAAGATCAAGGCAATCTTAAACATCTGAAAGCCTACGTGCTTAAAAGATGTACAAAGATTGACGGGTTCTGCGGCTGCTGTCAGCAGGTTTATAAGCCGGATAGGAGACAAAGCTCTACCATTATACAAATTGTTGAAGAAATCCAACAAATTTGTATGGACAGAAAAGGCGGACAAAGCATTAACCGAGTTAAAATAAACCTTGATGAAAGCTCCGATTTTGGCATCGCCAAAATACGAAGAACCCATGTTACTGTATCTTACGACAACAAACAAGGTTATTAGTGATCTGATAGTTGTGGAAAGACGGAACGAAGAGCAAAGCATACCAGATCAACATCCAGTGTATTATGTCAGTGAAGTTTTTTCCGACTCCAAACAAAGGTATCCACACTATCAAAAGCTGACATATGGCATTTTTTCGCATCTCAAAAACTCCGCCATTATTTCCAAGGACATTCCATAACAGTGGTATATAAAGCACCACTAGGGGATATTATCAACAATGCGGACGCAACAGGCCAGTAGCCAAATGGGGCATCGAGTTAGCTGCGTTCGACATTAAGTACCAACCCCGGACGACAATTAAATCCCAGGCGTTGGCAAATTTCGTTGCTGATTGGACAGAAGCAATGGAAAACACACCAATGCCGGAGTCGGAATACTAGGTCATGCACTTTGACGGATCCAAGATGAAGGAAGGCGCTGGAGCTGGTGTAGTGCTAAAATCCCCAAAGGGAGATACTATGGAGTATGTTTTACAAATACACTTCAACGCCAGTAATAATGTGGCAGAATATAAAGGTTTGCTTCACGGCTTTCATATTGCAAAAGATATAGGTGTTAAACGCATATTATGCTATGGCGACTCGGATTTGGTACAGCATCAGCTCAACCAAATATGGGACGTCAAAATCCCCATCATGGCCGAATATCGGAGAATGGTGGTCGAGTTTGCCATTTGCTTCCTGAGATTTGAAGTACTTCACATCAAAAGGGAAGAAAACTGGAACGCGGATGCATTAGCCCGCATGGGCTCGGAAAGAGTGAAAACCCTACCACTAGGCCTGTTTGTCCAGCATTTGCATGAACCGTGAATAAAAGGTGGAGATGTTGATTATCCTCTCATTTCCGAGTCAATTGAAGTCCTGATCGTTAACCCGGATCGGACAATTCCATATTTAAACTTCTTAGTGGATCAGAAGTTCCCGGATGAAGCATACAAGGTCTTGCAAACACAGATAAAACGTCGATGCAAAGGATACACGGTAATTAATGGTTGCCTGTATAAAAGCAACACTATCGGAATTTTTCAGCGATGTATTTCGGCAGAAGAAGACCGAGAAATATTGCAAGAAATCCATGCAGGAGATTGCGACATCATGCTCAATCAAAAAGCATAGTTAAAAAAGCATTTCGTGCAGGGTTTTTCTGGCTTACCGCCAGGACATACGCTAAACATATAGTAAACACATGGGCCGGATGTCAGTATTACGCCAAGCAGACGAATATGCCAGCCCAAGCACTCAAGACTATCCCTATTACATGGCCATTTGCGGTCTGGGGGCTAGATATGATGGGACCATTCAAAACTGCAAGAGGTGGACTCACGCATCTACTCGTTGCAATAGATAAGTATACCAAATGGGTGGAGGCAAAAACCATCAAAAAGCTTGACGATGTAACTGCCAGGAATTTCATAATTGACGTAGTCATGAGATACGGCGTTCCACACAGTATAATTACCGACAACGGGACAAATTTCTCAATTGGAGAGCTGGCAAAATATTTCCGGCAAACGGGAATATGCCTAGATCTTGCATCGGTGGCACACCCACAATCCAATGGGCAGGTTGAAAGAATGAATAGCTCAATCCTGCAGGGAATACGCCCAAGACTCGAATCTCCTCTTCATAGAGCAGCTGGAGCATGGGTAGAGGCATTACCTTCCGTGCTTTGGAGTATTCAAGCGACGCCAAATAGATCAACAGGGCAAACTCCATTTTTTCTGGTCTATGGCGCAGAAGCAGTGCTTCCAACGGACATGCTCCATGATAGCCCAAGAGTGCAGGCTTACGATGACTCGGATGCCGAAAGTGCACGACAGGATGCCGTCGATCTTTTAGTAGAGGAACGAGAACTTGTCCATCAAAGATCCGCCATTTATCAGCAAGAATTACGACACTACCATAATCGGAAAATCAAGCATCGTTCTTTCAAATAAGGTGACCTAGTGCTAAGATTGGCGCAAGAAATGAAGCACAAGTTAGCCCCAGTCTAGGAGGGACCATTTGTCATCACCAAAGCTATGAAAACTGGATCATACTATCTTGTAGATATTCGGGATATGGAGGATGATCCCAAAAGACCGAATCGAAAAAGAAAGAGAAAGATAGATGTTGAACTAGGAGAGACCAAAAGACCCTGGAGCATCCAGCAGTTACGTCCCTTCTACACTAGTTCAATTTCTATGTAAACATCTTTGAGATCATGAAATAAAGTTGTCGGAATTCATACATCTATGTTTTTACATGTTTATTATAGTACAAAACATAAATCCGCCTTATCTATTTCCCAATGATCTTTCAAAATACTCAATGTTAACCCGAATTGTGGCTGCGTGCTCGGAGTTAAAAAACTGAATGATTTTCGGCCTCAGGAGGCTTAAGGAAACCCAGATTATGCGTGCGTGCCTGAGTTTCATATAGATTCCTTACTTTTTTCTCTAAGTATTATCTGATTGTTCTTATGTTGGGTCACTGAAATTAGTAAGTAAAAATGACTTTAGTGTGATCCATGTTTCCGAGTTTCGACTGATTGGTTATACCCAGTCACTCGGCGTGAAGATTATATACTATTGAGCCATTTCAAACACTAAGGACAATTAAGACATATAAACCAGAGAACTTAGAAGATAAAGGAATAAAAACCCGGAAAACTTGCAAAGACTTAATAATTTAACTGCAAAAGTGGAGTACTTGTTTATAGAAAAGAATAGATAGCATTACAATAAGTGTTACATTGTAAGAACAGTAATGCTTCTATTTTCCTATCTTCTACCCAGGACCAAGCAGCTTCTTCAGGCATCCGAGTCTTCATCTTCGCTGCTGGATTCCTCGGGAGTTATCGGGATTTTCTCCTCGGGGTAGAAGGTGGAGATGTTCAACATATTGGCGATCTTGGTGGCGTGACCTTTAATTTCATCAATGATGCTCGACCGCTGAGCATCCGTGTATCTTTGAGGGGTGCCGGACGCCACGCGCCAAGAATTGGCATATGCATAAGCCCAAGGGCCATGCATGCACCACCACGAGCCGCCGAGCGGATCCAGGACTTCTTGCGGTTCGCCACCTCCACGATAGCCTCCGGAAGTTTGCTGACCTTCGAGAACTCCCCAGATTTGTCGGGAATGTACTTACTAATAAGTAGCATCCCCGTAGCCTTGAGCGCGGTGAAGAGTTTCCCGAAAGCCCGGATTCTCTCAATCCGGGTAAGCTGGGGCCTACCTCCTGTTTCAATCAACAAACAAATGTTCGGAAAAACAGGATAAGGGAAACAATGAAAAGTCCGGTAAAAGTCAAAATACTTACCGAGAATCCGATCCATCTCGGTGCCTTCCTCCAGGCGCTGGGTCAGGGCATTCTCCAGGTCCCTGATTGTAGCCTTGTCTTTCTCGGCCTGGCTGGAGGCCTTACACTCGGCAATGCCAACAGCTAGTTGGCTGGCCTCTAGTTCTTTCAGGAGCTTCACAGTCAGCTTGTGAAGATCCAGATTCTCTCGGCGGAGGTTCTCGGCGTTGCCGGCATCTTCAGCAATTTGTCTGGCTTTCGCCAAAGAAGCTGAAAAGCAAGTAAAAAAGAAGAGTTAGAAACTCGGAAAAATTACTTAGACAAAATCACAACTGAAAGTAGAGAAATATTTTACCTGCTGATTCACTCAGCTGCTGCTGAATGGATGCCAGTTCTGCCTTCTTATCTTCAAGAATATTAAGAAGGGTTTTCACCTCCTTATTTTTGATGGTAAGTTTATTGAAAACTTCCACGTTGATGTTCTCAGCAGTTTGCTGAAACACGAAAAAGAGACAAAAAATGCATAAGTTAAGAACAAGCATAATAATGAAAAAAGCATTAAGGCAAAAGCATGCATTTGGATTATTACTTGGGGGCTAGACATATTACCTGGCTCATCTTGGTCAAGTTTGCCAAGTTTTCATTGAATTATTTTGCATAGTCTGCAAAAAGAATCCCGACGTTGCAAAGGCCGTCCTGGATGACCTGCCGAGGTGAAAATACGAAGTTATTCCTTACAATAAGCGCGCCTTGCGGCCAAGGACGGATTAAGGGTGCTGGGGCAAAGAATTTGGTCGTCCACGAATGCATATATCCGTGTTCGTCAAATGGCTCCTCCTTTACCTTGAACTCCTTAACGAAAGTCGGAATGGTCTCCTCCTCAGCTGTACGAGAAGGGCCACCCATTTCCGGCACCGCCCTTTCCCCCGCGTCCGGCTCAGACGCAATAGGCTGGCTGGTCGGCAGGGGATATTCTTCCTCCCTTGCAGATTGGTTTTCTCCTTCTGTGGCAGCTGGGGTAGCAGGGGTTGCAACAGGAGATGGATGCACCCCTCTGCTAGCAACTGCCTTATGTTTCTTCAGCCTTTTTGGCTTCAGAGAGGTAGGAGCAAGGCTCAAAAATAAAGTAAATGAAAAAATTCCAAGAAAATAAAAGAACTGCGACAAAAAGCAGAGAAAAAGGAAACCCAAATGATTAACCTGGATGTAGCGACGGGAACTCCGTCAAGATAGATTTTTTCTTGAGTAGTGGAAGGATTCTTGCGTTTCTGTCCGCCTGCAAAGTTAGCACGCATTGCGTCTAACTCGGCATCGGTTGCAAGATCCGCTTCAGGAAGGTCGACAATCTGTCAAAAAAGACAAAGTTCGAGTTAAAATAAAATATCCGACAAAAAAAAACGTAGAACCAAAGCCCAAAATGAAGAGCCATACCTTTGGAGCCGGGTTTGTCACCGCGTACATCGTCCGACTTTTCTCATATTGGTCGCGTGTTGTGACCAACTAGTTAACACGTTTCCTCAAATATTTGGCCGACAAAGATTTGTTTGTTGTCCGCATTGCGTCTTCGGGTCCTGAGTATTCGCACATGAGCCGGGGACCGCGATGGGCCAGAGGCTGAATCTGCCTTTCTAACTAGCATAGGATTGTGTCCATGCCAGTAAGAGGGGAAGACGCGGAAACGGGCTTGGCGATGCGCCGTTTGATCCTTAGTAGATCCGGCGGTATGGTCTGAACTGCGTCCACTGCCCTGTTTTCTTGGGGAGTGGCAGCAGAGTTAACAAAAGGTGGAATTCCCGTTTCCTTTCCGGGAACGGGACATCTTGGTGGTAGAAGAAGGAACCCATCTAAACTTTGACGGATTCCGAGGTTTTGATCTTGGGGAACCAATCCTCCCTAAATCTACGGAGGGTAAAGGAAATGGTTCTGCAAGTCGGGAGTACGCCCTCAGAAGGGTTTCGCTTAACCCCGAAACAATACTGCCAGAAGTCTAACCTAGGTTCTAATCCTAGATACCCTTCAAAGAGGGCATGGAACCCGGCTAGATAGAGAATGGAATTAGGAGGAAGATTGTGGGGTTGAATGTTATAGTGGTTGAGGACCTGGAGGAAAAAGGCAGAAGGCGGAAAACCCATACCTCTGCTAATGTGCGAGGTAAGGAGAACCCTTTCCCCAGCTTTTGGCGTTGGCTCGGAGTCGTCCTCCTCGTGCCGCCACTTCCCCTTCAGAATCAATCCCTCCTTCTCAATTGTCGGAAGGAGGGAAGGAACCAAGTTGCAATGGCTCCAATTCCTGGACATTTCTCCCTCGTCTTCCGCTGCAGCGGCGGTCGCGACAGCGAGTTCCTCACCGACGAGGGTGAGCTTATCATCCGCTATTTCGACGGTGAAGGGCGGAGACGGCGCGGAAGATGATGTCGCCAAGTTTTTCGGCTGCGAGAGGAGGATCCTCGCGGGCCAGACCACCGGCAGTTTCCTCTGGCGCTCGCGGCAGCGCGGCCGGGAGAATCCACTTGAGGATCCATGCTGTTGATGATCTCGTCGATGTCGACGGAGACGG
Organism: Alopecurus myosuroides; assembly: GCA_028641055.1. Classification (NCBI taxonomy): domain Eukaryota; kingdom Viridiplantae; phylum Streptophyta; class Magnoliopsida; order Poales; family Poaceae; genus Alopecurus; species Alopecurus myosuroides. The sequence continues at coordinate 671,296,453 of CM054057.1, forward strand.
AGTTTTCCTCTGCGGCGCGCGGCGAGTCGCCGGTAGCCATTTTTGGGCGGCGCGGAGAAGATCCGGAACCTCCGATGATGAACTTCCGGGGACGGTGCGGAATGCACGTGCTCTGCTCGCACTAGCAAGTTCTTGGCTCGGGAGCAATGGTTCTTGAGGGCTAGGAAATGGAGTGAGAGCGGAAGAACGACCGGAGGGCCCGAGGACGGCTATTTATAGCTGGAAGAACTTTGAGATGTGCCACAACGACTCTTTTGACCGTTAGATCTTCGACGCGTGTCACGCACCGGAAAATCCGGGAAATGAGGGGATGGGTGATAATTGCTATCTCCTCGTTTCCTGTGAGAATCTGTCAGAGATACGTTTCGGGGTTTCACATTGAACCCAAACGTCCCTAACGTCAGCACAATTTTATCGCTAACGTCAGGAAGTTCCTTCTCCACAAAGGCTCGTGGAAGAAAAAGTCGGATTTTGACAAAATCTGAGTTTCCTGTTAAAGCATGATTTGAGGAAAAGAAGAATCGAGACAAAGTGCCAACATTTCTCGAAAAAGAATGCAGATTGACGAGAGACGGCAGATTGGAGTCTCAATCCTTCTTGGGGGCTACTGTCGGATATATACACATTAGGGGTATATTCGGCATTGTCCTAAAGAGCCGGATTACCAGGGTGGCCTGAATGGTAATGGATCATGGTCCATTAGGCGGCCCAGTAAGCTGACGCGCAGAAGCCGGATTCTAGAAGAACCCGGACCATGGCCGGATTGTAGAAGGAGGATTCCTGTTTTCCAAGTTAGAAACTTACCGTAGTCTTCTAGGTCTCCTTTCTGTAAGACCTAACCCCACTATCTATATAAAGCCGGACGGGAGAGAAGAAAGATACAGACAATAAGCTAGAAGCCAAATCGCCGAGAAGCTGATCCTCACCGAGTTAGCAAATCCCAACTCACATTGTACTATGTATACTTCAGGCTTCAGCCCTGATTTAGTGAGATTGCAGGAGTAGAAACGCCGCCTAGTTGCGACGTACCGAACCTGGGTAATTTTGGTGGTCCTGGTTGTCATACTACCATGTCCCCCACGTCTCTATCAGTAGTCTCATGGCACCCCCGTCTATGAACTCTACTACGATGTCTCGACAATATGATCATGGAGCATCAGAAATTATGGATACGTTGGAGACGTATTAAGCGTCCCCAAGCTTAGTTCCTACTCGTCCTCAAGTAGGTAAACGATAAAACATAATAATTTCTGAGGTGACATGCTACTATCATAAACTTGATCATTACAATGTAAAAGCACATAGACGCTAAGATCATAGAACTTCAAACACAAACATGATAAATAGAACTTTAATAATAAAGCATAGCAATCACTTTGCACCATGAAGAGTATCTTAAATAAAGGATCATGGATAATAATGCAAAGAAAGATAAACGTTTGTTTCAAGTATAGAGAAAGCATGGCAAAGTGGTATTTCTCTAGTCCTTAAGAGTGGGACAAAACATAAATGCCAGGACACCTTCAAAGTTCATGAGGAAGACTAGATCAAATAATTTAAGAACAAATAATGTCACATTATGAAGCAATTATTGATGTTTATGGGACAAATTCACATAGAACTCAGAATGGCAAAATGCTCTCTCAACTATGCATAAAGTTAGAAGATGGAGACTCAACATAAAAGTAAAAGAAAGGCACTTCACGGAGGGAAGCAGGGATGCCTCATGTGCTATAGCTTTTTATTTTATTAAACAGAGGTATTAAAAGGTTGACACTCCTCCCATCCATCTTTCACAAACCATGGCTAACCGAATCCTCGGGTGCCTGCCAACAATCACATACCGTGGAGGAGTGTCTATATTTTAGGAGAGGTGTATGTTAATGTCAACGAATGGTAAACATACAATACAGTACGTCACAAGCCAACTGGATTCACAAGAGCGGATCCCATTGTGAAGGACGCAAGTGGTGTATAAGGTCATCCATCTTTCTCTTTTGTTTACACAATTATGTTTTGACTCATAAATCAGGGGCAAAAGAATTTGTATGTATTAATTTGGGGCTGGGCACCTCGCTGCCAGCTCTTCTATCATTTGGATAAGAGGATGAAGCCACTAGTCCAGGGTGTGAAATCCAATCAACAAGTGAGATAAAGATTCTCTATTGGCGTCCTCATGAGCAAAAACAAGAACACAAAACATGAGTAATTTTGAAAGTTTTATAGGTAACACATGAGCAATTTACTTGGAGTGGCAGTTAAATACAACATGTAGGTAGGTATGGTGTACACAATGGATTTTTTTGGTTTTAGGGAGTTTGGATGCACGAGTAGAATTTCATACTAAGTACAGGTGGAGGCTTAGCAAAAGACTGGGAGCGACAAATCTAGAAAGCATAAGAGCCATAATCATGCATAGCGACATAAACATCATTAATTAAAGCATAAGCGGTATCACAAGTTCAAAAACTAAGTGATCATGGAGGCTATTCGTGACTGGTTCATAGTCATAAACATGGTGTGAGCATGCGCCAAGTCAACCAAATAAAACATTCGAAAGAGAATACCATAAATTGATGCTTTACTATGACAAGAACAACTCATGAATCTTTCAAGACATATTAAACACTCTCAGATATTTGAGGCTATTCATGCCACTCAATAACCACAAGGCTTTAAAACTAAAATAACATTTAGCATGGCATGAAAAAGTTCTAGCCACAGTATATACAAGCTTCTACTTGCACTGTTATAAATTCTACATCAAGCAGCAGTTTCTTTTCCCAACAAGCATCATACAAGATATGTTTTAACAAAAATACTCTTTGTGATGCAGAAAGAAAACATGAGAGTACTCATATAACACTACTAAAACTAACAACTCTGATAAGAGATGCATGCAAAACATGAGCTAAATAAATGCAGCAGCCAGACAAAGACTAAGAATACATAGTATTCCCATGAAAAAGCGGAGCGTGTCACTCTCCAATAAAAGAACTAGAAGATTCCCCGCGTGTTGCTGCGGGAATTCTAAAGAGTATAATGAATAAATTAAATTGAGATGTATCATATGAAAAATATAGATAACAACACCACATAAACATTCATATAATATGTGAAAATACTATCCCCTCATGGAATAGGAAAGTATAATGATATATATATCAACATAAAAGCTATTTAGGTTTATTTCAAAGACGACATTAGTGATGGTAGAATGTTTATTTTGTAGCTTCATTTTGGACGGTAGAAGCTAGAAGCTAGTTTACTTATGCATATAGGAAGTAATATTCAAAAAACAGAAAAAAAAATTGGGCATGCCTAGCTTCATGTTATAAATCTGAAGGCTAGTTGATCATGCACATATTGACCTGTTTGTCTAGACGTACTGCTGAACAATCTAGCCTACAGAGTGTGTTCTGTGGATCCTTGACAGTAACCATAATCATGTATGTCGGTTCATATACAATATTTTGTAAACGAAAATCTTACTGACCATAAGGATTATTTCACAACAAAATAGAAATAGTTCACATCATATTTAGACATGCCAGCACTCATTCAACTATTGAAGTGAAACATTGACCATGATGGTTAACTGCAAAATAGTTAAAATAATACCAATCACGGTTAGTGTAGATGATTTGGTGAACACATGCCGAAATATATGATCAATTTACTATATAGTGTTTCTCACAAATAAAATGACATTGTGTGAATTTCCAATGTAGTAATAAACTGCCTCCAACATGGGGCACATTCGAAACTTTTGACATAGCTGAGATAAGATACAAATTATCCAAAGATAGTCTATGGAGGAATTAAGGTTGAATAATCACAATGGCTAAAATGAAAATGGGACCAAGTACATAATTCTGGCAAAACAAAGAGACTAACTTTCATTTGAAACTGGGAGAGGCAACGGCATGCCTGGCATGATAAGAAACATTGGTAGTCATACTGCAATTGCATCAAGAAGAAAAAATATATCACAGGAAATAGCCAAGTTGTTGAGTCTACCACCTGTAGCCATGTACGTATGGATATGGTGCGGCATAGAAATTCACTGAGACGCAAGAGGGCTCATACAAAAAGGTATCATGAAAATGCAACATTTACAACCGTGTGAGAAATACAACAGTGACAACGGCGGTGCGTACCTGACACACATCACGTGGAAGAGGCAAAGGTCTGAAGGAGTCTAGGTATTTGATCTTTTCGGCCTGTTGTTACATTTCCTATAGCTCTCTTCCATTGGACATGAGGTGTTTTAGATGAGATGGTGAGCTGCAAGGGTAACTTATAGGACGATATATGTGACGCTCTGAAGAGCGAGCTTCCATAGGAAGACGGAAAGACAACCGGTTAAATTCTGAAGCTATGAAGAATAAATGAACGATTAATAAATAGAGGATCAAGGAAACGTTGGGATGCATTAGTTGTAAATAGGGAGTGCAATAGCCAACGGACCTGTCCACCTACACCCGCATTAGTTACGTAGAAGCCAAACAGGGGAGAGAAATCGAGTATGAAGAAAAAGCTAACAGGCCGCATGTTTGCATTTGCTGCAATTTATTGAGTTGAGCCGCATGTGGAAATTTTATAACACATTTGATGACATGGATGGCTTGATGACATGGACCAATTAGAAGGCCGCTTAGGTGTATAGCCTGCATGTTGAGAGAAATCACTTCGTGGGTTGCTCCCATTTAGATGTTGTAGATGCTGGGGTACAACCAAGATTATTGCAAAAATAAAAACAAACTGAAAGCAAAAATAAAAGACGCTCCAAGTAAAGCACATAAGGTGTGACCAAATAAAATATAGTTTCACTAGAAGTGACCTGATAATTTATTGATGAAGAAGTGGATGCCTTGGGCATCCCCAAGCTTAGACGCTTGAGTCTTCTTGGAATTTGCTGGGATGTACCACCCGGGCATCCCCAAGTTTAAGCTCTTCACTCTTCTTGATCACATCATATAATCCTCTTCTCTTGACCCTTGAAAACTTCCTTCACACCAAATTTCACAATCTTCATTAGCAACGTTAGTGCAATCGAAATAATAAATTCACATGGTTCAGTTTTAACACATGCCTAACACTCAAAAAGACATTAGATACTGTCACAACTTCTTTTAAAACTCTTTTTCTCAAAAGAACACCAAAAGAAAGAGGTTAAGACGCAAATGCAATTATTGGTAGAAATCTGTCAAAACAGGACAGCAGGTAAAGATATTTTTTTCCGAAAATCTTATGTTGCTCAAATCAAAAAGTGATCAACTAATAAAAGTTGCGTATACATCCCATGATTACGCACAAAAAAGCTCAGGTAATTTTGAATTTTCTGTGATTTTATATGAAATTAACACTGGACAGCATAAATCTGTTTCCTGCGCAGAAATCGGAAATATAGTCTCAACTTTCCACTAGAGGCTTTACTTGGCTCACAAAAACACAAAAGAAAAGATACAAAGGGGTTGCTAAGGAAATAGAAAACACCCAGGTGCAAATAACACAAAAGAAAACAAAGAAAAACTGGTTGAAAACAGAGAAATAAAACGGGTTGTCTCCCGGTAGCGCTTTTCTTTAACACCTTTCAGCTAGACATGATAATTTGAGAAGATGCTCACATGATAAATTTTAATTGAAGCTAAAGAGAGCATCAAGAAGAAAGCATAAAACAAAATTAAGTCTAACCCACTTCCTATGCATAGGAATCTTGTAAAGAAATAAATTAAAGAAGCTCAAACTAGAAATCATGGGAAGGTAGAACAAGAGCAACTTCAAAACTTTCAACAAAAACAGAGGTGTTTTAGTAACATGAAAATTCCTACAAACATATTTTCCTCTCTCATAATAATTTCCAGTAGCATCATGAACAAATTCGACAACATAATTATCACATAAAGCATGTTTGTCATGGTATGAAATCACACAATTCATATCAAGATCAAGATAGTGGGATCAAAATTTAAAATCAGCTCCTCTTTTTCCCCACTTTTAGCAAAAGAAAAACAAGATGATTGATCACTCATAAAAGTTATAGGACACATTATAGCAATCCTATTTTCAGTAACATTATGATTTATAATATCAAGTAACATGCGACCATCATCAAGAGCATTATCATATAAATTTTCTAAAGAGACTTCCTCATCATCATGCATATCAATAGTCGAAATAAATAAAGGATTCTCATAGGGTTTATCAAAGTAGCATGGATTATCATAAATAACGGTAGCAATATTATTCTCACAAGTTTCATTCATAGTAGTATCAAGGTCACAAGTATAGCAAGTATCAACCTCATGAAAAAGATATATTTCAAAAGAATAAATAGGATCATCACAATTATGAGTTAAAGAGTTACTATCATTGGAAGGTAGACATGGTTTCCATTCTTCCTACTCTTGATCATCACTCTCCTCCTCTTTTTCCTCCAAAGATCTTCCAGTTTCAGCAATTTCTTCTTCCATAGTTTCCTGCAAGGCATTAGTCTCTCCCTTTGGGGGAGAGAATATATTAAGATAATCCATTATGTAGTAATTACAACCCTTGTAATTATCAAAGCAATATTAAAGTATAGCATAAATATCATATTTATAAGGTGCATCATTAATACTTTCAAGCAAATAGGCAATTTCGAATGCACCCTTCCAAGCAATAAATTATTCAATTTTTTCACATCATAAAATTCATAATTTCCTTTAACACGAGAAGATATGGTAACATTATCATTATAATCAAATTGAAAAGGGAGGTGTTTATACCTCCTACAACAACAAGAATTATCAAAGCAATAAGTGACATTATAAGTAGAGCACAAGTTTCTAGCATAGTCATGCAATTTATTAATTTGTTCCCATAAGTGTTTCCCTTTTTGTGACAAGCTGTGTTCATTATAATATTTTTGTTGTTCATCCGTGAACCCACTTTGCCTATAAGATCTAGTTTCAAAGACATCAAACATTGATAGCAAGCATGATAAAGCAGAAAAAATAACAACCAGAAAAAAAACTATTTTTTGTGTTTTTGATAAAGAGAAGCAAACAAGACAAAATAAAATAAACTAAGCAAAACAAAAACAAAGTAAAGAGATTGGAAGTGAGGGATTCCCCTTGCCAGAAGACTTCTTTCGCCCCGGCAACGGCGCTAGAAAAATTCCTTGATGGTGCAGATCGTGCACTTGTTGGGACACCCCAAGAGGAGGGTGTGATGAGCACATCAGTAGGAGTTTTCCCCTTAGTTAAGAACAAAGGTTATCAATCTAGTAGGATAAAGAGGATCTTTGGAAGGTTGATGCCACTGACGGTGGTGATGGCGCTTCATCGGTGTCAGCAACAACGTGGAACCTGCACACAACACAACCAAAATACTTTGTCCCAACGGTACAGTGAGGTTGTCAATCTCATCGGTCTTGCTAAAAAAAAGATTAGACGTATAGTGTGGAAAATGATGTATGCTTGCAGTAAGTAAATAAAGAAGAAAATTGTTGTGGTTTGTTTAACGGTGTAGGAAAATGGACCGGGGTTCATAGGTTCACTAGTGGTGTCTCTCCATAAAAGATAGCATGCTGGGTGAACAAATTACAGCAGGGCAATTGACAAATAGAGGTTGCACCATAATGCACATTATAACATGATGACTACTATTATATTTAGTGCGGGCATTACAACAAAATACATAGACCGAAATCCATCTGCATCTATGACTAATAATCCACTCTCAGGTTATCATCAGAACTCCCTTAGGTATTAAGTTGCAAGCAACAGATAACTGCATTAAACAATGGGTGTAATGTAAGCAATGATTGTACACGCGGGCACTCACACCTCTGTTTTCTCCCTAGTGGCAACATCACATCCTCCCCCGTCACGTTTCTGTCACTCGAGCACAGGCGAAAAGGAGGCATGAACCCACTATCTAGCATAAATACTCCCTCTTGGAGTCACTAGCAACTACTTGGCCAGAGCAACCACTAGCAACGGAAAGCTTGCAAGATCACAAATAACATATGCAATAAAGACTCTAATCAACTTGGCATAAGTTCAATATTCATCAGATCCCAGCAAACACATCATATAGAATTACATAAGAACAATCTCAATCATGATAGGCAACTCACGAAATCTAAACATGGAGGTATATGAGGAGAAGACAACCATCTAGCTACTGCTATGGACCCGTAGTCCAAGGATAACTACTCAAGCATCACTCCGGAGGCAGACATGGTGATGGAGAAGCCTCCGGTGATGATTTGCTCTCCGTCAAGGTGCCGGGAGACAGCTTCAGAACCCCCTGATCTAGGATTGACGACGACGGCGGCTGAGGTACTTTTCGGGGATATTTGATCAGGTGCCTAGGGTTTTCCATCCGGGGGGAATAAATAGGCGAAAGGGCAAAGGCGGTGGAGGCCTGGGGGCCCCACACCACCAGCTGGCGTGGCCATGGGGAGGGCGCGCCACCCCATGGTGTGGCCCCCCTGGTGCCCGTCTTCGGTTCTTCTTCGGTCTTCTGGATGCTTCCGGGGAAAATAGGCACTTCGGGCTTTTTGGGGTCCAATTCCAAGAATGTTTCCAGAACAACTTTCATGAAATAAAAAACAGCATAAAACAGGGAACTGGCACTTGGCATCTTGTTAATATGTTAGTCCTAGAAAACGTATAAAAATTCTATAAAGAAGGGAGAAAACAAGTAGCAATTGGCATAATATGATCATGGAAACCCAGAAATTATAGATACGTCAGAGACATATCACATTTATGTTAGCGATACTTCTTTTGCTAGTTCTTTTAGCTCCTCCTTTGTGATGTTCCTTTCATATAAAAGGGTGTTTCCCGGCTCTAGTTCTTTTGCAAACACAAAATCTCTTTCAATGGTGATTACTCTACCTTTTGGCCCAGGCACCTTAAGCTTGTTGTCGATGTAGCTTGACTTGGCCATGAATTTGGTGAAAGCCGGTTGTCCGAGTATTTCGTGGTACACACTTTCAAACGATACTGCCTCAAACGAGATCATTTGTTGCCGGAAATGTTTCAGCTTTCTGAAGGTAACTTCTAGAGAAATTTCTCCTAGGGAAGATTCCTGTCTGCTAGGGACGATGCCGTGAAACCGTACATTGTTGTGCCCGGGCTGGCTTTTTGATAGGTGTAGTTTCTTCAAAGTGCTCAAGTACATGATGTTGATGATAGATCCTATGTCCATTAGCACTCTCCTTAGACATCGATTTTGTACTATAGGGCCTACTATCAAAGCATGTGTGCCTGATTTTGGGATATTGCCGGGATGGTCGGACTGATCCTAGGTCATTAGACTTTTTGCATACTTGAGGTATTTTGGAGTTGGTGGCACTACGTCGTTGATTTCTCTCCATGTCTGTTTCACCTTTTTGGCTGATGGTGTTGCCAGGAAGGTGAGATTGCGTTATTCATCCACCCTTGGGAACTTCAGTTCTTCTGTACGCTATTGTTCCTGAATCCGATCGTCAGTGCCAGACTCACTTCCTTATTTTTCAGCTTTTGGTTTTTGCTTGTTGAACTTCCTCTTGGAATTCTTCCCTTTGTTCCCAGCTTAAGCAATGCCTTTCATATGATTATTAATCCAGCATTAATGGTTTGTATGATTCAGCTTTCCTGGTGGTTGCAGGGTTCACTTCAGATTTTCTCTCACTCTACATTGGAGTAAGATACAATTTCCTTAGTTTCTGGACCTTTGCCTTTCCGCCTATTCATGTTTTCTTTTCCAACGGCGAGATTTACTTCTTTGGGCTTCTCTTGCGCGTCTGGAGTGGCCTTCTTTTCAGAACAAGATTTTTTTCGCTTGTACGAGTGTGTCAATATTACATCCTTTTGTCCTAATGTCGTCATCTTTCACTACATGCTCGTTGGATTTTGTTAGCATAGAACCAAGGTATTTATGATTTTTAGTTCCCACCATGAACGGTACAAGGTCGGGTTTTAGCCCGTTGATGAAAGCATGCATTCTTGAACATCAGCTACTCACAGCAGTTGTTCTTCATTGTCGTCCATCTTGAAATATAGTCAATGTATGACGTAACGGTTTAACTGATTAATTCTCTTGGGGCGTTTATATGTGCCTCAAAAGTTCTCAGCAAAATCTCTGGCCATATCTTCACATCTGTCTACCATTCTTGGTGGTAATCTTTTGATGCAATCCAGTGCTCAACATGAAAGGCACGAATTTTACGGTTTCGAAATTTGTTCCTTTGTTGATCTAGAAGGCAGTGTAATAGTCTGAAAGCCATGTATTTGGGTTTGTACTTCCCGTATACTTTTGATAAGTTGTCCCAACTTTGGCAAAGCCAGTATGGAGGTTGATATTTTGTATTTTGTCAGTGAAACACTTTGGCCCGAAGTACAAATCGTCTCTTTTGGCTCCAGGTGCATGCGGGGAATACCTTCCAACGGAGTGGACTGAGGGGGATCTACTTCTCCTTAGTCCACTATTGCGTGAATACACTCGTCTTGGTTCGTCCATGTATCTTCTGACATCCTGATTCTTGGAACAATGCAGAGTTCTGCTTCTGGCTCGTTCCTTATATCTTGGTGGGTCATGATCTCTCACGTGTATGAGGGTGCTCATATCTTTTGGCTTTATCATCCTGGTTTCTCGGAGGCGGCATTGCTTTTTTATCTCTCTCTGCACGAGATTGGCGGTGAGTGTTATTGCCTTCCATCCATCTTTTCTCTTCCCAATCGTTATTGATGGGGTGTTTTAGGTTATTCTCGCGACTTGGCGGATTGGACCCTATTCTGAATGCTGCATCCTTTTCACGTGGATCTTTTTGTCCTTTTTGGGGTCTTCATTCTTTCCCTTTGAACTTCCTGAAACTCCAGGATTGCTTGGTTTGGGTGTTTTACATAAGGATGAACTTTCATACCATTTGCCAGAGCGCGTTTGTCCTCGCAGCTGCTGTTGTAATGCTTTCCATAGAAAGGTATACAATCCTTGAAGCTTTTCGTCTTTGGAGTAAACGCGGCTTCTTCAGTGTCGGCAGTAGTCTTGTAGATGTGTTCTCCCTTAGAGTTTGTGTTGTTTACATGTCTCTACCAAGACGGGTTTTCTAACCTCCGTTTGACTGACAATTCTTCTGGATTTGTAATTTCGGGTAACCTTGTAGGTTTAATTCCTGAGCGATTCTGGCGTTTGAATTCCTCAATTTCTTCCTGCTATACTTTGATGGCAGCTTGGGGTTTTATGAGGTTTTCTCGAGTTCGGTAAAGCTGTTGTTGTTTCCGCATAATAGCTTGTCTCCTAGCCTACCTTAACTTCCGGTGGTTCGTGACTTCCGACTAGGGTTTGGAGTAGATCGATTTTGTCCTGCTCTGATATCTGGGGAAGTGGAACTGGATCAATCTTCTTCTTTTTCTTCTGCACCGATTTTACGCCACCCCCGCCACCAATTTCCAGGTTTTGGTTGGCTATATCAGCCAAATTTTCAGCTTTTTTCTTCTGGGCTTTGGTGAATAACTTCTTGGTGGCTTTCTTCTTTTTCTTGTAGAAAGGGGGTTCCTTTAAGGGTTTGTCTTCCGTTAACTCCCGGACATCAGGGAAATTCGGGTTTTCCTCACCTTCTTCTTCTCTGTTTGCATTATCGCCTGGTGGAGATGTTTTCGGACCAGTTTCCTCCTTTTCCTCACTAGCCGACTTTTTGGCGGGTTCAACCATGATTACTTCGTGGAAACTTCCTTGCATGGATTTGATCTTTCTTTTGAAAGCATCTTCATCAACGTTGGAATTTATATTCCCAGATGCAGATTCAATTTCTGAATCTAGCTTTGCTTTGATCGGAGAAAAAATAGATTAAGCTTCCGAATTTCCACCTGAACTACGGGTTTTGGGTCATCTACATTTTTCGTGGGTTTACTGTCTTCTGCCTTTTAAACGGATTGTTCGTCCTCCATCTTTTCAGCAGGTTCTGCTTGCACCATGCCAACAAAGTGCAATCTATGCATAGGCATCTCCTGAGAGGCATTATACCCAGTCATGCTTTAGCGATATGCAGTTAGTAGATCTTGGTCTACACCAATGTATGAATAAGGAAGATATGTTCCCAACATTAAATCCATCTTCTACTGGGCATAGGGCGGGTGGGATAAATTTACTTCCACCATGGAAACCCATTGCTTCCGCCATTAAACCTATGAAAACGTCAGTAGATCCGATAGGAAGGACGCACGCACTTGCCAGGTGATTCCGGCCGGCAAATAGGAACCGTTCTCAATGAAGCGGCCGATCTTTCCGTCAAATTTGAGACTCTGTGCGAGATTATGCTTCCGTTTCCGCCGAGTATTCCTGCTCGGAACATAACCCCAGACGTCGCTGGCCCCACGATGGGCGCCAACTGTCGAGTAATATGGTTCATGGCAGGGGGTGCCATAAGTCGGATGGTAGAACGTGGGTGGAAGCGTAGACAAGTTGCTGGTAGCAGGGACACAAGTTTACCCAGGTTCAGTACGTCTCGGTAATGGCGGCGTCCTACTCCTGCAATCTCACTATACAAGGACTAAAGCCTGAAGTATACATAATACAAAATGAGACTAGGGTTTCTGCTATCTATTGATCTCGTGCCCTGAAGCGGCTCCTGTACGAATTTATATAGGAAGCTGGACTAGGGCTTACAGGAAGGTAAATGTAGAATCTAAGGAAAGTATTCCTATTCTTCGTGGACAAGATGTTCAGTTCCTTCTCCACGCAGGATTAATCATTGGGCCATAATACGGGTTATTTTGGAATTTTCCTTCCCGTACATCAGATTATTGGGCCGCCCAATGGGCTTTATTGCTCCATCACCCATGGGCCACCTGGGTAATCCGGCCTTCAGCCAATGCCGGATATACCCCCGTTTGGCATTTATCCGAGAAGATGGATCCGATCAAAAATATAAGTCTGAATGAGTTGTTGCGTATAAAGAAATTAACTAAGGAAAGGGTAGACTTATGTGAATGGGTTCACGATTTGAGAGCTGTTCTCAGAGGTCTTGAGGTAGGGAATGTGTTGCACACTGAAGTCCCGACACCTAATCGAGAGTATTCTCCGTTGGGGTGATGACCCACAATTGTAGGGGATTGCAACATTCTTTGAGATAAGTGTAACCACATTTATTTCTTCGACACAAGGGGAGTCAAATAATACCTATTAGCCTTAGCAGCCGAGTTATGAATTCAGCCACACCTGAGAAGCACTTAGCAAACGATACTAGTAACATAAGGTGCAAGGAAATAGTGGATGTAGTGGTGATGTGATGATTCTCTTGCGTCCCGAACACACCGAATACAATGGTAATTGTATAGATGCACTGGTTCAGCAAAGAGACAATGGAAGTGGTGTAAAATGGAGCGGAATAGGTGATTTGTGTGATCCAAAATAATATGGAAGCAAGGTAACAAGTCAAAAAATCATGTGAAAATAGTAGAAATAATAGAAACATATGGACCAGGGTTCAGGGGTTTCACTAGTGATAACTCTCCAAACAAAAGAACATGTGTTGGGTAAACAAATTACAGCTAGGCAACTGACAAATCATGAGCGCATAGCAATGCTACTATGACAAGATATAGTTCACGGGTTTTAACATCGTAAGAATTACGTCAAGGCATATGAACCGTTATCCGGCTGCATCCATATCTAAAATTCTACCTCGAGAAAGCTATCTAGCAAATTCCTTGGAATTAAGTTGCAACAATGAAGTGATTGCTTTGTGTGCAATAGACAAATGCATTAAGATCAATACGTAATGTAATCAATAATCTTCATACGTATACAAGAGAACCGATGTTTGCTCCCTAGTGGGAACAACACACCCCACACCCATCATGTTTATGTCACTCGAGCATAGATGAAAAGGAGGCATGAACCTACTATCTAGCATATGAAACCCCTCTTGGTCATGCATACAATTATCTTATCAAGGTAACCACAGACATCAGATAGTATTGCAAGAACACATTAAACACTAAAGATATAAGTGAAGGTTCTCATATAAAGACATGAAAACAAAATTCCATGGTTCATCGGATCCAGCAAACAAAACACATAGCATTTACATCAGATGGATCTCAATCATGTAGGGAAGCTTATGATTACATTGTATTGATAATCAATGGGGAGAGAGTACCAACTAGCTACTGCTATGAACTCGTAATCCTGGGATGAGCTACTCACACATCTGTCCAGAGGCAATCATGGTGATGTAGAGACCTCCGGTGAGGACCCTCCTCTCATGAAGGGTGCCAGAGCAAGACTCCAGAGGCCCTGGATTAGACTTTTGAGGTGACCGATCCTCTGTATCTTTTCATCAAAAATTTCTCAATCCCGATGTTTTTAGGGTTAATATGATTTATGGGAAAATAGGCGATGGGAGGGGGTGCCGGGGACACGAGATGACCCCCAGGTGTGGCCTAGGGTCAAGCCACACCTAGCACCCCTCTGGTGGCTCCAGGACACCTCTCTAGATCTTTCTTGGACTCAGTCTTCGTACCGATGAAAAATAAAACTCCGTAAATTTTCAGCCCATTCCAAGAATATATCTTTAGGAAATTTTCTGAAATACAAAAACAGCCGAGATGAATGACATGACCATGAGTAAACTCTTCAATAACCATGTCACATTATCCTTGATATTTGGTATGATTTCTTTAGGTGTTACTTTGTTGTAGTATCCCCATGACTTACACTATGGCTTTGTATGCGTAGACTTGTTAAGGGATACTGTCACACTGAGTGGATTCTGGATGTATCTCTCTATTGTCTAAATGAGTAATTCCCAGTCTTGAACTATCATGGTGAAATACAAACATTCGAGATTACTCAGTAATAGCCATTTTGATCACCCAATTTACGGTGTGATACTTGACTACACCAAAGCAAACTTTCGAGAATGTACCACCGCATATTCTCATGGTCAAAAGAAGCTGATACGTCCCAAATGTATCTACTTTTACAATCACTTTTCTTGTTTTTCAATTTCTAATTTGCATAGTTCGGATCAAACTAACACGGACTGACACTGTTTTCAGCAGAATTGCCCTTGGCGTCTATTTTTGTGCAGAAATCAACTTTGCCGGAAAATTCCCAGAAATTCTCGAAATTTCACTTTCACCAGAAGAATTCCGGAGCCAGAAGGGCTTATAGAGGTGGGAACTGGGGCCACCAGGAGGGTACCAGGCGCCCCCTAGGCCGCATGTGCAGGTCGCCTTGTCGCATGGGACCACCCCCAAGCCTATCCTTTGGTATTTAAGTCGCTTTGTCCCAGAAATGGAGAACCATGGAGGATTTTCCCAAATAGTATTCACGGCTACACGGCCACCCGAAACCCTACTTCGGGAGACAGAAGTTCTTGTTCTGGTACAATGCCGGGACGGGGATTCGGGGGAGATCATTGTCGTCATCATCACCAACGTCTCTCAAACAACTCTCCATGACCCCCTTCAATGTGTGAGTAACTCCTTGTTGTTGGAAGAGGGGATGGTAGGGATTGATGTGATTGATCATATAATAGTTCATGAGATTCATAGGGCATGATGCCTAGTATCCACCGTAGAGTCTAATTATCATTGTTACATCTTGGAGCTCTTAATGCTTGTCACTTAGGGCCTGAGTTCCATGATTTCCGATATGGCCTATTATGTTTTCATGAATATAGATGTAGTTTTGGATCATATCTACGAGTTTTATGCACCTATTATTGTCCGGACCCGAGACCCCAAGGTGACATGTTGGGGTATCCGAGGGGATGGATTTTAGTTTGAGGATTGCATGTATCCATGGAGTGTTAATGCTTTTATCCGGTACTTGGTGAAACAAGTACCTTAATCACCGCTAATTCCAAATTTGTCCCGTAGCAACAAGGTGGTTGGACAAAAGATGTTGTGCAAGTTCTTATTGCAAGCACACCAAACTATTTTTGGGATACATGCATATGATTGTTACTGACTTGGATGCTCTCTTATATATTTGTGCTACCCTATGTTAATTCTATTACATGGTCGATCTCATTGATGCAACACCCTTAGATCCATCCCATTTCCTATGGTGTTTTAGCACCGCAATCAACTTTGTTTACGTGCGTTGTTACTATTGCTACTGTTATGTTACTCCTGATGTTACTATCACACTAATGTTGCCATCATATCACCGTTACTACTAATAAATTGTATCAAGAAATTTATTTTCTAGGTGCAGCTGAATTGCCAACTCAGTTGTTAAGGCTTATAAGTATTATTTGGCTCCCCTTGTGTCAAATTAATAAATTGGGCCATATTTACCCTCGAAGACTATTACGATCCCCTCCACTTGTGGGTCATCAAGACTTTCCGGGGAGCATAGCTTTATTTATAAGTTCACTTGGGAGTTATTTGGCCTACTGCAATTTGTTATCCATCATGGGAAAGACCACTAATCCAAAGGTTCCATTATCACTTTCCACTACAAGGAAAGGTAAAACTGTGAACACCGATGTTGCTCTTGGTTCTCCTTCTATTTTAAGTAAGCATGTTGCTCCATCACATGCTTCGCGTGCTATTACTGTTGAGTATGATACTGTGTCTAATGAATTTGATTATGCTTCTATTGTTCTTGAAACTTCTAGTTTGCTAATCTCCTTTCTTGAAACACAAATTGCTAAAGCTAAAGAAATTCAACGTGCTGAAATTTTTGATAAGCTACTGTTTTCACCTGAACAATCACCTAATCGTCCTAATCCTAAGATTGTAAGAGTGACTATCTTGATGATAAATATTTTTCACTTTATGATGAATTCTTCAAATATTATATGAGTTATGAAGTTGATCCTGATCCTGAAATTTTAAAACAGCTGCTTGAGAAACATTCTATGAAAAACAAGTTTGTTCCTGATCTTGAATTGGCCAAATCACCTATAAGAATTAAAGATGATGAGTTTAATTTCTCAAATGATATCTCACTTATTCCTATGGTTGAAGCTGAACCTATTTTTGGTAAATAAATTGATGATGCTATCGCTCATTTGAATAAACTTTTTGAGATTGGTACACTGTTTTCTGAAAAGAATTTGATAAGAGGTTATTATATGGTTAAATTTTTTCGTTTATCGTTAAAGGATGATGCTAAGGTTTGGTATGATAAATTTTCTTATGGTTATATTGAGATCCCTCAATGCTTGACTCTTGTCTTTTGCGAGAAATATTTTCGTTCTCATATGCAACATGCTGCTTTACAAAAGATATTTAATTTCAAACAACTTGAGGATGAGAAACTTCCCAAAGCTCATAGGAGGTTTTGTGCAACACTTAAGGGTAGACCTGACCATGGTTTACCTAAAAATGATTTATTGGTATACTCTATAATGGACTAACTGTTGAATCTAGTACAAACCTGGATAGTCGTGTTGGTTGTATTTTCACGGAAAGAACTGCAAACGATGCTGAAGAATTAATGTTTAATATAGCCAAGAACCATGATGATTGGAATATTCCTGAGCGTCGACCATTACCTACACCCAAGAATAGATGATTTCTTTTCCTTAACCCTGAAGATATGCAAGAAGCTAAGAAATCTATTAGATAGAAGGGTACAAAATCTGAAGATGTCAAGAATCTACCTCCTATTGAAACACTATGTGAGCCTACCAATCATCCTCTTATCGTAGAGGTACACTCTCTTCATGAATTTTATGCTAGTGATATTCCTTATAATAAACCTCTTGATCAATGCTTAGATGAATTTCATGATTTCATTGTTAAACAAACTCATTTTAATGAGCAAGTTCAATACCAATTGAATGCAAATTCCCTAGTTATTAAAAACTTGCATTATACTTTGGGAAGAACTGTTAATGATGTTAAAGTTCTTATTAAGGATTTTTAAACGATTCAAAATCAAATTGAACAAATCACTAAAAAGCAACAATATTATTTATTGAAATGTTTAATCAAGTTTAAAAAGGAAGCTTGTAGTGTTAAGACTAGAGGTGATGCTTTCACTCAGGATCTTCTATATCCTGATGGACACCTAAAAAGGCTTAACCAAGACTCTCAATTTCTAGATGATAATGTTATTAGCTCTTCTAAGAATAAAAATAAGAATCAACATAAAAGAATTAGAGATTATAATGATAATTATGGTGGTAAATAACCTATTAAAGATCCTAATAATATCTATCTCTGATGCTAAAACTTAAAGTTGGAATGAACATGCTAGTGATAATGATAAAAATGATGCTTCCAATAAGAAAGAAGGTGAAGAAGAAGCTGAAATACCACCTAAACATAAAAAGAATGATAAAGAAAATTTTGTTGCTAGGAAGCATGGTAAAGAAAGAGAACCTTGAGCTAGCATGCTTGTTTTAGGATGTTTTAAATGGTTTTGATGCATGTTGTAGTTCCCCTATGGTTGTTGGAGTAGTCTCACATAATTTTTATGCACCATAGTTGATTTCTATTGGACTTGCTAAAATTTTCAGAATAGGAGGTATGAAAAAAGTTAGGGGTTGATTAGGTTTCAAGGTTCATCCCTCTACCTCAAGGGAAACCAGATCCACAAGGAAAAAATCAAACATGAGGCCTTCCCTTAGTGAAGAACATGTGGACTTGGGGTTCCTAAACTTTGATGGATTGAAATATATTCGTGCTTCCTCGTATCCTTGAAATGATTTATTATTGTCTTTAGGAATTCATGGACAATTTTATGAACTCATATATAATGCAGGTTCGCTGGATTTCACTCGTGATGAAGTGGACCAATATAGAAGGTTCACTTATATTTTTGTGCAAACTTTCGTATTTCATGATCATAATGACCCTTACGTAGAGTTTTGTCTCTACAATAGGAGAAAGAGAATGTATCTTGATGAGTTCTATATGGCACTTGGGGTGACCAACCAAGGACACAATAGGAAAATTCAGAATCCCATTGACCTAGAACACCTCTACTCAAAGCTCTGCTACCAGGATACAAGGACCATGCATCGAAGTAAGATTTCCTGCATGCAAAATCCCGCGATCGGGTATTTCGCATACTTTCCTTGGTGGTAAAATACTAGCACCTCCTCAATCCTTGATCTTTCCATCATGCTTGATGTTGTAGATAAGGATTATTCTTATATCATGTGTGCACAAATTGCTAGGCATATTGCTAACAACTGTGGAAGGGTACATACTTATGGAGGAATTGTTGCCTCACGTATATTATTTTCACAGAATGACGTACCTATTGATCCTAATGATGAGTTACTTCCTCCTAGTAGGCTTGACTTTCTTACCATGATGCATCATTTATTTTTCTGACCGCAGTCCTCTCCTAGTGATTATAATTATAGACTTTAATTTGAGGCCGGTGATACTTATTCACCCCGTTTTGCTTGTTTTCCTACACCTGCTTTGTTTGACATCTCCAAGAACGGGTGGTCATTCTCATAAGATATATTTGATGAGTACCTCACGCCAAGGATGTCCATACACCCGACCACTTAGGAGGAGGCACACGCCAACAAGCCCTCACTTCCATCACCATTCACTTATGCGGGAAGGCCATCCTCGTTTGGATATGAGGAGGGATTTTCATGGCAGCAACAGTTGTTTCAAGCACTTTCGTTGCATCCATCGGCGTGGGACGGGCAGTAAAAGCCACCACAAGGACCATCATTAGGATGGGGTCTGTGGGATTAGAGCTACTATTAGGCCAAAAGCCTAATCTTCGGGGAGTACGTATACATGGACACTCAGTTCATCATTCCAATTTATTATTTATGTCGGTGTAGTACTTGTGGCATTATATATTCTCTTAGACTTGTTAGTATTTGCTTTTCATTTTATTTCTCTCTTTATCTTGTTGTTTCTTTTAAGAGTTAAAAACCCCAAAATAATTCCTGCTTATTCTTTTGCATGATTATGACCGTTATTGCTCTCTTAGTTGGTCGCTCCTAGTCTTTTGCTAGCTTTCACCTTTACTGGGTATGAGCTCTACTCGTGCATCCAAATCCCTTAAACCAAAGTCATTCCGTTGTGTCAACCATATCTACCTATGCATGGTATTCTATAGCCATTCAACATAAATTGCTCGTGTGCTACCTTTATAGCTTTTAAAATTATTAGACCCTTTTTTGTGTTCATGTTTTAGCTCATGAGGAAGTATTTTAAAACTTATTATATCTTATTTCAAGCAAGGTTCTTCTTTTTTATTCACCCAATAAGCATGCAATATGTGCTCACTTAAATTTCAAGAGATCTGGTGCCAAATATTACGAACTCAAATAATAAAAATGGCATTCCCCCATGGTGTTATGACTGTTGGAAGACACTCGTGAATTCGGCTAGCCATGGTTTATGTAAGCAAGGTGGGAGGGTGTCATTCATAAAGAAAGGAGAAAATGTGATAATGGAAACCTCTCTCAAAAGTGTATAACTTTTCTTGATACGGGTTACAATAAGTTCTTCACTATCTTTCATTGGCATAGACATACACATCTACCAAAATTATATTTTCTATGATCTGTTTTATAAAATGAAAAGCTCTAGCACATGAGTAATCCCTGATTTTCTCTTCGAAGGTCCTTTCTCTTAGATATAGGAAGAGTCTCCATCTTCTTACTTCATGCACCAATCAGGAGAGCATAATTGTCATTCTGAGTATAATGTGCATTGTCCCAAAAATATTATTGATTGAAGCATGTTAACGGTATTGTTTCTCCTGAAATTATTATATGTAGTCACTTGAGCTTTGAAGGTGCCCTGGCATTTCTGTTTTGCGCCACTTTTAAGGGCAAGCGAGATACCATCTTACCATACTCAAATACGAGCATTGCAACCTAGTTGAAGTTCTATTTTCATATTATTAACTCTTAGTCCTTTGTGCATTTTTCATGAGCTAGGATGAACTCATAAGCTTTATTATCCTTATAGCAGTTATCACGAACTTGTTCAATACTGATCATAGAGTAGTCCAATGCACCCATATGAAGCAAAGTGTTGGTCAAAGTTTTCTTTATCTCATTGAGTTTATCAACTGAAATGTTTGAGGACAAGCAATAAGAGCTGAGCTTGGGGAACATGATACGTCCCAAACGTATCTACTTTTCCTATAACTTTTCTTGTTGTTTTTCCTCCAATATGCATGATTGGGATCAATTTAACACGGACTGACGTTGTTTTCAGCAGAATTACCCTGCGTGTCTACTTTTGTGCATAAATCAGCTTTCCTAGAAAATTCGCAGAAACTCACGAAAATTATTTTTCACCGGAAGACTCCTAGAGCCAGAAGGGCTTTTGGAGGTGGGACCTGGGGCCACCAGAGGTCACCAGTTGCCCCCCTAGTCCACGCCTATAGGGTTCCTCGTGGCATAGGACCACCCCAGGCATCTCTGTTGGTATTTATGTTGCTTCATCATCGAAACGCAGAACCCCCAAAGGACTTTCCCAAATATGATTAATAGCTCTGCCTCCACCCGAAACCCTAGTTGGGGATACAAAAGTTCATGTTCTTACATCCTGCCGGGATGGGGATTAGGGAGAGATCGTCGCCATCGTCATCACCAATGCCTCTCCATCAACCCTACATGATCTCCCTCCCTTCGATGTGTGAGTAATTACCTTCTGTAGGCAGAGGGGGTGGTAGGGATTGGATGTGATTGATCATGTAATAGTTCATGAGATTGATAGGGCATGATGCCTAGTATCCACTATAGATGTTAATTATCGTTGTTGCAACCTTGAGTACTCAATGATTGTCATTTAGGTACCAAGTGCCATGATTTCAGATATGAACATGTTATGTTTTCATGCATATAAAATGTTTTTTTAGATCATATGTACGAGTTGTATGCACCTATTATTGTCCGGAACACGTGACCCCAAGGTGACTGGTTGGGATATCAGAGGGTATGGATTTATTTTGAGGATTACATGTATCCATAGTGTTAATGTTTTGATCCGGTACTTGGTGAAACAAGTAACTTAAAATTTATTAGTTCCAAATTGGCTCCATAGCAACGGGATTGTTGGACAAAAGATGTTGTGGAAGTTCATATTGCAAGAACACATAACTATTTTCGGGATACATGCCTATGATTGTTTGTGACTTGGATACTCTCTTATACACCCTTAGATCCCTCCCTTTGCCTAGGATGTTTTATCACTGCTGTCCTTCTACATATTTTAGCCGAAGAAAGAGAAGTACTCATGCCTCGGAAAGTCTACCAGCTACTTCACATTGTCTTCGTAGTTGACGAGGCCGGACTGGTTCAGCTCCCAGCCTCCAATTACATGTAGGTGAAGACTTTCTCCTTGAATGACTTGGTGCCCTTGAAGATTTTCTCGATGGTCAGCTATGCGGCCGTCAAGCGGGTCAAGCTCTCGATGATAACCTTCACGAGCTGTGTAGAGGGGAGATGAGCTTTGCGTAGAGAAGGACATGTGCCTTTAGGAACCTCGGGTCGGACACCTCGGCACCAGTCACCTGTGGCCGTGATCTTGGGGCCGATCGTGAAAACTGCGGGAAGGATGAAGGGCATCTTCACGACGCTCGTGGTATGTGCACCTCAAAGTCGTAATTCGCCAGTGATATACTGAAGTTGTTGCACTACTGCCCCATGAACATACTCACCTTCTTCCTGAGCTTTACGATGTTGCTACCCCGTAATGTCAAGGTACTCCGACACGTCGGTGACATGGAAACTCGTCATAATTGATCTCCTCCGTTGATCCTTTGTGTTTAGCGATGAGCACATGTGTGGATTTTATATAGGAGTTTGTTGCCTCGTGATGAATACCAATCCACGATTTGTTGGTACCCTTGCACCTAGTGTGTTCGGTTATCGTTCTTAGGCTAGTCACACTGAAAGTAACATCATCGACATGTAGAAAATTAACGTGACAAATAATTAATATGGAGAGAGATGGTAGTGAAACATAGATAGTTAAGAGTAGATACATGAATACTTGCATGACACTACGTATATGTTACTCTTCACTATGGAGATAGTAACATAGACTAATAACATCATACGATGTTACTGCTCTTAGTTACTCCCATGACCAGCCCTACTTAGCTAATGGTATACATTTATTGTTTCTTTCGTATCTTATATCAAATTGTAAAGTTCATGCTTTGGGAGGAGGATTACGCTTCCATAGAGGTGCTATTTTAGTTTGGTGTGGATGGGATTAAGTTCACAGTTTCACATACCGCTAGTACACTCAAAATATTAAATGGCCATGTCAAAAAAAAAAATTAAATGGTCGCGAAAGTAGCGATACATGTATCATGCCATGGCTAGTTTGGCGGATTGGATTTTAGTTCACAGTTACCACGTCTGGCGACGTGACAAGAGCCGAGGCTAAATAAAGCATATCTCTATGTGCAGTCTTGTGCATGCAATTCTATCTTACTCAACCAACGGCTTGACTTCATTGCTACCTTAGATAAGAAGAGGTACCTACCAGCCACGCATCTATTTATACCTGTCTCGCATTGAAGGAAAACACTCGCCACTGTTCCACGCTCGCTCGTTCCCACTAAATCCTGATGGCGATGGCCGCTGGCTCGCTCCCACTAATCCTTCTCCTCAACGGCGGAGCTATGTAGCAGTTAGGGGGGCCATCGCCCCCACGCCCAAACCATTTTTTTTTGAAATTTTCCATTAATAAATAGCTAGCAAACCCGCCTCATTAAAAACCTTCCAGTCCCCTTAGGTACCCTGGAAGGAAAAGAGTGCGTCTGATAACTTCCAGCCAAACCCGATTACATCGTTTCCTCGAAGAGGCTTATATCATTTGCCAGGGGCACAATCAAGAAATCGGGGGGGGGGGGGGCTTCTATCCGACAAATAGACTCCCGTTCCCCTCCCTTACTAGCTAATATATGGGCTACCCTATTACATTCTCTTGGACAATGATCAAAAGTAACATGAGTGAAATTGTGTGCCAGAAAAACACACTCTTTCAAGATCGACGCTGCTGGTCCAAGGGAGAGCCCTCCCTCTTTCATTGTTGCAATAATATCCATACAGTCTCCATTAACTTCGATTCTGTTGCACCCCAGTTGTCCTGCAAGGATAAGCCCATCTCGGAGTGCCCACGCCTCCATAGTAATAACATCAGTAACACATGGGATTCCCCTGTTGCTTCCCACCAAGAAAATCCCCCTCTCATCCCGAATAACAGCTCCTGTAGCTCCCAGTAAATCCTGTGAATCAAAAGCTGCATCAAAGTTAAGTTTAACATAATTAGGTTTCGGTTTTATCCATCCCTGTACTAGAGGTTTTGCATTCTTTTTGCCTGCTCTATAGTAGTTCATTGTTATATCCAAAATTGCGTGCGAGGAAGAAGCTGGTTTTGAAACTTGCTCATCGTGGGCTATCTTCCTTCGTTCCCACCAAATGAACCAACAGGCAGTAATGATGAGTTCGTGGGCTTTAAGATCCTCCGTTTCTGAGTAGGGGAGGCGATCATGCCATAGCAACCATTCAAGAATACCCGAGCCCTCTCTATGGATTTCCAAGCCCGATGATATAGCAGGCCATAATCCGAGGTTCTCCCACATCTCCTTCACCCTAGGGCAATAAAAAAAAGTGTGTTTGGTATCCTCACAACCCACTTTGCAGACAGGGCATAAGACATCTGATATAATATGTCTATTGGCCAATAAGCTTTTGCATGGGATAGTTTCGTGTAATAGTATCCATGCAAAAAAAAATTAACCTTAGCTGAAACTCTCAATTTCCAAAGTCTCAACCAAGCTGGGTTAATATCAGATGTACCTGGTCCACTAGTCCGAATCAGCTTCCTACCGTGTTGGAAGTCCCACTTAGTGTGATAGGCTAATCTGACAGTAAAAATACCGTTCTTAGTGTGGTGCCATGCGACAAAGTCTTCCATGTCTCCGAAAGATAGTGGGATTCTCAAAATCCTATGAACATCAACAGATAAGAAATTGTTACGGAGAATCTCTTCATTCCAACACCGTCCTTCCTCATCAATTAGTTCGGACACATGGACAACCCCAGCCGTTCCCCTCTCCGATATAATAATTCTGGAAGGGCTGGATGGCACCCAAGGATCCTCCCAAATATTTATCTTGTTACCCGTTCCTTCTCTCCAGATACAACATTTTTTGAAGGTTTGTATCCCTGCCCAAATGCTCTGCCAAGTGAAGGAGGCTCCCTTCATGAGTTTTGCATTAATGATGTCCCCGGATGGGAAATATTTTGCTTTTAAAACCCTTGCACATAAAGATTCTGGTTCACAAATTAGCCTCCATGCCTGTCTTGCGAGCATTGCAAGATTAAAACAGTGTACATCACGAAATCCCATTCCACCTCTTTTCTTCGGAACACAAAGTTTCCACCAAGCAAACAAGTGCATATGCTTCTGTACATCATCATCTCCCCACCAGTATCTGGTCATAGCATCTGTGATCGCTTTGATAACTAGTTTAGGCAGTCTGAAAACTGACATCGCATATGTTGGGATGGCTTGGGCCACCGCTTTCAACATCACCTCTTTTCCCCCATAGGAAAGCATCTTCTCTTTATAACCTCTCATTTTCTTTACAATCCTATCAATAGTGTGTACAAAACAATCTGATCGATCTATTCCCACTTGGGTGGGAAGTCCCAGATAAGAATCAGTAATAGCTTCAGTGAGAATATTCAACATAGTACATATTTCTGCTCTCATCTCCACCTGTGTGTAGGGACTGAAAAAGATAATGTATTTTGCTTCACTTACCAATTGGCCTGATGCCTCACATTAACCTTGTAAAATATTTCTCAGAGCTGTAGCATTTGCAATATCCGCTCTCATCAGAATAAGAGAATCATCCGCGAATAATAAATGTGAAACGACAGGGGCATTATGACAGACTTTTACACCAATAATGTCCCCCTTCTCCTCAGCATATTGCAATAAGCTTGTTAGGGCCTCCGCACAAAATAAAAACAGATAGGGGGGAAGGGGGTCCCCCTGCCGAAGACCCTCGAAGGTCTTATCTCCTCAGTCTCTAGGCCATTGAATCTAACTTGATAATTGACAGAGGTGACACACGCCATGACCAATTTTATCCAATCCATGTCAAAGCCCAATTGCTCAAGCACCTTCTCCAGGAACGTCCATTCAAATCGATCGTATGCCTTATGCATATCCAATTTGATGGCACACCACCCATACTTTCCGTTCCTTCCTTCTTAATAGTGTGGTACGATTCATATGCAACAAGGACATTATCAGTGATCAATCTCCCCGGAACAAAAGCACTCTGGGTCTATGAGATAATATCCGGAAGAATACCTTTAAGCCTAGCTGCAATCACTTTAGAAATAATTTTGTAAGTCACATTGCAAAGGCTAATAATTCTAAACCGGGTTACCTTTTCCGGGCTATTAATCTTTGGGATTAAAACAATTGTAGTAGAATTTCATCCTTCTGGAATAGTAGCAATGTTGATAGCAGTAAGGACCTCATCAATAACATCATCACCTATAAGATCCCAGTAACGTTTGAAGAAAATAGCATGGAGCCCATCGGGTCCTCGGGCCTTGAGATCCCCTATGTTGAACAATGCCTTCTTTACCTCCTCTTTAGAATAAGGTCATGTAAGTGTCGTGTTCATCGCCCTTGTCACTTTACGTTTGATTTTTTAAATAATTTCTTGACTAGGAGATGCTACCATAGAAGAAAAAGCCCCGTGAAATAATTTTTAATATGTTCCGAGAGCCCAACTCCCTCAAACACATTGCCATGGTCATCCTTGAGCACTTTTATGAGGTTATTTTTCTTCCTTTCAGACGCGTAGCGATGGAAAAAAATTGTATTTTGATCACCATTTCACATAAAATTAACCCTGCTACGTTGGATCCATTGAATCTCCTCTTTCTCATGTTCTTGCTCAATCTTCAACTGTAGTTCTTGTTGCTTTGATATTGCTTCATCAGATAGGGCCCCCAAAAGGACCACATTAAGCTCACGCACTAGTAGAGATACCCTCTTCTGTGGCGCACCAAAAATAGATTCTGTGGCGCACCCCGGGGCCACAGGGGTGCGCCACAGAACTCACGCCACAAAATTATTTTCTGTGGCGCACCAAACCAGTGCGCCACAGAAATACTGACTTCTATGGCGCACCTCCAACCTGCGCCACAGAAATACTGACTTCTATGGCGCACCTCCAACCTGCGCCACAGAAAAGAGAAGATTCTATGGCGCACCCATAGGTGATGCGCCACAGAAATATGGTGCGCCACAGAAAGATTTACTGGTGCTCGACAGAAAAGGATGATGTTTTTCGAAATTTAATTTATTTCTGCTGTATACAGTTTGAATATACAGGAATTATACAGGAATTATACACAGCAGTGATATTTGACAACATATAACATATTACTGATATTTTACAAAGTTACTTAATCACAAGAGTGATACATAGTGCAAAGTATCGAATTTGTCTCAAAGTGATCACATAGTTACTCGAGTTGTCAAACACAGCATCGAAAAATAATTGTCACCACATAGTTACTCGAGTTGTCAAGTTACAAATGCCTAAGCTAAGATGAAATAGACTACAAGCACGGCGACGATGGTGAGCAAGAACGGTAGCTTGATGGAGGCCTCCATCTTGTTCATCTTGTTCATCTGTTTCGACTGGTGGTCCCTCCACTTCGCAACCGCCTCGTGTCTAGTCTTGTATCCTTTATAGCAGTTGCCGCTGAACTTGTCGACCTGTGCTTTGCAGTCCTTCCACTCGTCATAGACTCCTGGAACCCGACCCTCGAACACCACGTAGTACTTCATCTATATAGATAGACACAAAGCATATTAGTAAGTATAATGCAAAAAACAACTAAGTCATATGTGTTCACAAAAAACAACTAAGGAAACAAAAAATAAACATCATCAAAGATATACAAACATAAAGCTAGCTAGGCCTAAGTTAATTTAGAGCAAACTAATAGTAGCTAGCTAGGAGTTTAGAGCTAACTAATAGTAGCTAGCTAGGCCTAAGTTTAGAGCAAAACTAATAGTAGCTAGCTAGGCCTAAGTTTAGAGCTAAACTAATATAGTAGCTAGGCTTATATAAGTTAAGCAAATTTTGTTAAACAAACTAATAGTAGCTAGCTACGCACACCTCGATCAACGATACCTCAACTGGAGCGGCGCCGGAAACGGCTTATATATGTCCTTGGTCATCCACGTCCTACGATCAGCCTGCCGCTCTAGGCGTTCCTGGATATCCCTCTGGCATAACCCTATGGGTTGGTGCAAGGACCCTCCCTTTTTGTTGACATCTTCAATGATTATCTCCGACAACTTGACTTTGATGCGATGAAAATCTTGTATAAGATCTTCCTGTGAGATTTCCCCGCCATTTTGTTGGACCAGTCTCGGAGTCTAGAAGGATGATTCAAATTGTTTGCATCGCGGACAATCCCTTTGAGGTGATGGAGGGCATAGAAGGCCTCTTTCGTGCTCCAAGACGGCTGCTTGATGCAGGGGAACTCGGTCACGTGCCTGAACCCGTATTTGCCAGTACCCGGCCTGATACATTCTTGTTTCTTTTGGAATGTGCCTCCATTTTGGGCGTAGCCATTGATAGCCTCATCGAGAACACCCCTTATTCTGGTGTAGTCTTTCCTCTTTGTCACATTCGACGAGTCGAAGTATTGGGCAAGTGACCACTGTGGGCAAAGCACGACGAGTGTGCAGTATGTGTCCCTGCTCAACACATGCAATTGAATCCAGGATAAGCAATGGATGAAATCTAGAAAAAAAACATTAGCTACGACGGTCGCGAGACTTACTCGGGAAAGACAGGCAAAAGAATGTCCCTCTTGTTCTCATTGTTTCTCAACATGAAGCTCTCGAGGTACTTCACTGCCTTGGTCCGTGTACTTGATCCTTCCTCCAGCTGGCTATCACGCATGTAGTAGGGATCCGCTACCATAACGTGAGGGGGTAACTCTCGCTGGATCTGCAGCTGAGCATTGAGCGCGTATAGGCGGACCAAGTTATAGTCCAGCCGTCTCGAGTGAAACAGACTGAAGATATCCTCATACGCTATGAAGAACAGTCCCGCGGGGTCTTCGTTGACGAAGTCCGGGCCCTGTGGCACCTTGACCGTGAACACAGGGTAATTTGGACACTTGTCTTGAAGAAGGAGGCCCTTTAGCATCACGATAATGTTCTGCAATGTGAGCATCCCCATGTATCTCGTCCGGACCCAGTATCGGTTTCCCAGCTTCATGCAAGCGGGTCAAGCCATCCTTACGGGGTCGTACCACGGCGTCGGCCAAGATCTTAGTATGCTGGACCTTTTTAGCAGGTCTCTTCCTAATCTTCTTGCTGGCGGTGGCTTGATCTGCTGCGGGAGCTGGGGGTGAGGGAGCTGGGGGTGCGGGTGCTCGGGACGACCCTTCGATTGTCTTATGCAGTGTGCCAGGGCTGAATACTGTACCCTCCGGGTAGGTCAGACGCTGCGTGACTTCAGTACGTCTAGGTTGATCGTCGTGACTGCGGAAGGCTTCGTCGTCACGATTCATATCAGGCATGTACCTATCTTGGCTGTAGCCCGTGTTGAGGTAGGCATTGATGTCGACATTGTCATCGTAATGATAGTCTTCGACACCGGCGGCTCCAGCAAACTGGTTGTCCACGTCCTTTGGTGGTGCCGGCGGCTGTGATGCCGGCGGCTGTGATGTCGGCGGTTGAGGCACAACTGCATTAGATGATCTTTTGGCCGGTCGTTGCGGCATATTTCCCAACAACACTTTGTGCCTTGTTGTGGTGGCAACAACCGCCGGTTCCTTCTGGGTGGTGGTGGCAACAACCGCCGGTTCCTTCTGGGTGGTGGTGGCGACGAGTATTGTTTCCTTCTGAGGGGCGGCGGCCTTGGGTGCTGTCTGGAGGGCTCTTTGCTTCGTGGGCCGGACGATCTTATTCAGCGGGGCCATAGGGGATGTGGCGCCGGTGTTGCGCTTGATCACAAGACCCCCCCAAGACGAATCTGGCTCTTCGGCCATTGCATCACCCAAGTCGTGCACTCTCCAAGTACCAAGTTGTCCTCGTCGCAGCCTGGAGGTTGAAAGGGGGGAGGACGTCGCGATACTCCGGCACTACATTGGCCAACTTCACCTTCATCACGTTCTCGTCCATTTTGAGAGTGGTGCATAGTGCGTTGCATGGGTTGTATAATAGTGCCGGTAGCAACATCCACCAACTCTCCGCCGGGCACCACACGATGCAGGAGTACGCAAGGTTCGTCCTGTTGGGCAACATACCAGGCATCATGAGATGACAGTCATCTTGAGAAGGCGTAGTTAGATCATGACTAACTAATTAGTTACCTTGGTGATGGCGTCAAGCTCGGCGGGTGTCGAGACAAGGGTGACGGTGCCGGCGGCCGGCCCATCATTCTTCGGCATTGCTGCGGAAGGGGGCGGCGATGTGACCAGAAGGAGCGGCGCCGGCGTCTGGGGGGTCAGCTGTTGCGGCGGCACTTGCTGGTTGATGCTTGAGTTGCTGCCGACGAAGGTGGGCAGATCGGTCCAATTTGACCCCGCATTCCAAGAAGCTATCCCTCCATCAACCCAGCGGGGATGACTTCCTTGAGCCTCTGATCCACTAATCGGTTGAGCATGTCGGGGTCCACCTCTCTGCTCTCAAGTTTCTTCTCTAGAGCCGCGATCTTCTTCTTCAGCTCCGCGACCTCCTCATCATCCTTAGTCGATGTCGTCTTCCTCTTCTTTTTTGACTTGGCATCTGATGAGTAGTACTCGGCTACCTTCATGTTTAGCCCAAAGCCGGAGATACGGCCAGCTGACGTCGGCGGGGCATCCAACGGCCTTTTCTTGTATGCGTTCGTCGCTCTGTTGAAAGGTGTGTCCCACCGACTCGTCGACCCTTCGGACGAGTCAGATTTCCGCAACTCCCTCTCCTTCGGACAAAAGGAAATTAAGGTGAGCCCATTATCTAATTATTAGATCAATGCAATATACATGTACTTGAGATATATGTATCCTTACCAAATGTTTCTCAAATTCCTTCACGTCCTCGTCTTTCGTCACGAATTCCCCCATCTTCCAGTCTAAGAAGTACCGGGATCGGACAAAGTTCCTAACTTGTATATCCGTGATTTTGTGCCAGGGGTTATCTTTTCCGAGACGTTCCATCTCGCGGTCCTCCTTCTCCCAAATAGGCTGTTTTCCTCGGTAACCACCGCTTCCGAGATGTTGGTGCCTATGTTTTGGTCCCGCATATCCTGCCCCATTTTGTCCATTTTTTACACTCCTCGGTGTTCAAGTACGCCTTAAATATCTCGAAATCTTCTTTCTGAAGCGTCGGGTCTTTTCGACTGATCTCCTCCCAGCTTTTACTTTTTCAATCTTCTTCTTCACCCGGGATTTCCAGCTGCTCAACGCGGTGCTCATCTTCGTGATGGCTAAAGAGTCCACCATTTTGTTGAACGGCTCCGGGAACGTGTATCGCTGGTGAACCTTCTTCAGGAGGATTTCGACCAAAGCCTTGTTGTCGTCTCTTCTAAGGTCAATCGTGTTGATCGACATGCTTTCCCGCACGATGCACCCTAGCTGCATGCCGTACCCTGAGGAAACAGCTTGAGGCGCCAATGGTAGGCCACTCGGCGAGACCTCGGTGATTGTATCGGTGACGTTCGCGACCACTTGCGGCTTACGATCCTTCCTTGGGGCCCGGAGCTTCTTATTC
This sequence comes from Alopecurus myosuroides, assembly GCA_028641055.1. NCBI lineage: Eukaryota > Viridiplantae > Streptophyta > Magnoliopsida > Poales > Poaceae > Alopecurus > Alopecurus myosuroides. Next base: position 671,328,159 of record CM054057.1, read on the forward strand.
TTCTTATCGGTCGTCGGGGCGGCGTCGCAGCTACCACCAGCCGCCGTGCGGTCAGTGCCGCCACCATCGGTGCTGTTATCCTGGTCCTCTTCCTCCAAGTACCCCCAATCAGGGTCCTCCCGGACCTCTTCCTCAATTCTGGTTGCAGCGTGGGCATCCCAGCCCTCTTCCTCGGCACCGGCTTCGGGCACGGACACGTGCTTGGAAGAGCCAGACATGTTTCTGTACAACAAATTGTTTCTTGAGATTGCATTCAGGCAGCATTATATATAGAAAAAGGCACAAGTCAAAAGCATCACTCGCCTACTAGCCAGCATGCTACAGAGATAGAAAGGAAAGGTACTAACAAAAACTGACCACAATGGAACTTCATCGACCTGAGATCGTTAATCATGGTGACTGTGGGAAATGGGATGCTATTTTATACCTTTTTTTTGTACAATTGAGGTTTATGTATATCCTAGTAGGGGTTAAGTTAATGCATGCAGGCTCTGAAGGTTCTGGATGGATTGGTGGTGCTAGCTTAGCTAGCCAGAGATGATCCTGGCCTTTAAATGTTTTGATGAAATGAAATGATGGTCCGAGTTGGTGCCTTGGTTGTTAGGTCCCTCCTACATGCTTGTGTGCTCATATGATAAATACAGGAGAAGGTTCAGACATCTTAGCCAGCGGGCAGCTGACATTTCTTTCTAACCTGCAGATGTTTATGTATGCATACATGAATCTGGTGGCGATACAGAGGACACGAGTTAAGATCAGGGTATCAATTTGTTCATACGGTCAAACAGATTGTTCCCAACCCAGCGCTAAAACTGACCTATAACCTAAAACAAACTTTGCTAATAATTCTGTGTCGTAGTGGAAAACTTCGCTAATAATTCAGAGCTATCACTTTATTCGTGAGTGTGTGTAGGGAGGCAAGATCAATGTTGAGTGCATCCCCACTGGCGAGCAACTAGCAGATATCATGACCAAAGCATTGCCACGGGCCAAATTCCAGGAGCTACGCGGGAAGTTGGGGGTCATTGAGCTAAGCAGTGATTGAGTGGGAGATTGTTGGCTTCAGTCACTGTAGCTCGTCAAGGCGCTGTCGGTTTTCAGTAGTGAGACTGAACTTCATCAGGTTCTGTCAGTTTTCGTTGTTTTCCCTTAGGAAAATAAGATGAGCTGCGACATCCGTAGTAGAATAGGTGGGCGTCCTGGTCTTTCGTGGGATGGAACGAAGTAACGATCACGATACTGGCGCAGACAAGCGTGTAGGAGACGTTGGGATGGCAACGTTGCTCCCCTGTTTCGTAGCCTGGTTTTTAGCATTTCAGTTACGCATGTAACAGTCAAATAAATATACACATAAATAAGAGAAAAGTTGTACGTTTTACACAACACCAAAATTATCTTGTGTTCATCTATGTGATCGAATCCATCGCGTGATTTTTAGAGTTTGGGTATGATATTTCATTGTACCACTAGGCGCTAGCTCTCTCGACTTTCGGTGTGATCAATCTCCCGATGGAGATGCATGAGTTGATGGGTTACCAGTACGTCGCGCGACATCGGCATGCGATTCTAGAGGTGGAAACCATGCATGCATATACGCGCACGATCGATCCGAGTGGCTGTCCCTCCCATCGGCAGCAGTGTATTGAGCTGCCATTTGAAGGCGGCAACATTTGATTCGACCCTACAAGCTACTCTAGTATACCAATCAATCACTGCAGAAAATTCAAGAAAGCTTTACAAGGCTAGCAAACACGTGCATGAGACTGGGATCAAATAAGTGCGTGCCCACAGTTAGCATTTTTTTGCCTGAGGGGGGCCTCCTCTAAACTATGCCTCATATATAGGTCGTGGCTCTACACAAAGCAGGCACGCCAGCACGATACTCATAGGTATGTGCCAGGATGTTTTCTCGGTGAGTCCCCTACTAACAAGCCGTACCCTCTCCTTTTCCTTCTATAATCTTATCTTATATATATATTTTTTCTAGCCATATATATTTAAGGATTTAAGGACAAGTCTCTAACTATATATTTAAGAAGAAAAGTCAAACAACGACACCAAGAAAGAATGATCGCTGAAACCATCTACTACAAGAAAGAATGATTAAAATCATTTAAGCACTCAAGTGGCATTACAAGTGCCATTTGTAATCTGAAACAAATGAGGCAACTATATAGTTAGCTACTGCCAACAAGACAATGGTGTGGTTTGACTGAAACAAATGAGCTAGTTGCACAATCTGAATTCAGGAGATCTGGGGGTACAACGCAGTGCATTTTTGTCTTCTTTTCTCTGTATGTGTGTGTGCTGCATCTCGGGCTCTGTCTTGGAGTACAATGGTGTGGTTTGACTGTCTGGTGTGCTTACGCTTGCCAAAGTTATGATGCTAAGCAAGCATTATTGGTTGTTGTCAAGTCTAACACAACTAGCTCATGGATAATTCAAAAACCAAAGATGTAAATTGGTTTTGCATCTAGCAGTTACCAGTCATAAGCCCTTAGCTATACTACCATACAGTTGAACTGAGCTATTGACCACCAGGAAACTAGAAGTGAAACTACTAAGTATAAAAAATTCATAGAAAAATTTGGCATGACCTTTGCTAATTTTCCTATGTCTAAGAGTGCCAGAAATTTGCTCGGAAGGAAATGAATCAACTTCCTCGCGAAACTTTGGCTTCTCAAAAAGAAAAACCTGCACAAAAACATGTACATTCTCAATTGTGGCCTCTACGGCTGCTGCTGTAACAGGCTTTGCACAGTAATATGGAGGACCATTGTCGCTTGCGGCGAATCCTCAAGCCCAGGCAGGTACAAATATGACGGTAGTGATTTTATTCTTTCATAGGACAAATATGCTTTAACAAACATTCACTTTCACAGCCCCTCATTGTTGTAATGCTGTGACAAAGTCTAATAACTGAGCAGAACACTATAATAACACACTGTTTATAGCCCAGAAACAACAAAGGAAATATGTTGCTAGAAGTCTATCTAGGTGATGTGATAATGAACTAATTCATGATATTGATGCGATATACAGAAGTAATTAGCTCCAACAAGCAGGCGTGAAAACAACAATTCAAGTACATGCGCTGTAAGTACAGTGATGCACACCAACTTATGAAGGAATATGCACATATATTCAAAATGCGAAGGCATGGGGAGATGATCTAGATGTCAGTTTTCTAAGCAACGGACTGTTTCTTTTGCTGGCCATATGGTTACAGGATGTGAATGAATAGGTACAGCAGAACCAAAACACATTATTAAGCGGATCCAATTCAAAACAAAAGAACACCTAACCTGATCCAGTGCCAAGTCCTGGACAATCGATCGGAATTTCGCAAAAAGAAACCAAGAACTGACAAGAAATCGTACTCCTTATAGGGCAACGGGGCGGGGCGAGCAGCGAACTGACCTGGGTGGGCGCGGGGCGAGGAACCTCGGTGGGGCGAACGGCGGTGTCGAGGAAGACGGCGGCCGGTGTCGAGCGGCCGCGGTCGATGAGACGGCAACGGCACGGCTCCTCTCGATCCTAGCTAGGTCACGGCGCGCGCTCCTCCTCCTAGCTAGGTCCTGCACCTCCTCGATGCTCCTTCACCTAGCACCTCCACACGAATTCTCCACGGTGGCGAGCGCGAGGGAGAAGAGAAGGGGATCCAGAGGTTCGTCGTCGCGCGCTTGAGAGAGATGGATGAACTGCGAAATTTGGCTAAGTGTGGAAGATGGAGATGGGGGCCACATGTCATTGGCTGAGAGGACGATTCTGTGGCGCACCACGACCCCGTGCGCCACAGAATTGTAAGAATTCTATGGCGCATCCTCTAAGGAGTGCGCCACAGAATTTCCTGGGCCTATTCTGTGGCCACGATGTGCGGGGCCACATGTCATTGAGTCGACGAGATTTCTATGGCGCATTTTTCCAGTGGTGCGCCACAGAATTGGGTCGGTAGATAAATAAAAAAACGAAACGCTGTATATGTGACAATTATGTATTACTAGCCCAGTTGGTTTAGCCGTGAGGTACTTAAGCCTAATGGCATGGGTTCGAATCCTGGTTGCCCCACATTTTTTAATATTTTATTTAATTATAAAGAAAGAAAGAATCACATACACATACATACATACATGCACATATATAAAAAATCACATACATACATGCACATATATAAAGAATCACATACATACATGCACATATATAAAGAAGTGCTTGTCTCACATACATATATATAGAAAAAAGTGCTTGTCTCACATACACATACACATACACATGCACGTATATACACACAAAAATCTTCTTAATTTGTCTCGATCGGTTCCGATCTAGCTTAATTAGCGTCTCTTTCCCTTTTTGTTGGCGACTGAATACTTTATGCCGGCCACCTTGAGATTTCTTCGCGTGAACGGACAACCGTGGGTAGGTAGGGATGTCTTCCTTCTTACTTTACCAGTAGTAGGCATGTCGAAGTGCTTGTCGAACTCCTCCTCGATCTTCGGATCACCGTTCTTGTCCAAGTCTTCCTCGTTGGCGTCTCCTTCCATTCCGATGATGCTCCTCTTGCCCCTCCTCACGACAACACGGCTAGGCTTTGACGGGTCGGTGATGAAGAAGCATTGGTCAACTTGGCTAGCGAGTACCCATGGCTCATTTTTCGCGGATGCGTTCTTCGATTTGGCATCGGGTATAACCATTGTGGTGAAATACCGTCCTTCTTTCTTGACATTCTTGGCCCATCTCACACGGAACATTGGCACCACCGTCTCTCCGCAGTAGTTGCTCCCATATCTCCTCGATCTTTCCGAAGTATCTTTCTTCCACATTAGTGTCGGCATCGCCATATGACATAGTTACTCCTGAGTTTTGATTTTCGCTACTCATGTCCTTGTCCTCGGTGGAGAATCTGTAACCGGAGATGTCGTACCCCTGATAGGTCCTTACGTTCTGCCCGGGGCCCTGTGATAAGATGTATATGAGTTTTTCATCTTCCGTAGAAGGCATTTTTCTCCGTGCTTCAATCAGTTGACTTTGCTTGAACCAACGCGTGAAGCCAGAGTTGTGCTCTTTGGTTACGTCTTCCATCTTCCTCGGCCCGCCCATTTCAATATAATTCTGATTGATTAATCTTTTGTGCTCTTCCACGAAAGGCTCGATCAACTTTAAGTGTTGTAGCGCGACCCAGTGAGCCCTATCAAAGTCGTCGCGTCGTTTTTGAATGCCGACATGGACGTCGCGGCAGCCCTCGCGGTGACCGACTCCGTTGAGTCTGCCAAGGTGCGTCCTGGTGGACAAACCGACATCCTGATCGTCTTCGGTGCTTAGGTAATTGTCGCAGAAAGAGATGCACTCGTTGGTTAGAAATCCTTTGGCCATGCTTGCGTCTGGACGGGCCCTATTGCGAACGTATCCTTTCAGGACACCATTCTGCCTTTCCATCGGCATCATGTAGTGCAGAACGTCGGGCCGAGATGCCTGATGTCATCAACGACATGGAGAAGGAGATGTACACATATATCACAGAATGCCGGCGGGAAGTAAATCTCGAGCTCGCATAGTATCACCACGATCTCATCATGTAGCATCTTGAGCTGCCTCACGCCGATCGATTTCCGGGTGATAACGTCGAAAAAGTTGCAAAGGCCAAACAACGTATCGCGGACATGCTCGTCCATTATCCCTCGGATCGCAACAGGAAGTATCTGCGTCATGAGCACATGACAATCGTGAGACTTCATCCCGGTGAACCTCTTCTTCGCTAAGTCCAGATATGCTTATACTCCCTGAGTATCCGTGAGGAACTTTGACTTCTACGAGGCACCTGAAAAACTGCTCAAGCTCCGGCGGACTCAATGTGAAGCAGGCAGCGGGAAGCACCACGGTGTTTCTTAGACTTTTTGCGGGGAGGACGTTGAGTCCCTTCCGTCTTATCCTCATCGTCATCATCATCATCACTATCGGCGGGGACCTGTAGATTTTTCCTAATGCCAATGTTTTAGATCGTATCTTGCTTTCGGCCCATCCTTGGACTTCTCCGAATTGCAAATAGTGCCAAGCAGACTCTCCGTAACGTTCTTCGTAATGTGCATCACATCAAGGCTATGAGGCGCGTGTGAGGACCGGCCAGTACTCCAAGTCGTGGAAAACAGACCTCGCTTTCCATACACCCAGCAGCGGCTCTGGCTTGGGTCGTTTCTTTCCCGGCGAAGGGCACTCGTCCCAATTTTTCAGAAGCTCGTCGATTTCTTCGCCGCTCCTCGTGCGCGGGGCCATCGGGTCGTCTTTACCATTGAACAACTCACCGCGTTTCTCCATGGGTGATCCAGGCGAAGCACCTTCGAGCCCCTGGGTACACGGTTTTCGAAGACCCAGGATCCCTTGGTAGCTGGAGATGCGGGGTCCGTCCATGCACTTCACGCAGCAGCCGCAGAATACGTGGCCGACCTGGGCAGATACATACGCGTAACCAGGATAGTCTGTGACCGTCGTCAGCAACGCGGCTCTCATATGGAAATAATCTTTAGTGTACGCGTCCCACGTACGGGGTGACGTCTTCCACAACGTGTCTAACTCGTCTTTCAGCAGCCCGAGATACAAATGCATGTCGACACCTGTTGTTTTGGCCCCTGGATGAGAATACTCAAGTGTATGTACTTTTGCTTGGTGCACAGCCACGGGGGTAGGTTGTAAGGCCATACAAACACGGGCCAGCTGCTATGTGTGCTACGCTGGTTGCCGAACGGATTGAGTCCATCGGTGCTCATACCCAGCCTGACGTTCCTCGCGTCGCCCCCAAAACTCGGGAAAGCTATGTCCAATGCTTCCCACTGGGCAGCGTCTGCAGGATGTGTCATGATATAGCCCTTCTCCGGATCTTCTTCCGGCTTCTCCCTTTTCGCGTGCCATTGCATGAGCTTTGCTTCCTTAGGGTCCACGTAGTACCGTTGAAGACGGGGAGTGATAGGAAAGTACCATACCACTTTTCGAGGAATTTTCTTGTTGTTGGTTCCACACTTGTATCGTCCGTGGCCGCACTTCGGACATGTGATTGTGTCCTTGTACTCCCCCCGATAAATTACACAATCATTGATGCAGGCGTGAAATTTTTCGTGAGGTAGGTCAAGAGGGCACACGCCTTTCTTAGCCTCGTTGATACTGCTTGGCAATGTGTTCCCCTCGGGAAGGCGATCATGCCAGAATTTCAAGTTCTTGTTGAAGCTCGAGTCGGTCCATTTGTTTTGCGTCTTCATCTTCAGAGCAGCGAGCGTTACATGCAACCGCGTATCCTCGGGGCGGCACCCAGGAAACAACGGAGTCACCCCGTATATCTCCATTTGCGCCAGCTTGGCTTTCTCCCTAGCTGCAGCTATGTCGTTGCTCGTCTCCTTAAGCAGCAGATCCTGAACATGAGAGTCCCGCAAGGCCGAAATTAGCGGGGTCTCCGTGTTCTCGCCTTCATCGTCATGTCGATCTTCTCCGCCGACATATCCTTCTTCATGATGATCTTGTTCGCCGTCATATCCTCGCTCGCCCTCCTCTTCATGCACAACTTTTGCTGCCGGCGGTGCCACGTGGTTGCGGTCGTCAAAGAAACCGCGTCTGAGAAGGTGCTCCTCCAATTGTCCGGAATCAGGGTCAATCCAGCGCACGAGTTTGCATGATCGACACGGGCATCTTATCTGCCGCCTGTTGCACCGAATCATGTCCGCATTCGCGTCTTTTTTGTATCTAGCGATTCGAGCAGAGCTCATTTCTAGTACCATGGTTGCCTGCACAGACACATAGAGAGCAGAAAATTAGAACTACAACATGCATGCATAGTCGCCGGAAAAATTCGGCATGACCTCTCCTATAAGTAGGACATATGGGGTGCAAAAGTTTGCCGAAATGGAAGTGAATCAACATTTCGGCAAACATCCATGCACCATGACCGCGCCCGCATGCGCGACAATCGATCGGTCCACCTGCACATGCCTGACAAACACCCATACACATCGATCGATGGCCACACGAGACATATGCACCTCCAACTATACTCACCTAGTAGATTCGATACCGACACGCGAAAAGAGCGAGGAGAGGGAGGGACCGGAGTATAGATGCAAGTAATTAGGCCCCCCCAACAACAAGAAACTTCACCAACAATTATACATCGAATAAATAGGTTCACCTACCTAAAAAGGAGAATTAAATGTGTAAAAATGGAGTGGAGAGAAGGGGGGGCGAGTGAGCAACATCCACTTGGAATGAAGTGAGTGGGGGGGGGAGAGAGAGGGGGCTGCCATCTTTATGCGCACAGTGCGCATAATTCTGTGGCGCACCAGTATGCTATTCTGTGGCGCATCTCTCGCAATGCGCCACAGAAACACCATATTCTGTGGCGCATTGCGAGAGATGCGCCACAGAATATGGTGTTTCTGTGGCGCACCAGGACAGTGCGCCACAGAAGTTTCCCTTTCTGTTGCGCACGGGTTAGGATGCGCCATAAAACTATGGCCTCTGACACCCAGCCCAATGATTGGGGTGGGCCCCGCACACTTTCTGTGGCGCACATCTAACACATGCGCCACAAAAATGGGTAATTCTGTGGCGCACTCATGGCCATGCGCCACAAAATAATATTTCTGTGGCGCACCAAATCATGATGCGCCACAGAATCCATTCCATAGAATGGCATTTCTCTACTAGTGACGCTGTAGCTGCTGGAGCGATCGTCGTGGCTTCTTCAGCTCGTGCATGTCCCATGCATGCAGGGCTGCATGGACCCGCGCCAGTTTGTGCGCCACCCCCACTGGGCCGGCCTGCTGGGTCGAAAGCCAGGCTCAGACACAATATCATTAACATTTTGCTTAAGTAGCCATTTAGCTTCGAACATTCTCTGATTTTGCACTCTCGGTGATTGGATATTTTGGAGATATTGGGTATCAACCGTGATGGGTCGATGGTCTGATTTGAAGAAATCTTCATTAATAACACCCACGTATAAAAATCGATCTATCCATCCTTGGTTTTCCACTGCTCGATCAAGTCTCTCTCGGATATGCCCTCTTCTCCAAGTGAAGATGTCCCTGTTTGTGTACTTGAAGACCTCCCATCACTACCTTCAGCCCCACTTTTGCTCTTTTTGTATTCGGCATCATGATCATCATATATGTCATACAACTCTTTCCTAATACTCTCTATTTCCTCAGCCCCCTTCACTTCACCATAAATTTCTTCAAAACAGAAGGCTACAAACCTCATCTTCCACCTAGGATCAAGAATAGTAGCAAGAGCCATAACGTTGTTCTTCTCCTCCCAATACTTAGCAAATTTATCAAGCATTGCATTAGCCATAGCCGCAAGAAACTTATCAGTGGACTTGCTTGCTTTAACTAACTCCATTTTCACGGATACTATATATGGATAGAAGATATTGGCTGTAGGGTACAGAGAACCTGATAAAACCTTAGTTATCTCGGCAAATTCAGCCAAGATGGGTTGTACCGTAGCATACATCTCCCAATCCCCATGTGAAGGCTCCCACGTGTATTTCAAATCATGATCTCCATATTCATGAAAGGCAGACCTATAGGGAGTACAAGCATCAAACATCTTGTATGTTGAGCTCCACCTTGTTGACACATCTAGACATAGACCAGCCCCCAATTTTATATTCAACGTTTTACAAACGTCAACGAATTTGTATAAGCGGGATGTGGACTTCTTCAAGTACTTCACTGTTTCTCTTAGATTGGTTATAAATGGCAGCAATAGTTGAAGGCCATCTTGTACTACCAAATTGACTATATGAGCACAACAACGAACATGAAAATGATGGGCGAGGAAGCCTGGTACTTTCCTAGCAATAAACTTGGCCATCAAATTTTTTGCAGCCACATCATTGGAAGCAGCATTGTCAAGAGTGAGTGTGATGACCTTGTCCTCTATTTTCCATTCAGCTAGACATTCCATTACTGCTTGAGCTATAACAACTCCAGAATGTGGTGGATCTAGCTCGATAAAGTTGAGTACACGACATTGCATAACCCAATTAGCATCTATGTAGTGAGCAACCAAAGCCATGTAGGAAAGTGTTTGGTTTGAAGTCCACAAGTCACATGTCAAACTAATATGCTCAACATCTCTAAGACTCTTCTTAAGAATTTCTTTTTCAGATTCATAAACCTTTACGCACTCCTTTCTTATGGTCTTTCTACCAATGAACTTATATTTTTGATTCATATGCCTCATCAAGATATTAAACCATTTGTGTTCTACCATTCTAAAAGGATAGTCATGGACAATAACCATCTTAGCAATAATTTTGCGGGTTTCCTCATGATTATATTCAGTATGAACAGAAGTGAGTGACGAACCTCCCCGCTCAAAGTTCAAAGTACCTTGACCTTGAATCTGCCCCCTCAGGAAATCTTTGTAATGTTGACATAAATTGGTATGCCTATTGAGACTAGATGTCTGCCCACCTTCCTTGTAAACAAGAAAATCCCCACAATAGTTGCACCTAGCCTTTTCTATAGTCTCCCCTTCAGGTTTGCCCATAGTAAAATGCTGCCAACATTTAGAAGTTTTACCTCTGCCCCTCTTCTTCCCCTTTGGAGAAACCGGTATACCCTTTTTCTTTTTTTGTCTCTTTGGCTTAGGAGAAACACCGCCACCATCAACTGACACATCTTCATTTTTACTTCCAGAATCAACAGACACATTAGAAGGTAAGCTCTCAGACATCTCATCATTCATATCATACTCGTCCTCCTCATACTCGTACTCAGGAACCTCCTGCGCATAAACATACAAACATACCACGGTTAACATAAGTATGCTGTCACCATCGCAGAACACACACTATAGCTTTCTTCTATAGCTTGCTGGTCCTACAAAAAAAATGACTCATTCTTCTGCATCTACAACAACATATCATAAGTCTGCACCTACAACAACAATTTGCTGTCTCAACTCTCAACTAGGCAATTAACAGGATACATAGAGTCATAGAACAATTAACAGTTTGTTGTCCCACAAAAAAAATGACTCATTCTTCTGCCTACCGAACGATATGCTTTGAACAAGTAACAAGCTGGAGCTAGAAAACTCACTGGCGGGGGCGTTGGAGCTACTCCAGGAGAAGGCACGACCACAATTTCACCGGAGCGTGGTGGCCTTGACAACATGGTGCGCCCAGGAGCTGTGATAGACGCCGGCGATGCAGACCTAGAGGCGGATGGACCATCCCGTCTCTTCTTCCCCATCGTCTTTGACTCCAAGCTGGGCTGCTTTTCCATGGCGTGGTGGCCGCTCGAGGTCTGGATGGAGCCGAGCGGAGGTCTGGATGGAGGATCCTAGCAGAGTAGCAGCGGCAAACAGAGACGGGGGCGGCGGCGGGCTCGGCGGCCGGGGAGGGGAGGGAGTGGAAGACGACGGTCGCTGGGGGCGGCGGCGGGCACTGCAGAGCTGGGGGCGGCGGCGGGCTCGGCGGCCGGGGAGGGGAGGGGAGGGAGTGGAAGACCGCGGTCGCCGCCTCTCCAGTCTCCACAGTGACAGGGGATGAGGTGAGGGGAGGGAGTGGAAGACCTAGGTCGAGCTGTGGAGGCGTGCTAGTCAAAGGATCTGGGTGGGCTTCTAGTTGGGCTCGGGACGTTGCCACTTGGGCTGGGTGGCGTACGTGTCATAGTTTTTAGCGAGCCAATCGAGCTAAACGAGTTACTCGGTGACTCGGCTCGAAAAGCTCGAACTCGTTTAGTCACAAAAATTAAAACTCGGCTCGGCTCGTTTAATTTCGAGTTCGAGTCGAGGCGAGTCGAGTTGCGAGTTACTCGTTTAGCTCGCGAGTTCCGAGTTTTAATTCCAGCCCTAGGGTAGACCGAGCTCCAAAATGTACTACCATGAGCAACAAAGTAGCTCCAGGACCATGTTTTTAGCCAATAATTTCCAGGTTACACAATGCAAGCTTCACCTCTAGATAATATAATTCGTGGACAACCTAAATAGCTAAACCTATAGATTACAACGTACCACTAAACTGATGTTGGTGCAGAACATACATGAAGAAGATTCAGTTTTGCGAGTAGAACCGTCAATTTTGTGATCCAAGTAGTAACAATTTCGGATCTGACATAAAACATCCAAGATAATGCGGCTATATTATGCTTTGATGATTTTAAATATGTGTTGGCAATGTCGCAAACTTGTAGTTGAATATGTTGATGGTGTTGTCAAGAGCGAAGATGTAAATAAACCGCCAGCGACGAGAAAACGAGGCGTATAGTCATATGTATTTTTTTTATTCCGTTGCAACGCACGGGTCTAGTAGCTAGTAAACCACTAAAGGCCGGATGAAAGGATTTTCGTACGGAGAGAAAATTTAGAAACCCGCAAGCAATTCCTTCAAGCCTGGACCTAGGCTATTTCACCCAGGAGGTTGAGGACAAGTAAATAGAGTAGTACCAAACAGAAATCCTTTGATGTTGATCCTCTAACAACTGCCATACTTCTTTTCCCCGACAAACTACAAGAAGACAAAATCACAATGTTTTAAATAGCACCGTACAACTTCCCGCTATTAATAGCTATGCCAAACCTCCCAGAATCCCGCCGGGATTAATTCCATGGTACACATGTCGGATTACCGCGAACGCAATGTCAAGTATTAGATGGCGCACCAGCACCACGATTCCGATTCTGCGGCCGTATGGTACCAACCACTGCACTAGGTCTGGTTTCTCCTCTGAGGTAGAGCGAGCTCCAAAATGAACTACCATGAGCAATAAATTAGCTCCAGGACCATGTTAAGCCAATGATTTCAAGTTACACAATGCAAGCTTCACCTCTGTTGTATTTGTGTCGAATATTATGTACGTGTGGGGTTACGGTAGGACTTGGAGTTGTAATAGGTGTGGACAGGGTACGTAGTGTTGTAGTCGAACACGTGTATCCTAGGGCCTCTCATATAATGAGGATGCACCACATGTTGTAACCCATGGCGACTTGATAGCAGCAGGCGCGCAAGGGGAGCCGGCGGTTTGTGCCGGCGACCAAGGAGGCCGGTGCAGCGGTATCGATGGGGAGGAGCGCCCATAGTCAAGCCCCGCAGATGTAGGCGAGTTCGCTGAACTGCGTTACCAAATCTCGGTGTCGCCATCGTGCTGTGTTTGCTTGTTCCTCAGTAGATCGACTAAGCGCCTACGAATTGTAACAAGTGGTATCAGAGCAAGATTCGAAAGGCCGCGATACGTTGATCTAGAGGAGTCGAGAAAATTGATTAGTCGATGTGGAGCGGCAGACTACAATTCCGACGCGTCACATCAACAAGGATCAGAATTTTTTCGAGACCAAGTGGTAAAAGCACGCAAAGGAGCAGATCGGTTTGATTGGTCGCGAAGGCGGCAAGTGGATGGATGCATACGGGCCAAGAAATTTGGAGTCAGCTTTGCATGTTGAAGACCAGGTGCGTGTGCAGCACCTAGCTATGCGTGCCTTGGTGTGCATGCGGCTATGGCCTGGGTGCACGCGGGCATCAGGGAACGTGTCCCAGCCTCGAGGCAGAGGCGCTCCAACATAGGGGCCACAAGGTGCGTGCCTAGCTTGTCCAGCGCGAGTAACGTGTATCGATCGGAAACGAATTTGTTTCGGAAAAAAAGGACCGAGTCCTAGAAGGAGACGACTCCTCGTCGCGGTCGCGTCAGAAGCGGAGTCCTGCGCCTTTAAAGGCTGCAGCAGGGCAGGGCCAGGACGTACCGAGCAAACCTATTCAGCAAATAAATTCATCAAGCGATACGGTACAGATTCCATTGAATTAGGAGGCGAAATCAAGGCAATTGCTAGCATCGGGAGTTGAGCAACTTTGGAGCGACGGTACGTGAAGCACAGGCAAAATTATTGCTACGTGCGCGCGGGTACAGCGGCTCGGATATTTCTTCGCGGGTCAGCCATACAGGAAAAATCATGGCGCCAACGGGTACCAGATTTGAAGTGCCAAAGTTCGACGGGACTGGAAACTTTGCGTTATGGCAGACAAGGGTGAAGGATTTGTTGGCACAACAGGGATGCTTGAAGGCGTTGCGGGATGTCAAGCCAGCTAAGATGGACAATGATGACTGGGAGGAGTTGCAGATTCAAGCAGCGGGACCATACGGTTGTGTCTGTCGGACCAGGTCATGTATCATGTGATGGATGAGAATTCGCCGAAGAAGGTTTGGGAGAAATTGGAGAGTCAGTTTATGTCAAAGACTGCGACGACCAAGGTGTATTTAAAGCAAAAGTTATACAGGCTTAAGATGCAGGAGAGGTCGGATTTTGTGGAGCACATGAATACCTTTAATCAGGTTGTCACGGATCTAGCACGTCTGAGTGTGAAGATTGACGACGAGGATAGGGCTATTCTCCTTCTTTGTTCGTTGCCACCGTCCTATGAGCATTTGATCACTACGTTGACGTACGGCAAGGAGACTGTTCAACTTGAGGATGTCACTGCGGCGTTATTGTCCTATGATATGAGGAAGAAGAACAACGCAGAGGAAGGCGCTCATGGTGAAAGTTTGCTAGTCAATGGTGGGCAAGGCAGGCAAGGATACGAGGCAGGGAAGAACAAGAAAAAGAAGAAGGTGCAGTGTCACAAGTGCAAGCAGTGGGGACATATTAAGAAGGACTGTCCAGATCTCAGTGGTGGGTCAAGTGCTAATGTAGTAACTCAAACGGATGACTCGGACAGCGATATTCTCTTAGTTTCAGATAGACGGTCAACTAAACGTGAAGCGTGGATGTTGGATTCGGCTAGCTCTTTTCATGCGACGCCCAATAGGGAGTGGTTCTCTTCGTACAAGTCTGGTGAGCTTGATACAGCTTACATGGGTGATGACACGGGCCACCGTGTTGCTGGAGTAGGTGACATCAAAATCAAGATGTTTGACGGAGTAGAGCGGGTGCTTCGGGGAGTCAGGCATGTGCCAGGGCTAAAGAGGAATCTAATTTCGCTTGGAGTTCTTCATGATGGTGGTATGATATTTCGTTGTGATCGGAATAAGAAGACCATGAGGATCATGGAAGACAAGGTGACCGTGATGATGGGAGAGAGGACATCTTCGCATCTTTACAAGTTGCGAGTGAGTACTATTGCAGGTGGAGTCATGGAGACTGGAGTTACGGGAGTAGCAGCTGTGTTCCACGGAGGCGGCGGGTCTGCGGCAGACTCGTCGAGTAGCTCTCGGTAAGCTACGAAGTAGACAACCCAAGTCCGGAGTACATGGAGGTTTGACGCTTGGACGAACTCAAGGTGGTGGAGGATATTCGCCAAGGTGGAGTTTGTTGTATTTGTGTCGAATATTATGTACGTGTGGGGTTACGGTAGGACTTGGAGTTGTAATAGGTGTGGACAGGGTACGTAGTGTTGTAGTCGAACACGTGTATCCTAGGGCCTCTCATATAATGAGGAGGCACCACATGTTGTAACCCATGGCGACTTGATAGCAGCAGGCGCGCAAGGGGAGCCGGCGGTTTGTGCCGGCGACCAAGGCGGCCGGTGCAGCGGTATCGATGGGGAGGAGCGCCCATAGTCAAGCCCCGCAGATGTAGGCGAGTTCGCTGAACTACGTTACCAAATCTCGGTGTCGCCATCGTGCTGTGTTTGCTTGTTCCTCAGTAGATCGACTAAGCGTCTACGAATTGTAACAACCTCTAGATAATATAATTCGTGGACAACCTAAATAGCTAAACCTATAGATTACAACGTACCTCTAAACTGATGTTGGTGCAGCACATACATGAAGAAGATTCAGTTTCAGACGCCCCAACAGTTTCCCCAGAGACCACGGCAGTACCAATAAGATTCAAGGCGGCTGATGGCTGATACTATTGGTGCTGAAACAAACAATCATATGCTTGAGGCTCCGTTATAGCTTAGTTAAGTCTTCCGCAGGGTCTGCCGTGATCAGGAGAACAATATGGTATGTGCTGGCCGCAGGATCCAGCGAACGAGCTCCAACGAAGCCACATCGAGCGCAATGTACTAATCACATTGCCTTTTAAGATCATTAGTCCAGGGATTAAGTATTAAAAGAGGCACGTCATGTATCATCTGCAAGATGTATATACAATTGAGTTGGAATAAAGATGCACACCCACCATGGAAGAAAAGATAGACGAGTAGTAATATCGAACCATTCTGAATTTCCACCCACTAAGCGCCTTGCAATTAAACATCTTGTCTAGAAACTATTTATAGAAAAAGACCATCTTCCATCTTATCTTACTTTAAAAAGCCATCCAAAATTATGTGTGTGATGTGATCTGCCGGGTGGTTGTCTGGCCATAGCTTGCTATGGAGTATATATTAAGCTTTCCCTGTATGTCGTCCGGATGCCTTTCTCTTTGAGGAAACAAGAGGGCGATGTCCATTCAGGCACAGTGAGGCTGGGGAAACATCTGCGGCGAAAAAGATGGGCGCGCGTCCTGATTTTCAGCCACGTCTAAATATGAGTAACTACAAACAGACTCCACTGATCACCCAGGACAGTTACAGAAAGTGCATTGCTTTTTCATAAACTGAATCGATAGCGCCGTAGTATTTCAGTTCAGCTCCGTCATGGATGGCGTCTCTGCGCGCCCGCTACTTATACTCGCCCTCTGATGGCGTCTCGCATTGGACACACAGACCACATAGTGTTTCTGTTTCGCCTAGCACTGATGACGACGAAGCCCATACCCCGCCTCCTCCTCCTCCTCCTCGTCGTCTTCCCGCTCGCCGCTCCGTCAACCTGCGATGCTGACGGCAGCGGGTACCACATCGTATCCGTCGGGCGCTCAGGTAACGGGATGTCTGCGCGCCTCGAGCTCGTCGGCGACACCTCGGCGAATGGTCCAGACGTGCAGAGGCTATCCCTCACTGCAAGGCGAGTGTTCGATCGGTAAAACGATCACACAATGACTCCCAGATGCTATTTTTATTTCTTAAGTAACGTTTGTGTTTGTCATGCCCGTGGCAGCCTGGAGACGCACACCCGGCTGCGCGTCCGCATCACCGACGCCGACCACCCGCGATGGGAGGTGCCCCAGCACGTCATCCCGCGCCCCAAGCCGGAGGACGTCTTCCTCGACGCGCCACGCCCGGGCAGTGCTGCTTCGTCTTCGCCACCGCCGCGCGCCACCCATGTCCTGTCCGCCGCGGGCTCGGACCTCGTCTTCACCATGCACGCCTCCCCGTTCAGCTTCACGGTCTCCCGCCGCTCCACCGGCGACGTCCTCTTCGACACCTCCCCGGGCCTCGTCTTCAAGGACCAGTACCTAGAGGTGACGTCGGCGCTGCCGGCGGGACGAGCGTCGCTGTACGGGCTGGGCGAGCAGACGAAGCGCACGTTCCGGCTGCGGCACAACGACACCTTCACACTCTGGAACGCTGACACTTCCGCGGACCACGTCGACGTGAACCTCTACGGCTCTCACCCGTTCTACATGGACGTGAGGCCGCCGGGAACCGCGCACGGCGTGCTCCTCCTCAGCAGCAACGGCATGGACGTCCTGTACGGCGGCTCCTACGTCACCTACAAGGTGATCGGCGGAATCCTGGACTTCTACTTCTTCGCCGGGCCCTCCCCACTCGCCGTCGTCGACCAGTACACCCAGCTCGTCGGCCGCCCTGCCCCAATGCCCTACTGGTCATTCGGTACACCCAGCTCGTCGTCTTGGATCTTTCCACTCTGCACTCTACTCTGTTTCTTAGAACGTGTGTGGCGTTGCAGGGTTCCACCAGTGCAGGTGGGGGTACGCGAACGTGGCTGACCTGAAAGGCGTCGTTGCCGGCTATGCCAAGGCCAAGATCCCGCTGGAGGTGATGTGGTCGGACATCGACTACATGGACAACTTCAAGGACTTCACCCTCAATCCGGTGAACTTTTCCTTGACCAAGCTCCGGCCGTTCGTCCACCGGCTCCATCGACACGGCCAGAAATACGTCGTCATCCTAGACCCAGGTACTGTAGCTGGTCGATCAAATGTAGTACCAAAATGGATGTGGCAATCTGGCGATGTGAATGTTTACTGCCAAAGTTTTCCAAAGTGAATGCTTACTACCACTAATCGATCTGGCGATGTGCAGGGATCATGGTCGACCCGACGTACTCGACGTTCATCCGCGGGATGCAGCAGGACATCTTCCTGAAGCAGAACGGCACAAACTACCTCGGCAACGTGTGGCCGGGCGATGTCTACTTCCCGGACTTCATGAACCCGCGCGCCGCCAAGTTCTGGGCGCGGGAGATCTCCCTCTTCCGTCGCACCATCCCCGTCGACGGGCTGTGGGTCGACATGAACGAGATCTCCAACTTCTTCAGCCCGGAACCGCTCAACGCGCTCGACGACCCGCCGTACCGGATCAACAACCACGGCAACCACCGCCCCATCAACAACAAGACGACGCCGGCCTCCGCCGTGCACTTCGGCGGCGTCTCCGAGTACGACGCGCACAACCTCTTCGGCCTGCTCGAGTCCCGCGCCACGCACCGGGCGCTGCTACGTGACACAGGCCGCCGCCCCTTCGTGCTCAGCAGGTCCACCTTTCTCGGATCCGGCCGGTACACCGCGCACTGGACGGGGGACAACGCCGCCACCTGGAACGACCTCCGGTACTCCATCAACACCATGCTCAGTTTCGGCCTCTTCGGCGTCCCCATGATCGGCGCCGACATTTGCGGTTTCAACGGCAACACCACGGAGGAGCTCTGCCGGAGGTGGATCCAGCTCGGTGCGTTCTACCCATTCGCCAGGGACCACTCGGCGAACAACACCGTCCGGCACGAGCCGTATCTGTGGGCGTCGGTGGCGGCGTCGGCGAGGAAATCGCTCGGGCTGCGCTACCAGCTCCTGCCGTACATCTACACGCTCATGCACGAGGCGCACACCACGGGGGCGCCCATCGCGCGGCCGCTCTTCTTCTCCTATCCGGAGGATATCGCCACGTACGACGTGGACAGGCAGTTCCTGCTCGGCCGCGGCGTGCTCGTCTCACCGGTGCTGGAGCAGGGCGCCACCACCGTCGACGCCTACTTTCCCGCTGGCCGGTGGTTCTGCCTCTACGACCACTCCCTCGCCTTCGATACGCGCTCCGGCGAGCGCGTGACGCTCCCGGCGCCTGCGGACACGCCGTACGTGCACGTGGCCGGCGGCTGCATCCTGCCGCTGCAGCAGAGCGCGCTGACGACGGTAAAGGCGCGCCGGACGCCATTCCACCTCCTCGTCGCGCTCGCGGAGGACGGCACGGCCTCCGGGGACCTGTTCTTGGACGACGGCGAGTCGCCGGAAATGGGCGGGAACAGAAGCGAGTTCAGCCTGGTAAAATTCAGCTGCGCGACGTGGAGCGATGGCATCATCATGTTGAGGTCGCAGGTGGTGCACAACTCGTACGCGCCGAGCCGGGCGCTGATGATCAGCAAGGTTGTGCTCATGGGGCTCCAGTTGCGGGAGCCGCCTTGGAAGCTCGCTGTCTATGTCAACGGCGCGGAGGTGGAGGTGAACTCAGCAGTCAGCACCGGTTACCGGAGCAGAGGAGGGCTCGGCGCCGCCCACGTCGGCGGGCTGTCGCTCGTCGTCGGAGAGGAGTTTGAGCTGAAGGTCGCCATGTCCTATTAAGCTTTAGACAGTTTGAGCATTGGTGTATAAGATTGGAGTGCATAAGACGAGAAACTGATGCCCAAATGCCCAATGAACTAGTTCATCGTTCTGGTAATTTAATACATTGACAGTCATATGTGACGCAGTCTTGTATCACAAATGCCCAGTGTCCACAAAAAGTAAAACATTGTTCTCCTTGACTCTCCTGTCATACTTCAAAATCGTCACGAGTACTTTAAGAAACGTTTTTGCTAACGCTCAGCTAGCTAGGTTGGCGTTCGATGGATTGCGTCCAGATTGCTACGTCGCGAACCAGCGGGGCTGGGCGCGTGGGTACGGGCCGAGCGAGCGGGCTGTTTACGTGAGGTGTGTTATCGTGTGGGCCTGTTTTCGATTTTCTATGTATGATTTTTTCGCTGCTTTGTCGTGTACCGTTACGCTCTGCCTATACCATTGTGCTTCTTGGTCCAGTGTCGTTACTGTTTTTAGAGAGTTGCAGGTTTTCTTCACTACGTTTGTTTTGTAAGCGTGTCAGATTTAGTGGCGTGTGCGGCATGTCTAATTTTAGGTTGGTTTACATGCGAATGGTCTAGAAAGTTTTTTAACCACTCAATTACATGCAAATGTTTGATTATTTTAGTGGTTTGCCTTTTTTTTTAGAGATTTGAGTTGTATGATGTAGAAACGACTAGCGGTGCTGAACCTCTCGTTATTTTTGTAATTTTTTTATTTTTGTTCCTCTATTTATTGTGCTATATATATGGGTCATAATGGGAGTTTTAGTTAGTACACGAAGTGCGGAGATGTGAGATTACTAATAATCCAAAAGGCAATAGCTCTTTTTTGTTGGTTCGGATGGGAATAGGTTCTGTCCAATGTCTGGTCAAGTTTTGTCATTTTATGTTATATTTTCTTTGTTGTTTTGTCATTTTTTAGCTAATGTAGTAAATCAATTTTTTTATTGGTAATTGTTATATATATTTCTTTTTTTTAGATGCCCCTTGTTGTTTGTGTAAGTAGATTTACCCTGTTTGCAATCGTGCTAGGCGCGAAGTTAATAGTTTCTCCTTGCGGACTGAATTCATTCGAAGAGGATGGTGTATGATTTATTTCTTTTGTTTATGTCACCTCCTTACAACCGCGCTAGGCGCGAAATTGATAGTTTCTCCTTGCGGACAACGATGAATTCATTCGAAGAGGATGGTGTATGATTTATTTCTTTTGTTTATGTCTAGTAACCGTTATTTTTTGCATTTTTTTTTTTAGTTTTTTATCTTGTATTTCTTTTTTTTTTAGCTTGTACCATGTGGTTTTAGGTCCACATTGGATACTTTCTTTCCTGACAATTACATGATAGTAAAAGGTGAAAATGTAGTTTTTCCACAAAACGTTTTATCCGGCTTGATAAGACATTTCGCAGAACCATGTTGTGTGGCGCTCACTGGAGATCTCTAGGTGAAGCATGAGGCATAACAACGGGTGTTAACCTTTATTTTAGTTTTGACGACTGACTGAATGTTTTAATTTTTCAAGTCGTTGATGAAGATGGTATAAATAAAACTTTCATTGATTTTTCCTCGTAAGTATTTATTTTATTTATATTTTTTTGCAATTATTTTTGGTTAATAGAATATTCTTGTTTTTTTGTTATTTTAATTGTCTGACATTTGTATTTTTTCATTTAGAGAGTGAAGAAGTGTTAAATTTTTTATATAAGGTTTGGTGAACACATATTTCACAGATGCAGTGGAGATATCGCAGGGTGAAATGAATATGATCTTTGATTGTTTAGCAGTATACGTTAATGAGGTTGCTAATGAAGTGTGTGATGATGAATTTTTATTTTTTGTCCACAAGCTAGACAACGATGATATAACCCATCTTGTGAGTTTTTTTTTTCTATTTTCTTAGTCGTTGGAAGGATTTCTCTACACTAAGGTTTGTTTGCTGATTATGTTCAAAGAATCATTTGTGTAGAAGGATGGGCAGTCTGATCTCAGAGCTTTTTGCAACTTCTACGATGGATCAATCATGATTGCGAAGATGTTTTTTCACTCGACTTTATTAGCCTTGACGTCAAACATGTGTAGTTCAAAGATATTTTGTTCTTCATTCTTTTGTAGACAAATAATAATAAGCCTTGTAAGAAACGGCATTTTTAGTTGTAAGTGCAGGTGTAACTGAGCTGGTTTTGTATTTTATGTATTTTTTCTCTGCAGTCTATATAATGGATCCTTTTTTTAGTTGCAAGTATGGTTGCAACTAGGCATTTTCAATATGTATTTTATAATAAATGTTCCTTTTTGATTTTTTAGGATTAATTGCAATTACAGGATTTATAATTACCCACCTTTCACTATCCTTAAAGATAGAATTACAATTTTTTAGTAATTGGTATGGCCATAATTGCAAGTGGATTTTTGAATGAGTATTAGACACAATTTAATGTATGGTTGCAAGTCTTTTTTTAGTTGCAAGTTTGGTTGTAACTAGCTATTATTGTTGTTGTAACATCCCAAGTATGAAAACTTACCATTTAGAATGTTTGATTTCTTGTTTATTAAAGTATTGCATCATGTCATCATATTTATTCTTTGTTTGCATTTGTTTTACTTTGTTCTCCATTTGTTTGCTTCTGTTTTACTCTGTTATCACATTTGAAATTCAAACTTTACTCAAACATTTAATTCATACTTGTTATGTTACAACCTCTTAAATAAAAAGTTCAAATAAACACAACCATTTGTTTCCAATTATTCCATAATGATCAACTAATAAAATGGTGGTTTTATTTCAATCAATTACTTCCAATGGTATTTCAAATTCAAATCAAAAACATTCAAACAGTACCCAAATTCAACTTATAAAAATCAACAAAATAACCCTAACCACTTGTTCTTTTTAACCAATAGGGTTCACCCTAATAAACATGTTGCTTTTAATAAAAAATCAATTAATAAGCAATTCTTTCAAATATTGATTTAAATTACAAAACAGTAATTAAAAATTGAACTTTTGAAAAACCAAACTTGGCATTTGGTTGTATTTGACCTAAATAGCCCACCCAAATTTTTATAAAATTTTTACTAACTCCAAACCTATCATTTTCTTCCATTTTCTATTTCCTGCAAAAAAAAAAATCAGAACCAAAAAATAGAAAAGAAAAACGAGGGAGAGAGGCAGTGGGCTGTGCTCCCGCGAGCCCAGCCCACCACTTACCATTTTCGCACCCCCACTCCTTCTTCTTTCTGATGTACGGCAGCACATCCAGGGGTGCCACGGCGGCACTGTGCCCCTCCGACGGCCGTGCGCCACCGTACCCCCCTATTTAAGCAACCCTAGACCCCCCTGGCGCCGCCCTAGCCCACCTACTCCCTCCTCCCTCGAGATCCGCCGCCGATTCCCTCTCTCGGCCACCCTCCACCTATCTCTGAACCTTGCCGGAGCGCGCCACCTCTGAATCTTCAACGACCACCGCCGCCATGCACCTCCTCCTCCCTGGCTGACAGCGGGAACCGCACCGCCGTGCGTCCCTCTCCCTCGACGACACTTCCCCGACTCCATCTACTGCCCGGATCGACACCGCGGTCCTCGACGTCTCCGGCAGCCGCACTGCAACCGAGCGCCACCGTACTCTGAATCCCCGGTGCTCACCGTAGCTGCGATGCCTCTCGTCGTGATCTGACCGCGGAAACGAGGCCACCTCTTCTCCCTCGACCTCCCGGACACCACCGTTGAGCGCGACGCTGCCTGGATCCACGCCGCCGAGCACGTCGCTGTCGCCACCGCCGTCGAGCTCCCCTCTGCAACCCCACGGTGAGCTCACCGTGCCTCCACTTCCTCCTCTCTGCCCTCTCTGCACCCCGCAGCACCCCACACGCAACACCAGCACGCACGCATCCATCCCCCGCGCGTAGCTCGCCGCCGGCCACCGCACCGTCTCCGTCAGGTTCAGTATTTCGTCACGCGTTCGTCAGTTCAGACAACAACCACGGGCTACACCTTAACCTGTCAGCTACGCGTATACTGACAAGCAACGAATCACCACCGCAGTGGCTGTGCACCGCGTCCCTCGCGCGCTCGCTCGCGGGTTCGAGTCCTGGCTCGCGCACGGGAGAAAAACCCAACCTTTTTTCGCGCAGTGCTGACAGGGTGGCCCCCCCTGTCAGCCACTCTGTTGTCACGCAAGCACACGCTGGCCCAGGGCCCATCTGGCAGTGCCTTGGGCTAGTTACCTGTGCGGTAACAAAAGTTTTAACCTTTTTCTGTTTTAAATCTAAGCCCTTTTAAATTAACAGATTGGTCCCTGAAACTAATTTGATAATAACTTTTGTTTTATAAACCCAAATAACAAAAATAAAATATGTGCACTGCTCCAAATTTAATTCTCTATCTAATTATAGCATTTGTTTTCTGTTTTGAATTCTCCAAATGCAATTCAAATTTGAATTCAAATAATTCATTTGTAATTTGCTAAAATCCATAACTAATTCATACTAAATCCAAATAATGCAAATAAAATATGTTTTCCATGCTATTTCAAATAACCTTTTCAAATATAAATTTTGTTTCATGTTTTGAATAATTTAAATTGCTTAAAAAATTTAAACCTTGTTTAAATCATTTAAATTTGATAAAATCATAACTTGCTCAAATTAAATTATTTTTGAACATGCAAAATATGTTTTCAAACTAAAAAATTATAGACTTTTCAAATATGAATCTGAATTTATGTTTTGAACAAATAAAATTCAAATAAAATTCATGCTTGTTTTAAATTCATTTAAAACTTGTTTAACCTTGATTAAGTCATAATAAATTCATCTTAACTCCTTTTTCAATATTTGAAACCTGTAATCCAACGAAAATTTTGTATCCTTTTCAAATATGAATTTTGTTATTTATTTTGCACAATTTAAATTGGTGAAAACAACAACTATTTGTGTAATACCTTAAAGGAACCAAAAATTCCCTAACTTAATAAATAAATTTCTAAATTGGTAAACCTTATTTCCAATTGATTCTATTGTTGTTATTTTGTTGTTTTCCTCATCCATGCATCATACTAATCCACTTTCACCTGTTGGTTAATTGGAAAACAATTGTTTCAACCAAAATTCATGGGCTTTTCATATGCAACTCAAAATTGCATGTGGGTCCATTTAATCATGTATTGTTTCCCATGTCAACTATTTTATTTTGATGCATCAGTTAAATTGACATGCATCATCCCATGATTGTGCATTATGCCATGATATTGATTGTTTATCTTTCTGCATTGTTTGTTTGCTTCTTCTCGGATAGACGACAACGTTGAGACAGACGATACTTACGACACCCCTTCTGAGGATCTAGCTCAGTACCAGGCTGCTGAGTTTGCAGGCAAGTTATCACTCACATGAACCACTGTGTTCCTTTCAACATTGGTTACCGATACTTTCCGTTGTCTATTTTGCTAGCCCTATGTATAGTTGTTCTGTTACGAACCTATCACATGAATCCCTTAACCCTGATACTGTCTCACCTCCACTCCTACAACCCCATTGTTTGAGCCAGTGCCTTACTAGCATGCTTAGGTTGTTTTGCTGGATTCTGTTACCCGTTACTTTTTGATTACTATATTCTATTATGTTCTGGGGGCTCGATGTTAATCAATCAACCTGTTAATAATAATATGCTGATAAGGCACCGGCAGGAGGCCCTGTGTGGTTTTGAGGCCTGCTAGTGTCGACCCTAATAGGAAAAGGGTCTTGTCTACTGATCCATGATGAGCGCACTATCCGCATGTGGGAAGCGTGTATGGGCTCCCCCCTCAATTTGATTCGATTCGCATCTCGTCCAAATCGTCTCATTTAGTTCGTGTTTTCCATTTGCCGCATGCATGTTTTTGCGAGCCCAGCGCAGGGTGGAACTTTTGTAGTCGGCATATAGGGGGACACGTTCTTAGAGTGCTATGAGGGTCCCCTTTCTTCGGGGCTCGATTAGCCTTGCGCCCAAGGTGCTTTGGGCTTGATGCGAAGAAGAGTTGAGTTGTGTTGAGTGCCCCGCTTGGTGGGAGGCATCCCATCTGGCGGGTTATTCTTACGTGTACGGCCAAATTGGTGCACCCCTGCAGGGATAAATCTTCTCGAGAAGCCGTGTTTTCCGCGGTTATGGTTGACTTGGTGAAAGTACTGGCTAACAAGTACTCAGAACAACTTACACCTAACTATCGATAACTTGACTAGTAATAGACTTATCGACACAACAACTTGATCCATTATTCATTAATTCAACTGTGTGAGTTATCCTCGGATTGCTTCTTTGGATAAGGGGCGAGATCCAGGATGGGTTTGTTGGTGGTTAGCTATAGTTGGTTACGATACGCTATCTTATCTCCTTTCTGCTAGTCGGAAGTTGTAGTATGTTCTGTAGTTGGTTAGCGCAGCCAGTTGCAGCATCTTTTATATCCCCTTTCTTCCGTTGAACCCAAGGCATCTGTGCTTGGTGTTGACGGGCTACACTTTGGCGAACTGTGAGTCTTGCTTGCCAGTACGTTTATGTACTGACCCCTTAGGGGCTGTGGTTTCCGCAGACTACGCTTACGAGGATCCAGGTGACGGCTACTACGTGGAGTTTGACGAGGCTGCTGACGAGTAGGTAGCGGACCCGGGCAGGATCCGAGACTACGTGGATGGGCTCCGTTTTCCTTTCATTCCCGGCTTCTTAAGCCTATTTGGATTTGTGTGTACTCAGACCCTTTGAATGCTTCCGCTGAGATGTAATGATGTTATGTTGGGACATGTGTCCTCTGGATGATTGTATTTGCTATCTCTGCTCTAGTGAGAGTTATTTGCAACTTATTTCAATCTTTTGTGTCTTAGAGATATGTTGTGCTATCATTCTGTTACAAGCCGTTGACGTACCATGTGTGTATGGTATGAAGTACGTCAATGGTAGTGTCCTGATTTCTATGGGATAGTTTACGTCGACGCTGAACAGATAGGGGTTGGTTGTCACACATACGTGTGTTGGCCTACTCGTAAGAGGACGCGGGTGCCGGTAAGCCCCGTAATCCAATCTACTACTGTTCAACGGAACGGCGAGTATCCTTTAGGAGTCCGGGTGCGACAGTTGTGTTTTATATTAAATGTTCTTTTTGTATTAGGAGGATTAGGTGCATTTACACTTGAAATTTTAAGCTAAAGTCTCCTTTTTTAAGTTATAATTGCAAAATTATGTAAATTGTATGGACCTAATTGCAAGTGTAGTTCTAAAATGAGTACATGACACAATTGCAAGTATGGTTGTTACTAGCCTTTTTAAAGATCGAATTGCAGTTTTAGTATGGTTGCAAGTTTTACCTTTTTTTCTTTAGTTGCAAGTATGGTTGCAACTAGTCCTTTCCATTATGTTTTTATTTGAAAAAAATAGAATTTTTTGCAAGTAAACTTGCAATTGAGAAAAGTCTTCCTCAAAGGTAGATTGTTTGCAAAATTTTTTTTGTAAATGCTATGGACCTAATTGCAAGTGGAGTTCTAAATGAGTATTGGAGATAATTGCATGTATGGTTGCAAGTTTTAGGTTCTTTCTTTGTAGTTGCAAGTATGGTTGTGACTAGCCATTTCCATTGTGTTTTTATATTCCCTACGTCCACTTTTATAAGGCACACTTCTTACTATTGAAATCCTAAGAAGTGTGCCTTACAAAAGTGGACAGAGGGAGTATGAAAATTTTGTTTTTTGTTTTATTAGGATTTGTTGCAACTACACTTGCAATTGAGCTAAGTCTTCTTTGAAGGTATATTTTTATGCGATTTTTTTTGTAAATGTATGGACCTCTAATTTCAAAGTGGAGTTCTAAAGGAGTATTAGAGAAAATTGCATGTATGGTTGCAAATTTTAGTTTCTCTTTTTTTTAGTTGGAAGCATGGTTGTAACTATTCATTCCATTATGTTTTTATTTGAAATTTTGTTTTTTATTTTACTAAGATTTGTTGCAAGTACACTTCCAATTGAGCCAAGTCTTCTAAAAGGTAGATTTTTGCAAGTATGGTTTCAAGTTTTGGTTTCTTTCTTTTAGTTGCAAGTGTGGGTGTAAGTACTCATTTCCCTTATATATATATATATATATATATATATATATATATATATAGGAAAATGGTTCCATACCCCTGGGGGTACGTACTCCCACGTGCAAATATACCACATAAATGAATCGTTTATACCTTATTATTAGTTTTAATATACTTTATTATTTAATACCAGATACCCCAAAAATAAATTTTGTGAAAAAATTCATTGGATTGTACATATTTTATATTATTTGTACATATACTGCTTTTATGTACGTACAAACGGTATATTGAAAAAACCAAGGACATTGGTGATATTTTTTTCATACAAATTGTATTGAGGAATCTTAGAATAATTAATGAGGTATATGAAAAATAATAAATGGGTATAATACCCTCGTACGTGTGGTATATTGAGTATGAGAGTATGTACACCCAGGAGTATATAACAGGAGTCCTATATATATATATATATATATATATATATATATAGGAAAATGGTTCAGTACTCCTGAGCGTACGTACTCTCACGTGCAAATATACCACATAAATGAAATGTTTATACCTTTTTATTATGTTTAATATAGTTCGTTACTTAATACTAGATACCCCGAAATGAATTTTGTGAAAAGATTCATTAGATTCTACATATTTTGTATTATTTTTACATATACTGCTTTTATGTACGTACAAATGGTATATTGAAAAAACCGATGACCCTAGTGATATTTTTTCCATACAAATTGTATTGAGGTATCTTAGAATATTTAATGAGGTATACGAAAAATAATAAAGAGGTATAATAGGATTTGTTGCAAATACACATGCAATTGAGCTAAGTCTGTCCTTAAAGGTATTTTTGCAATTACAGTTGCACTTGAGCTAATTATTTTGTAAATTTTGTGGACCTAATTTTGCAAGTGGAGTTCTAAATCAGAACTTAGACACAATTGCAAGTATGGTTGCTAGTTTTAGTTTATTTTCTTTTTGTTGCAAGTATGGTTGTAACTAGCCATTTCCATTATGTATTTCTATATGAAATGTTCTTTTGTTTTAATAGGATTTATTGCAAGTACACTTGCATTTGAGCTAAGTCCTTCTTAAAGGTAGATTTTTGCAAAAAAAAAATTGCAAATGCTATGGATCTAATTGCAAGTGTATTTCAAAATGAGTATTTAGACACAATTGCATGTATGGTTGCAAGTTTTAGTTTCCTTTTTTTAGTTGCAAGTATGGTTGTAACTATTCATCCTATTATGTTTTTATACTATTTCTTTATTAGGATTTTTTGCAACTACACTTGCAATTGAGCTAAGTCTTTCCTTAAAGGTAGGTTTGCAAAAAAAATCTAAATACTATGGACCTAATTTGCAAGTGGAGTTCTAAATGAGAACTAGACACAATTTCCAAGTATGGTTGCAAGTTTTTAGTTTCTTTCTTTTAGTAGCAAGTGTGGGTGTAAGTACTCATTTCGATTACGTTTTTATATGAAATTTTGTTTTTGTTCTTTAGGATTTGTTGCAAGTACACATGAAATTGAGCTAAGTCTTCTTTTAAAGGTATTATTTTGCAAAAAACAATTTGTAAATGATATGGAACTAATTGCAAAGTGAAGTTGTAAAGGAGTATTAGAGACGACTTCATGTATAGTTCCAAGTTTTAGTTTTTTTAGTTGCAAGTATGGTTGTAATTAGTCATTCTATTTTTTATGTTTTTATAAGAAATCTTGATTTTGTTTTTACTAAGATTTTTTTTGCAAGTACACTTGCAATTGAGCTAAGTCTTTTCTAAAAGGTAGTTTTTTTTCATAAGTTTTTGTAAATGTTATAGACCTAATTGCAAGCGGAGTTCTAAATGAGTATTAGAGACAATTGCATGTATGGTTGCAAGTTTTAGTTTCTTTTTTAGTTGCAAGTATGGTTGTAACTAGTCTTTCCATTATGGTTTTATGTGAAACTTTGAATTTGTTTTTATTGAGATTTTTATTGTCACGAGTCCTCTTTTAGTTCCAGTTGCATGTCCTCTATTTTGTCCTAGCTGCAAGCGCACTTGCAATTGATTGTTTTTTTTTGTTCCAGTTGCAACCACACCCGCAAGTGAGATTTTCACAATCTAGGGTGTGTCTTTTTGTTCCACTTGTAAGCATAGTTAAAACCTCTGTTCAAGATATCGGGTCGATTTATTGCTTACCGATGTGTGGTCGATAAGACAAATCGACCAATATTTTAGCCGATATTCCGATATTACGGAAGATATTCTGATAAATCGGTCGATTTACCACTTATCAGGGATCAACCGATAAGTTCCCGATAAGAGATATCTTGAACATTGGTTAAAACTAGGTTTTGTGTTCTAGTTGCAAGCGCACTTGCCATTGCTTTTTGTTCCAGTTGCAAACGCACCTGGAACCGAGATTTTCACAGTTTCGACTGTGCCTTTTTGTTCCAGTTGCAATCTCATTTGCAACTAAGATTTGTCATGGTCTCGAGTATGCATTTTTATTCCAATTGCAACGGCAGCCGCAACTGAATTTTTTCCCCGAGAACTCTTGGAATTGAAAGGTTCGATCCGATTGCAATCTCACTTGCAACTGAGATTTTCATAGTCTCGAGCGTGCCTTTTTTTCCGGTTGCAACCAAAAAGTCGTAACTGATTTTTCCCGGCAATTGCAACCGCACTTGGAATTGAATGCTTTGCTCTAGTTGCAAGCGCATTTGCAACTTAGGTTTTTATAGTCGCGAGTCTGCCTTTTTGTTCTAGTTACAAGTGTCGATGCAACCAAATCCGGGACAAATGCCATGCATTGGTCCCGGTTCGTGCGCCCGGGGCAACAGAAACCGCCTAGGGGCATTGGTCCCGGTTCGTGGGGGAGATATCGGTCCCGGCTCGTGCCACTGACCGGGACCAATGCCTAGCCACATGCCACGTGGCACGCGCATGAGAATTTGTCCCGGTTCAGGCCACGAACCGGGACCAATGTCTCCCTTCCCCTATATATACTGCCCCAGCCCCCCACCCTTCCATCTTTTTTTTTTGCTTGGAGGTGTGAGAGAGGTGGGTGTTAGTGTGTTTTATTTTACTATGCACACGAGGTGTTCGACGAAATTCCCGAGCCACACATAAGCTCACTAAAAATGGTATCTTCGAACGAGGTTAACAAACTTATCTTTTTCATCTGTAACTGATACATAAAAAAGTAGTATTTGTCGATGTACTGTGGTCATCTCTGTATTAATATGTTATTGTAATGTATTTTTGATAAACTTAATTAATTATACGATGCAGATGGATGCACGACAGCGATGGATGTACGGTGACCGACGCACTTCCGAGTATATGGCAGGCATGAATGCTTGCTGTAGCTCAGGCAAACAAAGATAATGGCTTCATGTGTTGCCCATGTGTTGATTGTCGGAACGTCAGAGCGCACTCTTCCGAAAGAATCCTTCACGGCCATCTACTTCGGAGAGGTTTCATGCCCAGCTATAATTGCTGGACCAAGCATGGAGAAAGAGGGGTTGTGATGGAAGACGATGATGAAGAAGAAGAAGATCCTTTGTTCCCTGAATACGACGATACTGCAATGGAAGAGAATGCAGAAGAAGGTGGTGATCAAGAACAGGCATCAGAAGAGCCCGATGATAATCTTGGCCGAGTTATTGCTGATGCAAGGGAAGACTGTGAAAATAAATTGGAGAGGTTGAAGCTGGACAACATGTTACAGGATCACAAAAAATTGTTGTACCCAAATTGCGAAGATGGTAGCACAAAGCTCGGTACCACACTGGAGTTGCTGAAATGGAAGGCACAGAACGGTGTGACTGACAAGGCATTTGAGAGTTTACTTCAACTAATGAAGCCAAAACTTCCAAAGGATAACGAATTGCCTGAGAGTACGTACGAAGCAAAGAAAGCTCTCTACCCTCTAGGATTAGATGTGCAGAAGATACATGCATGCATTAATGACTGCATCCTCTTCCGCGGTGATAAGTACGAGAATTAGGATGAATGTCCGATATGCACTGCACTGCGGTATAAGATCAGAGCAGATGACCCTGGTGATGTTGACGGCGAGCCCCCCCGTAAGAGGGTTCCTGCTAAGGTGATGTGGTATGCTCCTATAATACCACAGCTGAAACGTCTGTTTAGAAACAAAGAGCATGCTAGGTTGTTGCGATGGCACAAAGAAGACCGTAAGAAAGACGGAAAGTTGAGGCACCCCGCCGATGTATCGCAGTGGAGAAAGATCGAGAGAGACTTCCCAGACTTTGCAGGAGAGGCGAGAAACTTATGGTTTGGTCTAAGTACAGATGGCTTTAATCCTTTTGGGGAGCAGAGCTCCAGTCATAGCACTTGGCCTGTAACTCTATGTATGTACAACCTTCCTCCTTGATTGTGCATGAAGCGCAAGTTCATTATGACGCCAGTTCTCATCCAAGGCCCGAGGAAACCTGGCAACGACATTGATGTGTATCTAATGCCATTAGTGGAAGAACTCTTACAGTTGTGGGGCAAACCAGGTGTACGTGTGTGGGATGAGAACGAACAAAAGCCATTTGATCTACGGGCGTTCCTTTTCGTAACCATCAATGATTGGCCTGCTCTTAGTAACATTTCCGGACATACAAACAAGGGATACAATGCATGCACACACTGTTTAGATTAGACTGACAGTGTTTTTTTGGATAAATGTAAAAAGGTTGTATACCTGGGGCATCGTAGATTTCTTCCGATCAAGCATCCCGTAAGAAAGAAAGGAGGGAAGCATTTCAGAGGTGAGGCAGATAACCGGAAGAAGCCTGAGCTCCGTAGTGGTAATGATATATTCGATATGGTCAAGGACCTAGAAGTAATCTTTGGTAAGGCTGCTGGCAGCCAACCAGTTCCGTACGGCCCTGATAAGCGCGCACCCATGTGGAAGAAGAAATCTATATTTTGCGAGCTACCCTATTGGAAAGTTTTAGAGGTTCGGTCTTCGATCGACGTGATGCACGTGACAAAGAATCTCTGTGTCAATCTGCTATGCTTCCTGGGCGTGTATGGGAAGTCAAAAGATACGCTAGAAGCACGGGAGGACTAGCAACGTATGAAAGACCCAAGCAACAAGCACACAGATACAGGGCGCCATTACTTAAGCAGCTACGCTCTTACTAAAGCAGAGAAGGAAATATTCTTTGAAGTCCTTTACAGTATCAAGGTTCCGTCTGGCTTCTCGTCGAATATAAAGAGGATAATAAACATGGCAGAGAAAAATTCCAAAACCTGAAGTCTCATGACTGCCACGTGATTATTACGCAGTTGCTTCCGATTGCATTGAGGGGGCTTCTACCGGAAAATGTTCGAGTACCCATTGTGAAGCTATGTGCATTCATGAACGCAATATCTCAGAAGGTAATCGATCCAGAAATTCTGACAAGATTACAGAGGGATGTGGTCCAGTGTCTTGTTAGTTTTGAGTTGGTGTTCCCACCATCCTTCTTCAACATTATGACTCATCTCCTGGTTCATCTATGTGAAGAGATTCATATTCTCGGTCCGGTATTTCTACACAATATGTTCCCCTTTGAGAGGTTCACGGGAGTCTTGAAGAAATATGTTCATAACCGTGCTAGGCCAGAAGGAAGCATCTCGAAGGGCTATGGAACAGAGGAGGTCATTGGGTTCTGTGTTGACTTTATTCCTGACCTTAAGACAATTGGTGTTCCTGAATCGCGGCATGAGGGGAGACTGGGGGGAAAAGGAACGTTGGGAAAGAAAACAATGATACCTAGGGACGGGCATTCTTTCACCAAAGCACACTACACAGTTCTACAAAATTCTATGTTCATGGCTACGTATCTCGAGGAACACAAGAATATTGTACGGTCTGCAAACCCGGGGAAGGATGACTCATGGATTAAACGCAAAACATGGAGACTTTCGGAAGTTGGTTGCAAAACATCTTATAAATGACACCACTGTTGAAGATCAGCTGTACATGTTGGCAGGGTCACCATCTTCGACTATTGGGAGTTTTCAAGGGTACGAGATAAATGGGAATACATTTACATGAGCTCCCAAGATAAGAAGAGCACCAACCAAAAGTGGTGTCCGCTTTGATACAACAAACGAGAATGGAAAAAATGACACATACTATGGTTACATAGAGGAGATATGGGAACTTGACTATGGACCTTCTTTTAAGGTCCCTTTGTTCAAGTGCAAATGGGTCAACCTGAATGGAGAAGGGGTAAAGGTAGACCCGCTTATGGAATGACAACAGTGGATCTCAACAATATTGGTTACAATGACGAACCATTCGTCCTAGCCAATGATGTGGCTCAGGTCTTCTATGTGAAGGACATGTCTTCCAGACCGAAAAAAGAAAAAATAAGGAAACAAATTCATCATACGATGAGCTGAAGAGTCACATAGTTCTCTCAGGGAAAAGAAACATCGTGGGAATCGAGGACACGACAGACATGTCAGGAGATTATAATAAGTTTGTTGAAATTCCACCCTTCACAGTGAAAGCTGACCCCACCATCCCGTTAAATAATGAAGATGCTCCATGGTTACGACCGAAGCGATCATAAGCAAGGGACAAGGGTTCATGGACCATCTCTACACGAAGAAATTTCAGAAGACTAACAGGGATGTTGTTGGTGATGTGTAATAGTAAACGTGGAATACATGATCATAGTTCTGTTGAAAAGTGTTCACAATATTCTGTAATAATAAACGAGATTTTGTTAGCCAAAATGATATTTATACCTATTCTGTGATTATGAACGGAGTAGGTGCAAGTTTGACCAATAATTTGTATTGACCGGTCAAAAGCTGGCAAGCATTGAGTGCTTGACAACTATGACCAGCCTGACTTCATTATCATCTCAACCAGCGGCCACCCACGCACTTTTCTGTTTCTCTCTCCTCCGTATCGTCCATTGAGATGTGCTTTGCACACAGGGCCGCTGTAACCAGCCCTGTGTGCAGCCATATGGGCTTTGCCTTATGGGCGTCATATATTCTGCGCGGATATTGCACGCACACTTCGAAGTGATAGTACCGATACCATCCTGGAGCAAGCTGCTAATGCATACACTCCTGCAATGTAGGTCTTCCGTGTTGCCAGGTACTGAAGGTTTTTGAGATCAGAAATATCAAAGAAATTCCACCACACTATGTTTTGAAAAGATGGCGAAAGAATGCTCAGAGTAAACCTTCGAAGGAAAACTATGGTTTTTCTGTTGTAGACGAAGATCTCAAATTCACCGTGTCAATAAGGTACAAATCGCTTTGTCGAACTTTATATAAAGTTGCAGCAAAGGCTGGAGAAAATGTTTAAGCTCATGCATTCATGGAGAGCCAATATGATCAGCTCTAGAGCAAGTTGAGCTTATTTTGCAAGAAAAATTGCATGACAAACCTTGCTTGAGCACTATCCTTGGGTTCATCGACGGAATATATATCACCCGGATGCCTTGTATGTTCTGGACTCAATCGGAAGATCACAAGAGAAAACAAAAATTATAAGATATTTATATTCAAATTATATGCAAATAGTAAAATAATTAATAGTTTCAATAGTTAGAATAATTATTTAGTTAAAAAAATGGATTTGAATTAGTTATGCAAATTCTAGCACTTTTCATGTTGGAATTTTTGTCAAATTCGAAAGTATGTAGAAGTTAGTAATGTGCAAACTTAAACAATTTTCAAATTTTGGCGCTAAAAAATTTGGGCGCGCAGGGGGCAGAAAATTTCGAAAAACGTTTTGGTCCCGGGCCGTGCTACCAACCGGGACCAAAGGGGGTACCTCTAGTCCCGGTTGGTGGCACGGGCCGGGACTAGAGGCCCAGTTGTATAAATATCTCGGCCCTCTCCCCAGGCCGAGCCACCACCCAGGACAGCGGACTAGCCTTGGCGAAGCCCTGCCGGCGGCGGGAGTGGATAGGAAGATCCCGCCGGTGCTGGTTCCGCCGGCGGGGTTGAACTAGACACGGGGGGACGAGTTTTTGGACGGGGTTGAATGCATAGATATATTAAAAAAAGGCCGGAGGCCGGGATTACATTGGGGGCGCGGCGCGGCCACAGACGGCCGGCCGTGTTTCTTGGCGGCGACGGCCCTATTGGCCGTCCTTCTACGTGCAACGGGGGCGGCGGTGCGACCACAGGAGGCCGGCCGTTTCTTGGGGGGTAGCCTAGTCCTCCTTGTCGGAGGAGATGCAGTGGTAGTCCGGTGCCTGCCACAGGTGGGCAGGCAACTGAGGGGGCCCCGCCGGGGGCGGCGGGAGGAGGTGTTCTGCCGGCGGCATCAGGGGCGGCGGCGGCAGCATCTCCTCTTCCGGCGGCTCCGGCGACCATTGGCCGCCGATCCAGGCCCAGTTCATGCCGTACTCGAGGCCTGGGGGCAGCGGCTGCGGGTCGGGCATGTCCTCCCGCGCCTCCATCTCGGCGGCCATGGCCTGTAGGAGCGCCCCCGGCGCTGGAGGGGGCGGCATCGCGGCGGCGTCGGCGGCCGCGTTGGCCAGGACCTGGTGCCACCGCTTGATCTCGTCCTCGACGAGGGTGCAGCGGGAGGCCTCGTAGGCGGCCTCCAGTCCCGCTTGGAGCTCGGGGTCCTCGTCGTCGGCCTGGGGCTCGGGGATGTCCTCCTCGAGCCACAGCTCCGGCTCCTTGTCGGGCGCGGGGGGGGGGGGGGGTTGTCGTCGACGTTCTGCTCCGGGGCCGTGGGGATGAAGGAACGGCGGCGCTGGTCGTGCTCCTGCTGGAACCAGACGGCCCAGTAGGGGGAGCTCCGCGCGTCCGCGCGGTCCCTGAGGAGGTGGGCCGGCAGGAGCGCGCGCCGGCGGTCGATCTCCTCGCGGACGGGTTCGTTCGTCGGCGGCGGCGGCACCGGGATGCGCTGCGGGTTGAGGTGCCAGCCGTCCGGGAGGTGGACGTCCGGCCAGAAAACCGGCGTGGCGCGCTCCCAGTGCCACTCGGCCTCCTCCTTACGGACATAGCGGCGGAACCGCTTGCCCGGCGCGGCGCGAGGCGGCGGGCGCGCTGCCGCAGGTGGTGCGTGGACGCGCGGCTGCCCCCCGATCCGGATGCCTCCCGGACCGAAGCCGAACGCCTCCGGAGGCGGTGGGGGGACACCGGCGCCTCTCTGGCCGGCGCCGCTGGAGGACCCGGCCTCGTGCTCGTTCTTCGAGCGCGGAACCAACAGCGTGGCGACATGGCGGCTAGGGTTGGGTGAGCTTGGACGCGGCATGGGTGAGTGAGGGGTACGGGTGGCGGGGGCCCTTTAAAAAGGACGAGGGAGGGGCTGGCATGCCAACCGGCGGCCGGAACGTGGCGGCGGTTGCAGGCGGCCATGAATGCGCGGGGGAGCCGAGGCGTGCCGTTCGTGGCCACGCGCGCGCGGGGAAGTGGAGGCGCGGGAAGACGAGGCGGCCAGTGGGCCCTTTGACCGCGCGTGACTGTGGTCTTACTTTAAGGGACCGGGCGAGCCAACCACTAGGTCGCTGGCCAGTGGCCCCTTTGACCCCCGCGTGGCCTGTGGCCCCTTTGACCGAATGTAGCTAGTGGGCTTAATAAATTACGCGGGCCACTAGGCTTAATTAAATACGTGGGCCGGTGGACGCAGTTGGGGGGAAAACTAAGGAAATGGGCCTTACCAACCGTGGGCCAGTGGACCCAATACAGTTTTTCCAGAGGAGGCATTCATCCCGGTTCCTAACACAAACCGGGACGAAGTCCCTGGCCAGGTTCGCCACGTGGGCCATACCTAACCATCCCGGGTCCTGGCACAACCGGGACCAGTGGGGGAGGGCCATTTGTCCCGACTGGCCCATCCCGGTTGCACAACCGGGACAAATGGGCCTTACCAACCGGGACTAATGCCTCTGTTTCTACTAGTGGTCACTTACCTAGCAAGAGAGAAGACAAAGACGACGAGGGCCCGGATGACCACCTGCGCCATCGCCGTGCTGATACTCCTTGTGTTGATGCTCTTACTCTAGTGCTTGTGTAGCTAAACTTTCAATATATTGTTGAACTATCTCGAATCGAGACTATGTAATACAAACTTGTGTATTATGTGTTGATGATCGATGTTATGTAATGACTACTAGTTGTTGATGATCGATGTTATTTTGTGCATCTCTAACTTAGTGCCAATTGAATGTAATTTGTGTCATCTCTAACTTTCAGTATTTCTGTCATTTTTCTGTCATTTTGTGTCATTTTGCTCTAATTTGTGCCAATTGAGTGTATTTTGGTTTCTGTTTTTCTTTGACACAGGTAAAACTTAGCACAGGCGAATAAGACATATACCCCAGGCGAATAGCTACCCTAGGCGCATAAGCCTTGTTCGCCACCGCTGTGTGGACATACCGCAGGCGCATAAGGCATATTCGCCAGCCGTAGCGTCAGTTACCACAGGCGCATATGTGTGTTCGCCTATGGTAATGCATTACCACTGGCGATAAGGTCTCAGGAGAACTGATATTCGCCTGTGGTAATAGAAAATAATTCTACTAGGGTACTATTTTCCCTAGTAGTGCATGCCACCTCTGTCTGCCGCCGAAGATTTCGCTGATGTGCTCGGGCGGGAAAACTGAAAGCCTACGTTCCTAAAGAACATAGGCGTGACAACCAGCCAATTTAGAGCAACAAATTCTGAGCTCTAGCGTCAGCTTGACATGGAGATAGCTGGGAAGCGGGAAATTGTCATGGAGCTGAAGGCAACCATGGATCAGGCTGATGCAGGCATGATCGCCCGCCAACAAGAAATGAATGACATTCGAAAGCAATCTACATAGTATACCTAGTCGCAAATTAAATCCAATGCCCTTATTCAACAACCACTGGTACGATCCAACATAACCATGCGGCTGCGCAACTGGGTACGCCCCAACACAAGCCTGCGGCTGGGCAACTGGGTAGCTCATATGAAACTGTTTCTCCTCGTGATGTATTTTGGTGGCTTTTTGGTAGGTGGCGTTGGTGAGCTTTTTTTCCCTTTTGTGAGGCTGTGAAATATAGCAGATGGCATATAATGACTCTGGTGGCCCTTGTGAGGCTGTGAACTATTGCAGATGGCATCCGATGCCTCAAATGGTGGCCCTTGTTAGGCTATGAACTATTGCAGATAGCCTTTGATGCCACTGCGGGTGGCCCTTGTGAGGCTATAACCAGTCTTATTTTCTATATGTTTTTGCACGTGCTTTCTATAAAACCTATCCGTGCTAGAATTTAAAATTCGTCCGCACCGGATAAATGACCTTTCGAAACCTGACGAAAAAACGTCAAAGCACGATGACGTCACCAGAGTACCTGGCGACGGATACAATCCGTTACGGATACGAGGACACATGGTGAGGGGTCCACACCACCTGGTACTTTTGCTATTGTTTGCCTCTAAACTTGTGAGTTTTGGATACAACTAACACGGATTAACGATGTTTTCAGAAGAATTACCTTGGTGTCTTGTTTTGCGCAGAAAAATCAACTTTCAGGAAATTTCCCGAAGAAGATCCCGAAAACCTTATTTTACCCGAAGACCCCCGGAGCGAGAAGAAGAGCCAGAGGGGGCAAGGAGGGGCCCACACCATAGCTGGGTGCGGGCCCCTAGGCCGCGCCGCCTCGTGGTGTGGCTGCCCCAGGCACCCCCTTCAGGCTCCCCTTTCGACTACATAAGCCCTGTAACCCTAAAATAGAGGGGGGTTCATCATATTCCAGAGAAGTAGATAAGATTGCCACCACCACCTAGAAACCCAATTCAGGGACCAGAAGTTCCTATTCTGGCATCCCTGCTGGGACGGGGATTCGGAGGAGATCATCGCCATCGTCATCGCCACCACTTGTCCATCAACCATACATCATTGCCCCGTCCATGTGTGAGTAATCCTCGCTGTAGGATGAGAGGGATGAGAGGGATTGGATGAGATCGTTCATGTAATAATGCCAGATTTTTACGGCATAGTGCCTAGTATCCGTTGTTAGTGCTTTATATCGTTGTTGCAACTTCTTATGCTTAATGCTTGTCACTAGGGCCCAAGTGCCATGATCTAAGATCTGAACATGTTATTGTTTCATGAGTATAATTATGTTTCTTGATCATATGTGCAAGTTGTTTACACATATCGTTGTCTGGAACCTGAGGCCCCAAAGTGTCAATAATTAGGACAACCGGAGGGAATGACTGTGATGTGAGGATCACATGTACTCATGGAGTGTTAATGCTTTTCTCCAGTGCTTTACTAAAAGGATCACCTTAATTACTAGTAGTTTCCCTTGAGGCCCCGCTGCAATGGGGACTGGTAGGACAAAACATGTTGTGCAAGTTTCTTATTGCGAGCACGTACGAATAAATTGGAACACATGCCTATGGTTTGCTTAGAACTTGGATGCTTAATTATTATCTATCTGCAATGCCCATGTTTTGATTATTATATGAACTATCTTATCCATGCAACGCATGTTCATCCATTCCTATGCCTACGGTATTTTAATCCAGCTGTTTTCCGCAATGTCTACTGTTGTTACTATTTTACTCCTGATGTTATTTTGCTACTACTGCTGCTATAAAACTGTTACCACTAATAAACTGCTGCGAGCAAGTCTACTTTAAGGTGCAGCTGAATTGACAACTCATGTTGTTAAGGCTTATAAATATTCTTTGGCTCCCCTTGTGTCGAATCAATAAATTTGGGTTTTACTTCACTCGAATACTGTTGCGGTCCCCTATACTTGAACGTGATCGGGGAGCATAGCTTTATTTATTTTCTCAATTGAACGTTATATTGTTCGCTGCAAGCTTTTAATCATGGGAAAAACTCATGATGGGAAGGTCCCCATAATACCATCCACTACAAGGAGAGGTAAAACTCTGAACACCTCTGTTTCTCTTGATTCAACATCTGTAATATGTAAGCTTCTTACCACCACATGCTACACACACTGCTACTTCTGCTGAGTCTGAAAATGCTTCTGATACTTTTGATGATGCTTCTACCGTGCTTGATGATACTGGTTCAGTAAATCCTTTCCTGGATGCAACAATTACTAGATCTAAAAAAATCGGAAATGCTGAAATTCCTATTAAAAATGCTGGTACACCTATTAATTCACCTCAGTCTAGAGAAATTCCTAGTGATGATCTTGAGGAAACCTGCATTGAACTTAATGATGGCTTTATTGAAGACGGTCAAGCTACTATTAGTGCAAGTGCTCTTAAGAATCTTCTTTCAAGACATGTTGTTAAATATAAATCTTTTCCTGATGCTAGGTTTGCTACGTCTCCCATACACGTTAAGGATGAGGATTATGATTTCTCTCTAGATTTATCTTACATATCTATTGTTGAGAAAGAACCTTTTTGTGGTACTGAAAATGAAAGTGATATGGAACTATGAATGAGCTCTAATCTTTGAGTAGTTTACTTTCTGATGATAGTAAGAAATGCACTTATTTTGTTGTTAAGATTTTTCCTTTCTCATTGAAAGATGAAGCTAAAACTTGGTTTAATAATTTGTCACCTGGATCTATTACTAGTCCTATTGGTTTGGCTAATGCTTTCTTTCAGAAATATTTTCCTTCTAGTTCTCAACATGCTGCTCTGCAAAGAATCTTTAACTTTAAGAAAATTGAAAGGAGAGAAACTACTGGAATCTTGGTCAAGGGTTTGTTCTTTAATAAGAGGTAGCCCTATAAATCCATTACCTAAAACCGATCACTTAGATATATTTTATAATGGACTAACTGTTGAATCTAGGAAATACCTGGATAGCTATGCTAGTTCTGTTTTCAGGAAAAGAACTCTAGAAGAAGCTGAGGAATTATTGGCTAATATAAGCAAGAGTCATGATGATTGGACTATACCTGAGCCTACACCAACTCCCAAGAAGATAAAAATGATTGAATTAAATGATGAAGTGAGGAGGGAAGCCAAGAAATATCTTAAAGAGAGGGGTATTAAATCTAAAGATGTGATGAATTTACCACCCATAGAAGAATTATGTAAGACAATTCCTCACCCATCCACAATTGAGGTACACTCTCTCCAAGATTTTGATAATGGATATATTACCTATTCTAAACCACCTGATCAATGCTTAGATGAATTTGAAAATTATGTTGTTAAGAAAGATA
Organism: Alopecurus myosuroides; assembly: GCA_028641055.1. Lineage (NCBI taxonomy): Eukaryota > Viridiplantae > Streptophyta > Magnoliopsida > Poales > Poaceae > Alopecurus > Alopecurus myosuroides. The sequence continues at coordinate 671,369,926 of CM054057.1, forward strand.
ACTTTAATATGAGAATGCAGAATTGTCTAGTGGAAAACTGTAGCGCCCTACCTTTTGATAAAGGTAGAACACCCGTGTAACATGCTATTCCCGGGATCTCTGATAGCATACACATGACAAAATGAAATATTCATTGCAATAGCATCAGTCTACATCGTTGATCCAGTGGATAAGAAATAAAATAGACTTACAATTGGCATAGTCATCATGGACTAGCCCAAATAACCAGGTTTCAAAGTAAACACAACGGAAACAAATCTTCAATGAGCCTCCTTTACTTCATGCGCCACAGGCAGAACATGTTGGCGATAGACTCGAGATCCTAAACGAAATCCTCACTCGTCTTCAAATTCATCTGCACGTTGGAATATGCAGCCCCCACAGGGGAGGAAGTCAGTACAAACAATGTACTGGCAAGTGACACTTGTATGGTGGCAGTTTTGAGGAATAAACTAGGTACATGATATTTGGCTGGTGGAGTCTGGGCTATTTTCATAAAGCCAGTTCTGTCCTATATTTGATAAATCATTTTAATAAAAATGAAGACTTTAGTACAACCATCATGGCTAAATCCACCATGAAGGCTGATAATTCATCATGGCTAAATCCATCATGAAGTTTGATAAATCATCATGGCTAAATCCACCATGAAGTTTGAAAATCGTCATGGATAAATCCACCATGAAGTTTAGTAAATCATCATGGCTAAATCCACCATGAGATTTGATTGTGGCATCATGGCTAAATCCACCATGTGCCCTAAAAGGGGTTTCTACCATGTTTTATTTCATTCAGAAAAGTGAGGAGATCCTTCGGCACCAACTCTGTCTAGCTGCTCAACTGGCCCATAACCGGGGACACGGCTAAGATCTTAGTTTTTAAACTCTGCAGAGGTTGTGCACTTTCACCTTGAGACTCATTTTCCCGAGACAAAAATGAGACAAGATCTTTGGGAAGAGGGATTCAACCATACCAGCATGACTCGACGCTCCTAAAATTCTACAACCCAATGTCATACAACAGGATGAACCCCCACAACTTACTTAATCTTCGCAGAGCCCATATTACTTCAAGGCTGCACTGGAAGCTAACTATACAGTGAAGACCTACAAATCTCTTTAATCCTGGGTGGCAATACACAAGTGTACCCTCAGGTGACAACCAGCACATCCATGGATAAATCCACTATGAACATGGCCCTGGGTAGCCACTCAACATAAACCAAGCAATTACCAATCCACCCAGGTGTTTCATTGGGTTGTTAATTTTCAATTTTCAAAACATCACAACCCAACAAGTAGCAGCAATAGTTGCGATAGCATTCTAGCATTGCTAAACTAGTACCTAGCAGGGGGTTTCAAGTTGGCTACACACTACTAGGTTTTCTAAGCATAGCATATACTTGGAAAATAATTAAAATCACCTATGATGCATACTACTGAAAACACTAATGCAATGTAAAACAAAAGTGGGACATGCACTGGTGGAGAACAGGGCAGTAGCACCGGTTTGTAAGGGCCTTTGGACTCGGATACAAATCCGGTGCTACGTATCCGGGACTAAAGGCCCCACCCTTTAGAACCGGTCTGTCACCAACCGGTTCTAAAGGCCTCCACGTGGGCGCCGAAGAGCGCGCGCAGGCAGAGGACCTTTAGAACCAGTTGGTAACACCAACCGGTCCTAAAGCTTTTTTTTTCTCTTTTTTTTTTCCTTTTCTTTTCAGGGTTTCCGATTCCGTATTTAGGGTTTAGGGCGTGTTCCGTATTTTCAGGGTTTCCGTTTACGTGTTTCCGTTTAGTCTTTCCGTTTCCGTGTGTCCGTGTTTCGTTTTTTACGAACACGGAATCGGAAAACACGTAATCGGAAATACGTATCCGGAAACACCGATTCCGTGTTTGCGGTTAAGTGTTTCTGATTCCGTGTTTGCGGTTAAATATTGATGCACCAAATAAAAGTACATATATATATATATACATGTAACACGAAGTAATCGACCGAGAATTATGAAGTTCGTTTTCAATAGCTGTATACTTGCATAGAGAAGGGAGCTGGCTATTGGTTCATAGGATGGAAAAATTCTCCGTCTTCTGCTATGACTTGCGTGAGAAGAAATCCTGCCAATTCCTCTGCAATAGCCTTGCAACGGTCGATTGGTTTGAGCTGCGCCCGCTTTCGTGCCATCTTTAAAAGAAGTAGATGAAAACAATTAAGTTATGAACAAAACTAAACATAATTAATGGCAACATAAATAAAGTTGTGAAGATCCGGTTACGTACCTCTAGATTTCTGGAAGTACGGGATTTCTCATTGATCGTCCTGTGAATGAATTCGCAAACGTAGTATCCACAATAATCAGTTCCCTGTGGTTGTTGCGGGACTTTCTATATACGAGAAACATAATTTAGTCAAATTAATAATAATCAAAAGAATGGTAATGGTATTGAAATCAGGGTACGTAGTACTACTTACTTTGTTAACCTGAATGTGGAGTTTGTCTGCCCATGTACCGGGTTCTTCCTTGATGAACATTTGCCAAACCCTGGGCGACAAAAGAAAAATGAATAGAAGAGGTAATTATTACTTACTTGATATCAGGAAATGAACGAAAAAGAGGCCGATGAACGAAAGAGGCCGATACATATATACTTTTGAAGCATCTGACGCGCGGTCTTCCATGTGTCAGCGCCCCAGTTTAACGAGTCCCAGACTTCAACTTGTCCTTTATCGATTCTAATGATGAACAATATGAAGTGGCCGCTGCGCACGTGTACACACGCAGTCATGCATACTCATCAATTACACTTAACATCAGGCAAGCAAAATGGAATGTCTACAAGACAGTAACACACTCACTTGAATCCGTAGGGCCAAAGTATTTCTTTTTTGGTACTTTGTCGCTTCAAAAACCTTAGCAAATCATCCGGTGTATCCTTGTTGAACCTTTCTATTGTGTTTTGATGATACGAATACGGGTCAATGAACCCAAAGTCCCAGATTCCTGCCAGCCTGCATTCACGAATCTTCATTCTGCATAGTAGCGTACAAAAAGAATGTCGTGAGTGATAATTATACGGGCAACGAACGCGAGCTTAACTAAATAATTAAATTACACAAATAAATCACTTACAAACAGTAGCAGCTGAGGATAGACTTGTCGAGGGCACGTTGATTGTACATCTGGAAGAAATCATCGAACCCAAGCTCGACACCGTAATCTCCGAAGTAGTGTTGATCCTGAACTTGAGCCATGATACAGTCTCTCTTCTGCCTTGCGGCCTCCAAGTACCAATCATGTAAACTCCGTAGTTGGGTTGTTAGAGCAGTAGGATTTTCGACCAGAGGGTGCCCGGGCTTGTATGTATATACCACATCAGCAATAGCGTAACCCACATCGCCCATGCGTGGACCGGACACTGAAGCCTGGTCAGATAAGACCTTGAGCGGGGCAATTGATCGTGCTTCTTGTTGTCCGAGCTGGGGAACTTGTTTCCCGCATTTCGTCTGCTCCGCCTGCTTCATCTCCTCAGTTTGCTTCATCTGTGCGGTGTGCGTCTTCTCAATGTACCGTTCATAGTCTGAAAGGGGCAGTGGTGGCGGCGGTGCAGGATAATATAAGTTGTCGATGGTCCGCTCAATTTTCCACTTTGGGATGTCCTTCAGAGTTTCCTTCCAGACGTCTGGGGGGGGGGGGGCTTCAGGGGAAACCGTGCGAACCATGCTTGGGTTTTGGCTTTCACGGCATCGGTTAGTTCCTCCGGAGTCATCAGGCCTGGTAACTGCGGGGGAGTCTCGACTTTCTTGGATTTCCTTGGTCTCTTCTTGGGAGGAGTCCTGTTTCTTCTGAACTGCAGCTTCCGCTTTGCCGTACCCGTAGTGGGCGCATCCGTCGGCTCACGGGAGTGCACGGGCGATGGACCCTCGGCCTCGGGCTCCCAATCTGCGTTGTGGGGTGGACTTGGAGGTGCGTTGGGGGGTGGACTTGGAGGTGCGTTGGGGGGTGGACTTGGAGGTGCGTTGGGAGGTCGTGCATTCTCTGTACGAAAGTGAAAAAACTATTAAAAATAAGCTTACATGTGGTGCAACATTCAGTAATTGATGGAGGTATGGTGCATTTGTACCTGGAGGAGTCGGTGGCCTTGGCGCCGAGTTAGGAAACACGATGTGTTTCTTATTCCACAAGATGATACCAAGCTCCATTTCTCCCAGTGTCTTCTCGCCTTCACCTCCAGGAATATGGAGCTCAATTGAATGGCATCCCGGCGTAATTGTTGACAACCCGACACGAGCATGGGATGCTGGAATCTGACCACCATGGTAGGTTGCTCCAGGTTGATTCGGTAAAGCATAGCCTGACGCCACCCTGAAGGATATGTTCCCCATTGGCATATGTATCTCACAGTTTGTCTTCTCCGTGATATCATCCACGGGGTAGTGAGGCGCCGACGGTTCGACTGCACGACCGTCTTCTAGCTGCAGGTGCGTGGAATCCACGCTGCTTCTATGCTGAGATGGGACGGCATCTGCTACATGATCGTCTTGTATGTGCAGGACGATGTTCTACCTCCTCTTCAGTGTCAGGTATAGGGTGTCCCCCTTTCTTCAAGAGAAAATCCACCTTTTCTTCTAATGTCGATATCCGTTCCATCGCCCTTTTCTTGCTTCTATCACGGCTTCTGTAAGTGCCGATGTCCGCTTCAAACCCTTGGCTCCACGGGGTAGAGGCTCCAAAGCCTCGTGTTTGTCCCCACTTTTCGGGGTTCCCGAGTGCCCTCGTCAGCTCGTCGTTCTCTCTATCGGGAACAAAAGTTCCTTTTCGAACATCTTCTATTGCCTTCTCTAGTTCTGCTACGACCTTTGTTATTTTTTCCGACCATGGTCCCTCCGCAACAATCATCCCAGTCTCAGCGTCCAACGTTGCCCCATGCGCGAACAACCAGAACTTGGACCTATCGGGCCAGTCATGTGTCTGTGGAATGATACCTCTTTTCACAAGCGCAGCTTCATAGCTTCGCCACCTAGGCAGGGCAGTCATATAGCCATCTGACCCCAAAATATGGTGATATTTCTTCTTCTTCGCATTCTCCGAATTTGTGGCCGATCGGGATGCAAAGATACCCGATTTCTTGTACGCCTGAAAATCATCCCAAGCGTCTCTTATCTTCACTAGGTTCCCAGTGAAAACTGGATCTTCATCCTTATATTTCTTCCACAGTTCTTTCTTCCACCTCTGGAATTGTGTGGCCATCTTCTTCAAAGCCCACTGCTCGACTTTCTTCTTCTTATCGCTCGCTACGCTGAAATTTAGCCATAGCGTTTCGCAAAGAATTTTTTTTCAATCTTTCATCGACATAACTAGCTCCAACCTTGGCCCCGGTCTTCGGCTTATTCCATTCTATTAAGTTGATCGGGACCAGGTCTCTTACAACAACTCCGCACTGATTTACGAATTTGCGATAAGTTTCTGGGGGCTGCAGTGGTTTGCCATCAGCAGCAACTGTATCGATCGGGAACGTTGCGGTATCTTTCAACCTTGCGGCCGGGCCTCGTTTCGACTTTGTCTCAGTACTTGCGCTAGCTGTTCCGGAGGGCGCCTAAACGGGAAAATAATGATTCGTTAGTAAGTGCAATACAAATATTTAATTGTTGCGTGAACAGTGACTTGAGATATACATTGGCAGAGTTTGTTCTGGAGGGAACTTCTTCATCCTCGACGTTGTCGTCGTCATCATCTACTACATCTTCTATATTCTGAGCTCCGTCACCGGAGTCGTTCAAAAATTGATTGCTAAACGCCTGTCCACCGTCGTCATCACGATATATGGCCGTTGCATTATTAAAAATCATCTCGCACATGTATCTTTTCTTCTCCGCCTCACCCATTCCCGCGAGCTTATCGGCGTGCGGATCATGTGCAGGTTGTTGGGGATCCATACCTCAACACCTGCTAGTAAAATTTATAAAATGAAGAACACTTAGCGAAATTTTCATCGGGCACTTGGCGAAATTATTTCATCGGACAGTAATAAAATAATAGTTCTGGACATATTAATGAAATAATAGTTCTGGACACACCAAGAGTTACATAGCTCGGGTTAATTTTTTTAACCCTAATATCACGATCGAATAATATCACTTATACATAGTCTCGTGACATCTCTCAAAATAATTAACTCCGACCGGGTCCTAAGCCGCGGGGTGCTGAGTCACGGGTGCTACGCATCCATAGATAAGGAACCCTCATAGGGTCATAGCTCACGTGGTAAGGAACCCTCCGAATAATCGACTAACTGCTGCTATACTGCCTATCGAGCAAGTACATGTAGCGACGGACGTGCTCGTCCTCCTCCCTGACACGCTGTTGTACCACCTCCTCAGGGGCCGGCTCTCTCCGCACCGAGCGTGGCCCACGCGATGGCCACCAAAGAATATCCGGGTCGACCACGTCACCCGGATTTCTCGCCAAGCCGCGTGCCCCGGTACTAAGGAGCTCCCAGTGCCAGCCTGGCGGGGCCCAGTCCCGGACATCGCCCGGCGGGTCCAACATAGACATGAACTAAAAACATGCCCGGACTAAGTAAATATTCCATAATTAAGTAAAATACCTTAGTGTTTCTAACTTCGTAAAAAATAGTAAATTGAGAAATATGACAGAAATAAGATGAAAGTTAAACAGGAACAAAATGGTAACTTAGTAAAATTTCTTAACTTAGTGCAATTATTCTAACTTTCTGAAATTTTCTAACACTAACTTAGTGAAATTTTCTAACACACTAACTTCTAAACACAAAATTCTAACACAAAAATTCAAACACTAAACAAAATTGTAAAAACAAATTAAAGCACTAAAAAAATCTAACACTAACTATAAAAATTTCTAACACTAACACTAACTCTAAAAAAATCTAACACTAACTCTATAAATTTCTAACACTAACACTAACTCTAAAAAAAATCTAACACTAACTCTAAAAATTTCTAACACTAACACTAACTCTAAAAATTCTAACACTAATTACTCTAAAAATTCTAACACTAAACAAAATTGTAAAAACAAAAAAAAATCTTACCTATGCGTACAGAGGGCGACGGGGCGACGGTGAGGGGCGAGAGGCGATCGACGGGGCGGCGGAGGCGAAGGCGGGACAGAGACGGGGCGGTGGAGGCGAAGGCAGGGCGACGGAGGCGGAGGCGGACGGCGACGGCGCGACGGAGGCGGGGCCGCGGGGGATCGACGACGACGAAGGCAGAGGGCGGCAACGGCGACGGAGGCAGAGGGCAGCGCGCGACGTCGGGGCGGACGGAGGCGAGGCGGACGGAGGCGCGGCCGGAGCAGGGCTTCGCTGTACGTGCCAAGGAGAGAAGACGCGTGAAAGAAGAATGACGAAATTTTTTCACAAGTCCTGGAGATATCGCCCCACTACAGACCTTTAGCACCGGTTTGTGTTAACAACCGGTGCGAAAGGGTCTTTAGCACTGGTTGTTAACACAAACCGGTGCTAAAGGTCTGTACTTGGGGCCACATTCAGACTGCGCGCCCTGTACAGACCTTTAGCACCGGTTTGTGTTAACAACCGGTGCTAAAGGGTCTGTGTACAAACTGCTCGCCTCCCGCGCGCGGCGGTTTTATTGCTACAGTTCGCACCGGCCCGATCGCGAGTCTCTCTGTTTCTTCTCTGTATTCTCTTCTTCCTCTGTCTTCTCTTCTTCCTCTCTTGATCTTCCTCCACCAAGCACCATGGCTCAAGTTTGGAATAGATATGAAGTGCCCACACCATGCGGCAAAAGTCTGGACGTGTGCTACACCAACAATTGCGAGAGGATCCCCGATTGTCTTGCGTATTTGACCGAACTCTATTTCTCCTCTCCCGATGAACACCGGTTCTTCGGGTTTGATCTCGAGTATATGGCGGATCAACGGGATGTTGCCGTCATCCAGATTGCGTTCAAGGAGACCGTATTGGTCTTCCAATGGTGAAGGTAACGCACACGCGTACAATCTTGCATCTTCGATTTGTTTGTTGCATCAGAAGAATGCATGTGTTGCAACATATCTAACACGTATCAAATTTTTGTTGTTGCAGTAGTTCAAAGCATTCTCCGGCACTTGTGGATTTTCTTGTCAACAAGGGGTATGACTTCTGCAGCGTTGACATCACTCAAGACCGTGAGAAGTTGATGCGCTTGGGTATTGTGATACCTGAAGATCACTACATTGATCTTCAGGACCTTATCCATTTCGATGAGTTGCCCGGGCCCAAGACCGGGATGGCTCCGATGGCAACTGACTTCATCCACGAGGGCTACGAAACCATTAAGTCTGGTTTCCCCTCCAAGAATCATAGGTATTGGGCGAAGACCCCACTGGACCGGACCAACATCAACTATGCAGCCATAGATGCATACGTCTCCTACGAGTTGTTCCGCATCTACTCGACGGAGCCATAGATGTATGCGTTCGATATATGCATGTATAATGGATATCTTAGTATGTAATTGATATCTTAGTATGTAGCTCTCTTGAAGCATAGCTTGTATTGTGAGACTTATGTTGTGTTATGTGTGATCGTAAGACTCTATGTTATGAATGTGATATGATTGTGATGTCTAAAATGGGAATACATCCTATAACTTGGTAGTTGATTTCTAAAATGTGGTGGAGAATGGGAAAAATCTGATCACTTACCGCAGGCGCATTTTCCCAGTGTGCGCCTGCGGTACTGCTCTTATCCCAGGCGCATTTGCCCGCTGTGCGCCTGCGGTACTGCTCTTATCCCAGGCGCATTTTCCCACTGTGCGCCTGCGGTCACTAGTGGAAACAGGGGCTTTAGTCCCGGTTCGTAGGCCCCCTTTTGTCCCGGTTGTGCAACCGGGACGGGGCATCCGGGACAAATACCCCTCCCCATTGGTCCCGGTTGTGGCAGGACCCGGGACAAATGGGGCTGACCACGTGGCCCGAGCGCTGGAACCTGGCCAGGGCTATTAGTCCCGGTTCTGAATACGACCCGGGATGCATGCCCCTTCTGCCGCGGCAGGGCTTTTGCCCTTTTCTCTGCCGCGGCAGGGCTTTACTAATTACGAAAAAATTACAACATTAAAATTGTTTGAAATTGCGTAAATAATTCAAATCCGTTTTCTGTTTTCCTAAATAATTATTCTAACTATTCTAACTATTAACTATTTCACTATTTACACTTAATTTAAATATAAATATCTTATATTGTTTTAAAATTAGTAATAATTACATTAAAAGCAGTGTCGCCGGAATACAAATTCTTTTATTAAAAAGAGAAAACAAACGAATACCGAGGGGGATGCGGTAAGCATTCTGTTCTGCACATATATTTAAGATTTACCATGTACTGTCGTGTGTATTGTCGAATGAATACGGAACACTTATTTTAGCCCTGCACTCAGTTTTGCACATTCATTGAACAGGTGGTAGCTCCTCACTGAGCCAAGCATACAATGAAGCCAGCGGATGAAGCTCAGATTTGGGCAAACATACTGGCTGATCCTCTTGATTGGCCTCCATCTACTATTCCTCTTCCTAGCCAGGTAATAATAAGAAATATAAAACTATTACCATTTTTCTTCCTTGATCAACTATCTCCCTTATGCTGGTAGCCACCATGCATTTACAACCGGTGTATTAGGATCTGTAATGCACGAAACTCCTATAAACCATCCAACCATCTGCACAATCGTCATCAGAAACATAATATCAACCGATACTTCATTTGTATTCTACAGGTCGAAATTACCACTTCATGGAAGAGCCCAAGCCATGGCGATACTTACAGAATGTGCCTTCGGCAGGGAGGTCAATATAGGAAAGATGACAAGCACTGGACATAGGACGAAGTGATTAAGCTAGCCAAGGGTGTTGAGAAATATGGCGCTGGGCAATGGAAAAAGATCGAGCTTCATTACTTCTCACTACCTGACGGAGAACCAGTCCGATCAAACGAAAATCTGAATGTATATATAGAAGTCTACTCCAAAAAAAAAAGTGGTTATTGGCAAATATGGAAGTTGTTTTATCTAGCAGATGAATAATAATTTTTTTTTTCATCTTGCGGGACGCCGCGGAAGCCGGTGGTGATGTTCCCGTGCACATTACTACCCGAGCTCAAAGTGAACACTGACCCAAGCATGCATGGATGAATGTGTTAAAGGGGGAAGAATGTGTTAAACACTGACCCAAATGCACGGCAGGACGTATGATGTCGAATCCGGATGTTTTGTATTTGCTCGATGAACTGAATATATGATGTATCAAACCTTAAAGGGGGTGTAGAACAAATCAAACGGTATCGCCATCACACAGCCCAACCGTGGCTACTGGGTGCATATATGCATACCAAATGCACGGTTGGACGTATGATGGCGAATCCGGATGTTTTGTATTTTGAGATGAACTGACCGGTGTGTATGAAGCTGGGCTATATATAGGGTCCTCTGGCTCAAAAAGTGTTGAGCTAGGGTTTTGATCCAACGGTTAAGAAACACCTCATCCAACGGCTCACAGCAGCTCGAAAGAAACACACCGTAGCCCTGATCGAACGGCTCACAACAGCTCGAAAAAAACACACCCGGATCCAACGACTCACGAGCGCTTGAAAGAAACACACGATCCGTGTAATTCTATCTGATTGGTCCAAACGAAACCCTAATTCCCATTTAGTCCCGGTTGGTTTCCCCAACCGGGACTAAAGGGATGATCCGTTTCCCAATGAAACCCTAACCCATTTAGTCCCGGTTGGTGTCCCCAACCGGGACTAAAGGGATCGATGTTTTCTTCTCGCTATATATATGTATGCATTGCCACACCATTGGCATAAACACATACAAACTCACCACTCTCTCATGGCTTCTACCGTACCCACTCTAACATTCATCCAGGCGGAGGCACTTTCCGCCTCGAACTACCCCTGCCCGTGCGGCTACAACGTTCCCGCCGGTTGGATGCTGAGCGCCGGAGGAGTGCCGGTCCCTCCTCTTCCTCAAGGTGTGGCGCGTCGGGCGGCCATCACGAACCACTACTACCACGAGCTCACGCCGGAGCAGCGGAGGAATCCCAGTTGGCATCCCGATAACCAGCATACTTGGGATGCCTTCTTCATCAATCGGCGTGAGAGGGCGCTCGCCAGGTATGAGGAGGACGGTCTGCCTCCTGGGAACTTTCACGAGGCCGGTCGTCGGCTATGGTGGTCCGGCCGGACTCTACAGAGCGTCATGGACTACATCAGGGCCGGCGATATCCCCCGCCTGCGCTACCCTCAGGCCCAGTCCTGGAGTCGTGATCCTCCGAGGGAGTGCAGAGCACCGTCAGACGATAGTGACGACGACGGCGGCGGCGACTACGACGACTACGAGTACATGTACTATAGGCCTAGGCAGGAGTATGACTAGTAGATCGATGCACTTTTGCCATTATGTACTGCCTTGTTTATTTAGATCTATGCTCTCCGTTTAGATTTAGATCCAATCTTGCCATTATGTGTACTGTGCCTTGTTTATCTATCGAAATGCATGTCCCCTCCTAATGTGAATGCATACTTTGCAGCGTCGATGCCTGACCTCATGTGGGCCGCCGGCATGTGCGAGTCGCAGAGCGGCAATAGGAAGATGGACTGGCGCTTCGTTTCTGAAATGTGTGGCGGTCGACCTTCAAAAAGAGGAGGGTAGAGAGTGGTTGGACATTAACGCAGCCGCCTAATGTGAATGCTGTTTTTTGTTGGGAGTTGTGCAACGGAGACGAATATCGTGGCCGGACATTAAGCGCAGCTTCTTCTACCACCAGCAGAGGTCTTCTACTTAGGTTTAGCTTGTATTTCTGATTTTGGAGAGAAAATATCTTCAACCAATATTACAAATGCGTTTGGAAATTGGTTGAATGGGGTGGATAAAAAGACTATTTGTGGGTCTGTGGCTAGGTATTGGTCCCGGTTCGTGCCACAAACCGGGACCAATGCCCATGCGCGTGCCACGTGGCCTGTGGCTAGGTATTGGTCCCGGGTCGTGCCACAAACCGGGACCAATGCCTCCCCACGAACCGGGACAGATGCCCCCAGGTGGTTTCTGCTGCCTCGGGCAACCGAACCGGGACCAATGCATAGCATTTGTCCCGGGTTTTTGTGCGACCGGGACAGATGCCCCCTGGCCCCCTGGACGAAAGGGGTTGTTTCCACTAGTGGGTAAAGTTACCCCAGGCGAATTTTGGTGTTTATGCGCCTGTGGTAAGTTAGGGTGGGAAATGAGTAAGGCAACGAGAAGTGAGAGCGCAGGTGATACATCGAGCATATATATCGTGGATACATATATATACATTGATTTAGCGAGATACCATACATGTAGATTTTTCTTCTTTTATTTTTCTTTTTTGTTTCACTTTCCTGTTTTCTTTTACATTGATTTATAAAACATGGAAAACATGGAAAACAGAAGGTTACTTTTATTAAAAACAGAAAACAGACGCGCTAGCGCGCCGCAGTGTCGCCGGAATACAAATTCTTTTATTAAAAAAGAGAAAACAGACGAACACTACTCCTCGTCGTCATCGTCGGGGAACTCGTCGCTGACCTCCTCCGGGTCATCGTCGTTGTCGAACTCGTCGGTGACCTCCTCGTCGTCGTCGGAGGTGCATGATGGTATGTCCGAGATAGGCCCCCACCTCGGATCGTCGGAGGCCCAGACTTCGCCGGCGTGGTCGGCCCGACGAAGCTCTTGCAGCGCATTCGTCCTCGCCTCCCGAGCGGCATCTAACGTGAGGTGGCGTTCGAGGCGGCGCTCCGCCCGCTCAGCCGCGCGGGTCTGCCAGAGCTCCTCGTCGGCGCTCTCCTCCCCCGGGTTGTTCCGGTAATACTCGCGGACGACGCAGTCTTCCATGGCGTCGACTAGGCCCTGAAACGCGCGGTGGCGGAGGTTGAGGTGGTCGGCGGCAGTGACGATCTGCGGCTTTGGCGCCCTGGCCTCCGCTTCCCAGACGGTGTGGCAGTCGTTGAAGTTCATCAGCGACCGCGGGCGGTTGACGCGCCAGGCCGCCGCGTCCCAGGCGCGGGCGGCCTCCGCCGCCGTCGCAAAGGAGCCGAGGGGGATGCGGTCGTCCCCCCAGCGGATATCTGCGCTGAACATTCCGTTCTGCCGTGCTCGGACGCCGCGGAAGCCGGTGGTGCTGTTTCTCCTCGGAGGCATTGTGGAAGCGCGACGGTGCATGGAGAGGAGTGGGCGCGTGGAGAGGAGAAGACGCGCTCGAGGCGCGACAGTTTATACCGCGCCCTCCTGGCCACGCGTGAACTCCCGCGCCACGCGTGAACTCCCGCGCCACACGTCAACTCCCGCGCCGGTTGTTAACGTCAACCGGTACTAAAGGCCTGTACAGGGGGGCGCACATTTCTTTTCTACTTCTTTCTGTTTCCAAAGGGGGGTGTAGAACAAAACAAACGGTATCGCCGTCATACAGCCCAACCATGGCTAGCTACTGGGTGCATATATGCATACCAAATGCACGGCTGGACGTATGACGGCGAATCCGGATGTTTTGTATTTGCTCGATGAACTGAATATATGATGTATCAAACCTTAAAGGGGGTGTAGAACAAAACAGACGGTATCGCCGTCATATAGCCCAACCGTGGCTACTGGGTGCATATATGCATACCAAATGCACGGCTGGACGTATGACGGCGAATCCGGATGTTTTGTATTTGCTCGATGAACTGAATATATGATGTATCAAACCTTAAAGGGGGGTGTAGAACAAAACAATCGGTATCGGCAGTATACAACCCTGCAGTGGCTACTGAGTGCATATATGCATACCAAATGCACAGAAGGGCGTATGCTGGCGAATCCGGATGTTTTGTATTTGGGAGATGAACTGAACGGTGTATGAAGCTGGGCTATATATAGGGTCCTCTGGCTCAAAGTGTTGAGCTAGGGTTTTGATCCAACGGTAAGAAACATCTCATCCAACGGCTCACAACAGCTCGAAAGAAACACACCGTAGCCCTGATCGTACGGCTCACAAGCGGTTGAAAGAAACACACGATCCGTGTGATTCTATCTAATTGGTCCAAACGAAACCCTAACCCATTAAGTCCGGTTGGTGTCCCCAACCGGGACTAAAGGGATGATCCGTTTCTATTTTTCTTCTTGCCTTTCTTCTGATTGCGCCGTAATAACCATGGAACATCTTCATCATTTAACTGAATGCTTGGATCATCTTTGACTTTGAAGGGAGGAATTTCATCAAATTTATTGTAATCTTCTGACATGTCTGTCTTGTCCTCGACTCCCACGATGTTTCTTTTCCCTGAAAGAACTATGTGGCGTCTTGGCTCATCGTCTGATGTATTCGCTTCCTTATCTTTCCTTTTTCTCGGTCTGCTAGACATGTCCTTCACATAGAAAACCTGAGCCACATCATTGGCTAGGACGAATTGATCATTGTCGTACCCAAGATTCTTCTGATCCACTGTTGTCATTCCGTACTTCGGGTCTACATTCACGTCTGACAGGTCGAACCATTTGCACCAGAACAAAGGGACCTTAAAGGAAGGTCCGTAGTCAAGTTCCCATATCTGCTCTATGTAACCATAGTATGTGACCCTTTGCCCGTTGTCGTCTTTTGCATCAAACCGGACGCCACTGTTTTGGTTGGTGCTCTTTTTATCTTGGTATGCCGTGTAAAATATGTTACCATTTATCTCGTACCCTTTAAAGGTCAATACAGTCGAAGATGGTTGCTTGGCCAACAAGTATAGCTCATCTTCAACAATGTTGTCATTAATGAGACGTCTTTGCAACCAACCGCCGAAAGTCTTCGCGTGTTCTTTAGCAATGAAATCTTCAGGTTGCTCCGGGTATTCCGAGCGTAAAATATCCGTGTGTTCCTGGATATATGGAGCCGCCAAGCTGTAATTAACTAGAACTGTGTAGTGTGCTTGAGTGAAAGATTGCTCGTCCATACATGTTGTTGATTTCTTTCCTAGCGTGCCTTTTCCACGCAGTCTCCCCTCATGGCGCGACTGAGGAACACCGATCGGGTTCAGGTCAGGAATAAAGTCAACACAAAACTCAATGACCTCCTCTGTTCCATAGCCCTTGACCATGCTTCCTTCCGGCCTAGCACGGTTTTTAACATAATTCTTCAAGACTCCCATGAACCTCTCAAAGGGGAACATATTGTGTAAGAATACAGGACCGAGAACGGAAATCTCTTGGAGGTGAACTATGAGGTGCGTCATAATATTGAAGAAGGTTGGTGGGAACACCAACTCGAAGCTGACAAGACATTGGACCACGTCCTTCTGTAAACTTGGTAGAGTTGCTAGATCGATTGCCTTCTGAGAAATTGCGTTGAGGAATGCACATAGCTTCACAATGGGTACTCGCACGTTTTCTGGCAGAAGCCCCCTCAATGCAATCGGAAGTAACTGGGTCATGATCACGTGGCAGTCATGAGACTTTAGGTTTTGGAACTTTTTCTCTTCCAGGTTTAGTATTCCTTTTATGTTCGACGAGTAGCCAGACGGGACCTTGATACTGCTCAGGACTTGGAAAAAGATCTCCTTCTCTTCCTTGGTAAGAGCGTAGCTGGCAGGACCTTTGAAATTCTCTGGATTCATCAGGTCGTCTCGTTCGTGCATACGTTGGTGGTGCAGCCGTGCTTTTGGTGTATCTCTCGACTTCTTCCCATGCACGCCCAATAAGTTTAGCAGGTTCACACAAATATTTTTCGTCACGTGCATCACGTCGATCGCAGAGCGAACCTCTAGGAATTTCCAATAGGGTAGTTCCCAGAATATAGATTTCTTCTTCCACATGGCTACGTGGTTGTCGGCGTCATTCGGAACAGATTGTGCGCCAGGACCCTTACCAAAGATTACTTTTATATCTTTGACCATGTCATATATATCAGTACCTTTAGGGAGGGTTGGCTTCCTCCGTGTATCTACCTCGCCTTTGAAATGCTTTCCTTTCTTTCTTACGGGATGCCTGTTTGGAAGAAATCGACGATGCCTCGGGTACACATTCTTGCCTATATGTATACTTTCAGTCTCGCCTAAACAGTGTGTGCATGCGCTGTATCCCTTGTTTGACTGTCCTGAGATGTTACTAAGAGCGGGCCAATCATTGATGGTTACAAACAGCAACCCTCGTAGGTCAAATTCCTCTTGTTTGTACTCGTCCCACACACGTACACCTTCGTCAGCCCACAACTCTAAAAGTTCATCAACCAGTGGCCTCAGGTACATATCAATGTTGTTGCCAGGTTGCGACGGGTCTGGGATAAGCACTGGCATCATAATGAACTTACGCTTCATGCATAACCAAGGAGGAAGGTTATAGATACATAGAGTCACGGGCCAGGTGCTATGACTGCTACTCTGCTCCCCAAACGGATTCAGGCCATCTGTACTCAGACCAAACCTTAAGTTTCTTGCGTCACGTGCAAAGTCCTCGTACTTATCGTCGATGTTTCTCCACTGCGACCCATCAGCGGGGTGTCTCAGCATATCGTCTTCCTTACGGTCTTCTTTGTGCCATCGCAGCAACTTGGCATGCTCTTTGATTCAGAACAAACGTTTCAACCGTGGTATTATAGGAGCATGCCACATCACCTTGGCAGGAACCCTCTTCCTGGGGCGATCGTCGCCCTCAACATCACCAGTGTCATCTCGCCTGATCTTATACCGAAATGCACCGCATACCGGGCAGGCAGTTAAATTCTCGTGCTGACCGCGGTAGAGGATGCAGTCATTGATGCATGCATGTATCTTATGCACTTCCAATCCTAGAGGGCAGACAACCTTCTTTGCTTCGTATGTACTGCAGGGCAGCACGTTATCTCTTGGAAGCATCTTCTTCATTATTTTCAGCAGATTTTCAAATCCCTTCTCAGATAATCCATTCTCTGCCTTCCATTGCAGCAATTCCAGGGTGGTGCCCAGCTTTTTCTGGCCATCTTCGCAATTTGGGTACAACAATTTTTTGTGGTCTTCTAACATGCGCTCCAACTTCAACCTCTCGTTTTCACTTGCGCAGTTTATCTGTTCTTCACGAATGACCTGACGAAGATCATCATCAGACTCATCAACAATGTCCTCAAGTTCAGGCTCGTCTTCCCCCATTTCAGTATCACCGTGTTCACCGAACATAGGATAATTATCATCATCCTCTTCTTCTTCATTGTCTTCCATTACAACCCCTCTTTCTCCGTGCTTGGTCCAACAAAAATAACTGGGCATGAAGCCTTCTTGCAACAGGTGGGTGTGTTTGGTTCTTGAGTTATGGAAATTCCTCTTATTCTGGCATTTTTTACATGGACAAAAAATAAATCCATTCTGCCTGTTTTTCTCAGCCACATTGAGAAAACTATGCATGCCATTAAGGAATTCGGGACGACGTCGATCACTGTACATCCATTGCCGGTTCATCAGCATTATATAAATTTATCAACAACCATTATGCTAAATCATCATTACTAAATTAATTAAATAATACAAAAAGTTCATCACACGTTAATACCAAACTAGCGTATAGTGACCATACATATATAGTTCTCATAAAAATACACACTGAAACCATCCATAAAAACTCTCTCTAATTAATGCATTTAAAAACAACAACAAATGCGATCAAAATCGCAACAAAGGTAACAATTGACCCGACGGCATAATGATACCAAGCCTCTTTACTAATTGCATATTTCCTAATCTTTCTAATCTTCAGGCGCATTGCGTCCATCTCGCTCTTGTGACCATCGACGACCGGCAAGAACCTTTTCCAAGGTCATCTTCTCTCTTTCAGTTTTTTCCAACCTTTCTTCAGTTTTTTTCAATCTTTCTTTCAAGCCAACATTTTCTTGTTCAACTAAGTATAACTTCTCAACAATAGGGTCGATTGGCATTTCCGGTTCCACTACCTCCTAGATAAAAATATCTATGTCAAGTTGGTCGGCGTAAGTAATTGTCGTATAATCAGGAAATGAAAATATGTAGTGAAAAAAGATAATATACCACATCCGAATCATAGACTGGACGAGGGACAACGGGGACGGATATCAAAACCATGGGGCTATGTATATAAAAAAAATCTTACACAATAAGAAAATTATATACAAGTAAATACGTAAATCATACAAATCAAAATTTGTTTTGGTAAATAAAAACAATAGGCTCACCAAGGTTGTGTCGGTGATGGGGCGATCGACGGCAGTGAGGAAGGGGACAAGGCGCGCGACACTAAAAAAAACACAAATCATAATTAATTTTGAGCTCAAATTGCATCAATTTGTATACATAACAAAATGAATAACAAATTCTAGCTTAGGCATTTCATCAAACACCTAGCTAGCACAACAAAAATGAAATGAGCAAGAAAACGAGCAAAACTTGCAATGCCGGAAGAGGGAATGTTGATGCTAACCGTACACAAACCGGTCCTAAAGGCCTTGCGGGCCATTTGCTGCAGGGAGGGGGGCCCAGGGGACAGACCCTTTAGAACCGGTTTGTATCACATCCGGTTCCATTGTGCTTGGCTCAATGCCCTGTTTTCTACTAGTGATGAGCATCACTTTCCTTGTGGAAGTTGATATAGAGGCACTCTCTTTACAAATAGAACGTTTCTCTCCCTACAATCTAAACAATATAAATAAATAACAATAAACAATCAATTCACCAACATACAAACAAATACAATACAGAAGCATTACAAGTTATTCAACTTGATTTGTGTTAACATGGACAAGGATTTGACACATAATCCAATATGAAAAAAATAATTATGACGTTATGGTTTTTGTTTGGTCTTGTATGGACAAGTTCAAGGTTTATCACAATAATTCAATTTACAAAAATAATTATGTTAAAAGGATTGAGGCCTAGCTACTAGGTATGGGTTGGTAAAGGAATATCACTTCACTCAATATACAAAATAAGTAGATGTGATAAGGTTTAGGGCTTAAGGGTTTTAGAAATCAAAACCATGACAAACATGATTTATTTTATGGCTTTGGTTTAGTAGGGTTGAAGCAATTTACAATATATGGCTTGTAAATATAGAAAAGTTATAGGGCTAGGGGTTTCTGGTCCAAAAGTTAAGTTCCATAAGTTAACCATGACATGGGTGTTGGTTTTGATCAAAATTATCATACCACAATTTTCCTAAAGGTGGTTTCCGTTAAACAACACTTGATTTATAATGGCAGACTACTGAGGATGGTTTATATGAAAAGGATTACATGGAATGAGTCCTCTTGTTGCAAATGGTTTTGTTACTGGTTTCTCTGGTCTATTGTTACTAAATGGAACAATTTTCTAGAAGAAAACTAACTAAAATTGTTTATAGAATTAAAACTAGGTGCAAAATACTCAAATGGCTATTTAAATTCTAAACTACATTTTAATTGGTTAAAATTATTATCTTGGGACAGAGATTATGAAAGTAAACATCCTAAGGGTTCCAAAAATATTTTATTTGCAATTTTTTGGTTTGTAGAATTTGAATTATGCCAAAATTCATCAATTAAGCATATTTAAATTTGAACCAATTTAGGTTTTTCAAATTTGAATTTGGACAGTGCCAAAAGTTTCTACATGCTCAGGGGATTTCAAAAAGTCGAAGTTTGCTAAATTCGGCATTATGGTTAAAACATTATGATGATTTGAAGTTTCAGGGGCTATTCTGTAAAACTGCCAACTAATTTCTATTCGGGATATAACAGAAAAACACCTGGAACACGTTGCTGGCTGTGAGACTAGTCACAATGGGGAGTACCATATACTAGTATCATCCATATGGTACTAGTCTATGTTACTACTCCCATAATGGGTAGTAACATATTTGTAGTATCATATACTAGTATATTTATTAGGCTATAGACACATTTTTTCTTGGAATCCGTTATGTTACGGTATCTACCTATGATACCACTAGCATCTCTCTCCTCATTAAATGACTTCCACATCATCTTTTTTTTCCTACATGGCATTTATGTTACCACCTATGTTACTCCCATTGTGAGTATTCTGATTGGTCGATGCCGCTGACAGGGTGCTTGCGTGGCGCTGACGGGGCAAGGCGGACTGTGCACGCCACGTGGCAAGACCCTACTGGCTGGTACCGATTCGCATAAGCCATCTATCATGGCCACTGGATCAAGATCCTACGGCCAAGATGGCTAGGGTTCGAATCTCACCGGAGGGGGTGGCCGAAGAATGGTGGGCGGTGGCGCGCTGCTCGGAAGTTCGCCGAAGATTGATTTCCGGTGGCCCGCAAGCACAACGAAGGTGATCCTGGGGTCCATTACGGGATGGCGAGCTTGATGGTGGTCACGGCGCACGCCCGCACTTCCACGGCTGACGGCAATGCGCGGATGGAGAGGTCGCAGGGGCGACGTTTCCTGTGAATGCCGGCGACGATTCTGCGATGAAAGAATCTGGGAAAGACGTCAATAAGGTGCCCGCGCGTATGAGGAATCGAATGGGACAAGAGAGGGAGACCGGTAGGTGCTACGGTGGGCGAGATCAACGAAGACGGACGACGGGCGAATACATCTCCGGTGAGCAATCGTGGGAGATGGGCAGAGGAATTTTCAGAGGGGGAAGAGGGGAAACCAAGAGGAGGGTGTGGGGTTTCTCGGGGTTTGTCTAATAGGGAGGAGGAGCCTCGCTGGAGGAAATCGTGTGTGAGGTGTATCGGGTGGATCGTGGGGCGTGCGAGGCAGTTGGAGGTAGGGGAAGGTGGCCAACGTCAGCCTGACGTCACGCTGGGCCCACCGGTCGGTGAGAGAGGAGAGGGGGGCCGCGCTGGTGGGCTGATGCTATTTCCACGCGCGTGCGGTTGGCACGGGGGTGGGCCTGGGCTGCTACTGAGCTCCTCTGCGCTGCGCGCTACGGCAGGTAAGGGGGGCGGGCTGGCTCGGGCCAGCCTGTTTTTTTCCTTTTTTCCTTTTTCTCACTTCTTAATTAAATCATATCTTTTATTTGGAAACTCCAAATGGCCTCAAACCAATTGCTAAATTATTTTAAAATAATTCTCTTTCAATTATGAACATAAATGTGTTGTTTCCAACACATTTCAAAAATGAATTTTGAAAATATGGATAATACCTTAATAGTACTAAAGAAATCATATATAAATAGAGAATAACAATAATTAGAAATGAGGGTTTTATATAATTTACAGAAACTTTATAATATTCAAATACTATTTTTGAAACCCATTTAAACTCATTTTCTTATGTTTATATTTTTAGCAAATGAGGGATTTACAAATAGCAACTTATTGTCATTTTATACATAGAGAATAATTAATTGAAAATATGCTTAATTATAAATTAGAAACATAAGGGCTTTGAGAATATGTTTCTATATGTCCTTTCCACAAAAAAAATTGGTGGAAAACATTTAGTTACTTAATACTAGAGATAGTAGTTGAAAAGTGATATGGTTCAATTTGGGCTTTGAAAACATTTTCAAAATAATAGTCAGGTAGAAAACAATGTCTTAAATAAGGTTTACTATAAAGAAGCAATCATTTGAAAAAGTTCAGGTTTTATGGAAAATAGAGGCACTTGGATTTTATTTCCAATAACATTAAAATATGTATTGTTTTATTTTGTTTCTTGCATCTCATTTGGTTTTTGGTGACTTCCTTAACATGCAAACAAAAGTTTCAAATTCTGTGATTTTTGCACTCTCCAAAAAATCAGGGATGTTACAAAACTCTAGAGCTATTGATAATTTGCATGGTATTATTGAGAGAACCTATAATGATGTTAAAATGCTTGTTAAACATTTTCATATGGTTCAAACTCAAATTGATCAACTCAGTAAAGTGCAAAAAGTTTTGTTAGCTAATGCTTCTAGAGAAAAACATGTTTGTGAGATAATTACTAGAAGTGGTATTTCTACTCAGGATCCCTTGTATCCTGAGGAACATCCTAAAATAATTGAACAAGATTCTCAACAACCTAAAAAACAATAGTTCTCCTTCTAAGAAAAAGAAGAAGAGACATAAAACTGTTTTAGAATCTCCTGAACCTGCTAAAGATCCTAATAGTATATGTCTCTGATGCTGAAACTGAAAGTGGTAATGATAAAAGTGATGCTTCTGAAAAAGAAGAATCTAAAGTTGAACCTAAAAAGCAAACTAAAACATCAAAGTATACCAAGGAGGATTTCGTTGCTAATAAACATGGTAATGAGAGAGAACCTTGGGTACAAAAATCCAGCCTTTTCCTAATAAGAAACACAAATCAAAGGAGGAAGAATATTATACAAGTTTTGTGAAGGATGAAGCCTTTTTTTGCAAAGTCCTTTGACTGTCGCTATTAAGTTGCCTCCTTATTATAAATATATGAAAGATACTGTCTCCAACAAAAGGAAAATTCCTAATGAGGAAATTTCCACTATGCTTGCTAATTACTCTTTCAACGACAAGGTACAAAGAAGCTTGGAGATCCTGGTATTTCCAAAATTCGTTGTTCTATTAAAAATAATTATGTTAGAACTGCTTTATGTAATTTAGGAGCTGGAGTTAGTGTTATGCCTTTTTCTATTTATAAGACACCCTCTCTGGAAAATTTGATAGCAACTGATATATCTTTGCAAATGTATGATAAATCTACTGCTATTCCTGTTGGTATATGTGAGAACGTTCATGTTCAAATGACTACTAACTATTTGATATTAAATGACTTTGTTGTGATGGAAATGCCTCAAGATGATAATATGTCTATTATTCTTGGGAGACCTTTTCTTAACACTGCAGGGGTTGTTATTGATTGCAATCAAGGAAAAGTATCTTTTAATTTTAATGATAAAGATCACACAGTTTATTTTCCCAAGAAGATCGATAGGAAATATGGTCTAAATTCAATAGAAAATATTGAGACCATCAACATTGGAGAATTCTATTGTCCCATTCTGATGCCACCAAAAGAATATGAAATTATTATGATTGTTACTATGTCTATCAAAGTTGAGGTCACATAATCATTTAGTGATAAGCAAAGTTTCGCTTCATATAATTTTTTTGGTAACAAGACTTGATCAACCTCGTTAACAAAGTGATTTTGAATGAAGAGGACAATGTTTTGACTATGTTTTCACCATGTTCTTACCATGTTACTTTAGTATAATATGTTTCCACCATCTATAGTCATGTTTTCATCTTGATTATTGTGGTTACTCATGTTTTCACCACCCACATTTTTTTTCACTATGTTTTCTTTTGTTTCTACTAGTCATTTGCCTGTTGGAAGGTCTTAGAACCCATGTAGTTCTGGTTTTGGTTTTGTTTTCCACCTTTATACATTCATTTTTCTGGTTTTTAATTAATTATTAAATTCTG
This sequence comes from Alopecurus myosuroides, assembly GCA_028641055.1. Classification (NCBI taxonomy): domain Eukaryota; kingdom Viridiplantae; phylum Streptophyta; class Magnoliopsida; order Poales; family Poaceae; genus Alopecurus; species Alopecurus myosuroides. Next base: position 671,393,287 of record CM054057.1, read on the forward strand.
GAAATTGCTCAAAAATGAAGTTTCTTTAAAAATTCCACACAAATTATATTAAATTTCTACATAAAAATGAGGCAGAGAGGCACCTGGGAGACCCACCATGCAGGCACACTACGGGCTGGCTCGGCCTGGCCCCTGGAGGCGCCAACACATGGTGTGGGGTCCCCTGGCCCTCCACTTGCTCTCCTCCCTGCCAAACACTCCACTCTCACTCCCAAACTCAAAAATATTCCTGGAACCCGAGCTCCTTCTATTCTTCTTCATGACTTTCTTGATCTTTTTGCTCAGCCCATCTTTGTTGCTGAAATTTGGTGCATTTGCTCTCCGGTATGTGACTCCTCCGATTATCCAAGTAGAATTTTATTTGGTGGAGTATTTCTCGAGTATTTTGGTACTGTAGGTGACAGGTTGTGTGAGCTAGCATGCTTTATTTATGTGAAATAATTTAGTTTTGATGCATGTTTAGCCCTCCGACAAGTTTCCACAATAGTTTATATCATATAATTGCTTGAAATTAATTTTTGTGATGCTTGTTTAAAAATTTCAGAAATGGAGTACAGTGAATACCAACTCAACGATCATGAGTTGGAGTTGCATGAGGTCATGCCAGTACAACGTGAAGAAAGAGTATTACGATCCATTTATCCATTCCAGGAATTCATGCACGCTACATGAATTCTGCAAGATTTCCAAACTCTTGTGGCAAATGCAGGATTGGAACGTTTTATTGAGGATGAACCTACCCAACATATTAAACTAACTATTTCTGTGGTGCATGATTTTCTCTTTAGTTGGTCCTCGCCTAACCCCATTGTCCATTATAAAATTTATAATAAAGTTGTCAACTTGCCTTTCGATGATTTTTGTGCAACTATTTAAGTGCCACAATGGGGATCACGTGGAAAGATAAGAGGGCAGCCCAAACCATTGATGGATCTATATGAATAAAATTTTCAAGGTAGAAGCTTCACAGGGGAGAGTGGTAAAATTAGAGACATTTATCTCCCATCTATTCGATATTTTGCCTATTTTATTGCCAAATGTGTGCTTGCTAGAAAAACTGCAAACAAGTTATCTATGTATGATCTAGCTTTTATCTCAGCTGCTTTTAGGCATGATAGGTCTTATAATTTTGGCGCTTTAATTGCTTTCCGTCTCGCACTTAACCGCATAGGTGGAATTTGTGGAGGTCTCATTGCCTCTCATTTGTGAGCTTTGCATTGTATGGAGCCACATCATTTAGACCTTTAGTTTCCCGTAGAGAGGCTGGATCTTAATTCCATTATTCATGATAAGTTTGTTTCCTCCTATGCTAACATGATCAATTTATCCTATGAAATAACTTTCTGCAAGAAATCAAGGTGGAGAGTGACTAAATCTAATAGAGTAGTACTTTTGTCTTCACATCTTTGGTTTAACCTTAATGGCAGTGAAGGATGGTCACTCTCAGAGAGTGAGTTAGATGCATACATTGAGGAGCATCCCCAGCATGTAGAGGATGCTGGAGAGGGGGAAGAAAATGATTTCGTCCAGCCCTCCGACCACTACTAGAAAAACGGGTATAGGTGACTTAGCATCAGTGGCGCACCATGTAGCCGTGGACCACTGATGTGGTTGGGAGCAAACATGTCCATGCATCAGTGGCGCACAAAATAGCCGTGCGCCGCTGATTGTCCAAGCATCAGTGGCGCACGCACATTGGTGCGCCACTGATACCGACACCCATGTATACGCAGTAGAATCAGTGGCGCACCACTAGGCGGTGCGCCACTGATGCTATGTATCATGTATGCCCATTAGCATCAGTGGCGCACCAGTAGACAGTGCGCCACTGATTCTTTGGAGCATCTGTGGCGCACCACGTGTAACATCCCAAGTATGAAAACTTCCATTTAGAATGTTTGATTTCTTGTTTAATTAAAGTTTTGCATCATGTCATCATGCTCATTGATTTGTTTGCATTTGTTTCTTATTTGTTTGCATCTGTTTTCTCTGTTTTCACAATTCAAATTCAAACATATTTCAAATGCTTGTTCATACTTGTCATGTTACAATATTTTTCAAATAAAAAGTCCAACTCAAACAGCCATTTGTTTCCATTTTATTCCATAATGCTCAACTATTAAAATGATGGTTTTAATCAATCAATTATTTCCAATTTGCATTTAAAAATTCAAATTCAAATCACATGTTACAACAGCACCCAATATGGATTTATGCAAATTGCCAAAAAAATTCAACTCAATTGTTCTACTTAACAATAGAGTTCACCCTATTAAAAAAGTTTTTTTTCATTAATGTTCACTTAATATAAAATCCATCCAATTTTTGAATTAAATCACAAACAGCAATTTAATTTGAAAACTTTTGGAAAACAAAGTTAGCATTTAGTTGCTATTGTAAAAACTAACCTAACCATAATTTTTCCAAATTTTTCCTAGCCCTAAAACCTACCTTTTTCTTCCATTTTTATTTCTGCAAAAAAAAAAAACAGAAGAACAAAAAAAAAATAGAAAAGGGAAAACCAACGCGCGCAGCGGGGCGAAAGCAGCGGCCCAGCCCATCTAACTGACCCGCACGGCCCGCGTACCGGTTCGCCCCTCTATCCCCTTCTTCCTCGCGTACGGCGCGAATCCTACCGGTGCCACGTCGCCGGCAGTACCACAGCGACGGCCAAGCGCGCAGCCCTAGGTCTATAAAACCCCTACCCTAGCCCCTGCGCAGCCTAACCTAGCCACCCACCTATCCCCTCGAGGCCGCCGCCGTTTTCCTCTCTCTCGCGGCTGATCTTCTCTCTCTGCACCTCACCGGAGCGCGCCACCGTCTGAATCCGCCATGGCAGCCGCCGCAGCAGCCCTCCATCGCCCACGCTAACCATGGGAACGAGCCCACCGCTTCTCCCTCGAGCCCCTCGACACCACCGCAGCCGCAGAGGAAGTCCAGTTCGCCGCCGCCGTCCGTGCCTTCGCCGTCGAGCTCGTCTGCCCCGAGTCGCTGCATCGCCTACACCGGAGGTGAGCAGGCGATTCCCTCCACCTCCTCTCTGCATCGTGTCCACGGGCACGCACTGCACCCCAGCAGCACCACACCACCCAGCAGCAGCACAATCACGCCGTCCACGGCACGCCGCCGTCCACCGTCGTCGTTTCTCTGTCAATGTTCAGATAGCGAGCGCTGTCAACAAAGTTCAGATACGCGAAGATGAACTAGAACTTGTCCGCGTCCCTGTATCTGACAAAAACGTTTCGATACTGCCCTGGTTACCACACTTGCGAGCGCGCAGCGGGGCGCATGTTCGAGTCCTGGCTCCGCGGGTTTTTCCCACCATTTTGCACCGTGCGCTGACAGGGTGGCCCCCCCTTGTCAGCCGCTGTGTGGCACCGTGCCACGCATGCATGCCACGCTGGCCCAGGGGCCCCCCTGTCAGTGGCGTTAGCTAGCACTGCGGGGTAACAAAAGTTTCCAGCATTTTCTTTTTTGTTTAACTTAAGACCTTTTAAATTACAGATTGGTCCTCCAATTTAAATTGCTAATAACTTTTAAATTATAACTCCAAATAATAAAAGTAAAATATGTGCACTGCTCCAAATTAAATTGTCTATCCAATTAAACCATTTGTGTACTGTTTTGAATATTCCAAATGCATCAAAAAATTCAAATTCAAACAATTCAATTGTAATTTGACAAATTGCATAACTAATTCATAATTAATCCAAATAATGCAAATAAAATATGTTTCCATACCATTTTGAACCATCTTTCCAAATATAAATTTTGTTTCATGATTTGAATAATTAAAATTGCTAAAATAATTTAAACCTTGTTTAAATCCTTTAAATTTGCTAAATTCATAACTTAATCAAATTAAATTATTTTTGAACATGCAAAATATGTTTTCAAACCAGAAAAACATAACCTTTCCAAATATGAACTTGATTTAATGTTTTGAACAAATAAAACTCAAATAATATTCAAACATGTTTTAAATTCATTTAAAACTTGTTTAATTTTGTTTAAGTCATAATAAATTCATCCTAATTCCTTTTTCAATATTTGAAACATGTAATCCACCCAAAATTTTTTGATCCTTTAAAATATGAATTTTGTTATTTATTTTGCACAATTTAACTTGTTGAAAACAACAACTATTGGTGTAGTCCCTTTAAGGAACCAAAAATTCCCTAGCTTAATAAATAAATTTCTAAATTGGTAAACCTCATTTCCAAATGGTTCTATTGTTGTTATTTTGTTGTTTTCCTCATCCATGCAGCATACTAATCCACTTTCACCTGTTGGTTATTTGGAAAACAATTGTTTCAACCAAAATTCATGGGCTTTTCATATGCAACTCAAAATTGCATATATGTCCATTTAAATTGTGTTACCATGTCAACTAGTTTATTTTGATGCATCCATTAACTTGACATGCATCATCCCCTGATTGTGCACTATGTCATGATATTGATTGTTTATCTTCCTGTATTGTTTGTTTGCTTCTTCTCGGATAGACGACGACGTTGAGACAGACGATACTTACGACACCCCTTCTGAGGATCTAGCCCAGTACCAGGCTACTGAGTTTGCAGGCAAGTTATCACTCACATGAACCATTGTGTTCCTTTCAACATTGGTTACCGATACTTTCCGTTGTCTATTTCCGCTAGCCCTATGAATAGTTGTTTCTGTTACGAACCTATCACATGATACCCTGAACCCTGATATTGCCTCACCTCCAGTCCTATAACCCCGTTGCTTGGACCCGTGTCTTACTAGCATGCTTAGGGTTGTTTTGCTCGAGTCTGTTATCAGTTACTTTCTGTTATCATATTTGATTATATTCTGGGGCTCGATGTTAAACAACAACCTGTTAATTCGAGGTAATAATAAATTGCTGATAAGGCACCGGCAGGAGGCCCGGCGTGGTTTTGAGGCCTGGACCCTAATTAGGAAAAGGGTCTTGTCTACCGATCCATGATGAGCGCACTATCCGCATGTGGGAAGCGTGTATGGGCGCCCCCCTCAATTTGATTCGATTCGCATCTCGTCCAAATCGCCACACTTAGTTCGGGCTTTCCATTTGATGCACGCATATGCAGGTACGAACCCGAGGCCAGGGTGGAACTTTTGTAGTCGGCATTTAGGGCGGCGTGGTCTTCTAGTGCTATGAGGGTCCCCTTTTCTTCGTGGGGCTCGATTAGCCGCGCACGCACAGCACGTGGTGCTTTGGGCTTGATGCGAAGAAGAGTTGAGTTGTGTTGAGTGCCCCGCTTGGTGGGAAAGGCCTTCCCATCTGGCGGGTTATTCTTACGTGTACGGCCAAATTGGTGCACCCCTGCAGGGATAAATCTTCTCGAGAAGCCGTGTTTTCCGCGGTTATGGTTGACTTGGTGAAAGTACTGGCTAACAAGTACTCAGAACAACTTACACCTAACTAATGATAACTTGACTAGTAATAGGCTTATTGACACAACAATTTGATCCATCATTAATCCAACTGTGTGAGTTATCCTCGGTTGCTTCTTTGGATAAGGGGCGAGATCCAGGATGGGTTTGTGTGGTGGTTTAGTTGTAGTTGGTTACGATACGCTATCTTATCCCCTTTCTGATAGCCGGAAGTTGTAGTATGTTCTGTAGTTGGTTAGTGCAGCCAGTTGCAGCATCTTTTATATCCCTTTCTTCCGTTGAACCCAAGGCATCTGTGCTTGGTGTTGACGGGTTACACTTTGGTGAACTGTGAGTTTTGCTTGCCAGTACGTTTATGTACGAACCCCTTTGGGGCTGTGGTTTCCGCAGACTACGCTTACGAGGATCCCCGTGACGGCTACTACGTGGAGTTTGACGAGGCTGCTGACGAGTAGGTAGCGGACCCGGGCAGGATCCGAGACATCGTGGATGGGCTCCGCTTTCTTTTCATTCCCGGCTTCTTAAGCCTATTTGGATTTGTCTGTACTCAGACCCTTTGAATGCTTCCGCTGAGATGTAATGATGTTATGTTGGGACATGTGTCCTCTGGATGATTGTATTTGCTATCTCTGCTCTAGTGAGAGCTATTTGCAACTTATTTCCATCTTTTGTGTCTTAGAGATCTGTTGTGTTATCATTTTGTTCAACACCGTTGACGTACCATGTGTGTATGGTATGAAGTACGTCAATGGTAGTATCCTGATTTCTATGGGATGGTTTACGTAGACGCTGAACAGATAGGGGTTGGTTCTCACACATACGTGTGTTGGCCTACTCGTAAGAGATGCGGGTGCCGGTAAGCCCCGTAATCCAATCCACTTCTGTTCAACGGAACTGCGAGTATCCTCTAGAAGTCCGGGTGCGACAAATGGTATCAGAGCCTGTCTGCCTATAGGATCCCTTTTACTGGTCGCAGTTGAGTCTAGAAACTATTTTGTAGCTATATAGGAAAAAAATGAAACGTGAGAGTAGGAATTCTGCCATTTTATTTCTTTCCCCACCCACCCTCCCTTTTCTGGTAAGGAAGTGCAACGTTGTTTTCCCTTCTCACCTAAACTTTCAAGTTAGGATTTCACGAATCCTAGTTTCTCTAGGATAGTTATATCTACTAGACCATAGGGATGGAGGTGGTTGTGACATGATTTATCATGTGGCCTACTCATGATTGAGAACGGAGGCGTGTAAGCCCCGGAAGTAAATCCTCTATTCCTTAAGCAGTAGATATTGATCCTTTAGAAGCCCGGATGGGTTTTTCCGTAGTACCTCAGGAGTTTTGGTCTCGTGTTTCCCGTTGTTGCTTCGATATCCTGTTCTTCTCAACATCCTTTTCGTCCGTTGAAACCTTGTTGTTGCTTTCCACTTCAGTTATCTACCGGCGTCTAATCAAAACTTCCCCGATCATCTGCAGATGGATCTCAGGTTCTACCCGCAGGTGGTTCGGATGACTCGTTGCGAGAGCACTGCCGGTTATCCGGAGATGCTGAGAGACATGGTCACCTATCTGGGGTTCCGTTGGGCACCAGAGTACCAGGTCTACGAGCAGCAGCGAGAGTTTGACCAGACCTACTACCAGGCTATCGTCTACATTCTGTCAGATGATGGCATGAGCATTGTCCACCGCTACGAGGCAATAGGTTCCATAGTGGATATGGCCGTGCAGCAGGCAGCTTATGTGAGTCTCACCGTCCTTCGTGCTGACTACTGGGGATTTGACGATTCTATCTATCGCCACATCCCCCGTGGTTACATCACTTCGGAGGGAGCTCACTTCACTCTCTACGACAACCTGGATGTCTACGAGCATGATAACACCAGGCTGCACACCACCGCTCAGTTTGTGAGGCACAGTGACGCAGTTGCCACCACACTCTCTCAGGAGTTGGCTTCAGTCAGAGAGCAGCTCTACCTTGCTTTGACTCGTCTGGCGACGTACACCACAGACTTTGTTGGAGATGAGCGCTTTGCACGTTTCGATCAGCCAGTTGGTCGTCGTCTGCCAGATGCTGGAGGTTACGAGCCGATCAGAGGTCCACTCCTCAACCTCGGTGCTGGTTACACTGGGATTCCGCGCTTTGGAGCACAGGGAGTCGACGCTATGTACTTCACCACACCTAGAGTCTCTCTCAGACCACGTCAGATCTATGTGGATCGTCGTTCTACCTACTTTCGTGGGCGTGCTCCTCACCGTACCCCTCGTCGTGCTACTCACCGCCGTCCTGCGTGATGAGCATGGGAGTACCGATGTCTCCATTCTTAGCTATATTTAGTTATCCTTTGGCTTTCGAACCATGTATTGGTGTGTTGGATATTCTGATGTATTTGAACATGTGATGATGTACCTGTTGGTTATCTATTCATGCGTCGGAATAATCTCTCTTTCGGTTACCAAGTCTATCCTTTTCTGTTGTTGTGCTAAAATGCATGTCTATTCAGGATGCCGCCAACAAGGAACAACCCGCCTGAGCCACCGCCAATCACGGAGCTGTTGACTCAGATGACTCAGGTCGTGACGTAGATGGCCCAGTTCCAGGCTAATCAGCACAACAACCAGAATGCTCCACGAGTCAGCATCAAGGAGTTTCTGAGTCTGGGGCCGAGAGCTTTCGTGGCAACACGCGAGCCTCTGGATGCTGATGACTGGATCCGGGAGATGTCCAGGGCTCTGGACATTGCTCACATTGCTGAGGAAGACAAAGTCAAGTATGCTTCCTACCTACTGAAGGGTCAGGTAGCTACCTGGTGGGAGAACTACCAGACCATGAGAGCTGGATACCCAATCACCTGGGGTTGTTTCAAGGATGCCTTCCTGAAGCACCACATCCCAGATGGTCTCATGGAAAGGATGCGTGAGGAGTTTTGCTCTCTCAAGCAGGGCAAGCTAGACGTCATTGGCTATCAGAATGAGTTTAATCGCCTCGCTCGTTACGCTGGTGATGAGGTGTCCACTGAGGCTAAGAAGATGGCAAGGTTCCGCCGAGGTTTTAACCCGGAACTCAAGTACGCCCTCACCAACATCAAGGCCAAAGACTTCGAGGAGCTCGTGAACACCGCGCTCAATGAAGAAAATGGGCGCAAGGCGTTCGAGGAGTCTCGAAAGCACTCGCGTGAGGGTGGTTCCTCCTCCAACATGACCACCCCTCCGCAGAAGCGCCGCATCTGGGTGCCAAATGGTGCTGTCACTCGGGCTCCATATGCCCAAGCTTCTCCAGGCTTTGCTTCCCGCCCACCCAACCCATCTCAGATGCAGGCTCAGAGGTTTTCAATGGGGCAGCCAAGGCCAGATGCACCTCGTGTCGTCACTTGCTACAAATGCATGCAGACGGGGCACTACGCTGTCAAGTGCACTCAGAGGCAGCTACCTCCACCACCACCTCACCCCAACACCAACAAGGCAATGGTGCATGCTCCCCCGGCTAAAGCCTTCAACTCCAACAACAGGCATGTCGGGAGGACCGCGAGGGTGAATCATGTCAAGGTCGACAAAGCTGAGGAAGCTGCTGACGTCGTTCTCGGTACATTCCCCGTAAACTCTAACCCAGCTAAAGTGTTGTTTGATACCGGAGCATCGCATTCTTTCGTGTCAAAGATCTTTGCGACAACAGTTAAACTACCTTTTGTTGCTTTGGGTTCCCCTCTAGTAGTAAACTCCCCTGGAGCAACTATGCAAACTTCCAAGATCAGTCATGAGAATCAGATTCTAATTGGAGGTCACATATTCCTTGCTTCCCTCATTCTGCTTGGCAATTCTGACATTGATGTCATTCTTGGCATGGATTGGTTGAAGGCCAATAAAGCTACGATTGATTGTGCTCAGAAGTCAATAACTCTGTTCCACCCTTCTGGCCAGATAGTCTATTCTCCAAATGAATCAAGTTCTGTTCAGCTGTACACCCTCGATGCTAAACCTCTACCTCTACTTGAAAATGTTCCGGTGGTTTGTGAATTCCCTGACGTCTTTCCAGAAGAGTTGCCAGGGATGCCTCCGGACAGAGCAGTTGAGTTCGTGATCGAGCTTGAACCAGGTACTGCTCCAATCTCTAAGCATCCATACAAGATAGCTCCTCCTGAACTGAAATTGTTAAAGGAGCAAATCGATATGTACATGGAGAAAGGTTACATTCAACCTAGTTCTTCCGCTTGGGGTTGCCCAACTCTGTTTGTTTCCAAGAAGGATCAAACAAAGAGACTCGTGGTTGACTATCGTCCTCTCAACGAGAAAACCATCAAAAACAAGTATCCAATTCCTCGTATCGATGATCTTTTTTGATCAACTTGCTGGAGCCTCAATATTCTCAAAGTTGGACTTGAGGATGGGTTACCACCAAATAAAGATCAGAAAGGAAGATATTCCAAAAACAGCTTTCACCACTCGGTACGGTCTATATGAATACACCGTCATGTCCTTTAGTCTAACCAATGCACCGGCGACGTTCTCTAGACTCATGAATTCTGTCTTCCATGAATACCTCGACAAGTTCGTTGTGGTATATCTTGATGACATTCTGGTCTACTCCAAGTCTGAGGAAGAGCATGGAGAACATCTTCGTCTCACTCTCATGAAACTTCGCGAGCATCGTCTATATGCCAAGTTCTCCAAATGTGAATTCTGGATTCCAGAAGTTGCTTACCTTGGTCATGTCATCTCTGCCAAGGGCATAGCCATTGATCCAGAAAAGGTTAAAGCAATTGTTGATTGGAAACCTCCTAACACGGTGAAGCAAGTAAGAAGCTTTCTTGGCTTGGCTAGCTATTGTCGTCGTTTCGTCCAAAACTTTTCCAAGATTGCCAAACCTCTCACTGATCTCACAAAGAAGGACAAGAAGTTCGTTTGGTCTCCACAATGTGATGAAAATTTCAATCTCCTAAAGACTAAACTCACTTCTACTCCAGTTCTGGTTGGCCCAGATACTACCAAACCTTTCCAGATATTCTGCGATGCATCTCTCCAAGGTCTAGGTGCAGTTCTTATGCAAGAACGTCAAGTTGTGGCTTATGCTTCACGTCAGTTGAATGCACATGAGCAAAACTATCCCACATGACCTAGAACTTGCAGCAGTTGTGTTTGCCCTCAAGAAATGGAGGCAATACTTGTTGGGTAATCGCACTGAAATCTTTTCCAATCACAAGAGTCTGAAATACATCTTCACTCAGCCAGATCTAAACCTCAGGCAAAGGAGATGGATTGAAAAGATTAAGGACTTTGATCACACCATTTCTTACACTCCAGGCAAGGCTAATGTTATGGCCGATGCTCTCAGTCGCAAGTCATATTGCAATAATCTCATGATCATGGAAAGCCAACCTCCACTTCATGAAGTATTCCAGAAGCTGAACCTTGGTCTTGTTCCTCAAGGCTATCTTGCTAGCTTGACAGCCAGTCCAACTCTCGAGGACAAGATTCGTTCTGAACAACTTCGTGATGCTGAAATCAAGAAGATGGTAGAACATATCAAAGAAGGCAAGGAGAAATTTAAGTCCTTCTCAATTGATGACAAAGGAACTGTGTTCTTCGAAGGACGCATTGCAGTTCCTCAAGTTCAAAGTCTCAAAGATATCATTCTCAAGGAGGCTCATGAAACTCCTCTTTCTATCCACCCTGGAAGTACAAAGATGTACCAGGATCTTAAGACACTGTATTGGTGGCCTGGCATGAAACGTGAAATTGCTCAATACGTTTCTGAATGTGACGTTTGTTAACGTGTTAAGGCAGTCCATCAGAAAACAGCCGGTCTACTACAACCTCTAAAAATCCCTGAGTGGAAGTGGGACATGATTGAAATGGACTTCGTCACTGGTTTTCCAAAGTCCAAGAAGGGCAACGATGCAATCTTCGTTGTTATTGATCGTCTCACTAAAGTAGCTCACTTCTTTCCTGTCAAAGAAACAATCTCAGCTAGCCAGTTAGCAGAACTCTACACAGCAAAGATCGTTCCTCTTCATGGTGTTCCATTGGAATTAAGCTCAGACCGTGGAAGCATATTCACTTCTCATTTCTGGAAAAGCTTTCAAGAAGCATTGGGCACCAAACTTCTTTTCAGCACAGCTTATCACCCTCAGTCTCAAGGGCAAGTCGAAAGAGTCAATCAGATTCTCGAGGATATGCTCAGAGCATGTGGTATCTCCTTTGGCATGAAATGGGAGGATTGCCTTCCATATGCTGAATTCTCCTACAACAACAGCTTCCAGGCAAGCCTAGGCATGGCACCATTTGAAGCACTCTATGGCCGCAGATGCAGGAGTCCAATCAATTGGTCTGGAGCTGGTGAACGTTCACTCTTAGGCCCTGACATTGTTAAGGAAGCCGAGGAGAAAGTTCGCATCATTCGTGACAATCTCAAGATTGCTCAGTCTCGTCAGAAAAGCTACTATGACAGCAAGCACAGGGATGTGATCTATGCACCTGGTGACAAGGCATATCTCCGTGTAACTCCCCTCAGAGGCACTCATCGTTTCGGTGTGAAAGGAAAGCTTGCACCAAGATACATTGGTCCTTTCAACATTCTCTCAAGGCGGGTAGAAAATGCCTATCGTCTTGAACTTCCAGAAAAACTATACAAGGTGCACGATGTGTTTCATGTGTCACAGCTCAAGAAGTGTTTCAAAGATCCAGATCGTGCAGTTGATCATGATTCCATTGAACTGCAAGATGATCTCTCTTATGAGGAGCACCCTGTTCGTATTCTCGATGAGACCGAGCGTAAGACTCGCAACAAGAGCACCAAGTTCTTGAAAGTGCAGTGGTCGCATCATTCCGCTAAAGAGGCAACGTGGGAGACCGAAGAGGATCTTCGCAAGAAGTATCCGGACCTTTTCTCTTCTCCGTAAGGAATCTCGGGGCGCGATTCCTTCAAGGGGGGGCGTTTTGTAACATCCCAAGTATGAAAACTTCCATTTAGAATGTTTGATTTCTTGTTTAATTAAAGTTTTGCATCATGTCATCATGCTCATTGATTTGTTTGCATTTGTTTCTTATTTGTTTGCATCTGTTTTCTCTGTTTTCACAATTCAAATTCAAACATATTTCAAATGCTTGTTCATACTTGTCATGTTACAATCTTTTTCAAATAAAAAGTCCAACTCAAACAACCATTTGTTTCCATTTTATTCCATAATGCTCAACTATTAAAATGATGGTTTTAATCAATCAATTATTTCCAATTTGCATTTAAAAATTCAAATTTAAATCACATGTTACAACAGCACCCAATATGGATTTATGGAAATTGCCAAAACAATTCAACTCAATTGTTCTACTTAACAATAGGGTTCACTCTATTAAAAAAGTTTGTTTTCATTAATGTTCACTTAATATAAAATCCATCCAATTTTTGAATTAAATCACAAACAGCAATTTAATTTGAAAACTTTTGGAAAACAAAGTTAGCATTTAGTTGCTATTGTAAAAACTAACCTAACCATAATTTTTCCAAATTTTTCCTAGCCCTAAAACCTACCTTTTTCTTCCATTTTTATTTCTGCAAAAAAAAAAAACAGAAGAACAAAAAAAAAATAGAAAAGGGAAAACCAACGCGCGCAGCGGGGGGAAAGCAGCGGCCCAGCCCATCTAACTTACCCGCACGGCCCGCGTACCGGTTCGCCCCTCTATCCCCTTCTTCCTCGCGTACGGCGCGAATCCTACAGGTGCCACGTCGCCGGCAGTACCACAGCGACAGCCAAGCGCGCAGCCCTAGGTCTATAAAACCCCTACCCTAGCCCCTGCGCAGCCTAACCTAGCCACCCACCTATCCCCTCGAGGCCGCCGCCGTTTTCCTCTCTCTCGCGGCCGATCTTCTCTCTCTGCACCTCACCGGAGCGCGCCACCGTCTGAATCCGCCATGGCAGCCGCCGCAGCAGCCCTCCATCGCCCACGCTAACCACGGGAACGAGCCCACCGCTTCTCCCTCGAGCCCCTCGACACCACCGCAGCCGCAGAGGAAGTCCAGTTCGCCGCCGCCGTCCGTGCCTTCGCCGTCGAGCTCGTCTGCCCCGAGCCGCTGCATCGCCTACACCGGAGGTGAGCAGGAGATTCCCTCCACCTCCTCTCTGCATCGTGTCCACGGGCACGCACTGCACCCCAGCAGCACCACACCACCCAGCAGCAGCACAATCACGCCGTCCACGGCACGCCGCCGTCCACCGTCGTCGTTTCTCTGTCAATGTTCAGATAGCGAGCGCTGTCAACAAAGTTCAGATACGCGAAGATGAACTACAACCTGTCTGCGTCCCTGTATCTGACAAAAACGTTTTGATACTGCCCTGGTTACCACACTTGCGAGCGCGCAGCGGGGCGCAGGTTCGAGTCCTGGCTCCGCGGGTTTTTCCCACCATTTTGCACCGTGCGCTGACAGGGTGGCCCCCCCTGTCAGCCGCTGTGTGGCACCGTGCCACGCATGCATGCCACGCTGGCCCAGGGGGCCCCCTGTCAGTGGCGTTAGCTAGCACTGCGGGGTAACAAAAGTTTCCAGCATTTTCTTTTTTGTTTAACTTAAGCCCTTTTAAATTACAGATTGGTCCTCCAATTTAAATTGCTAATAACTTTTAAATTATAACTCCAAATAATAAAAGTAAAATATGTGCACTGCTCCAAATTAAATTGTCTATCCAATTAAACCATTTGTGTACTGTTTAGAATATTCCAAATGCATCCAAAAATTCAAATTCAAACAATTCAATTGTAATTTGACAAATTGCATAACTAATTCATAATTAATCCAAATAATGCAAATAAAATATGTTTTCCTTACCATTTTGAACCATCTTTCCAAATATAAATTTTGTTTCATCATTTGAATAATTAAAATTGCTTAAATAATTTAAACCTTGTTTAAATCCTTTAAATTTGCTAAATTCATAACTTAATCAAATTAAATTATTTTTGAACATGCAAAATATGTTTTCAAACCAGAAAAACATAACCTTTCCAAATATGAACTTGATTTAATGTTTTGAACAAATAAAATTCAAATAATATTCAAACATGTTTTAAATTCATTTAAAACTTGTTTAATTTTGTTGAAGTCATAATAAATTCATCCTAATTCCTTTTTCAATATTTGAAACATGTAATCCACCCAAAATTTTATGATCCTTTCAAATATGAATTTTTTATTTATTTTGCACAATTTAACTTGGTGAAAACAACAACTATTGGTGTAGTCCCTTTAAGGAACCAAAAATTCCCTAGCTTAATAAATAAATTTCTAAATTGGTAAACCTCATTTCCAAATGGTTCTATTGTTGTTATTTTGTTGTTTTCCTCATCCATGCATCATACTAATCCACTTTCACCTGTTGGTTATTTGGAAAACAATTGTTTCAACCAAAATTCATGGGCTTTTCATATGCAACTCAAAATTGCATATATGTCCATTTAAATTGTGTTACCATGTCAACTAGTTTATTTTGATGCATCCATTAACTTGACATGCATCATCCCATGATTGTGCACTATGCCATGATATTGATTGTTTATCTTCCTGTATTGTTTGTTTGCTTCTTCTCGGATAGACGACGACGTTGAGACAGACGATACTTACGACACCCCTTCTGAGGATCTAGCCCAGTACCAGGCTACTGAGTTTGCAGGCAAGTTATCAGTCACATGAACCATTGTGTTCCTTTCAACATTGGTTACCGATACTTTCCGTTGTCTATTTCCGCTAGCCCTATGAATAGTTGTTTCTGTTACGAACCTATCACATGATACCCTGAACCCTGATATTGCCTCACCTCCAGTCCTATAACCCCGTTGCTTGGGCCCGTGTCTTACTAGCATGCTTAGGGTTGTTTTGCTCGAGTCTGTTATCAGTTACTTTCTGTTATCATATTTGATTATATTCTGGGGCTCGATGTTAAACAACAACCTGTTAATTCGAGGTAATAATAAATTGCTGATAAGGCACCGGCAGGAGGCCCGGCGTGGTTTTGAGGCCTGCTAGTGTCGACCCTAATTAGGAAAAGGGTCTTGTCTACCGATCCATGATGAGCGCACTATCCGCATGTGGGAAGCGTGTATGGGCGCCCCCCCTCAATTTGATTCGATTCGCATCTCGTCCAAATCGCCACACTTAGTTCGGGCTTTCCATTTGATGCACGCATATGCAGGTACGAACCCGAGGCCAAGGTGGAACTTTTGTAGTCGGCATTTAGGGCGGCGTGGTCTTCCAGTGCTATGAGGGTCCCCTTTTCTTCGTGGGGCTCGATTAGCCGCGCACGCACAGCACGTGGTGCTTTGGGCTTGATGCGAAGAAGAGTTGAGTTGTGTTGTTGAGTGCCCCGCTTGGTGGGAAAGGCCTTCCCATCTGGCGGGTTATTCTTACGTGTACGGCCAAATTGGTGCACCCCTGCAGGGATAAATCTTCTCGAGAAGCCGTGTTTTCCGCGGTTATGGTTGACTTGGTGAAAGTACTGGCTAACAAGTACTCAGAACAACTTACACCTAACTAATGATAACTTGACTAGTAATAGGCTTATTGACACAACAATTTGATCCATCATTAATCCAACTATGTGAGTTATCCTCGGATTGCTTCTTTGGATAAGGGGCGAGATCCAGGATGGGTTTGTGTGGTGGTTAGGTTTAGTTGGTTACGATACGCTATCTTATCCCCTTTCTGATAGCCGGAAGTTGTAGTATGTTCTGTAGTTGGTTAGTGCAGCCAGTTGCAGCATCTTTTATATCCCTTTCTTCCGTTGAACCCAAGGCATCTGTGCTTGGTGTTGACGGGTTACACTTTGGTGAACTGTGAGTTTTGCTTGCCAGCACGTTTATGTACTGACCCCTTTGGGGCTGTGGTTTCCGCAGACTACGCTTACGAGGATCCCCGTGACGGCTACTACGTGGAGTTTGACGAGGCTGCTGACGAGTAGGTAGCGGACCCGGGCAGGATCCGAGACATCGTGGATGGGCTCCGCTTTCTTTTCATTCCCGGCTTCTTAAGCCTATTTGGATTTGTCTGTACTCAGACCCTTTGAATGCTTCCGCTGAGATGTAATGATGTTATGTTGGGACATGTGTCCTCTAGATGATTGTATTTGCTATCTCTGCTCTAGTGAGAGCTATTTGCAACTTATTTCCATCTTTTGTGTCTTAGAGATCTGTTGTGTTATCATTTTGTTCAACGCCGTTGACGTACCATGTGTGTATGGTATGAAGTACGTCAATGGTAGTATCCTGATTTCTATGGGATGGTTTACGTAGACGCTGAACATATAGGGGTTGGTTGTCACACATACGTGTGTTGGCCTACTCGTAAGAGATGCGGGTGCCGGTAAGCCCCGTAATCCAATCCACTTCTGTTCAACGGAACTGTGAGTATCCTCTAGAAGTCCGGGTGCTACACCACGCTAGGTACGCCACTGATTCCTACCACCACGAGGGAGATATCGTCAGAGCTGGCCAACGGGCCGGTCCGGCACGGCCCGGGCACGCGAATGGTTACATGGGCCAGGCACGACACGCGACCAGGCGGCACGTAAGCCAAACGTGTTGGGCCGTGCCGGCACGCGGGCCGCGCTGCGAGGCCCCAGCACGGCACATGCTACGAACGTGCCGGCCCGCGGCACGCGAGGCACGCGGGCGTGCTAGCCAACTAATCTTTTTTTCGAAATTTTTCCTCCAACTGCCTAAAATCTGTAAAATTAGACGCTAAAAAGGCCTAATTCCCGCTAAAAAAAGCCGCCGGGCCGCCGCGTGCCTTAACGGGCCGTGCCGGCAAAGCCCGCGTGCCTGGCCTCCGAGCCCCAGCACGGCACATCATTTTTTGCGGGCAAGGCCGACGGGCCATGCTCCGGCACGCGGGGCACGGCCCAGATGGCCAGGTCTGGATATCGTGCAGCCACGGGTAGGTAAAAAAAATTAAGTGGGACAAGTGGGCTCTCCCACCTACCCCACATCAACCCGCATCTGTGGTGGGGATCCCTGGTCGTGACAAAATTGGATAAGGCGTAGAGCGCAGCATAGGGCAGCCGCCGGAGTGCCGCCGGCGAGCACCTCCTACTCCAGCTATGGAGGATGGAGGTTCTCGCTCCACCCGTTCACCTCCCCCTCGCACCAGCTTGGTTGCGGCGCCCGCTCCCTTCTCCGCCATGGCAGCCTCTTCTCCCCGCTCGGATGGTGGCGACCACGGTGGCGGTAAGGACGCGGAGCAGCTGGTCGGCGAGGTCATCGTGGGAAGGGCTACCCAAGATCCCAGATTCCCGTAAAGACAAAGCACAAGGTCGGCTCCCATTCGAATCTTGCTGCTTGCTGTGTGATGCTAGTTGGTTCTTGTGTCCGTATTGCTGGAAGATGGATATTGTACGCCATGTCTTGCTGCTTGATGCTGCTGTGCGCCCGCCCCTTCTCTGTCTCTGTGTGCGCCGCCGAGGCAGAACAGGCAGCTTCTGTGCTCGTGATACCACGGAATAGGACCAAATGTAGTAGTATACTAATAAGAATCACAATAGGACAGGCAACTTCTTTGCTCGATCATAAGGCTGGTGCCAATGCACCACCCCACTCTCGCCTCGCCACGTCAGCTTTACTCTCACTCTCACCCCCACTCTCACCTCACTCTCGCCCCACGGTGCCAGTGCACGGGCTGTAGTGCCACTCTCACTTCTCTCTCCTCCACTCTCGCCTCCCTCTCGCCCCCACTAGCACCGCTATCGTCTCCCTCTCGCCCCGCTCTCGCCCTCTCGCCCCGCCAACACGGGCGGTAGCGTGCCCTCTCGCCCGCTCTCGCCGGGCGAGCCTGCTACCGCCCGGCCCGGTCCTCTCGCCCCGCCTATCGCCCGCTGTCGCCCCGAGCGGGGCGATAAGGCCCACTCTCGCCCCCCCAAACGCCCGCGTTGGCACCGGCCTAATAAGAATCACAGGAACCACGACTTCAATATTTTTTTTCCTCTAAAAAGCTTGATGTTGTGTCAAAGTTATTTAGCGATTTGTTTTTCCCTGGATCGAGGTTTAGTTAGATAGATTGGGTGTCACCTGCTACTTAAGCACAAGTGTTAATTGCCATTTTCTTAGTTCTCTTTATTTTTTTATTTCACAAGAAAGTAAATTAACCTCTGCATTATCCATTGTAGGTTATGCAGTTTCTTTATCTATGGCGATACACATGAAGTAGTGGGAGTTGGGCCACTAAGGTTTCAGTCTTAAGGTAGATGTGACTTACAGTGCTGTGAACTTGGTGGTCGAATGACATGTCCATTAATCTGCTGGAACATTGAGTGTTTCTGTCAGTACGTTTTGGAGACAAAGTCTCTTTATATGTATCTAGCTGTATGGACTTACTAAACCTGTTACGATGTTTGTCGAATGAAATCCATCCGTAAATCTGTTGGATGTCATGTTTCAAGTTATCTAGAAATGTACTTCTATGAATGGTCTGCACTTTTCTCATATACATATGTATCATCTAGCAACCGTCGCTAGATATGCACTTTGTTGCAACTGTCCATAATAAAGTGAGTTAACACATTATGCTGATTGTGCAAGAGGAAGCAGCAACCGTGATTTATCCATTCATTCTCCATTAGACAAACAGCTAGCAATTGTAGTAGTGTTATTCACCAAAAACTCTGCTCCAGTGCAACAACGCAAGTGAAATTCTCTTGGCTTTTTTCCCGAAATCGTACATACAGACTGCTAATATGTAGATACATACTCTCCTGTCAGATAATGAAATGTTACAACCAGTCCATGCCTTCTTCGGTTCGCTTCGTCTGATACTTCACACGAAGCGAAACTCGATCATTTTGTTTTCAAAAAGTAGTTTATTAGTCCAAGTGCTGCTTACTCTGATTTAGACACCAGTATTATTGGTTAATTAGCACAAAAGTTGTACACTGCAACTTTGCCCTAGTTGTCGCTTCCATATCTTGAAAATTGCAGCGCAAGTTAAATCTCTGTCTTTTCTTTTCAGAAAGACAACTAGGTTTGTTTCACACTAGTATTGTTATTATTTTTTAGCTGTGAAGTCTTAGATCACTAGTGGAAATAGGGGCATTCGTCCCGGTCCGTAAGCCCCATTTGTCCCGGTTGTGCAACCGGGATGGGGCATCCGGCACAAAAACCCCTCCCCCATTGGTCCCGGTTGTGCCAGGACCCGGGACGAATGGGGCTGACCACGTGGCCCGTGAGCTGGAACCTGGCCAGGGCTATTAGTCCCGGTTCTCAATACGACCTGGGATGCATGCCCCTTCCCAGGGCTATTGGCCAGGGCTATTTGCGTTTTGCGACCCCCAGACCTCCCGGCGGCCCCTCCCCGGACCTCCCGGATCCCATGAGAAGAGAGGTGCCCCGGTGGCCCTTCCCCGGACCTCCCGAATCCCACGAGAAGAGAGGAGCCTCAGTGGACCCTCCCCGGAGCTTCCAGATCCCACGAACGAATAAGTAATACATATATAAAGCAGAATAAGGAACACTTATATTACGGAAGCAAAGTATATCGAGCATATTACATGACGGATGGAGTGTATTACAAAATCAAATTCAGTACCACCCGGGGCTATAGTACTCTCCATTTACGTTTAGGACCTCTGCATCTAAGAAGCCCGCAATTTCCTCCTGAATTGCTCGTATGCGGTCCCTTGGTAGAAGACCGTCGCGAAGCCGTTCGATCTAATATAAAGAAGAGTGGTCAATATATATTAATGAAACTAAGTAACTAAAATAGATGTTAATAAGAAGAATTGACGACTAACGTACATGAAGTTGCTTTAAATTTCTGCCCTTGGGACATGTCGTCTGACGAATGAACTCGCAAACGTAGTATCCACACAAGTGATTCCCGTCTCCTTGTTGCAAGCACTTTACGAGAACATGATTTCAATCAAAATAATAATAAACCAGACATGATAATGGTATCGACACTAGAATCAAGGAGATGCTCGCGGATCTAGATAGTACTTACTTGCACAACATCAAATGTAAGCGTTGATTTCCATTCACCCCTGGTCTTTTTTATGAACCTCTTCCAAACGCTACCCGAGAAAAAAAAAAGAATAAAAAGAGTTAGTAATTACTTGATATCCGAAAATGAAATAAAGTAGTCGATATAGTGACATATATAAATACTGAAATTAATAAAGATTGAAATTACCGCTGCATCATTTCCTGCATGTCAGCCCACATCGCTAGGGGTTTACGTTTTGGGTCCATTACCATTACTTTTCCTTTGTCAATTTCGAAGATTAGCAGAATATAGTGGAAGCTGCGCACGCAGAACTCATCAATTATACAGTGAACATCGAGTAAGGAAAACAGAATGTTTACAACACAGTAACACTAACCCGAAGTTGTAAGGAAATAGTATTTCCCGTCGGTGTTGGTGAAACAATATTGCCCTCAGAATATTATTTTCTGTATCCTTGGCAGATATCTGAAGAGTCTTTTCATAAACAATATTTGGATCAATGAACCCAATATCATAGATTCCACCTCTTTTGCATTCGAGAATCTTCATTCTACAATTATAATAAATGAGTGTACTATATATATATATATGAATATGCAAATGAACGAGGTGAGCTAGAAAAATAAGTACTTACAGACAATAGGCACTAAGGACAGCTTTGTCGAGGGCCTGTTGCTGGTATAACTGAAACAATTCATCAAATTGAATCATAACCATTCCTTCTCCATACCCATAGTGCTCGTCCTTAACGCTGAGACATATCCAGTCCTGAGATTTCTCAGTGGCTTCCATATACCAACTATGCACTCTTCGCATTTTCGTTGGTAGATCCTTTATCTCCTCGGGTTTGACGAGAGGCTTCCCGTACGTGTATTTGTACGCACATTTAGCTTCGGGGAAGTATTGTAGTGTTTGCATATACTCAGCAATGGACAAACCCGCATCAGCTGTCTTGTCTACTTACAATGTTATAAACTCCGGATCAATTTGCTCGTCAGCAATATTAGTGCTCGGTCCCACCTGGGTATTGGAAATCACTTTGAGCGGGGACGTGGATTGTTTTTTCTGCTCTCCGAGCTGGGCAACTGATTTTCCCCTTTTCCCGCTTGAGCTACTACTATTCGTCGACCGCACCATTTCCTGGTGTGACTTCAGAATAGAGCGGTCATAGTGAGATGACAGACTCGGCTCGGGTTGATGAAGAGTCTTCACCATTTTCCAAGATCGTTCTATCTCTTCTTCGGTCTCGTGGAAATCTGCCTTTTTCTTCTCCTTCCGCTTCGATTTCCACGCCTCGTATTCGTCCTTTGCGATTTTCTGGTTTTCCTCGGGAGTATAGTCGTAAGGTAACTTGGGTACCTCCTTTGGTACCTTCGGGAGGGGTGACCGTTGACGTTTGGGTGATTTTTTACGTTTCGGCAGAAACTTAGTGGGTGGAGAAGGCTGACGCAGCGGCGTAGGCGACCGCAGTGGAGATGTGCACGGCGTAGGCGACCGCGCTGGAGACGGCATGCATGGCGAAGACGACCGCGCTGGAGACTTCTGCGCTAGAGAATGGCGAGGATTCGATGGCTTTGCCGTCTGATTTGGGAGCACAATTAATTCCTTTAGCCATAGAACGGTCAAGTTCTTGGCTTCTCCAAGTTCAGTCAACTCTTCGTCTTCACCTTCAGGAAAATCAAGCTTTACCCGCTCGAATCCGTTGACAACTTCATCGACCCCAACAACAGCGTAGCCCCGTGGAACCGGAAGAATATGGTGAGTTGGTTCGTTGCCAATTGGTAAGGCATAGCCGCCCGCCGCCTTGATGGTTATATTGACGACCTTCACGTGGAGCTCACAGGTTGTCATCTCCGTGATATCATCCACCAGGTGAATCATCGGCGGTGGATCATCACCCGGTAGCTGCGTGGAAGCAACGCTGCTTTTGCGATGAGAATGTGCGACGTTGGTAGCCTCGACTTCACCTTCTACCATGTGTAGTGATGCGCCAGTAGACACTATCTGCTGGCAAAGTGTGTTAATTTGTTCCTGCTGCTTCTTTGCTACATCCTGCGTCAGCTTTATCTGTTCTTCAAGTTGACGCCTCCAGTTTGCCTGAGTCTCTGCTTCAGCTGCCTCCGCGTCCTTTCTACGTTGACGGCTTCTATCGGGGTATAACTTTTTGGTGGAGTCGAACGCAATACTCCACGGAGGAGTGCCTTTTATGCCTCGTGTACGCCCTCCGTGTTCCTTATTCCCGAGGGCGCGTGTGAGCTCGTCGTTCTCTCTATCTGGCACGAACTTCCCCTCTTTAACGTCCTTTATTGCGGTTCTCAGCTTTTCTATGGGTAGAGGACTCTCTTTATGCCTTAGGTTATAGATTGCATTTCCTTCGGCGTCCAACATGCCCCCATGCCCGTAGAACCATGACCTTGTCCGCTCGACCCACAAGAACGGCTCGGGAGTGATCCCCAGCTTAATCAGGTCGTTCTCCTATTGCTCCCACTTGGGACTGGAACCCTTGTAGCCACCTTGCCC
Organism: Alopecurus myosuroides; assembly: GCA_028641055.1. Classification (NCBI taxonomy): domain Eukaryota; kingdom Viridiplantae; phylum Streptophyta; class Magnoliopsida; order Poales; family Poaceae; genus Alopecurus; species Alopecurus myosuroides. The sequence continues at coordinate 671,416,167 of CM054057.1, forward strand.
CATAACATGGTGATATACCTTTTTGGCGGTGTTTTTCTCATTTGTTTTTGTCCTTTCCAGTTCATTCTCTGATAGCTTGTACTTCACGAAATCTGCCCATATGGGTTTTATTTTCTCATACCCTTGAGTGAAATCTGGAGTCTTGTTCTTCTTAACATAGTCAAGGTTCAATCTTTTCTTCCAGTTTTTGAATTGCTCGGCCATGTTTTTCAGGGTCCACGCCTTGACCTTTTCCCGTATCTCAATTTTCATTTTAGTAACATCGGCCTCATTCACAGCTGCTTCATTCTCGTCCACCTCCGGCAAGGGTAAGTTGAAATTAGCCAAAATCTTCGAGAAAAGATGATCTTTGGCTATTTTGCTGACATATGAAATTCCTTGTTTCCGCGGATCTTTTGGCTTATTCCACTCATGAACAGTGATCGGGATGTGATACCTAACTAGCACTCCACATTGCTTCACAAATTTTTGGGCAACATCAGCGGGAAGCTCGGGTGCGCCGTCTGCTGCGATCGTGTCGATCCTATATATTTCTGTATCTTTCAACTTCTTTGTTGCGCCTCGTTTAGTCTTTTTTCCGGTTGATATGCTTGAACCGGATGGCTAAAAATATAAAGACCGTTAATACATGTATGTAGACAACGGATGCTTCATTAATTAACATATCTATATATGCACCTCGGAGCCGGTGTTTGTAATTTGTACGGCTCCACCGGAGCCGTCGGCTTCTCCCTCACCGGAGTCGTCTCCCTGGGTGAGCTCCGGATCTCCCTCACCGGAGTTGTTCATCCACTGGCTCACATCGGTATCTATGTCGGGCCTGCGGATGAAACCCTCGAGCAAGTTTTCGGCATCTTCGTCTCTTGGTTCCATACTATACAAAAAGAGTAATTATATGTTTGAGATCCATTTCATAAAAATTGCTTATAGATAATAACTAATGATCAATTATTTTTATCAAAATTGCTTATAGATACTACACAAAAAGGGTAGTCATAGCTCACGTCGTTAAATTTTCTAACATTCCTAACATGCATTCTTAAATTTCTAACACTAATTTAGTAAAATTTTCTAACATTTTTAAATTTCCTAACATTTCTAACATTTCCTATATCAATTCTAACAAATCTAAAATTCCTAAGTCTAATCTAAAATTTCTAACATTCATAACTAATGATTCTAACATTTCTAACAGTAATAAATAACTAAAAACAAAAACAACAATTAAGTAAAAAAATGGGGAAAAACCCTAGTTAGGGTGAGATGGAGGCAGGGCTGGCTTACCTCCTCTAGGGCGGCGGCCGGCGCGGGGGGGGGGGGGGGGGGGGGGGGAGCGGCGGCGGGGCAGTGTAGGCCCGACGGGATCGAGGGGGCGGCGTTTCGCGGGCTGGCGGAGGGCCCGGCGGGGATCAAGGGGGCGGCGGCGCAACGGGATCGAGGGGTGGCGGCGCGGCGCGACGAGATCGAGGGACGGCGCGACGGGATCAAGGTGCGAGGCACGAGCGGGCTGGCGGCTCGAGGGGCGGCGCTCGAGGGCTGGCGGCGGCGCGACGACGAGATCGAGGGGCGAGGCGCGAGCGGGCTGGCGGCTCGCTGGGCCGCGGGTCGAGGGGGGCGGCTCGAGGGGCAGCGGGACGGAGGAGTGCTGCGGCGCGACGGTTCTGTGGCCATCCGGGACGGTGACGTGTATATATTCATGGCCATCCGTCCCGGGTGGTGGCAAGAACCGGGACGAAAGGCCCCTTTAGTCCCGGTTGGTGGCAGCAACCGGGACGAAAGGCCACCGTCCAAATGCTCTTTTTTGGCAGGGCGCGCCAAATGTTTACCTAAATAATTATTCAAACTATGAAAAAATTTCAACATGAAAATTTCTTGAATTTGCCTAACTTAAATCCGTTTTCTGTTTACCTAAATAATTATTCAAACTATTAACTATTTTACTATTTACATTCAAATCCGTTTTCTGGTTACTAAGTGCATATATACATACCAAATGCACGGCATAACGTATGCTGGCGAATTCTGTTGTTTTGTATTTGGTCGATAAACTAACCGGTGTATGAAGGTGGGCTATACATAGGGTCCTCTGATTCACAAAGTGCTAGATCCAACGGCTAACTGGGTGCAATATGCATACCAAATGCACGGCAGGACGTATGATGGCGAATCCGGATGTTTTGTATTTGGTCGACGAACTGAATATATGATGTATAAAACCTTAAAGGGGATGTAGAACAAAACAATCGGTATCGCCATCATACAGCCCCACCGTGGCTACTCGGTGCATATATGCATACCAAATGCACGGCAGGACGTATGATGGCGAATCCGGATGTTTTGTATTTGGTCGATGAACTGACCGGTGTATGAAGGTGGGCTATATATAGGGTCCTCTCGCTCACAAAGTGTTGTGCTAGGGTTTTTATCTAACGGTTAAGAAACACCCTGATCCAACGACTCACAACAGATTGAAAGGAACACACCGTAGCCCTGATCGAACGGCTCACAATAGCTCGAAAGAAACACACCCCGGATCCAACGACTCACAAGCGTTTGAAAGAAACACACGATCCGTGTGATTCTATCTGATTGGTCCAACGAAACACGAACCATTTAGTCCCGGTTGGTGTCCCCAACCGGGACTAAAGGGATATATGGTTTCTACTCGTTATATATATGTATGCATTGCCACACCATTGGCATAAACACATACAAACTCACCAATCTCTCATGGCTTCTACCGTACCCACTCTAACATTCATCCAGGCGGAGGCACTTTCCGCCTCGAACTACCCCTGCCCGTGCGGCTACAACGTTCCCGCCGGTTGGATGCTGAGCGCCGGAGGAGTGCCGGTCCCTCCTCTTCCTCAAGGTGTGGCGCGTCGGACGGCCATCACGAACCACTACTACCACGAGCTCACGCCGGAGCAGCGGAGGAATCCCAGTTGGCATCCCGATAACCAACATACTTGGGATGCCTTCTTCATCAATCGGCGTGAGAGGGCGCTCGCCAGGTATGAGGAGGACGGTCTGCCTCCTGGGAACTTTCACGAGGCCGGTCGTCGGCTATGGTGGTACGACCGGACTCTACAGAGCGTCATGGACTACATCAGGGCCGGCGATATCCCCCGCCTGCGCTACCCTCACGCCCAGTCCTGGAGTCGTGATCCTCCGAGGGAGTGCAGAGCACCGCCAGACGATAGTGACGACGACGGCGGCGACTACGACGACTACGAGTCGGAGTATTATAGGCCTAGGCAGGAGTATGACTAGTTAGTAGGTCGATGCACTCTGGGCATTATGTACTGCCTTGTTTATTTAGATCTATGCTCTCCGTTTAGATTTAGATCCAATCTTGCCATTATGTGTACTGTGTCTTGTTTATCTATCGAAATGCATGTCCCCCTATTTTTAACATCTATCGAAATGCCATTAGTCGTTTGAATCCAACCAATCAGGAAAAATCACACGGAAAACAGAAAACAGACGAGCTAGCGCGCCGCTGTTTCCCGGAATACAACAAATTATTTTATTAAACAGCCAACATAAAACAGACGCGCTAGCGCGCTACTCCTCGTCCTCGTCGTCGTCGTCGGTGACCTCCTCGTCGTCGGAGGAGGTGCATGATGGTATTTCTGACATAGGTCCCCACCTCGGATCGTCGGAGGCCCAGACTTCACCGGCGTGGTCGGCCCGACGGAGCTCTTGCAGCGCCTTCGTCCTCGTCTCCCGAGCGGCATCTGACTCGAGGTGGCGTTCGAGGCGCCGCTCAGCCGCGCGGGTCTGCCATAGCTCCTCGTTGGCGCTCTCCTCACCCGGATTGTTCCGGTAATACTCGCGGACCACGCGGTCGTCCCTGGCGTCCACTAGGCCCTGAAACGCGCGGTGCCTGAGGTGGCGGTGGTCGGCGGCAGTGACGATCTGCGGCGTCGGCGCCATGGCCTCCGCTTCCCAGAGGGTGTGACAGTCGTTAAAGTTCATCAACGACCACGGGCGGTTGAGGCGCCAGGCCGCCGCGTCCCAAGCGCGGGCGGCCTCCGACGCCGTCGCAACGGAGCCGAGGGGGATGCGGTCGTCCCCGCATCGGATAGTCGCGGTGAACATTCTGTTCTGCCGTGATCGGACGCCGTGGAAACCGGTAGTGTTGTTCCTCCTCGGAGGCATGGTGGTGGCACAACAATGCGTGGAGTGGAGAAGACGCTCGAGGCGCGACAGTTTATACCGCGCATTCGTGGCCACGCGTCACAACTCCCGTGCCACGCGGCAGGACTCCCTTGCCATGAGGTACAATACACACACTACCACCCACATCTCTCTCTCACTCCCCCAAGCAAAAAAAAAGGTATGGGGGTTGTGGCCGCATTTGTAGGGGAAGGGACATTGGTCTCGATTTGGGGAATGATCCGGGACCAATGCCCATGCGCGTGCCACGTGGCCTATGGCTAGGTATTGGTCCCGGGTCGTGCCACGAACCGGGACCATTGGCTCCCCACGAACCGGGACAGATGCCCCCAGGTGGTTTCTGCTGCCTCGGGCACACGAACCGGGACCAATGCATGGCACTTGTCCCGGATTTTGGTGCAACCGGGACAGATGCCCCCTGCCCCCTGGACGAAAGGGGTTGTTTCCACTAGTGGATACATGAAAACCATACTACATATGGTTCAAATACCTGACCTATATTATTGAAAAATTCAGTTCCTCCATATGTGCCAAGAAGGCTAACCTTTTTCTGCTCTCCTCTGATGAGTGATGACAAGGACGATTCCATGGCGGGCTTCTGCTGCTGATTGGCGCTCCCACATGTCGGTGAGTACAACCGGCACATCGTACCGGACCTGTCGGCTTGTCTTTTTATATATGCTGTCGGTTCTTTTGCATTTCCTTGTAGCTAGTCCTTTAGCGATTGTAAGGGGTAGAATATGTAGGTCTCCCAGCTGCAAGTCCCATTTCATACCTTAGTCATTTCAGCATTGTATAGGACAGAGTAGTTTTTTTCTTAGTTTAAATTATTTGATATAGAAACTGCTAATATTTGATCTTTTCTTGCTGTCTTTGTAGGAGGGAGAGAGCTGCTGGAAGAAAAGATTCAAAAGGTACGAGAATCTACTCCATTCAGGCCCTAAACAAGATCCTAGTTTATGAAACTAATGGTCTGTTTGAGTTACAAAATAATTATAAGAGGAGAGTTCTTGGAGACATTTTTAAGCTCCATCCACAATTTTACTGATTCATTTTTTTTTCGTGATTCTTATTCTTATTCGACAAACAAGGCTTTGGCGCCAAGAAGCTGCTAGGGAGAGGGCTCGGAACTTTGGCACGGAGGACCTAGGGCGAGTAGGTTCGCTGAAGAAGATCAGGGCTGGAGCGCAGATGATCTGGGGCGACGGCGATCTTGTGAGTCAACGAGGTGGAGCACGAGCAAAGCAGACCTGACCAAGGAGCACCACCAGTGAGGTGTACTGGAGCTGTTCTCGCTGGAAGTTGCGTTTCTGTTTCGCAGGGGTTCGTTGTCCCCTTTTTGCAAGGGGCAAACATGTAATCTGGGCGACTTTTAGCCCTTGTCGGAATTTCGTTAACGTCTTATATTTCGAAATGGAGGGAGTATGTGTTGATGAACTTGTAATATTTCAAACTTATTACTATGTCGGATTTTAGCTATGAATGTGTTGATGAACCAGATTGCGATAATGATCAGCTTTGTCTATTTATACTACTTTGTAATCTGTTCTTTGAGTTGTATAACCTGTATATACATGTATGCACAACGTATAAATATGGGTACAAACAAAATTGCATATACGTATATAGGAATCAGTGGCGCATACCAAAACAAATCAGTGGTGCAGAGCATGAGTGGCGCATCAATGTTGGTGCACCACTGATTCCCCAGCGTGCATGTATACTCTGGAGAATCAGTGGCGCACCACTTTGGTGCGCCATTGATACTCTGGGGAATGAGTGGCGCACCTTTGGGGAATCAGTGGCGCAATAGCAGTGGCGCACCATGGTGCGCCACTGTTTCCCAAAATGGTGCGCCACGGATGCCCTTTTTCCTAGTAGTGGACACTGCGGGGTTTCCATACCAGCACCACGGTCATGATTATGCGCCTGCTGCTTTACCTTCTTCATGGGCGCCTGAGTACGACCATGCTAGGGACGACCCACCAGCATGGGGTTACTTCCTGCGCCGTGGCTGAACTCCACTTAGGCCAAAAGCCTAAGCTTGGGGGACGGTATGCCCACATCACACTCTTCTACATATCACGTTTCTGTCGGTTCGTTGTATATCCATGTTTTTGTTTCTTTCGCTTGTTTTTGTTTTTATTGTTTTGTTCCTGCTTTAGATAACACAGAAAGACCAAAAATATTTCTGTCGCTTATCTTTGTTTGCTTGTTTGCTTTGCCTTCTCATTTCGGTTGAATAGTCGAAAATCCAAAAAGATTTTGCTTTGTTTCTTCTGTACTTGTTTTTAATTTGAAAACCCAAAAATATTTGTTGTTCTTCTTTGGTTTTGTAAAGTTGCTGCAGAGTTCATCGGTCTTCCGTGTATCCATTGGAGCTTGGTTATCATTTTATAGCATTCGAACCACACAAGTGAAGAGCAATAATGACGAGTTACAGCAATTCAAGTTGTGGTGAGAGGCTGGTATGAACTCTATTTATTTTCATTTTTGTGCATATACTCATCCATGTGGACATGCTTAGTTTCTTTGTCTAAGGTGTATGTTATTTAATGTATGCTCAGTAGTTCGTGATCTCTCATGTTCAGTTCCAACTTACTAGTATTAGATAGCATGTCGTTTAAATGTTTGCTTGCATTGTTTTATTCATAGAAGGATATGACATTGTGGTATTTTCCTCTGAATGTTTCGCTTGAATTGACTTGGCACATGCTCAGGCATACATAAGACTGAAAATAAAAAGTCAATAAAGCCTCTATTTTTCCTCAGAGTATTTGTATCACTTTTGTGCCCCCCCGTTAATTTTATTTTGTAGCAAGTATGATTATGACGGTTATTGCTCTCTTGATTTTCGCTCCTAGTATATTGCTAGCCTTCACCTGTGCTGAGAATGAGCTCTAGTCGTGCATCCAACTCCCAAAAACCAAAGTTTGCCAAATATGTCCACCATACCTACCTATACGTGGTATTTCACAGCCACTCCAAGTAAATTTGCATATGCTTGATACGTTCAAAACGTATCTCCTTTTCCGAACACTTTTGCTATTGTTTGCCTCTAAACTTGTGAGTTTTGGATACAACTAACACATACTAACGCTGTTTTTAGCAGAATTACCTTGGTGTCTTGTTTTTTGTGCAGCAAAATCAACTTTCGGGAAAATGCCCAGAAAAGATCCCAAAACCTTAAAACACCCGGAGACCCCTGGAGCCAGAAGGAGTACCAGAGAGGGGCCAGGAGAGGGCCAGACCGCCTCTGGCGGCCCCCTTGGCCGTGCCACCTGGTGGTGTGGGTCCCCCAGGCACCCCCTCGGGCTCCCCTTTCAACTACTTATCCCCTGTAACCCTAAAACAACACGGGGTTCGTCATATTTCAAAGAAACACCACAGAGCGCCGCCGCCACCTCGAAACTCAATTCTGGGATCAGAAGTTCTTGTTCTAGCGCCCTGCCGAGACGGGGATTCGAAGGAGATCATCGCCATCGTCACCACCACGTCTTCTCCATCAACCATCCATGATTCCCTTGTCCATGTGTGAGTAAACACCGATGTAGGCTGAAAGGTATGGAAGGTGTTGAATGAGATCGATCATGTAATAATGCCCGATTGTTAGGGCATAGTGCCTAGTATCCATTGTTACTGTTTTCTACCGTTGTTGCAACTTGTTATGCTTAATTCTTGTTACTTTACTACTACTGATGCTATAAAACTGTTACCACTGATAAACTATTGCGAGAAGTCTACTGTGAGGTGCAGCTGAATTAACAACTTAGTTGTTAAGGCTTATAAATATTATTTGGGTTTTACTTACCTCGAAGACTGTTGCGATCCCCTATACTTGTGGGTCATCAGTGCTACCTTTAAAACTTTCAAAATACTTCCCGTTTTGTGCCACTGTTTTAGCTCATGAGGAAGTAGTAGTTGGGATTGTTGTCTTCCATGCTAATTAGGTACTCCGACTTGCATGCTTCATCTACTCGTCATTAATTTTGAAAAGAGCTGGTTAGACCATTATAACATAAAAAAGCTAAACAACTAAATAGGCACTCGTCCATGGTATGAGATTGTTGGAAGGCACCCGAGGATTCCGTTAGCCATGGTTTGCGAAAGCAAGGTGGGGAGGAGTGTCATACTATATAAATGCATGCTGTTAATGCTTAATATAAATAATTCAGAACCTCTCTCAACCTATTTAGTATGGAAGATAGCAAGGACTCTATTACCACTCGTTGACATGAACAACCACCTCTCAAAATCATTTTACTTCTGTTTTCAGTAAAAAATAAAAAGCTCTATCACATGTTGATCCCTACTTCCCTATGCGAAGGGCCCTTCTTTTACTTTTATGTTGAGTCTTCACCTTCCCACTTTACGCACTTTGTTGAGAGCATAACTGTCATTGTTCGTGTAATGTTAACTTTGATGCTTTTATCTTTGATATCTTTACTTCTAGTATTCACTTGAACCTCAAAGGTTCCCTGGCATTCATGTTTTTCTCCACTATTAAGGGAAAGCGAGATACCACTTTATCATACCCTGTTATGAACATTGCAATCCTGCGAATTGATATATTTCATGTTGCGTTTATTACTGTGTTGGAATCTCTTCATGGTTTGCATAACTATTAGGTGACTTTATTTTGCATACTTCTTATTATGAATTTCCTAAGTACTTGATCATATAGTGAGAATATTTACATCATATGAAACAAATGTGTTCGTAAAAGTTCTTTTATCGCACTCAGCTTGCTTGGGAGGAGTTGATACGTCCAAAATGCATCTCCTTTTCTGAACACGTTTGCTATTGTTTGCCTCTAAACTTATGAGTTTTGGATACAATTAACGTGGACTAACGCAGTTTTCACCGGAATTACCTTGGTGTCTCGTTTTGTGTAGAAAAATCAACTTTCAGGAAATTGCTCGGAAAAGATCCCGAAGTCCTTATTTTACCCGAAGACCCCCGGAGCCAGAAGAAGAGCCAGAGGGGGGCAAGGAGGGGCCCACACCATAGCTAGGCACAGCCCCCTTGGCCGCGCCGCCTGGTGGTGTGGCTGCCCCAGGCACCCCCTCGGGCTCCCCATTTGACTACATAAGACATGTAACCCTAAAACAAGGGGGGTTCGTCATATTGCAGAGAAAGACATCAGAGCGCCGCCTCCACCATGAAACCCAATTCGGGGATCAGAAGTTCCTGTTCTGGCGGCCTTGCCGGGACATGGATTCGGAGGAGATCATCGCCTTCGTCATCTCCACCACGTCTCCATCAACCATCCATGATCCTCCATCCATGTGTGAGTAATCCCCACTGTAGGCTGAGAGGGATGGAAGGGATTTGATGAGATCGTTAATGTAATAATACCAGATTGTTAGGGTATAGTGCGTAGTATACGTTGTTAGTGCTTTATATCGTTGTTGCAACTTGTTATGCTTAATATTATCACTAGGGCCCGAGTGTCATGATCTCATATATGACCATGTTATTGTTTCATGAGTATAATTATGTTTCTTGATCCTATCTGCAAGTTGTTTACACAGATCGTTGTCCGGAACCTGAGGCCCCAAAGTGACAATAATTGGGACAACCGGAGGGGATGGTTGTGATGTGAGGATGACATGTGTTCATGGAGTGGTAATCTTTCCTCCATTGATTTATTGAAAGGAGCACCTTAATTACCAGTAGTTTCCCTTGAGGCCCTGTTGCAACGGGCTGGTAGGACAAAAGATGTTGTGCAAATTTCTCATTGCGAGCACGTACAAATAAATTGGAACACATGCCTATGGTTTGCTTAGAACTTGGATGCTTAATTATTATATATCTGCAATGCCCATGTTTTGATTATTATATGAACTATCTTAGCCATGCAACGCTCGTTCATACATGCCCATGCCTACAATATTTTAATCTTGGTGTTTTTCGCAATTGCTACTGTTGTTACTATTTTACTCCTGCTGTTATTTTACTTCTACTACTACTGCTATAAAATGTTACCACTGATAAACTGCTGCAAGCAAGTCTACTTTCAGGTGCAGCTGAATTGACAACTCATCTATTAAGGCTTATAAATATTCTTTGGCTCCCCTTGTGTCGAATCAGTAAATTTGGGTTTTATTTCCCTAGAAGACTGTTGCCATCCCCTATACTTGTGTGTCATCGCACCCCCTAGGCCGCTCCACACCACAGTATGGCCACCTAAGCCACCCCCTCGGGCTCCCCTTCCGAATACTTAAGCCCCGTGACCTAAAAACCGAGGGGGTTCGTCATATTCGAGAGAAGAACACCCGACCGCTACCGACACCGCGACACCGAATTTGGGACCAGAAGTTTCTGTTCTGGCACCCTGCCGGGACGGGGCTCAGATGAGATCATCGCCATCATCATCGGCACCACTTCTCCATCAACCATCCATGATTCACCATCCATCTGTGAGTAATCCCCGCTGTAGTCTTAGAGGGTTGTAAGGGATTGGATGAGATCGTTCATGTAATATTCCCAAATTGTTAGGGCATGATGCCCAGTATCCGTTGTTAGTGCTATTTATCGTTTTTGCGACTTTTTATGCTTAATTTTTATCATTAGGGCCCGAGTGCAATGATCTCAGATCTGAACATGTTATTGTTTCATCAGTATAATTATGTTTCTTGATCATACCTGCAAGTTGTTTACACATGTCATTGTCCGGAATCCGAGGCCCTAAAGTGACAATAATTGGGATAACCGGATGGGATGGCTGTGATGTGAGGTTCACATGTGTTCACGGAGTGTTAATGCTTTGCTCCGGTGCTTTATTAAAAGGATCACCTTAATTACGAGTAGTTTCCCTTGAGGCTACGCTGCAACGGACTGGTAGGATAGAAGATGTTGCGCAAGTTTCACAATGAGAGCACGTACGAATAAATATTGAACACATTCCTATGGTTTACCTAGTACTTGGATGCTTTATTATTGTCTATCTGCAATTGCCCATGTTCTGATTACTATATGAACTATCTTATCCATGCAACACCCGTTCATCCATCCCTATGCCTACAATATCTTAATCCTGCTTTTCACACAATTGCTACCGATGTTACTATTTTACTCCTGTTGTTATTTTACTACTGCTACTGCTATAAAACTGTTACCACAGATAAACTGTTGCAAGCAAGTCTACTTTCAAGTGCAGCTGAACTAACAACTCATCTATTAAGGCTTATAAATATTCTTTGGATCCCCTTGTGTCAAATCAATAAATTTGGGTTTTACTTCCCTCAACGACTGTTTAGATCTCCTATACTTGTGGGTCATTAATGGTCAAGGTGGTAGACGATAAGTTGGACTTTTCTCCAACGAGGCTAGGGTTTCGCCGGAGAGGGGCGTCGGAGCGTTAGAATCCCACCAAAACTAGGGGGTGTCAAACCATGTGTGTGAAAGTGTGATTTTGGTTTTATATGCCCAATATTACCTCACTCTTTGTGTTAGGGCTTCATCGGCATCGAGTTTTCTCTAGCGGGTTTCTAAACTACATATTGCCTGAAACTTCCAAATCAGATGAACGGGGGGGGGGGGATCTTGTCAACACTTGGGGTAGACCATTGTATTGGGTGTTCCTAGGGCCTGAGCTAACACAACCAAGAACTTAATTAGTTCCATTTACTACCCCTCTTCCGGCTCCGGTTAAGGTGGTAGCCGATAAGTTGGACTTTTCTCTAGCGGGGATAGAGTTTTCACCAAGTATTTGAATTAGATAGGACCCCGATATAAATTTCCAAGCTAAAATAATAAAATAACCAGAAAGTTCATTTCACTCTAAGCATTTTAGCATTTTAAACATGCTTTTGGAATAACTATTCATTAAGTTGTGAATTTTCAAAAATAAGAATTATTCATGTCCTTTTAGTATTTTACTTATACATAGGAGTTAATCAATGCCATTATGTACAAATAAAATATGAATGTTTAGGTTATGTTAAGACAACCAATTTGACATCTTATTTGCTCCATTTGCCTTAAGAGAATTCAATATATGATTTTTTATTAAATCGTACAATATTTTCTGCAATTAATGTATTTAATTAATAAGTTCTAAATTAATTATTCAACTTCCTGTATAAATTGTACTAGTTGATAGAACTCTTCAAGATGAATCCACAGAAATTTGAATCAACTCATTTTGTTTAGTTTTCAAATTTTCATGCATTTTACAAAAAATCATTTGAATATTTCAAATAATTTGAATATGCAGAGCGATAATTAGTTCAAAGAAAATTTTAGTCCCGGTTTCATACAACAGCCGGGACTAGTGTCTGCTCACACGCGGAATTTTGTCCGCCAAAAAATACCTTTAGTCACGGTTCGTGTGTGAAGCCCGGACTGAAGGCCGTCGGTATATATCTTGGGGTGTGTAACTGCCCGAGGCACCCACCCCATTCTGCAAATATTTTCCCCCACACAGTGGCGGAGGTCGATGGAGGAGGTGCGCACCAGCAAGCCAAGGAGGAGGCGTGCACCAGTGAGACGCAACCTAGTCTCCATCGTCCCTCCAGCCAATTCCCCGATCCAAACCCAACGCGAGGTAAGGCGGCCCTCTCTCCCTCCCATGCGATCCACACCCTAGGTGCCCCTCGTCACCAGTGGAGGAGGGCCAGGAGCCTCCCCTCTTCCTCTCGACAGCGAGCTAAGCGGCATTGTGCCTCGGTGCCGCCGGTGGAGATGGCCGGTGGAGACGGCCATGGGGGCCTCCCCCTAGTTAGGCCTGCCCTTTGATTTTTTTTAGCGTAATTTGAGTCTAACTGATATTTTTTAAAACTATACCAAGAAAAACAAAATAAAAAATATTTACCCCAACCAAGTGGAGTTTAAGCCGAGCACAATAAAACTATGAAATGATATACATTAAAACTTCTATAAATAATATGATTTTTAAATATTTAGTAGCACTTTTACATTAGTAATATGCCTAATTGCCTACAATTTTTAATTGTGAAATTAATACTTTTATGTCTGGGGAAATATATCAATAATGAAGTCATATGATTCGTGATATTATGTATTATGTAGAAGAAAGAGAGTTTGGTTTTGTTCCCCAAATAAAAATAGTAGAAATGTTTGTCACGAGAAATATTCAATTTAGCTTCTTCAATTTTACTTCCTGATGCTTAGGAGTATGTGTATCTAACCTTGCCGGATTTTAAGAGTCACAAAATGAGTTGGGAACTTTCTAGTGTTTGGGGTATTTTTTGCCCATTTAATTTAGTTTCTTAATAATTAGCTTATGTTTACTATTATCGTTTTATTCCCTAGACAGGATATGTTATCCTTCTGTTGAGTGAAATTGGTATATTATCATTGATAGTTGTGATTATTTTATTCTTATTGCATTTTATGTCTGGACTTGATAAATAGTTTTTAGTAGAATTTTATCTTAACATGTGTAGTTGATTTTAACTCTAAAATTATTAATATATTTCTGATTTTTTTTGCTCGACCCAGACTTGGTGTATGATTAAGAGCTTAGGTAGCATTAATTTCTTGATATTCTACTAGTATGTTAGTGCGTGTTTTATTTCCACTACAAGCATATTAGAGGTAATGTCTGAGTGTAATTTTTCAACATGGTCTCTATAGCATGTGTGTTGGTAACTGGAGATAAACTCATATGATTGAGTGTAATTTTTAAATTATTGAGTGCATGCTTGCTTGTTAGTCTCTAGTTTTAGTAGAAATGCTTCTACATTTTATTGTGTGGTACTAGTACGAATAGTTGTGTTATACCACTTGATGTGCAAGTTACTTGTTGTTTGTTGCATGAGTTGTTTGTTCTTGCTTGCTTTAGGTGTTGAATGTTTGTTTCCTTTTTATTTTTGCGGCGTTAGAATACGAAGAAGAGGATGTTGTTGAGGAAGAATATTGCTACCAGTGTTTGTTTCAAGACCAGGGACGAGGCCAGGACCATGGAAAGACATTCTATTATTTCTTTATACCTTGGTTGTGCCTATAAAATGTTATTATAGTATTTGAGAAGGTAGTTTTGGAGACAAAAGTACAGGTGTGGTTTCTTCCGAGAAATATTCCAGTATAAACCTTGTCATATTCCTTTTCGTATTCTTTTTAAAAGCCAGTTCCTAATTTTATTGATTGTGTTCATTTTTATGTTTTATTGAATGGTTGTTTTTTTCTTATTGAATGCATTCTAATTTATATACTAAATTGTTTTATCTTTCTTCCAAAACATAATAAAAAAAGTTCTAAAACTAATAAATTTTAATTGGTACTTCACAAAATTATGAATACTATATCAAAATGTTCATAAAAATAAATCCTAATTGTTTATAACATTTTCAAACATTTTTAACAACTTTATTTTGACATAATTTTGAAAATTGTTTTCATTCCTTTGCTTTGTGCAGGACATTGACCGTTTGCTCTGCGATCTTCTTCGTCGATCGTAACCTCTGGACAACTTCAGGAGAGAAACTAAAGAGGACGTATTCAACCTTATACACACCAATGAGGGAATTGAGCACAAAGATGACTGATCGCAATTTCTGAACGACTCCGGCGATGGACTTGGCTTGAACCGATAGACGAAAAACAAACAATGATGGCGAATAAAATGTTAGATCCGTAACAAAGTACGGCGAGGTATATTAAGCCTTTGGGTAATCTCTGGATGAATTAATTGATTTGTACATATATATTCTACTACAAAGAAAGGAGGCCCGACCAAAATTTTTAGCGATGCACAAAGGCTGACGATCGATGAAGTCGCTGCAAATGGCGAATCGATTGCTCCCAAATAAGACGCACGCACATTCAAAAATCAATGCGGAGTTCCGGTAAGGGAAACCATCCCGATCACCATTCGAGAATAATAACCCAAAGGGCACTCATGGAGTTAGTTATTTCGACCAAAGATGCAAATTCTTTGGGAACAACTCTTGTCACGTTTGAACCTACCGCAAGGTCTCTCAAACGAGAGCATGTTGAAAGTATGGAAGTGGGCTCTTAAGAAGACGACCGCACAATTTTGTACTTGAAAGAAGATATTATACAATGCCTATATCGTCGAGGGCGCCAAAACACTTGGACTTCACTAAAGGGATAGAGAAGCTAAAAGATCACTACGACAAATTTGTGGAGTATAAGAAGTCGTCCGAAGCTTTGAAAAGGTCATCAATAAATAAGGAAAATGATGTGAAGAAGACATATCACCATAAAATAGGTACAGGTGGTTACAATACTACCGTGCCTAAGTGGGATCAAGCAGAGGCCGGCCTTTTTACTATAGGGGTCACTCCAGTTACATCGAATTGCCCTGACAGGTGCAGGAACTTGTTCTTGGGGTATGCGGGGTTGTTGGATACAGAGAAAGGAGCGAGTATTGCACCTGATGCAATTCAAACAGTCTCCAAAAATCTTGAAACAACATTGAGCAACGTTCAAAATGGAACATTTGTGCCCAATAGTAAGAACGATGAGCTGACAGACACCCCTGGGAATCCTGAGCACAAAGGACATATACAAGGCGAAGAACCTGTTCCATGAAAGGATGTGTTTCTAGAGTGAAAGAATAAACAAGTAGGATGCAAACCAGTTGCAGAAGTTGGAAGGAAAGAATGAGGAGTTGGAACATGTGGTAATCCGGCATAAGGAGCAACTGGAGACAATTAGCCAGCAAAGAGAATCTCCACGGCAACAAGATGCTCTAATTGTTACTACCGTCCCATCCCAATGGAGAAGCAACGTGGGTTCCACTCCAGTTGTGGATGATGCACCGATGGCTCACTACTCCGTGGATGATATGACGGAGAGGACAAATTGTTAGCTAGATATGCCAATGAAGAACATATCCATGAAGGTGGCGCAAACAGTTCCTCAGATAGCAATACAAGAAGTACAATCTGCAGCCCCGCTCGAGCAGCTGGATATTAGTGCATGCAAAGAAATTGCTAGAAGCCTTGGTCTCAGTGTTTCTGAACTCCTACCTGGTGCAAATATCCCCAAATCTGATCTAGCATGTAAATATGTCCCCGAGGAGCCTCTGGTCAGACCTGAGCATGTCCCGCATCTACCAACACGGATGCCAAGATTGCAATCAAGACGCCCTCGATAAAACTCTCGTCAATTGCTATTGTCTGTAAGTGATTTAAGTTCGTTAATTGAAGTCTCTAGCTCAGCTCGTTCATTGCCGGTATATCCTCACTATATCCATTTGTACGCTATTATGCATAATGAAGATTCATGAACACAACCGAGAAAGAATCTATGTCGTTGGGTTCATTGACATAGATGCCATCCATGAGTATACGGTACTAACTAAACAAGAGGAGACAAAGGCTAACTTTCTATAGTTTTTAAAGAAACAAAAGATCAGAACAGAAATAATATTCCCTTACAACTTCAACCGAGTATTATGTCTTGTATACATTCTATTTTGCTTACTCGATGTAAGGTGTAATTGATAAGTTATGCATGCCTGCTTATATAAATGTGCGCAACTTCCAATGAATTATGCTAATAATTAGATTTGACAAGGGAGTAGTTGAAATCATGAACCCATTAGGTAAAGACCAAGAACTATACGACCACATATTTACGCTTCTCCAGAGGTAATTTCAATCCTTATCGAACTATATCAGCCTCTTTCGTTCATTTCCTATTATCAAGTAATTAATAATTCTGTTATTCATTTTATTTTCCGAGCAGTTCTTCGCAACAATTCATCAAGGATATTGCTGGTGAATGGAAACCGGAGATGATTTATAAACCTACCAAGGTAATTAAGTAGTACTAGCTAGGTGCGAGCATCATTTTAATTCTAGTTTTAATACCATTATCATGCTTCATTATTATTTGACTAGCAAACATGCCCGTGCGTTGCAACAGGAGAAAATTTTTGCCAGCCCTTTCCCCAATAATCATGACTCGAGATAATTAAACCCCCTCCGCTCATCACGCCATGGTACCTGCGCTGCTAGTTGGTCTCTATCCCTCCCCACTAACGGTGATCATGGTGTCTACCCAATCACAACGCATCCGAATGTGGTCAATCCCATGGCAACAAGCTCAACCACTACATGGAACTTGTGTAAAACTTATGGTAACAAATATATAGTCTACCGAATATGTCTATGAGAGAAAAGTTGTTTTAGCATTGATCAAGCCATAAAACAAAATCTGATCTACACAACCAAAAGTTCACCCATACATTACTTGAAAGAAATATTGATCTCCTTTCTGACATTTGAAAGAAAGGATAATTAATACGTGTAGCTTACTTTGCCTTTCACCACCACAGGTAATTGATATTCGTCTCTAATAAAAGACAGCCGGCTTGCCAGACAGCTACAATGGTATTAAGGTCTCACACTCGGTTGTTGAGGTGCGCAGCTTCGTCGACAATCAGCAACCCTAGAAGATTCAACTTTTCAGACTTCTTGAGCAATTAGCCAATACCAAAAGAAGATCTATCCATCAGCACACCTTATACAAACTAAAAGTGCTTGAAACTATACAGAGAATGCATTTTGATCTCTAGAGAAGATACAGTTGAATCAGCGTCGAGCTGCACTAATTTGAAAGATTGAAGTTTTTGTGAAGATATGTAAACGCTTGCACACACAGGGATATGGACAGCTTGAACTGCTAGGCTCCTTACATCGTCCTGAGCTTATATGTTGGTACTGGATACTCGGCTGCAAGCCTAAGGGCATCTCCAGTCGTTGCGCCCCCCCCCCCAGGGCCCAAAACGCCGCCGTTTTGGTACCGCCGCGGCGCCAAACGGCCCTAATCTGGAACCTGGGGGGCAGGCTTCCCAGTCGCTGCCCGAGCCCAAGATTCGGCCCACAAAAACGCGATTTGAAAACTAGACGCATTTTATTGAATTTAGACAAAGTTCGTACACTTTCGACGCGAATTTAAACTAGAACGCAAATTTAAACTAAACTAAATCTACTGAAGGCCCAGGCTCTCGGCGATGGCCTGGCTGTAGTCGACGTCGTCGCCGTCGTCGTCGTCGTCGGGGCCGTCGCCGGGGCGCTTGCTCGTCCCCTGTCAGGCGTCGCCGCAACCGGAGTTGCCCCACCTGCTCACGGCGAGGGCTCGCTGGATCTCGTCCTTGTCGTCAGAGTCAGGGTCGAGCACGACGTACGCGGGCTCCTTCGTCGGCGGCGGGGGTGGGACGCGGCGGCAGGCCGCGTTGGCGGCGGCCTCCCGGTCGCGCGCCGCCTTGAGCTGCTCGGCCTCAGCGAGCAGGCGGCGCTGGAGCTCCAGCTCCTCGGCGGTGGTATCCCGTAGACTCCAGTCTGCGGCGAGGCCGCCGGCGAGGGGCTGGACCGTGTTGAGGGAGAGCTGCTCCGCGGCCTTGAGGTCTGGCCACTCCTCGTCGTCGCCGGCGTCCTCGGTCTTCGGGCGGACCACACGTTCGAAGTGTGGCTCGCCAATGCGCAGGGCGCCGCCGCTACGCCTGCGGGCATGTGCGCCGGAGTTGAGGAAGGGGGGAGACAGAGAGGGAGTGGGCGCCGGAGGAGTTCGAGGTGGCCGACAAGGAGGAGGCGCCTGTCCGGCGCGCTTCCCACACCGGGTTCTTGTCACATCCCAATTTTGGAATACATGTTAACACAGTTGTTTTGCTAATTGCTTTACTAATAAACCTTAGTTGTGTTTGTTTGTGGTTGTTTAAGTGCAACTAAACAAACTAATTATATAAACTTGCAAACTTAAAAGGATAGCAAAGCAGTGAACTAAAAATATTCAACATATTGTTCCAGGGATAAAAATATTCAACATATTGTTCCAATGACTTTGGCAATATTTTCTAAAGTAAATATTGATCAAAGAGTTTTCCAAAAACATCTTATTAATCTCATACTTGTTGAATATTATTCCAAGACCCAAATTAAGAAAGATGAAACACTTAATAAATTTCCATAGATGATTATCAGAAAAAGAGGCATTCTTAAATGCTTCACCAAAATATTATCAAATGTTTTTCCAACCTTGGAAGATTAAAAACAATAGTATTAGAGAGCATTTACTTGCTATCTCTAGTCACATAAATATTTTGGCAAAGCATTGCTAAAGAAAAGCCAAGTGCTTTATTAAATAGAAATTCCAATATTTCCAGAAACAGAAAACTAAAACAAGTTACTATTGGAAACTTTCTTAAAATGAGATGAAATTAATACCATTGCTTCCTTATATCAAATAAGGAACACACACAAGAGGAGACCAAAAATTGAATCCATTAAAGTCCTGAAAACATGGTTTTTCTCCACAGCAACAATTGGGATTTTGAACAAGTTTGTTCTACAAACTTTTTCCAAATGCCATTAAATAGATACCACATGCTCTATATCATAAATAAGGATGAAAACCAAAAGGGCACAAGTTTTTGAATTGTTTAAATTTCCAAAAACCCCTGTTTTCTTAACAGCACCTTTTTGAAATTTGAACAAGTTTGTTCTATGAAGTAACTCAAAATGACTTGAATTTTCTACCACATAAGGAACACATTAAATAAGGAATGTGTGCCAAAAATTATCATTTTTGGAAGCTCCTAAGTAGTCAAATAAATTCAATGTCCATTTATGTAAGAATTCAAATTTGAACAACTTTGAATTATCAAGTTTAGGCAAATGAGCCAATTTTCATATATGTTGTGCATCTCAACTAATTAGAATTTTGGGCAAAAGGATTTAAAATTTTGACTTTGTTTTCTTAGGAAAAACATCCATTTTCAGAGAGTACAGGGACCTACTTGTAATTTTTCCAGGGACTTAAATGTTATCCTAGTCACACATGGTCTTCTTCTTCCTGTAGATGACGCAAATGGAGGCATGGGAGCCCATGCTCCATTGCCTTCGAGTAGAAGGCTTCTAGTTGATTAAAAACCCGTCTGTGGTCTCTTACCTGCCCCCTCTCTCTCTTTCCCCCTCGAAGCCCTCTCTCTCTCTGAAAATATCCAACCCGAAACCCTAGCCCGTTTAAGCTCGTCGTCGATTAGGCCGATAGGGACCTCGCCGCCGGCAGCCGTGTGCGCCATCCTCTCCGCCTTGTCGTGGTTGCTCTCGGTGCCAGAAGAATCGAGGTGAAACGACCCATAGTGCCCGCGCCATCCCGTTCCCTTCTCCGACCCCGACGGACTCCGGCGACGGATTCCGGCCGCCACGGACCTCCTCCTCCCTCTCCGACGTTCCCATGGCGTCTAGGGTAAGCAGGGGAGTCCCCCCGACCCTTTTCCCCTCTCCCTCTCCCCCTATTTCTTCGCCGCGCCTTGCTCGCGTCACGGCCGACGTGCGCCACCGTCGCCGCCGCTCTCCGGCGACGTCCCAGGAAACGAGACCTAGCTCATTCGCCTCCCCGCATCGAGGGCTACGTGCGTATACTTTTGAATCGCGAAATGGGGATCGAAATCATCGGATTGTGGCCTCGCCGGAGCCGTCCCGCCGGCGAGTGACGCCGTCCTGGCGTCACGCTCGCGTCAGCGCGTGCTTGACCGCGCGGGAGAGAGGTCAAACCCGCTGGTGGGGCCGCGCTCGCCTGCGTGGCTGCCTGCGTGGCTGGCTGGCCCGCGCGTCAGCGACCTTGGGTGGATCTGCTCGCGGTAAACGTAGATCTGGCCGGCCCAATATGTGGATCTGGCCCGTGTGCAGTTTATTTTTCCATTTCATTTTTACAGAGAAAGTACATGTTTACTTTTGGCTCTAAAATTCTATCTAAAAGATGAATTTGACCAAACCAAAATTCACAGCTGTAAAGAAACAAAATCTAAACCACCTCCAACTTGTAGATCTACTTTTAGATGTATAGTTTTGAAATTAAAAATGATTTGGCAACAGCTACCAGAAACACCAAAATGAGCACCATTTTTATTTTACAACTCAGAATGAAGTGAGGCCAATTGCATTGGAAAGCCCTTGAAATTTTCTAACAGGAGCATTTAACCTCGTTTCCAAATTCATTGTATTTGTGAAATGGCATGCAATTTGGTAAAACACCAGAGAGCACTTTGGTGATTTTTATAAAATTATAAAACATGATTTTTGATGCAAACTCAATTGGATGGTCTTGTATATGTTTAGGGCTATCCAAACCTAGAAGGGTTTAATTTTTAGAGCATCATATAAAATTTGGTGGACAGATCTTTGTTTCACCTGTTTCTGCCATTTTGGCATTTTAGCTAATTAATTGTTGTGATTATATTTTTGTGTTGCAATATTGTTTTCTAGCATGTATAAGTTGTGTGAACTTGTTTTATAAGTATTACTTAGCTATTTTATCATGTTAGAATGTGTGGACTTGAGTTGAGAAGAAATAGGATTTATATTAATATCATATTTTTATCTCTAGTTTATTACTTGCATATAATTTTTGAATGATTAATTTGTGTGCAAGTGATTGAATTGTTGTGTTGAGATATTAGATTCAGTACCATGTTGGTACTTATATTTTGTTAGTATCACCTCTGCTAGATTGCATTTGAGTTGGTATAAAAGCATGAGTAGCTTAATCATTACTATGAGAATGGTTATGGAAAAATTCCCTCATGTGTGGAATTTTGACATAATCATTTGTGGTTTTGTGACCACATATTTTTGGGTTGTATCCATAGGTCCAGTAGCATTTTGATAAGGTTGTTATGAGTACTTGACACCTAAAGTTTTCACATGTGTGAAAACAATAGCATGAGTATCATTACCTTGCTTATTTAGCACCCTGTTATTTTCTGCTAGTATTGTTATTGCACTAGAAGCTTGTTTAGTCTTTTGTTAAATTTTTAGCAAGTGGACCAGAGGCATTGTGACCTCTTAATGCTTTGATATGCTAGTGGAACACCCACTGGTTTCATTGCATTTTTGGTGGAAACATTATTTCCCCCACACTAGATGTGTTTCTTTTATATATGTTTTGAGTAGATCTTTAAATGCTTTTTAGGCTTATTGCTAGATTAATTCTCATGAAACTAGTACCATTTAGGTACTGTTATTTTGGTTATAGAACCTCTAGATACTTGGTGCTTGATTTTGAAATAGGTTTAAAATAGAAATGCTTAAGGACTAGATTTCACACTAGGATATTCATGTATGCTTTTTGTCTTGTTTTCCCTTAGGGAAAAATATGAATTTTTGGTGTGGAAACCAGAGGATGGAATGTCCTTGTGGCATTATTATCTTAGGGTTTTCACCTCTGATAGGTTTCCTCTTAAGTAGCATAAAAGCATGAATAACACTTGGATGACTAGGAATTAATCTCCTCACATGTGTAGCATTTTAAGCATAGTTTTTCCTTGTTTCCTAGCTATGTTTTTTATGTTATTTTGTGGAATCCAGTAGCAATTATGGTACTGGTTAGAGGAGTATTTTGCCTCTGCTAGCTTGCACACTTGTGCATAAAATTAACTAGTGTAGCCTAAACTAGTCTAGTATTTTTCCTAAATTTTCTACTAGTATGAGTAGGAGTTTTTGGGTGCTTGTTTGTTTGTTTTGAGCACTTTTATAAAACCAGAGGCTTATTAACCTCTTGGTGAGCATATTTGATAGTGGAACACCCACTGGTATGTTTGCCTCATGGTGGAAAAATAGGTTTGACTTGTTGTCATGAACCTTTTTCACCACTTGAATATTTTAGCAAATTATATGTGCTAGCCATAGAGATTGCTGGGGGTGTTTTTAGACATAAGAATGTGTTTTATGTGACACCCTACTGTCTAGTAACATGTGCTCTACCCCACTGGTCCATGGTGTTCTTAACTAAAAATCATTGAATTGGCCATACATAAACACTAGGAAAAAAAAGCAGACTTTTCAACTATAGTTTTTATGCCAATTTTTCTTAAGGGAAAAATTGAGAACTTGGGTGGTACTTCTTGATTGCTTGCTGTATGTATTACTTGTAGCCTTGTTTGTCTTGTTTGGTTCTGAATGTGTGTCCTTTATTCTCTTTTTACGACGTTAGAAAACGAAGAGGAAGGAAGTGTCGGGAAGCTCTGTTTCAAGTTCCAGTCACTCCAACAACCAGGGACACAAAGAGATACCAGGCAAGCCATCCTGATGCTTGCTGATACAATACTTATCATTATCTATCATGCATGTTTTACCTCTGAAGTTTTACAAAAACTTGATTATCAAAACTATTTTTGATGTGGAATTTACTACTATACTATATTATAGGTTACTATCATGCCAATAGTTAAACTTGGTAATACCAAGCCCATAGGCCACCATATGGTATTTATTACCATCAAATATACTAGTCCCTAAGTGGACACCCTAAATTGTGATTCTACAAAACAAAGGCTTTACGGAAAACCCCGGAGAAAAGGCGGATCCTTGTTCTCCGGAGGAATGTGGAAGTGGTCATTTTTGAGAAAGTGGTGTTTTCAAAAATGACACATAACCTAGTCTTCGCCGGACAACCTTTACCGTACTGCCACCCTACCCCAACATGGGCAAGGGGCTTAACTTGAAGTTTGTTCTTATTAGTGTGTGCTATCTCACTTGCTATAAGGGGCGTCGTACCCTCGAACCGAATGTCGTCAGTGGAGACATACAAAGTGTGGGATTAATTTTCCCTCCGGTCGCATCAGATGAGGCATCCTGGCTTGGCGGGGAGTAGCTCGGTGCCGGGGATGTGGTAAAACTCAACTGAGAGATAGGCATATTCTAGCTTGAACATAGTGGATGGTTATGATCAGATACCTGATGTTTACATACTGTTGTTACAGTCCGTGATTGTTCACGGGAGGTGTACTGGATCTGGTGGATGTGTACACCTCTGCAGAGTAACTTTTTCGAAGAAGCCGCGTCCTCGGTTATGGACAGTTGAATGGCCATGTAGCTAGCATTGTGTCAATGTTTTCAAAAAGAGTTTTTGAAAGGGAATCTTTGGAAAGGAAGTGTTGAACTTGTGAAGTTCGGAAAAGAATTGAAACTTATACCGTGGAGGTATCGTCGATGATGAAAAGCCAGATGATGTTATACAAAACAAAATGTTTTGCAAAGAAAACATTTTCTACTCTAAGCAAGAATTCTGGAAACTGATTCCAAGAAGTTTTGCAAAGAGAAAATATTCTTTAAACAAAACCTTACAAAAACTCTTGTACATGTGATATCTACAAGAGAAATAAAAATATTATTTTGTTTTCTTCCGAAGTATCTTCTTCAACAAAGATACAGATTAATCTGACTGCAAATGGTGTCATCATATATGCACACCATTGATAGTGAACCCTATTTATAGCCTACCTGTTCCACCATATAAGCATATTTGCATGTTGGTAAGTGATATGATGGATGTCTTGCTGAGTACATTCAAATGTACTCATTATGGTTTCGCCCCTGGTATCTACTTGCCAGACTTTGAGAAGGAGCCTCCGAAGGAGATCTATGAAGAGAAGTACGGAGTTGACGGCTTTGCGAACTAGGATCGTCTCCGGGTCAGCAGCCTGTAGGTTAAGGCGTGACTTGGGCTCAACTACGTTGTGTTTTATTTGTCTTCCGCTGTGTCTGTTAAGTGCCTGCCCTTTTGGCAGTTGTGCTAGACTTGATCATGTGATCATTCGTGTAATACCTTTATGTATTCGTGTAATGGATGATGTATTTCTGTATGCCAACTGTGTATGTTGTTCACGACTGATCTTTCTGGGATCGTGAATGTATGCATACGTAGGGTTTCAGACTGCCGGTCTGGGGTCCTTACAGAGTTGGTATCAGAGCCATCCTGACCTTAGGAGACCTTAGTTAGCATGGACGTCAGATAGGAAAGAAAAGTATTTTTTTGGAGTAAAAACCTATTTACTATCTAAATTATTTTTATCTAAGGGAATTTTAGTATATTTTCCCTCCTTCTGATCTTTTCAAAAGATTCTAAATGCATATCAAGGGCGTCCTTGAACAGTGGTTCGAAGGGCGGGCCTTACAGAGTTAGTATCTCTCTCGGTTAAGAGTTTATTTCTTACTTGTTTGCAACTGCTCCGCTCTGTTTTTGAAACATCTCTCGTCTTTGAAGTTTTCTGTCCAGAAAATAGTTGGAGTTTCAAAAACAGATTGTTGCATATGATTACCTCTCTCAGTTAAAAAGGTTTATCAAAACTTTACTTCTATTTATCTTGTTTTCATACAAAAAACTTTTATACTTGCCGATGTCCCGAGAAGACCAAAATAATTTCCTAGCTCTACAGTGATGATGGTCAGAAGTAGATATAGTTCTTCAGCCACTTCTAGGAATTTTGGATCAGTCTAGTTTGGAGTAATTTAGCGATTGCCCCATGAGTCGCCTTCCCCGACGTAGCTCCAATGGAGTCTTGCTTGTGTGTTATGGCTTGTTTATGTGTGTCCGTAGGACTTTGTGCTATTGTGTGGTGTAGAATTTGGTTCATCTAGGCTTCTATATGTTTGTGGGGTGCTAAAAATTTGCAGATTTGTGCTTGCCCCGCTCTTGTTTTTGAATCGCCTCGTGTTAAATTTTTGCAAGCAAAAATGTTTGTATAGCATTCAAAAACAAGAATTGGTTGCTTAGACTTATGCTTGTTTTCGCTTCATAATGCCAACCGTCGTGAACCACCACCATCTCCCCCACAATTGATGAAAGCACCGTTGTACCTAAAAATAGAGGACCATCAAGCCACACGAACTGATAGCGTTGATACCAGTGATGCACTTCAACAGATAAAGCTCCAACAGCGACAACCCTCAAAGAAGAAAAGGCGTGAATGAACCAACCAATACTGACCAAAACCTCTATGTTTGTGTGTGTGCAAAAGACTCTTTCTACCATGTTGGCTAAATGTTGCACTTATTTATGTTCCCTTTTAGAAGACCAAACTAAAGAGATCCCCTTTTAAAAGTTATATACCTCCCTCCTCTAGGAAAAGGTGCAAAAAGGAGTCTTCACATGCCATGATGCGCAACCCCCTCAGAAAGCCAATCAAAAGAGCACAATTCAATATTCGACGATGACGCTAGTCGTATCTTGTCAGACAAACATGATTAAATAGAAAGCTAACAAGACTAACATGCTTGGTCTAATATTAGGTTGACACCTAACCAAAGCATGCAAACTACTGACAACTCTTTCTAAACCAAGGAATTAAGTGACTTACGACACTTTTTAATCTAGTTGGTAAAAAGGAGAAGTCACGAGAAAATAAGAGGATGAACTATTCGTTTACTAGTCAATAGGATATCATGTGTATCTACTTTGGAAACCAAATCTTGGTAGACATTGTAGGTACTATGAGATTCGAGGTTTAGAAATTAAGTGAACGATGGAATGATTATGATAGATCTAGAAAACATCAGTTTTCCTGTTTTTGTTTCTTTATGTGCTCTGGATTGAAATAAATTTGTGTGTTATTCAATCTTGCTTCCTAACTTATATGGAGTTGTTAGGACTTGTTAATATGTTATTTTCTTACAATGAATCTACCCTAGAAAGTGTGTGCATGATTGAAAACTCGAATAAAAAAATGAATAGCATTTGTTACCTTCTAGTTTATTATTTGGATTGTTGAGTGGGCAAATCCTTATAGATTTGTTGTACCTAGATTTTTGTTATGGTTATGATAGATCCAGTACCATTTTGGTACTGTTATTTATATGTTGTTATCTTCATTAACTTGCATGTGATCTTATAGCAAAGCATGAGTAACCTTTGCTATTTTTCCAGTTTTTATTATTTGGAATTATTGTGAAAAGATAGACCTTTGTGTGAATGCTTTGATAAATTTTGTGCTATGTTTTCTTGAGTCCAGTACCATTTAGGTACTGATATTTTGATGCTTGTACCTATGTTAGCCTGCATGTCTCTTAATAGTAAAGCATGTGTAAGAATTGCTATCAGTATGCACTAGTATTGCTTCACTAGATTAAATAGCATTATATTTTTATCTTGTAGGCAAAGTTTTTCATGAGTAATCAGAGGCTTAGTACCTATTTTGCCTTGGTATTAGTAGGCCATAGCCCACTGGTCCCATTGTATTTTGGCTTGAGGATGAAAATCCCCAACCATTCACCTGTGTGAAAATAGCATGTTTCACTATGTGATTGATTTCTATTTTCCACCATGGAAAATATAATTGTTTCTTTTCACTTATGCAAGTGAGAAGTTTATTTCTTATTTTAAATACTAATATGTTTAGGTGTGATCCTTTTGTTAGCATAATACTCCTTAGGGGTATCATGTTAAGAAATGTTTCACTATCGTGTGCTAAAATTAAATTGTTCGCAAATAAATTAAATTCCTCGTGATTGGTAGATTGTTTGTGAATAATTTTAAATTGAGTGTATGGATTTTTGAAAAGGTTTAGATAACTTTTCATTAATTACATAGCTACTGGTTGTGTGAGTTATACCTTGCTCGTTTGCTAGTAATTGTTTAAGAAAAACATAAATTGCTAGAATTAATTTATGCATGTTTAATAGTTGTATCATGGGATTGTTTTGATGCTTGTGCTTACTAACATGAGTAAGTTTTGTGTACTGTTATTAGGTACATTTATATTAATGACTTGCTTGTTTAAAGTTTAAACATCATGATAGCATTGTTTGCTTCTCTAGAGTGAAACTAGTTTCACCACTAGAAAATGGTGATTTTTGCTCTAGTATTACCCTCTTTTTATTTTATGAGTATATGTGTTGATATAGCATGTTTAGGAAGTTATTACTTCTGTTATAATGCCATGAATTATTTAGCTGCATGTTCTAAGGTTATAGGATATGATTATCTCTTATAGCATGCTGGTGTAGATTTTTCATACTAGTGTGTTATTTGTGTAGTCCTGTTTTTATGCCTATGTAATAGGAGTTTTATCTTGTGTAAAGATGGTGTTTTAGAGTACCTTTATGATTGAATTCATTGGTTTTTAGCTACTGGTTGTTTGCTAATTGTTCATGATTGATGGATTCCAAAACCTCTAATAAACAAATAACCTAGTGAATAAATAGTCTGTTCATCTGTGGTGTTGTTTGCTTGCTTATTGGATTTTGTTTAAATATTTTACCTTAGCATGATTTTATACTAGTGTTATGATTGTGCTTAAGAGCATCTTATGAAACTAAAACATCCCACTAAAAATCATGATCATATTAAGTGATAGTTGCTTGTGGTGAGTAATACCCACTTCCATGGGTATTGCTTTGTCTGTTTGTTTTACCTTAGCAACCTAACCTTTGCACCCACAAGCTATATTTTTAGCTTCTTATATACCTTGTTATGAGAGTGGTACACCATTCCATATGTGTTATGTAAGATGTGGGATATAGCTAGGAACTCATGTAAAAATAATTGACGGTACATTTCCAGGTAGTTCTGCACTAACCTTAATTTTTGTTCAAACTAGGAAACAAAAGTTTTGGACCTAAAACAAGTACTGGTGTACTTCTTTTAAAAATGAATTTGCTAATTTAGGGATGTACCCCACCTCCCAAGAAAAGTCAAAGGGGGGAAGCACCGGCACTCCAACACTAACATTGTGTTTGTTGGCCCTCCCTTAGTCCTCGCTTGTGAATCTCGGGGACGAGATTCTTTTTAAGGGGGGAAGACCTGTCACATCCCAATTTTGGAATACATGTTAACACAGTTGTTTTGCTAATTGCTTTACTAATAAACCTTAGTTGTGTTTGTTTGTGGTTGTTTAAGTGCAACTAAACAAACTAATTATATAAACTTGCAAACTTAAAAGGATAGCAAAGCAGTGAACTAAAAATATTCAACATATTGTTCCAGGGATAAAAATATTCAACATATTGTTCCAATGACTTTGGCAATATTTTCTAAAGTAAATATTTATCAAAGAGTTTTACAAAAACATCTTATGAATCTCATACTTGTTGAATATTATTCCAAGACCCAAATTAAGAAAGATGAAACACTTAATAAATTTCCATAGATGATTATCAGAAAAAGAGGCATTCTTAAATGCTTCACCAAAATTTATCAAATGTTTTTCCAACCTTGGAAGATTAAAAAACAATAGTATTAGAGAGCATTTACTTGCTATCTCTAGTCACATAAATATTTTGGCAAAGCATTGCTAAAGAAAAGCCAAGTGCTTTATTAAATAGAAATTCCAATATTTCCAGAAACAGAAAACTAAAACAAGTTACTATTGTAAACTTTCTTAAAATGAGATGAAATTAATACCATTGCTTCCTTATATCAAATAAGGAACACACACAAGAGGAGACCAAAAATTGAATCCATTAAAGTCCTGAAAACATGGTTTTTCTCCACAGCAACAATTGGGATTTTGAACAAGTTTGTTCTACAAACTTTTTCCAAATGCCATGAAATAGATACCACATGCTCTATATCATAAATAAGGATGAAAACCAAAAGGGCACAAGTTTTTGAATTGTTTAAATTTCCAAAAACCCCTGTTTTCTTAACAGCACCTTTTTGAAATTTGAACAAGTTTGTTCTATGAAGTAACTCAAAATGACTTGAATTTTCTACCACATAAGGAACACATTAAATAAGGAATGTGTGCCAACAATTATCATTTTTGGAAGCTCCTAAGTAGTCAAATAAATTCAATGTCCATTTATGTAAGAATTCAAATTTGAACAACTTTGAATTATCAAGTTTAGGCAAATGAGCCAATTTTCATATATGTTGTGCATCTCAACTAATTAGAATTTTGGGCAAAAGGATTTAAAATTTTGACTTTGTTTTCTTAGGAAAAACATCCATTTTCAGAGAGTACAGGGACCTACTTGTAATTTTTCAGGGACTTAAATGTTATCCTAGTCACACATGGTCTTCTTCTTCCTGTAGATGACGCAAATGGAGGCATGGGAGCCCATGCTCCATTGCCTTCGAGTAGAAGGCTTCTAGTTGATTAAAAACCCGTCTGTGGTCTCTTACCTGCCCCCTCTCTCTCTTTCCCCCTCGAAGCCCTCTCTCTCTGAAAATATCCAACCCGAAACCCTAGCCCGTTTAAGCTCGTCGTCGATTAGGCCGATAGGGACCTCGCCGCCGGCAGCCGTGTGCGCCATCCTCTCCGCCTTGTCGTGGTTGCTCTCGGTGCCAGAAGAATCGAGGTGAAACGACCCATAGTGCCCGCGCCATCCCGTTCCCTTCTCCGACCCCGACGGACTCCGGCGACGGATTCCGGCCGCCACGGACCTCCTCCTCCTCTCCGACGTTCCCATGGCGTCTAGGGTAAGCAGGGAGGAGTCCCGACCTTTTCTCCCCTCTCCCTCTCCCCCTATTTCTTCGCCGCGCCTTGCTCGCGTCACGGCCGACGTGCGCCACCGTCGCCGCCGCTCTCCGGCGACGTCCCAGGAAACGAGACCTAGCTCATTCGCCTCCCCGCATCGAGGGCTACGTGCGTATACTTTTGAATCGCGAAATGGGGATCGAAATCATCGGATTGTGGCCTCGCCGGAGCCGTCCCGCCGGCGAGTGACGCCGTCCTGGCGTCACGCTCGCGTCAGCGCGTGCTTGACCGCGCGGGAGAGAGGTCAAACCCGCTGGTGGGGCCGCGCTCGCCTGCGTGGCTGCCTGCGTGGCTGGCTGGCCCGCGCGTCAGCGACCTTGGGTGGATCTGCTCGCGGTAAACGTAGATCTGGCCGGCCCAATATGTGGATCTGGCCCGTGTGCAGTTTATTTTTCCATTTCATTTTTACAGAGAAAGTACGTGTTTACTTTTGGCTCTAAAATCTCTCCTATCTAAAAGAAAAGTTTGGTTCCTTCAACCGTCCAGCACCGAATCCTGTCGTCAAGCATCCGGTACCCGGTACATCCTTTCGCTCATTCCACGGAAATCACGAGATTAATTACGCCTAATCAATCCCCGTCCGTCCTACTCCCTTTGTCCACGTCTTTCCTCCTTCGCGTCTTATGAAATCACATCTTAGGCTGCAGGTCCCGCGCCGCCACCGGCTGGATGGAACGTCGTCCCCTCGCTCTCCCCACTGGCCGCCGACGATGACCCTGACGTCCTCCTCGCTGAGGTTGCTGCCTTCTCTCCTTCCCCACGCATACCGCCGCCATCACCGCCTCCCCCACACGCAACGGAGGGCATCAAGGAGGACCTCACCGAGCTATCCAAGACAATGACCAGTCAAATCTGGGGCTGCGCCAACTTCCTCGCACCCCTGCCCAGGGAGGCCTCGCCGTCAGCATCGTCCACTGGGTATCAATCCACCACCGCATCGGATTCTAGATCAGAGTATGGGCGGTTATGGAGCCCGAGATCTGCGGGAGGTTCAGGACCGAGATCTCCCTTCCAATTTCGTGGAAGATGGCGAATTGCTGGCACCCGTAGACCTGGATTGACTTAACTCTGCTCTGTGACGAAGGGGAAAATCTGATGGCACACCTCCTGTAATTTCTTCACCCCTCACACCTGGCTATTACTTCTGAATTAAGCACAACATAGTTTTTTTTTCAGCCTGGAGTATAATTTCCGTTGGCCCATATTTTTGTATTTGTATGACTATAGAGGCTTGAGTTTAGGTGCATCGTGCTACTGCTATCTGTGGCTATATCTTTTTTTTTCACGTGTTAATGGTTGATCATTTCTTTCTGTAGTTCTTCTTTTTTAAGTTTTGTTTCTGAAGTTCTGAAGTAGAATCATCTGGTCAACGCCGCAGCCCAGAAGATCGCCGACCTGAGGTCGCCGACCAGCACGCGCGCGAGGTCGCCGGACCTCCACGCGGCCTGCACACGAGCGTCGACCATCGCCGTCATGTCCCCTGCTCGAAGACAGGTACCTGATTCGGCCGCGCAGCAAGCCAGCAACACCAAATACCAGCACGCGGACCCAGCGCCGGAATGGAAGGTGAATTGCTGATATTAGTGTTTCTGAATTTTCTCATTTCTCGGTGAAGAGGAGATTGGATTTGTATTGTGCTCGTTATGATCCCTTACAATTTTGTTCATGAAAATATTTTTTTTAGATTTTACACAGTTCTTCAGTATTGATTTTCCTTTGTGTACTGCTTCACGATTTCAGCTGCTAGAGGAAAGAGTTCAGGCGTAGTTGTCGGAGGATCAATGCAGAACAAGGGAAACTGTGTGACACTGATGTATCAAGATGAATGTGTCAGGTTATTGTCCTTTCCGAAGAATGTATCAAATAGTTTATTTAGTAAAGCGCAATCCTTCTAAAATATCGTTTTTATTTATTGGTCATAGATTTCTGGAGGTATTATTTGTTCGTTCATATAATGGTAATCTTTAACTGATGCACTGGCTTTTTGTCACTAATTCTCAAGTTAGTTTGTTCTGCAGCTCTTCCATCGATCTCCTCCACCAGCCGGACGCCATCCCCTCCTCCAGTTGGTTCAACATAATCCGTGATTAATCGATTCCCAACACGAGGCAGCGGTGCGTACCCAAAGAAACAGTGGTCTACCCAACTAAATTTTGAGGTAAGGAAGAAAGATGTATAATTCCATCTTTTTGTTAGATGTGCACTGTGAATCTATAAGCTGTTGGTGAATGTTGGCTTCTAAAATTTTCTTTCTGGTTGTCATGCATAATATCTTGTACAAATGAATCTTTTCATTGAATATCAGATTTGTATGTATTCTGATATGCCATACTCCGTAACTGCAGACAAACACCTAAGAATTTTTTCTGTTGGTCTGGCATGTTGCATCTTCTGTTGGATCAATTGCATTATGTTTCTTTTTTCTTTGCATGAAAACCTCTTACATTTATGTCTTTGTAAGCCACTCGACCTTTATGAACGTTGGATGTTAAACCATTAATCAGAAGACACCTAGATATGATTCGTAATTCTGAAGTTCCATCTTATGGTAAATAATAATACATGTTAAATAGATAACAGAATACAAGGAAGCATTGGTACAAATTTTCTTATAATGTACTTCTCTTGATCCTTTCTTGGTAGTCCGTACCCACTCTTTCAATCCTCTCGAGTTGCTGCAGCTGCTGTCTTCTCAGCTAGAACACCTAAAACTAGCTTGCTAGAAAAAGTTAAGCAGCTTGCTTGATTCTCCTGGACGTGAACCACGCTAGCTATTGGGTTGCTGCTGGAGGGCTCAATCCTCTCGAGTTGCTGCTGCTGTCTTCGTTGAAGCCTCAATTTGCTCATTCGTGGAGCAGCTCCACCATTGAGATGGTCCAGGCCAATGTCCTCATGCAGGGGCTCTCCGCCGCCCATGTCTTGGGAGCTCCGGTCCAGTCTCGTCGGCAAGTCGGGATCATCTATCATCTCACCCGGGACAGATATGTCTAACCTGTGAGAAAACACATTCATGATTTGTGGGTTTGTGCAATTGATTGTTAAAGTGATGTGGTATTTTGAGAGGAGTGTAGAGCTTCCTTTACATATTCCTGATTTGGTTCTTCGATTCACCCATTGCAACTACTGATTACTTATACGAACCATGTTTTAAGATAGAAGAGGAATTAAACAGCAGGTGCACATTATTCAGTATGACTCCTTATTTTATGATATGAAAGCGTTGCAAGTTTCTCATTTATTGCTTGACTGGAATAATCATAATGTGGAGGACTCTAATTTTTTGTTAAAATAACGTGTATAGTTTGCTTAGGACCGAATATCACTTATCCACTCAATTATAAGAAGGCATAATCTGTAGTATTTATACAAAATTCTTGGTTCCTCCAAATATTATTTTCTCCCTGTATCTTGCTTTATTTACATATCTTGCTTTTTCTTCTAAAGAATAGATTCACAATAGAGTTTTTCCTCGTGAAGATTCTTGCCTACACTGATTACATGTGCAAAAGAACTATGGATTATTTCTGGCTGCAGAAAAAATGTCATGTTAAATAAACTGTAGGCATTGTGGTTCGTTCTCTGTATTGTGAGCTGGCAACGAAAAACAGGAGAACCATTCGGGATAATTATGTAGAGAAAAAAATTTATTGGTTAAACTGTAGTTTGTTGAAAAGTGATTCAAGAACGAATTTGCATGTGTGTCCAGGGCCACCTACATCCACGCTCAGTGATGTGACATCGAGTCTTCGCCATCGGTGATGCCACATCGAAACTTCGCGGCACGGCAAGTGTTGTGGTAAGGAAGAACAAAGCCTGCCATAATCCGATTTCGTCCAGCCCTGTTTCATGAGATTTGTCATATATCTGAACTCCGATTGTTCGTAGCTAAAATTGAAATGCTCCTATATAGAGGTTAATTTTCTTTATAGGTGGTGAATGAAATTACCATGGCCAAATCGCCTACTTGATTTTCAACATCGTCTACACCATCTTGCAAGTTGTTTGGTGAAGGACAGACAAGGACCGCAAAGAAGCAAGAAAGCGGATTATCGCCGTATGAATAGAAACCCGTTACATATTTTTTCCTAATCCGTGGCAACGCACGGGCATTTAGCTAGTGCTATCTAAAAGATGAATTTGACCAAACCAAAATTCACAGCTGTAAAGAAACAAAATCTAAACCACCTCCAACTTGTAGATCTACTTTTGGATGTATAGTTTTGAAATTAAAAATGATTTGGCAACAGCTACCAGAAACACCAAAATGAGCACCATTTTTATTTTACAACTCAGAATGAAGTGAGGCCAATTGCATTGGAAAGCCCTTGAAATTTTCTAACAGGATCATTTAACCTCGTTTCCAAATTCATTGTATTTTTGAAATGGCATGCAATTTGGTAAAACACCAGAGAGCACTTTGGTGATTTTTATAAAATTATAAAACATGATTTTTGATGCAAACTCAATTGGATGGTCTTGTATATGTTTAGGGATATCCAAACCTAGAAGGGTTTAATTTTTAGAGCATCATATAAAATTTGGTGGACAGATCTTTGTTTCACCTGTTTCTGCCATTTTGGCATTTTAGCTAATTAATTGTTGTGATTATATTTTTGTGTTGCAATATTGTTTTCTAGCATGTATAAGTTGTGTGAACTTGTTTTATAAGTATTACTTAGCTATTTTATCATGTTAGAATGTGTGGACTTGAGTTGAGAAGAAATAGGATTTATATTAATATCATATTTTTATCTCTAGTTTATTACTTGCATATAATTTTTGAATGATTAATTTGTGTGCAAGTGATTGAATTGTTGTGTTGAGATATTAGATTCAGTACCATGTTGGTACTTATATTTTGTTAGTATCACCTCTGCTAGATTGCATTTGAGTTGGTATAAAAGCATGAGTAGCTTAATCATTACTATGAGAATGGTTATGGAAAAATTCCCTCATGTGTGGAATTTTGACATAATCATTTGTGGTTTTGTGACCACATATTTTTGGGTTGTATCCATAGGTCCAGTAGCATTTTGATAAGGTTGTTATGAGTACTTGACACCTAAAGTTTTCACATGTGTGAAAACAATAGCATGAGTATCATTACCTTGCTTATTTTAGCACCCTGTTATTTTCTGCTAGTATTGTTATTGCACTAGAAGCTTGTTTAGTCTTTTGTTAAATTTTTAGCAAGTGGACCAGAGGCATTGTGACCTCTTAATGCTTTGATATGCTAGTGGAACACCCACTGGTTTCATTGCATTTTTGGTGGAAACATTATTTCCCCCACACTAGATGTGTTTCTTTATATATGTTTTGAGTAGATCTTTAAATGCTTTTTAGGCTTATTGCTAGATTAATTCTCATGAAACTAGTACCATTTAGGTACTGTTATTTTGGTTATAGAACCTCTAGATACTTGGTGCTTGCTTTTGAAATAGGTTTAAAATAGAAATGCTTAAGGACTAGATTTCACACTAGGATATTCATGTATGCTTTTTGTCTTGTTTTCCCTTAGGGAAAAATATGAATTTTTGGTGTGGAAACCAGAGGATGGAATGTCCTTGTGGCATTATTATCTTAGGGTTTTCACCTCTGATAGGTTTCCTCTTAAGTAGCATAAAAGCATGAATAACACTTGGATGACTAGGAATTAATCTCCTCACATGTGTAGCATTTTAAGCATAGTTTTTCCTTGTTTCCTAGCTATGTTTTTTATGTTATTTTGTGGAATCCAGTAGCAATTATGGTACTGGTTAGATGAGTATTTTGCCTCTGCTAGCTTGCACACTTGTGCATAAAATTAACTAGTGTAGCCTAAACTAGTCTAGTATTTTTCCTAAATTTTCTACTAGTATGAGTAGGAGTTTTTGGGTGCTTGTTTGTTTGTTTTGAGCACTTTTATAAAAGTGACCAGAGGCTTATTAACCTCTTGGTGAGCATATTTGCTAGTGGAACACCCACTGGTATGTTTGCCTCATGGTGGAAAAATAGGTTTGACTTGTTGTCATGAACCTTTTTCACCACTTGAATATTTTAGCAAATTATATGTGCTAGCCATAGAGATTGCTGGGGAGTTTTTAGACATAAGAATGTGTTTTATGTGACACCCTACTGTCTAGTAACATGTGCTCTACCCCACTGGTCCATGGTGTTCTTAACTAAAAATCATTGAATTGGCCATACATAAACACTAGGAAAAAAAAGCAGACTTTTCAACTATAGTTTTTATGCCAATTTTTCTTAAGGGAAAAATTGAGAACTTGGGTGGTACTTCTTGATTGCTTGCTGTATGTATTACTTGTAGCCTTGTTTGTCTTGTTTGGTTCTGAATGTGTGTCCTTTATTCTCTTTTTACGACGTTAGAAAACGAAGAGGAAGGAAGTGTCGGGAAGCTCTGTTTCAAGTTCCAGTCACTCCAACAACCAGGGACACAAAGAGATACCAGGCAAGCCATCCTGATGCTTGCTGATACAATACTTATCATTATCTATCATGCATGTTTTACCTCTGAAGTTTTACAAAAACTTGATTATCAAAACTATTTTTGATGTGGAATTTACTACTATACTATATTATAGGTTACTATCATGCCAATAGTTAAACTTGGTAATACCAAGCCCATAGGCCACCATATGGTATTTATTACCATCAAATATACTAGTCCCTAAGTGGACACCCTAAAATTGTGATTCTACAAAACAAAGGCTTTACGGAAAACCCGGAGAAAAGGCGGATCCTTGTTCTCCGGAGGAATGTGGAAGTGGTCATTTTTGAGAAAGTGGTGTTTTCAAAAATGACACATAACCTAGTCTTCGCCGGACAACCTTTACCGTACTGCCACCCTACCCCAACATGGGCAAGGGGCTTAACTTGAAGTTTGTTCTTATTAGTGTGTGCTATCTCACTTGCTATAAGGGGCGTCGTACCCTCGAACCGAATGTCGTCAGTGGAGACATACAAAGTGTGGGATTAATTTTCCCTCCGGTCGCATCAGATGAGGCATCCTGGCTTGGCGGGGAGTAGCTCGGTGCCGGGGATGTGGTAAAACTCAACTGAGAGATAGGCATATTCTAGCTTGAACATAGTGGATGGTTATGATCAGATACCTGATGTTTACATACTGTTGTTACAGTCCGTGATTGTTCACGGGAGGTGTACTGGATCTGGTGGATGTGTACACCTCTGCAGAGTACAACTTTTTCGCAGAAGCCGCGTCCTCGGTTATGGCCAGTTGAATGGCCATGTAGCTAGCATTGTGTCAATGTTTTCAAAAAGAGTTTTTGAAAGGGAATCTTTGGAAAGGAAGTGTTGAACTTGTGAAGTTCGGAAAAGAATTGAAACTTATACCGTGGAGGTATCGTCGATGATGAAAAGCCAGATGATGTTATACAAAACAAAATGTTTTGCAAAGAAAACATTTTCTACTCTAAGCAAGAATTCTGGAAACTGATTCCAAGAAGTTTTGCAAAGAGAAAATATTCTTTAAACAAAACCTTACAAAAACTCTTGTACATGTGATATCTACAAGAGAAATAAAACTATATTATTTTGTTTTCTTCCGAAGTATCTTCTTCAACAAAGATACAGATTAATCTGACTGCAACTATGGTGTCATCATATATGCACACCATTGATAGTGAACCCTATTTATAGCCTACCTGTTCCACCATATAAGCATATTTGCATGTTGGTAAGTGATATGATGGATGTCTTGCTGAGTACATTCAAATGTACTCATTATGGTTTCGCCCCTGGTATCTACTTGCCAGACTTTGAGAAGGAGCCTCCGAAGGAGATCTATGAAGAGAAGTACGGAGTTGACGGCTTTGCGAACTAGGATCGTCTCCGGGTCAGCAGCCTGTAGGTTAAGGCGTGACTTGGGCTCAACTACGTTGTGTTTTATTTGTCTTCCGCTGTGTCTGTTAAGTGCCTGCCCTTTTGGCAGTTGTGCTAGACTTGATCATGTGATCATTCGTGTAATACCTTTATGTATTCGTGTAATGGATGATGTATTTCTGTATGCCAACTGTGTATGTTGTTCACGACTGATCTTTCTGGGATCGTGAATGTATGCATACGTAGGGTTTCAGACTGCCGGTCTGGGGTCCTTACAGTTCTGCCTGGGTGGCATCTCCAAGCGCGGCTCGTTGCCGGCGTGGTGAGCTGCTGCCACCAGAATTCGTCGAACCCTTCCTCCGGCAGGCGGTCGGGCACCTCCATGCCGGCGCGCACCTCGCGGATTGCACGCCGGAACTCCGCGTCCGTGCTCGGGAGCGGAGGCACGGGCACCCCGCCCGTGCTGAGGGCCCAGCGCGGCTGCCCCGCGCCAGAGCTCGGGAGGCGGCTGTCCGGCGGGCACGGGTAGCCCGCGCGGTACAGCCACATCGCCTCGCTCTGGCGTAGGTGGCGGCGGGGGAAGCCGTTCGCTGCGGCGTCGTCCTTGTAGCTCGCCATTGTTCTGCGTGGAGGAAAGAGAGCACGGGGGAGAGGAGAGAGCCGAGGGAAGGAGAGGAGCGAGGTGGAAGAATGGCGAGCGCGGCGAGCGGCGGGAGATTTTATAGGCTGCCGGGCATTTACTGCGGCGCGTCCTCTCGCTGCCGCCCGCCACGCCATTACGCCGGCAGCCTTTGAACGGGCGCATGCACTGGGCCGCCGCCACGCCATAAACGCCGACAGCCTTTGACCGACGCGCGCGCCGAGAAGATGATTACGGGGCGGTTCTGTTCCCGCGCTTTTTCGTCGCGTCACTGACAGAGCTGGCCCGCGCGTGCTGCCGCGCAGTTTCGCCCCCCCCCCCCAGGCCGAACCCAGCGGGCTGGGTTTGGCCTATGTGCCGCGGCGCGAAATAGCGCCGAAACGGCGCTATTTGGCCTCCTGGGGGGGCCGAGTGGTGAGGAAACGGCGCTATTCGCCGCTTCCGGCACGAAAAAGCCCGCTTGGGGGGGCTCTGGGGGGCGACTGGAGATGCCCTAACCGCTGCAGCTCAATGACCCGCCAGGAGACACAGCCGAATCGGCAATGGTGACAATGTAGATTCCGAACCATCAAGGCGACAGCCGAGAGAGGTTGTCAAACGACACTTGTCCTTGTCGACACAATGCCGACATTCAGAACAATGATTGTCGCTGCGGCGTTCTGCGGCCTACTTCCTCACCTGGGAAGGACACGCATATGCATGCTCGTGCAGGAATTGCGGGGATTTTTTCTTGAGCAGGACATAGCTCCAATTGGAGGGTTCCATTTTCACTGATGCGTTAGGTCTAGTTCCAACCGGAGAGTGTCCATGTGTAATACCAAATTTGTATATATATGCACGCTTGTAAGAGATACTAGTAAACGTGCACGTGCCAAGCACGTCTCATCTATTGCAAGTACACACTACACTTAATATGCCATATTTTCTATATTATGCACATATGTGTACTCAAATATTGCCTCTACACTTTTTGAAAATGTCTTATTTATTTGTTTAAAACAAATAACAAACAAAATATTTTAATCCACTGCAAATATAAACCTCACATAATGAAATGAATTTACATGGCATACTGAAAAAAAAAATCAACAACCATAGCATAAGCACGACACTTGCATTGTAATCAAATAGTACAAAAGAGAAGGACTCTTTTATTTTTCCATATATAAAAAATATCACAGTACGCTGCAAGGAATAAAATACTCTGACGCGTCATTTCCGAAAAAAAATTGAGACTTCTGCACCACTAGACAAAGTTGCAGAGCAGTGCACACAACCCTCCATGCTCCTTGGCGTTGGATAGAATCCGGAAAGCTAAAACCCGGAAATGACAAGTGCACACTACGTCTAATAAACGTGCACTTGCCAAGCATCTGGAAAGCTAAAACCCGGATATTATATTATATGCATGCATCAACGTTGACAGTATGAAGTAGCTTAGAATATATACACGAATTTTTATTTTGAAATGCGTAAGAATTAAATGAAAAATATAAAACCCTAGACTCATGGGATCTTTAGTCCCGGTCGGTGGCCCTCCAGCCGCGCTCTGAACGGAGGACACGTGGAGCCCTTTATTCCCGGTTGGTGTTACAAACCGGGACTAAACGTCCTCCAGCCCGAGCTCTCAGTAGTGCCATGTAGAAGGGCCTTGAGTCCCAGTTTATGGCAGTCCGCGACTAAAGGGGGGGGGGGGGGGCTTTAGTCATGATTGAGCAGTACCGGTTGGAAAACCAGAACTAGAGGCCTTTGCCAACAGGGACTAAAGCCCGTTTTCCACTAGTGTAGTAATGATCTCCTCGACTCACCCTCCTCACCCACTATTTGTGCTGGTGACAGTTTGAATGGGGGATGGGTTTGTGATTGTGCCCATTGTTCCAGTAAAAATAATTGTCTGTAATTTTAGTACTCAGTTTTTTAACTGATTATTGTCGATGGGCCATTACATCGTCGGCCTCTAACTGCCAGTTGTTTATATCGATCGACGAAATGGTTGGACTAGCGCGGGGTATCGACGTGCAAGTTTTTTCTAGTTCTTTCTAAAGGGACACAATATTTGTTTTACCATACTTTGACCATGGAAAACACCACTTAAACATTAATTTCTTATATTGTCATTTTACTAGTAACTTTAATAGATGCACCTTCTTGGCAAGAGTAATTTGAGTGGTCATACATATGAAACAAACATTGTATGAGAAATTTGTCACTGTTTTACTGAAACCTACTCGCGACAACACCATCGGTAAAACACACACATGAGAAAGTCTAGGTACCATATTTCTTGCCACAAAAATCTATAAAAGGAATCTCATGAATTTGACCTACGAACGGCTCAACCATCGGTACCAAATCTTCATATGGTAATAAGAGTCTAATTTAAGTGACTAGTGCATTTCGTAACAAAAAAAAAACT
Source organism: Alopecurus myosuroides (assembly GCA_028641055.1). Classification (NCBI taxonomy): domain Eukaryota; kingdom Viridiplantae; phylum Streptophyta; class Magnoliopsida; order Poales; family Poaceae; genus Alopecurus; species Alopecurus myosuroides. The sequence goes on from CM054057.1 coordinate 671,457,441, forward strand.
ATATAACTCAGAGGTTAGACCTCGCCAACTCGTATAAAACATCGATATAGTGGTTTCTGAAATTTTAAAATTAGTTTTAAACCGTAAATAATTCATAAAATTGAGAAACAAGAAATCGACAAAAAATGAAAAATTTACGAAATGCTCTTCTTCTATATCCATGTCAATATTGAATTTGGTATGTATTTCTTTATGATATGATTTTTTGTATTCATTTGAGATTTCTTTTCCACTATCATCCTTACTTGGAAGGACAAATCTACTTTTTTGTGCTTCAGTGACTAAGGGGGGAGGGGACCGTAAATAGGAGCTCTGACGGGATAAAGTAAACCACATGTATAACTTGCTCACATATCAAGTACGTAGTAATGAGGATAAAGAAGCATTAACCAAGTTTAGATAAGTATGTATTAATACATAGAAAAATTGGAAAGCATTTATGGGAGGGAATTATACCATGCCTATGTAAAAAATTGGCATTCATATACTACGAAACTATAGAAGGAAATAAATCAATTCACTCCACGTATTTGCCTCCACATTAATATGCAAGGCTACTTATCTTCCCTCTACATAAACACCATCAATCATGGAAAGACCATGACTTCGGCATAATTACCAAAGAAAACTAGAAGAACAAGAACATCTAAGTAGCTCACATGGCAGGTATCAGGACCTACACACGAGCCTTGTGCTTCGTAGCTTTTGTAGCCATGGCCACCACTTTGTTATCAGTTCATGCGACAGAGAGATACATAGGTCTTGTCATCTTCATTCATTCCCGACTTTTCTCATTCGTTCATGATCTTTGCACCCGTGTTTGGATACAAAAACAAATCTTAACCTTGTGAGTTCTATATATTGATCGAGATCTCTCTATTTTTCTGTATGCATAGGTACATCTGACATGTGTGACTCTGCGGACTATTGTGTGCCCCCAAAACGATATACTGGAGGCATTGCTACATGCAAGGATTACTGCGTTAGCCGAGGTTATGACATGGATAAGAGCGGTTGCGATGCAGGAAGTAGTAGCGATTGCTGCTGCAGAAATAAATAAGAAACGCCATGGACATTATTTATGCTATGTATGTGCTAGAAACATATCGCCTTGAAGGTGAATGAATAATTTTTCCGTGCGGACCTAGATTCGTTTGGTGCAAAACAACCGATAAATTAGTGTTGACTGTCGATTTAGTATATTTTTTCTATTGCGCGCCTAAAAAATCGTTTGATCTCAAAATAAATCATGATTACCATGGGAAATAATGAGACGAAATAACTAGCGGGAAGGTAAACTATCTCAAAACTACAGCGCATATAGTAAAAGATCCATGTTCATAATCAGTTACGATAATATATATATGTATATAGGTAATTAACATATATATATATATATATATATATATATATATATATATATATATGCGAGCTATTCTACAATCGGGTGTTGAATAGTGCTCTACAACTAATTCTGAACTTCTCACAGAAGAACACAGAACGGCCCCGCTGTAGGCAGTTTCGTGCGGTAATTTTAACGTTACTTTTTAACCATTTATCAGAATTGAGCAAATAATAAACCATTGAAATGCTAGTGAAATCCCGCATTTTTTCTTGTCTCACGTAGGTCTTTAAATTCGTAACCATTTTTAAACAATTTTGAAAATACTCAAATCTGCAAAAACTGATGTGAACGTATTTTTTGGATATTTTTTAACCATTTATTACAACTGAGAAAATGATATACCGTCGGAAAGCTAGTGAAATTACGCATGTTTTTTATTTTGCCACTTTTTTAATTCGTTACGGTTATTTTTTATTTCTAAAAAACATGGTCAACAAAATGTCAGAGAGAATGTATTTTTTAAATATTTTCTCAACCGTAAATCGGAATGATTCAAATGGTATGCCGTTGAAAAGCTGTTAAAATTCGACAACCTTTTCACTTCTACAATTTTCTTTAACTACTGGCGATTTAATTCAATTTCAAAAATATACTAATCTGTAACGTAGTATAAAAAATAGAGTATTGAACTTCACTCGACACACATATGAACTTCCAGGTATACTTATGTGAACATATCCAACAAGGTGGCGGCTGGATTTGCTTTACATTCTTAACCTGGAGTTACAACATCCTACCATGGCTATCCGATTCTAGATGGCTATGCTTGTGTCGCAGTAGATGAAGTCATGACAGGATATGAGACACTGGAGCTTAACTATCCTGCAGGTGAAGGGGAGAAGATGCTAGGAGAAGTCACGCATGATTTCATTCTATGGAGAAAGGAACACATCGTGTTTGCAGACTCGACGATAAGGCCACCGGCTCCTCCTCCGAGTAGCAATTGATCTCTAAGTCCTCGACCAGTCAACGAGATAGACACCAGCGCAAGTCCATATGGATCTCCGCCGGATCAGCCGAATCTGCCCACTAAGCAGTCCTAGGGAGTAAAGAGAAAGAACACTACTCCACCGACTACTAGTCGGAAGAAAGTTATACATAAGAAAAAGAAGGAGCCTCCTGCCAAGTTACCATACGAAATGGATGATGAGGAAACCAGCACGGTCTTGGATGCCAATGTGAAACGCCAGTTAGCACCGAGACAACTCCCGCCAAAGGAGATAATACCTAACAAAACCGTTCAATACTTTGTGGGGATGTATGACCAACTACCAGCACATGTGGCTAATACTCCATCAGACTATAAGCGCTGTTTTCGGAAGACATATAAAAAACAAATGCAACAGACGAGAAGCAACAATACAAGCAGGATAATTGTTCCCTAGCTGGGAACACAGGAAGTACAATCGCCCCCTACCCGCTCAAGGTGGAAACAACGGTTCCCCAGCTGGGAACACATAAAGAAAAATCGACCCTCGCTCAAGGTGGGAAAACAGTTTCCCAAATGGGAACACATAAAGTAAAATCGACCTCCTCCCCCCCTCTCAACATGGGGTAAACAGTTCCCCAAATCGCAATACAGGAAGTACAATCTGCAGCCTCGCTCGATCAACTGGATATTAGTGCATGCAAATAAATTGCTAGAAGCCTTGGTCTCAGTTTTTCTGAAGTCCTACCTGGTTCAGTATCCCCAAAGATGATCTAGCATGAAAATATGTCCCCGAGGAGCCTCTGGTCAGACCTGAGCATGTCCTGCATCTGCCAACACGGATGCCAAGATTACATTAGTGGTACATGGAAGTCATAAAGAAAGAGAAAATGTAGCTCTTGGTGAAAATTAATCTATAATATTACTTCATTAAAATCCAGGAGATATCTATTGAGGTTGCAGAATTCTTTTAGCTATTCAATCAAGACGCCCTCGACAAAACTCTCGTCAGTTGCTATCGTCTGTAAGTGATTTAAGTTCGTTAATTGAAGTCTCTAGCTCAGCTCGTTCATTGCCGGTATATCCACACTTTATCCATTTGTACGCTATTATGCATAATGAAGATTCATGAACACAACCGAGAAATAATCTATGTCATTGGGTTCATTGACATATATGCCATCCATGAGTATACGGTACTGACTAAACAAGAGGAGACAAAGGCTAACTTTCTATAGATTTTAAAGAAACAAAAGATCAGAACAGAAATAATATTCCCTTACAACTTCAACCGAGTATTATGTCTTGTATACATTCTATTTTGCTTACTCGATGTAAGGTGTAATTGATGAGTTATGCATGCCTGCTTACATAAATGTGCGCAACTTCCAATGAATTATGCTAATAATTAGATTTGACAACACTACTAGGGAAAAGGCTACCGCAGGCGAACCAAATTAGGCTACCGCAGGCGAATATGTGTTCGCCTGGGACCATATCGCCAGCGGTAATGACTTACCGCAGGCGAACAGCAAAATGCGCCTGGGGTAGCTTGACATACCCCAGGCGAACGTGCCCTGTGCGCCTGGGGTAAGCCTTTTACCTGAGGCGAACAGGCAATGTGCGCCTGGGGTACATATTCGCCTGGGGTACGATTTCTTATTCTCCTGGGGTATGGTTTTGCTGTGTCAAAAATAAAAGAAACGAAAATAACAGAATTACAGCAAATTGACAGTAATAAATATGAAAATGACAGCAAAATAACAGAAATATTCTCGATCATCACCAAATAGTCTCGATCATCACCAAATAGTCCCGAAGCGAATAGTTTAGTTACAAGCATAGTTCAAACACTAGGAGTATAGTCCAAACAAATCGATAGTTTAGTTATCTAGACAAGCAAAACAACAAGTAGCATCAACACTAGGAGTATAAGCACGGCGATGGCGAAGGTGTTCATCCGGGCCCTCGTCTTCTCCGTGTTCTCTCTCGCTAGGTAAGTGGCGTATCGAGCTTCCGCCTCCACCATGGCATTGGTCCCAGTCGTCGTAGACTCCGGGAACCCTACCGACATACACAACATTACCATGTCATCTGTGCATAGGACAAAAATACGAGTTTAGCATCGAAAGTGACAATAGACCGCAAATAACTATCAAAAAATAGAAGCATCAAGGTTTACGAATAAAACACGACAAATAAAGGTCTAAAAGTTATATGATGCAAGTGTATACTAACATTTTGTCAATCCTATAGTCTCGGCGGGAACGGACGAACGCCTTGTAGCGTGTTGAATGTCCGGGTGTCACGTTGCTCTCGTAGGTGTGCTTCTATGTCACGGTTGCTCGGTGGTGCGTGGCCGTGGAAGAACAAGCCACCCCGAGTGATGACATCCGACGAGAGTATCGTGCAGATCCTCCGCTGGATGCGACGGAACTCAGCCCACACATATTCATCGGGGGTGTTGGCCATCTTTGTGGTCAGCTCTCGGAGATCACTTGGTAGATGGGCCTGTTGGGCATCCTTTAAGTACTCCCTCATCTGAAAGATGACATACGAAGCTTCCAACTCAGATTCTTGCTCCGATTGCTTGAGGCAGGGGAAGTTTGTTACGTGGGTGCACACGTAGGCGCCTCGGACTATTTTCTCCTTTTTTTAGGGGCTTGCCTAAATCGGCGGCGAAGCCGTTGAGGGCACTATTAAGAACAACTCTTATGTCGGTGTAGTCCTTCTGCACCGCCCTACCCGCATCGAGATAAGTGCATTGTGACCAATGTGGTTCCATGACGATGAGTACGCATCCTCCGTTTCTGCGCAGAACATTTCGAACAAGCCATCAATATCATCAATCGGAATACTAAGGAGATTCTAGAAAGAATGTAACGACGTGAAGCGGAGAGGACTACTTACTTGGGAAAGTATGGCATGAGAATGGCGTTCTTATCCTTGTTATCTATCAAAAAACCCGTTATGTAAGTCGTGATAAGAACTCGGTCCGCATGTGACCGCAAGTAGTCCTCATTCATGTAGTAGGGGTCCATAATCGCGATGTGCGGGGTATTCTCCATGACCATATCGTGCGCCATGCTGAGCGATACCAGGCGGACAATGCTTCGGTCGAGCTTACCCAAGTGGAAGACCCTGAATATGTCTTCGTATCTGATGAAGAACACCTCTGCGGGATTTGAATCCACAAAGCCCACGGATCGGGGCACCTTGACCACGTATAGCGGGTAGGAGGGATGTTTCTCACGTAAAAGTTCATTCTCTTTGAACAAAATCCCGTCGTGGATGGTCCTCATGTCACCACCCATGACAGCGACAACCTCTGGCGGCAGCATCGGCTCACCTATCTCATGCACCTTCCTCCACAGGACGGCGGGCGGCAAACGGTCCAGGACTCGGGCGGCCGCTGGCTGGCTACTAGAGGAGGCACCACTTTTCTTCTTCTTGGCTACCGTCCTCTTCCGATTCTTCTTCGGCCTCAAGCAGATGGGAGTGCCGCTTTGTTTTACCGCCTCCGCGGCCGTAGCACGGAGTGTATTCGGGGTAACCAGCGTAGGCTGTGGAGCCGTAAAGGCCGTTTGCTCCTCGGGAGTTTCTTGGGAATAGGTTAGCTTCTTCTGGATATACGGTTTTCTGGTGGGTAACTCAGAAGAACCGCCCTCTCCGCCATCTACCTTCTTCTGGATATCAAGAGTTCTGGCGGGTAACTTCGGAGGAACCGGCTTCTCGCCATCCAACTGATTTATGAAATCGTCAATGGGAGCAAGTTCAATATCCATGTAGTCGTCATGGGTCTCATGCTCGTGATGTTGCTCGTCATTGGACGTCTCGTGCTCGGGAGGAGGAGGATCCACCGGAGGTGGAGAGAGGACATTGCCATGTTGGACCTTGTCTTGTTGGCTTGCCGCGGGCGCAACCGGTGTAGTGGTGACAGTCATGGCTTGGCTTGGCGCCGACCCTGACGTCGTGTTCAACCGAATAAGGGCTTTCGGCCATAGCAAGATTTGATTGTCCAGTTGGCCGAGATTCAGCTCGCTGTCGGCATCGGCGGGTTGATTAGGAGGATACAAGTTCTCGAATCCCGGTAGCACCAGATTGACGCGAACCCGAAGCTCGTTGGCCGGTATATCTCTGCAGTGGTACTTGCGGGATAGTGGCTGCAAGATGCTCCCCTTTGCAACATCCTTCAACTCGCTGCCCACTTTTAGCAGGAAGGTGCATCCCGTCGCGTCAGCCTGCGATAACATGCATGGATAGGTCAGAGAGTAGGGTTATATTGAACTGGCTACAGCTTGAGACGGTCAATAATTTACCGTGAGGGCATTGAGCTCGGCTAACGTCGACGGACCACAGGTGATGGTGGGCTCGTCGAGCAACGGGGTGGTGGCCGCGCCGGACACGGCCGACGGTCCATCGGGGGCAGGCGCGTCGGGCACGGCCGACGGTCCATCGGGGGCAGGCGCGTCGGGCACGGCGGGGGCGACAGGCACGACCGACGTCGACGGACCACCAGCGGCGGCCGAGGCGGGCACGACCAACATCGACGGTATGTTGAACGTCGGTAACGGCCCCTGTGAGCCCCCGGCGATGTAGCCACATATTTTTTCAAATACGGCGGGGATGAGCGCATTCATCTTTTCCCCCACCGTTTTCTCAATCTTCTTCTCCATGTTTGTTTCCAAGTCATGGACCTTCTTCTTCAGCTCCTCCGTCTCTTCGCTCTTCTTCGCCGCCCGCGACTCCTTAGTGCTGGGCTCAGCCAAGCCATAGTTGGCGTGCTTCTTATTAAGTCCACCGCCGGTGATACGGCCTAAGTGCGGCCTTTTCAGAGGGTCCTGGCTCTTTTCCTTGTTGTACCCCCTGATGAAAGGCTTATCCCACGCGACTTTGGCCGTCGACGTCTGCGACGAGGAAGATTCAAGTTGTTGTTCTTCTAGCTGCAGAAGCAACATATAAACGGTTTAGAATTGGTTTCGTACTAGAATGAAATCATGGACTTGATGATGATGAGTTGCATGAAATGGTAAATTTCTTACCACTAGCTTCTCAACATTCTTCACGCTATCGTCCGTGACCAAAATAACACCCTCCACCATCTTCGGGTCCGAGACAAGTTCCCCGGTCGGAGTTACTTTTCTGTACCTCGACCTCATGAATTTCTGGAATTGCGGGTCATGGGCATACTTGGCGTAAGGGTTCTCAATCCCTTTTTCAATGTAGGCCTGGTCCTCTTTCGCCCAAACTGGCTCCTTCCCATCGTAGCCACGACAGCCGAGATTGTGGTGACCGATGTTCTTCAATGCTAGATCCTTCCCCGCCCCGTTTTCTTCTTAGTGACATCAAGCGACTCGTTATTTAGGAAAGTGTTGAAGTCATCGGGCGTAATCCGCGGGAAGTGGCGATGGATCTCTTCGAATGGTGTCGATTCCCTAATCATCGCCCTCACCATAGTCTTGTAATTGCTCAGGGCTTTGGTGAATCTAGTAAGGGCGAGTTTGTTCACGAGGTTGCCCTTCAGATTCTCGTTGTTGTAGGGGGGAGGGAACTCGTACCGCGCGTGCAGCCTCGAGATGAGTTGGGCACGCAGAGTTGGCTTCTTCTTGAGAGTCGGCTCGTTGACATTGACGACATCTCGAAGTATCGCGCCAAGTTGGAGGAAGTACCCCTTCACAAGGTCCAATGGCATTACAGGCGTGCCACTGGAAGGGTCCACCTCCGTGAATTTCTCTCGAACGGTGCCGACCTTGTTTGGAGCTCGCTTCCGACGCTTGTTTCCCGTCGTGCTGCTCCCTGAGGGACCCCCGGCGCCACTATCAGTGGTTTCCCCCTCGCCACCGGTGAGCCCGTCATCATTGTGGGGCTCGACATCATGGTCAGTTTGTGTCCGATCTTCCTCTTGCGACTCTCGGGCCATAAGGATGTAGTGGTCCAATAAAGCCGGATCCGTAGTAGAAGAAGACATGCCCTAGCTAGCAGTAGACAAAACGTATACTGTTAGTCACCGGAAAAATTCGGCGTTACCTCGGCTATAAATGGTCATGCCGGAGTGCCATAAATTCGCCGGAACGGAAATGAATCAACATTCCGACAAAACATTGGCACTCAATGTACCTGCAACATAAATTGAATGCACACATGCATGGCCACAAAAACAGTTCCTTGCATTGCTGTCATCACATGGCACAAAAACTCCCAGGAAATTCATATATCATGCCAAAAAAACCTCCATATATATTGATCAAAGTAAAATACTGCACTTAATTAATAACAAATCACAGAGAATTCTAGCAGTGTCCAAAGCTTCAGTGTTCTATTCACATGTAATTAGTAGGTGATTCAGCTAGTGTAAGAAATATAGCATTAGGTGATTCAGCTAGTGTAATTCTAGCAGATCGATTTCCACTATGAGCTGAACTACCAGAATCCAGAAATAATGGTACATGATCAGATCCAGTTCTAGCTAAAGCATGTATGATGGAGTAGCAGCAGTAGTATGAGGGCGTTGGAAGAGGGGGGGCTGACCTGGGTTCGTCGTGGGCGTGGGCGACGACGGCGTGGGTGACGACGGCCGGCGTGGACGACGACGATGAGAGGGACGGCGCGCGGCGTGCTCCCGCTCCTCCTCCGCTGCTGCTCCTGCTCCTCCTCCTGCTGCTGCTCCCGCTCCTCCTCCTCCTGCTCGACAACGACGACAGCGGCGTGCGATGAGAGCTAGAGACGACGGCGGCGTGCGATGAGAGCTAGAGACGACGGCGGCGTGCGGTTTGGGATCGATATGAAACGAGAGTGATATGCGGGTTGGGCGTTAGCAGAGCGAGGACTTACAGGCGCACAACGAGTGAAATGCGCCTGCGCTATCCTTTACCCCAGGCGAACAGGCCAGAAATGGCCGCAGGCCTTTAGAACCGGTTTGTATAACAAACCGGTCCTAAAGGCCTGCGGCCATTTGCTGCAGGTAGGTGGGGCCCAGGGGACACACCCTTTAGAACCGGTTTGTGATACAAACCGGTTCTAATGTGCTTGGCTCGAGGCCCTGTTATGCGCGGGCCCACAGATCCATACCCCAGGCGCATGACCTAGAAAATGCGCCTGTGCTAAAATTCGTAGGGTTTTGGTTTGTGCGGGCCCACATAGCATTAGCCCAGGCGCATGTTCTTTTAAAAGCGCCTGTGATAAAGTTTACTTCAGGCGCATTTTCTCGCAGATGCGCCTGTGCTAAGATTTTCTAAATTACGCAGCCCCACCCCGGCCCGAGACACATCGAGCAATACGAATGCTATTATATGGGGCTCCCCCACGTTGGTTTTCACTTAAAAATTACATACATATATGAAAGTTAACATGTGCAAAAATATTTAATATGTCGCATCGAGCGTAAATAGATTGATTTAGCGAGATACCGCAAGTGTTTCTCTCTGAAAACACATTGTACATAGTAGCTATTAGCATGTTATATCGCGAGTATTTCCCTCTCTCAACCTTTCGTCACAATCTTACTCTTGCCTTTCTTGGTCGATGTTGAATACGTGACCGCCATATTGTGACTTCTTCTTGTGAATGGAAGACCTGCCCTAGGTAGTGTGGCCCTGCTTCTTCTTGTGGTGTATGGTGCATCGTCTTCACCGGGTTCTTCCATCATCGGGTCTCCGACTAAGCCGTCGAAGTCCTTCTCATAGGCGACTCCATCCATTCCGATGAGGGCCCTTTTTCCTCTCCTTACGACAACACGACTAGGCTTTGCCGGGTCGGTTATGAAGAAGCATTGCTCCACGTGCTTAGCCAATACCCAGGGCTCATTTTGCGCGGTGGGGTTCTTGGACTTGGGTTTGTTGGCTTCAGACATCGACATAGTGGTGAAATATTCGTCTTCTTTCGTGACGTTTGTAGCCCATCTGACATGGAACATCGGCAGCTTTACCCCAACGTAGTCAAGCTCCCAGATTTCCTCGATCTTTCCGTAGTATCTTCTAATCTCTTCGCCCGTGTAAGATTCCATCGTTATAGACGAGTTTTGATAGTCGCTACTTTTGTCTCTTTCCTCCGTGTAGAATGTGTACCCATTGATGTCGTATGCTTGATAAGTCATCAGATTGGGCGCGGGGCCATATGACAAGGCCAATACAATTTTATCTTTCTGACATGTCATTGGCGGGGGATCGGCATCAATCTGCTTCTTGAACCATGTCGCGAAAGAGGAGTTGTGTGCTCTAAATATCTCATCTTCCGTCATCGGCCTGCGAGCACTGTTTTTATCGCGGTTTTGTGCTCTTCTATCCAAGGGTCGACATCGTCGATGTGTTGTAACACTACTAGGTGGGCCCTTTCAAAGTCGGCTCTCCGACCACAGGAGTCCACGTCCATTACCCTTTTGCCAGTGTTGTGGCCTACCCCCATGAACCTGTCAAGGTGCTTGTTTGCGGGCAAACCAACAGCTGGCTTCTCATCGCCTAGAAAATTCTTGCAGAAAGAGATGCATTCTTCGGTGAGAAATCCCTGGACGATGCTTCCATCCGGGTGTGCCCTGTTACGAACGAATGATTTGATGATCCCGTTCATTCTTTCTAACGCCATCATGTTGTGCAAGAATGCCGGCCCAAGATTGGTGATATCGTCCACGATATGGACCAAGAGATGTACCATAATATCAAAGAAGGCAGGTGGGAAGTACATCTCAAGCTCGCATAGGATGGTGACGATCTCTTCCTGCAGCCTTCCGAGTTTCTTCATGCTTATCGACTTCCGAGTGATGACATCGAAAAAGTTACAGAGGCCAGTGAGCGTTTGACGGACGTGCGGTTCCATTATCCCTCTGATTGCAACCGGAAGTATTTGCGTCATCATCACGTGACAGTCATGAGACTTCATCCCGCTGAAGATTTTTTTCTCCGCGTCTAGGTATCTGCTTATCAGCCCCGCGTAACCTAAGGGAAATTTCACTCCGAGGAGGCATGTGAATATTTGCGCGAGCTCGTCGGGGCTTAGAGTGAAGCAAGAGGGTTTCAGGCGGTGAGTTTGGTGTTTCTTAGCCCTTTTCCGCTTGCGGTCGTCCATCTCCTCCACCTCATCCTCGTCCTCCTCCGTCTGTTCACGCGTAGAAGGCGGTAAGTGAAGCTCGCTCCTGATATTCAGGACCATGAGGTCGTATCTTGATTTTGGCCCGTCTTTGGTCCTATCTGGCATGTTGAACAGGGTGCCAAGCAAGCTCTCACACACATTCTTCGTGATATGCATGACATCAAGGCAGTGAGGCACTCCGAGGATTGGCCAGTACCGCAAGTCCCAAAACACGGACCTCCTTTTCCATACCCCCAAGAGCGGTCCTTCTGGCGGAGGACACTTTTTCTCTCCTCGCTTCCGCTTTTGTACCTTTCCCGACGGAGGACACGTTTTCCAATTCTTCAATATAGTATCGATCTCTTATCCTCTTCTCTTGCGTGGAGGTAGATCGAGCTCATCTTTACCATTGAACAGGTCTCCGCGCTTTCTCCACGGGTCGTTCAGTGGTAGCCACATTCGATGCCTCATGTATACGGTTTTAGAAGATCCGGGATCCTTGTGTAGCTGTAGAAACGGGGTAAATTCCATGCACCTGATACAAGCCTTGTGTCCATGGCACACCTGACACGCAATATATCCGTATCCGAGATAGTCCTGCACCGTCGTGATCAGTGCGGCTCTCATACGAAAAGTTTCTTATTTGAAGGCGTCCCATGTTTCCACCCCTTCCTCCCACAACGTGTCTAGCTCCTCCTTCAAGAGCTCGAGATACAGGTTGATATCGCTCCCTGGCTGGGTCGGCCCTTGAATCAGCATACTCATGTGTATGTAATTCCTCTTCAGACACAGCCACGGGGGGAGGTTGTGTAACATCCCAAGTATGAAAATTTCCCCCCTAGATGTTTGTTTCTTGTTTTATTATTGTTTTGCATCATGTCATCATAGTCATTGCTTTTTGGTTGCAATTGTTTTGCATTTGATTTCATGTGTTTTCATTTGTTTCCATTTGTTTTTCCTGTGAATTTTCAAACAAAAATTCAAACCTTTATGCATACTTGTTATGTTACAATGTGTCAAATAAAAACTACAAAACAAACAAGCAAATTGTTCCACTAAAACTTGGAATCAAAAACTTAATTTTGGCTTAACTTTCATTTATTCTTTTAATACCAACATTGCTCAATTCATTTAATTGCCAAACATCAACTAAATTAAATATATTTGGAAAACAAAGTTTGTTTTATGGTGTTGTGACCAAAAACAAAACAATACATTTTTTTCCCAAAATTTTATCTAGCCCATAAACCCTCTCCTTTTCTCTCCTTTGTCAAATCTGCAAAAAAAAGGAAGAAAAAAAAGGTAAAACAAAAAGGAGAGGGGAAAAGGAGGCAGCCCAATTGGGCCAGCCCAAATGCTCCTGGCCTGGTACCCCTCTGTTGTCTTCTACCTCACGTACGGCATACATCTCCATCGACCACGTTTACAGTACAGAGAAGAACGGTGATCACAGCTCCCCTCCTCCCTTTTAGCCTGCCCTCGAGCCCCTCCTCGTTGCCCTAATCTCTCTCTTCCTCTCTTCCCCTCGAGCGCCGCCATTCCCCTCTCTTTTCTCCCTCCCCCTCTTCTCTGTTCTGAGCGAACACCACCGAGGTCCTCCACCACCGCCGCCTTCCTCTACGGAGCGCCGCCGCCACGGTGCCCGCCCGGCCGTCCTTGGGCCGGGAACGGAACCGCCCCGTTCCCCTCCCCCGCTACGTCCACTCTGTTTCCCCGGGGGCCCTCCGAACCGCCGGCGCCATCCACGTCTCCGCCACCGTCGCCACCACCGTTCGCCACCGACCCCTCCTCCGTTTTCTCCCTCGGTGAGCCGTCCCTCCCTCTCGTCTCCTTTCTCTCTGCCCTCGTGGCCCTCCGCCCACCTGCACCCGGCCACCTCGCACAAGCACAGCACGGCGAGCCACCGCCCACCGCGCGCAACGGCCGCGAGCCGGCGGTCGCTCTGTTCCCTCCATCGAGCTCCGTAACAGCAACCTGAACCTGCACGTTAGAAAATTCAGTTAGTTGCGTTACCTGAAGGATAACCTCCCTCGCTTCCTATACCTGACACGAACCCAGCAACCACCGCAGTGGCACCGAGCCCTTGCGCGCTCGCAACCCATCCCGAGATCGAACCCCGCGGGAGGCATTTGCCTCCCCCTTTTTTCCCTTGCGCGCAACCCCGCGGGGCCCGCGCGTGAGTGAGCCTTGAGGCCACATCACCTCCTAGCCCAGCCACCTAAGCGCCACCATGGCGCTGGCCCCACTGGCAGTGGCCTGTGTAGGTCACTGCGCGGTGCTTTTAATTTCTCTGCCCTTTTTATTTTCATTATCAGTCCAGTAATTTTTCAGATTAGTCCCTAAACTAAAAACTTAAATAACTTTTGAATCCCAACTCCAACTAATGTAAATAAAATATGTTTTCTGAACCAAATTAAATTCTCTATCTAATTAAGCCATTTGTTTTCTGTTTTGACCATTGCAAATATTTTCAAATCTCAAATTCAAACTATTCCTTTCACATTTGCTAAATTCCATAACTAATTCAATATTAATCCAAATAACACAAATAAAATATGTTTTCCATGTCAAATTAAACCACCTAACCAAATATAAATTTTGTTTCATGATTTGAATAATTAAAATTGTTTAAATAATTTAAACCTTGTTTAATTCATTTAAAATTGCTAAATTCATAACTTGCTCAATTTAAATTATTTTTGAACATGTAAAATATGTTTTCAAACCAGAAAAACATAATATTTTCAAATATGAATTTTGTTTAATGTTTTGAACAAATAAAAATTCAATTAATATTAATAATTGAATTAAATTCATTTAAATCTTGTTTAACTTCTTTAATTCATAAGTAATTCATTCTATTTCCTTTTTCAATAATTGAAACATGTATTCCACCTAAAATTGTGTGTTCTATTCAAATATTAACCTTGTTAACTGTTTTGAACCATTAAAATTGGTGAAAACAACAAATGCTTGTGTAACACCTTTAAGTAACCAAAATTCCATAACTTAATAAATAAAATTCCAAATTTGTTAAACCTTATTTCAACTTGTTTCTATTGTTGTTATTTTTCTGTTTTCATCATCCATGCATCATACTAATCCACTTTCACCTGTTGATTAGTTGTAAAACAATTTTTTTCAACCTAAATTCATGGGCTTTCCATATGCAACCCCAATTGCATAGGGGTCCATTTAATATTGTTACCATGTCAACTAGTTCATTTTTGTGCATCAGTTAAATTGACATGCATCATCCCATGATTGTGCACTATGCCATGTTATTGATTGTTTGCCTCCTTGCGTTGTTTGTTTGCTTCTTCTCGAATAGACGACGACGTTGAGACAGACGATCTTACGACACCCCTTCTGAGGATCTAGCTCAGTACCAGGCTGCTGAGTTTGCAGGCAAGTATTCACTCACATGAACCATCGTGTTCCTTTCAACATTGGATACCGATACTTCCCGTTGTCTATTCTGCTAGCCCTATGTATCGTTGCTTGTTCTCTGAACCTATCACATGAATCCCTTAACCGTGATATTGCCTCACCTCCACTCCTATAACCCCATTGTTTGAGCCCGTGTCTTACTAGCATGCTTAGGGGTTGTTTTTGCTCGAGTCTGCTGTCAGTTACTTTCTGTTATCATATTTTATTATGTTCTGGGGCTCGATGTTAAACAATCAACCTGTTAATGCTTGGGTAATAATAATTTGCTGATAAGTCACCGGCAGGAGGCCCGGCGTGGTTTTGAGGCCTGCTAGTGTCGACCCCAATTAGGAAAAGGGTCTTGTCTACTGATCCATGATGAGCGTGCTCACCGCATCCGGGTGGTGGTATGGAACCCCCCTCGACTTTGACCTGATCTGCAGTTTGTCCGAAGAGCCACACTTAGTTCGGGTGTTCCATTTGCGCGTAAGCATGAATGGGTCGCTCCCATGGTTACTGTTGGTGATGATTATGATGATGATGATGCATATAGGGCGAGGCCTGTGGTGCCGGGGGGTGTGGTTTTCACCCTTGCGCTTAGGTTAGGTCGGACTGGCCGGGACCTTATAGCTCCGTGGCTCCTAGGACAGGTTGTAGAGATGGTTCGAGTCGTGTCAAGCCAACCTGAGTTTTAGTTGGTGGCTTGAGTGTGTACGGGTACTGGAGCACACCCTGCAGGGATGAATCTTCTCGAGTGTTGTCCGCGGTTATGTGACGACTTGGTCAAAGTACTGGCTAACAAGTACTCAGCCAACTTACACCTAACTAATGATAACTTGACTAGTAAGAGGTTCATTGACACAATAACCTGAACCATCATTAATCCAACTGTGTGAGTTATCCTCGGATTGCTTCTTTGGATAAGGGGCGAGATCCAGGATGGGTTGGTTTGGAGTTAGTTGTAGTTGGTTACGATACGCTATCTTATCTCCTTTCTGATAGCCGGAAGTCGTAGTATGTTTCTGTAGTTGGCTAGTGCAGCCCGCTGCCGCATCTTTTATATCCCCCTTTCTTCCGTTGAACCCAAAGCATATGTGCTTGGTGTTGACGGGTTACACTTTGGTGAACTGTGAGTCTTGCTTGCCAGTACGTTTATGTACTGACCCCTTTGGGGCTGTGGTTTCCGCAGACTACGATTCCGAGGATCCCCATGGTGGCTACTACGTGGAGCACGACGAGGCTGTTGACGAGTAGATAGCGGACCCGGGCAGGATCCGAGACCTCGTGGATGGGCTCCGTCTTTTCGTTTCCGGCTTCTTAAGCCTATTTGGATCTTGTCTGTACTCAGACCTGTTGAATGCTTCCGCTGTGATGTAATGATGTTATGTTGGGACATGTGTCCTCTGGATGATTGTATTTGCTATCTCTGCTCTAGTGAGAGCTATTTGCAACTTATTTCCATCTTTTGTGTCTTAGAGATATGTTGTGCTATCATTCTGTTAAACGCCGTTGACGTACCATGTGTGTATGGTATGAAGTACGTCAATGGTAGTATCCTGATTTCTATGGGATGGTTTACGTAGACGATGAACAGATAGGGGTTGGTTGTCACACATACGTGTGTTGGCCTACTCGTAAGAGATGCGGGTGCCGGTAAGCCCCGTAATCCAATCCACTACTGTACAACGGAACTGCGAGTATCCTCTAGAAGTCCGGGTGCGACAAATGGTATCAGAGCCTGTCTGCCTGTAGGATCCCTTTTACTGGTCGCAGTTGAGTCTAGAAACTATTTTGTAGCTATATAGGAAAAATGAAACGTGAGAGTAGGAATTCTGCCATTTTATTTCTTTTTTTTTTTTTTTTAAGGAAGTGCAACGTTGTTTTCTCTTTCTCATCTAAACTTTCAAGTTAGGATTTCACGTATCCTGGTTTCTCTAGGATGGTTATATCTACTAGACCATAGGAATGGAGGTGGTTGTGACATGATTTATCATGTTGCATACTCACGATTGAGAACGGAGGCGTGTAAGCCCCGGAAGCAGATCCTCTATTCCTTAAGCAGTAGATATTGATCCTTTAGAAGCTCGGATGGGTTTTCTCCGTAGTACCTCAGGTGTTTGTGGTCTCCTGTTTCCCAGTTGTTGCTTCGATATCGTCCTTCATAAATCTTCTCTTTCGTTGTAACAACTTATCTGTTGATCCGTTGTTAACCTCCATCCTTGTTCTATGCTGTCGACTTATCGTCTGAAGTAATCCTTTTAAGCACTTATATTGGATTTTGTTATCCGATTAGTGTGTTAATCTTGGTATCCTCTTCAGGATGGAAAGTGGTGACGAAGAACCCACACTGCCACCTGAGATGGGGAAAGTGTTGTCTCAGATGACACAAGTTATACAGCAGATGCAGCAGAACCAATACCTTGGGAGTAATGGCAACACCCGGGTGTCTATTCGGGAGTTCCTTGAGCTCAATCCGCGCACGTTTGATACCTCCTCCGAGCCATTGGATGCTGATGACTGGCTCCGTGAAATGAACCGTACTCTTATGGTAGCTCATGTGGCTGACGAGGACCGTGTTCCTTACGTGACCTACCTTCTCCGTGGACAATCAATGTCTTGGTGGGAGAATTTCCAAGAAATGAGAGTTCCTAGTGTGGCAATCACATGGGAGGATTTCAAGCAAGCCTTTGTGCGCCATCACATTCCCGATGGGCTCATGGAGAGAATGCGTGAGGAATTCTATTCTTTCACACAAGGCAATTTGGACGTTCTTGAATACCAAAGAGAGTTCAATCGTCTGGCTCGCTACGCCGGAGATGAAATCTCCACGGAAGCGAGAAAGATGGCAAAGTTCCGCAGGGGTCTCAACCCGGAACTCAAGTATGCTCTCACCAACATCAAGGCCAAGAATTTTGAGGACCTCATCAACATCGCTCTAAATGAAGAGCATGGGCGCAAGTTGGTTGAGGAATCTCGTAAGCACTCTCGTGAACAGGCTAATCTCTCAAAATCTATCATGCCTCCACAAAAACGGAGAGTTTGGGTTCCATATACCACTCCAACACCGCCCATCTGCTTGCCAAGCCCGACAGGATTTCTTGCCCGCCCTCCCACCCCAGTGGTATCTTCAGGAGGTGCTCCATCTCAGCCAGGTCCAACAGCTCCTCGTTCTGTTGTTACATGCTACAAGTGTGGACAGCCGGGCCACTATTCCGATAAGTGTCCGCAAAGGCACCTCTTTCCACCTCCACCTCGCCACAGGTCGACCCCGACAAGAATACGTGGTCCTCCGTTGGGTTGCTAAAACAGCAACGACCTTGGCGTGAGAACCGTTAAGGTGAACCATGTCAAGGCCCAGGGAGCAGAAGAATCTCCAGAGGTTGTAATGGGCACACTTCTTGTGAACTCGTTTCGTGCTAAAGTCTTGTTCGATTCTGGTGCTTCACACTCTTTCATCTCTCAATGCTTTGCAAACAACAGTGAAATCAACTTCGAACAGTTGGCTATCCCTCTCCTAGTGAAATCACCGGGATCTAGCTGGCAAAGCAATAAAGTTAGCCAGAACATCGAGATCACAATTGGAAACCTTCCATTCCAGGCATCTCTGATAGCTCTCCACTCTTCAGATATTGATGTCATTCTTGGGATGGATTGGCTGGTAGCCAACAGAGCAGTCATTGATTGTCCTGCAAAGTCTGTCAAAATCACACACCCTTCTGGCCAGATAGTCTACTTCCATGCTGAAAATCCAGTTGTTCAACTCTACACTCTCAATGCAAATCCTCTACCATCTATTGAAACTATTCCGGTGGTTTGCGAATTCCCTGACGTCTTTCCAGAAGAGTTGCCAGGAATGCCTCCTGACAGAGCAGTTGAGTTCGTGATCGAGCTGGAACCAGGTACTGCTCCAATCTCTAAGCATCCATACAAGATAGCTCCTCCTGAACTGAAGTTGTTGAAGGAGCAAATCGATATGTACATGGAGAAAGGTTACATTCAACCTAGTTCCTCAGCTTGGGGTTGCCCAACTCTGTTCGTTGCGAAGAAGGATCAAACAAAGAGACTCGTTGTTGACTATCGTCCTCTTAACGAGAAAACCATCAAAAACAAATATCCAATTCCTCGTATCGATGATCTTTTTGATCAACTTGTTGGAGCCTCAATATTCTCAAAGTTGGACTTGAGAATGGGTTACCATCAAATAAAGATCAGAAAGGAAGATATTCCAAAAACAGCTTTCACCACTCGCTACGGTCTATATGAATACACCGTCATGTCCTTTGGCCTCACCAATGCACCGGCGACATTCTCTAGACTCATGAATTCTATCTTCCATGAATACCTCGACAAGTTCGTTGTGGTATATCTTGATGACATTCTTGTCTACTCAAAATCCGAGGAAGAGCATGGAGAACATCTTCGTCTCACTCTCATGAAGCTTCGCGAGCATCGTCTTTATGCCAAGTTCTCCAAATGTGAGTTCTGGATTCTAGAAGTTGCTTACCTTGGTCATGTCATCTCTGCCAAGGGCATAGCCATTGATCCAGAAAAGGTTAAGGCAATTGTTGATTGGAAACCTCCTAAGACGGTGAAGCAAGTGAGAAGTTTTCTGGGCTTGGCTAGCTATTGCCGTCGTTTCGTCCAAAACTTTTCCAAGATTGCCAAACCTCTCACTGATCTCACAAAGAAGGACAAGAAGTTCGTTTGGTCTCCACAATGTGATGAAAGTTTCAATCTCCTGAAGACTAAACTCACTTCTACACCAGTTCTGGTTGGCCCAGATACTACCAAACCTTTCCAGATATTCTGTGATGCTTCCCTCCAAGGTCTAGGAGCAGTTCTTATGCAAGAACGTCAAGTTGTGGCTTATGCTTCATGTCAGTTGAACGCCCATGAGCTCAATTATCCCACTCATGACCTAGAACTTGAAGCAGTTGTGTTTGCCCTCAAGAAATGGAGGCAATACTTGTTGGGTAATCGCACTGAAATCTTTTTCGATCATAAGAGTCTGAAATACATCTTCACTCAACCAGATCTAATCCTCAGGCAAAGGAGATGGATTGAAAAGATCAAAGACTTCGATCTTACCATTTCTTACACTCCAGGCAAGGCTAATGTTATGGCCGATGCTCTCAGTCGCAAGTCGTATTGCAATATTCTCATGATCATGCAAAGCCAACCTCCACTTCATGAAGAATTCCAGAAGCTGAACCTTGGTCTTGTTCCTCAAGGTTATCTTGCAAACTTGACAGCCAGTCCAACTCTCGAGGACAAGATTCGTTCTGAACAACTTCGTGATGCTGAGATCAAGAAGATCGCAAATAACATCAAAGAAGGCAATGTGAAGTATGAGTGCTTCTCAATTGATGACAAGGGAACTGTGTTCTTCGAAGGACGCATTGCAGTTCCTCAAGTTCAAAGTCTCAAAGATGTTATTCTCAAGGAGGCTCATGAAACTCCTCTCTCCATACACCCTGGAAGTACAAAGATGTACCAGGATCTTAAGACACTGTACTGGTGGTCTGGCATGAAACGTGAAATTGCTCAATACGTTTCTGAATGTGACGTTTGTCAACGTGTTAAGGCAGTTCATCAGAAAACAGCTGGTCTCCTCCAACCTCTGAAAATTCCTAAGTGGAAGTGGGACATGATTGAAATGGACTTCGTCACTGGTTTTCCAAAGTCCAAGAAGGGCAACGATGCAATCTTCGTTGTTATTGATCGTCTCACTAAAGTAGCTCACTTCTTTCCTGTCAAAGAAACAATCTCAGCTAGCCAGTTAGCAGAGCTCTACACAACAAAGATTGTTCCTCTTCATGGTGTTCCATTGGAAATAAGCTCAGACCGTGGAAGTATATTCACTTCGCATTTCTGGAAGAGTTTTGAAGAAGCATTGGGCACCAAACTTCTGTTCAGCACAGCTTACCACCCTCAGTCTCAAGGGCAAGTCGAAAGAGTCAATCAGATTCTCGAGGATATGCTCAGAGCATGTGGTCTCTCCTTTGGCATGAAATGGGAGGAATGCCTTCCGTATGCTGAATTCTCCTACAACAACAGCTTCCAGGCAAGCCTAGGCATGGCACCGTTTGAAGCTCTCTATGGCCGCAGATGCAGGAGTCCAATCAATTGGTCTGGAGCTGGTGAACGTTCACTCTTAGGCCCTGACATTGTTAAGGAAGCCGAAGAGAAAGTTCGAATCATTCGCGACAATCTCAAGATTGCTCAGTCTCGTCAGAAAAGCTACTACGACAGCAAGCACAGGGATATGGTCTATGCACCTGGTGACAAAGCATATCTCCGTGTAACTCCCCTCAGAGGCACTCATCGTTTTGGTGTGAAAAGAAAGCTAGCACCGAGATACATTGGTCCTTTCAACATTCTCTCAAGGCGTGCGGAAAATGCCTATCGTCTTGAACTTCCAGAAAAACTATCCAAGGTGCACGATGTGTTTCACGTGTCACAGCTCAAGAGGTGTTTCAAAGATCCAGATCGTGCAGTTGATCATGATTCCATTGAACTGCAAGATGATCTATCTTATGAGGAGCACCCTGTTCGTATTCTCGATGAGACCGAGCGTAAGACTCGCAACAAGAGCACCAGGTTCTTAAAAGTGCAGTGGTCTCATCATTCTGATAAAGAGGCAACGTGGGAGACCGAAGAGGATCTTCGCAAGAAGTATCCGGACCTTTTCACTTCTCAGTAGGAATCTCGGGGCGCGATTCCTTCAAGGGGGGCGTTTTGTAACATCCCAAGTATGAAAATCTCCCCCCTAGATGTTTGTTTCTTGTTTTATTATTGTTTTGCATCATGTCATCATAGTCATTGCTTTTTGGTTGCAATTGTTTTGCATTTGATTTCATGTGTTTTCATTTGTTTCCATTTGTTTTTCCTGTGAATTTTCAAACAAAAATTCAAACCTTTATGCATACTTTTTATGTTACAATGTGTCAAATAAAAACTACAAAACAAACAAGCAAATTGTTCCACTAAAACTTGGAATCAAAAACTTAATTTTGGCTTAACTTTCATTTATATTTTTAATACCAACATTGCTCAATTCATTTAATTACCAAACATCAACTAAATTAAATATATTTGGAAAACAAAGTTTGTTTTATGGTGTTGTGACCAAAAACAAAACAATACATTTTTTCCCAAAATTTTATCTAGCCCATAAACCCTCTCCTTTTCTCTCCTTTGTCAAATCTGCAAAAAAAAAGGAAGAAAAAAAGGTAAAACAAAAAGGAGAGGGGAAAAGGAGGCAGCCCAATTGGGCCAGCCCAAATGCTCCTGGCCTGGTACCCCTCTGTTGTCTTCTACCTCACGTACGGCATACATCTCCATCGACCATGTTTAC
Source organism: Alopecurus myosuroides (assembly GCA_028641055.1). Taxonomy (NCBI): domain Eukaryota; kingdom Viridiplantae; phylum Streptophyta; class Magnoliopsida; order Poales; family Poaceae; genus Alopecurus; species Alopecurus myosuroides. The sequence continues at coordinate 671,479,620 of CM054057.1, forward strand.
AGTACAGAGAAGAACGGTGATCACAGCTCCCCTCCTCCCTTTTAGCCTGCCCTCGAGCCCCTCCTCGTTGCCCTAATCTCTCTCTTCCTCTCTTCCCCTCGAGCGCCGCCATTCCCCTCTCTTTTCTCCCTCCCCCTCTTCTCTGTTCTGAACGAACACCACCGAGGTCCTCCACCACCGCCGCCTTCCTCTCCGGAGCGCCGCCGCCACGGTGCCCGCCCGGCCGTGCTTGGGCCGGGAACGGAACCGCCCCGTTCCCCTCCCCCGCTACGTCCACTCCGTTTCCCCGGGGGCCCTCCGAACCGCCGGCGCCATTCACGTCTCCGCCACCGTCGCCACCACCGTTCGCCACCGACCCCTCCTCCGTTTTCTCCCTCGGTGAGCCGTCCCTCCCCCTCGTCTCCTTTCTCTCTGCCCTCGTGGCCCTCCGCCCACCTGCACCCGGCCACCTCGCACAAGCACAGCACGGCGAGCCACCGCCCACGGCGCGCAACGGCCGCGAGCCGGCGGTCGCTCTGTTCCCTCCATCGAGCTCCGTAACAGCAACCTGAACCTGCACGTTAGAAAATTCAGTTAGTTGCGTTACCTGAAGGATAACCTCCCTCGCTTCCTATACCTGACACGAACCCAGCAACCACCGCAGTGGCACCGAGCCCTTGCGCGCTCGCAACCCATCCCGAGATCGAACCCCGCGCGAGGCATTTGCCTCCCCCTTTTTTCCCTTGCGCGCAACCCCGCGGGGCCCGCGCGTGAGTGAGCCTTGAGGCCACATCACCTCCTAGCCCAGCCACCTAAGCGCCACCGTGGCGCTGGCCCCACTGGCAGTGGCCTGTGTAGGTCACTGCGCGGTGCCTTTTAATTTCTCTGCCCTTTTTATTTTCATTATCAGTCCAGTAATTTTTCAGATTAGTCCCTAAACTAAAAACTTAAATAACTTTTGAATCCCAACTCCAACTAATGTAAATAAAATATGTTTTCTGAACCAAATTAAATTCTCTATCTAATTAAGCCATTTGTTTTCTGTTTTGACCATTGCAAATATTTTCAAATCTCACATTCAAACTATTCCTTTCACATTTGCTAAATTTCATAACTAATTCAATATTAATCCAAATAACACAAATAAAATATGTTTTCCATGTCAAATTAAACCACCTAACCAAATATAAATTTTGTTTCATGATTTGAATAATTAAAATTGTTTAAATAATTTAAACCTTGTTTAATTAATTTAAAATTGCTAAATTCATAACTTGCTCAATTTAAATTATTTTTGAACATGTAAAATATGTTTTCAAACCAGAAAAACATAATATTTTCAAATATGAATTTTGTTTAATGTTTTGAACAAATAAAAATTCAATTAATATTAATAATTGAATTAAATTCATTTAAATCTTGTTTAACTTCTTTAATTCATAAGTAATTCATTCTATTTCCTTTTTCAATAATTGAAACATGTATTCCACCTAAAATTGTGTGTTCTATTCAAATATTAACCTTGTTAACTGTTTTGAACCATTAAAATTGGTGAAAACAACAAATGCTTGTGTAACACCTTTAAGTAACCAAAATTCCATAACTTAATAAATAAAATTCCAAATTTGTTAAACCTTATTTCAACTTGTTTCTATTGTTGTTATTTTTCTGTTTTCATCATCCATGCATCATACTAATCCACTTTCACCTGTTGATTAGTTGTAAAACAATTTTTTTCAACCTAAATTCATGGGCTTTCCATATGCAACCCCAATTGCATAGGGGTCCATTTAATATTGTTACCATGTCAACTAGTTCATTTTTGTGCATCAGTTAAATTGACATGCATCATCCCATGATTGTGCACTATGCCATGTTATTGATTGTTTGCCTCCTTGCGTTGTTTGTTTGCTTCTTCTCGAATAGACAACGACGTTGAGACAGACGATCTTACGACACCCCTTCTGAGGATCTAGCTCAGTACCAGGCTGCTGAGTTTGCAGGCAAGTATTCACTCACATGAACCATCGTGTTCCTTTCAACATTGGATACCGATACTTTCCGTTGTCTATTCTGCTAGCCCTATGTATCGTTGCTTGTTCTCCGAACCTATCACATGAATCCCTTAACCCTGATATTGCCTCACCTCCACTCCTATAACCCCATTGTTTGAGCCCGTGTCTTACTAGCATGCTTAGGGGTTGTTTTTGCTCGAGTCTGCTGTCAGTTACTTTCTGTTATCATATTTTATTATGTTCTGGGGCTCGATGTTAAACAATGAACCTGTTAATGCTTGGGTAATAAAAATTTGCTGATAAGACACCGGCAGGAGGCCCGGCGTGGTTTTGAGGCCTGCTAGTGTCGACCCCAATTAGGAAAAGGGTCTTGTCTACTGATCCATGATGAGCGTGCTCACCGCATCCGGGTGGTGGTATGGAACCCCCCTCAACTTTGACCTGATCCGCAGTTTGTCCGAAGAGCCACACTTAGTTCGGGTGTTCCATTAGCGCGAAAGCATGAATGGGTCGCTCCCATGGTTACTGTTGGTGATGATGATGATGCATATAGGGCGAGGCCTGTGGTGCCGGGGGTGTGGTTTTCACCCTTGCGCTTAGGTTAGGTCGGACTGGCCGGGACCTTATAGCTCCGTGGCTCCTAGAACAGGTTGTAGAGATGGTTCGAGTCGTGTCAAGCCAACCTGAGTTTTAGTTGGTGGCTTGAGTGTGTACGGGTACTGGAGCACACCCTGCAGGGATGAATCTTCTCGAGAAGCCGTGTTGTCCGCGGTTATGTGACGACTTGGTCAAAGTACTGGCTAACAAGTACTCAGACAACTTACACCTAACTAATGATAACTTGACTAGTAAGAGGTTCATTGACACAATAACCTGAACCATCATTAATCCAACTGTGTGAGTTATCCTCGGATTGCTTCTTTGGATAAGGGGCGAGATCCAGGATGGGTTTGTTTGGAGTTAGTTGTAGTTGGTTACGATACGCTATCTTATCTCCTTTCTGATAGCCGGAAGTCGTAGTATGTTTCTGTAGTTGGCTAGTGCAGCCCGTTGCCGCATCTTTTATATCCCCCTTTCTTCCGTTGAACCCAAAGCATCTGTGCTTGATGTTGACGGGTTACACTTTGGTGAACTGTGAGTCTTGCTTGCCAGTACGTTTATGTACTGACCCCTTTGGGGCTGTGGTTTCCGCAGACTACGATTCCGAGGATCCCCATGGTGGCTACTACGTGGAGCACGACGGGGCTGTTGACGAGTAGATAGCGGACCCGGGCAGGATCCGAGACCTCGTGGATGGGCTCCGTCTTTTCGTTTCCGGCTTCTTAAGCCTATTTGGATCTTGTCTGTACTCAGACCTGTTGAATGCTTCCGCTGTGATGTAATGATGTTATGTTGGGACATGTGTCCTCTGGATGATTGTATTTGCTATCTCTGCTCTAGTGAGAGCTATTTGCAACTTATTTCCATCTTTTGTGTCTTAGAGATATGTTGTGCTATCATTCTGTTAAACGCCGTTGACGTACCATGTGTGTATGGTATGAAGTACGTCAATGGTAGTATCCTGATTTCTATGGGATGGTTTACGTAGACGATGAACAGATAGGGGTTGGTTGTCACACATATGTGTGTTGGCCTACTCGTAAGAGATGCGGGTGCCGGTAAGCCCCGTAATCCAATCCACTACTGTTCAACGGAACTGCGAGTATCCTCTAGAAGTCCGGGTGCGACAGGTTGTACATCCATACAAACACGGGCCAAGTGCTATGTTTGCTGCTCTGATGGCCAAACGGATTGAGACCATCGGTGCTCGCACCAAGCCTGATGTTCCTTGGGTCGTTCCCGAATTCTTCATCGAATGCGTCTAATGCTTTCCACTAACGTGCATCCGAAGGGTGTGTTAGCACTGGTTTTTCAACACGTTCTGGATCACTCAGCACCGCCTTCTTTCTGTCATCGTGCCAGGGCATGAGCTTTGCTTCCTTGGGGTCCACGAAGTACCGCTGCAGACGGGGAATGAGTGGAAAGTACTACACAACTTTCCTAGGAGCTTTCTTCGTCCCCCTCTTGTAACGATCAGCACCGCACACCGGACATTTGATCTGGTCCGCGTGCTCGTTACGGTAAATTATGCAGTCACGGACACAACCGTGGTATTTTGTGTGCGGTAAATCGAGGGGGCACACGATTTTCTTGGCCTCATGTAGACTACTAGCACATGTGTTCCCTTCAGGTAAGTGCGTCTTCAGGTATCGCAGAAGATCGTCCATGCTTGTGTCGGTCCATCCGTGTTTTGCCTTCATCTCAAGAAGATCCAGAGCTACTCTCAAGCGTGACTCCTCCGCCCCGCGACTTGCGTCATATAACGGGGTTGCAGAGTCTATCTCAAGTTGCGTGATCTTAAATTTACGTCTGGCGTCGGTCGACGTGTTCTTGAGAAGAAGATCTTGAACATGAGGGTCCCGCACGACTGAAGTTAGCGGAGTGTTCATGTCCTCGTCTTCATGTTGTTGATCACCATGACTCCCTTCTTCTTTATTATAGTCGTCTCCGTCGACAGCCTCTTCGTCCTCTCCATTGCCATGTTCAGACTCCTCCTGATCATCTTCACATGTCGCCGCCCAATTGGTCTCGACGTGATCATCGTCTTCATCATCATCCATCCACTTAGTGTGGCCCTCCATGAAACTATACCTGAGAAGGTGCTTCTCCACATTACCAGAATCTGGTTTGAACAAAGACCCCAGCTTGCATTTCCGACACGGACACTCTATCTCGGTGCGGTTGTTTCGATGCATCTCGGCCATCGCGCGTCGCACGTACCTATGCACCACGCTTGTCCTCATCGCAATGACCATTGCTACAAAATGCAAGAGAGAGAGGTTTCATTAACTAGATCCGGTTTTCACGGAAAATTTCGGCATGACCTTCCTACAAAAGGTGTAACGCGGAGCGCCAGAAATTTGCCGAAAAGGAAATGAATCAACATTTCGGCAAAACATTGGCAACTCATCCTCATGGAAACACAATAAAATGAAAAAGAGAACGAATTATCATCCACCGACCAATCCCACGCACCTATTAAGATGACACACAATGCAAAATATATAGACGCGATGACGACGTCGAAGATCACCGAAGAGACGACCGATAAGAGAGTGATAGATCTTGTCGTGGGATAATCACGGCAGATGTTACCGGGGGTAACTGATCTTGGGGCAAGACGACACAGGTATTTGGGAGAGGGTTTAGCTCAGAGGAGAACATGGTGCAATTCGATCTGGTAGCCGGCAATCAAAGTCGCCGAGTCTCCGATCTTGATATAATAACTCAACTCTGGGATTACACTTGATGCTCGATATCACACGATGTTGCTAGGGTTCTTAGATCTCTCCAAACTAGACGTAGGGGTCGGTTTATAAAGCACCGTACCCTCCTGACTTGCCCTCCAAGGCGCACCCGGAATCCTACCCGAACACTGCTTACAAACCCTAGCTTTCCTTACCGCAACCCACAATCCGGGTTACGAGGCCTACAAACTTTGGGCCTTCCAGAAGTTTCATTATCCTTAGCCGGATCCTGCGCCGTGTCCCTTGGGCCGGGTTACACCTTGGAGTTGGCCTACCGGGTTATTATCCCTCCATCAGTAGTCCCCAGAATAGCTTGGGCTTCATGGATCCCATTTGAAGCGCTTGCTATTCCCTGCAAAGATATCAAACATACGAGCATATAGAGACCGGGTTAAGATGTTTTGATGTTCAGCCAGGCCTCACTCCACGGTAGCCATGCAATAACCCGGGATTTTCCTCCGAACACCTTGACTCAAATTTCCGGGTCCAAATCATAATAAAAATCCCAGGATCCCATGCTCGATAATCAATCCTGATATCCCGGAGTTAACCTCCTTCTTTCTTTTATCCAGATGCCCTGCTCCATATTTGGCGCATATTTCGCAAAAACCACGTGAACAACCGTCACCCATGATTTCCGGCTTCTGGCCATCGGGATAAGCTCACCCTTACTCTATAAATAACACTCAGAGGGTAACCTAAATTCATCACCACGCCACAACTTCCTTTCTCTCCTTGCTCCTCGCTTCCTCGCAGCACCGCCGCCAGGAGCTCGCGCACATCATCAAGGCGAAATTGCTTCCAGCCGCGCTCGCCTCAAGCCGTCCCGCGCCGCCGCCAAGTTCCGCCATCACACCTTCATTCCTCTCGCCAAGAATCGTGAAGGGGCACTCTAGTCACGCCGCCCAACACCGTCGCTTCCAAACCTCAATCTCTCCAGTAAGCCTCTTACATCTGTCTAACTTATCCTTGCAATTTTTCCAATTTCAACCAGGATCGAATCTGGGTCAACCTGCGAATCACTTTTCTGATTACATCAAATTAGATTGATTCGACATCCACCAGCTCTTTTAACCTGCTATATAGTCGCAACTCATCCCTACCAATATTAACCATCAAAACTCCTGTAGGATCAATCGCAAGCTTTCCCATCTAGATCCGTTTCTCCTCGATTTTCCGCTCTCTGCATTAACACCCGGAAAATCCTCTTTTTCCAGCTACTTTACTTGCAATAGATACATGGGCAACCACCCATCGACCCAAATGCCTTTCCATATGTAAGTGCCCTATAATTTCCACAGTTGCACTCAACACCCGGATACTTTGTAATTTCCGCACCACAGCATGATACCCGGATAATTCTCAGCTTCATACTTTCTTGACACCTTACACTCGGATACTTCAACACTCCCGGGTCTTATTTGATACGCCTCTTTTTCTGGTGCTTTGCAGGTTGATCCCATGGCTCCCAAACGACAAGGAAAACAACCGACCCAGGCGAGAAATACCCAAAGCATATCCGCCAACTGGGGGCGTTCCACGGCTACGAAAGCCAAGTTGGAGGAGCTAGCCGAATTAGGGACTCTCCCTTCTCAGAAGGACATTCACTGGAGGGCGCCAGGCAGTGAGACCCGGCCCACACCCACAGAAAACGAGGTAAATTGCTTCGAGCACGTGACCCGGGGATTCCGTCCTCCGGGTCCCTTTCTTTAGGGAGGTCTTAGATCACTATGGACTCCGAATGTTCGACATAGGGCCTAACTCTATGTTGAACATCACCCACTTCATTGTTCTCTCTGAATCGTACTTGTGCATGCCGCCGAGTTTAACTCTCTTCATCGAGTTATTCCAATGCAAGCCGTGCCGCGAAAGCGGCGACGGAGCGCTCCTAACCTGTGGCGGGGTATCCATCCAGCGCCGCAGGAATTCTCTGATGCCAACCCTCAACCTACACTCCCACGTGAAACACTGGCAACTGTCCTTCTTTTTATTGCCGCGATACCTCCCCTGACAGTGAAAAGAAGCTGCCGGGTTACTCAGAGACCCCCTCGAGCCCTCCGAGTCTTTCAGTGCCTTTGCATCAGATTCGGACAGGGGAGACAATCCTTCCCTTGCTAACCAAGATGGCCATTCTCTCAGCCAAGGCCTCCTCGGGCTCAATTTAATAAAAACATGGGTTGACTTCCGGATACAACCCAACTCCGTTCGCACCAAACTGATGTGCGAGTACTCAGGGCACACCATAGATACGCTCCGATACTCCACCAAAAGCTTTGCAGCGGCGATACCAACAAGACCATCAAAGGCTTCTTAACGGAGAAGCTGGAGGTGATAAAGGGCATCACCGGGTTACCCCCGTTTACTCGGGACAACCCGGCTCCAGCGGTAATACCTGATATCCATAACTTACTTCCGTACCTTGACTCGATACAGCTTCTAACCTTAGTCTCATTCCTTTGTTTTAGGCTGATGACCCTTTCCGGAGAATTGAACCCTTCCCCTTCCAGAGACCCGGAAGATGAGGACGAGCCGGCTGATGGTAGTGAAGGTATTTGCACAGGATCTGCATATTTTTACTTGTATTACTTCCCTTTCGTTTATCTTTTCTCCAACTAACACACACTCGATTCGCAGGACTGGAAGACGAAGGTGAGGCCAACGAGGATGACCCGGAGGCGACTGAATCAGACCAAGAAACAACAGTCGGAGCCAAAAGGAAAACCAGAGGAGCCGTGTCCAAGGTTCCTTTTTCCTCGTTATCCTCTGAACCTTATTCCTTTGACGCCATGCGACGACTTTAACCATCAATTATCAAATTCGTCGTGCTTGAAGGACTCCTCCCCAGCCAAGCGCAGAGTAACTCGGAGCTCCCCGGGTGAAGATCCCTTAACCGGGCATCTCTATTTCCTCGGTTCCTCGTGGCGGCGCTCCGCCTCGTCCTTCCGACTCTCCTCAACGCCACCCTTCTCCTAACCATCCACGTGCCGGGCAATTCCGGGTCCCGTTGGTAGTTCCCGTGGCAACCTCATCTGCTTCCAGCAGCGAGCTCCCGCCTGATTATTACCGTGAACGCCGGGTAAGTTTACGCTACATGATTTCCTTTTATGCTTAACAAGTTTCCACTCAAGCCACCATCATCACTAATAGCCGCTTTTTCTCTTTCTTTTAGCGCTCAAGCCGTCGTTAGCGACCCGGAAAATATAGAAGCAGATAACCATCAGGCGGAGAAACCGACCGACCATGCGGACGCCGCGACTGGCGATGATACAGCGAATAATCAGGAACAAGGCCCTCTGAACAACCCACTTCCCGAGCTGCCGGATCTCCTTCCTCATCGGAACCAGTAGACGAGGAGATCGAAGTTCTAGATACAAGGATGAGTTCTCCCAACCCGGCCACCCAAACTGTCCGGGTCTCAACTCCAAGGGCGGGGAGAGCCCCCCCACCAAACGACCAAGCTGCCGGCTCTTCCGGTGCTCGATCCGAGGAACTGACCTTTACCCAGATGCTAGAAACCCTTCGCACTTTAAGGTCCAATGAAGAGAACATCTTGGGAGCTTTGATTGCCAAACACGAGGTAAATCCGACTAATATTGCTTATGCCTTTATCCAGTCCCCAAGTTCCGAGTGAATTTTCATAATTTACTTGGGACTTTGTTATACAAGCGACTGATAACTTATTCCTCTACCCAACTGATCCTTTGTTTGCATGCATGCAGGCTTTCGTAACTCAATCCGAGGAAAAACTGGCGGGCGCCACCAAGCTCATCGAAAAGGAGGTAGCTTTACGTGAGGCAGCCGAGGCCGAGTCTAGGAGGAATAAGTTGATAATGAGAAAATATAGGAAAAGGGCTCACCGGGCAGAAGATGACCTAACAAGCCTTTCCGTCCAAATATCAGACACATATCGTGCTTTACTTGGTACGTTTCCTCCTCCGGTTTATCTTTTTGATAGATAGCAATAGTTTCCCGACTTATGTCTCCATTTCCTCCGGACGAAACCATGCCGGAAGAAGATGACATGGCCAAGCTGAAAACCATGAATAGCGCTATCCGGCAACTATGTGCCGGAACCAGATGGATCCTTGATGATTTGCGGTAGGACATGTTGACATGTTGATCTGAAAAGGCTGTTGGACGCCCTATCCACTGTTCCCGAGTGGATTCGGCACTGGAAGCGCTCATCTTGCCGGGTTGGAGTGACCCGGGGGCTTGCACTTGCGAAAGCTTATCTCCCCAAGCTCGAGCTAGCGAGGCTTATGGACGGCTTCCCAGAGTTCAAGCTTGACGGATCCAAGTTTTCAGTAAAGGATTTTCAGGCCGTCCAGAAGGAGGTCCGTTACCCGGCCAGCGTAATTGCTGATGAACTGGATGTTAACATACTTGTTCCGGCATATGATTCTGCCGATAAAGTAATTAAGTCGGATCTTCCTGAGCCGTATGACATGCTGGCTCGGTGGAAGGAGGAAGCTGCTGCGATAAGGGCGGAGGCTGCCAAGAAGCAAGCTGAAGCCGGCTCTGCTCCTGCTGCCTCAACACCAGTCGTTCCGCCCCCTGCAGGGGCTGGTACCGCCGATCCGGGTGCTGCTGCTACCACCAATGATGGCAAGGGTAAGGCCAAGATGGATGCCGAGTGATATATGGTTTCCAATGCCTCTTCTTAAGCGCCAGTCGGTCGACATACTTTTTGAAACAGTCATATTTTGGGCGGTGCGCCTGTGCACCTTTGATTTTTTCACCAGGATTTTGTAATGCACGCTAAGGCCTTGATATACTCGATGCCTGTTCCGGCCTTTTTAAGTTTAAACTCATATGTTCTCGATATCTGGTTTTATTTATTGTTCCTTTTGTGAAATCTCAATTTCCGGGTCTCATGGGTATTGACAAGCGGATTTTGCTTCGAAGTCCCCAAGTCCCCAAGACTCGGATATTTGGATTTTTGCAACTATACAAGTAAGCCAGTTTTTCTCTTTTCAAGATTTCAAGCTACCGGACCCGGATTGCCGAGTCTAGGACACTTGATCTTGAAAAGGGAACAAAATGCTTATTGCTATTTTCACAAAGATCCACGAGTTGTTTCACATAGGTTTTGAAGTTATGCTTAATAGTCGTTGAGTTTCCAGCTATTCAGCCTTGTACTCTGCATAACTTGTGGTTTAGATGACCCTTTTGACTGTCTTGTACTGTAAGCCGGCTTTCGCGTGGATACCATGTTGTTACATCAATACGAAGACGTAGCCAGCCAATCCCCGTCGGGTTTCATGACTAACTGCCATCGTAAGCGAACAAATCATGCCACTTTAATGCGAGTCACATCGAGCTTAAGTAAGAATAGCCAAGAAATTTGGACTTCTTTGTCCGGTTATAAGATTGTAGCCGTACTCGTTTGCAAGTAATCGGCCCTTATAACTCATAGGCATCATGGCCGGGTCTTTGAGTTTGTAACTGTGCTATTTAAGCGACCAGCCCCCAAGACCTAGATATACGCATCGTACTGAGAATACATAACCTGATAACAACCATCTCTTTTCTTGATAACCATCTCTTTACTTGATATGAAAAATGTAGGTCAGCAAGCCGCCTCATTAAAAACCCGTCCAGTCCCCAAAGGTGCCCTGGATAGGAAAAGAGTACGTCAGAAAACCTGCTGCCTATTACATCGTGCAATTCCACTTGCCAATATAGTCTTTACTAAGTATAATACGGACGTAGCTGAGCCACGTTCCATGGTCTATCTCTTTCTTGCATAGATGAAGTGGTGTGTGCGGTGTCGTTGACTGTAGCCGACTCTTCCCTTGCATCTATCAAATAATATGATCCGTTATGCAGACTCCGGCTTATGATAAATGGTCCTTCCCATGGTGGTGATAATTTGTGTTTTCCTTCGTTTGACTGTACCAGGCGCAGAACCAAGTCTCCTTCCTGGAATACCCGGGTATTCACACGCCGGCTATGATACCTCCGTAGATCTTGCTGATATATGGCTGATCTTTCCAGGGCTTGTTCTCTTTGCTCTTCTAACATATCTACGGCGTCCTGCCGGGTTTTTTCGTTCTCTACTTCGACGTAAGCTGATACTCTAGGCGAATCGTGAATAATGTCACTCGGTAACACTGTTTCCGCACCATAGACCATGAAGAAGGGTGTCATCTGAGTGGATCTGTTAGGTGTAGTGTTGATACCCCAAACCACAGAAGGAAGTTCTTCGACCCATGCACCAGCAGCCCTGACACAGGGAACTCGCAATCGTGGTTTTAATCCGCGAAGCAATTCTTGGTTTGCCCTCTCCACTTGTCCATTGGCCTGGGGATGAGCCACTGATGCCACATCGAGCCGGATTCCATTGTTGCCACAAAACTTCTCCATCTCACCAAGGGACATGTTGGTTCCATTGTCGGTAATTATGCTGTGGGGGTACCCGAACCGGTAGATAATCCTTTTCAGGAACTTGACTGCTGTAGCTGCTTCGCAATTAGTAACTGGCATAACCTCAACCCACTTGGTAAACTTATCAATAGCCACCAAAAGATGTGTCTTCTTGCATGGTGACATATGAAAGGGGCCAACCATGTCCATACCCCAGACGGCAAACGGCCAAGTTAACGGGATAGTCCGCAATTCCATAGCCGGCACATGGGTTTGGCGAGCGTACCTTTGACATCCGTCACACCTTGCTACCAATCGTTCCGCATCCGCTAGGGCCGTGAGCCAGAAAAACCCGTGTCGATAAGCTTTAGCCACAAGAGACCTTGTGGACGCATGATGTCCACAGTCGCCTTCATGGATTTCCTTGAGAATCTGTCTGCCTTCTTCCGGCGCTACGCAGCGCAAAAAGACTCCTGCTGCACTTCTCTTGTACAATTCCCCATTGATGATAGAATATCCCTTTGCTCGCCTCAAAATTTGCCTTGCTAATACCTCCTGTTGTGGTAACTCGCCTCGTGATAGGTAGGCCAAAAACGGTTCTGTCCACTCGGGAATAGTACGTACAGTGGCTACGAGTCCTGAATCCGGGTCTTGATTTGCCAATTCCTCCTCTGACTCGATTTTAACTGATGGTCGCCATAATTCGTCCAGGAAAACGTTAGGTGGAACCGGCTCTCTGCGCGAGCCGAGTCGGGCGAGGGCGTCGGCTGCCTCATTCTTTCTTCTGTCTATATGCTCCACCTCATACCCGGAAAAACATCCTGCAACCCTATCAACTTCCCTGCGGTATGCTGCCATAGTTGCGTCCTTTCTATCCCACGTTCCTGACACCTGCTGTACCACAAGGTCCGAATCTCCGAAGCATCGTATCCTCTTAATGTTCATCTCTTTGGCTACCTTTAAGCCATGCAATAGGGCCTCATACTCGGCCACGTTGTTGGAACAGTCGAAGTGAATTTGTAGCACGTAACTCAATTTGTCTCCTTTGGGTGATGTTAGCACCACCCCAGCTCCTGATCCCTCGTACTGCTTTGATCCGTCGAAGTGCATGATCCATGACTCGGAATTTGGAACCGTTGCAGTCATGCCTGTATGTGTCCAGTCGTTAACGAAATCAATTAAAGCTTGAGATTTGATTGCTGACCTGGGTTCGTAGTTGATATGATAATCCCCCATCTCTATCGCTCATTTGGCTATTCTTCCCGTCGCGTCCGAGTTTCTGATGATATCCGACATTGGTATTGAACTAACCACTGTTATGGGATGTTCTTGGAAATACGGCTTCAGCTTCCGGCTGGCCATAAAGACCCCGAACACCAACTTTTGCCAATGTGGATAGCGCTGCTTTGCTTCTGATAATACCTCGCTGACGTAATAAACCGGCCTCTGAACCGGGTATCCTTTCCCATCCTCTTGGCGTTCCACAACAACTACTGCACTGACGGCTCGGGGGCCAGCTGCCACATATAGTAACATAGGTTCTTTAGGACCCGGCGCCGCTAGTACTGGTGCTTCAGATAACTGCTTCTTTAGTGCCTCAAATGCCTCGTCCGCCTCTTGATCCCACACGAACTTATCTGATTTCCGCAAGAGCCGGTACAATGGTATTGCTTTTTCTCCGAGTCTGGATATGAATCGGCTCAAGGCTGCTACGCAGCCCGTGAGCTTTTGAACATGCTTCAAATTTTCCGGTTTTTTCAGGCTCTGGATGGCCTTGATTTTATCCGGATTTGCCTCGATTCCTCTCTCGGAAACTATGAAGCCGAGTAATTTCCCAGCTGGAACTCCAAACACGCACTTTGTCGGGTTAAGCTTCATCTGGTACCTCCTCGAGTTTTTGAACGTCTCCTTTAGATCATCGATAAATGTCTCCGCCTTCCTAGTCTTGATGACCACGTCATCCACATAGGCATGGACGTTACTTCCGATTTGGTCCTCAAAGCACTTTTGAATACACCGTTGGTAAGTTGCGCCAGCGTTCTTCAACCCAAACGTCATAGTTTTATAACAAAAGGCCCCAAAAGGGGTTATGAATGATGTTTTCTCCCAATCCTCCCTTTTGAGCTTAATCTGATGATACCCGGAATATGCGTCCAGGAAGCATAACAGATCGCTTCCAGCTACTGCGTCTATAATCTGATCTATCCTTGGCAGCGCGAACGGATCCTTTGGGCAATGTTTGTTGAGACTCGTGAAGTCAATGCACATCCTCCACTCGTTGGTCTTTTTCATCACCAGAACCGGGTTAGCCAACCAATCCGGGTGAAATACTTCCATGATAAAGCCGGCTGCCAATAGCCGAGCGATCTCTTCGCCTATAGCCTTCCTTCTTTCCTCATTCATTTTCCTCAAACCTTGCTTCACGGGCCTGGACTTGGGATCCACATGCAAACTGTGCTCAGCCAATTCTGTAGGGATACCCGGCATGTCGCTAGGTGTCCAGGCAAACACATCTGCATTCGAGCGAATAAACTCCACGAGCGCTCCCTCCTGCTCTTTTCCCAGGTTAGACCCTATGGTAAACTGCTTAGTAGAATCCCCTTCGACAAAATCTATCTTCTTGGTGTCTTGCGCTGCCTTGAATTTTGCTCTCTCATCCTCAGTATTCGGCTTTTTCAAGGTTGTTCTATCGTCCGGATTTACTTGAGACCGGTAATATTCGAGCTCTTCCTTCCTGCATGCCTGCTCGGCCATAACTGAATCTCCTTCGTCGCACTCGGCCGCTACATTCCGGTTCCCATGTATAGTGATGGTCCGTTTAGGGCCCGGGATTTTCAGCTGCAAATACACGTAGCACGGCCTAGCCATGAATTGGGCGTAAGCCGGCCTCCCAAACAGTGCGTGGTAAGGACTGCGCAATTTGACCACCTCGAACGTGAGCCACTCAATTCGATAATTATCCGTCGATTCTCCAAAAGCAACTTCCAAGGTGATCCTTCCCTCGGGGCTCGCCGAGTGACCTGGCACGATCCCATGAAAGATTGTCGAACTTTTTTGTAACTGAGACTCTTTGAGACTCATCCGTAAGAAGGTTTCCCAATAAAGGATGTTGATGCTGCTTCCACCGTCCATCAGGACCTTCTTCAATTCGTAACCATTAACCTGTGGAGCAACCACCAATGCCAAGACTCCTGGACGCTCTATTTTCTCCGGATGGTCTTTTCTACTCCATGTTACCTCTTGTTCCGCCCATCTGAGATGTCCCGGCGCGGCCAACGAAATCGAGTTTGCCGCTTGCTTTAATGTCTTCTCGTTCCTTCTGGAAGTTCCTGTAGTATGCACATGATATTGTCCTTTTAAATTAGTCGTTCGTACCGTGCCGATGAAGATGTTGATCCGGCCGATCGTCAATATAGATCCGGACTCGAGGTGATCCGATTCTGGTCCCCAGCCGGAATCGTCCACCATCTTTTCTCCTTCGTGGTCGATGTAGATTTCGCCGATGACAAGATTCTCCATTCCCTTCCGAGCTTCTCCCGTGATGTAAACACCTTTGGACGCATGCCCCACGGTGGGCGCCAACTGTCGTGGGATAATCACGGCAGATGTTACCGGGGGTAACTGATCTTGGGGCAAGACGACACAGGTATTTGGGAGAGGGTTTAGCTCAGAGGAGAACATGGTGCAATTCGATCTGGTAGCCGGCAATCAAAGTCGCCGAGTCTCCGATCTTGATATAATAACTCAACTCTGGGATTACACTTGATGCTCGATATCACACGATGTTGCTAGGGTTCTTAGATCTCTCCAAACTAGACGTAGGGGTCGGTTTATAAAGCACCGTACCCTCCTGACTTGCCCTCCAAGGCGCACCCGGAATCCTACCCGAACACTGCTTACAAACCCTAGCTTTCCTTACCGCAACCCACAATCCGGGTTACGAGGCCTACAAACTTTGGGCCTTCCAGAAGTTTCATTATCCTTAGCCGGATCCTGCGCCGTGTCCCTTGGACCGGGTTACACCTTGGAGTTGGCCTACCGGGTTATTATCCCTCCATCAGATCTAGAAGTAGCTAATGGTGCATTTGTGGTGAGATCTAGTGTCGGGTTAGTAGATCTAGTGGAGAGATTTGAAAGAGGGAAAGTGGGGTAGCATACTAGCTAAAATATAACAAACATGATTGGTTAAATTAGCTAAAAATGGTGGAGGGGTGTGGGGGATTGAGCTAGGAGCACTAATGGCTCAAGTTTGGACTAGTGAGTGAGTGAGTGGGGTGGATAGGGGTGGTGGTGGGTGGCTGGCCGCACTTATATTGGGGACAAATATTACCCCAGGCGAATATGGTAATAGATGCGCCTGCGCTAAGTGGTGCTACCCCAGGCATTTCTTTATCCCAGGCGAACAACTCCTCGGTGCGCCTGCGCTAAAGGGAGCTACCGCAGTCCACTTTTTACCCCAGGCGATTCTATATTTATTCGCCTGTGGTATCTGTTATACCGGAGGCGAACTGGTGGGCTGTTCGCCTGCGGTAAAGGGAGCGTGCCAGGGTCGGCTGTGCTTGGCCCTGCCACACTTTACCCCAGGCGCTTCAGTTTTCTGTTCGCCTGGGGTAACAGACTTACCCCAGGCGCACAGATCTACGCTTCGCCGGCGCTAATTAACCCAGGCGCACAGGTATTCTTGTTCGCCTGTGGTAGGATATGCTGCTATAAGAAATTCTCTAGTAGTGCAAGGGAGTAGTTTAAATCATGGACCCATCAGGTAAAGACCAAGAACTATACGACAACCTATTTACGCTGCTCCAGAGGTAATTTCAATCATTATTGCACTATATCCTCCTCTTTCGTTCATTCCCTATTATAAAGTAATTAATAATTCTGTTATTCATTTTATTTTCCGAGCAGTTGTTCGCAACAATTCATCAAGGATGTTACTGGTGAATGGAAACCGGAGATAAGTTTTAAACCTACCAAGGTAATTAAGTAGTACTAGCTAGGTGCGAGTATCTCTTTAATTCTAGTTTTAATACCATTATCATGCTTCAGTATTATTTGATTGAATTCTATTCTCGTAAAGTGATTGAGACAGGAATAAAGGAATAACTTATGTGGATACTACATTTGCGAGTACATTCGCATGACGACCAATGAGCGACGCATGGATGTAAGACAAATTGAAGTACGTAAACACTATTCACAATTTCATTCTATTACCAGCAACTGTGTTGAGTTTCATTCATATATACAAACATGAACCACATATATTCATACTGTTTTCTTTATTTAAAGATGGAAAGGATGCGAGAGCAACTCCTACCATAGAACCGCATACGAGCAATTCAAGAGGAATTTCTAGTTGTTTTGCTTGAGAAGGTCATAGCTCCAACCGGAGGGTTCCGTTTTCACTGATGCCTTAGGTCTAGTTCCAACCCGAAAGTCTCCATGTGTAATTCCAAATTTGTATATGTATGCACGCTTGTAAGAGATACTAGTAAACGTGCACGCGCCAAGCACGTCTCAACTATTGCAAGTACACACTACGCTTAATATGCCATTTTTTCTATATTATGCACATATGTGTACTCAAATATTGCCTCTACACTTCTTGAAAATGTCTTATTTATTTGTTTAAAACAAATAACAAACAAAATATTTTAATCCACTGCAAATATAAACCTCACATAATGAAATGAATTTACATGGCATACTGAAAAAAAATCATCGAGCATAGCATAAGAACGACACTTGCATTTTAATCAAATAGTACAAAAGAGACGGACTCTTTTATTTTTACATATATAAAAAGTATCATAGCCCGCTGCAAGGAATAAAATACTCCGACGCCTCATTTCCTCAAAAAAATTGAGACTTCTGCACCACTAGAAAAACTTGCAGAGCTGTGCACACAAACCTTCATGCTCCTTGGCGTCAGAAAGAATCGGGAAAGCTAAAACCCGGAAATGACAAGTACACACTACATTAAATAAACGTGCACGTGCCAAGCATGTGTCAAGCATCTGGAAAGCTAAAACCTGGATATTATATTATATGCATGCATCAACGTTTACAGTATATAGTAACGTAGAATATATATACACAAATTTTTGTTTTGAAATGCGTAAGAATTAAATGAAAAATCTAAAACCCTAGAGCCATGGGATCTTTAGTCCCGGTCGGTGGCCCACCATTCCCGCTCTGGGCGGAGGAAACGTGGAGCCCTTTAGTCCTGGTTTGTGTTACACATTGTGACTAAAGGTCCTCCATCCCGAGCTCTCGTTAGTGCCATGTGGAAGGGCCTTGAGTCCCGGTCTATTGCAGTCCGGGACTAGGGGGGGGGGGGGGGGGCTTTAGTCCTCATTGAGCAGTACTAGTTGGAAAACCAGAACTAGAGGCCTTTGCCAACAGGGACTAAATCCCCGTTTTCCACTAGTGTAGTAATGATCTCGTTGACTCACCTTCCTCGCCCACTATTTGTGCTGGTGACAGTTTGAATGGGGGATGGGTTTGTGATTGCGCCAATGGTTCCAGTAAAAAAATTGTTCTGTCATTTTAGTACTGAGTTTTTTAACTGATTATTGCCGATGGGCCATTGCATCGTCGGCCTCTAACTGCCAGTTTTTTGTATCGATCGACAAAGTGGTTGGCCCAGCGCGGGGTGTCGACGTGCAAGTTTTTGCTAGTACTTTTGGGACACATTATTTTTTACCATACTTTGACAATGGAAAACCCCGCTTAAACATCAATTTCTTATATTCTCATTTTACTAGTAACTTTAATAGATGTATCTTCTTGGCAAGAGTAATTTGAGTGGTCATACACATGAAACAAACATTGTATGAGAAAGTTGTCACTGTTTCACCGAACCCTACTCGCGAAAACACCATCGGTAAAACACACACATGAGAAGTCTAGGTACCATGTTTCTTGCCACAAAAATCTATAAAAGGAATCTCATGAATTTGACCTACGAACGGCTCAACCATCAGTACCAAATCTTCATATGGTAATAAGAGTCTAATTTAAGTAACTAGTGCATTTCG
Source organism: Alopecurus myosuroides (assembly GCA_028641055.1). Taxonomy (NCBI): domain Eukaryota; kingdom Viridiplantae; phylum Streptophyta; class Magnoliopsida; order Poales; family Poaceae; genus Alopecurus; species Alopecurus myosuroides. Next base: position 671,498,367 of record CM054057.1, read on the forward strand.
TAACAAAAAAACTATATAACTTATCCGTCAGATCTCGCCAACTCGTGTGAAACATCGATATTGTGGTTTCTGAAATTTTAAAATTAGTTTTCAATCGTAAATAATTCATAAAATTGAGAAACAAGAAATGGACAAAAAATAAAAAATTTACGAAATGCTCTTCTTCTATATCCATGTCAATATGGAATTTGGTGTGTATTTCTTTATGATATGATTTTTTTTATTCATTTGAGATTTCTTTTCCACTATCATCCTTACTTGGAAGGACAAATCTACTTTTTGTGCTTCAGTGACTATGGGGGAGGGCACCGTAAATAGGAGCTCTGACGGGATAAAGTAATCAACATGTATAACATGCTCATATATCAAGTATTTAGTAATGAGGATAAGGAAGCATTAACCCAGTTTAGATAAGTATGCATAAATACATAGGAAAATTGGAAAGAATTTATGGGCGGGTATTATACCATGCCTATGTAAAAAATCGACATTCATATATTACGAAACTATAGAAGGAAATAAATCAATTCACTCCAAGTATTTGATTCCGCGTTAATATCCAAGGCTACTTGTTTTACCTCTACATAAACACTATCAATCACGGACAGACCATGACTTCAGCATAATTACTAAAGAAAACTAGAAGATCAAGAACATCTAAGTAGCTCACATGGCAGGTATCAGGACCTACACACGAGCCTTGTGCTTCATAGCTCTTGTAGCCATGGCCACCACTTTGTTATCTGTTCATGCGACAGAGAGATACATAGGTCTTGTCCTCTTCATTCATTCCCGACTTTTCTCATTCGTTCATGATATTTGCACCCGTGTTTGGATACAAAAACAAATATTAAGCTTGTAAGTTCTATATATTGATCGAGATCTCTCTATTTTTCTATATGCATAGGTACATCTGACATGTGTGACCATGCGGACTATTGTGTGCCCCTAAAACGATATATTGGAGGCATTTCTACATGCAAGGATTACTGCGTTAGCCGAGGTTATGACAAGGATAAGAGCGGTTGCGATGCAGGAAGTAGTAGCGATTGCTGCTGCAGAAATAAAAAAGAAACGTCATGGACATTATTTATGCTATGTATGTGCTAGTGCTTAATGGTATGTCGGTATATAAAAGAAGTACTAGCCCCATTGCGAAACCGCATTATTCTCTTATTCTCCCAATAGCCCAGTGTTCTCTCTCGGCATGGCCCTAGTGTTCACTCTCTCCACTAGCTCCATGGACCCACACGAATTTTTTCCAACCATATGCAGCAAGGAACGAGAGGACTACGTCCCCTATTGCCAGGTTTTACCACCAGACTCCTCCTCCAACAACTAGAACCACTTGGAAGAGACTAACGAGTATTCCAAGGACGAGGACGTAGAAGATGAGGGGGATGCTTTCCTCTATGGCCACGAAGACCACTTCGAGAACTACGCCAATGAAAACTTCGAGAACTACGCCGATGGCAAGAATGATGAAGATGATAAAGACGACGATGATGATGAAGGTTGTGCGGAACCTCCATAGAAGAGGCAGAGGAGGCGGTAGTAGAAGAACTATTGTTTCCATTTGGGGCGTTCCAAATGCAAAATCATGTTAATTCCATTTGCAATGAAGACAAAAAAAAAATACTCGTCTCATTCATCTTGCGAATGTATTTTGAATTTAATTTTTATTTTTTACTTGCAAATACTTTATTTTTTATTGATGAAAATAAGAAACTCATCAAATCAAACTAAATTACGTGAATTGGGAGAATTAGCCATGCAGATTAGGAATTCACGTATGGTCCATGTAATTAAGAGATTTTTTTGACGTGATAATTATGGCATTTATAGGAACTAGGCATTTACTTACCGTCCATATAATTAGAGGAATATTTTTACGTGATTATTAAGAGAATTAATTATGTAGATTAAACACATACCATCCATATAATAAGATGGATTAGGAATTCATGCGCTATCCATATAATTAGGGATTATTTTTACGTTATAATTAGGAGAATTAGGCATTCACGTACCATCCATATATTTGGGGATTAGTTTTTACGTGATAATTAGATTAACTAGGCATGCAAATTTAACGGAGAGGGGAATTAGGCATTCATGACCATCCATATAAAATCACATCCCATTAAATTTAGAACGATAAGAAGAATTAATCATAAAAATACCTAGCTTTATAATTGAATTGTCCCTACTCTCTAAATGTGTCCACGGTGATAAAAAAGTATCACTAAGAGGCGAAAATGGCCCCATTATATTTAATCATCAAATTTATTTCTTAATTTTTGGAGCTAATAGGTGCTTAATGATGACCCACAAGTATAGGGGGTGTATCGTAGTACTTTCGATAAATAAGAATGTCGATTCAAACGAGGAGCAGAAGGTGTTTACTGTTAGATATATTTGTGTTTTCCGTATTGTATCTAGTTTGGGCTACCGTATGTCTGTATACGGGCCCTCTTCTCTCTCTCTGTGTACAACTCGGCCTAGTGCCTCCTATATCAACACGTACACGGTATGGACGCAAGTACCGTTCGACCCATAGTTTCCCACATGGTATCAGAGCATCTTCTTCCGTGACCTAGCTGTCGCCGCCGCCATTGCCGAGCCAAGAGCCGCCAGGCGCCGCCGCATCAACTCGACAATCCGACGATCGCCGTCGATACACAACCCAAAGCCAACACCAAAACCCAGATCAACAACAACCAGAACCGCTGCTGCCTCTCTCTCGACGCCGCCGTCGTTCCTCAAGACCAAACACAACCGAGCCGCTGTCTGTCTCTCTCGAGCCGCCGCCGCTCCCTCAAAATCAAGAATAACCCGAAGCTCCTGCTGGTTCCTCAAGGTTGATTGAAGCCTCGTCGATCCGGTATCTGCTATATCATCCCGAAAACCCACCCGATCTCATCATGAGTTTGTCGACAAGCTCCCTGGCTGCTGCCCTTGGAAGTCCACCGTCTCAACAGCTCACCCGCAGTAATTTTCTCTTATGGCAAGCTTTGATTATTCCTGCTTTTCGTGGTGCTAATGTTATGGGTCTTCTCGATGGGTCTGATCGTGCTCCTGTCAAGCTTATTGATGGGGTAGATGCTGAGAACAAAAAGATTCAGATTGAGAACCCCGCATATGTGGCATGGATTGCTCATGATCAACAAGTTCTCAGGTTCCTGCTGAATTCATTGTCTCCTGAAATATTGTCTCATGTGCTTGGTATGGACAGTACTGCTGCTGCTTGGATTGCTATCAATGCTATGTTCAAAACAGCCTCGCGCACTAAGGCTGAACATCTTCGTGAGAGACTCAATGACACCAAGAAACAGACAATGAACGCTGATCAATACTACACCAAGATGAAAGCCTTTGCTGCGAAGCTCTTCGCACTTGGTAAACCTATTGGGGATGATGAACTTCTTGGCTACCTCTTGCATGGTCTGGACAAAGGAGAGTACAATCCGTTGATTACATCTGTTAATGGGAATCCAAGCACAACTCTAGATGAGTTTTATGAGCAGTTGTGTGGCTATGATATGCGTAATGGGGTTGAAGAGAGTGGATCTTTTATTTCCTCGGCTCATCTGGCTCGGCGAGGATATGATCGTCCACCAGCCCGTGTGTCATCTTCACGTGGCTATTCTCCTCCAACACGTGCTCGCAGCCCTGACCGTATCTGGCGTAATGATAACCGTGGAGGGTATCGCCCCCGCAGCCCCGACCGTACCAGCTACCGACCACGCAGCCCTGACCGTGGTGGGTATCGCCCACGCAGCCCCGACCGTGGTGGGTATCGGCCACGTAGTCCCGACCGTGACCGTGGTGGTTATTACCGTGGAGATGATCGGAACTGGAAACGTGATGAACGCCATGATAGGCGCAATGATGATGGTGGGAGGCGCTTTGATCGCACACCCACAAAGTATGTTGATACTGATTGCCAGATTTGCAAGAAACATCGACACCCTGCCAGTGATTGTTGGTGGCGTTAGGCAGATGACAAGAAAAAGAGAGAAGGGGCAGAAAAGGAGGTACATCTTGCTGCTGCTCCATATGGTGTGGACACAAACTGGTATGCTGATTCTGGAGCCACTGATCACATTACTAGTGAGTTGAGCAAACTCCTTATTGCCAACAAATATTATGGACAAGACAAGGTCCGTACTGCTGAAGGAACAGGTATGGATATAAGCCACATTGGTGATTCAATATTACGTACTCCTCATGGTTCATTTGATCTTAAAAATATTCTTCATATTCCAAATGCATATAAGAATCTTTTATCTATTCATAGACCCACTCTTGATAATCATGTCTTTATTGAATTCCATCCTTTCTTCTTTTTAATTAAGGACCAAGCAACCCGAAGAGTTCCAAGCATGCTTTCCTCACAATAAAGCCATCTTCCTCTACATGGCATCGCCGTCTAGGACATCCTTCTTCATTTGTGGTTCAGCAAGTCCTTAGAAGAAATAAAATAGCTTACACTCCAGAGAGTACTCCATATGTTTGTGATTCTTGTCAGCTTGCTAAGAGTCACCAGTTGCCATATCCTGTGTCATCTAGTGTCTCCACTGCTCCCTTAGAACAAGTGTTCTCTGATGTATGGGGTCCTGCCCCTCTCTCTGTAGGAAAACATACCTATTATGTAAGCTTTATTGATGATTTCAGTAAATTCACTTGGATATATTTGCTTAAGAAACGTTCTGATGTTTATCAAGCTTTTCTTAATTATCAGCAATATGTTAAGCGCAAGTTTGATAGAAAAATTATAACTATGCAAACTGTCTGGGGAGGTGAGTATGAGAAACTAAATGGTTTCTTTCAAAAAGTTGGCATTACTCATCATGTGTCATGTCCCCATGCTCATCAACAAAATGGCTCTGCTGAGAGAAAACACCGTCATATAGTTGAGGTGGGTCTAGCATTACTAGCTAATGCTTCCATACCATTAAAATATTGGGATGAAGCTTTCATTACTGCCACTTTTCTCATAAACTTGCTTCCTAGCAAGGTTCTAGATTTTGACACCCCCACCCAACGCCTACTTCATGTTACACCAAACTATGATGCTCTTAGAACCTTTGGTTGTGCCTGTTGGCCAAATTTACGTCCTTATAACAAGCGCAAGCTTGCTTTTCGATCCACACGGTGTGTTTTTCTTGGCTATAGTCCTCGTCACAAGAGGGTAAAATGTCTTGATGTTTCCACTGGCAGAATCTATATATCACGTGATGTTGTTTTTTATGAGAACGTGTTCCCCTTTGCCTCACTTCATCCAAATGTCGGTGCCATCTTAAAACAACAAATTCTCCTTCTTCCATCTAATGAGGATGTACCTAATGTTGATAACCATGTGCTTCCAATTGTGCCTATTACTGATGTACAACAGGTGGAAGAGGATGCACAAGAAAATTCCAGTAAAAAAGATGCCCCAAACTGCTCGGAACAATCAGCTGAAAATCTGGCAGAAACGGACGAAACTGATGCTGAAAACGATGCTGATTCCGAGTCAGAACATTCTCCTGCCGCTTCTGACTCTGAGGCGCAGGATCCTGAGGGAGATTCTCCCGTGTCAGCACCATGCAGACACCCAGGTGCGGGTCTGGGCGGGGACAGCACTAGCACCAGTGCTTCGCCCGAGAAAACGCGTGAGGAGACGCGCAATGATGACGGTGATGGTAGCTCTCCCGAGGATCTGCGTGGCTGCCACACGCCCCGGATTTCTTCTCCGCCTGCTACCAGTACACGAACCCCACCTGGCGTGACGCAGGCGCTGTCCCCCTCTGCGACTGCGCAGTCTGCGCCTCTGTCGCATGCCGGATCTTCTGCGGCTGCTACCGCTGGGGGAGCTACTGCTGCAGATTCACATGATGAAAATGATGACAGAATTGAGGCAGATAAAAATGATGAAACCTCTCATGTACCTAACATGGGTGTTCGTAATGGTGTTCGTACTCGTCTCCAAAAAGGCATACTGAAACCAAGAAAGTTCACAGATGGCACGGTTCCGTATGGAATTGGAGTTCGTACCCGAGGTATACAAAAATCTAAAAAATATTCTGACAACACTATTAGATATGCTACGTTTTCATCTACAGGAGAACCATGCACACTTGTGGAGGCATTAAATGATCCAAATTGGCGTCAAGCAATGCAAGAGGAGTATAATGCATTGATTGAAAACAAGACATGGCATCTTGTTCCTCCCAGCAACAATGTGAACTTAATTGATTGCAAGTGGGTATATCGTATAAAGAAGAATGCTGATGGGTCTATTGACAGGTATAAAGCTAGACTGGTTGCAAAAGGTTTTAAACAGAGATATGGTATTGATTATGAGGATACTTTTAGTCCAGTTGTTAAAATTGCCACTATCAGAATTGTTTTATCTATCTCTGTCTCTCGAGGATGGAGTTTACGGCAGCTAGATGTCAAGAACGCGTTTCTTCATGGTGTTCTGTAAGAAGAGGTATATATGAAACAACCTCCAGGTTTTGAAAATCCTCACGCTCCGCATCATATTTGCAAACTTGATAAGGCTCTCTACGGACTGAAACAAGCACCTAGAGCCTGGTATTCTCGACTTAGTGCAAAATTATGTGATCTTGGTTTCATACCCTCAAAGGCTGATACTTCTTTGTTTCTCTTCAATAAGTCAGGTGTGATCATTTATTTACTGATTTATGTTGATGATATCATAGTGACAAGTTCCTCGGATGATGCCATCAATGCATTGCTTCGAGATTTGAGTGATAACTTTGCTATCAAAGATCTAGGTGACCTACATTATTTTCTTGGCATTGAAGTTAAAAAGTGTTCAGATGGATTGGTGCTCACACAGGAGAAATATGCAAGTGATTTACTTGCAAAGGTTGGTATGATTGAGTGCAAAGCTGCACCTACACCATTATCTTCCACTGAACAGCTATCTATTACTGATGGCACACCTCTTGGTAATGATGAGAGCACAAAATATCGCAATATTATTGGGGGATTACAGTACCTAACATTGACACGTCCAGATCTCTCCTACTCCGTAAATAAGGTTTGTCAGTTCCTTCATGCTCCAACTACAGCACACTGGTCAGCTGTCAAGCGTATTATGAGATACATCCAAGATACATTGAACATTGGAATCACATTTATTAAGTCTGCATCTACACTTCTTAGTGCTTTCTCTGATGCAGACTGGGCAGGCTCTCTTGATGACAGGAGATCCACATGTGGTTTTGCTATATTTGTTGGCCCAAATTTGGTTTCTTGGAGTGCTAGGAAACAAGCTACAGTGTCTAGATCCAGTACTGAGGCTGAATACAAAGCACTAGCAAATGCAACATCATAATTAATTTGGGTTGAAGCACTTCTTGGTGAACTTGGAGTCAAATTAAGTGAAAAACCTTGTCTTTGGTGTGACAATTTGGGAGCCACTTATCTGTCAGTTAACCCAGTATTTCATGCTCGCACTAAACATATTGAGATAGATTTTCATTTTGTGAGAGAAAGAGTTGCTGATAATCTACTCAACATCAAGTTAATCTCCAGTAAAGATCAAGTTGCAGATGGATTTACAAAGGCATTACCAGTTAAACAACTTGAAGAATTTAGACGTAATCTAAACCTTTCAGAAGGATTAGATTAAGGGGGAGTGTTAGATATATTTGTGTTTTCCGTATTGTATCTAGTTTGGGCTACCGTATGTCTGTATACGGGCCCTCTTCTCTCTCTATGTACAACTAGGCCTAGTGCCTCCTATATCAACACGTACACGGTATGGACGCAAGTACCGTTCGACCCATAGTTTCCCACATTTACAAGCAGTTTGGATAAAGGATTCACTATAAACACTAGCATACATATTTTCAGGGGGTTTTGATATAGCAGATAAATAAAGTACGAGTAAATAAAAGACAATAATAATAATTGTAGTAAGAGGCTCAATCCTTTCTAGATCAAAGGACAAGCAGGTTGGTTTACTTATGATGACCAAACGTTCTAGAGGACACACGGGAATTTCGTCAAGTGATTTCACTTCATACAATTGATTCATCTTTATTATTTTGATAGGGTTTGTGTGGGTGAACCTAGGCTAATGCACTTCCCTAACTTGGACTAATACATACTTGTGATTATACCCCTTGCAAGCATCCGCAACTATAAGAAAGTAATTAAGATAAATCTAACCACGACCTTAAACTCTAGGATCCTACAATCCCTCATGCATCGGTTTCCTAACGGAGGTTTAGGTTTGTTTCACTCCGCAACCCCACAATTAGTAGCCGAATACACAATGCATGCCTCTTGGCCCATAAAGCTGAAGTGTCATGTAGTCGACGTTCACATTACACCAGTAGAAGAATAGCACCACAACATAAATATCAAACCATTAAATATTATTCAACATAATTCCACTACTAGCATCTTGGCTTCTCCCATGTCCTCAAGAACTAAACAAACTACTCACAAGAAATCATATGGATCATGATCAGAGGTGATATAATGATGAATAACATTTTGGTCATAAAGTGCAAACACCGATAAATCTCATAAGCATCAACTAGAAACATGTAATTCACACCGGGAGAGAGATCTAGTGGAAAACAACGATTTATAACCCTAATTTTTATAGAGGGACAGAGGTGGATGGTGAGGATGATGGGGTACTAGTGGTGATGACGATGACGATGATGATCTTGATGATTCTCGGTACGATGGCAGTGACGATGGTGACGATTTCCCCCCTCCGAGAAGGAATTTCCTTGGCAGATTTCTCCCTGCTGGATTTTTTTCTCTTTCTGTTGTTTTCCGCCTCGTGGAGGCGGCGAACTATTTCCTTGACAATTACAACAGTCTTAGGGTTTTGGGGGGATGAAGTACGCGAAAGGGGGCTGACATTGGTGGGCCAGGGCCACCACCTGACGTGGCGGCGCGGCTAGGGATGACCCACACCATGGCAGGGTGTGGGCCCCTGGTGGCCCACCATGAAAGGTGAAAGATAATAGTGTGATACCGCGACACTCCCCCAAGCTTGGAACAAGCCAAGGGGATGCAAATACCAATGAAGAATTACTCCTTCAGTGGCGATGTTGAATCCTTAATAAGCCTCTCAACCAACTCCTTCAATTAATCAATCTTGTAGGACATAATACAAATCAACTTAGTATTGTGATCAATACGATTCATGATCTTGTGAGACTGAGAGTCCCAGCTCTTGGAATTATTCCTCCACACTTCTTCAAATTGAGAGCTTTCCTTCCCTGCATTATTACGACAATCTATATTCCAACCAGAGGGAAACTATTCCTCATGCACCCTTTGAAATTGATGCTTATGGATAAAAGTATGGAAGGGTTTTTTTAATGCCTAAAGATGGTTTCCTTGAAGCTAAGGAGGGACGTGGAACCTTCCCTCAAGTGCTCATCCACGTGCCTCTTTGAGTTTGAAGGGGTTTGCCACCACTTCGATTCTTGCAATGGTGGCGCGAGGGTACACACGCGAGTCTTCTTCTACTTCTCCTTCAGCTTCACTCTTGACCTCCTCCTCCAGCTTAGGACCTCAGAGATCATCTTACAAAGGCTCCTTCCCGTTGTCGTTGTTGGCGGAGACCATGGTGCCTCTAAACTGAGAACGATTCCTGACAGAAACAGATCGAAACAAAAACACAACGATAAAATGATATATGGACCTCGAGGGATCCGGGGATTATATAGCAAGAAGTTTCATAACAAAAGGAAGGTACAGGGTGAAAACGGGTCGGAGCCAGGCTCGGAGGCGCCCACACCATGTGTGTCACACCCCAGTTTTTGGGTCACATGTAACACACGAGAGGAGCCATTTTTGTGAGACAACAAAAAAAATTTATGCCCTTTTCTAATCCAACATTATGTAATGAACCATGAGTATCTATCAATGCAAGCAAGCCTTTGATTAAAATTCATTTATCATTTTCCTGATGTTTTATGATTGTTTCTTTGTTGTTTTCTCTATGAGTATTTGAATACTTTTCATCCAAATTCTTGTGACAATGTTGCTTTCAACTTAGTGATAACATATGTATTTGTTGATACAAGAAACCAATTTGGCAAAAGAATAATTGGATGTTTCCTTTTAAGTTTTCTATAGAAAGTTAGTTCAAAAAAATTAGCCAAGTAGTTGTTTTTAGCTCATGTTATCTATATGTTAGGGAATCATATTTTATGTTTTCTTGGCATTAATGTGTTCTCTAATATATGGACTACAAATGTGTGAGCTTGGTTTTAAAATTGGTTTGAGAAAACAATAAAATGCTTGATGGTTTTTGTGTTAAGAAATTAGGGCAAAAAATGGTTTTTAGGGAAACAGAGAAAAAACAGGAACTACTTGTTTTCCCACATTGTTTTTAGGACCCATTTGAATTTCAAATTGGTTTTATTTTGATGATTCTGAAATTACAAATCTTGCTTAACAAAACCACACTTTGAAAACAAATTTTGGATGTTGTTTGGTTCTTGAAAACAGAACCAACATTTGCTTGATTCTGTCTGTTTCCAATACTTAACCAAAATGACTAAGTAATTTTTAACTGAAAACTGAATTTCTGAAATCTATGACATGCACCAATCTTTGCTTGATCTTAACTTTTGATTGGAATGGAGTTAGGAAGTTCCACTTGGACCTTCTAGAAGCCCTTTGTTTCCTTAACCGATTCCTAGCTTTGGATGCTCGAGAGGTTGACCAGAGGGGAGAGGAGAGGGTCGGGTTCAGAGAAGAAAAAGGAGGGGTGTGGCATGGGCCTGCTGACAGAATGCCACTGTGCAGGGGCACTGTCTCCATGTCCGTGCTCTCCTCACCTCACACGCCTGTTGCTGGCCTTGACTTTCCCCTAGACCACCCCCTGGACACGCCCAAAGGGCAGGAGACACGGCATGGGTGCCGGAAGCAAGCCCCCGAGCTCATCCATGCTGCCCCGGGTGCACCCCCGTGCACACACCCGTGTCATCGTGGCTATAAAGCCACGGGCACGCTTACACCGCGCCAGCACACCCACCTCACTCCAGCCTCACCCCCAGACGCCGAGCACGCACGCCCTGGCCTCTCTGTGAGCCCAGCGAGCTCGTAGACGCCGCCGGCCACCGCGGAGAGAAAAGGAATGTGGAGCACGCCGTGGGCACTCCCACCTCTCACCCTTTCCCCCGTTGTCTTCGCCTCCTTTCGTAGACCCTCTATGACGCAACCCTTTTCCCCCTCGTTTGTAGAGACGACGTGGAGCTCGCCGGAGCCGCCGTGGACTCACAGACGTGCGCCGTCAATTGGAGCTGTCCCGAGCGGCAACGACGCCGGCCCTGCACAGCATCGACCACGTGAGACCAGCCCAGCACCGTGCCACCGCCCTACGCAGCCCCGAGGTGGAGCCAATCGCGACCTCGTTGCTGTTCGGCCGTTCCGATCGTGCGTTAGAGAGAGAAGACAGAGGAGAGAAAGGAGACGACTGTGCTCCATTGATCTCATGATAGACGACCACGTTTAAACCGAGAAGCGGTACGCGGGCCACGCGCGCTCTCTCTAGTGAGCTGGGCCACAAGGGCTTAGCAGGCCGCACGCGCAGTAGAACCCGAGCCCACACTCGTGTTTCTTTTTCCATTTTAAAAAATAACAGAAACTTGCAGTTTACTTTAATCGTGTTAAAAGCAGAAAAACGCAAAAATAAAATCAAAAAAAAATTCTAGTGATAGATCTACAATTTCCTGAACGCATGCAACTTGAGAACTACTTTTGGATCATTTATTTTGCCTGTGATAAATTTTGTGCTACACACTGTCTGTTAGAGTAAAAATAGGATAACTTTTTTCATGTGTGTTCAAATTATGCAAACTAAAATTCCCTAAGTAGCTTATGACTAGATCTATCAGTAGTGCTTGACTGCACATAAAGGTGAGCTACCATTTGGAAATGCCGCCCATTTTGGTAAATGTCCAGTAGCATATTGTAGGATTTTTTGAAGTTGTTTAAAAATACCTTTTGATGTGAATCAATCTGGGCCTGTTAGTGTATGCATAGTTCTATGTTATCCTAGCTTTGTGTGATCTTTAGAGCTCTAGATTATTTTTGGCAACAGATCTAATAATTTGCACTTTTCTGTTAGAAATAGAATGTGTAGAAATATTTTAGAATAATTGCTTGTTAGTTGTTATTTTGTTTTCTAGCATGTTTAGATGTTGTTCTTAGTGTTAAAAGGTTGTTTACTCACAGATCTAGCATGTTAGAAGGTGTGTGCATGATTGGAAAGGATGTGGAAACTAGTATATGCATAGTATTGTTTTCTAGCTTTTATTTTAATAAATCTTGTGAGCAAGTATAGCTAGTTTTGTTATCTAAGTTTTTAGTGATATTTTGTTGGATCCAATACCACTTTGGTACTGATTAGAAGTTTTTTTCACCTCTGTTAGGTTGCACTTTATTTCTTAGAGATGCATGTATAGTTTGAGTGCTTACTTGTTCATAGTATGTTATTCTCAATAGTTTCAATAGTTTTAATTTTTGTTTAGTGGACAAATTGTTTTCCACAAGTTGGACCAGAAGCTTACGAACTTTTAATGTCATGGAAAACCTAGTGGAACAGCCACTGGCTCCATCTCATTTTGGTGAGAAATGGCATATCTCAACCATAGTAATAGTAGTAGTGAATAATGTTGTTTTGGTGTATGTTTGTGAATTGTTGGTTTGTAAACTTGAGTGTTATTTTTGTTGTGCATTGCTTGCTGTATTGTTTGGTTTAGTATCATTGCTTTCTTAGTTTGGTTCTGATTGTGTGTCGTTATTTTATTTTTGCGACGATAGAAAACGAAGAAGAGATAGTTGGTGCGGGAGGATATAACTATCACTCCTGTTGCTACCACGATGTAACATCCCAAGTATGAAAAATAGCCATTAGAATTTTTGCTCTCTGTTATTTTATGTTTTGCATCATGACATCATGTTCATTGCATTTGTTTTGCTTGTTTTCCATTTGTTTTCCTCTGTTTTCACTTGTTTTCCTTTGTTTTCTATTTGAATTTCAAACCAAATTTTAAACCTTTTGTTTCATACTTGTGATGTTACGATTTCCAAATGAGTATTCAAAATCAAAACAATTGTTTGTTTCCATTAAAGTTGTAATATCAAACTATTGTTTTGTTTCTAATCAATATTTCATTTAATACCAAAACATTTTCAAATTCAATTAATTTCCAAAACAGCAACCATTTGAACTTTATGAAAATTACCAAAACAAATCAATCTATTGTTTCAAATAAGCTTAAGGGTTCACACTATTTAAATGGATCTTTTTAATAACTCATTTTATAGCAACTTTAATTCAAATTCAAACAAATTTCAAACAGCCACATAATTTAATTATTTGGAAAACTAAACTTGGCAAGTTATTGCTGTTACAATAATTAAGCAAAACCAATTTTCCTAAAATTTTCTAACACCAAAACCCTAGCCTTTTCTTCCTATTCCTTTTCAGCAAAAAAAAAAGAAACATAACAAAAAAAAATTAAAGAGAGAGAGAGAGAGGGGCAGGCCCAGCCCACCATCTATCACCCCTCAGGCCCGATACCCCCTCCCCGTTATCTTCTTCCTCGTACGGCTCCATCTGAAGGTGTCCACGTCGCAGAGATGCAACATCAACGGCCAGCAGCTCTCCTCCTCCCCCTATAACCCTAGCTCGATGGCCTAGCCCCTGCCCTAACCCTCCTTTCTCCCTCCTTCTCCTCTCTCCCCCCGCCTCCATTTTCCCTTCTTCCACCTCCTCTCTCTGTATCTCTGTTCTGCACCACCTGAACCCCACCGAAACTCCTCCTCCCTCCGGCGATCGCCGGCGACCTGTACCCCCTCCGAGCGAACTAGGGGCGGGAATGGGTTCGCCTCGCCACCCTCTTCCTCCTCGGCCACTCGGCGCAGACGGGGAACAACCGGAGCGCCGCCACCGTCCCCGCGTTCTCGCCGCCGACCACCTCTGCCCGAGCGCCTGCTCCTCCCTCTGAACCCTCGAGGTGAGCATCCCCTCGACCCCTTCCTCCCTCTCCTCCATCCCCTCCGCACGAGCAAGCACACCACGCACGAGCACGCAGCAGATCACCGCCTCCAACCGCGGCAACGGCGAGTCTCTGTCCGCCGGCGCCCGTCCGCTCGCCTGACGAAGTTCAGACAACTGAACTTGTGCGTTCAGGTTCAGTTACCGCTAACTGAACCACAAAAGCCCCCGATCCCCCTTTCTGTCACGAGTTCAGCAAACACCGCAGTGGTTACAGCACACTTGCGCACCCAGGGGGTGGTGGGTTCGAATCCCACCCCCTGCGGATTAAAACCTCTTTTTTTGTTTTATTTCTCCAGAACCAGAACAAACTGCAAATTGCACCCAAGTCCCTGCTATTAAACTTCTAGGTCCCTGTTAATTTTTCCTAAGTCCCTAGATGTTATTTTAAATGGCAGAATAATACTTAAACTTCACAAATGCATAAATAATTCATTTTAACTCCAATTTCAACATTTTAAATATGTATTCTGTACCAAATTGAATTCTCTACCCAAATATAAATTTTGTTTACTGTTTTGAATATTTTAAATTGGTGCAATATTTGAAAACTTGTTCAATTCACTTAATTTTGCAAAATTCATAACTTGGGCATAAAAATTCCAAATTCAACAAACTAAATATGTTTTCCATCCCATTTTTCATGTACTTTGCAAATATCAACTTTGTTTGCTGTTTTGAATAATTTAAATTGCTGAAAACAACTGTTTCTTAATTAATGCATTTAAAATTGCCAAAATAATAACTTGCTCATTTTAAATCCATTTTCAACAAATAAAATATGTTTTCCATGCTAAATTGAACCACCTTTTCAAATATAAAATTTGTTTCATGTTTTGGATAATTAAAATTGGTTAACTAATTTAAACCTTGTTTAATTCATTTAATATTGTTAAATTCATAACTTGCTCAAATTAAATTATTTTTGAAACTATAAAATATGTTTTCAAACCATAAAAGTATAAACTTTTCAAATATGAATTTGGTTTAATGTTTTGAACAAATAAAAATTCAAATAAATTCAAACTTGAATTAAATTCGATTAAATCTTGTTTAACTTGTTTAATTCATAACTAATTCATCTCAAATCCTTTTTCAACAAGTGAAACATGTATTCCACTTAAAATGTTGTGTACTTTCCAAATATGAACTTTGTTATCTATTTTGAACAATTAAAATGGGTGAAAACAACAAATGCTTGTGTAACACCTTTAAGGAACCAAAATTCCATAACTTAATAAATTCCAAACTTGGTAAGCTTCTTTTCAAATTGCTCCTATTGTTGTTTTCTTTCTGTTTTCCTCATCCATGCATCATGCTAATTCACTTACACATGATGGTTAGTTGTAAAACAATTATTTCAACCTTAATTCATGGGCTTTCCATATGCAATCCAAATTGCATGTGGGTCCATTTAATCATGATATGTTACCATGTCAACTAGTTTATTTTTATGCATCAATTAAATGGTCATGCATCATCCCATGATTGCGCACTATGCCATGTTATTGATTTTTTATCTCTCTGCGTTGTTTGTTTGCTTCTTCTCGAATGGACGACGACGTTGAGACCGACGATACTTACGACACCCCTTCTGAGGATCTAGCTCAGTACCAGGCTGCTGAGTTTGCAGGCAAGTATTCACTCACATGAACCATTGTGTTCCTTTCAACATTGGATACCGATACTTTCCGTTGTCTATTCTGCTAGCCCTATGAATCGTTGCTTCTGTTCGATCCTATCACATGTTATCCTTAAACCCTGATATAGCCTCACCTCCATACCTATCACCCCGTTGCTTGTTGCCCGTGTCTTACTAGCATGCTTAGGGTTATTTTGCTCGAGTCTGTTGTCAGTTACCTTCTGTTACTATTCTATTTATGTTCTGGGGCTCGATGTTCAACAATCAACCTGTTAATGTTTTGGGTAATAATAACTTGATGATAAGGCACAGGCAGGAGGCCCGGCGTGGTTTTGAGGCCTGCTAGTGTCGACCCTAATTAGGAAAAGGGTCTTGTCTACTGATCCATGATGAGCGCACTAACCGCATGTGGGAAGCGAGTATGGGCGCCCCCCTCAATTTGATTCGATTCGCATCTCGTCCAAATCGCCTCATTTAGTTCGGGTTTTCCGTTTGCCGCATGCATATGCAGGTGCGAACCCTTGGCGCCAGGGTGGAACTTTTGTAGTCGGCATTTAGGGAGACACGTTCTTAGAGTGCTATGAGGGTCCCCTTTTCTTCGTGGGGCTTCATTATCCGTGCGCTCAATTGCACGGGGTTCTTTGGGCTTGATGCAAAGAAGAGTTGAGTTGTGTTGAGTGCCCCGCTTGGTGGAAAGGCCATTCCATCTGGCGGGTTATTCTTACGTGTACGGCCAAATTGGTGCACCCCTGCAAAGTAAATCTTCTCGAGAAGCTGTGTTTTCCGCGGTTAAGGATGACTTGGTGAAAGTACTGGCTAACAAGTACTCAGAACAACTTACACCTAACTAATGATAACTTGACTAGTAATAGTCTTATTGACACAATAACTTGAACCATCATTAATCCAACTGTGTGAGTTATCCTTGGATTGCTTCTTTGGATAAGGGGCGAGATCCAGGATGGGTTTGTTTGGTGGTTAGATATAGTTGGTTACGATACGCTATCTTACCTCCTTTCTGGTAGCCGGAAGTTGTAGTATGTTCTGTAGTTGGTTAGTGCAGCCAGCTGCCGCATCTTTTATATCACCCTTTCTTCCGTGAAACCAAAGCATCTGTGCTTGGTGTTGACGGGTTACACTTTGGTGAACTGTGAGTCTTGCTTGCCAGTACGTTTATGTACTGACCCCGTTGGGGCTGTGGTTTCCGCAGACTACGTTTCCGAGGATCCCATGGTGGCTACTACGTGGAGTATGACGAGACTGCTGACGAGTAGATAGCGGACCCGGGCAGGATCCGAGACTTCGTGGATGGGCTCCGTCTTTTCGTTTCCGGCCTCTTAGGCCTATTTGGATCTTGTCTGTACTCAGACACTTTGGATGCTTCCGCTGTGTTGTAATGATGAATTGTTGGGACATGTGTCCTCTGGATGATTGTATTTGCTATCTCTGCTCTAGTGAGAGCTATTTGCAACTTATTTCAATCTTTTGTGTCGTAGAGATCTGTTGTGATACCACTTGTTCAAATGTCGTTGACGTACCATGTGTGTATGTTATGAAGTACGTCAATGGAAGTATCTGGATTTCTACGGGATGGTTTGCGCCGACGATGAATAGTAAGAGAATGGTTGTCACACGTTTACGTGTTGGCCTACTCATATTGAGATGCGGGTGCCGGCATGCCCCGTAAGCCATTTTCTCTACTGTTTAGCAGACTGTGAGTATCCCCTAGAAGTCCGGGTGCGACACACGAGCAGGTCCCTCACCTCCACCAAGGCAAGCCATCCTTAAAGCTTGCTGTTATACTAATTTTCATTACCTCTCATGCATGTTCTACTTCTGAAGTTTTACAAAAACTTGATTACCAAAACTATTTTATTGAGTGGCTATTATTACAACTAATATTACTTATGTATATTATCACATTGCCATTAGTCAACTTGGTGTTACCAAGCCTTTAGTCACCATAAGGTATATAAATACCGCCTAAGATAATAATCCTGAGTCCCTAAGTGGGCATTTTAAAAAGTGTTTTGCAGACAAATGTCTTATGAAAAGTCCACGGTGGAAAGGCGGGACCTTGTTCACCGGGGGAGGAAAGGAGTGTTTTTTAAAAAATGTTTATAAAAGACACATAACCTAGTCTTCGCTGGACAACCAAGAAGTACTGCCACTCTACCTCAATATGGGTATGGGGCCTATCTAGATACTTGTTCTCGTCAGTGTGTGTTTTATCCCAAGTTGCTATACAGAGGATGATTCTCTAAACCGAAGGGTCGCCAAGAGTGAGAAACGGGACATACACAGTGAGGGATTGAGTTCTCTTCCGGGTGCGACAGTTGGGTCTCCTGCCGTGGCGGGGTGGGACCTGGTGCCGGGGAGATTACACCCAACTGAAGGGATAAGCATATACTAGCTTGGTCAAAGTATAAAGTTAGGATCATTCTTCTGATGCTTTCATATCGTTGTGTCGATCCATGGGTAGTTCATGGCAGATGAGTGGATCTTGTGGATCGTGTACACCTCTACAGATTAAAACTATTCTGAAGAGCCGAGCCCTCGGATATGGGCAGTTGAATGGCCATGTAGCTAGCATTGTGTCGGTTTTCAAAAGGGTGTTTTATGAAAAAGGACTTTTACCGTGATGGTACCGATGAAGGAGCTGGAGTTGCTTATAACAAGTTTTGCAAAGAAAACTCTTTTATAAAAAAAAGTTTTATAAAACCTCTTGGATATGCAATACCTACAAGAGAAAGAGAATTACATTATTTTGTTTTGAAATATCTTCTGCAATAAAGATATAGAGATGTTAAAGCAACCATGATGTTATCTTATATAAACACCATGGGTAGTGAGCCCTATTTATAGCCTATACCTATCCACCATATAAGCATATTGCATTTGTAAGTGTATAAAGGATGTCTTGCAGAGTACATACAAATGTACTCATATTGGTTTCGCCCCTGGCTATTTACTTGGCCAGACTATAAGGAGATGCCACCTTAGGAGGAGTATGAGGAGGAGTACTATTCTGAAGACTATGCAAATTAGGCCCGGCTCCCGGTGAGCAGCCTGTTGGTGAAGGCATGACATGGGCTATCTACGTTATGTTTAGTTTCCGATGTGTGCTTGTGAGACATTTGCCTGTCCTGCGTGACAGTTGTTAAGACTTGGTCATGTGACCATTGCTTGTAAAACTCTTTTATTTGTGTAATGGATAATGTATATGTGTACCAACTTCGTATGTTTTTCACGACTGAATTCTTGGGATCATGAATGTATGCATATGAGGGGTTCTGGACCATCCGGTTTGGGGCCTCTACAAAGTTGGTATCAGAGCTATCCTGGCCTTAGGAGCCCTTAGTTAGCATGGACGTTAGCTAGTACTCTGAAAACCTATAATATACTTAACTGACTAAGTTACAGTATGTTCTTATATTTACAAAGCTCTACTTACATTAAGTTATGTCATGTTCCAATCTAAAATTTTGAACACTTGGGTCTAACTTAAGCTTACTTAAAATTTGTGTAAATGGAAGTTGTTCACCGAGGCTTGCCAGTTGGGGCTGCCGCGAGACGTGGCCTTTCTTTTCGAGCAGAGGCTCGTCGCGATGACAGAGCTTATCGATCGTCCGGTTCCCAAGTTGCGGGGAGGGATGATCTTTGCACTACTAGGAAAATGGCTATAGGAGTGATGATACCCGTGACGCACATCACATTTGGCGCGTCACGCCTATTACCCGCGGCGCACCACGTTTCTGCGCGTCGCGCCTAAAGGCATAGCCGGGGCGCACCAAATGGAAGGCACGTCGCGCCTATGTGTGGGGCCGGGGTGGCGAGCCTCCGAGGCATACCCGCGACGCACCAACCCAGCGGTGCGTCACGGCTATGTTGGGTAGCCGCGGCGCACATTCCAATGGTGCGTCACGGCTATCTTTTCCACGGGTGGCATCTATAGCCGTGACGCACCACTGGAACGTGCGCCGCGGGTACCCAACATAGCCGTGACGTGCCGAATATGATGTGCGTCACGGGTATATCTGGAACGAATTTAAGTGGTTGGGACCACCCCCCACCTCCCATCCCCCCATATCTCCACCCCATTTTAGATCTGGTCGCCCCCCACCTCCTCACCACCTCATTTCCCCCATTTTCCCACCATTTAAAACTTATTTAACCTATTTTATTTGATATATATGTGTGGGGAATCTAGTAAACATTTGTCTCCACCCCCATCTCTCACTTTATTACCACTTTCCCTTCCATCTTTTCACTTTCTATAGCCACATACAAATGTACTCTCTCGGTCTCGTGTCGGCAAGATCTATAGTTGGTGAGTTGTTGGAGGGACGATATGTATATGTGTTGTATGTTGTATGTGTGTCGGCGTCGTGCGTCGTCACAAAAGATTCATATATGGTTGCATATATACATATATGCGAAATTGTTGCGTATTTTTGATGAAATTTGTGGATGTCTTAAAAATGAGTTGACATGTGTTGCCAAAATGTTGATTCATTTCCATTTCGGCGACCACGCACTCCGAGAATGTCCTATTTTTAGCATAGGTCATGCCGAATTTTTCCGTCGACGACCATGTGCATGCATCATATATCCATATATTACGTAATTTGATTCTAATTAATTTTTCATTTGATCTTTTTTTACTATGTAGGCAACCATGCATATAAGCACAGGCACCGTGGCTAGATTTATGAAACATGCGACGGACGAAATGTTTCGAAATAGCATGACGGAGATAAGATGTCCTTGTCGAAGATGCAAACTGAAACACTTGATCAGATACGATTCTGGTGACTTGGAGTCGCACCTTATCCGTCGTGGTTTTATGGATGGCTACACTCTTTACCCGACAAGTGATGAAGATGAAGAGTCGCCCGGACATGATGAAGGACATAATGATCAAGATGAAGGACATGATCATAATCAAGACGAAGGACATCGTGATGAAGATGTCGGACATGATCATAATCAAGACGAAGGACATCATGATGAGATATCGTGACATCGTCGTCGGACTGGGTGCGGGACCCTCATGTCCAAGCTCTGCTTCTCAAGGAGACTAGCAACACCAGAGCTGCTGCTAGAGAGAAATCGAAGTTGTCGCAACTGGAGATAGACGCCGTTACTCCATTGTATGAAGGATGCGTGAGCGAGGATACCCGTCTGAACGTAACGTTAAGGACCCTCGAGATGAAGACAAAACACCGATGGACCGATGCGAGCTACGATGAGAACATGGCATTCTGGCACGACCGTCTTCCCACGGGGAACAAGTGTCCAACGAGCATCGAGGAGGCGAAAAAAGTCGTGTGCCCTCTGGATTTACCTCACGTGAAATACCATGCTTGCATTAATGACTGCATCATCTATCGGGGCGCGGACGCGGAGAGAACCATATGCCCGGTGTGCGACGCAACTCGATACAAGACAGGGAAGAAGGCCTCTCCTCGAAAAGTGGTGTGGTACTTTCCGATAACTTCCCGTCTGCAGCGGTATTTCGCAGACCCCACACAGGCGAAGCTCATGCGATGGCACGCGGAAAGGAAGAAGCCAGAAGAGCATGATGGAACCGATCCGGAGAATGATGACACGATGCTGACACACCCCTCAGATGCTAGCCAGTGGAAGGCGCTAGACATCGAATACCCCGAATTCGGCGACGATCCAAGGAACATCAGGTTGTGCATGAGTACGGATGGATTAAATCCTTTTGGCAACCAGAGAAGCACCCATAGCACCTGGCCCGTGTTTGTATGTATATACAACCTACCCCCCTGGTTGTGCTTGAAGAGGAAGTACATACAGAGTATGCTTATTCAAGGGCCGAAACAACCAGGTAACGACATCAATCTGTATGTCCAGTTGTTGGAAGAGGAGCTAGCCACGTTATGGGACGAGCCAGCCAATACGTGGGACGCCTATGGAGAAACGTTTTTCCCATTGAGAGCCGCGCTCATCACGACGGTGCATGACTACCTCGGTTACGGATATATCGCGGGGCAGGTGGCGCACGGATTCTGTGCATGCGTTAGGTGCATGGATGACACTACGTATCTCCAGCTAGAGAGAAACCCCGGGTCATCGAAAACCGTGTTCTTGGGGCATCGAAGGTGGCTTCGCAAGGATGACCTGTGGAGAAAACGCAAAGATCTGTTCAACAATGAAGTTGAGATGTGAAGAGCCCCACGTCAAAGGAGCGGCGAGGAAATCGACGAGCTGTTGAAGAACTGGAAAGAGTGCCCTGCGCCGGGAAAGAAGCGAAAGGCGCCGGCGCCGTTGGAGGGTGTATGGAAAACAAGGTCTGTTCTCTGGGACCTGAGGTACTGGAAGATTCTCCGCACCCCCACTGCCTTGACCTCATGCATATCACGAAAAACGTGTGCGAGAGTCTGCTTGGCACCCTGCTCAACATGCCGGAGAGGACCAAAGATGGGCCGAAAGCAAGGAACGACTTGAGATTTTTGAATATCAGGGGCGAGCTCCACGGAGGAAAACCGGATGATGATGACGATGACGATGACGATGTGTTAGATGGGACGGAAGGTCGCCGCAAGGGCAAAAAGGCCAAGAAGACGGAATATTACTGTCCCCCTTCGTGATTCACGCTATGCGAGAAGGAGATCGACCAATTCTTCAAGTGCCTCCTTGGAGTCAAATTTCCTTACGGTTATGCGGGGAAGATAAGCAGATACCTAGACGTACCAAAGCAGAAGTTCAGCAGAATGAAGTCTCACGACTGTCACGTGATGATGACGCAGATACTTCCAGTTGCAATTCGAGGGATAATGGACGAGCACGTCCGCGAAACGCTGTTTGGACTCTGCAACTTTTTTGACGTCATCTCTCGAAAGTCGATTGGCGTGAAAAACTCGCAAGGCTACAGGAAGAGATCGTGGTGATACTATGCGAGCTTGAGATATACTTCCCGCCAGCATTCTTCGACATTATGGTGCATCTCCTTGTCCATGTCGTGGATGATATCATCCAGCTCGGGCCGCCGTTTTTACACTCCATGATGGCGTTCGAAAGGATGAATGGTTCCATCAAAGGATACGTCCGCAACAGGGCCCGTCCAGACGCAAGCATTGCCAAGGGCTTTCTGACAGAGGAGTGCATCTCTTTCTGCACGAATTTTCTAGACAAAGATGAGAACCCTGGTCTGCCCGTAAACAGGCACTTTGGCAGGCTCGGTGGATGGGGACACCGCGAGGGCCAGCGCGAAATGAATGTCGACTTTCAGGGCCGACGCAACGACTTTGACAGAGCAAACCTAGTCACGCTACAACATCTAACAGTGGTCGATCCTTGGTTGGAAAAGCACAAATTGCTAATCGCGAAGTATTACAGTGACCGGGGTCAACATAGGACCGAAGCAGAAATAATCAAAGAGCACAACATCCATTTCACACAGTGGTTCAGGGAGAAGATTATGACCGATCAACCGGAGACGCCTTATTCTGAAGAAGAAAAACTCATACTCACATTGTCACAAGGCCCCGCACATAACCTCATGACATATCAGGCATACGATATCAATGGTTACACATTCTACACGGCAAATAAGGACCGGAACTGCGAATACCAGAACTCGGGGGTAACGATGGAATCATTAACAGGTGACGTCAAGGAAAGATACTATGGTAGGATCGACGAGATATGGGAACTCGACTACTGCGGAGAGAAGGTGCCAATGTTCCGTGTCACATGGGCAAAGAGCGTCAGGAAAGAAGGACAATATTTCACCACCATGGTGATACCTGAAGCCAAATCCGGCACGAATGTCACCGCAAAAAATGAGCCATGGGTCTTGGCTAACAAAGTGGACCAATGCTTCTTCATTACTGACCCGACAAGGCCTAGCCGTGTTGTCGTGCGGAGAGGCAAAAGAAACATCATCGGAATGGATGGAGTAGCCAACGAGCAAGACTTTGACCAGTACGGCGACCCGAAAATGGAAGATGACAATGACGATGGAACGAAATACACAACAAGAAGAAGCAGGACAACACTACCTACGGGTCGCCCATTCCGCCGAAGAAGTCACGGTGTTCCGGGACTGAATTACTCAACCGCGACAAAGAAGGGAAAGAAAATTGTAAAACGCTAGCTCTAAGAACAACGATGTGTTGGGTGTTTGCATGCATTCGAGGAAGTGATGACGATGTAATATATATACACTAACTAGGATGTTTAAATTGATCAACAAATTTCTTGATTTTATATTGATTTATTTCAATTTATTTTGAGCTTATATTGATTTATTTCCTAAGGAAAAAATCATTTATTGAAAAAATGGGGGGTGGGACTCGAACTTGGGGCAATGGAGCAGTGGCGAACTTTTTGAATAGATAAAAGAAATAGGCGTGACGCACCTCTCCTCGGTGCGTCATGGTTAAGTTAGGCGCGACGCACCTCTCATGGGTGCGTCACGGTTAAGTTAGGCGCGACGCGCCCCTCCTACGCGCGTCACGGGTAAGCTATGCGTGGCGCATGTAAGAGTGGCGCGTCGCGCCTAACTTAACCGTGACGCACCCATGAGAGGTGCGTCGCGGCTATCCTTCCACCTATTAGGACTGGCCCGTTCCCCTCTTCTTCCTCTTCCACATCCACGCGATCTTGATCTGAACCACCGCCGCCTCCATTGCTTCCCAAGCCCTAGCCTCTTATCGCCTCCGACCAACACCACCCCAAGCCTTAGCCTCTGCCCTCCCTCTCGTCGCCGCCCACCACCACCCCAAGCCCTAGCCGTAGCCTCTGCCCTCCCTCTAGTCGCCTCCCACCACCACCGAGACCTCGCCTCTGCATCGACCTAGGAGGAGGAGGAGCAGGCGCAGGACCAGGTCCAGGAGAACGACCAGGAGAAGAGGAGCTTGGGGCCGTCCCTGTCTCCATCGACTAGGAAGCTTGGCATCGTCCCTGTAGTCTCCATCGACTGCACCGTCGTTGTCCCGTCTCCATCGACCTCGAAGCCCGACGAACAAAGGTGCGCCCCCTAGTCCTCTCCCTCCCCTTCTCCAAGGATCCCGCCCCTCGATCCCGCAACTGGCACAGCGCTGCAAAGTTTGTTGTGGAATTCCTTGTTTGCCACAATCTGTCTCCCTTCGTTAAGATGAAGAAATTCTTTGTGTACCGCTGAGAAATTCCACTGTGATTCTGATTCCCTGTGCACTCCGAGCTACATCATCTTCAAAATTTTGATTGAGCACTATATTCAGCAATATGGAATTCTCTACCTGAACAGTAGTATAGTTCTCCACTAGTGGGAGTCGCTTTAGGAGTAAAAAAATTACTTTTTGTGGATGCAACCACATCCATGTTGTAGCTTTAGTATGCACACAGAACACCTCATATTTGCTTTATATGTATACCGAATTGACCATATGAGAGAAAGGATGATGGAGTGTAAATAAGTATTGAATATCTTGCTAATTTTAGGAGCATTCCTCTCTCCCGGCCATGCCGCGCTTGCACAGAGCTGATGCGGCCTTTTATTGTTGTCCCTGTTGACAATTAATCTTGCCACGATTAGTTGCAATTGCATTTGGTTGGATGTGTATCTATGGCAAGATTTTTTGGTCTTGCTATTTTTTGGGAACCTTCCTTCCTCTTGACCATGGCAAGATTGCACTATGCTGATGCTTCCATTTATTGTTCTACTCTTGACAGTTTGTTATGCCCATATTAGTAGCAAGTGTGTTGAGTTGGCTGTGTAGTGGTACTGGTTGCACCTTTTGGTTGTATGCACAAGTTTTGAGTCATGACAGAACTTGTAATGTTATCGCTACTTACTTGCCATCTAACATTAGCTATATTCATATCGATTCCAGTTTCCTTGTTACCAATCTGATGGCTTCTTGGGGTGACCATGTCATGGAGGAGGTTGCCGCCAAGCAATTTTTATCTGATAAGAACAATTGCTTCCATCTTGATTAAGCCCCTGGCCAGTGATGCAAAGCATGGAGGCCCAAGTTTAAATAAGAACAAATGCTAGATTTGATCATTTTAATTCCCAGTGATGAACTTTAGCATAGCACTTCTATGTAAGCAAAAGGAAAAGAATCGCACTGCGCTGCTCTTTATCCTGCAGCAACTTGACTTGTGCGATATCTATCTGCAGATGTAAGAAAGCCATGTTCACTAAATCTTGATGAACTCCCTAGCTTAAGTTGTTTTCCCTGGCTTACATGTATGTGAACCATGTGATTTATTCTTTTGGTTCACTGTTTTTAGATATGACTGAAAGTTGTGTTCTTACAGTAGTTCATGTGAAACAAGACACTAGCTAGTAGGTTCAGTATACTGAACTTGCAAGCACCATCAGAACAATTGTGCTGTTGTGCTGTTACTGCTGTTGTGCTGGTACTGCTTGCTGGTGCTGCAGATAATAAAAATTGAACCCTGTTTAGGATGTGCATTGTTGAATAACTGTCGTCCGGCTCGGCGAAAAAAGCAAACCGTGCATAGACTAGCGACATCATGTTATGTATGATTGGCTCAGATTTCTTATTTACTAGTGCATATGGTTGGTATCTACTGTGATATATTGCTGCTACAAGTGATGTAATCATATAGGTACTCTGTTGTGGCTGCTGTTGCACTGCTGTTGCTCCTAGCTGCTGTTGCACTGCTGTCGCTGCTCCTAGCTGCTGTTGCTGCCTATCACAGGGAGTTGTGGCTGATTTTTGAAGGTGTTCTGCTGCTGGTTTTCTTGTGTTGGTGCTGGTGTTGTGTTGTGTTGGTGCTGGTACTGGTACCACTTTTGGTGTTGATGGATAAAAAAATGATCTTCTAGGACTGGTGCTGGTGTTGTAGGCCTGGTGCTGGTACTGGTGTTGGATAAAATTTTGCAGATAATAAAAATTGTGCTGGTGTTGGCCTAAAGAATCTGTCCGGCCATCGAGCCGTTTAAAACTTTGCAGGAATTCAAATGAGTTGCCCATTTTCGCCGAAATGTTGATTAATTTCCGTTTCGGCGAGAATGGGCAACTCTAGTGTTAGAAAATTAGCGAAGGTCATGCCGAAATTTTCCCGTGAATTTAGGACTAAGCCGTTTTCCCGTGATCGAGTAGTATGTCGATTTTTTGTTTCCTTTATATTAACCAATAATTTCCCCCTTCAGAACATGGCACACAACGACGAGGCCGGCGGTTCTAAGCCGTTCTGGCAAATCACCGACGAAGAAGATGAGCAATACGACCCGACGGCGGATGCCTGGGCTGACGCGGACACTAGCGGTGGCAAGGAGGATGACGCCACGACTAGTGGCGCCGGTGATACCACTAGTGGCGCCGCCGGCGGAAATGACACCACTGATGCCGGCGGTCAGAAAGATGGTGGTAGCAAAGCCAACAAGAAGAGGAGACGGAAAAGTAAACACTCTCCGCACCTACCGTGAAGAGATCACGGAAATTGATAGCTTTGGGTATCCAATCGCGCCCGAGGCGGTGGTCAGAGGATTCGGCAACCAGATTGGTTGCATTGTCCGGGACACTGTCAGGATCTTAACCGATGATCTAAGGAAAAAAGAGAATGCACATTATCAGGTTCTTCTCTTAGAAAGCTGCACGGACGATACTTGTACCCGCATCCGCCAGACGAGCCGTTTAAGTACAATAACGACAATCTGGCGGGGAATATAGTCAACCACTGCGCCATTGGTAAGATGAACACCGCCTTGGCCAACTGGAAACACCGGGTGAAGGTTAAGGTCTTGGACCCCAAAAATAGCCTGCAGGATGTTAGCGAGTGAGCCGAGAATCACCGAAGATGAACTCCGGGACTTCAAGGTACTTTGCCAGAGCGAAGTCGCCAAGGCTAACGCTGATTGGGGGCAGAGGATGCGGAAGTTGAACATTGGTTCCCACAAACTGGGATGCGGCGGTTACAGAGCGGCGATTCCCAATTGGGAGAAGGAGGACGCCAAACGTGCAGAACATGGCATCCCTGACCCTCTCGCAAAGTACTCGCCGCGGACGAAAAACTTCATCAGGGCCCGGTTTACATATGACCCGGTAGCTAATGAGTATACTACCGATGATGAAAGGTGAAGACGTTGTATGACAACTTGGTAAGTAAATACACCACCCTAGTTAGTTTGCTCTCGACGATCTAGTCGATTGCATTATAGTGTACTGGTGGAATTCTAAACGGTTCACGCTAATTGTGCAGAACTTAGAAATCGAAAGTGGTGGAACCTCGTCATCCATGCCGAGGCTGCACGGCCCGTGGGACGACACTTTAAATAGGGCGGTGAACGTGACGCAGGGGAAGGAAAAGCACAAAAGGCCGTCAGGTGGCCGAGTTTGTGGCCTGGGCACGACGACGAAGCTCAGAGAGTACTTCAAGGAGCCCAGGGAGGCGAGAAGGAATAGAAAGAGGAGCATCGAAGATATCCAACGTGACGAAGCACGCGATCGCGAGATTGCAGACCTCAAGGACAAAGTTGCCGATATTCCTAATATTGTCAAAACAGCTTTGGCAGAACAAATGGGCAGCGTTTTGCCTACCATCTACGATGTGGTTACTCGATGGAATGAAGGAGGTCGAGTGGGGCCGTGCCCGGTGCCTAGCGTGCAGGGCAGCAACTCAAGAGACTTGTCCAGAGTCTCGCCGGCCAACGCCACGATGGCGGACCCACTTGTGACTCCGCCCGCCTACACCACGGCGCCGATAGTGACTCCGCCCGCCTCTACCTGCCTGACCATCCGTTGCACGCCCACAGTGGGCGGTCCTCCGCCGAATGAAGAGCGTGCACCAACGAACAACCGCCTCCTGGCCATCGGTTCCACGCCCGCCGCCGGTTCTCCCTCGCCATTGAACAGTAGCACGCCCGCCGTCGTTGTTGGCCCCTCGCCACTAGAGGAGCTCGACGCCCTCGCCAGCCAGGTAAATTTAAGCGTTGGAGCGTCGATCTTCCTTTGCCTTAGACTGGCCTCTCTGACGCCCTGCATGTTTTCCGCAGAACGACGATGTTCCATGCACTCTCTTACACACAGTGGACGGCGTGTTGAAGGATGTTGCTGTGGGTATGATCGTTCAACCATCAACCCGCAGGTTCCACAACAGGCCGATGCA
This sequence comes from Alopecurus myosuroides, assembly GCA_028641055.1. NCBI lineage: Eukaryota > Viridiplantae > Streptophyta > Magnoliopsida > Poales > Poaceae > Alopecurus > Alopecurus myosuroides. The sequence goes on from CM054057.1 coordinate 671,527,166, forward strand.
CGAAGACGTATATAGAGTTCGAGTGCTTCGGGTGCTGGCGGGCTACGACGACTTGTTGCCTCCCATTCAACCCTACCAAGAAGAAGATGACCCCGATACCCTGACACTGCTCCAGTGCATGCCTTGGAACATGGAATGGCCGAAGAGCCAGATTCGCCTGGGGAAGAGGGGCGCCACCCGCGGACATCGCCTCTAGAACTACCGGCGCGAGGCACCACCTCGAAGACAACCCCTCTAGAAGCTCCGGAGCGGAGCCATGGCAAGACCGTCGCCGCGCCGTCGCCTACCCGTGACATGGAGATGGCACAAGACCAGGAGAATGACGTTGATCTTGATGCCATGGATTTCATCGCTGATGACTTTGATGGCGGAGATTACGTTGCTCCTCCTCCAGAAGAACCCTACCATAGCACGGAGGCTCGTGGTGAGGCTCCTCCTGCGGATAAATCCAATTGCAAGCGTCTCTTCGGTTCTCAGGAAGACACGCCTCCAGATGTCGGCCCCTGCACCGAGACTCAGAAAAGTGCGAAGGGTGGAGTTATTTTCAGCCCTAGCACAATCCGTAAGGCGGCTAATGAGGAGATTGAGAAGGAGATCATTCCGAAAGCGCCGAAGCCGCGGAAAAGAGGACCTAGATCCAAGGCCGCAAAGTCCGCGAGCCAGCCTGCTAAGATGCCGCTCCGTGTTCAGGACGGCCCACCTACATCTAAGCATACGAAGATGCATGTGATTGGTCAGCCTATGCTTAGCCAGAGCAAGCTCAAGGCCGCAAGTGGGGATATGCGGAGTTTGCATGACAGCATTCTTTTTCTTGAATCGCGTCTTCTTGAATCCAAGGATCCATCATACCCGGTTTTCATTGCCATGGTGCCAAAGGACTTGGGCTTCGTCGAGTCAACCGGCGCGGATAGAATAGTACTGCGGTTTTCGGACATCTTCGATATGTTCCATAGCAATCCGCTGCACTACTCCATGATCCGCCTATACTCGCTCAGTCTGGCGGTGCAAGTCATCAGGGATAATACACCGGGCATCGCGATAGCGGACCCCTTCTACATGCGCCACGACGTGTTGTGCGGCGTTGGGAACCAGGTAGTCGCGTCGACATATCTCCGGGACTTCATGCTGGCGAACCAGACCAAGGATTACATCCTCGTGCCTTACTTTGCCGGGTAAGTCAATATTATTAGCCGAATCGAAAGTGATTTTCTTTAGATTTTCGCTCCTTTCCAACACTTTGTTTGGATTGTTCCGCGCAGATATACACAATGCACACTCATCTGCATTTGTATCAGTCATTCGCATGCCACGTATCTCGACTCAGGGAGTGCGGTGAAGAAAGACTACTCCAACGTGAAGAAAGTTTTGGATAATGCTCTCACCGGCTACCACGCAAGGGGGGGCAAAATCACTAGGGAGAAGGTCGTTCAGGGCGCTCGGGTGTTCACCCACACGACGACTTTCGCGTGCGTCAAGCAGCCGGCGGGCAGTAACCGAGACACCTACTATGTCCTCCATCATATGCGGGCGTATGTACGGGATCAACAGTTCCTTACCCTGCCTAGTCAAGTCCAACAATGGGCCTCCCGCTTGTCGATGGTCGGCGATGACAAGGTTAGAGAAGAGATATATGATATCCAGAAGTGCTTTGCCACGAAAATCGTTCATGAAGTGGTGAACAGGAGTGGGACATTTTACTGCCGGTTCAACATGCCGAACCGCGACATAGATACCTACCTAGCAACTGCCTGTGACGACAGGCCCTTCATCACTCAGGAGGGCTGTCCCGTTGTAATCCCTGGGAGGATGAGTCAGAAGGAGTGAGAACTATTGTAAGGCTTGCTACATTTTCCGAAATTAGTCGAACTCAATCGTTAGGGTTATGAATCGTCCATCGTGTGACAGATGCTTTATTATGTTAATGCTTAATTATCTTTTTTTCATTATTGCGGTCTTACTTGTGATGGTCGTTCGAGCTTTTGAATAAGTAAATGCCGATGATTAAAAGAGTTGGTTCACACCCATATGGCCTAGGCGGTCCGTTGCGCCTTGTGATTTTCACAAAGTTAGGATCTTGTGCATCCCACTTGGCGCAGCGGCACCGCCTACGGCCGCTTGTATGTGTCCACCCTAAATATGAGGCACACATCGTTACGGTTATGAATCGTCCATTCTGTAACTGATGCTCAATTATGTCAATGCTTGATTATCTTGCATTTTATTATTGCGGTCCTACTTGTGATGGTCGTTCGATCTTTTGAATAAGTAAATACCGATGATTAAAAGAGTTGGTTCACACTCAGATGGCCGAGGTGGTCAGCTGCCTTGTGATTTTCACAAAGTTAGGATCTTGTGCATCCCACTTGGCGCAGCTGCACCACTTCGGCCGCTTGTATGTGTCCACTCTAAATATGAGGCACACATCGTTACGGTTTATGAATCGTCCATTCTGTAACTGATGCTCAATTATGTCAATGCTTGATTATCTTGCTTTTATATTATTCAGGTCCTATGTTCGTTCGATCTTTTGAATAAGTAAATGCCGATGATTAAAAGAGTTGGTTCACACTCAGATGGCCTAGGTGGTCCGTTGCGCCTTGTGATTTTCACAAAGTTACGATCTTGTGCATCCCACTTGGCGCAGCGGCACCACCTACGGCCGCTTGTATGTGTCCACCCTAAATATGAGGCACACATCGTTACGGTTATGAATCGTCCATTCGTAACTGATGCTCAATTATGTCAATGCTTGATTATATTGCTTTTATATTATTCCGGTCCTATGTTCGTTCGATCTTTTGTATAAATGCCGATGATTAAAAGAGTTGGTTCACACTCAGATGGCCTTTTATATTTCTCCACTTACTACTTATTGTAGACATGTTTAAAACTATTGTTTTTGCTTTTCTTTCTTGTCATTACAGATGCCGAGGTGCTACGTGGTGTTTAGAGGCAGGGTTCCAGGAGTCTACGATCACTGGGAAGACTGCTTCGAGCAGGTGAACAAGTTCAAAGGGAATGCCTACAAATCCTACAACACAAGAGTGGCGGCGGAAGCTAGGTGGTTCATCCATCTCGAGGAGGAACAAAATAAGAAGAAGAACAACACGTGGATGAAGACCATCGCAGCCGCTCTTGTCGCCGTCGCCTCGCTCGTCATGCTATGGTTCCTAGTTAGATGATTAGGTTATCGGCGACTAGATAGGTCACTTGTCCCGATGATGAAGCATCATCGATCGATGTAATCGGTCCCGATGATTAACCGTATGATGTAGGTCTATTTGCCATGATAAACACTTTGTTGTATTCATAATCAACTGTTTGACGTAGCTATTCGGAATTCTAATTAAACAGTATGATCAACTATAATATATCATTTGTTAGTCAGAGAACTATTTTGATACATTTTGTTTACTGATATTTTTCTGTATTTGAGCTGTGTATATACCTGTATAAATACGGTACCATGTATTTCAAAAAAATACAACACAGTATACCCGTGACGCACCAAAAAGGATACCCGTGACGCACCAGGGAGGATAGCCGTGACGCGCAGAAGTTCATACCCGTGGCGCACCCAGTAACTTAGCCGTGGAGGCATTACTTAGCCGTGACGCACCAATATTCCTAGCCGTGGCGCACCTCCTTAGTTAGGCGTGACGTGCCTCCCGATATCCGCGGCGCACCGTGACGGTGCGTCACGGGTATCAATAGGCGCGACGCACCAGCTCGGTGCGTCACGGATAAACCAATAGGCGCGCGTGATAGCCGTGACGCGCCCTGGTGCGTCACGGATAAGCGAATTGGTGCGTCACGGGTAAGCTTTTTCCTAGTAGTGTTGGTTCTCCTATTGAGGGAGACTGGTTCGTGGAGTGTACTATTTGTCCTCCCTTAACCACTCCTTCAGCAGAGACCTTCGTCGTCACGTCGTTGACCGCTCCTGGAAGGAGGGCACAGTTAGGGTGATCCAGGAGGCTATTGCACGCCTGGCTCATCTGAGAGACTTCCATTACCTAGGTACTCGCTCTGAGTTTCTCGGGAGGAGAGACGAGACTGGCACATCTGTTGATGTACCACAGGATCTTGATGGTATGGGTCCTCACCTGGAGGACATGTAGATCTTGCTGCACCGCACCCAACGTCGACTTGATGATATGAGCATTCTACAACACACCGCTGTTTCGGAGTGCCATCTTCTCGTTACCCACCTGGGTAAGTTCATGGCTGACATCGAGACAGAGAATGCCTGGACCCGAGCCTTGGCGGGACAACTGCAGACCACTCTCCTGGCCCGTACCTGTCTCACCCACAAGGTGGAGGGACTTCAGGATGCCAACGCGATTCTGCGTGGGCGATTGAAGTCCGCGAGAGAGGACCTAGCTACACTCAAGGAGCTAGAGGAGGAGAACACCGAGCTATGCAGGGAGAACAAGGATCTCCAAGTCGACGATGACATTCTATCATATGTTGATGGGATGGACATGAGCAAGCAGAGCGAGCAGGAGGACGACGACTTAGCTGAGGAGGAGGATCCCGAGGAGATCCTTTACGACGGAGACAGCGAGCAGGACTAGTCGTAGTACCTCTTTGCTTTTGGAGTTGTGCCAGTGAGATGTACGCCGACCCTATGAGGCGAATCCCCCTATGTAGCTGTGAGGAGCATAGTTGTGGTAGGTATCTGTTGTTTGTGTTGTGCTATGTATGACTCTATGCTATGAATGTGATGCTTGTTTGAGTGATATCTATGTTTGGAAATTTGTCTCAACCCATAAATCGTTACCCGTAATTTATCACTTGTCATTTATTTTTGGTTCTTAGACACTCTTTTTTAGTTGCCTAGTTTTTTCTTCAAAACAAAGAAGTCTTGCTGCATAGTCTTACACATGTTTCACTAAAACAGTATGCCGCCACGTCGGGAACCACCCCCACCACCCCCGTCGTCAATGGAGGAATTGCTGGCCTTAATGATGGAGGATCGTCAGGCCTCACGAGGGAGAGTGCTGCCACTGTCACTGCCCTGCAGCAGATAGCCGCCACAAGCGCCAACAACAATAATGGCGATGGCAACGGAAATGGTGGGCGCTCGAAGCTAAAGGTGTTTCAGCAGACCAATCCTCCGGTTTTCACCAAGATTGTGGAACCACTAGACGCTGACGATTGGCTTCGCACCATCGCCAACAATCTGGAAGTGGCATCAGTGGAAGACAATGACAAGGTGTTGTTCGCCATCGACTTTCTTGCTCGACCAGCAAGGAATGGTGGGAGACTACCCGTGCCACTGTTGCCGCTGGCCATATTTTCACTTGGGAAGACTTCACTGCCTGGTTCTGCAAATATCACATCCCTCAGGGTGCGATGAACATCATGAAGGATAAGTTCCTGAAGGTGAGGCAGAGAGGAATGTCTGTATCAAAATACTGGGAGGAGTTCACTCTGTTATCCCGGTATGCACCAGATGAAGTTAACACAGAAGCTAAGAAGAAGGAGAGGTTCTTGAATGGGCTGCATGATGAGTTCAAGTGCACCCTAGTGGTCATACCATTACTTTATTTGGAGTCACTCACGGATGCCGCGATGATGATGGAGCACAAGAGACAGAATGTATTTGAATATAGAAAGAGGAAGATGCAGTCCCAAGGTGGACCTAGTGCACCTAGACACCGCCCCACACCCTATGCAAGGCCACCACCACCACACAGGGCGCCTTCTTATGCGCCAAGAACCCACCATAATAACCACAACAACAACCACCACCATGGACACAACAACTACAACAATCACCAGAACAACAACAACCGTGCACCTTATGCACCCAAGCCAGGGGGCAGTGGAAACGGTAATGGGAATGGAAACAAGTCCAACCCTGCTGCCAAGCCAAACGAGAACCCAAAACCCAATGGAGGTTGCTTTGCCTATGGCAAGGAAGGACATTTTGCTCGTGATTGCTCGACCAAGAATCCTTCCCCAGCTCAGAACAATGCTACCAAGATGACAAATACACCAGTGCCCAAGAAGCAGAATGTGACCAAAGGACACCTGAATCATGTCACTGCTGAGGAGGTTCTAACACACCTGCACTACTAGGGAAAACAGTACCCCAGGCGAATTGTTTTCTATCACCGCAGGCGAATACCAGTTCGCCTGGGACCTAATCGCCAGTGGTAATGCTTTACCACAGGCGAAGACGCAAATGCGCCTGTGGTAACTGAAGCTAGCGCTGGCGAACATGCCCTATGCGCCTGCGGTATGTCCACATAGCGGTGGCGAACAAGGCCTATGCACCTGGGGTAGCTGTTCGCCTGGGGTATTTAACTTATTCGCTTGTGCTAAGTTTTACCTGTGTCAAAGAAAAACAGAAACCAAAATACACTCAATTGGCACAAATTAAAGCAACATGACACAAAATGACAGAAATATTGAAAGTTAGAGATGACACAAATTACATTCAATTGGCACTAAGTTACAGATGCACAAAATAACATCGATCATCAACAACTGGTAGTCATTACATAACATCGATCATCAACACATAATACACAAGTTTGTATTACATAGTCTCGATTTGAGATAGTTCAACAATATACTGAAAGTTTAGCTACACAAGCACTATAATAAGTAGCATCAACACAAGGAGTATCAGCACGACGATGGCGAAGGTGGTCATCTGGTCCCTCGTCGTCTCCGTCTTCTCTCTCGCTAGGTAAGTGGCGTATCGAGCTTCCGCCTCCATCATGGTCTTGTACCCCTTGTAGTTGTTGCCGCTGAAACTATGCACCTTTCTCCGGCATTGTTCCCAATCGGTGTAGAATCCGGGAACCCTACCGATATACACAACATACCATGTCATCTGCGCACAAGACAAATATACGTGTTTAGCATGGAAATTGATAATAGACTACAAATAACTATAAAAAAGAATAGAAGCATCAAGGTTTATGAATAAAACATGACAAATAAAGGACTAAAAGTTATATGATGCAAGTATATTGAGATTCTATGCATTGGAAAGTTAACCATCAAGTGTATACTGACATTTTATCAATCCTATGGTCTCGGCAAGAACGGACGAAGGCCTTCTAGCGTGTTGAATGTCCGGATGTCATGTTGCTCTCGTAGGTGTGCTTCTATGTCACGGTTGCTCGGTGGTGCGTGGTCGTGGAAGAACAAGCCACCCCGATTGATGACATCTGACTTGAGTATCGTGCAGATCCTCCGCTGGATGCGACGGAACTCAGCTCTCACATATTCATCGAGGGTGTTGGCCATCTTTGTGGTCATGTCTCGGAGATGAGTTGCTAACAATACCTCTTGGGCATCCTTTAAGTACTCCCTCATCTGAAAGATGGCATACCAAGCTTCCAACCCAGATTCTTGTGCCGATTGCTTGAGGCAGGGGAAGTTTGTTACGTGGTTGCACACGTAGGCGCCTCAGACTATTTTCTCCTTTTTTAGGGGCTTGCCTAAATCAGAGGCGAAGCCATTTAGGGCACTATTAAGAATACCTTTTATCTCGCTGTAGTCCTTCTGCACCACCCTACCCGCATCGAGATAAGTGCATTGCAACCAATGCGGTTCCATGATGATGAGTGTGCATCCTCCTTTTCTGTGCAGAACATTTCGAACAAGCCATCATCATCGGAATACTAGGAGATTCTAGAAAGATTGTAATGAAGGGAAGCAGAGAGGACTACATACATGGGAAAGTATGGCATGAGAATAGCGTTATTATCCTTGTCATCTATCAAAAAACCCGTTATATAGTTCATGATAAGAACCCGGTCTGCAGGTGATAGCAAGTAGTCCTCAACCATGTAGTAGGGGTCCATAATCACGATGTTTGGGGTATTATCCATGGCCATATCGTGCGCCATAATGAGCGATACCAAGCGTACAATGCTTCGGTCGAGCTTTCCCAAATGGAACACCCTGAATATGTCTTCATATATAATGAAGAACACCTCTGCGGGATTTGTATCCAAAAAGCCCGCGGATCGGGGCACCTTGACCACGTATAGCGGGTAGGAGGGATGTTTCTCATGTAGAAGTTCCATCTCTCTCTGCAAAATTCCGTCGTGGATGCTCCTCATGTCACCACCCATGACAGTGACAACCTCTGGCGGCAGCATCGCCTTACCTATCTCATGCACCTTCCTCCACGGGACGGCGGGCGGCAAACGGCCCAGGACTCGAGTGGACGATGGCTGGCTACTAGAGGAGGCACCACCTTTCTTCTTGTTGGCTGAAGGCCTCTTTCGATGCTTCTTCGCCCTCAAGAACAGGGGGTGCCGCTTTGTTTTACCGCCTCCTCAGCCGTAGCATGGAGTGTATTCGGGGTAACCACCATAGGTTGTGGAGCCGTAAAGGCCTTCTCCTCCTCGGGAGTTTCTTGGTAATATGTTAGCTTCTTCTGGATATCCGGTTTTCTGGTGGGTAACTCAGAAGGACCCTCTTCGCCATCTACCTTCTTCTGGATATTAAGATTTCTGGTGGGTAACTCCGGAGGAACCTCTTCACCATCCAACTGATTTATGAAATCATCAATGGGAGCAATTTTAATATCCATGTAGTCTTCATGTTTCTTGTGCTCGTCATGTGACGTCTCGTGCTCGAGAGGAGGAGGACCCACTGGTGGAGGGAGGACCTTGTCATGTTGGCTTGACTGTGGAGGGACAACCTTGTCTTTTTGGCTTGCCGCGGGCACAGCAGGTGTAGTAGTGACGACCATGCATTGGTTTGGCGCCGACCCTGACGTGGTGTTCAGCCGAATAAGGGCTTTCGGACATAGCAATACTTGATTGTCGAGTTGTCCTAGATTCAGCTCGCTGTCGGCATCGGCGGGCTGATTAGGAGGATACAAGTCCTGGAATCCCGGTAACACCAGATACACGCGAACCCAAAGCTCGTTAGCTGGTATATCTCTGCAGTGGTACTTGCGGGAGAGTGGATGCAAGATGCTCCCCTTTGCAACATCCTTCAACTCGCTTCCCACTTTTAGCAGGAAGGTGCATCCCGTCGCGTCAGCCTGCGAGAACATGCATGGCTAGGTCAGAGAGTGGGTGATATTGAACTGGCTACAGCTTGAGACGGTCAATAATTTACCGTGAGGGCTTCGAGCTCGGCTAACGTCGACGGACCGCAGGTGATGGGACCGTCGAGCAACGATAGCATCGACAGACCACCGGCCGCACCGGAGACGGTCGATGGTCCATCGGGGGCAGGCGCATCGGACACGGCGGGGACGGGTGCGCCAGGCACGGCCAACGTTGACGGACCACCGACGGCGGCCGCGCCGGGCACGACCAACATCGACGGTCCACCTCCGGCGCCTATGTTGATCGTAGGCTTCGGCCCGTGTGCGCCCCCGGCGGTGTAGCCACAAAGTTTTTCAAATACGGCGGGTATGAGCTCATTCATCTTTTCCCCGACCTTTTTCTCAATCTGCTTCTCCATGTTTGCTTCCATGTCTGCCATATTCTTCTTCAGTAACTCCGCCTCCTCATTCGACTAGCTCTTCTTCGCCTCCCACGACTCATTAGTGCTGGGCTCAGCCAAGCCATACTTGTTGTGCTTCCTATTTAGTCCGCCGCCGGCGATACGGCCTAAGTGCGGCCTTTTTAGTGGGTCCTGGCTCTTTGCCTTGTTGTACCCCCTGATAAAAGGCTTGTCCCACGCGACTTTGGCTGTCGACGTCTGCGACGAGGAAGATTCAAGTTGTTGTTCTTCTAGCTGCAGAAGCAACATGAACAGTTTAGAAATGGTTTGGTACTAGAATAAATTCATGGACTTGATGATGATGAGTAGCATGAAATGGTTAATTTCTTACCACTAGTTTCTCAACATTCTCCACACTATCGTACGTGACCAAAATAACATTCTCCATCATCTTGGGGTCTGTAACAAGTTCCCCGGTCGGTGTTACTTTTTTGTACCTCGACCTCATGAATTTCTGGAACTGCGGGTCATGGGCATACTTGGCGTAAGGGTTCTCAAGGCCTTTATCTATGTAGGCCTGGTCCTCTTTATCACAAACTGGCTCCTTCCCGCCGTAGCCACGACAGCCGAGATTGTGGTGAACGATGTTCTTCGACGCTAGGTCCTTACTTCAGATCGTTTGATTCTTAGTGAAATCAAGCGACTGGTTATCTAGGAAAATCTTGAAGTCATCTGGCGTAATCCGCGGGAAGTGGCGATGGATGTCTTCGAATGGTTCCTCGTCCCTAATCATCGCCCTCATCATAGTCTTATAATTGCTCAGGGCTTTGGTTAATTGAAAGTTTAGATGAGGAGAGAAAACAACGTTGCACTTCCTTACCAGAAAAAGGGAGGGTGGGTGGGGAAAGAAATAAAAGAACAGAATTCCTACTCTCACGTTTCATTTTTCCTATATAGCTACAAAATAGTTTCTAGACTCAACTGCGACCAGCAAAAGGGATCCTACAGGCAGACTTGCTCTGATACCATTTGTCGCACCCGGACTTCTAGAGGATACTCACAGCCCGCTAAACAGTAGATAAATGGCTTACAGGGCATACCGGCACCCGCATCTCAATGTGAGCAGGCCAACACGTAAACGTGTGACAACCATTCTCTACTATCCATCGTCTGCGTAAACCATCCCATAGAAATCCGACTACTTCCATTGACGTACTTCATAACATGCACACATGGTACGTCAATGGAATTTGAACAAGTGATATCACAACAAATCTCTAAGACACAAAGAAATAGAAATAAGTTGCAACTAGCTCTCACTAGAGCAGAGATAGCAAATACAATCATCCAGAGGACACATGTCCCAACAATTCATCATTACATCACAGCGGAAGCATCCAAAGGGTCTGAGTACAGACAAGAGCCAAATAGGCCTAAGAGGCCGGAAACGAAAAGACGGAGCCCATCCACGATGTCTCGGATCCTGCCTGGGTCCGCTATCTACTCGTCAGCAGCCTCGTCATACTCCACGTAGTAGCCACCATGGGGATCCTCGGAAACGTAGTCTGCGGAAACCACAGCCCCAAAGGGGTCAGTACAGACAAGTACTGGCAAGCAATACTCACAAGATACCATAGTGTACCCGGCAACACCAAGTACAGATGCTTTGGGTTCAACGGAAGAATAGGTGATACAAAAGTGCGGCAGCAGGCTGCTCTAACCAACTACAGAAACACGCTACAACTTCCGGCTAAAAGAAGGGGATAAGATAGAGTATCGTAACCAACTACCATTAACCTCAAACAAACCCAAATTGGATCTCGTCCCTTATCCAAAGAAGCAATCCGAGGATAACTCACACAATTGGATTAGTGAAGGTTCAGGTTATTGTGTCAATAAGACTATTACTAGTCTAATTATCATTAGTTAGGTGTAAGTTGTCTAATCCTTGTTAGCCAGCCCTATCACCAAGTCATCCATAACCGCGGACAACACGGCTTCTCGAGAAGATTTAACCCTGCAGGGATGCACCAATTTGGCCAAACACGTAAGAATACCCCGCCAGATGGAAATGCACTTCCACCAAGCGAGGCACTCAACACAACCCAACTCTTCTTCGCATCAAGCCCAAAGAACCCCGTGCAATTGAGCGCACGGCTAATCAAGCCCCACGAAGAAAAGGGGACCCTCATAGCACTCTAAGAATGTGTCTTCCTAAATGCCGACTACAAAAGTTCCACCCTGGCCTCGGGTTCGCACCTGCATATGCATGCGGCAAATGGAAAACCCGAACTAAATGAGGCGATTTGGACGAGATGCGAATCGAATCAAAATTGAGGGGGGCGCCCATACACGCTTCCCACATGCGGTTAGCGCGCTCATCATGGATCTAGAGGACAAAGACTTTTGCTGAGTTCGACACTAGCAGGCCTCAAAACCATACCCGGCCTCCTGCCGGCGCCTTATCATCAAATTAGCATTACCTCAAACATTAACAGGTTGTTGTTTAACATCGAGCCACAGAACATAATAAATAAGGTAACAGAAATAACGGACATCAGACTCGAGCATAAACAACCCTAAGCATGCTAGTAAGACACAGGCAACAAGCAATAGGGGTATAGGTGTGGAGGATAGGCTATATCAGGGTTACAGGATAACACGTGATAGGATCGGAACACAAGCAACGAATCTTAAGGCTAGCAGGATAGACAACGGAAAGTATCGATATCTAGTGTGGAAAGGACACCATGGTTCATGTGAGTGAATACTTGCCTGCAAACTCAGTAGCCTGGTACTGGGCTAACTCCTCAGAAGTAGTGTCGTAAACCTCGTCTGTCTCAGCGTCGTCGTCTATTCGAGAAGAAGCAAACAAACAATGCAGAGAGACAAACAATCAATACCATGGCATAATGCACAATCATGGGATGATGCATGACAATTTAATTGATGCATCAAAGGTAAGCTAGTTGACATGGTAACATAATTAAATGGACCCATATGCAATTTGGAGTGCATATGGAAAGCCCATGAATTAAGGTTGGATTAAATGATCTACAAATAACCAACATGTGAAAGTGGATTAGCATTATGCATGGATGATGAAAACAAAAAGAAAACAACATTAGCTTCAATTTGAAAAGGTGTTTACCAAGTTTGGAAATTTATTTATTAAGTTATGGAATTTGCCTTCTTAAAGGAGTTACACAAGCATTTGTTGTTTTCACCAATTTTAATTGTTCAAAATACATAACAAAACTCATAGTTGGAAAGAACACAAAATTTTAGGTGGAATACATGTTTCATTTGTTGGAAAAGGAATTAAGATGAATTAATTATGAATTAAACAAGTTTAAACAAGATTTAAATGAATTTAATTCAAGTATGAATTTATTTGAATTTTTATTTGTTCAAAACATTTTATAAAATTCATATTTGAAAAGATTATATTTTACTGGTTGGAAAACATATTTTATATGTTCAAAAAGAATTTAATTTGACCAAGTTATGAATTTAGCAATTTTAAATGATTTAAACAAAGTTTAATTTATTTAACCAAATTTAATTATCCAAAACAAGAAACAAAGTTTATATTTGGAAAGGTGGTTCAATTTGGCATGGAAAACATATTTTATATGTGACATTTGAATTAAGTTTGAATTAGTTATAAATTTGACCAAATTTGTAAAGAGTTGTTTGAATTTGAAATTTGAAAACATTTGAAATGTTCAAAACAGAAAACAAATGATTTAAACAGGTAGATAATTAAATTTGGTACAGAAAACATATTTTATTTATTTAATTTGGATTTGAAATGCCCAAGTTATTTGCATTCGAAAATTAGGGACTAATCTATGATTTAAACAGTTGCAGAAATGGTCCAGGGGCTATTGTGTAAAAAAAGAATACAGAATAGGTCCCTGGGACCTTTCTCACGCGAGGCAGAACAGTCCTGGGTCACTGGCCTGTGGGCCAGCGCCCAGCTGTGCGCCTGCGTGGCGCGCGTGTGTGTGCTGCGTGGCAACCACGGCCACTGGCAGGTGGGGCCTGCGCGCCTGCGTGGCAAAGGAACAAAAAGGGCGGATTTAATCCGCGCCGCGAGGACTCGATCCCTGGCCGCGGGCGCGCGCGCACGGGGCGTTGCCACTGCGTTGTGCTTGGTTTCTTGTCAGGTTAGGGGGGGCGTGGGGGGTATGAGCTTCAGTTTCGGCTGTTTAACTGAACTGAATAAAATTCAGTTAACTGAACTTCGACAGAGGAGGTGCGGTCGTCACCGGCGTCGACTGCAGCGCTGCTGCTGCTACTCGGTTGGATGCGGTGGTGGGTACGTGCGCGTGACGTCGAGATGCAGAGAGGGAAGGAAGGGGTGGTGATCGTGCTCACCGTGAGAGGGTAGAAGAAGAGGTGGACGTGCTCGGGAGGAGTTGGCCGGCGACAGAGAGGTGGACGACGGCGGCGCTGCAGCTGCTCCCGGGTCTCGCTGCGGTGTCGAGGGAGACGGTGGCGTCGAGGGGATTCGATTCCCGTGGCTAACCCGGCCGGGAGGCGTCCATGGCGCCGATGATCACCGGAATTCAGTTGCGGTGGTGGTGCGGTGGAGGAGCAGAGAGAGGAGAAGCAGGGCAGCGAGGGAGAGAGAAGGGGAAAACGGCGGCGGCGCGAGGAGAAAGGGAGGTGGAGGTCTAGGGCCGCGAGGGGGAGGTCTAGGGCAGGTTATAAGGAGGGGGAGAGCGTGCTGCTGGCCGTCCCCTCTCTGTAAGCTCGACGTGGCCATTGCCGATGAGCTGCCGTACAGGGGGACGAAGGGGTACGCCAGGTAAGGGCTGGGCCTGGCTGGGGTGGTAGGTGGCTGGGCCGGCCCAGCTGGCCTGGCTGCCTCCCCCAACCGTTTTCCTTTTTATTTTATTTTTTTATTCTCTCTGTTTTTTTTTTTGCTGAAAAGGAAAAGGGAAGAAAAGGGATAGTTTTAGGGTTAGAAAAAAATTAGGGAAAAATTTGTATAGGTTATTTATTGTAACAGCACCAATGTGCAAACTTTTGTTTTTTCAAAAATTTGAAATTAGTTGCTGTTTGGAAATTTAATTGAATTTGAGTGAACTTGTTATTAGCTGAATAATTGAAACTTAAGCAATTTAAAAGTTTTTAATTTCAAGCTTGTTAGAAACAAATGTTTGGTTTGTTTTGTAATTTTCATTTGAAACTTTGTAACAGAACAAGTATGAAACAAGAATTTGAAAATTGGTTTCAAATTCAAATGGAAAAACAAAGGAAAACAAATGGAAAACAAATGCAAAACTTATGATGCCATGATGCAAAACATAATTTAACAAAAAGCAAACATACTAAAAGGTGTTTTTCATACTTGGGATGTTACAAAACGCCCCCCCCCCCCCGAAGGAATCGCGCCCCGAGATTCCTACTGAGAAGAGAAAAGGTCCGGATACTTCTTGCGAAGATCCTCTTCGGTCTCCCACGTTGCCTCTTTATCGGAATGATGGGACCACTACACTTTCAAGAACTTTGTGCTCTTGTTGCGAGTTTTGCGCTCGGTCTCATCGAGGATTCGAATAGGGTGCTCCTCATAAGAGAGATCTTCTTGCAGTTCAATGGAATCATGATCAACTGCACGATCTGGATCTTTGAAGCACCTCTTGAGCTGTGACACGTGAAACACATCGTGCACCTTGGATAGCTTTTCTGGAAGTTCAAGACGATAGGCATTTTCTGCACGCCTTGAGAGAATGTTGAAAGGACCAATGTATCTTGGTGCAAGCTTTCCTTTGACACCAAAACGATGAGTGCCTCTGAGGGGAGTTACACGGAGGTATGCTTTGTCACCAGGTGCATAAACCATATCCCTGTGTTTGCTGTCATAGTAGCTTTTCTGACGAGACTGAGCAATCCTGAGATTGTCACGAATGATGCGAACTTTCTCTTCGGCTTCCTTAACAATGTCAGGGCCTAAGAGTGAACGTTCACCAGCTCCAGACCAATTGATTGGACTCCTGCATCTGCGGCCATAGAGAGCCTCAAATGGTGCCATGCCTAGGCTTTCCTGGAAGCTGTTGTTGTAGGAGAATTCAGAATATGGAAGACATTCCTCCCATTTCATGCCAAAGGAGATACCACATGCTCTGAGCATATCCTCGAGAATCTGATTGACTCTTTCGACTTGCCCTTGAGACTGAGGATGGTAGGTTGTGTTGAACAGAAGTTTGGTGCCCAATGCTTCTTGAAAGCTTTTCCAGAAATGAGAAGTGAAGATGCTTCCACGGTCTGAGCTTATTTCCAATGGAACACCATGAAGAGGAACAATCTTTGCTGTGTAGAGCTCTGCTAACTGACTAGCTGAGATTGTTTCTTTGACAGGAAAGAAGTGAGCTACTTTAGTGAGTCGATCAATGACAACGAAGATTGCATCGTTGCCCCTCTTGGACTTTGGAAAACCAGTGACGAAGTCCATTTCAATCATGTCCCACTTCCACTCAGGGATTTTCAGAGGTTGGAGAAGACCGGCTGTTTTCTGATGAACTGCCTTAACACGTTGACAAACGTCGCATTCAGAAACGTATTGAGCAATTTCACGTTTCATGCCAGGCCACCAATACAGTGTCTTGAGATCCTGGTACATCTTTGTACTTCCAGGGTGTATGGAGAGAGGAGTTTCATGAGCCTCCTTGAGAATGACATCTTTGAGACTTTGAACTTGAGGAACTGCAATGCGTCCTTCGAAGAACACAGTTCCCTTGTCATCAATTGAGAAGGACTTAAATTTCTCCTTGCTTTCTTTGATGTGTTCTATCATCTTCTTGATCTCAGCATCACGAAGTTGTTCAGAACGAATCTTGTCCTCGAGAGTTGGACTGGCTGTCAAGTTCGCAAGATAGCCTTGAGGAACAAGACCAAGGTTCAGCTTCTGGAATTCTTCATGAAGAGGAGGTTGGCTTTCCATGATCATGAGATTATCGCAATACGACTTGCGACTGAGAGCATCGGCCATAACATTAGCCTTGCCTGGAGTGTACGAAATGGTAAGATCAAAGTCTTTAATCTTTTCAATCCATCTCCGTTGCCTGAGGTTTAGATCTGGTTGAGTGAAGATGTACTTCAGACTCTTATGATCGGAAAAGATTTCAGTGCGATTACCCAACAAGTATTGTCTCCATTTCTTGAGGGCAAACACAACTGATGCAAGTTCAAGGTCATGAGTGGGATAATTGAGCTCATGTGCGTTCAACTGACGTGAAGCATAAGCCACAACTTGACGTTCTTGCATAAGAACTGCACCTAGACCTTGGAGAGATGCATCACAGAATATTTGGAAAGGTTTGGAAGGATCTGGGCCAACCAGAACTGGTGTAGAAGTGAGTTTAGTCTTCAGGAGATTGAAACTTTCATCACATTGTGGAGACCAAACGAACTTCTTGTCCTTCTTTGTGAGGTCAGTGAGAGGTTTGGCAATCTTGGAGAAGTTTTGGACGAAACGACGGCAATAGCTAGCCAAGCCAAGAAAACTTCTTACTTGCTTCACCGTCTTTGGATGTTTCCAATCAACAATTGCTTTAACCTTTTCTGGATCAATGGCTATGCCCTTGGCTGAGATGACATGACCAAGGTAAGCAACTTCTGAAATCTAGAACTCACATTTGGAGAACTTGGCATAGAGACGATGCTCGCGAAGCTTCATGAGAGTGAGACGAAGATGTTCTTCATGCTCTTCCTCGGATTTTGAATAGACAAGAATGTCATCAAGATATACCACAATGAACTTGTCGAGGTATTCATGGAAGACAGAATTCATGAGTCGAGAGAAGGTCGCCGGTGCATTGGTGAGACCAAAAGACATGACGGTGAATTCATATAGACCGTAGCGAGTGGTGAAGGCTGTCTTTGGAATATCCTCTTTTCTGATCTTTATTTGATGGTAACCCATTCTCAAGTCCAACTTGGAGAATATTGAGGCTCCAGCAAGTTGATCAAAAAGATCATCGATGCGAGGAATTGGATACTTGTTTTTGATGGTTTTCTCGTTAAGAGGACGATAGTCAATAACGAGTCTCTTTGTGTGATCCTTCTTCGCAACGAACAGAGTTGGGCAACCCCAAGCCGAGGAACTAGGTTGAATGTAACCTTTTTCCATGTACATATCAATTTGTTCCTTTAACAACTTCAGCTCGGGAGTTCCTATCTTGTAGGGATGCTTAGAGATTGGAGCAGTACCTGGTTCAAGTTCGATCACGAACTCAACAGCTCTGTCCGGAGGCATTCCTGGCAACTCTTCTAGAAAGACGTCAGGGAATTCGCAAACCACCGGAACATTTTCAAGTGAAGGTAGAGGATTTGCATCGAGGGTGCATAGCTGAATGGAACTTGATTCATTTGGAGAATAGACTATCTGGCCAGAAGGGTGGAACAGAGTTATTGACTTTTGAGCACAGTCAATCCTTGCTTTATTAGCTTTCAGCCAATCCATACCAAGAATGACATCAATGTTAGAACTTCCCAGCAACATGAGTGAAGCAAGGAATATGTGGCCTCCAATTAGGATTTGATTGTCCTTACTTATCTTGGAAGTCAACATTTGAGATCCCGGAGAGTGAACAGTGATTTGATTGCTTAGTGGAACCACAATTAGGTTGTTTGTTGTGGCAAATGTTTTTGACACAAAAGAATGCGATGCTCCGGTATCAAACAACACTTTAGCTAGAAAAGAGTTTACGGGTAATATACCGAGAACGACGTCAGGAGCTTCTTCAGCTTTGTCGATCTTGACGTGATTCACCCTTGCGGTCCTCTCGACAGGCCTGTTGTTGGAGTTGAAGGCCTTAGGCGGGGGAGCGCGCACCATTGCCTGGTTTGTGTTAGGGCGAGGTGGTGGTGGAGGTAGCTGCCTCTGCGTGCACTTGTCGGCGTAGTGCCCCGTCTGCTTGCACTTGTAGCAAGTGACGACACGAGGAGGCCCTGGCCTTGGCTGCCCCATCGAAGCCCTCTGATCATGCATCTGAGCAGGGTTGGGTGGGCGGGGAGCGAAGCCTGGAGAAGCTTGGGCGTATGGAGACCGAGTGACAGCACCATTTGGTACCCAGATGCGGCGCTTCTGCGGAGGGGTGGTCATGTTGGAGGAGGAACCACCCTCACGCGAGTGCTTGCGAGACTCCTCGAACGCCTTGCTCCCATTTTCTTCATTGAGCGCGGTGTTAACGAGATCCTCGAAACTGTTGGCCTTGATATTGGTGAGGGCATATTTGAGCTCCGGGTTAAAACCTCTGCGGAACCTTGCCATCTTCTTAGCCTCAGTGGACACCTCATCACCAGCGTAACGAGCGAGGCGGTTGAACTCACTCTGGTACCCGATGACGTCCAACTTGCCCTGCTTGAGTGAGCAAAACTCTTCACGCATTCTTTCCATGAGACCATCTGGAATGTGGTGCTTCAGGAATGCTTCCTTGAAACAACCCCACGTGACTGGTATCCCAGTTCTCATGGCCTGGAAGTTCTCCCACCACGTAGCTGCCTGACCCTTCAGCAGATAGGAGGCATACTTGACCTTGTCTTCCTCAGCAACGTGAGCAATCTCCAGAGCCTTAGCTATCTCACGGATCCAGTCATCAGCGTCCAGAGGCTCGCGTGTGGCCACGAAAGCTCTCGGACCCAGACTGAGGAACTCCTTGATGGTGACTCGTGGAGTCGTCTGGTTGTTGTGCTGATTAGTCTGAAACTGGGCCATCTGCGTCATGACTTGGGTCATCTGAGTCAACAGCTCCGCGATTGGCGGTGGCTCAGGCGCGTTGTTCCTTGTTGGCGGCATCCTGAATGGAAATGCATTTTACCACAACAATAGAAAAGGATAGACTTGGAAACCGAAAGAGAGATTATTCGGACGCATGAATAGATAACCAACAGGTACATCATCACATGTTCAAATACATCAGAATATCCAACACACCATAAATGGTTCAAATGCCAAGGATAACTAAACATAGCTAAGAATGGATACATCGGTACTCTCATGCTCATCACGCAGGACGGCGACTAGGAGTACGGCGAGAGGTACGGTGAGGAGCACGCCCACGAAAGTAGGTAGAACGACGATCCACGTAGATCTGACGTGGTCTGAGAGCGACTCTAGGTGTGGTGAAGTACATAGCGTCGACTCTCTGTGCTCCAAAGCGTGGAATCCCAGTGTAACCAGCACCAAGGTTGAGGAGTGGACCTCTGATCGGCTCGTAACCTCCAGCATCTGGCAGACGACGACCAACTGGCTGATCGAAACGTGCAAAGCGCTCGTCTCCAACAAAGTCTATGGTGTAAGTCGCCAGACGAGTCAAAGCAAGGTAGAGCTGCTCTCTGACTGAAGCCAACTCCTGAGATAGTGTGCTGGCAACTGCGTCACTGTGCCTCACAAACTGAGCGGTGGTGTGCAGCCTGGAGTTATCATGCTCGTAAACATCCAAGTTGTCGTAGAGAGTGAAGTGAGCTCCCTCCGAAGTGATGTAACCACGGGGGATGTGGCGATAGATAGAATCGTCAAACCCCCAGTAGTCAGCACGAAGGACGGTGAGGATCACATAAGCTACCTGCTGCACAGCCATATCCACTGTGGAACCTACTGCCTCGTAGCGGTGGACTACGCTCATGCCATCATCTGACAGAATGTAGACGATAGCCTGGTAGTAGGTCTGGTCAAACTCTCGCTGCTGCTTGTAGACCTGGTACTCTGGTGCCCAACGGAACCCCAGAAAAGTGACCATGTCTCTCAGCATCTCCGGATAACCGGCAGTGCTCTCGCAACGAGTCATACGAACCACCTGCGGGTAGAACCTGAGATCCATCTGCAGATGATCGGGGAAGTTTTTGATTAGACGCCGGCAGAAGAACTGAAGTGGCAAGCAACAACAAGGTTTCAACGGACGAAAAGGATGTTGAGAAGAACAGGATATCGAAGCAACATTGGGGAAACACGAGACCAAACACTCCTGAGGTACTACGGAAAACCCATCCAGACTTCTAAAGGATCAATATCTACTGCTTAAGGAATAGAGGATCTGCTTCCGGGGCTTACACGCCTCCGTTCTCAATCGTGAGTAGGCAACATGATAAATCATGTCACAACCACCTCCATTCCTATGGTCTAGTAGATATAACTATCCTAGAGAACCCAGGATACGTGAAATCCTAACTTGAAAGTTTAGATGAGGAGAGAAAACAACGTTGCACTTCCTTACCAGAAAAAGGGAGGGTGGGTGGGGAAAGAAATAAAAGAACAGAATTCCTACTCTCACGTTTCATTTTTCCTATATAGCTACAAAATAGTTTCTAGACTCAATTGCGACCAGCAAAAGGGATCCTACAGGCTGACTTGCTCTGATACCATTTGTCGCACCCGGACTTCTAGAGGATACTCACAGCCCGCTAAACAGTAGATAAATGGCTTACGGGGCATACCGGCACCCGCATCTCAATGTGAGCAGGCCAACACGTAAACGTGTGACAACCATTCTCTACTATCCATCGTCTGCGTAAACCATCACATAGAAATCCGACTACTTCCATTGACGTACTTCCTAACATGCACACATGGTACGTCAACGGCATTTGAACAAGTGATATGACAACAAATCTCTAAGACACAAAGAAATAGAAATAAGTTGCAACTAGCTCTCACTAGAGCAGAGATAGCAAATACAATCATCCAGAGGACACATGTCCCAACAATTCATCATTACATCACAGCGGAAGCATCCAAAGGGTCTGAGTACAGACAAGAGCCAAATAGGCCTAAGAGGCCGGAAACAAAAAGACGGAGCCCATCCACGATGTCTCGGATCCTGCCCGGGTCCGCTATCTACTCGTCAGCAGCCTCGTCATACTCCACGTAGTAGCCACCATGGGGATCCTCGGAAACATAGTCTGCGGAAACCACAGCCCCAAAGGGGTCAGTACAGACAAGTACTGGCAAGCAAGACTCACAAGATACCATAGTGTACCCGGCAACACCAAGTACAGATGCTTTGGGTTCAACGGAAGAATAGGTGATACAAAAGTGCGGCAGCAGGCTGCTCTAACCAACTACAGAAACACGCTACAACTTCCGGCTAAAAGAAGGGGATAAGATAGTGTATCGTAACCAACTACCATTAACCTCAAACAAACCCATCCTGGATCTCGCCCCTTATCCAAAGAAGCAATCCGAGGATAACTCACACAGTTGGATTAGTGAAGGTTCAGGTTATTGTGTCAATAAGACTATTACTAGTCAAATTATCATTAGTTAGGTGTAAGTTGTCTAATCCTTGTTAGCCAGCCCTATCACCAAGTCATGCATAACCGCGGACAACACGGCTTCTCGAGAAGATTTAACCCTGCAGGGATGCACCAATTTGGCCGAACACGTAAGAATACCCCGCCAGATGGAAATGCACTTCCACCAAGCGAGGCACTCAACACAACCCAACTCTTCTTCGCATCAAGCCCAAAGAACCCCGTGCAATTGAGCGCACGGCTAATCAAGCCCCACGAAGAAAAGGGGACCCTCATAGCACTCTAAGAACGTGTCTCCCTAAATGCCGACTACAAAAGTTCCACCCTGGCCTCGGGTTCGCACCTGCATATGCATGCGGCAAATGGAAAACCCGAACTAAATGAGGCGATTTGGACGAGATGCGAATCGAATCAAAATTGAGGGGCGCGCCCATACACGCTTCCCACATGCGGTTAGCGCGCTCATCATGGATCTAGAGGACAAAGACTTTTCCTAAGTTCGACACTAGCAGGCCTCAAAACCATACCCGGCCTCCTGCCGGTGCCTTATCATCAAATTAGCATTACCTCAAACATTAACAGGTTGTTGTTTAACATCGAGCTCTAGAACATAATAAATAAGGTAACAGAAATAACGGACATCAGACTCGAGCAGAAACAACCCTAAGCATGCTAGTAAGACACAGGCAACAAGCAACAGGGGTATAGGTGTGGAGGATAGGCTATATCAGGGTTACAGGATAACATGTGATAGGATCGGAACACAAGCAACGAATCTTAAGGCTAGCAGGATAGACAACGGAAAGTATCGATATCCAGTGTGGAAAGGACACCATGGTTCATGTGAGTGAATACTTTCCTGCAAACTCAGTAGCCTGGTACTGGGCTAACTCCTCAGAAGTAGTGTCGTAAACCTCGTCTGTCTCAGCGTCGTCGTCTATTCGAGAAGAAGCAAACAAACAACGCAGAGAGACAAACAATCAATACCATGGCATAATGCACAATCATGGGATTATGCATGACAATTTAATTGATGCATCAAAGGTAAGCTAGTTGACATGGTAACATAATTAAATGGACCCATATGCAATTTGGAGTGCATATGGAAAGCCCATGAATTAAGGTTGGATTAAATGATCTACAAATAACCAACATGTGAAAGTGGATTAGCATGATGCATGGATGATGAAAACAAAAACAAAACCACATTAGCTTCAATTTGAAAAGGTGTTTACCAAGTTTGGAAATTTATTTATTAAGTTATGGAATTTGGCTTCTTAAAGGAGTTACACAAGCATTTGTTGTTTTCACCAATTTTAATTGTTCAAAATAGATAACAAAACTCATAGTTGGAAAGAACACAAAATTTTAGGTGGAATACATGTTTCATTTGTTGGAAAAGGAATTAAGATGAATTAATTATGAATTAAACAAGTTTAAACAAGATTTAAATGAATTTAATTCAAGTATGAATTTATTTGAATTTTTATTTGTTCAAAACATTTTATAAAATTCATATTTGAAAAGATTATATTTTACTGGTTCGAAAACATATTTTATATGTTCAAAAAGAATTTAATTTGACCAAGTTATGAATTTAGCAATTTTAAATGATTTAAACAAAGTTTTATTTATTTAACCAAATTTAATTATCCAAAACAGGAAACAAAGTTTATATTTAGAAAGGTGGTTCAATTTGGCATGGAAAACATATTCTATATGTGACATTTGAATTAAGTTTGAATTAGTTATAAATTTGACCAAATTTGTAAAGAGTTATTTGAATTTGAAATTTGAAAACATTTGAAATGTTCAAAACAGAAAACAAATGATTTAAACAGGTAGAGAATTAAATTTGGTACAGAAAACATATTTTATTTATTTAATTTGGATTTGAAATGCGCAAGTTATTTGCATTTGAAAATCAGGGACTAATCTGTGATTTAAACAGTTGCAGAAATGGTCCAGGGGCTATTGTGTAAAAACAAGAATACAGAATAGGTCCCTGGGACCTTTCTCACGCGAGGCAGAACAGCCCTGGGTCACTGGCCTGTGGGCCAGCGCCCAGCTGTGCGCCAGCGTGGCGCGCGTGTGTGTGCTGCGTGGCAACCACAGCCACTGGCAGGTGGGGCCTGCGCGCCTGCGTGGCAAAGGAACAAAAAGGGCGGATTTAATCCGCGCCACGAGGACTCGATCCCTGGCCGCGGGCGCGCGCGCACGGGGCGTTGCCACTGCGATGTGCTTGGTTTCTTGTCAGGTTAGGGGGGCGTGGGGGGTATGAGCTTCAGTTTCGGCTGTTTAACTGAACTGAATAAAATTCAGTTAACTGAACTTCGACAGAGGAGGTGCGGTGGTCACCGGTGGCGACTGCAGCGCTGCTGCTGCTGCTCGGTTGGATGCGGTGGTGGGTACGTGCGCGTGACGTCGAGATGCAGAGAGGGAAGGAAGGGGTGGTGATCGTGCTCACCGTGAGAGGGTAGAAGAAGAGGTGGACGTGCTCGGGAGGAGTTGGCCGGCGACGGAGAGGTGGACGACGGCGGCGCTGCAGCTGCTCCCGGGTCCCACTGCGGTGTCGAGGGATACGGTGGCGTCGAGGGGATTCGATTCCCGTGGCTAACCCGGCCGGGAGGCGTCCATGGCGCCGATGATCACCGGAATTCAGTTGCGGTGGTGGTGCGTTGGAGGAGCAGAGAGAGGAGAAGCAGGGCAGCGAGGGAGAGAGAAGGGGAAAACGGCGGCGGCGCGAGGAGAAAGGGAGGTGGAGGTCTAGGGCCGCGAGGGGGAGGTCTAGGGCAGGTTATAAGGAGGGGGAGAGCGTGCTGCTGGCTGTCCCCTCTCTGTAAGCTCGACGTGGCCATTGCCGATGAGCTGCCGTACAGGGGGGCGAAGGGGTACGCCAGGTAAGGGCTGGGCCTGGCTGGGATGGTAGGTGGCTGGGCCGGCCCAGCTGGCCTGGCTGCCTCCCCCAGCCGTTTTCCTTTTTTTTTTGTTCTCTCTGCTTTTTTTTTGCTGAAAAGGAAAAGGGAAGAAAAAGGATAGTTTTAGGGTTAGAAAAAAATTAGGGAAAAATTTGTATAGGTTATTTATTGTAACAGCACCAATGTGCAAACTTTTGTTTTTTCAAAAATTTGAAATTAGTTGCTGTTTGGAAATTTAATTGAATTTGAGTGAACTTGTTATTAATTGAATAATTGAAACTTAAGCAATTTAAAAGTTTTTAATTTCAAGCTTATTGGAAACAAATGTTTGGTTTGTTTTGTAATTTTCATTTGAAACTTTGTAACAGAACAAGTCTGAAACAAGAATTTGAAAATTGGTTTGAAATTCAAATGGAAAAACGAAGGAAAACAAATGAAAACAAATGCAAAACAAATGCAAAACTTATGATGCCATGATGCAAAACATAATTTAACAAAAAGCAAACATACTAAAAGGTGTTTTTCATACTTGGGATGTTACATGGGGCTCGCCATCGGGCGGCTGGTCAGTCGTTCTATCATCACCGCCATCATCGGCCCTCTCTTCCTCTCGCGACTCTCTGTCCATAAGCATGTAGTGGTCCAATAACGCCGGATCCGTAGAAGAAGACGACATGCCTAGCTAGCAGTAGACAAAATAATTACTAGCTTAGTCACCGGAAAAATTCGGCATGACCTCTACTATAAATGGTCATGCCGGAGTGCCAGAAATTTGCCGGAACGGAAATGAATCAACGTTCCGGCAAAACATTGGCACTCAATGTACCTGCAACATTTTCCCAAAACCCCAAACCCAATCTACCCCCTCAGAACATAAATAGAATGCATATTAGCCACAATAACAGCTTCTCGATGTCATCACATCATCCCAGGAACATAGTTTTTGCTTCTTTGCTGGCAACAAATGTGCACAATTTACACAATGTATCATCCCAACAATGTTGTTCTTCCTAGCAAGAAATACAAAGAATATATACATGCTCTATAGTGCTACCATTTTTGCAAAGTACTCCCAGGATTTCTGAATTTGTAAGGAAATAACAGTAAAATAGTTCCAGCGAAGCATATTAAACCAGCACCCCTTGCACTAGTACAACAACAAAAGCATTCCAGTGAAGCACATAAATATAAATCATTCCAGCAAACAGCATGAACATCCCAGCTAGATTTTACTGTAATTTTCTAAACTATGCAACATGTTTCATAAACAACAAGAGCATTCCATCTAGATTCATAAATAAAGGATGAACACATTTTAATAATATAGACCCCCGAGAGGTAACTAGTAAATAATATCATATATTTGTTGTTTCAAGCAGCTCAACTCTTATAACAGTTGACACACATTATTGGGGAATGCCGGAATAGAATGCCGTAATAGTAACTGGATAGAATTTGAAACAGGAGGTAAATTAGATGTGGGGAAATATGGGGCTATGCTCATGTCATGTAACTCAACTGTCTAAAGTAGCAGATATAGCACCGGAGGTAACACTAACACGACACCTAGACTGAAATTAAGTATTTTACAACATCCGACATTAGTGAAGGAACCTAGGTTGCGGTAAAAACAGGTTTCATAAGTTAATTTGCATCACACATTTTGCTTTCAGGGAACCACAGTACAGAGTAAAACCGTAGCCCAATAAAAGGACAAATCATCAACTATATGACTTCAAGAGGTGGGCTTGGATAAAACTAAGGATGCTGTCAGACAAAACAAAGACATTAGCTCATAACTACTTGATAATGACTGTGTGATGTTGAGCAACACAAGAGCAAATAAACAAGCAAGAGTGTGAAAAAAATGGATAAGCTGAAGCATTTGATCAATAATGCAGCTGTCTCACCATTCCGCATAAACAAACAGCCCTATCCCAATCCCACAGGGGAACACCACATCAAAGGAGAACTAGTGCCCATTGGGCTGATGCAGTGAAAAGGACGTCCAGCTTATCTAGCATTTTGTACTCTAGCCAGTAGAAAGATAAGTAGCAGTACTTCTACTACTACTAGAGAAAAGCAAGCTATGCACAGAAAATACATTGAATTAGTCTCACAGTTTTTATTGGCCGAATCATCTGCTAAGAAGTAAGAACTGAATATTTGTGCACGTCGACATAGTCACATGGCATGCCCTACCTATTAATCAGTTCCGTTTTGACGTGGTATTATTTCAGAGAAAATACACTACCAATATGTCCACTCTACGCTACTTGATGTGACTTGCTAGCATAACATCTTTAGACACCTCTCGAAGGCTATATTCAGAGTTCGCAAACCGGGAACATTTATTTCCATGTCACAATCAGAAAAACAAGGAATCACCATAGAATCCAACTGACTGACAACTTCGCCCAGAACTGCGAACACTAAACTCTATGCACTCGTCGTGGCCATGATATTCGATTCGGCGTTATCAACTCGCTTCCCCGGCAAGAACCAAACGAACGAACGAATCACTAACCAAGATGCGACACGCCTGCCTGGAAGGATTCTTCACCAATCTGGATCAACCCGGCGTCAAACTGAAGCTGATTAATACGCAGAAGCATCCAGTAGCAAACACTTGCTTATCAGAACACTAAAGAAAGCACACAAGGAACAGATCAGGCGCATTATCGAAATTCAGTAAAGTCAGTTAAAGTCTTTGGGAAATTCAGTTTCGTCCGTTAAAGTTTCGGACACAATTTACTTCCGTTGATCAATGAACACGCGGGCGTTTGGAACTCTAAACCAAATTGAGGGGGGCCGGGCTGGGATGGAGAAGAACACGCGGGCGCTGGGCTTGGAAGAGGGGGGGCTGACCTGGACGCGGGCGTTGTTCGGCATGTGCGTGGGCGACGGCGGCGTGGGTGACGACGGCGTGGACGATGACGAGGAGAGGGACGGTGCTCGCGGACCTGCTGTGCTCCTCGTTGGCGTGTTCGACGACGCGCGTGGGCGACGGTGAGTGCTCCTCCTGCTGCTCCTCCTGCTGCTGCTGCTCGACAACGATGACGGCGGCGTGGGAATTGGGGCGATTGGAGAGGAGGATCGAGAGGGAAGTGCGCGCGGGGTCCATCTGTTCTGCGAGAGAGAAAGAAGAAGTGCGGGAGAGTGGACGGCCCACAGTCTAGTGAGCGATAGTTAGCACAGGCGCATAGTGGGAACTTACCCCAGGGGCATCTCGCTAGCTATGCGCCTGCGTTGTAACTTACCGCAGGCGCTTTTAGAAGCATATGCGCCTGCGCTATCTTACCCTAAGCGCATTTGGTGATTATGCGCCTGCGCTAAACTTACCCCAGGCGTATTTTGGAGGATATGCGCTTGCGCTATATATTATCACAGGCGCTTATTTGGCATTATGCGTCTATGTTAAGTGTTTGTGTTTATTTGGTTAGCTAGGGGGCGCATAGTTGCGTTGCTTTAGCCGATGGATACATCGAGCATATCGGAATGGTATACTAGGGGCTGCTACTTTGTTTATCACTTCAAAAAAGTACAGACATATACGTATGCAAAAATATTTAGGGGCGCATCGGAATAGATTGATTTAGCGAGATACCATGTTATATCGCATATATCGCGAGTATTTCCCTCTCTCATCCTTTCGTCACAATCTTACTCTTGCCTTTCTTGGTCGATGTTGAATACGTGACCGTCATATCGTGACTTCTTCTTGTGAATGGAAGACCTGACCAAGGTAGTGTGGTCTTACTTCTTATTGTGGTGTATGGTGCATCGTCTTCACCGGGTTCTTCCATCATCGGGTCTCTGACTAAGCCGTCAAAGTCCTTCTTATCAGCGACTCCATCCATTCCGACGAGGGCCCTTTTTCCTCTCCTTACGACAACACGACTAGGCTTGGTCGGGTCGGTTATGAAGAAGCATTGCTCCACGTGCTTAGCCAATACCCACGTGATATGGAGGGTTACTCCTAGATTGGCCCGATCTTCACGAATCGACAAGAACGCACGAAGAATGAACAAAGAAAACGAGAGGGGAACCGAGGGGGAAACGTGGCAAACGAGGGGAAACACGAGGGGAGAAAAATAGCGCGAACCGAAGGACCACAAATCTCCCGTCAACTAAACCCCGAGAGCCGCCTACGGGACGATCGATCCAACTGAACTCACCTTGATTTAAACCGCTTCACACCCGTAGCCGGTCAACTACGCCAATAGAACCTCAAGGATTTACGAGAGGAAGATTGGACAACTCTTGATTGAAACCCAAAGGGAGAGAACAAGTAGTTGGATGAATCTTGATACGATCCTAGACGAAGTCGTAGAAGTAGGAGTAGTTCCTCAAAGAGGGATACAAGAGATCCAAGCTCAATGTTCTAAATTCAACTCTAAACCCTAGATCTAGCTCGGGGAAGTCCTTATATAGCCGGGGGTCGAAGTAGGTGAAAATGGGGGCGAAATCCGGGCGTTTCCGTGCGTTTTAGGCCGCGCCGGCCCTTGAGGCCGGAGTGGGGGCAGGGGGCGCCCCAGGGCGCGCCGGCCTGGGGCTGACGTGGCAGCCGGCCTGAGGCCGATGTGGGAGAGGGGGGCGCCAGCCTGGGGGGCCGGCCTGGGGTAGGGTGGAGGCCGGAGCCTTTGGTCGGGTGCCTGGCCCGAGGAAGAGGGAGGCCGGCCTGGTCCGGTGTGGGGGCCGGGCTCCTCTGCCTGGTGGCCGGCCTGGAGAGGGGGGGCCGGCCTGGCCGGGTCTTGAGGCCGGGGGGCTGTTTTCTCCCCTATCTTCTCCGTCAGGACTCCGTTATCGATGTCGTCTTCTCCTCCCTCCTCGGTAGCTTCTTGCGCATTGTCTTGGGTGCTTTCCGGGGCCTCCGTGGTGGGTTCGAACCTGAGCACACAAAGGGTTGAACCATGAGGTAGCGCACCATCCCCCAAGTCACCGAAAGTATGGAGCGAGAGGAGCGATTTCACCTTATCATGTATGTCCTTTGCTCGTGATCTTTTCATTGGTGCACTTGGTGGTGTTGGGTGGGATACATCATCTCCCCCCCCCCTTGAAAAAGAGTCGACCTCGACTCGTCGTCGTCTTCATCACTTGGGTATCCATGGAAGGGAGATATGTCCTTGAAATTGAAGGAGTTGTGGATGAGGTACTTGGATTGTGGTAAGTCGAGCTTGTAGGCGTTGTTGTTGATGCGCTTGATGACCTTGAAAGGGCCGTAGCCTCTTGGCTTGAGCTTGGAGTTGCGCTCTTCGGGAAAACGGTCCTTGCGCAAGTGGAGCCAAACGAGGTCACCTTCTTGGAACGCCATGGGTTTCTTGTTCTTGTTCATGATGGAGGCTCGGTGCTTGGAATGCTTCTCAAGCGTAGCTCTTTTGGAGTCATGTAGGTTCTTGATGTAGTCGGTGCGCTTGTCAATGTCCATGTTTGCTCGTTCGCGGAGAGGCAAAGGTAGTATGTCGAGAGCGGTGTTGGGGTTGAAGCCGTAGACCATATCGAAGGGACTCTTCTTGGTAGATTGATGTATAGCATGGTTGTAGGCGAACTCGGCGTGTGGGATGCATTCTTCCCAATTCTTTAGGTTGGGCTTGATCAATGCTCTAAGAAGTGAAGATAGTGTGGGGTTGACGACCTCGGTTTGTCCATCCGTTTGTGGGTGGTAGGCGGTGGAGAAGAGTAGCTTGACGCCGAGCTTGGCCATCAACGTCTTCCAAAAGTAGGAGGTGAACTTGACGTCGCGGTCCGAGACAATGGAGGTAGGTACACCATGGATACGCACAATTTCCCTGAAAAACAAAGTAGCAACATGTGAAGCATTGTCGGTTCGGTTGCAAGGAATGAAATGTGTCATCTTAGAGAAATGATCAACAACTACAAAGATGGAGTCCATGTTGGTTTTAGTTCGTGGGAGTCCTAACACAAAGTTCATGCTAATATCACTCCAAGGTGCATGTGGGATAGGCAATGGCATGTAAAGACCATGGGGGTTGGAAGTAGACTTAGCTCGGAGGCATGTAGACCATCTCTTGACGTGTCTCTCAACTTGATGCTTCATCTTGGGCCAATAGTAATGGTTGGAGAGCATGGCATAGGTCTTGTCGCGTCCAAAGTGCCCCATGATACCTCATTCATGTGATTCCTTCAATAACAACAGGCGAAGAGAGGACTCGGGAATACACAATTTGTTTGCCTTAAACAAAAAACCTTTGTGAAGATAGTAGTCATCAAAACCTCGGTTAGGCAAGCATTTCTCAAATATAGGACCAAAGAAGACATCGGAAGCATATAAGTCTTTGATGTCATCCAAACCAATTACATTGATGTCAAGGCGTGTAAGAAGACACTCTTTCCTAGACAAAGCATCCGCTACAACATTTTATTTACCTTTCTTGTACTTAATGACATAAGGAAAATATTCAATGAATTCTACCCATTTCGCATGCCTCTTGTTCAAGTTAGCTTGGCCTTTCAAGTATTTCAATGATTCGTGATCGGAATGAATGACAAATTCTTTAGGCCAAATGTAGTGTTGCCAAACTTCTAGCATTCTAACCAAAGCAAATAGTTCCTTATCATAGATTTGGTAATTGAGTTTAGCGCCATCTAGTTTTTCACTATGATATGCAACGGGGCGTCCATTTTGCATGAGCACGCCACCAATTCCTATACCACTAGCATCACATTCAATCTCAAAAGTTTTCTCAAAATCAGGTAAGACAAGCAAAGGAGCTTCGGTTAAACATTTATTAAGTGTGTCGAAAGCTTTTTGTTGCGCGTTGCCCCAAAGAAAAGGAACATTCTTTTTGGTAAGCTCATTCAAAGGGAAAGCAATTGTTGAAAAATCTTTCACAAAGCGGCGATAGAAACCGGCAAGGCAATGAAAGCGCCTTATTTCACCCACGGAAGTAGGGTTGGGACAATTCCTAATTGCCTTAATTTTCTTGTTGTCTACTTCAATACCATTGGAAGAGATCACAAAACCCAAGAAAACAAGCTTGTTGGTGCAAAAATTGCATCTGGAAAGATTGGCGAAAAGTTTTGCTTTGCGAAGAGCCAACAATACTTGTGATACATGATCAAGATAATCTTCCAAAGACTTGATATAAATGAGGATGTCGTCAAAGTAAACCACAACAAATTTTCCGATAAAAGGACGCAAGACTTCGTTCATGAGACGCATGAAAGTGGAAGGAGCATTTGAAAGACCAAAAGGCATGACAAGACATTCATACAAACCAAGTTTTGTTTTGAAAGCCGTTTTCCATTCATCTCCTCTGTTCATACGGATTTGGTGATAACCACTTTTAAGATCAATTTTAGAGAA
Organism: Alopecurus myosuroides; assembly: GCA_028641055.1. Lineage (NCBI taxonomy): Eukaryota > Viridiplantae > Streptophyta > Magnoliopsida > Poales > Poaceae > Alopecurus > Alopecurus myosuroides. The sequence goes on from CM054057.1 coordinate 671,559,104, forward strand.
GTTAATGGCACCACTCAATTCATCAAACATGTCATCTAGCCTAGGAATTGGATGTCTATATCTAATGGTGATAGCATTGATAGGACGGAAATCCATGCACATACGTGAAGTAACATCTTGCTTAGGAACAAGTATAATCGGCACGGCACAAGGGCTGAGGGATTCGCGAATAAAACCTTTGTCGAGTAGTTCTTGAATTTGGCGTTCAATCTCCTTAGTCTCCTCGGGGTTGGTGCGGTATGGAGCACTGTTTGGAAGTGGTGCACCCAGAATGAGGTCAATGCGGTGCTCGATTCCTCGTAGAGGAGGAAGACCCGGAGGGAGTTCATCGGGAAACACGTCTTCAAATTCCTGCAACAAAGGCAACAAATATGGAGGAAAATTTGTCATGTCGTTAGTTTCAAGTGCTTCCCCTTTGCACAATAGGACAAAGTGAAGTATGGTTGGGTCATCTCGTAGCTCTCGCATCTCTCTTTTGGTGGCAAGTAAGGCAAGGCCTTTGGGAGCACTCAAAAATTTTCCACTCATATTTGGCTTATGGTTCTCACTCTCTTTTAGGTGGATCACTCTCTCACCACTCATCCCAGTAGACTTGACCTCTTCTTGTTTGCGTGCAAGTGTCTTGGCGTTGTCGGCGATCACTTGGGTAGGAGACATGGGACGAAGAACAAAGGTCTTGTTATTCCACTTGAAGCTATAGTGATTGGTACACCCATCATGAATAGCACTCTTGTCGTATTGCCAAGGTCGGCCAAGAAGAAGATGACACACGTTCATAGGCACAACGTCACACTCTACTGTGTCTTCATATTGACCAATCTTGAAGTGCACAGAAACCGTATGTTGAATCTTGAATGAGCTGGAGTCACTAAGCCATTGGACATGGTATGGATGCGGGTGTTGCTTCAAAGGCAAATAAAGTTTGTCGCAAAGCTCTTTGCTATCCAAGTTGTGGCAACTACCGCCATCGATGATAACCTTGATGCATTTGCCATTGATACCGGCTCTAGTTTGAAAGAGATTGCAACGTTGATCATGCTCATCTTGAGGAGAAGAAGTAAGGACTCTTGTCACCACTAGCGATGATATCGCAATAGACACTTTCTTCATCTTCATTGGGCACATCCAAAGAGTTAAGAGACACTTGATGCATAGCATACTATTCACCCTCACTCATGGAGTCACGTTCACCATCTTGATTGACGATCGTAATCATCTTGTTGGAACACTCGAAGGACTTGTGTCCACTACCACCACACTTGAAGCAAGTAATAGTGCTCTACTTGACTTGAGGAGTATTTGAAGAGGAGGTGGTAGGCAGTTGCTTCTTGAATGGTTGTGAAGACTTGTTGGGAGCACTAGAGGCTCTAGAGTTGATCTTGTTGTTGGTTGGAGTAGTTACTTGTGTCATTGGAGACGAAGAGGAAGGTCTTGAGTTGAAGAAAGCCTTTTGCTTGTTGTACTTGAGATCTTCCGCAATTTGGCGTTCCGCCTTGAGATCTTGGTGGACAAGGGCCACAATGGTGTCTTACTCGACGATCTTATTGAGACCATGAGGAAATTGATAGATTCTTTGTTCTTGAGATTCCATCACATGAGCTCGTATCAAAGAGGTCTCCATTTCCTTATAGTACTCATCAATGGACTTCAAACCTTGACAAAGTTCTTGGAGTTTCTTGAAGAGGTCACGCTTGTAATGTGGAGGAACAAAACAAGCATGCATGAATTGCTTCATCTCATTCCAAGTGGCAATAGGAGCAATGCGGTTGCGGAATCTTTCGGCTTGTAGGCGATCCCACAATAAGAGTGCATAGCCATCAAATTCCAATGATGCTAGAGCAACCATCTTCTTGTCGGTGAAGTTGTGAATGCCGAAGATCTTGTCAACCTTGAGAGACCAAGCAAGATATTCTTCGGGATCATTCTCACCATTGAACTTGGGAACATTGAAACGAAGTGCACTCATGTTGTTGTCTTCTTGTCGACAATGGGGTCGCTCATGGGGATCTTCATCATAGACGGGAGGTGAATCATCATAGGGGTCATCCTCATTGCTTTGGCGGTGGCGATCATGATGGGGAGGATGACGCCGGTGGTCATTAGGATGTGGTTGTTGATGGTGACGGAGTCTTGCTTCACGGTGTTCACTATCATCATTGTCATGGTGTTGATGTCGTGGACGTTCTTGTTGGGGGTGTTGCGTAAGCACTTGTTCATCACGAGGGTGTTGAGGAATATCATGTTCTTGGCGGTCATTATTGTTGAGACGCGCATTACGCCTTGGTGTCCTTCGATGTTGACGAGCACCTTCCACGAAGTCATTGTGGCCATAGTCTTGAGCGTGGCCTTGTGGAGGTGGATGATGATGTTGTCGAAGGTCCGAGCGTTGCGGCTGTTGAAGAGGGTCACCACGGCCTTGGAGATGTCGAGGTGGTGGTGATGGCGAGCTATCCTCATACCAATTTCGTCGCGGAGCTTGTTGAGGTTGTTGAGGAGGTGGTTGTGGTTGTTGATGTTGTCCACCCTCCTCCATGTTGCTGTTGCGATCATGGCGGTCATGGCGACGAGGTTGGTGAAGATCTTGATTGTGGTGGCTTGAGCGACGAGACCTTGAGGACGATGATGAATGACGGCGGTTGGCAAGATTATCCAAGTTGATGTTGATGCGCGTCATTTGATCATTCAATCGAGTCTTTTGCTATTGGAGTTGACGCTCATAGCGGTTCAATCCGTCCTTCACGAGTTCACGGAGTTGGAAATGTTCATTGTGTGTGACGTAGTTCGCGTAAGCATTGTCGTTGTAGAAAGGATTTCATTCATCTTCCGAGCTCGGACTTGTGAATACTCCTTCCCTAGCCATCTCAAAAACACACGAGGGTGATATTGAAGAAATGGATGTCTCACTTACCCAATGTTACCTTTTTTGGTCGTATTGAGGCTAGTGGACGATCCTAGGTGTAGGGCCGTATGTCAAGAGAGAATCCAAAAAGATCGAAAGAAACCGCAAACAACAACACACACGCTTTATGTGGAAGGCAAATGGGTCAGGAAAGTGGCGAGGGAAAATCGACAAAACCGAAGAGAAGTGTATTGTCAAACGTGGAGAAGACCAAAGAAAAGTTAGCACAAAAACCAAACCTAGTGGATGGAAATATGGTGGAACACACACACGCAAGGGATAAATGGGGTTAGTGCGGCCAATGGACGAGCGAAGGCGAAATGTAACTAACAAAGAATAATGCTCAATGCCACACTAACGAAAGGAGGACGCTAGCGCAAACCGAAAATTTTAAAAGGCAAAAAGATTCGCACCGTGGCAACCGGTCACTCTTTCTCTTTTGCGACGCAATGCTACACGTTCCTACAATGGAAAACAATTGGCATCGGTCCTTTGCTTCTTTCTGCTATTTTCTCTTTTTCTTTTTCTTTTTTGATTTTCTCTTTTGACGGATTCCAAAATGCCAATGCCTACTCGTACCTAATCTCTCACAAGCGCCAAACTCGCATTCTCGGTGCCACAAATGCGATGCCAAGCAGTGTAAAAGAACTAGTCGGAATAGGTAAGGTACACAATGGGTGGGGTGGTTCAAGCGGAAGCAAGTTATACCTATCTTATTGATGATCACGTACTTGCGGCCGGTGGATGTCGATGTCGTGGCAATCCGTTGATGTGGAAGCGTAGGTGATGTCGTGGGCGTCGCGTGGCAACTTGTTGCACTCAATTTGGATCACAAACGACAAAGAAAAACAAGTTTCAAAATCTGTCCGGAAATCGAAGAGCTAAGATTTTCTGTGTTTTTTGGCTCAAATTCGAAATTCCTTCAAAATCAAGAAAAAATTTGGGCGAATTTGGGAAAAATGGCTGAACAGAAAGGTGGGGAATGGTGTTTGGCAACAAATCTATGAGTCAAAACCGCGAAAAACTCAACGAATCCACAGATCGGTCGAAATCCCTTTTGGCTATTTTTGTGATGATTTTCGAAATTTATGGTGGTAGAAGAAAAATTGGTGGAAAAGGAGTGGTGTAGGGGTCGGATTCGCGTCAACCTAGCTCTGAATACCAGATGATATGGAGGGTTACTCCTAGATTGGCCCGATCTTCACGAATCGACAAGAACGCACGAAGAACGAACGAAGAACACGAAGAACACAAGAGGGGAATCGAGGGGGAAACGTGGAAAATGAGGGGAAACACGAGGGGAGATAAATAGCACGAACCGAAGGACCCCAAATATCTCGTCAACTAAGCCCTGAGGGCCTCCTATGGGACGATCGATCCAACTGAACTCACCATGATTCAAACCGCTTCACCTCCGTAGCCGGTCCACTACGCCAATTGAACCTCAAGGATTTACGAGAGGAAGATTGGACAACTCTTGATTCAAACCCAAAGGGACAGAACAAGTAGTTGGATGAATATTGATATGATCCTAGACGAAGTCGTAGGAGTAGCCTTGATACGGTCCTAGGTACTCACCATAGGGGTAGTTCCTCAAAGAGGAATACAAGAGAGCCAAGCTCAATGTTCTAAATTCAACTCTAAACCCTAGATCTAGATCGGGAAAGTCCTTATATAGCCGGGAGTCGAAGTAGGTGAAAACAGGGGCGAAATCCGGGCGTTTACGTGCGTTTTAGGCCGCGCCGGCCTGGGAGCCCGGCCTGACCGGCCCTTGAGGCCAGGGTGGGGGCAGGGGGCGCCCCAGGGCACGCCGGCCTGGGGCTGACGTGGCAGCCGGCCTAAGGCCGAGGTGGGAGAGGGGGCGCCGGCCTGGGGGGGCGGCCTGGGGCCGGGGCCTTCGGGCGGGTGCCCCGGCCCGAGGAAGAGGGAGGTCGGCCTGGGGCCAGGGTGGGGGTCGGGCTCCTCTACCTGGTGGCCGGCCTGGAGAGGGGGGGCGGCCTGGCCGGGTCTTGAGGCCAGGGGGTTGTTTCCCCCTATCTTCTCCATCGGGACTCCATTCTCGATGCCGTCTTCTCCTCCCTCCTCGGTAGCTTCTTGCGCATTGTCTTGGGTGCTTTCCGGGGCCTCCGTGGTGGGTTCGAACCTGAGCACACAAAGGGTTGAACCATGAGGTAGCGCACCATCCCCCAAGTCACCGAAAGTATGGAGCAAGAGGAGCAAGTTCACCTTATCATGTATGGCCTTTGCTCGTGATCTTGTCATTGGTGCACTTGGTGGTGTTGGGTGGGCTACATCACCACGGCTCATTTTGCGCGGTGGGGTTCTTGGACTTGGGTTTGTTGGCTTCAGACATGGACATAGTGGCGAAATATTCATCTTCTTTCATGACGTTTGTAGCCCATCTGACATGGAAGATCGGCGGCTTTTCCCCAACGTAGTCAAGCTCCCAGATTTCCTCGATCTTTCCGTAGTATCTTCTAATCTCTTTGCCCGTATAAGATTCCATCGTTATAGACGAGTTTTGAGTAGCTACTTGTGTCTCTTTCCTCCATGTAGAATGTGTATCCTTTGATGTCGTATGCTTCATAAGTCATCAGATTGGGCGCGGAGTCATATGACAAGGCCAACACAATTTTATCTTTCTGACATGTTATTGGCAGGGGATCGGCATCAATCTGCTTTTTGAACCATGTCGCGAAAGAGGAGTTGTGTGCTCTAAATATCTCTTCTTCCGTCATCGGCCTGCGAGCACTATTTTTTATCGTGGTTTTGTGCTCTTCTATCCAAGGGTCGACATCATCAATGTGTTGTAACACTACTAAGTGGGCCCTATCAAAGTCGGCTCTCCGACCACAGGAGTCCGCGTCCATTACCCTTTTGCCAGTGTTGTGGCCTACCCCATGAACATGTCAAGGTGCTTGTTTGCGGGCAAACCAACAGCTGGCTTCTCCTCGCCTAGAAAATTCTTGCAGAAAGAGATGCATTCTTCGGTGAGAAATCCCTGGACGATGCTTCCATCCGGGTGTGCCCTATTAGGAACGAATGATTTTATGATACTGTTCATTCTCTCTAACGCCATCATGTTGTGCAAGAATGCCGGCCCAAGATTGGTGATATCGTCCACGATATGGACCAAGAGATGTACCATAATGTCAAAGAAGGCAGGTGGGAAGTACATCTCAAGCTCGCATAGGATGGTGACAATCTCTTCCTGCAACCTTCCGAGTTTCTTAACGCTTATCGACTTCCGAGTGATGATGTCGAAAAAGTTACAGAGGCCAGTAAGCGTTTGACGGACGTGTGGTTCCATTATCCCACTGATTGAAATCAGAAGTATCTGCGTCATCATCACGTGACAGTCATGAGACTTCATCCCACTGAAGATTTTTTTCTCCACGTCTCGGTATATTCTTATCAACTCGGCGTAACCTAAGGGAAATTTCACTCCGAGGAAGCATGTGAATATTTTATCGAGCTCGTCAGGTCTTAGAGTGAAGAAAGAGGGTTTCAGGCGGTGAGTTTGGTGTTGCTTAGCCATTTTCCGCTTGCGTTCGTCCATCCCCTCCACCTCATCCTCATCCTCCTCTGTCTGTTTACACGTAGAAGGCGGTAAGTGAAGCTTGCTCCTGATATTTAGGACCATCAGGTCGTATCTTGATTTTGGCCCGTCTTTGGTCCTATCTGGCATGTTGAACAGAGTGCCAAGCAATCTCTCAAACACATTCTTTGTGATATGCATGACATCAAGGCAGTGAGGCACTCCGGGGATTGGCCAGTACCGCACGTCCCAAAACACGGTCCTCCTTTTCCATACCCCCAAGAGCAGTCCTTCTGGCGGAGGACACTTTTTCTCTACTGCTTTCGCTTCTCTCCTCGCTTCCTCTTCTGTACCTTTCCCGGCGGAGGACACGTTTTCCAATTCTTCAATAGAGTATCGATCTCTTATCCTCTTCTCTTGCGTGGAGGTAGATCGAGCTCATCTTTACCATTGAACAGGTCTCCACGCTTTCTCCACGGGATCATTGTGTAGCTGTAGAAACGGCGTCAATTCCATGCACCTGACACAAGCCTTGTGTCCATGGCACACCTGACACGCAATATATTCGTATCCGAGAAAGTACTGCACCGCCATTATCAGAGCGGCTCTCATACGAAAAGGTTCTTCTTTGAAGGCATCCCATGTTTCCACCCCTTCCTCCCACAACGTGTCTAGATCCTCCTTCAATAGCTCGAGATAAAGGTGATACCGCTCCCTGGCTGGGTTGGCCCTTCAATTATCATACTCATGTGTATGTACTTCCTCTTCAGACACAACCACGGGGGGAGGTTGTACATCTATACAAACACGGGCCAGGTGCTATGTTTGCTGCTCTGGTTTCAAAACGGATTGAGACCGTCGGTGCTCGCACCAAGCCTGATGTTCCTTGGATCGTTCCCGAATTCTTCATCGAATGTGTCTAATGCTTTCCACTGACGTGCATCCATAGGGTGTATTAGCACTGGTTTTTTAACACATTCTGGATCACTCAGCACCGCCTTCTTTCTGTCCTCGTGCCAGCGCATGAGCTTTGCTTCCTTGGGGTCCACGAAGTACCGCAACAGACGGGGAATGAGAGGAAAGTACCAAACAACTTTCCTAGGAGTTTTCTTCGTCCCCCTCTTGTAACGATCACCACTGCACACTGTACATTTGATCTGCTCCGCGTGCTTGTTACGATAAATTATGCAGTCACGGACGCAAGCGTGGTATTTTGTGTGCGGTTAATCGAACGGGCACACGATTTTCTTGGCCTCCTGTAGACTACTAGCACAGGTGTTCCCTTCAGGTAAGTGCGTCTTCAGGTATCACAGAAGATCGTCCATGCTTCTGTTGGTCCATCTGTGTTTTTCCTTCGTCTCTAGAAGATCGAGAGCTACTCTCAAGCGTGACTCCTCCGCCCCCCGACTTGCGTCATACAATGGAGTTGCAGAGTCTATCTATAGTTGCGTGATCTTAGATTTACGTCTGGCGTCGGTCGATGTGTTGTTGAGAAGAAGCTCTTGAACATGAGTGTCCCGCACGGCTGAAGTTAGCGGAGTGTTCATTTCCTCGTCTTGTACATGTTGTTGATCACCATGACTCCCTTCTTCCTCATAGTCGTCTCCGTCGGCAGCCTCTTCGTCCTTTCCATTGCCATGTTCAGACTCTTCCTCATCTTCACATGTCGCCGCCCCATTGGTCTCGTCGTGATCATCATCTTCATCATCATCCATCCACTTAGTGTGGCCCTCCATGAAACTATATCTGAGCAGGTGCTTCTCCACATTACTAGAATCTGGTTTGAACAAGGACCCTAACTTGCATTTTTGACACGGACACTCTATCTCGGTGCAGTTGTTTCGATGCATGTCGGCCGTTGCGTGTTGCACGTATCTATGGACCACGCTTGTCCTCATCCTAATGACCATTGCTACAAAAGGCAAGAGATGTTTCATTAACTAGATCCGGTTTTCACAGAAAATTTCGGCATGACCTTTGCTACAAAAGGTAACGCGGAGCGCCAAAAATTTGCCGAAACAAAAATGAATCAACATTTCGGCAAAACATTGGAAAGTCCTCCTCATGGCAACACAATAAAATGCAGAATAGATCGAGTTCTCCTCCACCAACCAATCTCACACACCTATTAAGATAACACACAATGCAAAATATATAGACACGATGACGACGTCAAAGATCACCGGAGAGACGACCGATAAGAGAGTGATAGATCTAGAATTAGATAGTGGTGCATTTGTGGTGAGATCTAGTGTCCGGTTAGTAGATCTAGTGGAGAGATTTGGAAGAGGGAAAGTGGGGTAGAGTACTAGCTAAAATATATCAAACATGATTGGTTAAATTAGCTAAAAATGGTGGAGGGGTGTGGGGGATTGAGCTTGGAGCACTAATGGGTCGAGTTTGGAGTAGGGAGTGAGTGAGTGTGGTGGATAGGTGTGGTGGTGGGTGGCTGGTTGCACTTATTGAGGCCAGAATTTACCACAGGCGAATAGGTTTGCGTATGCGCCTGCGCTATGGGTTGGTGCAGCGGGCTAGGGTTACCACTGGCGCGTCGGCTTTTATTCGCCAGCGCTAGGGAGCCTTAGCACAGGCGAACGGGTGCGTTTTCACCTGCGGTACACGCACAGTGCCAGGGGGTGCCCCTGCCACCTTTTACCCCAGGCGCATCTGCTACCTGTTCGCCTAGGGTAACTTCCTAACCCCAGGCGCATCTGCTACCTGTTCGCCAGCGCTACTTAGCGCAGGCGCAGAGCCTCCTCTGTTCGCCTGCGGTATAGTATGCTGCTATAAGCATTTCCCTAGTAGTGCTGATATGGTGATGGATATGTTTCGTGTCAACTCCGTACCTGCTGAAGTACTGTTTGATTATGGTGCATCGCATTCCTTTGTTACTATGCCATTTGTTGAAAAGAGTGGAATGAAACACACACATATGAAAAACCCTATGTTAGTACAAATACCTTGAGCTCGCACAAAAACAAACCGTGTTTGCAAAGAAATACCCGTGGGCATACAAGGGAAAACTTTTCATGCCGACCTGATAGTATTGGGATCCCAAGGGATAGAGGTAGTATTGGGTATGAATTGGATGACCAAATATAGTGGTGTGATTGATTGCACCAAGAAGTCCATATCATTGACCTCCAGTGATGGGGAGAGAGTTTCTTACACCGCAACCAAGTCTACATCGGAGACTCACTGCCACACTAGTATAGCCACACCTGCACTTGAGGAAGTTCCGGTAGTATGTGAATACCCAGATGTGTTTCCCGAGGAGTTACCCTATATGCCGCCTGATCGGGATATCGAGTTTGTTATTGAGTTAATACCCGGAACTGGGCCAATAGCACAGAAGCCTTACCGCATGAATCCAAAGGAGCTAGATGAGTTGAAGAAGCAGTTGGATGACATGTTGCGGAAAGGTTTGATTCGCCCTAGTGCATCACCATGGGGATCACCTGTCATTTTTGTGGACAAACGGGACGGTTCCTCACGTCTATGTGTGGATTACCATAAGCTGAATGATGTAACTATCAAAACCAAATACCCGTTGCCCAAAATTGAAGACTTGTTTGACCAGATAAATGGGGTAAGAATTTTTTCAAAGATCGTTTTATCAAAGATTGATCTTTGCCCAAAACTTTGTTTTGCAAACGATTAGCCAGAAGTTTGGTAATCAATTTGAAGGAGGAATTCAGTAAAGAGATGGGTCGAAAATCATTTGGACCAGTGGGGCTAGATAGATTGGGGATGAGAGAAATGTAGGCATCATTAATACTCTGAAGATTAACGGTATTGGACCAGAATTTTTCACAAAGTTTATAAAAATCCCACTTAATAATAGGCCAGCAAATTTTAAAGAACAGGCCAGAGAAGCCATCAGATCCGGGGGCCTTGTCAATAGGTATGTCCTTAATCACTTTATCGATCTCATCATGTGTAAAAGGTATTGATAAAACCTCAAGGCCATCCATAGGGTGTATATATGCAGAGAAATCAAAAGAAGGATCTATTGGTGTAGAAATTCCGAGTCTCTGTTTGAAAGTGGTCCATAGTATACCAGCCTTCTCAAGATGTTCCGTGGCCAATGTGCCATCTCCCCTATCCAGGGAAGCAATCAAATTATGTCTATATCGAATGGATGCCATGGAGTGAAAGAATTTGGTGTTTTCGCCCCCAAATTTAGCCCATCGAGTGGTACACCGTTTTTTCCAATATTCTAGCTTACATTCTAGAAGAAATTTGAGTTTACGCTTAACGATAGCCCAGAAGTTCCATTCAGTTATGTGTAAGATACGCAGCTCTTCAATCTCATCCAAGCGAAGGATGGTTTTATTGCAGTTTTCAATATATAGCGATATCATCGAAATACTGGTGGACCAATTTCGAAGGGCTTTACGTAATAACTTAAACTTTCCAGAAATGGCACGGGCGCTATCCCTCGGATAGTGTATGTCCAAAATGTGTTGGACAACATCGAGAAATCCCAGGAGTTTGACCCAATGATTCTCAAATCGAAATACTACTCCTTTGGGAATTTCAGTGCCAATAGAGACCACGCATGGCGAGTGATCAGAGGTAGGGCGAGAGAGAGTACGGACAGTAGAATTAGGGTATTTGAGTGTCCATGCATGTGAGGTGAAGAACTAATCGAGTTGGACTAAGAAGGGATCCGTTTGCATGTTACTCCAAGTATGGCAACGATCCTTGATGGGGAGCTCAATGAGACCTAAGTGACCAATGATATCATTAAAAGTAGCCATGTCTTCAACGTTGGCTCACGGGCGATTACGACTATCCGAATAACGATAGAAATTGAAATCTCCAATGATGATCCAATGGGCATCAGGAGTAATGTTTAAATGAAATAGCCAGGCAACGAAGTTATCACGTACAATTCCCTCACATGGCCCGTAGACGTTAACTAAAATAAAGGAATCAAGCGTAGCAGAGGAGGTGAAGTTGATCACAATCGCAAAATATTCCTCAAGAAGGACTTGGCCAGTAAATTTGTGGCTAGGCCAAATGACAATGAGACCCCCAGATGAACCCTCTGAGGGGATAAATGCAAATCGATAAAAACGCTTAGGCGCAAATGACTTGATGAAAGCAAGATCAAAATTATCGTGCTTGGTTTCTTGAAAACATAGGATAGAGGCATTACTTTCAATCACCTTATCACGGATAAGTGGCCATTTTTTTGCGTCGTAAAGACCACGAATATTCCAACATAAGATATGCCACATTAGGTTCAACAATTTAGATTTAAATGTTCGACTCGACATAACGCAAGCTAGGTAATAGAAAAACTAGAGATAGATAGGAGAACAACACAGCCTAAAAGACGGCAGGTTCAGTTGAGCTTAGCCTGATGGAGTTTATGTGCAGTAAGCTCCTCAGGGGCAATGTTGCAGTCTTCGACTCCAATGCGCTGCATCTCTAACAGTTGAGTGATAGGAGGGGCGATAGCCTTAGGGATGTGAGTACCCTTGCGGCGAGATGGACCAAGAGAGAGTGATTCAAATTTGTATCCTTCATTGTTGCTCCTCGTGGATCGGCGCACTATGGACACCTTAATAGGTGTCCAAGCCTTGCGTGGACGACCACGTCCAGAGCTCAAGGAAGTGGATACAGCCAGCGTGTCAATAACTAGCTCTAGCTGCATATTGTCTTCAGATGGCAGAGTAGGAGCCAAAACAGAATACCCAGTCATCATGTCAGCATGTGAATCCCTAGTAGCCGACATAAACGAGCCCATGGAGGCATCAAGCAGGATGAGGAGATCAAGAACACGTGCCGATGCATCCAGTGGGTTCATAAGGTGCAGGATTGCATCCTCCATGGCCCAATCCACTGCAGATAAAAACTCCATAATAATACCCAGACTCGGTAGGATACAGGTGGACTGAGAAGATCCCACAATGCAGCGGTTGTGAATTTTGATCAGCATCCAACCAAGATAATGAAGAAATGTGGGCCAAATAGGCACTTCCAAATATATGCTAGCACCCAAACCAGGATCAAGTACAGCACGTGAGTTGGTCTCAATAGGAACTGCAGAGGAGAGCTCGGTAGGGCCTTCAGAATCAGCAACAAATGAATTCCAGAGCTCGAAACCATCTTCAATAATAGCATCAACAGGAGGAACTCCATCCATCATTGAGGGGCCATCGTAGCCTGTAATCCTACGGAAACTGATACCTCTGAACCCAGTAATGACAGGCGGTGGCGAGATCGAAGCAGGCCAAGCGCGCCACCCATTGTCAAGGATAGTGTCAGGTATCGGCGCGGGCTGTTCCCAGTGGCTAATCACTGGAGCAGTAACATCGGAGGGAGCAGATCCATCCTGCGCTTGCTGGGCATTCAGATGGAGCCAGTTCCGCACCGCAAGCTGGTTCTGCATTTCGACAGAGAGACCAGGCATGATGAGAGGACGGGGCGTAGCATTATGCAGTGGGAGGGGATCCTCCGTAGAGAATAAAGCAGTGTTAGTGTGTCGACCGTAGAGAACATAAACGGGAACTGACCACGAGCGCCCCATCCCACCAAGAGACCCAATGTATTTAATAACCAAACTGAAAGGAATCGAAGCAATATCATTGATCCAGGCTTTCACCAGCACACGAGCTCGACAGATACCCGGACGATGCCACAAAATCAACTTCCCAAAGCAAGAAACAGCCTTATTGATGTAGTATTCAGTTTGGTAGTCTAGTGGGAAACCCAAAAACATGATCCATGCTTAACACTCGAAAACAGTAAAACGCATGTTAAGCCCTTCGTCATGACGGACAATGCTAAATGTGGATTCTTCGTCGAACACATGAGGACTATCACGGACTAATTGGTCGCAGATAACAGGTGAATCAAAGGCAAGCAAACCCACATCCCAGGGATAAGTTTCAGAGTGCAAAATCCTTAAATCGAAATCTTCACTAAGGATTCGGACGATCTCCTCGAGAATCAATTGTTTTCGGTTCTCAGGAATAGGGGGATTGATGTTTACCAGCGCATAGGTCTCGTGGGAGAGAGGAGTGTCATCGACGACCACCATGTTCCTCTGTAGGCGCTCCTCGGCGTCAGCTTCCACCTCGATTGGTCCCGGCATGAACCCAAAAGGGTTGGCCGCGAAGTTCGCCATGGCACTATCGGAGGGGACGAGGCCAGGGAAAAGCAGAGTAAAAGGGCAATGGCGCGGGTTGAAGGAGAGAGGTGCGGTGGACGAAGGAATAAGGGCAAGCGGGGAGAAAATCGAGGCAGGGTGGCCCCTAAAACAGGCAGGTGTCGTCACCAGGAGGGTTGGCAAGGGATGCGAAACAGCACCGCTGCAAATCGGGTAGGGGATCACGACCAGCGCCAGCGGGATCCATGGATTTCTACCGTGTAAAGTATTAGGGTCCACTAGGCAGTGGGCTTGAGTGTCCAACGAGGCAGTAAAATCCGTGACCCGAGCAGGCTCCTTAATTTTTTCTTTCCAAATCTTAGGGCGCATAGGAATGGAGCGAATCCCAGTACTTTTTTTGACCCAGATTTTACGCATCGAGCACGTAGAAGCGGTATGGCCAGAAAACTTGCATAAATGGCAAATAATCTTCGGACATTCCTTGACATGGTGATCTGATTGATGACAAAAAGAGCACCAAATTTTAAGGGTACATTGACGCGCAATATGTCCCCACCCAAAACATGCCACGCATTTAAACTTATTTTTGCAGTTGCGACGAATATGTCCAAGTTCCAGACATTTGAAGCAGCAGCTAAGAGGCCCATTAAGGGAGGCATCATGGAGGGTCCCAATGCAATCCAGCGCCATGGGCTCCGCTGAAGGGGGTGCAAGAGATGGGCCCGATTGTTCCACTACGCCACAGTCAACGCATGTAAAACCCAATGTTTGACAATGGGGGCAGACCCCAGGACATTGAGGTGCCAAATGGCTAGTAAGCGAGCAAATGGCGCCACGGCCCAATAGTTCAAAACATTTCTCCCGCGTAGGCAAATAAGGAAGGTGGAGAATTTCCCTAATTTCCTCGTCCGAATACTTTGCCTGCCTCAAGTCATCAAGATGCTCAAGCGTGATAGAGGGAATCCCAGCCCATAATTTCTCCAAGTAATTATTGGAAACAATCGGTTCTTTAGGAAACGAAATAATTCCGGTGAATATGGGACATGAAAGCTGCCAAAAATAAGTTCATCTCCAACTGAACGATCGCAAGAGGGATCAATATTCAGGATCAAATTAGGATGCATTCGTTGAAAACCAAATTTTGAAAGGACATGCCTGGCCGAATAATCATTAGCGGGACTAGCCTGGAGAACATCTGGGTTAACTTTGATAGCTTTGGGGACTCTCTGTGAAATCTCAAGTAATTCGTCTGAGGTAGCCCAAGTATGATCCGGATAGGTAAAACCAGAGATGGAGGGATGAGTCCCTCTAAAAAGACTGAAATGGCAAACAAAGTCTGGCCAAATACGATCCTTAAGGCCATAGATAAAATGTCCCACTCGGTTGGATGCCACCGAGAAACAAAAACATCGATCAGAGAGTTTGTAGACTCTAAAACCAGATCCAATACATCCAATACATGATTGAAGTGCAATACCTACTGATTCCTCAGATAGGGGGAATGAAGAAGAGGAGAAGGATACAACCAAGAAAAACTCCCGAAGACCAGAGGAGGGGGAGAAGTGTACCGAAGAGCCAAAGCGTGCACACACCTGTCTCTCCACGGCAAGGCCGGGAGAGAAATCCCAATGAAGGAGGGCTTCCATGGAGGATCAGATCTCAACGCCATTGGAGGAGGCTAGGTGGTGGATAGGGGTGGTGGAGAGACCCATGGTCCTAACAGTATGGGGAATATTCACCATTAGTCATTAAGTGATCCGTAAATAGTTGTGTCGTTGATTTTTATTTCTTATGTTAAAATAACCATTATAACTCGGTTTGCGTAACCAGTACGGTGACTCGTTCGGCAGACACCAACCGTACTGTTGGTCGTTGCATGCCGGTTACACTGAAATTGCCTCTTTTTTATTGCCACACTTAACCCTAACTTTTGTATCTAGTATTTGTTACTCTTAGATATCTATTGTAGCAGACATAACTACGAGACACATCATGCATCTGTCCAAGAAAATATGGGTGATGAAGGGATCCTAAGAAAGGAGAAATTTGTCACAAAGGGAGAGGAAACGAAGATCTCTGCGAAGAACATGTCTACCACAGTCGTTCCTCTTCCCTATTGGGGGATGGACTTCCCAGAGAGATGTAGATGGTGAGACATGTGATCCTACATGACAAGAAGGGTGCACCATTGAACCCTTACACGTATAATCTGAGAATTATGTCTCCTAGACCCCCTTTGTGCCACTCTCCCTTAAAACCTAAGGGGGATTGTTCCGATGGGATCAAAGAGAAAATTGTTGAACTAGAGAAAGTTTCCCAAGCTTGTGTTATCATTGTTGGAGAGGGAGTTAATGCCTATTGGATGATGAGAAAAGACTGTGAAAACAAGGTCTCTCACTTCGATGATAGGTTTGGTTCTCTATTAAGGACTGTTTTTCAGATACCACATGAGAACTAGAAGATTCTAGGGTTGATGGAAAAAAAAACAGTTCTAGATTGTAGAGCTAGCTATACACGTTTTGCGTGTATTGCCCACATCTGTACTCCAAAGATAGAGCCAGAAAAGGAGGGAACTTATACACCACATTCTGAGAAGACACCTACAAGAAGGAGGAGGAGGTACAAGGACGAGGATTACTTGATCCCCCATGGCTTAAGTTATGAGAGATCTACTAAACCTTGTAATTTACACTTTACTTTATTATTGATATGATTTTCGTTTTGCATAATAAGAGCAACACCAACGAGTAGGAAAGGATTCATATCCACTGAGATTTTAGTCAATATAATGAGTGAAGCTATTGTAGTTTATGGTAATACTATTAGATTTTTTGAGTCATCTTGTGTTATAACTTATTCGTCGGACTTTCACACTTGAACTTGCTAGTTGGAATAGTGCTAGACTTCCCCCAAGCATAAGAGAACTTGTTTAGCATGATTAAGCTTCCTAAAATTAATAATAAAGATGAATGGAAAAGAACAAGTATCAGGTAACAAGCATTTAGAATGAGTAATGCTAAGGTAAAATTCTTAAACCACAAAACACCGTGATTGCTTCACACTCCACTTCGGAGTTAATTCTTCATTTTATCAATTCTATGTCTCGCCATGAGATTCATTATAGGGAACTCACAAGATATAAACATGGTAGAAAAAGGAGAAGAGACAACCATTTAGCTACTTCTATGCACCCGTAGTCCGAGGTGAACTATTCATGCATCACTGCAGAGGCAATCATGGCAATGAAGAGCCATCGGGTGACAATTCCCTCTTCCAGTAGGGTGCCGAAGAAGGGCTCCCGAAGTCCTAGATTGTACTTTCGAGGTGACGGCAGCGCTGTATGGATTTCGTGGAAAATAAGCACCGCCTCTAGGTTTTCAGATCGGGAGGAAATTCATAGGTGAAGAGGCGTCCCAGGAAGGTGGCCCTATCGAGAAGGTGAATACGGGTACGACAGCGGTCCAGTCGGCCCCTCCTTTCGCCTAGGAGACGTGCCCCCCAATCCGGCTGATTTTTGGGACTCCATTTTTTCCGGGTAAAAAACCGGCTTCCGTGGATTTTCTAGACTTTTCGCGAATATTTTCTTTAGAAGATTTCTGAAAACAAAAACATAACAGAAAACAAAGACTGGCAGTGCGCATCTTGTCAATAAGTTAGTCCAAAAAATGGACTAAAATGCTACCAAATTATAATAAAAGCATGTAGCAATGATCAATGTTCATGATATCGCTTATCGTTAACTTATCGGTCTGCCCATAATAAGAGATATATCGGCTTATCGGCCGATAAATTGATTTTATCGGTCGACTATTTATCGGCCATTTTTCTTACAAATCCCAAATTGTGGCAATAAAACATATAAAATGTGCGATGAAATATATTACATCGGCACTAAAAACTCTAATTTATGATATATATATATATTATATTCAATAACACTAAAAACTTCTATGATGGTTGTCATTGATCGCATGTTCCAGTGATGGAAAGTTATGTCGGCCGATTTATCGGCATATCGACCGATAAATCGCTTGTAAGACCAATAAAATGGCCCTAATGAGAAACTCCACCGATATTCATTTATCTTATCGGTCACCACCCGATAAGCGATAAATCGGCCGATAAATCGGCATATTTGATGATATTTTGAACAGTGGCAATGATACAAAACAAGCATGGAACAAATATAAAGTTTGGAAGTAATAATCTTCATAGGTCTTCCTCGACAATAAAGGTCTGACTCGGAATCACTTTGGTCTCGGTTAGGAGTCGCTCTTGGCTTCAAAATCACACTTCCTCTCGGTCGGGAGTCTACTTTGTTTGTTAGTGTTTGATTTGTGGTGTGTTTAGAATATGGTCTTGGAGGATTTTTCTTGATGTTTTTGCCTTGTGCTCATGTTTTGTACACTTTCTGTTGTTTAATGTGTTTCTTTTTTAATGTAGCAGTGTGTACTTAGAAACTACAAGCTCTGCCTCAATTAAGGGTGAGTGCTACCTGCTTGTAGTCGAAAGCCGTTCTCCGGTTCGGCGTCGCACCTGGTCTGGATCATCCGTCGTTTCTGTCTCATGCTTGCACGTGTTCTCGATTGGCGGAATATTGGTGGACAGGTGCGTTAACTCAACCCGCATAGCGGTTCCCCTGGTGGGTATGTTTTGTGTCGCACTTGGAACGTGCAATGAGTGTCTCTGCTAGGGAGTTATCCTGGCTTTGCTTTAAAGGTGGTCTCTGGTACATTCATCGGAATTATGAGGGTCTAATGGAGATATGCCTTGATTATGGTCGCCCAAATTTATTTGTTATGTTTCTCTATAATCCTAAGTGACAGGAAATCGTTGATGTTGATGTCTGAGCCTGGCCAAGCCCCTGCCGATCGCCCTGATATTGTCGCCCGCATTCTCTATAAGAAATATGGGGAGTTCTTGGAAGATGTAAAGGAAGGAGTTCCATTTGGTAAAATTCAAGCCTTTATGTTGTCATGGGCTTAACTATTTTTCTCTATGTGCATTCAATTGCTTATTTTTCACTAGTTGGTTTGGTTAGGCTTGTGTATGTTGCTAGTCTTGGTGCATCTATGGGCTATTCCTGTCGTAGATTGGTTAGTTCGAGATATGTGTTATCCTTTTTTTTCAAATGTATACATAGTCGAGTTTCAGAAGAGAGGTATGCGAGAGATCGGCTAAACAATAGGTTTCTCTAATTGGTCGCTTTATATCAGTTGGGCTTCATGATCCAGAGTCAATTTAGTTGGGTATGTACTTGTGGATGCATTTATTTGCATAGTCCATGTGTCAATGTGAACCCGAATTTCCCTTCCATGAATGACGGTGTGTGTTCCAAACAATTTTGCCAAATCCCGTAATAACATCATGATGTGTCTGGCCGGACGAATATAGATACAGTAATGCAGAAGGGGCCCGAATAGTATATCTCCATCATTAAAGGAGCAAATCCCAATCTTGAGCTATCAAGTCCTAGACGTGCCTTTTCGAAGCACCTAAAGACTACTATTATGATCACCCTATTATGGGTAATGTTTGACAACATTAAAGTAAACCGTCCAATACATAGTAACTAAATATTATCATGATCTAAGTACGTGAGTATACGTTTAAAACTTCTATGATTATGCCAACAACATGTGGCGGCCTGATCTCGTAGCATATCGTTCAATTGGGTTGATCTAGCACTTATTCTCCTGCCAATAGTGTGTGTCCATTCTTGCCGTCATCCTCAATGCACATGATCAGGAAAATGTGATCATCATGCAACACATGAACTAGTATTAGAGGTGAGACTAGAGAACTAAATTGTGTTTATGTTTCCACACGTGCATATGGGTTTTCCTCTAAATTTCATATTCAAGAACCATAGCAGTCATAACACACAAATATAGACATGAATTAGAAACTGAGATATTAATAATGAAAATTACTGTTACATATAGGAAATATCTCTGTCATCTATGGTTTAAAACGAGTATTTTGTATATGCTCTTGCTTGTTTTTTTCTGGCTGCTTTTTTGTCTCGTGCTCATGTTTTGTTCACTTTATGTTATTTATTGTGTCTTATTTTGAATGTATTGGAGTGTACTTAGGATCTATGAGATCTTCCTCTATTACAGAAGAGTGCTACCTGCTTGTAGCCGGGCTCCCTTCTCTTCCTCGATATTGGACCTAGTTTGAATCTCCTCGCATGTTCTGGCTCGTGCTCACATACAGTCTCGGTTGGCTGAAGATCGGTGGACGGTGCCCTGAGTATATGTTCCTCCAAATTTGTTTGTTATGTATGTATACCATCCTAAGTGGCATAAAATTGTTGATGTGTTGATGTCTGAGCCTGACCAAGCCCGTGCCATTCACCCTGATATTTTTGCTCGGGTTCCCTATAAGAAATATGGGGAGTTCTTGGAAGATGTGAAGGAAGGGGTTACATAGGGTAAATTCTAGCCTTTATGTTATCTCGGGCTTACTTTTCTTGCTCCGTGTTACTTCAATTGCTTTTGTTTCGCTAGTTGGTTTGGTTAGGATAGTGTGTCATGCTGGTCTGGGTGCATCTATGGGTTATTTCTATTTGTAGATTGTTTCGGCCCGTGTGTCATTTTTTTCTTTTAACTGTATATGTGGTCGAGTTTTAGAAGAGAGGTCTGCCTCATACACACACCCTTATCTGGCTCGAGGAGAGAACGAAGAAACCACAGGTTTCTCTAATTGTTCACTTTATATCAGCTGGGCTTCATGATCTAGAGGTCGATTTAGTCGGGTATGTGCTTGTAGATGGGTTTATGTGCAAGTTCCATGTGTCAATGCGAACCCAAATTTACCTTCCATGAAGGATGGCGCGTGTTCCAAATGGTTTTGCCAAATCCCCGTAATAATATCACGATGTAATTGGCCAGACATTGATGGATACATTAGTACCGAAAGGGCCTGAAAAGTATCTCTCTCATAGTTAAAGGCGAAAATCTCAATCTTGAGCTATCAAGTCCGATACGTACCTTTTCAAAGTACCTAAATACTATTATTATGATCATCATGTTATGGGTAACGTTTGACAACATAAAACTAGAACATCCAGTACATAGGAACTAGATACTCTCATGATCTAAGTACTTGAGCATATGTTTAGAACTTCTATGATTATACTAACAACATGTGACTACATGATCTTGTAGTATATATATCTCGCACTCATGGTCCTGCCAACAGTTTGTGCACATTGTTGTCGGCATCCTCGATGCCCTTGATCAGGAAAACGGGATCATCATGCAACATATGATCTAGTCATATAGGCGATACTAGAGAACTACTTTGTGTTTATGTTTCCACACGTCCATATGGGTTTCCTCCGGATTTCATATTAAAAACGATAGCAGTTGCAGAACAGAAATTTAGACATTAATTACAAACTGAGATATTAGTAATAATAATTACTATCGCTAATAGGGAATATGTCCTTCATCTACAGTTAAATCTAGGTATATTTATATGGTGAACGGTCACATGACTACTTCGCGTAAGTGCATTTTGAAATTAAAGGTCATGTGGTTCTGTTCACTCTAATAAAAGATAACCTCGCCAAACGTAGAAAAAATGGTTGTAAGAAATATGTCTTTTGTGATTTTGAGGAATCGATCAACCATTTATTTGTGACTTTCCTTTCGTTGATTCAATTTGGAAAACAAAATTCAATTATAATATCGCACCACTGGCTAATACGACGAATAAGTTCGATAATTCGCTAAACGGTTGTGCTTTGGTTTGGGCGTTCTGGAATTTTAAGAATGATTTGGTCCTTAACAAGGTTGGCAATACAAAAATAAATACATGTTATCCACATGACTATAAATTCGATCCGCGAGTGGTTCTTTGTTTTGTTGGAGGATCAACGGGCACTTACGGATATTGAATGCATCCGTCTCGAGACGTCACAGGGGATTTTTACAACATGAGTGACGGGCAAGGTACAAAATCAATGACAGTGTACGCGTGGGTAGGATGTGAGGCTTTAGTGGAAAACAGGTGAAGTCATCTGCCTCCCCTCTTGTCTATGACATGAGGGGACCCGTCTCCCGAAGGACGTGTCCGGACGTTGTCTGGCACCCCCGAGTAGGCCTCCAAGCTTGGGGTTGCCTTCAGGGGTGTCGGATTGATTATGGATTGACCCGAATAGATGGGGGTGCAACTGGGCCGGGGCCCCCTTAGGCCTTTGGGGGTGCTTTGATGGGTGCGGTGGAGATGCTCTAAGCGAACACATCAGCTCTACAGAGTTGAAAGAACGGATGGAGACTGGCTGCAACTCATCAAAGCATCTCCACTAACGCCCCTGAATTTTTTTCTCAAAGTGCCACTAGAACCTTTTAGTGGCACTTTGCCAAAGTGCCACTAAAACCCTTTGAAGGCAATTTGACAAAGTGCCACTTTGTCAAAGTGCCTCTAAAAGGTTTTAGTGGCACTTTTACAAGTTGCCACTAAAAGGTTTTAGTGGCACTTTGTCAAAGTGCCTCTAAAAGGTTTTAGTGGCACTTTTACAAATTGCCACTAAAAGTGCCACTAAAACCTTTTAGTGGCAATTTGTAAAAGTGCCACTAAAACCTTTTAGAGGCACTTTGACAAAGTGCCACTAAAACCTTTTATTGGCAATTTGCCAAAGTGCCCCCGATTGCATTAGTGGCACTCTGTTGAGTTTTTTTTCTTTCACAATGGCATTTAAAACATAAATTGCTCAATACATCATAGCAGTAGCAATACAGATACTTTCAACCATTATATGTATCATCACTTCACATGTACTGTACATTAAACATGAATCAACTATCACAACAAGATATAACATAATTAACAATTGTTCATATCTGTAGTTCGTGATTAACAACCTATGATAACTATTGTTCATCACCATTCGACGACAACACGAAGTATTTATGCCTGTGTATCTGCATAGCAAGATGTAACCACATTATAACTTCATTACATAAAAGCATAGACATGAGAGAAGAACTATAGTAAAAGCTCATTGAAGAGAGAATGCAAGGTGCATATTCATTACATAGCAAACCTGAAAATACATAATCGAAAAACGAGCAATATAACAAGATAATTTGGCCGCAGCCCTCGGGTAACTAGCATTTAGTTAGCTGTTTGTCATTTGCCCTGTAGCTTTACACCTATATTTTATACAGCTCAAAAGCTACTAAATTTGCGAGACAACCCAACGCATGTTCAAAACAGTGCATAATGTACAAGTAAAGAATACAAACATTTCAAAGAATGGGAGTCACTAATTTTTTCATATGGAATAATTGGAATTCAACCATATCTTCAATGCAAAATTAGTACGACGAAATGACAATAAGTACATACTTGGATATACCATTTTCAAAAAATGCTCTGTCCCAGTAACTGGATTGACATATCTAACCTCTGCCATTGGTATATTTTTCTCGATATTGCTGCACATTTTTGCAACTTTTTCATCTAGGTCTGCCTCTGAAATCTGTCACAAATAAGGTGTTCAGTTAATTTTTGGCTCACATTATATTATGCTTACAAAAAGCATCTAGGTTCAGTTAATTGTATCTATCTAGGTCCATATAATAGCATGTACCGGCAATTAAAATATTACAGCCAATCGAAACTTACGTATTTTCGGCCATTTGATGCACTGTGCTTCTGCATGCCTCAACGTGCTTAACCTTCCTTTAGGTTGAGGTAGACGAGTTCCACTATGT
Source organism: Alopecurus myosuroides (assembly GCA_028641055.1). NCBI lineage: Eukaryota > Viridiplantae > Streptophyta > Magnoliopsida > Poales > Poaceae > Alopecurus > Alopecurus myosuroides. The sequence goes on from CM054057.1 coordinate 671,582,392, forward strand.
AAGACTATGTTTACAGTAACATCAACGAGCTCTTCTGCTCCAACAGTCTGCACAGTTGCCAATGCAACCAGCCTTTCACTGTTTGGTGATGTTAAACCAACTTCCATGCCTTCCTTGATTCTGTCAGAGTGCATATGTCAAAAAGGGCAGAAACCAACTTCAATACAAAATCAACAGTGGATCTACATGTCAGTAAGTGGATATCACACTAACCTTTATTGGCATCCTTGGGTGCAAGTAATCATTATTGTGTTTGCTTTCATACTTCCCTGTAGTCCCTGTAGTTCCTTGGGTGCAAGTAGCTTCAAATGCAGTTTGTTTCAAGCTTGTCTTCATCTCATCTATCGTTTCTTCCTTTATTTTCTGATGCTGTGTCAACTCTGACAACGGTTCGTTGTACGATTTCTTTGAATCATATTTTGTGGTTTGAGCTTGGACCAACTCAATTTCATAATCTTTGGTTTTGTCCTCTTGTTTACTCCTTTTTTTCATATTCTTCAACTGGCTCAAGGTCTGACTTGCTTCACATATTTCAGTGTCCTCTGTATCCTGATGTTCCAACTGGCTTATTTCAGTTTCTTCACCAGCTTCTTTCTTCTCCTTTGTTTTAGTTTTGTTCTGGTTGTTGTAGGTGGTGTAGGTGTTTCTATTACTTTGAGTCTCCTTCGTCGTTTTGGCCTGCCTACTACAATGGAGTCAGTTCCTTGATGTGTTGTTGCAAGTGCTTGAGCATCTTGCAATGGTTTATTAATCTCTGTTGCTTATGTTGCTTCCTTGCTATTGTTAGGTTTTGAACTCTCTGTTCCTTTTGTTGTTGCTTCTTCTGCTTGTCCATTGCTAGCTTTAGTAATCTCTGTTACTGTTGACTGACGGCTATAAGGTTTACGTGTCTCTGCTGCTGTTACTTTGCTTCTTCCAGGTTTTGTGCTCTCTGCTGTTACTGCTGATGTTACTTGGCTGCCTTGCTTCTCAGTCATTGATTCCATCTTCAGCTTTGATGCTTCCTTCTCATTGTGCTTGTGCACTGACTCCATTGCTTTCTTAGCTTGTTGTATTATTTTTCTGTTTTTTTTCAGATCCATTTCATAACCATCTTCATCTGCATCATGTGCGGATCCTTTTTCTTCAGTTGCTTTCTTCCTACTAATTCCTCTTGGTTGGCTTGGTACGTGCCCTCCATTGTGACCACCTTCATCTGCATCATGTGCTGATCCTATTTCTTCAAATCCTTTCTTCCTAATTTCTCCTCTTGATTTGCTTGGTATCTCTGTTGTTACTTTGCTTCTGCCAGGTTTAGTGCTCTCTGCTGTTACTTCTGATGTTACTTGGCTGCCTTGCTTCTCAGTCATTGATTCCATCTTCAGCTTTGATGTTTCCTTCTCATTCTTGTTGTGCACTGACTCCATTGCTTTCTTAGCTTGCTGTATAATTTTTCTGTTTTTTCCACATCCATCTCATAACCATCTTCATCCGCATCATGTGCGTATCCTCTTTCTTCAGTTGCTTTCTTCCTACTTATTCCTCTTGGTTGGCTTGGTACGTGCCCTCCATTGTGACCACCTTCAACTGCATCATGTGTGGATCCTATTTCTTCAGTTCCTTTCTTCCTAATTTCTCCTCTTGATTTGCTTGGTATCTGCCCTCCAGTCTGGCCATCTTCATCTGACTCGTACGTGGATGCTCTTTCTTCAGTTGTTTTCTTCCTTATTTCTTCTCTTGGTTGGCTTGGTATTTGCCATCCATTTTGAGTTAGGATCAGATCAATCTTATCTTCCATTTGTGCCTTCCATTCCAATAGTTCTGTCTGGGTGTTGTGCATTGAGCCAACATGTTCTCTGAGCATATTGTTCTCTTGTATTGCATCCTTCAATGCCACTACTATTTCAGTCAGCACTTTCGATGATCTTCCACCCACAATTAGTCCAAGTCCGTGCAATCGGCATTGCTTTGATTTTGTGAATAGTGTGGTGTACACATCACCATCTCTGTGAGCCTCTGCCATTAGAGAAGGATCTTGTTGGAACTTATCTGTTATCTCAGTCTGTTAAGGCATTAATAATAGCATTAGTATGCATGTTGGTATCCATAATAACTATATGCATGTACAAAATTTATCGTTGGCTTACAATTTTCTTTGCGCAAAATTCATCAACTGGTTCTCCATTCTTTCTTGTGTGGACAACACGGTATAGCTCTGCTCTGGATACTGGTCTACCCAGTTGCATTTCCTGTAAACCAAGCATGAAAACTATTGTGGTGACCATTCTCAGTAATAATGAAAAACCTTGTTATGTGGTCCATGCTTATACAAAATTGTTTATCCAAAATATTATGTTCATTCACAAAGGAATTTTCAGAGCTTACCAGTTGGTCATGTACAACTGCAAATGGTCTGGTTCCCGTAGTGTGCTTAGAGTTATCCTGGGACCTGTTCCTTGTTTTCTTATTTTTGTTGCACATTGTCTGCAGACAGGACCAAAATAAGTTAGTAATACAAATTTGTCATTGTCTATATTATCAGAAAATCAGATGACCACTTGCCAGGTACGAGTCACTCTTCCAATACTTACAAGCCATTCCCACTGATCAGCTTGAATCCTATCCCCACATCTATTATCGATATTTTCTTTTGTGGACTTAGTGGCATCATAGAATCTATGCTTCAAATGGGATCTGAATGTTCTCCATTTTTTGCTCGCAGACTTCATAACCCAATCTTTGTGTATATCGTCAATAATGAAGAATCCCTATTCATCAAAGTGAAGTACAATTATGATTACGAAGCTAGCAAAGTACTCTTAAGACTAGGAATGAAAAACCAAGTAAAGTACATCATAAATTAGATAATTTTGCACCTTTACAGTATTCCAAATTTTCTGCTTTTTAGAGTGTGGGACCTTCCTCCAATTGCGAGCAGAGACAGACACATATTTTCCTCTGACTAAATTACTGATGAAATTAGATAATTTCGAAGTTTTCAAACCGCAAGGCTGTCCTTGACTGTTGAATACTACTTTGACCTTGTTATGTGGCCCATGCTTTTCCCAAAATTTTCTCATTTCTGTTGGACCCCTTTTTCTCTTCTTCTCAGTTACTGCAAATTGATTCATGAGTGATCGGTATCCAAAATACCTTTGTGTATGGTACAATACATTTTGCAATTTGAATGATGACTTAGATCCATCCATAATATAAGGTATAAGTACGTACCATTTAGTGATTTATCATGTTCTTGTTGCTCTTGTGGTACTTCTTGCTGAATTCATGCTTGCTCTTCTTGCTGATAATCTTCTAGCTCTTCATCATCATCATCATCTAATGTTGCATCAGTGGAATAGCCGTACTGCTGCTCGTCATAATGTTGCACCTGCCCACCCCTTGTCTCATCAGAGGAGTACTCCTGCTGCTCTTCATGATTTTCTTGATCAGAACATCTTCGTTTATACTCGAACTGATGGTAATCTTGAGATTCATAATTTCTAGTCATCTTAAGAAGACTAGTACCGTGGACATCTGCTCTTGTCTGATGTACATCTATTTCAGGAAGATCTTGCTCCTTTAGCCTCTTGTTAATGCCACTAAGCAATCTCCTTTTATCTTCATCGTTCATTGTTGCACCTACGAACAATCAAATATACAGTTAGTTCGATTACATATAATGCATTACATGACTTATACAGTATCGCGAAACATATACTCACATCGTCCAAAATAGAATCCATATTATAGTAATCTCTGACTGTAGGTGTAACAACAGCATGCGACTCAGTATCTACTGGATCTTGCAAATAGTATACTTGTTTGGCTTGACTTGCTAGAATATATGGTTCACATTTTTGTCTTTTCCGTTGCACATTTGGTCCAATTTTACCTCTGTTATTCCAAACAATTTCAAATGTCTGATTGCATTCCTTTTTACCCAATCACACTTAAAGAGGACTACATGACCTATATTTGAGTAATTTAACTCAATAATATCAGTAATTCGGCCGTAATATATAGGTAACATTGCCTTCAGCTGGGTTTCCATCCCTAGCACTAGCATAACTTGATGTTCTCGCAACAACTGAAATGCCATCACATTGTGTAACCTTTCCTAACCCATAGGAGTGTGTATGGTAATTGCTTCCATTTATGCAATAACTATTGTACGACTTGACCATCATATATGGTTTTTGAGCCAATGTAATGACTTCCTCTGGTAGATCAACTCCTTGTGATATCAGTTTTCGTACCTGACATACAAGATAAGTTGTCATAAAATAACCACGTTCAAAGATTGCTACCTACATTACTATGTAGTTCATTACTTACATGGTCAGCAAACCAAGTATGAAAACTATTGTGGTGAGCATTCTCAAACTCTCTTTTCGATTTCTTTGTACCAGCTCTGAGTACATTTCTGTGTTGTCTACAAGAATCAGGTAAGAGTTAGAGCCATACCACATAATTATTTCTACATAGTTCAAATAACAAGTGTGTCAGTATCTCACTTGGTGTATTCTTCAATTTTGGTATAGCTCATGAGAACACATCTATGAGCTTGTGTCCACGATGTGAAATCTAGTTGAACTGCCGCAAAACCTGACAAAGGCTTGCCAATTTTCCTCAAATAAATATGGCTATCAGCTGCAGACAAACAATTATCATCATGTCTTGGGGGTTTATTAATCAAGGTAGCACTGCCTACCAAGTATCTTGAGCAAAAATTCAGGCTCTCCTCAAACTGATATGTTTCTGCAATTGAACCCTCTCGATGACTTGTGGTTCGTACCATGTTTTTCAACTTTCCTACATACATCTCAGTTGACCACATGTCCCTGTAGTGTACAGGTCCAGCCATTCTTACTTCAGTTTCTAGGTGCATAGTTAGATGTACCATGATGTCAAAGAAAGCAGGAGGAAAAATCATCTCTAGCTGGCACAAGATTTCTGGAATTGCAGCTTTCCACTCCTCAATTTCCCTAACATCTATCACTTTACCATACATCACCTTGAAATAGTTGCACAGCCTTATCAATGGAACAGATACACTCAGGCAATGTTCTACACAGTTCCAATGGCATCAAATCTTGCATTACAATGTGGCAATCATGTGTCTTCATGCCAACTAGTTTTTTCTTGTCTAGGAGTACCTTGTGAAATAAGTTGGATGCATAACCATCTGAAAATTGTGCATATTTTATGACAGTGCAGAAAATTTTCTGCCCCTGTGGGGTCAACTGGTAAATTGCTCGTGGAAGTATAGGTTTTGGACCACTAGTATCAGCATGCAGCTCAGTTCTTATGTTCATTTCTTTCAGGTCCATCCTTGCAGTCAATCCATCCTTCGATTTCTTGTCAACATCAAGAATTGTACCAATAATGTCGTGGTGGTATCACGACAGATGCCATAGGATGGCTAATGTTGGGGCCGATGGACGCTAGAGATGCTCGGGGAGGGATCACACGGCGAGTAGCCGCGTGTGGAATGTCTCAAGCACTGCAAACAACAAGATCTTACCCAGGTTCAGGGCCCTCGTGTGGAGGTAACACCCCTACTCCTGCCTCTCTCTTTATATGGGTGTTTACCGAATAGCCACAGTACAGTACAGGCCTTCAGTCGAGTAGCCACTCTTCTCTCTAGTTCTCTCTGTGTGAAGTGAAGCAATCCAGAGTGTCGACTAAGGCAACGTCCCTCGCGCAGGAGGGGCAGGGCACCTTATATACTGGTGCCCAGCCGAATAGAGAAAGACTATAAGGTATGGTTGATGGGACAGGCACACTGCAGAACAGAGCACGCCTCCGGTTTCTCGCTGACATTGGCGCCGTAATTCGTCGCGCCGTTCGGAGATGGGACCTGTCCACCTTGACAGTGAGATGGGGTAGGCCCCTAGCCCTGTCCTGTCCCCTCTGTCAGTGACAGGACTTGACAGGCGCCTACCGCACTGTAGCCACGTCGTAGCGCGGATAATCACGCGCTCCGTAAGTTGAACCGCACGCCGGTACGGACGCCGGATACGTGGGATCCCTTGTCAGAACGGCTCCATTGACTTCTGTTCCGAGTAGGAAACCACTCCCTCTACTCGGACCAACTCCTCTACTCGGAGGAACATAACTGTGACGCCCCGAGATCGGGCACTATGCAGATTTCAGCATTCCCGCCGAATCCGCATAATAACCGATTCCAGGTTGCCATTTATGATAACATTACAACAGTTCACGAATAATCCACAATTACAACAGGAACAGATAGATACAAGATGACTCACACGAGCCGGGGTTACAACTGATACAATACAAAGATCCAAATAACAGCGGAAGAAGCAAACGTCCATCTACGGACAAGATCCAAATTGGACTAAGAGTCCTGAAGATAACCGAAGGCGTCCAATCCCTGCCCAGGCCAAGCCGGAGGGATTCCCAAGCTAACGTCGTCAGACTTCAAACCTGTTGACTGCAATTTGGAATTTGCAGCCACGAAAGAGATTCGTGGGTCAGTACGGTTAAGTACTGGCAAGGGGGACAGAGCCCATACTCACAAGTTACCGTCGTAGCCAGTCATCACAAGATACAAATACTTTAGGATCAACGGAAAGGAAGGGGTTATTGCAAATAAGCGACAACAGGCTGCACTAACCAACTACAGAGATTCTATTACTTCCAACTATCAGAAAGGAGATAAGATCGAGTGATAGTAACCAACTGAAAGATAACTTCAAACAAACCCATCCTGGATCTCGCCCCTTATCCGAAGAAGCAATCCGAGGATAACTCACACCGTGGTATTAAAGATGAGTCAAGTTGTTGTGTGAATAACCTATTACTAATCAAGTTATTAATCCTTGGGTGAAACATGATTGATCATTATGTTGAAGTTGTCCTGAGTACTTGTTAGCCAGTACTTTCACCAAGTAATCCATAACCGCGGAAACACGGCTTCTCGAGAAGATTTACCCTGCAGGGATGCACCAAAGTAACCACACTCATGAATATCCCGCCAGATGGAATGCCTCCCACCAAGCGGGGCACTCAACACAATCCAACCCTTCTTCGCATCAAGCCCAAAGAACCTTGGGCGCACGGCTAATCGAGCCCAGAAGAAAATGGACCCTCATAGCACTCTAAGAACGTGTCCCCCTATATGCCGACTACGAAAGTTCCACCCGGGATCCAAGGGCTCGCAAAATCATGCATGCAGCAAATGGAAAACCCGAACTAAATGAGGCGATTTGGACGAGATGCGAATCGGGTCAAACTGAGGGGGAGCCCATACTCCCCAAATGCGGGTAGTGCGCTCATCATGGATCAGTAGACAAGACCCTTTTCCTATTAGGGTCGACACTAGCAGGCCTCAAAACCACAAAGGGCCTCCTGCCGGTGCCTTATCATCAAATTTATTATTAATAGTAACATTAGCATGATTGATTGATTGATTAAACATCGAGCCCCCAGAACATAAGGAAGTAATAACAGAAAGTAACGGGTAACAGACTCGAGCAAAACAACCTAAGCAAGATAGTAAGACACAGGCTCAAGCAAAGGTTATAGGAGGGGAGGTGAGGCAATATCATTGGTTAAAGGATTCATGTGATAGGTTCGTAACAGAAACAACTACTACTAAGGCTAGCAGAAAAGAACAACGGAAGTATCGGTAACAAGTGATGAAAGGCAGCCATATGGCATGCAAGTGAGTATACTTGCCTGAGATCCCGCAAGGTAGCAGAACTTGTCGTTGCTCACATCATCTCAACGTCCTATCCGGAAAGAAGCAACGAACCTCGAACAAACACCGGAATGCAACAATTACTACTACGGCAAAAGATCCAGCATGATCAAGATATGGATGCATGACAATTTAATTGATGCATCAAAGTAAACTAGTTGACAAGATAAACAAATTTAAATGGAACCATATGCAATTTGAGTTGCATATGAAAAGCCCATGAATTATGGTTGAAACAATTGTTTTCCAACTAACCAATAGGTGAAAGTGGATTAGCATGATGCATGGATGATGATGATAACAAGATAACAACAAATAACATTGATAGGTGCAAAGGAAAAGGAAGAAAACAAGTTTGGAAATTATTTATTAAGTTTGGAAAACTTGGTTACTTAAACATGTCACACAACAATTGTTGTTTTCATCAAGTTAAAGTGTGCAAAACAAATTACAAAGTTGATATTTGAAAAGGTTAGCAAATTAGTTGGATTACATGTTTCACCATTTGAAATTGGACTTTGGATTAATTATTTATGAATTAAACAATATTAAACAATTTTTTTAATTGAATTAACCAAGAATTAAATAGTTTAGGCAATTTAAATTATTCAAACCGAAAACAAAATTTATATTTGAAAAGGTTATTCAAAATGGTATGGAAAACATATTTTATTTGCATTATTTGGATTAATAATGAATTACTTATGAATTTTGGCAAAATACAATTGAATGATTTGAATTTAAATTTGAATTGCAATTTGAAAGTTCAAAACAGGAAACAATTGGTACCATTAGATAGAGAATTAAATTTGGGACCAGTGTGCATATTTTATTTTCTGAAATTGGAGTTTGGATTGATTTATTAGATGCATTTGAATTGGCAGGGACCAATCTGTTAATTTTTTGGGACCTAGAGGTGAAAGAAACAGGGGACAGGGGCCTCTCTGTGACACCGCGCCAAAAAGAACGGATTGCACCGCGGCGCAGCGACACTGGGCCGCTGCCATGCGGGCCCAGGCCACGCTGGCTCACACGCGTGCGGCTGGGAGGTGACGGGCAGCGGGGGTGTATGACCAGCGGGCCCCGCAGCGCAGCGCGGTAGAGAAAAAGGATGGGCAAACTCCCGGAGCGGGGACTCGATCCCGGGAGCGCTGTGCTGCGCGGATGGAACAGGACCACTACGCCACTGCGTTGGTTTTGTTCAGATACGGGGCCGACTGAATATGAGGCAAAAGACTGCGGATAACTGAATTTTAACACCGAGATTCAGATAGCGAACGACGACGAGCCGTTCGGTGGTGAGCACGGACGGCCTCCACGGCGGCGGGCGTGCCTCGCGGTGGTGTGCGTGGACGCGTGGGGTGCGGGGCGAGCGTGGAGACGTGCAGGCGGACAGAGGGAGAGAGAGGCGAGGACAGGTACCTGATGCAGGCCGTCGGGTTCAGAACAGAGGGGGCAGGAGCGGAGGGTTGCCGGCGACGGCGCGGCGGTTCCGGTTGCTCCCAGCAACCGGCGAGGGGTCGAGGAGGCGCCGGGGACCGCCCCGGTTCCATTTTCCTCCCGAGAGGCCCCTCGAGGCGACCAGGGCGATCGGAGCTGAGGGAGGAGGAGGGGGTCTACGGTGGTGATCGATGGTTTCAGGTGGTGTGTGGTGATCGTGGTTCAGAGAACAGAGGAATGGAAGAATGGCGGCGGGGAAGGAGGGGGCTAGGTTAGCAGCAGAGGGTAGGGGTTGGTGGTGGTTATAAGGGGAGCTCGACCTAGTACGGCTGCACATCCAGGAGGGGGAGGCGATCATCCACGGCTGTTCTGTGCTCGTACAGGATGACAGCGACAGGAAGGAGAAGTACAGAAAAGAGAGGGGGGTATTGGGCCAGGAGGTTGGTGGGCTTAGGGGGAAGAAAAAGGAGAGGATGGGGTGGGCTGGTTCTTCTCTTTGGCTATTCCCTTTTTTTTTTTTTGTAATGAAAGGAAAGGGAGAGAGATGAATAGCAAAGGTTTGGGGCTTAAATTTTATAAACAAATTTTATTAATTTGCAAAATAATGAGTAAAGCAAGTGTGCACATTAATTCCAAAATTGCATTATTAATTGGAGTTTTAAGTTGGTATCTGAAATTCCATTAGTAAACATAAGGAGTTGATTTTCAATCAATTTTTATTCAATGAACTCAACACTTATTAAAACAATTATGGAATTTTAATTATTTGCAAAATTTTAGTGGTTTGAACCATAATTGGATCATGCCCATTATGATTGAAAATGATTTGAGATTTAATTTGCCATTAGGGTTTTGATAACAGGGAAAATTTCATTAACAAGCAATTGGATTAAAACAACTTCAAATTATTGAAAAACAATTGAGTGGTTTAGTTTGCAATTTTGAAATTGGAAATTTGAACATGTGGGATAGTTTCAATTGTGTTTGAATTTTTGAGTTGCTTTGAAAAACAGAATGCAATGCTCATGTGATGCATATGATGCAAGCAAAAAGAAAACAAACACTCTCTAATAGGGTAACACCCCAGGTGTTACAATAACTTCCTTGATTCTTACTTCTGGCCATTGGTGGGTACGACCGGATAGCAGCCTACCGGGTAGCAAGTACCGGGTAGCCAGTTTACTCAGTCAAACAGCCCCTTGACCTTGTCTTTAGCTCCTGCCTTACCCCTACTCGGGGGTAACCCCCCGACAAATAATGTTGTCAAAAACATTTTTCTGAATGTGCATAATATCTAAATTGTGTCCAAGCGGAACAGAGATGTACCAACTAGCACACAGCAACCACGATCCATCGATCATGCCAAGTCAGAATCCATTTGTTTATTCGGTGTAGCACGAAGCAATCAACAACTATCTACTTGTTCCTCTCTGAGCATCATTCATTTTGTCTTAAAAAAATTAGTGGCACTTTGTCAAAGTGCCACTATAGGCATGTTTGTCAAAGTGTCACTATATGTCCTATAGTGGCACTTTGGCAAAGTGCCACTATAGGTCATGCATATAGTGGCACTTTGAAAGTGCCCGTATCAAAGTGCCCCAAAATATATAGCGTGGTGTAGTGATCGTCCTGGGCCAAATGGTAGCATGTTGTTTTTCTTTACTTGAATGGGCTTCAATATTAAAGATAGAAAAGTGGGCTCAGCGGGGAGAATATCCTGATGTCCTCATAGGAAAAAGGTCCAGAACCATCACGGTAACCCTGTCGTAACAACCTGCATGGTGCACCATGGAAACTTAGCCAACCCTGGCGCGTCCCCTGCCATCGACGCCCAAGGGATGTCCCGTGGCCGTGTGCACACTCAAGCAGCGCAAACCCAAATAAACAAACGTGCCACACAGAAATGCACCGCGACATGCGCGGCTCGCCGGCTTCAACTGTCAGCAGCTGTGCAATGTCCATAGTAGAGTGCATACCAATGGATTCATTCGTCCGTCCCTTCCAGGTTCCAGCACGTAGACTGCAGACTAGCAGGTCTACGCGCCCCAGTCCAAAACAAGTATAGCATACGGAATTATAGCAGCAGCAAGGGCGTACGTACAATCGTACATACAGCAGTAGCAGTACCCGTACCGTACACACGAGACACAACCGTACTGTACAGGCCGGACGTGTCTCCTGCACTGCAGCCTACACGGATGAGGCGACAACGAGACATAACACTGTTACCTTCCTCCACCTCACGCTCCAGGGTCTCGTTTTCCCGGAGACATAACACTGTTTGCCCGTAATGAAAATGGCCGACCGGGACTCGTCTCGCTTGCCATCACAAGCAAATAATCAAGTCCATGTCTCCTCATCGATCTCTGCGTTCGATCGGCATTCAGTCATCCACCACTGTGTGCATGATCGACCTTAGGATAGATGCCTCTCTCTCTGATCGCTATGCCAATTTTGACAGCGGTGCATATCGCCCGCTGCGAGCGCGATCCGAAGTTTCGTCGCGAGAAATCAAAGCGTGCGATGGAGCTAACCGCACGTCGTCGGACACGCGAACGGGGAGGCTACTTGTCCCGATGAGACGCAGCTCGAGCTCGAAGCCAGGCAACTTGGCTCTGCCGTGAATCCCAATTGACACCGAGGAAGTCAGACCAGCTGTCGTCTGCGCCTTCTGTACACTTGGCCAGTGATGACGAATAAATAGTTAACGGCTCTGTGAATCCAGCACATGGCTGAGTTGGCTACAGGAGAGGAACCTGCACAGATCGACTAGCTATGTGTATACCAAAGCCTATCAGGATCCAAATTGAGAGCAAATAAATACTGTGCATGGCTTGGATCCAGGTCAGTTGAACTGGATCGAGCAGCTAGCTGATCGATCAATGTATATAGTTGCTAGCTACTAGCCATAGTAGTGACCTAGTGAGGCCTCATCAAATCGGTCTGTACCTATGGGTCTTCATCGTGTGTGTGCATCAGTCAAAAGGATCTCGCTTCCATGTGGATCTCCTGTTACTTAACAATGCGGAGTTCGGGGGTGCATGATTGATTGCAGTGCTGATGGAGGGTAACCAGGCAACTCGCTGTCACAACAGGCCAGGGAGTTCATCATGTTATGCACAATGTATTTCTGCTTCAGGGTTTTCTATGCGGCTTTGTGCTTTTCTGTCTGCCTTTCGGAAAGGTAAGCGGGGGCAGAAGAACATGAAAAAAGATGAGATGGCCCAATAAACAAAACTTGTCATCGGCAACTTTGGGCGTTCCGGGTTTCAGTCTTTCAGATAAGGGGCATGAAAATAGAGTAAAGACATCAGAGTGCATCATGATGCATCCATGTTCCTCGGCCTAAAAGAACTGTTTTAGTCTCTTCCTTTTGAGAAGCCGTAGTGGGTCAAATCTAAAGAATCTCTCCCGCATTTCTTTCACCACAAAGATCACATGGATGGAGTAAGGGCTAAAATATACTATTGGCGCGTTGCCTGCCTAGGTGGCTAATTAGATGCGATGAGCAGGTGAGAGTGAAACATGCAGGGGATGATTCCACCAGCTTTGCTCATGCAGAACAAACTGAACAATGCCGTGACAAATATTTAAACATGCTGGTCGCCAAAAGTGCCGGTCATCCACCTATGTCTACTACTACTAGCTAGTTTTGGATACCTCCACACAACTTTACTCACGTACAAGAGAACAAATGGGTCGGTTTAATTCAGAATTTGGAGTGGAGCGCGGTGTAGTTGGTCTTGCAGATTCTATCAACTGATTTCTGCTTTTCAATGGAAAAGGTTGTGGTAATATATATGGTGAGAATTTCTGGTAAATGTGCCTCTCGTATACTAGTGTCACATTAGATCTAAACTAATCTGTACTACAAGATGCGTTTTGTGCACTCCAAATCTTTGCGGTGTCCAACGGACTTGGATGAAACCCTGCAAATTAATATACACACTGTCGGTGAAAGGATGTGGTTTTGATGATTGAACATCTGGGAGAACAAAAATTGTACTTCCAGACGTTATGGGTTGAACATTGATTCTTCTCAGTGATCTTATCACCACTTATTAAGGCCACAACTAGCAAGCAAACCAATGATTATATGGTCAAATATGCCAGATTGGCTTGACCGACCGAACTTTCTTAAACTATATATGAATGCATGTATGATCCATGTATTTCGGACGATTGTTTAGCGTGTCGCTAGGTTACTGCACCGAAGCTTCGCAGGGGCCGCAGGGCCAACAGGTAGCGCTATTTACCTTACAAAAGGTCTATTTTAAAGATGAATATGACATGTAGCAATTTAGGATTTTATTTTATTTTCTAAAAACATAGGCCCAAGATTTAATTTGGACGGGGATTTGATAGTTCAAGATCCAAACGAGGGGTTTCTTTTTTTTGAACCGGGAGCGCCCCCGAAGGGGCTAGAAGCCACAAACTAACCGGTCAGTGGGTATACAATTGAACTTACAAGGGACCCCATAAAATATGAAATCACACATAGGTCCCCTGAAAAAGGAAAAAGGACCAAACTGAAAGAAACAAAAAAGCAATCGAGTCCTTCTCTTTCCCCACGCCGAGCTGAATGGAAGAAACCAGTCTGCCGTCGCCTACCACCACCGCGGGGACGAACACCACTTGCGACGATGACGGCTCGCACCTCAGCAGCCGATTCCAAGTAGGTCCTCTCATGGGAGGTTGAAGAACGGCTGGAGCACACCAGCCAATTTCCGTGGCCACACAAGGCCGCTAGATTGCTCGAAGAAAAGAAGCCTTCAACACTCCACGACTGCCCGATGGGCTCGTCGGAATCCTCATCTTGGCACATCCCTTCAACCACCATGGCAGAAGATGAGATACCAAGCATCGAAGCACCAACGAGAACCCGAACAGCTCTCCGCCACCCCCCACCCCCTCCTTGAAAGACACCAGCGCAGCTCGGATGCGCCGGCGATGAGCATCCCCACGGCACACGGCCGTTCTCCGGCAAGAAGCCGACAACCAAAGGCCCTAACCTACAACTACACTGTACAAAGCCGCGAGCAAGCCCCCCTTCACATCTCCAACCAGCCCCGCCGGCGGAGAAGCTCCGGGATCGGCCCGAGCGACACGGACGACGCGCTACGACTCTCAAAGCGATGGGAGTCTATCCCCGATGGAACAATATTCTTACCTGGCTGCCTGCCTAAACGACGGGGTTTCAAGTTCAGGTTTCGATTCGCCCGGCATCTACAAGTTAAAGGTCCAAAATGGACTTTTTTTTTTTCCTTTTACCTTGTGCGTCTCCTTCGTGTATTCCTAACTAAGTGATCGAGGACCCATCAAATGGTGACTTCTGTTGATGCTGGTGTCTTCATTTGGTTCAGAAATTAACCAGAAACGAAAGGTGGTAACCCGGTGGCCAAAGCCCAAAGGGATGCATTCTCTTCCGGCTATGCAGTCTTGCATGCGAGCGGTCGCCCCACTCCCATGTACGCACGGCAACCGACGACGACGCATGGCTCCATCCGTGCGTGCCGGAGCCGTTCTCGACCTCTCGTGTTCGTGGATGCAGCAGCAAGCAGGCACGTACGCCGGTGTGGTCAATGTGGATCCTCGTGCCCGTTCTCTGTGCCATGCATGCAGACGCAGCTATCCTCTGCGCGATAGTGCACGTACGCGCCCTGGTGCACGCCTTTTTAACCGGAGGGTAGTACTGTACGCCGGTGTGATCAATGTGAATCCTCGTGCCCTTGTGCCATGCATAGGCATGCAGACGCCGCTATCCTCTGCGCGACTAAGGGCGTCTCCAATGTTTATTTTCAACTCAAATCATAACATGGGTTCCACAACATATACTATAGCAGTCTAAAAAGCTCACAATGTTTAAGGTCTAGTTGGATCTTAAGGTGGAGCCCACAAAACAGAATTCCTTGACCACATGCAAACAACATAAAGTAAGTGAGAGAAACTTTGTTTTACTGTATTAAATTTCTTACGGCAAGGCCATAGTGGTATGGGTGAGTCTTAAGATTTTAACCTTAAGGTCTCATGCCACAATGTATAAGGATAGGCCTTGCTTAAGGCCTCCTCTTATTTCCACATTGGAGACACCCTAATGCACGTACGTGGCCTGGTGCACGCTTTTAAAACCCGAGTAATGCTACGGTTACGGACATATTTTTACGGAATCCACTTACAGACTTACGTGGAGGAAAAAGTAATGCTACACTTACGGGCAGATTTTACAAAAAAAATCTTACGAACAGTCAGTTAGTACAACAAATCGAATAGAAAAAAACAGCACGCTCCACATTTCACGGAAGGAAAAACGTTGGTGCCAACTGCATCACTCCACGTCAGTCCGTAAGAGTAGCTTGCTGTAAGGCCAAGTACAACGCTGGGCGCTAACACAGTCGCTAGGGTTAAATCCCCGGCAGTTAGCCTAATATCCCAGCCGTTTTTCTCCTATTCCTGGCCGAGGCTGGGAATCACTAGCATGGACCGACGTATGCAAGGAAGAAGACAGATGAGGCAGCGGTCGAGATGGAAGGGAAGACGGATGTCCCGTACCGTACGAACGTCCCGTCTCATCGCATCTGCAGCAGCAGCATCCAGCAGCTAGCACTGCACATGCTCCTCCGTGCCGCCGTGCTTGCTGCAGGGCACAGCCCCATCCGTCCGTCCGCGATCACGGCGGTCGCCGTGGTACGGCCGTTCTCTGTGCTAGATGCTGCCTAAACCTCGCCGTACGTACCTCACTACCCTCCGGCCTCCGCACTGCCAGCGCCGAACTTTTTACCGCGAAACGTCAGAGCAAAAAAAGGAAGCGCGCAAAAGGATAGGGGAGGGTGTTTCCGTAACTATAAAAGTGTGTAACGGTGTTGGAATGATTGATGGACAGAGCTCTCTCTCTCCCGCCGGGCCAGCTCGATCCATCCATCCCCGCTCCTGTCTACTGTGCGCCACGCAGAGGTCATGGTGGATCAGGGATGGGCGCCTGCCTGCATGCATGGGGCTGGGAACGATGCACATTGCCAATGCAGGCCGAGAGAGCCTGCCGCCGGTCCCGCTCGTGGCCCCGGCCGCCCGGCGACGCCAAACTTTATAGTCCCCTCCGGCGGGAAAGCCTTCCGCATTTTTGGTCCCCGAGCATGTAACGTAGGGACTGCGCGCCCACACGGGAGCTTTTGAGGCGTTCTCGCCATACGCCGCGCTGCAGGCGGGAAAGATGGGTGGGTCAGCAGAATGCCGGCTGGGATGAGCATGTGCGTGCAAGGCCGGGGCGACACGCGGACGCTTGGCTAGCTAGGATCGATGTCGGGCGCGGCTGCCATTGCCCGGCCTCGGGCGAGGCGTGGTCAACGTACGTCCGTGGGAGAGCTACCGGGCATCGCACCGCACGCGCGCTCGATGAGTACGTAGTGACCGACCGGGGATCGAGCCAGCGAATCCTGTGGAAGCGCTACGAGCCGGCCGGCAGATAGCTAACGTAACTACGCAGCTCGGTGGAACTCGGAAACGCGCGCGCCGGTGTAAAATAATCTGGGAGACAGCAGGCTAATCCGTCTTCCCGTGCATCAATGGCAAGAGGAGGCCGGAGAATTAAGCAAGTACTCCTAGTAGGAACCTACGAGGAAGGAGGTAACAGTAAAATGTTTGTCCTGCCTGTTGATGCTTCAGGACCACTTCCCCGTTTTTGTATTCAGGGTTTTGGACGCGGGGTCGATCGATGAGCAAAAATGCGACCCACTTGTACCGTTCCTTCCATGCTGGGCAAATACTTGAGCGTTTAACCCTCCAGTTCGGATTGTCACAGCAAATTCAACAGTCCACTAACTGAACCTCCGGCATGCATGAATTTATTCATGGACGTGGAATTAGAAACAAATGTAATTATCAACAAGCCACATTTCATGGTCAACCAGCGCGCACACACACACACATGTTGAATAATCAGGTACGTATGTACTGCTACCTACCTAGTACGTACATCTCACCATATACCTCAAACTACTAATTAACCTCATATCCTTGTAGTCACACAGAACAGTACGCTCGGACAGAAAATCAACCGTGCGACATGGTTAGCAAAACTACTAGATCTCCATCGAAGTTTTTGCATGCGAAAAGATATCTTATTTCCTGAGGCGACAGAACCTGAAGTAACTCGGTAACCTCCAAAATCTCTGCGCTCCCAAAATCTTACCTTCAGAGGTTGCAGCGAGGTACATAAATTAAATTTCTAGCCCATACAATAAACGGCTCTCATTTGTCCCTGTATGGCTCAAGTGCGACACTACACGCTGCCAGAACTCCGTTCAAGTGAAGCAGGTGGCGCCAAAGCTGCGAGTAATACAACGCTCCAGGCCAACGTTTCTCAAGAGGATGTCCACTGATGCTGCATGTCGTACTACTGGTTTGGATTAGTACAGCACTTTTTACGGAAGAGTGGCGTAACGATATGTCGACACATAGGAACAAAGAATTTCTGCCCCAGCCCATTCTTCTATCCTCTTGTAAGCTCACGGATCTGTACTGCTGGCTGGCTACCTGGATCTAGAGTTTGATCGGAGTTCTCCACTCTCCACGTCCCTACCAAGTGTTCCTGAACAGGTAGTAAATTGTTCATTCTTCTCTAAGAAAAAAACATTATCCATTCGGTTTGCTTCAAACGAAAAGGTGGAGGAGCACCATATAGAAATAAGAATTTTTTTTCCAACGATAACGTTTTTCATATGTTTGGTCCAATGGAAATAGGAAAACTTTCTTTGATCTCAATTTCAAAAGGAAAACCCGGGATTTTTTTTTTAGATAAAAGGGGTGACCCCGGATTACATTGAAATCACGTCCACAAGGTTCAGGTTATACAGCACCACGCGCCCATGCAGTAGCATGTAGGCCAACGAAGAAATTAAGAGTTTTTTACACAAAACCACCCACGGGACAACCTAACGAGATGCACGGCTACAAGGAAGGGAGTAAGCAGCAATAGGAACGACTACTGCGATTTCGAGAGGAACTTGGCGAGCAGATTCTTGCATGTCGCCTCCTGAGCATTTTCAAAGATGGGAATCACCTACTTATTGTCCCACGAACACGGCATCAGTGACAAGCGATGCGCAAAAGATCGCCTCGCAGCTTGTTCAGCTTCTGAGTACTCTTGTCGATGAGCTCAGAGGCAGATGTGCTTGCAAAAAAATTCCATTGATCTAGCACCAACACCATCCTCCTCCAGATATTCCGAACTCCTGGCTAGCTCTTCCCCTGAAAACTCAAGTCATTGCGTAATTTCCACAAGGACCAAATGGCAGCGGTGCAGTCATATTAATATGAGAGTTTTTCTTTTCACTGATCCACCATCTGGCAATAGACTCAAAAGCTGAGCAAGCTTGTACATCCAGCAGATTTGAGACAACAGGCCAAACCAACTTAGCTACAAAGCAACCAAAAAATAGGTGGTGACAGGATTCAAGCTCAGAACATAACAAACATGACATGTCATCTATATGCCTATATTTAGCAAGGTTATCCCTAGTTAAAATTTTATTGCTGGCTAGAAGCCACAGGAAAACATGCAAACGAGGGGGAGCTTAAGACTCCAAACAGCAGGTGAACGAACAGGAATAATTCTTCTATCATTAACTAATGTATAAAAGAACCTCACACTATAAGTACCAGAGGAGTCAAACATCCAGATTGGGGTATACTCTTCTCCTGATAGAGAAACAGTGCTCACCAACTGACAGAGTTCCAGCCAGCGAAGGTAACCTTCAGGAAACATTCCTCCTGAAGGTTAAATGCATATCACCCCCGTGACAAGTTTGAGCCACGGTGATTTATGATTCATTTGAGATTTCAAAAAGATCCAAAAAACAGACCATAAGGCTACAAGATCCAATCCAGACATCACTCTAGAACTTAACTTTTACACCAATACCACTTTCCACCTACAACCACACTTGGCAGCTCTAGCAGCTCACATCACACCCTTCCAAAAGGGGGAGCTTATGGAGGGGACTGTAGAGATTATGTTTGGGTTAGGATCATACTTGAAATCAATGATTTTCTCTAGATTTTGTCAGAGTCCATGTAATATCTTTTTACACAAGAAGCCGACAAGCATAAGTTGAAGTCTCCAATGTTTTGGACACCAAGGCCACCAAATTCTTTTTTCATTGAAACAAGATCCTAGTTTACTAAATGGTATTTTTGTTTCCCTCGGTGTCACTCCACAGGAAGTGTGCCATCTGAGAATAAATTGATTTTATAGCCCATTTAGGAAATTTTATGACAGAGAGAAGATACATAGGTATGCTGGCTAGGCAGGCTTTGAGTAGAACCAACCTACTTTGATAATTGACGAGCTTGCCCCTCCAACCAGCAAATTTTTTTAATGTCTTATAAACCACAGGTTGAAGATCTTCTTTTTTTAGTTTAGAGAAATGGAGAGGCATCCCAAGATATGTGCAAGGGAAATCAGCAATTTTGCAACAGAAAACTTGAGCAAAGACATTAGTGTCTTCGGGGTCAACATGGATTGTAATAAGGTTAAAAAAAATTGTGGTAATTGATCCTCATCCCTGACATGTTTTCAAAGCAATAAAGAAACCATTTCAAATTCCTAGAATAATCTAAATCAGCCTTCAGAAAAAGGATGGTATCATCGGCATACTGGAGACTAATAACACCTCCAGGCACAACTTGGGGGAGCAGGCCTTGAATTAGACCAGCACTGGCAGCTTTAAAAATCATCTTGGAGAAGACATCAACAACTAAATTAAACAAGATGGGAGAACTATGATCTCCTTGTTTTAGGCTTTTCCCAACCTTAAAATACGGACTGTTCTCATCATTAACTCTCACACACAGAGACACTCCAACGAGCAAGGATTTAATCCATTTCCTAATAATAGGGCCAAAACCCCGAAAGTGAAGCATTTCATCTAGGAAGTCCCAATCTACGTTGTCATGGGCTTCTTCATAATCCAGGTTTAGGACCAAGGCATATTCCCCCTAGTGTGGGCAGCATGAATTAATTCCTGGGCTGACACCACACTCTCAAGAATGAATCTACCTTAGATGAAGGCATTTTGGTTACTAGACACCAATTTTCTACCCACTAGAGACAACCTATTAGTGATAGCTTTAGAAATGATTTTTAAGCTACAGTTACCCAGGCTAATGGGCCTAAATTTCCTCATTTCTTTGGCATTAGGTTATTTAGGTATAAAGGTAATAATGACATAGTTGAGTCTTGCAACAGGTAAAAGCCTTTGTTCAAAATTTCTAACCAAGGCCATAAGGTCAAACTTAATCAGATCCCAAAACTTCTGATAAAAAAAGAAAGGAGAGCCCATTAGGGCTAGGGGAACCATTAGGATAAGAGCCAAGCACTGCCTCCTTAATCTCTTCAATAGAGAATGGATTCTGGAGGAGAGCATTCTCCTCAACAGAAACCAGGTCAGAGGGGTCCCAGAAATCAGGGCCAAGGGATAAATTGAGCCTATTCTCAACAGCAAACGAGGTTTTACAAAACTCCAGGGCTATGAGCATATTCTTAGTGCTATCCACTAGGCCTTCAGGGCCTTCCAACACAGCAATTGCTTTTTTCCTTCTCCTTTGATTAGCTATAACATGGAAGTACGAAGTATTTCTATCACCTTCCTTAATATATCTATTTCTAGATCTTTGCCAAGCCTTAGTTTCTTCTAACTTAAGAATATTATCTAGGTTAGACTCGATTTGTTTCATTCCATCTTTCTCCTCAGTAGTAAGGAGGCAAGCCTCAGGAAAGGTATCCAGGATGTCAAATTCTTGCATGAGGTCATTCTTAGATTTATTATTGGCAGCATCAACATTGATGCTCCAGCCTTTGCAACTCCTCCTAAGCTATCTGAGCTTATATTGCCATCTATCTATAGCAGAGTGTAGGTGGCAGGGTGCATTCCAGGTCGTGTGAACCAATTCACGGAACTCAGGATACTCAAGCCACCATTTTACAAACCTGAACAACCTAGGAGAAGGGGGGTCCCTGTTCTAGAATCAATTAGGAGAGGGGTGTGGTCACTAATAGGCCTGGGAACAACCTTAGCAGTAGTGCGAGGGAATTTAAATTCCCGTTCTGTACTAGCTAATACACTATCAAGAGTAGCCAATATGAGAGAATCCTGATTGCTAGACCAGGCAAAGCTCCTCTTGGCTAATTTAAAGTCAATGAGGGCTCATCTATTAATCCAATCATTGAACAGCAATGTCCAATTAAGGTTTACGACCCCATTGCTTTTCTCTGAAGCATCCCTTACCAAGTTAAAATCACCTCCTAGGAGGGTGGGAAGGGTAGAGTGTTACATCACATCATGTATTTCAACAATGAACTCGTCTTAAGTTCAAGATATGGGGTACCATACACCACAATCGGTTGCCATGTAAAGTCCTCCAAATTATCTTTAACAATAACAGAAACACAAAACTCAAAACAAGACTGGCTTAAAATCTCAAACCTATCTTTTTTAAAACCTACCAGAATACCTCCAGCAGTGTTCTTGGCAGGTAGGACAACCCATGAAAAATCATGGGGGGCAGAGATGTAATTTAGGAAGCGATCAGTAAAGGACATTTTCTTAGTTTCCTGGATCCCAACAAAGTTGAGCTTAAATTAGAAATAAAATCAGCTAAAGCATGCTTGCGGCCAGGTTTCCATGTGCCCTTGATATTCCATACTCCTCTTATCATGGGGTTGAGGTTTTTGCTTTCTATTAGTCACCAAGTTCCAAGGGGTGATCTTAATACCTGATCCAGGGTCAGGTTGCTGGCCAGAATGCTGATGAGAAATAGCCCTAGGACAACTAGAGGGGAGAGCAGTGAAATGCTCACTAGATTCTAGGTCAATTGACATAGGAAGAAAAACAATAGGGTTATTGTCGAGACATCGTAGTAGATTTCATAGACGGGGGTGCCATGAGACTACCGATAGAGAAGTGGGGGGGACGTGATTGTATGATGGACAATGATACAGGGTTTTACCGAGGTTCGGTACGACGCAGTAGCGCGACGTTCCTACTCCTGCAATCTCACTATTCAGGACTAAAGCCTGGGAATACAGAGTACAATGTGAGGTTCTATTAGCTACTCGTCAAGGATCCACCTCTCGGCGAGTTAGCCTTTAACTTCTTGTCTATCTATCTTATCTCCCGTCCGGCTTTATATAATAGCCAGGTTAGGGCATACAGAGAAGGAAACCTAGAAGACTATGGTATGTGTTAACTTGGAAAGTAAGGAATCCGCCTTCTACTCCAAGCCGTATCACATGGGCCGTGATCCGGGTTCTTCTAGAATCCGGTTTCCGTGCTTCGGCTTACTAGGCCGCCCAATGGACCGTAGCCCATTACCAATTAGGCCACCCTGGTAATCCGGCACTTTAGACCACCACCTGATATACCCCTAGTTGGTATATATATCCGACAGTAGCCCCCAAGAAGGATTAAGACTCCGATTTACCGTCTTTCGTCAAGTGTGCATTCTTTCCGAGAAATATTGGCTCTATGTCTTGATTCTTCTTTTTATTAGAATAATGTCATAACGCAAAACTCAGATTTCGGAAAATCCGGCTTTTCTTCCACGAATCTTCGTGGAGAAGGAACTTCCTATGTCAACGCTTTAATCTTGCTGACGTCAGGGACGTTTAGGTGTCAAGCGGGAAACCCTGAAACATATCTCTGACAGATTCTCGCGGGAAACGAGGAGATAGCAATAATCACCCGTCGTTTCATTTCCCGGAATTTCCGGCGAGTGACACGCGTTGATCATCCAACGGTCAAAAGAGCCGTTAGCACGTATCGCGACGGGTTTTCGGCTATAAATAGCCATCTCCATCCTCTCCGGCAAACCTTCTGCTCCCAGTTCTCCTCGCCTCACACAGCGCCCAAGCACACTGCGAGCAGAGCAACGTTCCAGCGAACGGACGAACCAGCGCCGTCCGTGAACTCGCCGGAGCACACGGATTCTCCATCACGCCGCCAAAAAATGGCCTCTCCAAGCTCTTCTCCGGCCCGCTCCGTCGCGGCGGAGATTGATGAAATCATCAACACCATGGATCCCATGGTGGATTCTCCTATCCACGCAACAGGCGACGAGCCGGAGAAAACTGCCGGTGGCGCAGTAAGCGGGGAAACTCCTCTCGCCGCCACCAACCTTGCCGGGTCCTCCTCCGCGCCATCTCCGCCACTCGCGCCCGAGTCGGCGGAGGAAAAGATAATCCTCGTCGGAGTGGAGCTCGTTGCCGCGTCCGCTGCGGCGTCCGCCGCCACCGGGGCAGAAGAAGAAGGGGAAACTGCCGGCAACTGGAACCAGAGCAGTATTCCTCCTTCCCTCGTTCCGACAATGGAGAAGGAGGGGCTGCTGCTGAAGGGCAAATGGCGGAGCCCGGAAGACGAGTCCGAGCCAATGCCTAAAGACGGGGAACGCGTTCTCCTTACCTCCCACATCGCGAGAGGTATGGGTTTTCCGCCATCCGCCTTTTCCTTCAAATCTTGGACCAGTACCACATTCAACCCCACAATCTGCCTCCCAACTCCATCCTCTACTTAGCCGGATTTCAAGCTCTTTTCGAAGGGTATCTAGGTTTAGCTCCTAGGTTAGACTTCTGGCAGTATTGTTTGGGGGTTAAGCGGAACCCTTCCGAGGGCGCGCTCCCGACTTGCGGGACCATATCCTTTACCCTGCGCAGATTCAGGGAGCATTGGTTCCCCAAGATCAAAACCTCGGAATCCGTCAAATTCTGGACGGGTTCCTTCTTCTACCATCCCGACGTTCCTTTTCCCGGAAAAACCACCGGGGTTCCACCTTTCGCCAATACCGCTGCCACTCCCCAAGAAAACTGGGGAACAGAAGCAGTGAAATCTCTACCGCCAGACCTTCTCAAGATCAAACGGCGCATCGCGAAACTCGTCGCCTCCGATCCACCTCTAACCGGCATGGACACAGTCATATGCTGGTTAAATAGGCGGATTCAGCCTTTGGCTGATCACGGCCCTTGCCTTCTGTGTAATTACACGGGGGATGCTGACGCTATGAGGACGACGAGCAAATCTTTGTCGGCAAAAGATTTGCGAAAACGCGTAAACCAATTGGTTGCCTCGCGCGATCAATATGTAGAAAGCCGGCCGATGTATACAACGTCTAACCCGTCTCCCAAGGTACACTTTTTGCCCCTTGAGTTTGTATTCCTTCTGTTTATCTTGGATTTTGTTTTAACCTGGATTTTGCCTCTTTGACAGATCTTTGAACTTCCCGAGTCAGATGTTGCTTCTGACGCCGATCTGGATACGTTGCGCGCCAACTTCGCTGGCGGGCGCAAGCGCAAGAAGATTTCCTCCTCGCAGGAAATTATTGATCTTGACGGTATTCCCGTCGCTACTTCCAGGTTTGTTCGTCTAGGTTTTCTCAATTTATCGGAGCATTTTTCTATATTCTCAGAATTTTAACTTTCTGGCATTCTTCTTTTTTAGTTTGGCTCCCACAACTCTGAAGCCCAAGAAGCTAAAAAGGGTTAAATCTGTAGCTAACAGAGGTCCACACCCTTCTCCTGCTGCTCCAGATACCTCAGTAGCAGTTACAGAAGAGCACGCTGCTGCCCCCAACGACGAAACCCTGCAGGCCAGCCAGCCTATTGTGCCGGAAACGGACACGAGGGAAAGGGCGGTCTTGGAGGTGGGAGGTTCTTCTCGGGCAACTGGGGAGGAACCCATTTCCACCTTCGATAAAGATTTCAAAAATATCAGTGAGGGCCTTAGTGCTACCGGGACTTTGTTTGCAGAGTTTGCAAAAGAGTTCACGGAAACTTTGTCGGGTTTACAGCGGATGAGTCAGGTAATATCTCTAGCCCCCAAGCAATAAGTCAAATGCATGCTTTTAACTTAATGCTTTCAACTTTATTATGCTTTGCAACTTCTTGGCACCTAGGTACACGCCGTAGGTCATCTTCTGGTAGTGCGGGTAGTTCTGCTTGGAGCTGGATAGCACCTCACTGAGATAGTACACTAGCCGCTGCACAGTCTTGCCTTCCTCTTCTCTCTCCACCACTATCACCACACTCACTACCCGGTTGGTTGCCGCAATATAGAGCTGCATTGGCTCTTTGGGTAGCGGGCTTGCCAGGATGGGAGCGCTACCCAGCATGATCTTCAGCTCGTTGAATGCCACATCAGCTTGTGGTGTCCAGACAAACTTGTCACTCTTTTTCATCAGCTGATAGAGAGGCAAGGCCTTCTCGCCCATTCATCCCAGGAAGCGGCTCAGAGAAGCCAAGCACCCGGTAAACTTCTGCACATCATTCAGTGATCTCGGTAAAGACATGCTCTCTATAGCTTTTATCTTTGAAGGATTGGCTTCAATGCCCCGGCTGGATACCAAGAAACTGAGTAACTTGCCAGCCGGAACGCCAAAGGTGCATTTACTCGGATTCAACTCCATCCTGTACTTGCGCAAGTTGGCAAAGGTTTCCTCAATAGCACTAAGCAGAGTATGTGTTTTATTCGTTTTGATGACAATGTCATCTACGTACACCTGCACATTCTTGCCAATTTGATCATGCAAGCATTTCTGCATGCATCTCTGATAGGTAGCCCCAGCATTCCGCAACCCAAAGCACATAACACGATAGCAATAAGCCCCGTACGGGGTAATAAAGGCAGTTTTTATTTGATCATCCGGGTTGAGAGCTATCTGATGGAAACCAGAGTAGGCATCAATGAAAGACAAAAGTTCACACCCGGCAGTGGAATCAATCACCTGATCTATGCGGGGTAGCGGGAATGGATCCTTGGGGCAGGCCTTGTTCAAGTCGGTGTAGTCCACGCACATGCGCCATGCAGTCTCGGCCTTGGAGTCCTCCTTCTTCTTCTCAACCATGACCGGGTTGGGCAGCCAATCCGGATGCAGTACCTCCATGATAAATCCGCTTATCAGCAACTTGGTGATCTGATCACCGATGGCTTTCCTCCTCTCATCGCCAAAGCGGCGCATAGCCTGCTTAACTGGCTTGGCGTCAGGACGCACATGTAGCGAGTGCTCAACCAACTCCCTCGGGACACCTGGAAGATCCTCATTGGACCATGCAAAGACATCCCGATTCTCACAGAGGAAGTGGATGATCTCGATTTCCTATTTCTCTCCCAACCCGGCGCCAATGATGGCAACACGGTCTGGGAACTCAGGATCAACCTGGACCTTCTTTGTCTCCTGGGATGCCTGGAAAGCTGTTCCGTACTGGGAACTCGGCATGCCCAGCGCACCACCTTGCGCTGATTGAGCCATAGCCACCACCTCGTGTATCTTCTTCTTCTCGGCAGCAATGACCAAGGACTCCGCCAGCAGAGATCCAGCAGAGGCACACTCCAAGGAACGCTTGTAATCACCCGAGATGGTGATGACTCCATTGGGACCAGGTAACTTCATCTTCAGGTAGGCTGCATGGGTTGAGGCCATGAACTTGGTGAGGGCAGGCCTACCGAGTAGAGCATGGTAGGGGCTCTTAAGATCAACTACTTCAAACTGCAGGCACTTGGTGCGGCAGTTCTCCCTGGTGCCGAATAGGACATCTATCCAGATGCGGCCGATTGGAGCACAAGATACTCCCGGCACAATGACATGGAATGTGGTCCTGTTGGGTAGCAGCATGTTCTCGGCGAGGCCGAGCTTCTCCAGTGTATCCCGGTACACGATGTTGATGCTGCTGCCGTTATCAATCAGCACTTTGCTGAACCTGACATTCTTCTGGGTTCCCAAGAAAGTGGGATCCACCACCAATGCATAGGCACCCAGATTAGGCATCACCTTGGGGTGATCATCCTTGGACCAGGTAATCTCTTGGTCGCACCAGTGCAGGTAGTGAGGCACAACCGGGATCACTGCATTCACCTCCATCGCGCGCCTACGCTGCGACTACTTGTCGTCTGGCTCAGTGGTGAACACCATATAGCTCTCATGGTGCTCCTGGTTGTAACATCCCAAGTATGAAAAACTCCATTAGAATGTTTGCTCTTTGTTATTTTATGTTTTGCATCATGTCATCATAAGTTTTGCATTTGTTTTCCATTTGTTTTCACTTGTTTTTCCATTTAAATTTCAAACCAAAATTTCAAATTCTTGTTTCATACTTGTGCTGTTACATTTTTTTTGTCAAATGAAAATTATAAAACAAACCAATCATTTGTTTCTAATAAACTTGAAATTTAAAAGCTATTAACTTGTTTAAGTTTCATTAATTCAAATTATACCAAATTCAATTAAATTACAAACAGCAACACAATTTGAAATATTTGAAAAACAAAAGTTTGCACATTAGTGCTTTTACAATAAATAACTTATAAACATTTTTCCCCAAATTTTTCAAACCCCAAAAACCCCTCTAATTCTCTCCTTTCCTATCTATTCTTTTCAGCAAAAAAAAAGAGAAAACAAACAAACAGAAACAGAAAAAAAAACGCAGAGGGGAGAGGGCAGGCCCGGGCCACCTACCCCTAGGCCCAGCCCACGGCCTGCGTACCCCCCTGTCGCTTTCTCCTACCTCCGTACGGAGAGACAGAGAGGAGGGGGGCTCCCCCACCGAGCAGGGAGCTCACCTGCTCCCTCCTCCCTATATGAACCCCTAGGCCGTGCCCTAGTTCCTCCTCTCCCTCCTTCCTTCTCCTCGCCGCCGCCACTTTCTTCTCCTCTCTCTCCCTCGCTGCCCTGCAATTTTCTTTCTTCTCTGAATTTCTGCCATCTCCATGGACGGAGCTTGATCGTGGGTGTGGTTGGTGGGTGTGGTCGCCGGCAGGTTCCCACGGGCACGGGAACGTGTTCCCCGCGCCATCTTCTTCCTCCTCGTGTCCTTGACTGAGCCAGGGAGACGCCAGATCGTCGTCGACGGTCTCCTCCATCGCCGCCGTCGGCCACTGTCCCCGTCGACCTCCTCCTCCTCTCCCCGGTGAGCATGCCCTCCTTCTTCCCTCTCTGTTGTCACTCACCCGCGCGCACACCGCACGGTGCCCTGCACATGTCCACGCGCACTCAGCAACCACGAGCAGCTCGCGAGCACGCCGCCGGCAACCACCGTTCCCTGGTGAAATTCAGTTAACCGAATTTCATTCAGTTTCAGTTAACGGCCGAACTGAACCTCATACCCCCCCCACGCCCTAACCTGACAAGAAACAGCAGCCAGCGCAGTGGCAACGCCCCGTGCGCACGCGCCCGCGGCCAGGGATCGAGTCCCTTGCCTCGCGGATTAAATCCGCCCTTTTTGCTCCCTTGCCACGCTGTCCACGCAGGCCCACCTGCCATCGACCGTGGTTGCCACGCAGCACACACACGCGCGCCACGCGGGCGCACAGCTGGGCACTGGCCCACTGCCAGTGACCCAGGGGCCGCTCTGCTGCGTATAAAAAGTCCCAGGGACCTATTCTGTAATACTTTTTCGCATCTAGGCCCCTGTAACAAATCTGTAACTAATTAAATCACAGAATAGCCCCTGTATTTAAAATTTGAATATCTTTTGCAAATCAAATCCAAATTAAATAAATAAAATATGTTTTCTGTACCAAATTTAATTCTCTACATGTTTAAATCATTTGTTTACTGTTTTGAACATTTCAAATATTTTCAAAACTTCAAATTCAAACTACTATATCAAATTTAGTCAAATTCATAACTAATTCAAAATTAATTCAAATGGCCCATATAAAATATGTTTCCCATGCAAAATTAAACCAGCTTTCCAAATATAAAATTTGTTTCCTGTTTTGAATAATTAAAATTGGTTAAATAATCTAAACCTTGTTTAAATCATTAAAAATTGCTAAATTCATAACTTGTTCAAATTAATTTCTTTTTGAACATATAAAATATGTTTTCAAACCAGAAAATTGTAATCTTTTCAAATATGAATTTTATTTAATGTTTTGAACAAATAAAAAATTCAAATAATTTCATAATTGAATTAAATTCATTTAAGTCTTGTTTAAACTTGTTTAATTCATAATTAATTCATTTTAATTCCTTTTTCAACAAATGAAACATGTATTCCACCTAAAATTTTGTGTTTTTTCCAAATATGAACTTTGTTATCTATTTTGAATATTTAAAATTGGTGAAAACAACAAATGCTTGTGTAACTCCTTTAAGAAGCCAAAATTTCATAACTTTAATAAATAAAATTTCAAACTTGGTAAACAATATTTCAAATTGAAGCTATTGTTGTTTTCTTTTTGTTTTTCTCATCCATGCATCATTCTAATCAACTTTCACATGATGGTTAATTGTGGATCATTTAATCCAACCTTAATTCATGGTGCTTTTCATATGCAATCCAAATTGCATATAGTCACATTTAATTATGTTACCATGTCAACTAGCTTATCTTTGATGCATCAATTAAATTGTCATGCATCATCCCATGATTGTGCATTATGCCATGTTATTGATTGTTTGTCTCTCTGCGTTGTTGTTTGCTTCTTCTCGAATAGACGCCGACGTTGAGACAGACGAGGTTTACGACACTACTTCTGAGGAGTTAGCCCAGTACCAGGCTACTGAGTTTGCAGGCAAGTATTCACTCACATGAACCATTGTGTCCTTTCCACACTGGATATCGATACTTTCCGTTGTCTATTCTGCTAGCCTTAAGTTTCATTGCTTGTGTTCGATCCTATCACATGTTATCCTGTAACCCAGATATAGCCTCACCTCCACACCTATAACCCCATTGCTTGTTGCTTGTGTCTTACTAGCATGCTTAGGGTTGTTTATGCTCGAGTCTGTTGTCCGTTATTTCTTTTATCATATTTATTATGTTCTGGGGGCTCGATGTTAAACAACAACCTGTTAATGTTTGAGGTAATGCTAATTTGATGATAAGGCACCGGCAGGAGGCCGGGTATGGTTTTGAGGCCTGCTAGTGTCGAACTCAGGAAAAGTTCTTGTCCTCTGGATCCATGTTGAGCGCGCTAACCGCATGTGGGAAGCGTGTATGGGCGCCCCCCGCAACTCTGATTCGATTCGCATCTCTTCCAAATCGCCACACTTAGTTCGGGCTTTCCATTTGATTCACGCATATGCAGGTACGAACCCGAGGCCAGGGTGGAACTTTTGTAGTCGGCATTTAGGGCGGCGTGGTCTTCCAGTGCTATGAGGGTCCCCCTTTTCTTCGTGGGGGCTCGATTAGCCGCGCACGCACATCACGTGGTTCTTTGGGCTTGATGCGAAGAAGAGTTGGGGTTGTGTTGAGTGCCTCGCTTGGTGGGTTTGATCCCCGTCTGGCGGGGTATTCTTACGTGTACGGCCAAATTGGTGCACCCCTGCAGGGTTAAATCTTCTCGAGAAGCCGTGTTGTCCGCGGTTATGGATGACTTGGTGATAGGGCTGACTAACAAGGATTAGACAACTTACACCTAATCGATAATAAGTTGACTAGTAATAGTCTTATTGACACAATAATTTGAACCATCATTAATCCAACTATGTGAGTTATCCTCGGATTGCTTCTTTGGATAAGGGGCGAGATCCAGGATGGGTTTGTTTGAGGTTAGTTATAGTTGGTTCCGATACGCTATCTTATCCATTTCTTTTAGCCGGAAGTTGTAGCGTGTTTCTGTAGTTGGTTAGAGCAGCCTGCTGCCATACTTTTGTATCACCTATTCTTCCGTTGAACCCAAAGCATCTGTACTTGGTGTTCCGGGTACACTCTGGTATCTTGTGAGTCTTGCTTGCCAGTACTTGTCTGTACTGACCCCTTTGGGGCTGTGGTTTCCGCAGACTACGTTTCCGAGGATCCCCATGGTGGCTACTACGTGGAGTATGACGAGGCTGCTGACGAGTAGATAGCGGACCCGGGCGGGATCCGAGACTTCGTGGATGGGCTCCGTCTTTTCGTTTCCGGCCTCTTAGGCCTATTTGGATCTTGTCTGTACTCAGACACTTTGGATGCTTCCGTTGTGATGTAATGATGACGTGTTGGGACATGTGTCCTCTGGATGATTGTATTTGCTATCTCCGCTCTAGTGAGAGCTATTTGCAACTTATTTCTATTTATTTGTGTCTTAGAGATTCGTTGTGATATCACTTGTTCAAATGCCGTTGACGTACCATGTGTGTATGTTATGAAGTACGTCAATGGAAGTAGTCGGATTTCTATGGGATGGTTTGCGCAGACGATGAATAGTAGAGAATGGTTGTCACACGTTTACGTGTTGGCCTACTCATATTGAGATGCGGGTGCCGGTATGCCCCGTAAGCCATCTAGTGTTTAGCGGACTGTGAGTATCCTCTAGAAGTCTGGGTGCGACAAATGGTATCAGAGCCTGTCTGCCTGTAGGATCAATTTTACTGGTCGCAGTTGAGTCTAGAAACTATTTTGTAGCTATATAGGAAAAAATGAAATGTGAGAGTAGGAATTCTGTTCTTTTATTTCTTTCCCCACCCACCCTCCCTTTTTCTGGTAAGGAAGTGCAACGTTGTTTTCTCTTCTCGTCTAAACTTTCAAGTTAGGATTTCACGTATCCTGGTTTCTATAGGATAGTTATATCTACTAGACCATAGGAATGGAGGTGGTTGTGACATGATTTATCATGTTGCCTACTCACGATTGAGAACGGAGGCGTGTAAGCCCCGGAAGCGGATCCTCTATTCCTTGAGCAGTAGATATTGATCCTTTAGAAGCCCGGATGGGTTTTCCGTAGTACCTCAGGAGTGTTTTGGTCTCGTGTTTCCCGAATGTTGCTTCGATATCCTGTTCTTCTCAACATCCTTTTTCGTCCGTTGAAACCTTGTTGTTGCTTGCCACTTCAGTTCTTCTACCGGCGTCTAATCAAAACTTCCCCATCATCTGCAGATGGATCTCAGGTTCTACCCGCAGGTGGTTCGTATGACTCGTTGCGAGAGCACTGCCGGTTATCCGGAGATGCTGAGAGACATGGTCACTTTTCTGGGGTTCCGTTGGGCACCAGAGTACTAGGTCTACGAGCAGCAGCGAGAGTTTGACTAGACCTACTACCAGGCTATCGTCTACATTCTGTCAGATGATGGCATGAGCGTAGTCCACCGCTACGAGGCAGTAGGTTCCACAGTGGATATGGCTGTGCAGCAGGCAGCTTATGTGAGCCTCACCGTCCTTCGTGCTGACTACTGGGGATTTGACGATTCTATCTATCGCCACATCCCCCGTGGTTACATCACTTCGGAGGGAGCTCACTTCACTCTCTACGACAACTTGGATGTTTATGAGCATGATAACTCCAGGCTGCACACCACCGCTCAGTTTGTGAGACACAGTGACGCAGTTGCCAGCACACTATCTCAGGAGTTGGCTTCAGTCAGAGAGCAGCTCTACCTTGCTTTGACTCGTCTGGCGACGTACACCATAGACTTTGTTGGAGACGAGCGCTTTGCAAGTTTCGATCAGCCAGTTGGTCGTCGTCTGCCAGATGCTGGAGGTTACGAGCCGATCAGAGGTCCACTCCTTAACCTTGGTGCTGGTTACACTGGGATTCCACGCTTTGTAGCACAGGGAGTCGACACTATGTACTTCACCACACCTAGAGTCGCTCTCAGACCACGTCAGATCTACGTGGATCGTCGTTCTACCTACTTTCGTGGGCGTCCTCCTCACCGTACTTCTCGCCGTACTCCTAGCCGCCGTCCTACGTGATGAGCATGGGAGTACCGATGTATCCATTCTTATCTATGTTTAGTTATCCTTTGGCATTCGAACCATTTATGGTGTGTTGGATATTCTGATGTATTTAAACATGTGATGATGTACCTGTTGGTTATCTATTCATGCGTCGGAATAATCTCTCTTTCGGTTGCCAAGTCTATCCTTTTCTGTTGTTGTGCTAAAATGCATTTCCATTCAGGATGCCGCCAACAAGGAACAACCCGCCTGAGCCACCGCCAATCACGGAGCTGTTGACTCAGATGACCCAAGTCATGACACAGATGGCCCAGTTCCAGGCTAATCAGCACATCAACCAGATAGCTCCACGAGTCAGCATCAAGGAGTTTCTCAGTCTGGGCCCGAGAGCTTTCGTGGCAACACGCGAGCCTCTGGACGCTGATGACTGGATCCGTGAGATAGGCAAGGCTCTGGAGATTGCACACGTAGCTGAGGAAGACAAAGTCAAGTATGCCTCCTACCTGCTGAAGGGTCAGGCAGCTACTTGGTGGGAGAACTTCCAGGCCATGATAACTGGGATACCAGTCACGTGGGGATGTTTCAAGGAAGCCTTCCTGAAGCACCACATTCCAGATGGTCTCATGGAAAGGATGCGTGAAGAGTTTTGCTCACTCAAGCAGGGCAAGTTGGACGTCATTGGCTATCAGAGTGAGTTCAATCGCCTCGCTCGTTACGCTGGTGATGAGGTGTCCACTGAAGCTAAGAAGATGGCAAGGTTCCGCAGAGGTTTTAACTCGGAACTCAAGTATGCCCTAACCAATGTCAAGGCCAACAGCTTCGAGGATCTCGTTAACACCGCGCTCAATGAAGAAAATGGGCGCAAGGCGTTCGAGGAGTCTCGCAAGCACTCGCGTGAGGGTGGTTCCTCCTCCAACATGACCACCCCTCCGCAGAAGCGCCGCATCTGGGTACCAAATGGTGCTGTCACTCGGGCTCCATATGCCCAAGATTCTCCAGGCTTCTCTCCCCGCCCACCCAACCCTGCTCAGATGCATGATCAGAGGGCTTCGATGGGGCAGCCAAGGCCAGGGCCTCCTCGTGTCGTCAGTTGCTACAAGTGCAAGCAGACGGGGCACTACGCTGACAAGTGCACGCAGAGGCAGCTACCTCCACCACCACCTCGTCCTAACACCAACCAGGCAATGGTGCGCGCTCCCCCGCCTAAGGCCTTCAACTCCAACAACAGGCCTGTCGGGAGGACCGCAAGGGTGAATCATGTCAAGATCGACAAAGCTGAGGAAGCTCCTGACGTCGTTCTCGGTACATTTCCCGTAAACTCTATTCCAGCTAAAGTGTTGTTTGATACCGGAGCATCACATTCTTTCGTGTCAAAGATCTTTGCGACAGCAATTAAACTCCCTTTTGTTGGTTTGGGTTCCCCGCTACTGGTCAACTCCCCTGGAGCAACTATGCAAACGTCCAAGATCAGTCACAAAAATCAAATTCTAATTGGAGGCCACATATTTCTTGCTTCTCTCATACTGCTTGGAAATTCTGACATTGATGTCATTCTTGGTAAGGATTGGCTGAAGGCCAATAAAGCAAGGATTGACTGTGCTCAAAAGTCAATAACTCTGTTCCGATGACATTCTTGTCTACTCAAAATCCGAGGAAGAGCATGAAGAACATCTTCGTCTCACTCTCATGAAGCTTCGCGAGCATCGTCTTTATGCCAAATTCTCCAAATGTGAGTTCTGGATTTCAGAAGTTGCTTACCTTGGTCATGTCATCTCTGCCAAGGGCATAGCCATTGATCCAGAAAAGGTTAAAGAAATTGTTGATTGGAAACCTCCAAAGACGGTGAAGCAAGTAAGAAGTTTTCTTGGCTTGGCTAGCTATTGCCGTCGTTTCGTCCAAAACTTCTCCAAGATTGCCAAACCTCTCACTGACCTCACAAAGGACAAGAAGTTCGTTTGGTCTCCACAATGTGATGAAAGTTTCAATCTCCTGAAGACTAAACTCACTTCTACACCTGTTCTGGTTGGCCCAGATCCTTCCAAACCTTTCCAAATATTCTGTGATGCTTCTCTCCAAGGTCTAGGTGCAGTTCTTATGCAAGAACGTCAAGTGGTGGCTTATGCTTCACGTCAGTTGAACGCACATGAGCTCAATTATCCCACTCATGACCTTGAACTCGCAGCAGTTGTGTTTGCTCTCAAGAAATGGAGACAATACTTGTTGGGTAATCGCACTGAAATCTTTTCCGATCATAAGAGTCTGAAATACATCTTCACTCAACCAGATCTAAACCTCGGGCAAAGGAGATGGATTGAAAAGATTAAAGACTTTGATCTTACCATTTCTTACACTCCAGGCAAGGCTAATGTTATGGCCGATGCTCTCAGTCGCAAGTCGTATTGCAATAATCTCATGATCATGGAAAGCCAACCTCCACTTCATGAAGAATTCCAGAAGCTGAACCTTGGTCTTGTTCCTCAAGGCTATCTTGCAAACTTTACAGCCACACCAACTCTCGAGGATAAGATTCGTTCTGAACAACTTCGTGATGCTGAAATCAAGAAGATGGTAGAACACATCAAACAAGGCAAGGAGAAATTTAAGGCCTTCTCAATTGATGACAAGGGAACTGTGTTCTTCGAAGGATGCATTGCAGTTCCTCAAGTTCAAAGTCTCAAAGATGTCATTCTCAAGGAGGCTCATGAAACTCCTCTCTCCATACACCCTGGTAGTACAAAGATGTACCAGGATCTCAAGACACTATATTGGTGGCCTGGCATGAAACGTGAAATTGCTCAATACGTTTCTGAATGCGACGTTTGTCAACGTGTTAAGGAAGTTCATCAGAAAACAGCCGGTCTTCTCCAACCTCTAAAAATCCCTGAGTGGAAGTGGGACATGATCGAAATGGACTTCGTCACGGGTTTTCCAAAGTCCAAGAAGGGCAACGATGCAATCTTCGTTGTCATTGATCGACTCACTAAAGTAGCTCACTTCTTTCCTGTCAAAGAAACAATCTCAGCTAGTCAGTTAGCAGAGCTCTACACATCAAAGATTGTTCCTCTTCATGGTGTTCCATTGGAAATAAGCTCAGACCGTGGAAGCATATTCACTTCTCATTTCTGGAAAAGCTTTCAAGAAGCTTTGGGCACCAAACTTCTGTTCAGCACAGCTTGTCACCCTCAGTCTCAAGGGCAAGTCGAAAGAGTCAATCAGATTCTCGAGGATATGCTCAGAGCATGTGGTATCTCCTTTGGCATGAAATGGGAGGAATGTCTTCCATATGCTGAATTCTCCTACAACAACAGCTTTCAGGCAAGCCTAGGCATGGCACCATTTGAGGCTCTCTATGGCCGCAGATGCAGGAGTCCAATCAATTGGTCTGGAGCTGGTGAATGTTCACTCTTAGGCCCTGACATTGTTAAGGAAGCCGAAGAGAAAGTTCGCATCATTCGTGACAATCTCAAGATTGCTCAGTCTCGTCAGAAAAGCTACTATGACAGCAAGCACAGGGATATGATCTATACACCTGGTGACAAAGCATATCTCCGTGTAACTCCCCTCAGAGGCACTCATCGTTTTGGTGTCAAAGGAAAGCTTGCACCAAGATATATTGGTCCTTTCAAAATTCTCTCAAGGCATGCAGAAAATGCCTATCGTCTTGAACTTCCAGAAAAGCTATCCAAGGTGCACGATGTGTTTCACGTGTCACAGCTCAAGAGGTGCTTCAAAGATCCAGGTCGTGCAGTTGATCATGATTCCTTTGAACTGCAAGAAGATCTCTCTTATGAAGAGCATCCTGTTCGCATTCTCGATGAGACCGAGCATAAAACTCGCAAAAAGAGCACCAAGTTCTTGAAAGTGCACTGGTCCCATCATTCCGATAAAGAGGCAACGTGGGAGACCGAAGAGGATCTTCGCAAGAAGTATCCGGACCTTTTCTCTTCTCAGTAGGAATCTCGGGGCGCGATTCCTTCAAGGGGGGGCGTTTTGTAACATCTCAAGTATGAAAAACTCCATTAGAATGTTTGCTCTTTGTTATTTTATGTTTTGCATCATGTCATCATAAGTTTTGCATTTGTTTTCCATTTGTTTTCACTTGTTTTTCCATTTAAATTTCAAACCAAATTTTCAAATTCTTGTTTCATACTTGTGTTGTTACATTTTTTTGTCAAATGAAAATTATAAAACAAACCAATCATTTGTTTCTAATAAACTTGAAATTTAAAATCTATTAACTTGTTTAAGTTTCATTAATTTAAATTATACCAAATTCAATTAAATTACAAACAGCAACACAATTTGAAATTTTTGAAAAACAAAAGTTTGCACATTGGTGCTTTTACAATAAATAACTTATAAACATTTTTCCCCAAATTTTTCAAACCCCCAAAACCCCTCTAATTCTCTCCTTTCCTATCTATTCTTTTCAGCAAAAAAAAAAGAGAAAACAAACAAACAGAAACAGAAAAAACAAAAAAAAAACGCAGAGGGGAGAGGGCAGGCCCGGGCCACCTACCCCCAGGCCCAGCCCACGGCCCGCGTACCCCCTGTCGCTTTCTCCTACCTCCGTACGGAGAGACAGAGAGGAGGGGGCTCCCCCACCGAGCAGGGAGCTCACCTGCTCCCTCCTCCCTATATGAACCCCTAGGCCGTGCCCTAGTTCCTCCTCTCCCTCCTTCCTTCTCCTCGCCGCCGCCACTTTCTTCTCCTCTCTCTCCCTCGCTGCCCTGCAATTTTCTTTCTTCTCTGAATTTCTGCCATCTCCATGGACGGAGCTTGATCGTGGGTGTGGTTGGTGGGTGTGGTCGCCGGCAGGTTCCCACGGGCACGGGAACGAGTTCCCCGCGCCATCTTATTCCTCCTCGTGTCCTCGATTGAGCCAGGG
The DNA here is from genome assembly GCA_028641055.1 of Alopecurus myosuroides. NCBI lineage: Eukaryota > Viridiplantae > Streptophyta > Magnoliopsida > Poales > Poaceae > Alopecurus > Alopecurus myosuroides. Next base: position 671,620,069 of record CM054057.1, read on the forward strand.
AGACGCCAGATCGTCGTCGACGGTCTCCTCCATCGCCGCCGTCGGCCACTGTCCCCGTCGACCTCCTGCTCATCTCCCCGGTGAGCATGCCCTCCTTCTTCCCTCTCTGTTGTCACTCACCCGCGCGCACACCGCACGGTGCCCTGCACCTGTCCACGCGCACTCAGCAACCACGAGCAGCTCGCGAGCACGCCGCCGGCAACCACCGTTCCCTGGGGAAATTCAGTTAACTGAATTTCATTCAGTTTCAGTTAACGGCCGAACTGAACCTCATACCCCCCCCACGCCCTAACCTGACAAGAAACAGCAGCCAGCACAGTGGCAACGCCCCGTGCGCACGCGCCCGCGGCCAGGGATCGAGTCCCTCGCCTCGCGGATTAAATCCGCCCTGTTTGCTCCCTTGCCACGCTGTCCACGCAGGCCCACCTGCCATCGACCGTGGTTGCCACGCAGCACACACACGCGCGCCACGCAGGCGCACAGCTGGGCACTGGCCCACTGCCAGTGACCCAGGGGCCGCTCTGCTGCGTATAAAAAGTCCCAGGGACCTATTCTGTAATACTTTTTCGCATCTAGACCCCTGTAACAAATCTGTAACTAATTAAATCATAGAATAGCCCCTGTATTTAAAATTTGAATATCTTTTGCAAATCAAATCCAAATTAAACAAATAAAATATGTTTTCTGTACCAAATTTAATTCTCTACATGTTTAAATCATTTGTTTACTGTTTTGAACATTTCAAATATTTTCAAAACTTCAAATTCAAACTACTATATCAAATTTAGTCAAATTCATAACTAATTCAAATGGCCCATATAAAATATGTTTCCCATGCAAAATTAAACCACCTTTCCAAATATAAACTTTGTTTCCTATTTTGAATAATTAAAATTGGTTAAATAATTTAAACCTTGTTTAAATCATTAAAAATTGCTAAATTCATAACTTGTTCAAATTAATTTCTTTTTGAACATATAAAATATGTTTTCAAACCAGAAAATTGTAATCTTTTCAAATATGAATTTTATTTAATGTTTTGAACAAATAAAAAATTCAAATAATTTCATAATTGAATTAAATTCATTTAAGTCTTGTTTAAACTTGTTTAATTCATAATTAATTCATTTTAATTCCTTTTTCAACAAATGAAACATGTATTCCGCCTAAAATTTTGTGTTCTTTCCAAATATGAACTTTGTTATCTATTTTGAACATTTTAAATTGGTGAAAACAACAAATGCTTGTGTAACTCCTTTAAGAAGCCAAAATTTCATAACTTAATAAATAAAATTTCAAACTTGGTAAACAGCATTTCAAATTGAAGCTATTGTTGTTTTCTTTTTGTTTTCCTCATCCATGCATAATTCTAATCAACTTTCACATGATGGTTAATTGTAGATCATTTAATCCAACCTTAATTCATGGTGCTTTTCATATGCAATCCAAATTGCATATAGTCCCATTTAATTATGTTACCATGTCAACTAGCTTATCTTTGATGCATCAATTAAATTGTCATGCATCATCCCATGATTGTGCATTATGCCATGTTATTGATTGTTTGTCTCTCTGCGTTGTTGTTTGCTTCTTCTTGAATAGACGCCGACGTTGAGACAGACGAGGTTTACGACACTACTTCTGAGGAGTTAGCCCAGTACCAGGCTACTGAGTTTGCAGGCAAGTATTCACTCACATGAACCATTGTGTCCTTTCCACACTGGATATCGATACTTTCCGTTGTCTATTCTGCTAGCCTTAAGTTTCGTTGCTTGTGTTCGATCCTATCACATGTTATCCTGTAACCCTGATATAGCCTCACCTCCACACCTATAACCCCATTGCTTGTCGCCTGTGTCTTACTAGCATGCTTAGGGTTGTTTATGCTCGAGTCTGTTGTCCGTTATTTCTTTTATCATATTTATTATGTTCTGGGGGCTCGATGTTAAACAACAACCTGTTAATGTTTGAGGTAATGCTAATTTGATGATAAGGCACCTGCAGGAGGCCGGGTATGGTTTTGAGGCCTGCTAGTGTCAAACTCAGGAAAAGTTCTTGTCCTCTGGATCCATGTTGAGCGCGCTAACCGCATGTGGGAAGCGTGTATGGGCGCCCCCCGCAACTCTGATTCGATTCGCATCTCTTCCAAATCGCCACACTTAGTTCGGGCTTTCTATTTGATGCACGCATATGCAGGTACGAACCCGAGGCCAGGGTGGAACTTTTGTAGTCGGCATTTAGGGCGGCGTGGTCTTCCAGTGCTATGAGGGTCCCCCTTTTCTTCGTGGGGGCTCGATTAGCCGCGCACGCACAGCACGTGGTTCTTTGGGCTTGATGCGAAGAAGAGTTGGGGTTGTGTTGAGTGCCTCGCTTGGTGGGTTTGATCCCCGTCTGGCGGGGTATTCTTACGTGTACGGCCAAATTGGTGCACCCCTGCAGGGTTAAATCTTCTCGAGAAGCCGTGTTGTCCGCGGTTATGGATGACTTGGTGATAGGGCTGGCTAACAAGGATTAGACAACTTACACCTAATCAATAATAAGTTGACTAGTAATAGTCTTATTGACACAATAATTTGAACCATCATTAATCCAACTATGTGAGTTATCCTCGGATTGCTTCTTTGGATAAGGGGCGAGATCCAGGATGGGTTTGTTTGAGGTTAGTTATAGTTGGTTCCGATACGCTATCTTATCCATTTCTTTTAGCCGGAAGTTGTAGCGTGTTTCTGTAGTTGGTTAGAGCAGCCTGCTGCCGTACTTTTGTATCACCTATTCTTCCGTTGAACCCAAAGCATCTGTACTTGGTGTTGCCGGGTACACTCTGGTATCTTGTGAGTCTTGCTTGCCAGTACTTGTCTGTACTGACCCCTTTGGGGCTGTGGTTTCCGCAGACTACGTTTCCGAGGATCCCCATGGTGGCTACTACGTGGAGTATGACGAGGCTGCTGACGAGTAGATAGCGGACCCGGGCGGGATCCGAGACTTCGTGGATGGGCTCCGTCTTTTCGTTTCCGGCCTCTTAGGCCTATTTGGATCTTGTCTGTACTCAGACACTTTGGATGCTTCCGCTGTGATGTAATCATGACGTGTTGGGACATGTGTCCTCTGGATGATTGTATTTGCTATCTCCGCTCTAGTGAGAGCTATTTGCAACTTATTTCTATTTATTTGTGTCTTGGAGATTCGTTGTGATATCACTTGTTCAAATGCCGTTGACGTACCATGTGTGTATGTTATGAAGTACGTCAATGGAAGTAGTCGGATTTCTATGGGATGGTTTGCGCAGACGATGAATAGTAGAGAATGGTTGTCACACGTTTACGTGTTGGCCTACTCATATTGAGATGCGGGTGCCGGTATGCCCCGTAAGACATTTATCTACTGTTTAGCGGACTATGAGTATCCTCTAGAAGTCCGGGTGCGACACTGGTACTGGTTGCGGTCTCCACCACCATTGTTGTCGTTGTTGTTGTTGTTGTTGTTGTTCTCGTTGTTGTTGTTGTAGTAGTAGTTGTGGTTGCGGTCGTTGCGGTTGTCGTAGTTGTAGTTGCGATTGGCTCCCTGAGCCACTTGGTTCACATTCTCCCTTCTCGGATTCACTGCAGGCCTGGGAGCAGCTGCCCGAATAGGCTGCACATTGGCATTCGCAGGCGGCAGAGGAGGAGGAGGGGGCAGCTGACCAAAGCCTTCACTCTTGATGCGGTCCCACCAGCTGCACTGCCGGGTAGTGTGGTTGGCTGGCCTACTCGGATGCCGAGTATGGAAGCTGCATGGCCCGACCTTCATGTTCTCAAAGACAAAGCTCTGAGCCTCTCTTGGATCCGGGTTACCGCTACCCTGCTGGGGAGCATTGTATGGCTTCTTGATGCCTTGGCCCTGGTTCTGGTTCTGCCCGTATTGGGCTCCAACAGTTTTTTGCCTTTGGCTACTCCCAGCAGCCGCAGGGTCTTGGTTCACAGCATTCACCTCTTCGGCATCATACCGATTATCAGGTCGGTCACCTCTGCGCTTGTTGCGAAACTCTTGTCATTTGTGGCCATCATGGTGCTTCCTTCTCGGCTCGAAAGCATCGAGCAGAGGCTGGGTAGGGTCTCCGAGTGCATACATGTCATCTATCTTGATCATCTCGGCGAGCGTACTCAGCATCTCTCTCTGCAGCTTTTGCCACAACATGCTGCCATGCCTGCAGCCTTGAGCAAACCAGGCGATCGCCTGTGACTCATTCACACCCTCGCAGGTATTCCTCAGTGTGCTCCACCGAGTAAGGTACTCTCGGTCAGTCTCCTCTTCTCGCTGCTTGCAAGCTGAAAGCTGTTGCGGCCTATTCGGCCTCTTGTATGTGCTGGTGAAGTTGCTGATGAACGCCTCCGAGAAGTCCAGCCAGCAGTTGATACTGTCTCTTGGCAGGTTGTTCAACCAGATCCGGGCAGGGCCCTCCAGCATCTGGGGAACGTACCGCACAGCCATCTCCTGTTGCCGCCTGCAATGTGCACAGCGGTGACGTAGTCACTCAGCCAGTCTTCTGGCTTGGTGCTGCCATCATAGCACTTGGTCCCTCTAGCCAGCTGAAACTTCCGCTCGGAGGGCTCCTCCATGATGCGCGACCAAAACAATCTGGGCCGGGTGGCCCCTTCGTCTCGAGCTGCGCAGACCGGTTGATCCGGTCCAGCTTGTATCTTGCATCGCTGGGCTCCAGCATTCGGTCACCCAAACGATCAGTGACATCTCTTGGGTCAGCGTACCCGGCTAGCTCCATCGCCGAGTACCCATCATCATAGCGGTCCTACAACACGGGACCGGGTTGATGAACGGACAACGACGTCGCCTAGAGGGGGGGGGGGTGAATAGGCGATTAAAACTTTTCCGATTAAGGCTTGCTAAATGCGGAAATAAACTAGGTGTTTAAATTAACAAGCATACAACCTAAATATTCTATGGCCAAACTAGATGCACCAACAACTTATGCTAAGCAAGACAAGTAACAAGGTGATAGCAAGATATATAACTTCAAGCTCGAAGGCTATCACAATGTAAATTGCATAAGTAAAAAGCTCGGGTATAGAAATAACCGAGGCACACGGAGACGAAGATGTATTCCCGAGTTCCTCCCACAAAGGGGAGTACGTCTCGTTGGAGGGGTGTGAGCTCACCACGAAGGCCTACTCAACGCCACAAAGGCCTCACCCTATTCTCCGATGAACCCCGCCACAAAGGCCTAGTTCACCTTCCACTATTGGCAACCTTCAAACCCGAGGCACGCATCCACAACTCAATTGGAGGCTCTCGGTGTCACCACAATCTTGGGGCACACATCCACAACTCAATTGGAGGCTCCCAAGAACACCACAAGTCGTCTAGGGTCCAAGACCCAAGAGTAACAAGCTCACAAACTTTCAACTTCCACGAATCCTCGTGGAGAGAGCAAACCGATGCAACCGATGCAAATGGCAAGAGCACAAGTGCTCAAATCCTTCACTCTCAAATTCCAACAAAGCAACAAATGCTTATGGGGGAATAAGAGAGGAAGAACAATGGAGGAGAAACACCAAGAACTCCAAGATCAAGATCTACTAAGTTTCCCTCACTAAGAAGGAAGATGGATTGGTGGAAATGTAGATCGAGATCTCCTCTACCTTCTCCCTCAAAGATATGCAAGAATCATAGGAGGGATTGGGAGAGGGGCAAGCTTTCCAAGGTCAACAATGGTGGGAGAAGGGGAAAAACGTGCTTGGAAGACTTGGGGACCAATGGGGAAGAAAGCCCCCTTAAATAGGTCCCCACAAAAACTAGCCGTTTGTGCAGGAATCTGGGACCGAATATCCGGTCCAAGTTTGGACCGGAATATCCGGTCTCAAGATCTGCTCGAAACCTGTTGACTTTAACCGGAATATCCGGTCCCCTTGGAAAAATCCGGTACCAATAATCCGGTCCATGTCAGTGAGCAAATTGGTCTGAAAACTGCCCAAACCGGAATATCCGGTATGCCCCGAATAATCCGGTTCAAATAATCCGGTTTACTCCAGAAGGTTCAAGCTTCCAGTCCTTAGCCATTTTTCGCAGCAACCGGAATATCCGGTCCAGGATGAATAATCCGGACCAAATAATCCGGTTGACTCCAGTAGCTCCAACCTTCCAGTCCTTAGCCATTTTTCGCAACAAACTCCACAACCGGAATATCCGGTTCCTCCGAATAATCCGGTTCCAAATAATCCGGCTCCTCTCTGTCCCGAATATGGACCAAAACTACCCTAACCGGAATATCCGGTTGCCCGGAATAATCCGGCTAGAATAATCCGGTTGAGTCCAGAACAGAGAGGCTGAACTAGAAACCCCATAACTTTTGCAAATGAACTCCGAACGAGGTAAAACCAATTGCAATGGAAAGATAACAGCAAGGAGTATCCAAACAAAAAGTGAAAATATTGATACCTCAAAGTATGGAGAAGTTACCACACATGGAAGGTGTGGGAACATTCTCAAAGACGAACGGAATATTTTCACCACCGAAAACGCAACAAGTTTTTCTTACGAAATCCGTTTTCGAGAAACCAAGGCTTGTCATGAAGATCACGACAAGCACTAAAACCCAAAGGAGACAAAAGCCAAATAAGAACCAAGAAAGATGATATGCAAAGTATGCAAAGGTTTGAGCTCTCCATAACGATTCGATCGAGTTACTCACTTGAGAGCCCCTTGATAGTACGACTATCTATCCTATAACCCGGTCTCCCAAAGACACGAGACCGGTAAAATAGAAAACCTATCAAGATTATACCTTTGCCTTGAGCATTCCACTTGAGCTAGATGATGACGATCTTGACTCTCTCAAGTTGGATCTTCTTTCTTGATTGCGCTTGCTAGCACAAACTCCGCTTGATGAAGACTTGCAAGTTGCTCCCCCATACACCATTATGGGAGAGACTAGCTCCCCCATACACCATTATGGGAGAGACCCTTCGGCAAATCTTCACAAGGCCACAATCTCCCAAAGTGGTGGCAAGCATCAAGCATAGGATATCTTCTAGATGCTTCACTTGAGCTTCTACGTCAAGCTAGATGACAAACACCGCTTGACGACGACATAGACCATGGGCTATATGAAATCTTCCTTTTGGTTCATGCCCATGGAAAGATACCTAACCACACATAGAGATGCGACACACACATATCATGGGTTAGTTCACAAAGCTATATTGACAATTGCTTACCATACCATGAGATACACAATCCCACTTGGTACAACTTGTAGCTTTGTGTGTTGATCGCTTGCTTGATCAACCTTGTATCTTTGCTTCTCACTTCTAAAGATGATGTCTTGAAGATGATAATGAAAGATCACCTAATCCTTTTTCTTCAAGACAAACTAGCAATAAGCTCAACTCAAACCAAGACCATTCTTCATATAAATCCATGAGAAAAACAATGGCCATCAAGGAAGCTAATAGAGTTCAACACATGAACTCCATTATTTCCTATGGACAAGATCTACAAGGATAACTCAATGCAAACATTAGTCCATAAAGGATTGTCATTAATTACCAAAACCACATATGGGGGAACCATGCACTTTCAGTTGAGCCACCGGGTTGGCTGCTGCCACAACTACTTGCGGCTGCACAGCGGCTGGCTGCCGCACCCTCTGCTAGACAGGGTTGGCAGCATGATGTCGCGATGGTCATGCACGGTTTCCTCCTGGCCCCTTGCTGTGAGCTTTAGTGGCTTGATAGCATGCTCCTGCAGAGTTGTGTTTCTGACCGGGCTGCCGCGCCACAGCGTGCTATTTTCCGGCGGCAGCCGGGTCATACACCTGCATCTGTCTACTCTTCCCAGAGTTCACACTCTGGTCCCTCTCATTGCCAGGAAGCGGCGATGAGGCCTGATCCACAGATCTGACCGCATGCGAGTGTACAACCTGAGAAGCGCCAGCTCCCGGATTGGCTTTCCGGAACTCCTCGTTCTGCCTGCCAGCCTCTAGCACTAGCTCATTGAGTCTATCCTGCTGCCTAGCGCGCGCGTCGCCAGTGAGATGCGGCAACTCAGCAGCAACTGCCTCTGCGGCCCTAAGAGTTTTGGCAGGAGTGCTATATTTGGGCCTAGTAGCAGTGTTCAAACTAGCAGACTGGCTAGCAGCCCTACCATCTCTAGCTAGCTCAACGCCTAAGTTGTGACGAATAGCGCCTATCTTGCTAGACAGCCTAGAAACAGGAGTAAAACCGTGTGCTCTGTTGTACTCATTTTGGTCTAGGTTAAGCTCAGCCTAACCTTCTCCAGCTCCTGGGACTCCGCGAGTAGCGCTTGACGCTATTGCTCGAGTTGCGCCCTCAATGTCATGAGCTCAAGCTCGGTGGGAGGCGGCATGCCTAGCTGCTCGGTGGCGCCACCGCGAGCAACCGGTATAGCCGCGGACGTGGAAGCAGCCACGTAACCTGGAATGTTCCGGGGCATGTCGTAGGGCTTGTGGACCCTTGCGCCAGCCGGCTCCTCGATGACTTCCGCGGTAGCGGCCGCGACTTTCCCGGCATCGATAGCCGGGCCTGTCATCATCACCTCCACGCTGTCTGCAGAGCAACCAGAAGGCTTCCCGCGGGCAGTGAGTACAGCAGGAGGATCTTCCGCGACGAGCACCTCCTCCAGGAACTCGCGGATGACGGTGGTGGCGATGTAGACCATATGCGCACCGAAGGAAAGCACCGAGCCGCCTGCTGGCACGGGCCTGCCGGCGTTGTCGGTGACGAAGTCGAAGGAGCCGAATCTGTGGACAAGGCCACAGACCACGCGCTCCCCCAAAGCAGAAATCGGTCCCGTCCGAGTATGAACCCCAGCCAGCGCCGCTGCTGGCCCCACGGTGGGCGCCAACTGTCGTGGTGTGGAGAAGACAGATGCCATGGGATGGCTTAAGTTTGGGGCCGATGGACGCTGTAGGTATCCGGGGAGGGATCGCACGACGAGTAGCCGCGCTCAGGTATCACTGGAAACAACAAGAACTACCCAGGTTCGGGGCCCTCGTGTTGAGGTAACACCCCTACTCCTGCCTATCTCTCTGTATGTATAATTTCCAAGTAGCCACAGTACAAACTTGTCTCTCAGCCGAGTAGCCACTCGGAAGTTCTCTCTCGCTCTAGTCCTAGCTCTTGTAATAAATGCGATCTGAGGCAACGTCCCTCGCGCAGGAGGGGGCAGGACACGTTATATACTGGTGCTCAACCGAATAAACAAAGATTAAAAGGTACAACTGATGGGACATGCCCTCTGTCAAGCAGAGCACGCCTCCGGCTTCTCGCTGACGCGGGTGCGGGAAGTCGCCATGCCGTTCGGCACATGGGAACCGTCCACCCTGTCAGTCACATAGAGTAGGCCCCCTGACATGTCATGTCCCCTCTGTCAGTGACAGGAATTGACAGACGCCTACCTCACTGTAGCCACGCTGTAGCGCGGATAATCACGCGCTCTGTAAGTTGAACCGCACGCCTGTATGGCTACAGGATACGAGGGATCTTGTCAGAACGGCTCCATTGACTTCTGGCCCGAGTAGGATTGCTGCCCATCTACTCGGACCATAACTTCTGTATTCGGACAAATACAATCTTCCTTAATATCTTCTCTTGGCCTTCAATACTTATGACCGAATAGAGACTACCGGGCAGAGGGTACCCGGGTAGCCACCAACTCGGTAGATTGCACCCTGATCTTCATTTTACCACCTGCCTTACCCCTACTCGGGGGTAGCCCCCCGACAGTTATTCTTCGGATCCTATCGGTGAAACACTTGGGTCCAAAGTATAAATCGTCTCTTTCCGCTCTGTCTATGTGTGCGGAGTATCTGCAGGCTGAATGGACAGAAGGGGATCTACTCCTTTCTTTTCCATTGTGGCACGAACGCTCTTTTCCGGGATTGCCTCTATTTACTCCGTGATCGTGCCCTTTGGGATAAGGTGGAGTTCTACTCCTGTATCTTTCCTTATTCCTGGGGGGCGTCCGGGATCTCTCACGCCTGTGAGGCATATCCTGTCTTCCAGCATTTTCTGCAGGGTGTCTCGGAGGCGGCATTGATTTTCCGTCCTTCCGGTTTTTCTCTTCCCGGTCACGGGGATTAATTCCATCTTTCGGGAGATGGGATCCGGTTCTGGACGCTTCATCCCTATTGTCGGGTTTTTTCCTGTCCTTTCTCGGATCTGATTTCTTCTCTTTCGAATTGTTTGAATCTCCAGGTTCTTCAGGTCCAGGTGCTCCAACGGCGCATGTAGCTGTCTTGCATAGGGCGGAGTCGTCATGTAACTTCCCTGATCGCTCTTGCGCTCGCTGTTGTTGTTGCAACGCTTTTCCTAGGAAAGCATACACCCCTTGAAGTTTTTCACCATTGGAGTACATATCGTTGTTGAGGATGGCGAATGCCGCTTCCGCGTTTTCTGCTGCAGTTTTGTATATTGGCTCGCCTCTGGCATCTTTGCCATTTACCTGCTTTTGCCAAGATGGGTTGTGGAACCTTTCTTTTGGCGGCAGTACTTCCGGTTTTGCGATTCCGGGTAACCGCGTAGGTTTAATGCGAGATCTATTCTTTCTCTCGTATTCCTCGATTTCTTCCCGCATGAGCTTGATGTCAGCCTGGGTTTTATGGAGGTGTTCTCGAGTTCGAAATAGATGTTGTTGTTGCCTTTGGAGAGCTTGCCTCCGGGCTTCCAACACTTCAGGGGGCTCGTGTGGTCCCACTGGTGTTTGGAGTAATTCCTGTTCGTCCTGTTCTGTCATTGGCGGAACAAGGATTTCCTTCGTTTTCTTCTCCGCGGGTTTTACTTCGCTTGCATCTCCTACTTCTGGGCTTTCATTGGCTGGATCAGCCAATTTTTCTTCCGGAGCTTATACTGGAGTTTTTTAGCAGCTTTATGTTTCTTCTTGGAAGAGGGAGGTTTCCTGCAGGGTTCTTCCTCTGTCAATTCTTTGACGTCGGGGAATTTTGGAGAGGTTTCTCCTTCTTCTCTCTCTTCCTCTGGCGGAGGCATTCTAGGGCTTTCCTGACTGTCGGCATCCGTGTTTTCAGCCGGTTTTGCCATCAGTACTTCGTGGAATCCCTCTTGGAAGGATTTGACCTTTCTTTCGAAAGCGTCTTCATCTTCGTCTTCGGTATCGAAGTGATCCGATCCGGGTTCCGACTCTAATCTCGCCTCGATGGCGGCTAGTACAGAGTCAGCTTCCGAGCGCGTCGTGATGTTGACGGATGTCGGATCCTCCACCTCTGTTGTGGGAGTGTTGTTTTCTGCCTCTTGCACGGGATTGCTTTCATCCGTGTTTTCGGCGATCTCGGACTGCACCATGCCGATAAAGTGCGATTTAGTAGTATATCGACGATCTGAGCAAAATCCGGCGTCATAGTCGTCTTCGACTGGGTATAGGGCGGGTGGGATAAATTTGCTCCCACCACAGAATCCCATTGCTTCTGCAGTTAATCTGATAAAGATGTTTGCAGATCCAATCGGTAAAACGCAGGCACTTACCAGGTGATTCCGCGCCGGCATGTACGATCCGTTGTCGAGGAAGCGCCCGACGTCGTTGTCGAATTCCAGGCTTCCGACAGTTATTGTACTGCCGATTCCGCCGAGTATCCCCGATCGAAACATAACGCCTGACGTCGCTGGCCCCACAGTGGGCGCCAACTGTCGAGACATCGTAGTAGATTTCATAGACGGGGGTGCCACGAGACTACCGATAGAGAAGTGGGGGGACGTGATTGTATGATGGACAATGACACTGGGTTTTACCCAGGCTCGGTACGACGCAGTAGTGCGACGTTCCTACTCCTTGAATCTCACTATTCAGGACTAAAGCCTGGGAATACAGAGTACAATGTGAGGTTCTATTAGCTACTCGTCAAGGATCCACCTCTTGGCGAGTTAGCCTTTAGCTTCTTGTCTATCTATCTTATCTCCCGTCCGGCTTTATATAATAACCAGGTAGGGCATACAGAGAAGGAAACCTAGAAGACTACGGTATGTGTTAACTTGGAAAGTAAGGAATCCGCCTTCTACTCCAAGCCGTATCACATGGGCCGTGATCCGGGTTCTTCTAGAATCCGGCTTCCGTGCTTCAGCTTACTGGGCCGCCCAATGGACCGTAGCCCATTACCAATTAGGCCACCCTGGTAATCAGGCACTTTAGACCACCACCTAATATACCCCTAGTTGGTATATATCCGACAGTTATCAATAGCAAATTTGTGATTGAGAATAGTCTCAGCATTTACTAAATATTGAATGATATTAACCGCATCATCATTATTAGAGCCACACACAATGTCCACATAATCAAGCATATCACCAAGGATACTAGGATCAAAGACAACAAATGAATTACCTTTGAAGGTAGGAGGTATCTCCAAGTTCTTCTTCATCTGGTATTTTTCAGCCTTTTCTACAATGCTTTGAGTGTCATGATTCCTTGAACTTCTTCTGGCAGCCACTATGGGGCCCCATTTAGAGTTCTTGACTGGGAGATTTTCCTGGGGAGAGGGAGCTGAGGACTCATCCAAGAAAGGGAGAAAAGTCCTCTTCACACCACTTAGCTTAGTAACACAGACAGAGCACATACATTCAGGGCATTCCTCAACTTCTTCAGGATCATCATCATCAGAGTTCATGCCTTCCTGAAAGAGCTTGCAATATGCTAAATTGGTAGAAGAGGACCTCACTTTAAGAATGCATTCATGTTTCACAACATCAACATCAATGTTCACCGGTTTCTGAGGAGGACCTTCCCAATCCCAAAATCCATCATCAAGGCGACCATAATCAAGCTTGTCTGGAAGAGACCCACGTGGGATCTTGTAGAAGTGAGGAGAACCAAACTCGGGAAAGCTCATACAACCATCATCCATCACCCACTTCCCATTGTTAGTGTGTGAAGCATTGATAGATGGAAGGGAAAGTTGAAGAGCGGGGGGTTAATTTGAGGCAGCAGGAGCAACATCAGTTTCCATGTTGGAAGCAGAAGTGGGACTAGGGATCCCATCACTTGGATCATCTCTAGGAGGGTGTGAAGTGTCATCCCCAAATGGCTCATCAATTGCTATGGAAAGAAGATATATGACCTGATTCATCTCAACCACCCTTTGAGTAGGGATCTTGCTTCTATCCTTTACAACCACCAGCATTTTGACCTCTAAATAGAAGGATTTGAAAAGTGTGGGCCAATCAATATCCATCAGCACTCCCAGAATGGAAGCCACCTGTCCAAAAGTCTTCCAAGAGCACCATTTTGGAGGAATGCCTTTGGTAGAAACCCACAATTCATCCAATTTACCATAAGGCTTGACATCACCATCCTAGGAAGTGATTTTGACTGTGACACCTTCTTTCTCTAGGTCAAAAGCAGGAAACTCAGTGAGATTAGAGACTTTCTTCCAAGGGGGGAATCTAACGAGGAAGTTCTTAGGTTCCAATTCTCTCACTTGCTACTACCACTTCCTGTCTTTGCAAGGTTGGCCTCTAGTTCAGTTATTGAGATAATGCCCTTCTTCATAGAAATGATTCCAAAGTTGGAGAAGTCCATCCACTTGGTCTCAGAAACTTTAGGAACCTCAGTATGAAAGAAGCCCAAACCAGGGTTACCACTGCCAAAGTATACTGTTGTTGGGTGCATATTATACCACTCAAGACACAATTGGACGGGGTGCCCTGGGAGATTGCATATGAAACACAACTTGGGTTTTATGCAGTTACCAACAAAGTGCCCGGGATCCCCATAATTAGAGTAGATCAACTTGCTGTAGCGAGGATCTAGAACCTTTTCAGGCGGCATAAGGTTTTTAGAGCTAACAGACTACGAGGATCCAGAGCAGTCCGAGGAGGCGGAGTGTTGCGGTTGCTGCGAGATCGAGAGTATTGATACGTCATAAACGTATCCATAATTTCTTATGTTCGATGTTGTTCGAAGTTCTGGTTTTGACAGATTCTGCCATTTTTCTTGCATTTGCTCTTTTGTGATGTCAAGTGGATTTATTTGCTTCACGAAACATCAGTGCCTGTAGCTAATGTTTAAAAGTATCAATATAACTTGTGCCATACAGAACCCATGGATTTTTATTTGTTGCACTAACCCTCTAATGCGAATTACTGTTTGAGTGTGGTGTGAAGGAAGTTTTCAAGTGTAAAGAGAAGAGGTGATATATGTGATCAAGAAGAGTGCAAGGTCAAAGCTTGGGGGTGCCCCTGTGGTTCATCCAAGCATATTTTTTTAGAAGACTCAAGCATCTAAGCTTGGGGATGCCCAGGCATCCCCTTCTTCATGAACTATCTATCAGGTCACTTCTCGTGAAACTATATTTTTATTCGGTCACATCATATGAAGTTTACTTGGAGCGTCTGTTTGTTTTTCTTTTGTTTTATTTTATTTTCCTTGCTGCAATAATATAGTTGGATCCAAGCATTCTTTGTTTGTGAGAGAGACACGCTCCACTTTTTCATTTGAATACTTGTTATGCTAGTATTCCTAGTTTTCTTCTAGCTGATGCAATAAATTCCTGTTTAGCTCTCGTTTTCATTGCATCTCTTATTCAGAGTTGTTAGTTTTAGTAGTGTTATGTGATTCCTATCATGTTTTCTTTCCGTAGCATGTAGAGAATTTTTGTTAAAGCATGATTTGTATGGTGCTTGTTGGAAAAAGAAACTGCTGCTTGAGGTAGAATTTTTAACGGTGCAAGTAGAAGCTTGTATAGATTGTGGCTAGAACTTTTTCATATCATGCTAGATGTTATTTTAGTTTTAAATCCTTGTGGTTATTGAGTAGCATGATTAGCCTCGAATATCTGAGAGTGTTTAATGTGCCATTGAAAGAATCATGAGTTGTTCTTGTCATATTGAAGCATAAATTTATGGTATTCTCCTTTGGATGTTTTATTTTCTTGACTTGGTGCATGCTCACACCATGTTTATGAATATGAACCATTCATGAATAGCCTCTATGATCATTTAGTTTTTGAACTTTTGGTACCACTTATGCTTTGATTAATGATGTTTATGTCGCTATGCATGATTATGGCTCTTATGCTCTCTTGATTTGTCGCTCCCGGTCTTTTTCTAGCCTCCACCTGTACTGAGTATGAGCTCTACTCGTGCATCCAACTCCCTAAAACCAAAGTTTCCCATTTTGTCCACCATACCTACCTACATGTGGTATTTAACCGCCACTCCAAAGTAAATTGCTCATGTGTTACCTTTAAAACTTTCAAAATTACCCAAGTGTTGTGCTCCTGTTTTAGCTCATGAGGACGTAAATAGAGAATCTTTATGTCACTTGTTGATTGGACTTTCACACCCTGGACTAGTGGCTTCATCCGCTTATCCAATGATAGAAGTGCTGGCAGTGGGGTGCCCAGCCCTAAATTAATAACACAAATTCTATTCACTATTTTTGCCCCTGATTTATCAGTCAAAGCATAATTGTGTAAACAAAAGAGAAAGGGGGATGACCTTCTACCCAGATGCGTCCTTCTATGGGAGCCTCTCTTGTGAAGTCTAGTTGGCTTGTGACATATTGTATATTCTGTTACCATTCGTTGACATAAGCATACACCTCTCTTAAAAATGTTTTCAATACCTCTGTTTAATAAATAAAAGCTCTAGCACATGAGTGGTCCATGCTTCCCTCCGCGAAAGGCCTTTCTTTTACTTTTATGTTGAGTCTCCATATTCTAACTTTATGCACAGTTGAGAGAGCATTTTTGCCATTCTGAGTTTTATGTGTATTTGTCCCAGAAACATTATTAGTTGATTCATGATGTGATATTGCTTGTTCTCTAACTATTTGTTCTATTCTTCCTCGTGAACTTTGAAGGTGTCCTGGCATTTATGTTTTGTCCCACTCTTAAGGACTAGAGAAATATCACTTTGACATGTTCTCTCTATACTTGAAACAAACGTATATCTTTCTTTGCATTGTTATTCATAATCTTTTATTTGAGTTACTTCTCATGATGCAAAGTGATTGCTATGCTTTATTATTAAAGTTTTATTTATCATGTTTGTGTTAAAGTTCTATGATCTCAACTTACTTATGCTTTTACATTATTGATGATCAAGTTTATGTTGGTAGCATGTCACCTCAGTAATAATTTGTTTTTATCGTTTACCTACTTGAGGACGAGTAGGAACTAAGCTTGGGGATGTTGATACGTCATGAATGTATCCTTAATTTCTGATGTTCCATGTTGTTTTCTTATTGTTTCCCACATGTTTGCAATACACTTTATGTCATTTTGTCAATTTTCCGGACTAACCTATTGACAAGATGCCACAGAGCCAGTTCCCTATTTTATGTTGTTTTTAGTTTCAGAAAAGTTGTTCTGGAAATATTCTCGGAATTGGAAAATTCGAAACCCGGAAGTCCTAGAAATCCCGGAGGTTCCACAAAGTCCCGAAGAGACCCGGAGGGGGGCCTTAGAGGGCCCACACGATAGGGTGGCACGGCCCCCTGGCCACGCCAGGGGGTGGTGTGGGGCCCTTGAGCCTCCACCGCCTCTGCCCTTTCGCCTATTTATTCCCCCCGAGGCGTAAACCCTAAAGAGATCCCACTTTTACCCGAGAAACACCCGAGGCCGCCGTCACCGTCATCCCGAGATCGGGAGGGTTCTGGAGCTCTCCCCGGCACCCTGCCGGAGGGGGAAATCATCACCGGAGGGGTCTACACCACCATGCCCTCCTCCGAAGTGATGTGTGAGTAGTCCATCCCTGGACTACGGTTCCATAGCAGTAGCTAGATGGTTGTCTTCTCCACTTTGTACCTCATGTTTAGATCTTGTGAGCTTCCTAACATGATCAAGATCATCTTTATGTAATGCTACATGTTGTGTTTAATGGGATCTGATGAATGTTGAATGCTATGTCTTCTGATTATAAATCTATCATGTTATCTTCATGCATATGTTATTTATGATCTTGCATGGTCTCCGTTGTTAGTAGATGCTCTAGCCAAGTAGATGTTAGTAACTCCAAGAGGGAGTATTTATGCTCGATAGTGGGTTCATGCCTTCTTTTCATCCATGCTCGAGTGACAGAAACGTGACGGATGGAGGATGTGTTGTTGCCATTAGGGAGAAAACAACAATGCTTTGTCTAAGGATGATGTTATTGTTTACATTACAAACTTTGCTTACTGCGATTATCTGTTGTTTGCAACTTAATACCCAACGTTTGTTCGGATGATATTAGAAGGGTGGATTTTTAGTCATAGATGTAGTTGGATAACGGTCTATGTATCTTGTTGTAATGCCCGCATGAATTACATAGTAATCTTTATGTCTTGCATATGCGCTACAGTGCAAGCTTCATTTCTGCCAATTGCCCAGCTGTAATTTCTTCACCACACATGTTATTTATCTTTCTCAGAGAGACACCACTAGTGAACTGTGGACCCCGGTCCCTTTTTCCACATACTGATAAGCACCTACTGCTTTCACACTGCTCTCATACTGTTCCTACTGTTTTCCACACCATACGTTTAACCTCTTTGTGTTCATCAAAACAGGTGAGATTGACAACCTCACTGCTTCGTTGGGGCAAAGTGATTTGATTGTGTTGTGAAGGTTCCACGTTGCTTCTGAACCGGTAGTGCCCCCTGCCATCTCAACCGCTTCACCTTCTGAAGTTACTCCTTCCTCCTACTGGTCGATTAAACCTTGGTTTCTTTCTAAGGGAAAACTTGCCGCTGCACTCTTCATACCTTACTCTCGGGGTCTCCCAAAGAATGTGCGATCACACACATCAATTGGTTCCTTGAAGAGGTCAGGGATGAAGGGATCTAAGAGAGGTACTTCTGGTTCATTACTGAGAAGTAAATTTATGATGATATCTATAAGACCTTCGAGTTTCCTGTGCGTGCTATGCATCCTATCAACATGCAGCTTCTGGGTACCAAGTCTGAGTTTGCTGAAGCTGTGGAGGTTACTAGGAAGATGGGACTTCACCATCTCATGCAAGTTCAATGCAGCTACAACACTACTACCCTGAAGCAGTTTTATGCCACTCTTGTCATGAAGAATGACGATGATCATTCTATGAAGTGGATGACAGATTCTATTCTCTGTGAGGCCACATTCCATGACTTTGCGAGACTTCTTGGCTATCCTTTCATTGGTGGACTTCGCCTTCATTCTCCTAAATGGCCTGATAAGAATTTTTTGGGAGATCCGTATGTCGGAGGCTCTGATGGCGCTCTTGGTTTGGTCAAGGGTCTCTTGCCACTATATGACCTTCTTGTGCGTATCTTCAGGAAGAACATTGATCCTAGTGGTTGCAACAAGGATCCTCTCCGTGGTCCTGTGATTGATCTCATCCTCCTGGTACATGCGATTGTTAACACTAATGACCCCACCAAGGACTACACTATAGCTGTGATGGACTACATCTTTCATGAGATGCACGATGCTATGGTATCTCGGTTGACCATCCCTTGTGGTCCATGCATCATATTGCTCATCAAGAACACCATGAAGGTTTTTTACCTGAGCAAGGGTTGTATGTGAAGAGTCAGCCTGCCTCTGTTGTTGCTCCCGAGTCCTCTACTGGAGGTGGTCGTTATAGTGGTACCCGTTCCAGTGGTCAACGTTAGATGCCCCTTCCTCAAGATCTATTAAGACTGAGATCAAGAAGCTCAACTAGTTTCAAAGGAACATCCTGTGCATGAAGGTGGATATTCATCATGAGCAGTACAATGCTTATCGTCGTCATCACATCATGGCTCATACTCAGCATCTCATCCTTCACCGTCTTAGTGGTGCTACCACTATTCCTCATGTTGCTCCTGTTATCACTCCATACAATCAGTGGAGCGCTTATCAGTATCCTTGGGGTGATGTTGAGAAGAATCTCTATCCTCTAGCT
Organism: Alopecurus myosuroides; assembly: GCA_028641055.1. Lineage (NCBI taxonomy): Eukaryota > Viridiplantae > Streptophyta > Magnoliopsida > Poales > Poaceae > Alopecurus > Alopecurus myosuroides. Next base: position 671,638,935 of record CM054057.1, read on the forward strand.
GTTTCCTCCTCTTGTGCATCTGCTTGTCGTGTTGATGAGGGATATGGTGATGAGGATGATGATAATGATGGTGACTATGATGACGATTCTTCTGAGGGTGACCAAGATGATGAGGACGATGGCTCCGAGTGACCCCCGTGGGACATAACATTGCTATTTTCTCCATTTTAGCATTTTTATGCCAAAGGGGAATAAGTAGTTCTGTTAGGAGTCTTCGAGGAATTTTCATGGGTTAGGCACAAGCATATGCCTTTATCATTTATTGAAAGCTTGTGTCCATTTTTATTTGTTCTTTGAACTATTTGCTTACGTTGAACTATTTGCTTTTGAACATATTGCTATATTGTGTGTGAAGCCTTGTTGTGCCGTTATTTCATTTAAATTTTGTATGCTCATATCTAGGGGGAACTAATATGTTTTGTGGTTGATTTTATTGCAAATCCGCGTGTTGTCATCTAACACAAAAAGGGGAAGATTGAAAGAACATTTATTGATCCCTTGTGTTTTGTGTGTTAGATAATAACACTAGTGATGTTTTAGCATCATGTTGAGTGGTGCAGGTTTTAGAGATGAAATCATACAAGTGTGTGCCACCAAAAAATCATAGAAAAGTGTTATGTTTCTCTATGTCCATGCCGGAATATTTGGTTTAGGCCAGATATTCCGGTGGCATTTTTCCTGGCAGAAAAATGGCTAAGGACATGGGTTGTTCACTCTCAGAAGCCACCCGGAACATTGGCCCAGAAATTTGCTCGAGGGTCGGATATTTCGGGGTGGGATTTCCCAGGTGAAAATTCGACTAAGGACCTGGGTGGTTCTCTCGCAGAAGCCACCCAGAAATTTTAGGCCGGAATATTGGGTGGAGCCTGGATATTCCGGGGTGCATATCATAATCGCAGGAAAACGGCCGAGGACTTTTTGCTTCACTCGTAGAGACCAGCCGGAAGTTTAGGCCGGAATATTTGGCAGGAGGCCGGATATTCCGGGTTGAAGTCGATTTTGCGGCTAATGACCAGTTGGCTTGCATGCAGAGATGGCCCAAAATTTTGGCCGAATTATTTTTCACCTCGCCGTATATTCCGGGAGGGGGGATATTCTGCCCCCAACTTAGGCCGGATATTTTGGCTCCAAATTCGTGTCAAACGGCTACCCCCTGCTTCTCCTAGCTCTAACTAGCTCATCCAGCATTGAAGGCATCCATTAATTGAGCTCACCTACTCAAGAGATCTCCCAATCCCTCTACCTAAACTTGTTGATCTTCGGAGGATTGAAGGAGAAGGTCTCGATCTACAACTTCACCAAGCCGTTCTTTATTTTCCCCTCATTCACTTGAGGGATTTGTGTCTAGGGTTTCCTTGTGGAAAACCTAGATCTCATTGCTAATCACCTGTTTCTTGTAGCAGATTCTTGGTGTTCTTGAGAGACCCCAATTCAGTTGTGAGTGTGTGCATCAAGATCATTGTAAGGCCTCCAGATTCTGCCTTGAAAGATTCCAATAGTGGAAGGTGAACTAGGCCTTCACGGCGAGGTTCGTCGGAGAATAGGGCGAGTCCTTTGTGGCGTTGAGTAGGCCTTCTCAGCGAAACTCACACCCCTCCAACGAGTTGTACTCACTTCAAAAGGAGGAACTCGGGAATACATCCTTGTCTCCGCACGCTTCCACCATCGGTTCCTTCTATCTTTTACCTTTACTTTGTGTTTGTGTTCTGCTTAGTGTAGCCCTTGACATATACGTAAATTCATTGTAGTTGCATATCTAGATAATATACCTTTGTGTCAAGTCTAAATCGAAAAAGTATTAAAATTTGGAGGTAGCACCTCTTCACCCGCTCTAGGTGCCATACGATCCGTTCACCGTGTTGCCTTGACTTATGGTGGCCGGTTCCCCTTGCTAGCCGGCGTGGAAATGTCTTCGGCTGAAGAGGATTTCGGCTGGCTCCCCCAACCGACCCAAATAATCCTCCTCAAGGAGAGACTTTTCTTCTTATCCGGCTAAGCGCGGCTGGTTGATGTCTTCGAGGATCAATCTCCTAAGTGTCTTGGACCACCCAGGGGGCATCCCCCCGACAAGCCGCTTCTCTCAAGTCATTCGTTGCAAAACTCTTTTTCGGTGATACTTTATGGTTCAAAGAAATTCTTTATCATTTTCAATTTATAGAATTTCATCAACATAAAGTATCAGAAATGCCAATGAGCTCCCACTTTCTTTCTTATAAATACAAATCTCCTTGTAGTTCTGAATGAAATCTAATTCTTTGAGCACTTCATTGATATGATTGTTCCAACTCCTGGATGCTTGATTAAGCCCATAAATGGATCTTTGAAGCTTGCATATCTTACCAACATTATTTGGATTAGCAAAAATTTGGGTTGTACCATGTACACGTTCTCAAATAGGTTTCCATCAAGGAAATCGGTTTTGACGTCCATATGCCATATTTTCTGATTGTAATATGCAGCTGTTGCTAGTAATATCTGAACAAACTTCAGCATCAATAGAGGCGAGAATGTTTTGTCATACTGGGGGTATCCGTACAGAATAGCGGGGCGTCTTTGGAGATGCATTATGTGACGAGAGCTTCTATAGTCCGTCCTTCTCTTGAGTTCCTCTTTTATCATTTTTTCCACTTCAGCTTCTTGACCATGAAAAATGGCATATACGTGGGCTAACCAACTTGACTTTATCAAATCACCATGTAGGATTCCATGGGACCTCTTGTAGGAATTATTCATACCCACGGTAATATGCTTGATTTTAAAATCTTGCCTAAACTTGCTTTACAAAAAAATTGGCTACGAAAAATGTGTTTGAAGGTTTTGCTTGCCCATGAGTTGGTCCAAGTTGACAATAAAAATGAACTTGAATTTGGGGGGGGGGGGGGGAGGGGGGAGCTGACATTGCCAGAAAACCTATAGCTATACAAATAATGACCAATTATTTTGCAAGGTACACTACTAATAATCTTTTTTTTTCTCGAGAGTCCACTATTCAGATATGCTAGCAAACACATCCTATACTCCTATACTTGATTTATGAAAACACATCGTAGTCCCAAAATTAAAAATCTCATCTTGAAAATTAGGAAAAGTTTATGAAAACATATAACAATATAAATCGAATATGTATCAATCATGTCACGGAAGATAAAATCAAAGTGTGCCACATTACTCAAGAGAAAAAAATGTTAGTATGAAAAGTAGCCAGCTCAAATTGGCCTTTGAATCGGCCAAAATTGAGTCACCAATGCTGAATTTGTCCTTTATGTTTTTCAAACAATGTATACTGAGTTTGATTATGAAATATGAGCCATACTAAATACATTTAGTGTTCCAAATATATTTCACATTTTGTTGCAACGTTTAAATAACCCAAATAATATTGGTGCGCCAAAAGTACTACTGGTCGGTCGGGCACCGGATACATATCCATATTTCGAAAAGCATTGAACATCCCCATGTTTGGCGCGCTCGGCCCCTCTGTCTCGTAGCTGTACCGATCCGGCCGGTGCCGTTTTCGCTAATTAAAACACGCACCCCGACGAGCCAGGTTTTTTTTTGCCTCTGCGCACACTCGGAAGGGCCAACAATCGAATCGATTCGCCTCTGCCTTCCACGAACCGGACCCTGCACAGCCCGGTTCGCCAGCGCGCATACTGAAACGGCATTTTCACCCACCGTGAGACCCCGCTTATATATACGCGCCTTTACCACCGTTACCGGGCTCACTCCACAAGATTCGTACCGTCACGCCACTCTATCTTATCTGGCCAGAGCGAGAGAGTGCGCCTGCGATCTGCTGACACTTCCCTCGCTGCAGGAGCGTGTGATCCCGCCCGTGGATGCGCTTAGCCTGCCGCCGGCCATGACCTCCGCCGTCGCCAGTAACCTCGTCACCGCAGCCGCGCCACCCTCCGTGTCGTCGACCTATGGCTGCCGTGTCTCGTTCGGCCGCGATGCCGCGGAGGAGGCCCCGGTCGCGTCTTCTTCGCCCGTGCGCCCCGCCGTTGCCACGCCCGCGATCTCGAAAGACTTCATCGACTTCGAGTTCAGTTTCGGCGGCTGCACCACCAGCATGCTCCCGGCGGACGAGCTCTTCGCCGACGGGAAGCTGCTCCCGCTTCGGAAGGATGCTGCTCTAGCGGCGGTGGCGCCTGAGCCGGAGGCCGCCGCTGCGGCACCGCCGGCACGGCTGGAGGCAATGCCGGCGCCTACGGAGCAGATGAAGCCGATCCGGGGCGGCGCCGCGGCTGGTGCTGCCGACCAGTACGTGTTCTCGCCCAAGGCGCCCAGCTGCTCGAGCCGGTGGCGCGAGCTGCTCGGGCTCAAGAGAGCCGCCGCCTCCGCGCAGAGCCCCAAGGCGTCGTCTCCGGCTCCGTCGCCGTCGGCGACGGCATTGGCGAAGACTCCGGGGAGAACGACGTCGGGCTCCTCGGCGGCGAGATCCCTGAAGTTCCTCCTCCAGCGGAGCAACGGCGGGCGAGCGTCCAGCGGCGGCGCGTCGGACCTAGCCTGCGCGCCGCTCCTCCGCGACAGCTCCGACTCGGAGGCCTCCCTGTCCCTGGCCTCCTCCCGCTTCTCGCACTCCTCGTCGTCCAGCTCCGGCGGCGGCCACGACCACGACGACCTCGTCGCCACCGTGAACCCGCGCTTCTCCCTCGACTCCGCCGCCCCCGACCACAACAACCCTCCCCGCCTCCGCCTCGTCCACCACCGCCACTCCACGTCCAGCCGCCGCAGCGGCCCCGCCCCGCCGCCGCCGCCGCCCCCGGCATGCGTCACCGCGGACTCCCCGCGCATGAACTCCTCCGGCAAGATCGTGTTCCAGACGACGGGGCTGGAGCGCAGCTGCAGCTCGCCCTGCAGCCTCCACGCCGCGGCCAGATCACGGTCCATGGCCCGCGCCGTCGACCGGTCCTACTCGTCGGGCGTCCGCGTGGCGCCCGTGGTGCTCAACGTGCCGGTCTGCTCGCGGCCGGTGTTCAGCGGCTTCTTCAAGGACAAGACCAAGGAATCAGCAGCCAACAAGGACTCGGCGGCGGCAGCGGCGAGGGCGTCGTCCCGGTCGTCGACGCTAGGCCGGAAGGCGGCGTCCCCGCAGCCGCAGCGATGGAGCGGCGAGCTGCCGAAGCCTCGTGGGTAAATCTGCATTCGACCGTCACGACATTGTCTTGTTTGCGATCGAAAGAGAGAGATCGAGTTGGTTGTGCATGGAAAGGGACTAGCTAGGCTAGCTAGGGATGCAATGATGATAGTAACTGATTTCGTTTGTTCTTTGTGATCGATGCCGGTGTGAGACGACGGTCTAATCACCACCTGACGGTTCTTCTTTCTCTCTCTTTCTTGACTGTAAATTTGGAGTTTTGTTCTTCTCCGCGCCGCTGGGTTATTGTTGTAGGTAGCGCACTCGCATCTGATCTGATTTGATTTGGTTTTGTTGGTAGCAATTAATTTGCAAAAACCAAGAAAGGATCGCAAGTATTTTCCAGCAATGCTTTTAGTGGAAAAGTTCACCCTCTTGTCTTGTTTGTCGTCACATTGTTCAAATCAGCAAGCGCATCAACAGAAACGGCATCATACTCAGATTTTTCTTCCGAGTGGGTGCGGTTAGTGAAAAGTTTATAGTGGTGGTTCCTTTTCAGCTGCCACACTGTTCAAATCAGCTAGCGCAGCCTCGCTGGAGCACTGTTACATTAGCGAAACCAACTGCGTAGGGGGAGCTAGCAAGCAGCAGGCATCTTTCGGGCAGAGCGACGGGAACTCGCAAGCCCCTCAATTTCCGTGCTAGTCTGCTGCATCGAAGTCAGCAACCGTGGCAGCATACGTACATCACTGGCCAGTAGTACTACCCGGTCCGGAGCTCAGTTCGACACGAGAGATGAACCGGCCGGTTGGTTTAAATTTCTCCCTTCCCCGGCTCGATCTGTTGTGGATGGATCTATCCGGGCACTGTGCCGCGCGCATGTGCTGGCCTCTGAATATTCGCGCCGAGAGAGAGATGGGGAGGAAAAGAAAGAAAAATAGTCCGACGCCAGCTCCGGCCCAGAGGTCACGAAAAGGCGCTGCCCGTTACGTTACCAGCGTGCCACGGCATCATCACCTCGCCTCGCCTGGTTCCGCTGACAACACCAACGTGGTCGCCGCCCCGCGCCCATGTGGACGCCGAGCCCTTTCCCCCGCGACGCTCCCCTCCCCCTGCGCCCTGCCTGCCTGCTGCTGTCGTGGCCTTTTTTAGTTCTGCGCGGCCGCGCCGCTGCCTTTTCCCCGGCCGGCCGTGTCCTTTTCTGGGCCGCCTTTCGCCTTTGCTTCGCTCGTGCAAAGCGGCGTCTGCGACCGGTGACGATGACACCACTTACGCTCGCATGGACACGGCGGATGATACGTACCGTTGGTTGCCTGGCTGCTTGCATCGTCTCGGCGTTCTGCCGCGAGCGCGGCCGGGAGGGTGGATGCATGCACGGGCGGGGTCGTTTCCGTCTCTGCTCGCCGCAGCGATGCAGATGGCGTAGGCCAGCAGTGGCAGCGGTTAATGACTAATGAGTGTGCGTGGCCGGAGCAGGGCCTACGGCGACCAGCACGCCATTAAGCTGGCGCGCAAGCTCGCGCGCGCTGCTGAACCCGCCGTTGTTCCGTAGCTTTCGTTCACGTCCACTCATGGCCGGCCCGGATCAGATCTCGTTTACGGGCTGCATGCATTGCCTGTGTAGTAGACTCGGGATGGACAACGCAGGCAGTGGCCGGCTATTACTGTACTGGCTGTACCGCTGTCCTGCACGCTAGTGTGAGGCTGTACTAGTACGAGACCAGGCTACGGCGTAGCGCTCCTAGTACGATGCTGGAATACTGAATACTACAGTACTCGTAGAGCAGTTGCTTGGAACATGCATCCCTAGCCTAGGCTTTGCAGTCAATGGTGTCGCCTTGCGTCGTACGGAGTACATCACGATACAAATATTGAGACCCTAGTGGCGCCGGCACAAGACCTTGCACATCGGAACCAACCTCATACGGAGAACAAATTACAGTTAGGCCTCTTTGATGCATTTCGTAGAAATTTTGGAGGATTTCAAAACATAGGAATTTTTCCTATGGAATGTCTTTGGGTTTTAGGATTGACATCACCAAATTTCTATGGAATCTATTCCTATGGCCTCTATTTCATAGGAATCTCAACATGAGCCCCAACTTCTTTTCCTTTTTCCTTTAAGAAGTCCAATGTACTCACACTCGACCTCTTTGATTCATAAAATAGGAAAATTGTAGGATTATGAAACCCATAGAATTTGGAATGTCATGTCTAGTTGAATCCTATGGGAATAGAAATTGTGTTTGATGACAAAGGAAAAGTAAAGAAATTGTAAAAAGACGTTGGAGTGAATATTAGAATTCCTATGGGATGTAGTACAATGACTCCTATGGGAAAAAATTACTATAGGAAACCAATCTTATAAATCAAACGAGTAACATCGGATGAAATCCTGTAAACTTCCTTTGAATCAAAGGAGCCTTATCGCTCTCTACTCGCTCCACATTCCTGGAAAATTCCTGTGTTTGTTTTCTGCGCGCCATCCAAATACATCTTTTACAAAAATTTATGTGTTTTGAAATCTTGTACGAATTAAAGTGCATGACATTTCAATCCATTGTTTTTTCTTTCCGTACGTGTTGGAAATCCTTCAATCCAAAGAGGCCCTAAACTACAAATTGGACTCCATGTCGGATTTGTAATTTTGCGACGGAACCCCTTTCCATACACAATCATGAAGAGATCCCTGGTCCTGAAAAAATTAAGTACAAAGGAACTAAATTCGTATTTGGGGTGGGGGGGTGGGAGGAAGGTGTGGTGACCCAGCACACCACTGCATGTGTAGTGCGCAAGTCAGTGACATAATACCCACAGAAGGACTTATCCGTGAATATTACATCTCTCAGAGTGGTACAACAGAAACACAGCGGGACCAAGTAAAACTATAGGATACAAACCTCATTACAAAATCTTGAGAATCTCCTTAAAGAATCAAAAAGATCTCCTGCAAAAGAAACATCATAAGAAGCAATTCGAAGCTCCGAGCCGGAGAAGAACTCTAGCTCAGAACTAATCTACTACGGCTGATGTCAGCCCTAATCTATGGCTAGTAAATGCTAAGGCCAAGACTGGTTTCTACCTACACCTTGATAGCTTCTCCTCCACCAGCGTGGTTGATGATGATGCTTTACTGGCTAGGAAGTATAAGACCCCGGCTAGCTTCCTTAGACAGCGATGGCTTCTCGATGACGACTTCAACAGGCTTCAACTCTAAGCAAGGGGTCAAACGGGATAGAATGAGTAACGAGCGTTACTCAGCAAGTTCATGATATATAGTGGGTGGTTGATGCACTAACTACAGCTTTAGACTCAAAAGAGTCATAAAGTAATGCAAGGTTTTGTAAAACTTTCTTCAAGAGGTTGCTTTTACTTCTGAAAACTATGCCCGCCAGACCTTCACAGGATTAGAACTTTCATGGAGTTGCCTTTCCTGCGGCGTTCGCAGCTCCTTCCCGGAACAAGGGGTAACATGCCACATCCTTTTACACTCTGCAGAGGTGCGTTACTTTACCCATGGACGACCAAGACCATGTTGCACAACCAGGCGATCGTTCCTGTCCACGCCCACTCAGGTGTGGGGCCCGGTAGTTGGTCCAAGCCAAACCGTGCTTCTCCGCACAACGCATGCCCACCCATTTCTGCCAGTAGGTTGAACGCCTGATTCCACCCCTCACGATGGAGATCTACGCGCCCCTGGCAGACACTCATAGACCCCAGAGTCCGTGGGACGTAAGGGCTCCCACCCATGTGCATGTAGTCCCGCAAGACCTACAGCGTACGTCTCTGGCGCATCCGTTGACATGCGAACGAGAAAAGTATCACGGTTGACTTACTCCCCCCATAGAAGATCCATGGTCAACGCGAATTTACGGCGCAAGAATCCTGACGGCAGTTGTTGTTAATTCCTAGGTAATACGTTCCCGTGCAGATGGAACCTTCCTTTGACCTATTCATCTTACCATGGTTCCATCCGCCCACCACATAGAACACTACCACTCGGGTAGTCATTCAGGTAGTCATATTATTATAAAAATAGGATCATGCATTCTTTTGAGAGTAGGTGATAATACGATAGGGTTTTTGCAAATAGTTTGTTATGAAGTACTGCAAAGGATATGAGCAAGTGATGAACTTGCCTGAGATTGAAATAACCATAAAAATCCATGTCTTCGGGGTCAAGGGTCACATGGAACATCCCGATGTCTGAAAAATAGCAAAGTAGTCCCGGTAAGGACTACAGAAACACTGGCAACATGATATATGCATAGTAATGAGATGCATCGTGAAATACCCTGGAAAATACCCCAACTTACAAATGTAAGCCATGTTTATTACGACAACTTATTCACAAGAGTTTTAGGTGAATTGTTCTGTTATTTGTGGTGATGTTGTTATTACTGGTTTTAGACTTACATGGTTTTCACTTTTACTTACCAAGCCATTTTTATAATGTTTAGGTTATAAATAGTTATCACATGATTAAACTTGAAAATACTATTATATGGAAAACAACTAAGAAAACATAATAAACACATTTGATTTTATGTTATAAAGTGTAGAGCTAATAACATCAATTTTATTTGAAAAATGGGGAACTAATACATCTAACTCTATCATCATAATACTTTGCTTAATAGCTAGTGATGATAGGTTTTTAGTTGGTGTAAAATCATGAGGGTTTCATTAATACAGGAAATAATGTTATGGCAGTTATTTATGATTATAATGGAACATTATAGAATTTTATAATACTTTTGGAAACAAGTTTATAAGTTGGATAAAATGTTTTATTTTAGGCATATTTGAATTGGAAATTCTTTTCTCTTTAATTGGAAATATCATTCAATGCCTTCTGAAAATATTTGATTAAACTATTATTTATTAATTTTAAATGAACTCATAATTAGGCAAAGCATTGCACACAAAACTTGGTCAAATTACTTTGTACACATCATAGATGAGTTGCATTTATTATTTGGAGCATTTTGATATATAACTTGTAATTTTCTGATTTAATGCATTATTTATTATTTTTTTCAATATTCATTGTTATTCTTATAACTTATTTGATTGTTTTCACAGAAAATATTTATTAGGGAGTATTTTGAAATGCTCAAAATATCTAATTCATGTTGCAAGAATAATTTACATTAAATGGTTTTGAATAATTCTAAACCTTATTATTAAAGTTTTATTCTTAAAGTATTATTTTGTATCCATAATTTTAAGACTATAAGTATTATTGGATTTTTTTCTTAATTTTAATATTCAACCATGTTACTAGATTAAGAAGTAGTTATATTGCAAAGGTTTGAAATTTGTAGAATTTTATTTATTGTTTCTATTATTTTTCTTTTATTAAAGTTTTTAGGCAATTACCTTACTGCCCCTAGGCTGACAGGTGGGGTCCATGGGTTAGGGTCTAACCCAACCCACTGGTCTGGTCAGGCCGGACCAGACCAGACGCACAACCCCGACCCGAACCCCCCTTCTCCTCCTTCCTCTGCGCAAGCGACCCCGAGGCGATCTCATCGCCCACCACCCCGCCGGCGATTTCTTCACCTCTCTCCGTCCATCCCCGCCGCCGTGAACTAGCGCCACCTCCTCTCCTCTCTGACCGCTGCCACGCCCCCCTCCTCGATCTGCTCTTCTCCCCGCGTGGCTCCCGTGGAGAACCACAAACCCTAACCCTAGGGTTAGGTATTCGGGAAGCTCCTCCACCTCTCCGGTGGCTTTGGGCTCCTCGATGCGGCTCAAGGAGACTCCTGGAGATTGGGCTGCTGCTGCTGCTTCTCCACGGTGGCTATGGTTGCGGATGGCTGTGGTGTCGATGCGCCGCCGCCGGGACGGCCTTCTGGGCAACCGTGGCGTGTCCCTGTGCTTCGCTCCACCAACAGGCCGTGGTCACCACGAAGGTGACCACCTGTAAGTACTCCACTCCCTCTGCCCCCTGATCTCTCACTCTCTCTCTTCCCGATTCCTTCTTCCCCTTTTTCTCTGGAGTGACTAGGATGCCTATGTGCTTACTGATGTACTCCGTTCATCAGAATATAAACATGCCTGTGCTCATGTGATTACTTGGTTGGACTCTCTCAGTGTGGTTTACTGAAGATTCTCTTCAGTTAGGTCATTTGGTGGCTGCAGCTAATTCCTTCTCTATGTAGCTGATAAAATTTTCGGTTAAATGTTGTGGGTGCTCTGCTCCAGTACTTAGTAGATGCTGGCTGGTTGGTGTGTATGATTTCGGGTGGCTTTAACTGTTGGATCAAAATGATCCAATGATTATTTGATTTACTCCAGTGGTATATATTGGAAAAGTGGATGTGCATTATGGTGAAAACTGTCTTGCTTGACTCCTGGACATGCTTATGTACTGTTTTGGGCAATAACTCCTGATGTTCTGTGCCCATGTGCTTATCTGTGGAGTAGGATTTATCCCTGTGGTGCCTCATTGAGTGTGCACAGATATAAACCTTCTTAATATGATCTGGTGCTGTTGGTATACATCTGTGAGCAATTTTCTAGCCCAGCCCATGATAGATAATGTTCTTGAGGCTTTTACATGTTTTGATAAGAACAGATTATTATTAAATGGATTTAAATCTCGGTGATGAACTTGTTTCCAAGTATGAGAGAAAAATAGCACTCCAAATACAAAGATGCTTGGTTTGTTTGCCAGATATTGTATCTCGGGTGTGCACTCCGGGCATCTAGTATTTGGTGTGTTTTCATAATGTTTCTTTGCTGGCTTTACTTTCTGGACAGATTTGGGATGTGTAACTAATAAGAACAGATTTATACTTGATATCCTAGCTAGCCAATGATGCAAAGCCTGAGGCCCAAGTTTAAATAAGAACAGATGCTAGATTTGATAATTTTAATTTCCTGTGATGAATTTTAGCATGGCACTTCTATGCCTAACTGAGGAAAATAACCCAGCCTGCTCTCTGTGCATAATCTAGCAATTGTTTGCTAGATGGTGTGTAGTGATCAACCTGTTGGGTGTTGATGCTGAGATGGTGTTGCTGGCTTGTTAGCTTTTCTCAGCAGTTCCAGCTCTCTTGATCCTCTGGCTCCAGGCTTGGCCTTGCTTTGCCTTGCTCCAGGTATACCTTCCCGGCTAGTGGCTTGGCCTTGTTGTTATACTACTGGATCTATAGTCTCACAGACATTTGATGGATGAGTTGAGTTGTGGTGCTGTGGTTTGTTGGTGGTGGATCTTGCTGTTCTTGCTGGAGCTGTGCAACTCGAGTTGTGAACAGGGAAAGTGTGAGGTGACTCCCTCCCCTTGCGGCTGGTGTGGTATTTATACCCCAGCAGAGGTCTTGACAGCACCAAAGGGTGCTGGTGAGTGTGCTGTGTGCTGGTATGCTAGCTGAGAAGATATTTTCTGGGATATACTCGGTTTGCACTTGATCTTATCCTGGTGCTATACTTATTTTTGGCTTGCCACTTGTATTACCTGATACTTGCCCATGATGCTGGTCCGAGGCAATTTTACTGATTTGAACAGATACTACCTGGAATTTACTAACCCAGTGATGTGATTAGCAGTGCATCACACTGCAAATCTGAGGGTACTAATCCCCACTAACCTTTCTTTTTTACTTTTCTTTGTTTTCTTGTTAATTTTGCAGGATCAAAAGATTAATTTGGAGACTGGAACTTTCCAAGAATTAGATTAGGAATTTCATCTTACAATTAGTAGCTTGTAATAGATCTTGTAATTTCTATTTATTGGATTATTGTAAAGACTTTGTATTATGGTTATATTATTAATAAAGTTTATTATTTTCTTTTTCTTTTACACAATGGAATTGGAAATGTCCAATATTTATTATTTCTTAATTGTTTCCATTTGATTAATTGTATTTTCTTGTTTATTAAATTTGAATTCAAATTCAATTCAAATACTCACAAGTTTCTAATCAGTCAAGTTTGAACTCCTCAAATTCAAATTTAATCAATAGGTCATGTCGAAATTCCACTCTCTTCTAATCTCGATCTCTCTCTCTTTACTAAAACATCGACGAAACCTCGATCAGATTCATCCTTCAGGTCTGATGAGATCATCCAGTTATACATGACTAACTTGCAGAAGTGAGATCATCAATTCTGTGCTTTGGATACTCACCCCTCTTCGAGTTCGAGATACCTAGTTGATTTCTCTCAAATCACTTACAGACTTGAGGTTAGACTTGTTAAGATTTAGTGTTTGTCACAACCAATTATGATTTGTGTAACCAGATGATTTGTTTTCATAAGATACTTCTTATAGAGATCACTCCCATTGTCCTCTTGATCAGATGATCTAGTCCTATTTCATCGTGTCAAGTGAAACATTGGTCACTTTGGTTTGTTTAAACTTTCGCGCCAAAATTTCCCGTACTTTCGGATGCATGCTTTGCAAATGCACATATTAAATTTAGATCCTTATAACTTCCCAAACCCTGGGATGTTACAGAAGGGGCGTTAAAATGGTTTGGTCCCAAGTCGAGGGTCTGGTCCAGCCTCCGTCCGTGGACCACCCTTTTGGTGGGGAGCCGTTGGGTATGCTCTAAACCTATAGGAACACAATGAGAACTAACACCACATTATTGTATTTGAACTTCATTGCATCAATTTGAGCATTTTTCTCCTTCAGAAGATCCTGCAGAGAAGTAAGTACCATCTCTCTCACTGATTCTTGTTCGCACATACCAACATTTCGTGAAGGTGCATCTTCCGTCCCAGCAGCAACATTCCCTGCACCCTTGAGCCTCCACACTTCATCACGCAAATATCCAATCGGATCCCTGAAGAACTTTGGCAATGCGGCATCGTGTCATTCCACAAATCTACATCCACCCTGTTGTCCATTGAATCAGCAAAAATGAGCAGAGCAGTAGATAATAGTAGCAGAGAAAAATAGAGATGAAATTAGTGCTCACTATTGGATCAATACATGTGTAATACCTGACGTGCCCTGGTTCAACTCATCCAAGAAATTGTCCCAAATGATCAATTCATTGCCATGAGCAAATAAGCGATGCTATATACTCCCTATGTTCCTAGATATAAGATGTTGTAGCTATTACCCGCGTTGTCTAGATACATACTAATACGAGTGAACATATACACTAAAATTTGTCTAGATACATGTTGACATGTGTGAATGCAGAAAAGGGCACGGAGGAGGAATTTATATTCTCTCCGTTCAACAATAAATGACTTCCACTTATCGATATGAATGTTTTTTTTTTGATAAAGATCAAGATATGAATGTATTTACATGTCTAGATATATCCATATCTAGATAAGTGGAAGTCATCCATTATTGAACGGATGGAGTAGCTTGTGACGCCATGTGCATCTGCTGACCGGCCAAAATTTGGACGGGAGAAAGAGAAAAAAAGTGGGGGAAAAGGAAATAACTACAGGCGTACTCGATGGATGCCTGCACCCCGAAATGCACATCTTGGCAGGTAGTGATGGCCGCCAGGCGCCAGCAGCGACAAAGGGCGAATCATGGCCTGATGAAACTCTGAGCAGAGAGGGACGTCCTGAAAAGAAAAGAGTTAATAACGCCTGTAGTCCCACAGGTTGCACCGCGTGGACGTTTTCGTCCCAGAACTTGTGAGGCGGACGCACATGGTCCCAGAACTTGCGACGCGGACTGGTTTTGGTCCTGATCGGCTGTGCTGCCGACACGTCACCCGTAGCTTTTGAAGAAACCTCCCTGCACTTTATTTATTATTTGCGCTTAGGTCCTCACTCCTATCCAGAGAAAAAATCCCCCACTCCCGATCCTAACCTATCTCTCCCAGCGGCGGCGATGGTGGTCGTGGTGTGGCCGGTGCTGGCTATGGCCTCCCGCACGACGGTGTGGTTGTAGGCTGTGGCTGCCCGTTGATATCGCCACCCCTTTCCCCCTCAGCCGCGCCGCCTCCCCAATCCCCATCCCCAGCCGCGCCGCCTCCCCAATCCCATTCCGCCGTGGCAACGGCCGGTCAGCTCATAACATGGCCGTGGACGGCCGAGCTGCCGTGCCCTCCATGGCGCTCCACCTCGGTACATCGCTATGACGCTCCACAGCGACGTGGTGTACCTCACAACCGGCTCGACGTCGTGACAACACCTCGACTCCGGCCAAGCTACAGGTCAGTTCCCCGGAGGTGCCATAGTGAATTCATGTCTCTCTGCTGCTGTCGGCCTGTGCTGGCTATGGCCTCTTGCACGACAGTGCAGTCGTAGGCTGTGGTTGGCCGGCCACTCCTGCAACTACCTGCCCCCATTGGAGGTTCCCTGTTGCAAGGTGAATAACACTGTAAAATGGTGTCGTTTGATCTTCACACTTGGCTAAAAAATCACTTGGGAACAGAGTGTATTTGCTGGAGTGGCACGATTTGGTCTTCTTAAAATTGGACATTTTCTTGTCTTGAGCAACAAAGGGCCGGTTGCCTGGAACGCAATAAGTTGCATAATTGTTTCCTCCTACTGTTATGGTACCTTAGAGGAGGTTGGAGAATTTAGTCGGACAAGCGCTTACCGTAAAACATGAAGCTTGGATATCCATAATTCTATACTGATCATCACCATGGGAGGAACCAGATATAAACTTGAATCTTGAGCACTGAAGGTAAGTCTGCATGCTGGTACTCTTTTTGAGGGAAGCATCTCCATACATTATTCTTGATTTGTCTTCTTGATTTGTACTCTGTTCCTGATACTGTATGTTACCAGTGCCTTTCTCACCTCCTCAACACCACTAAACACCATCCCAAGTTTGAAAGTAGGATTGTCCATGTCCACCTCTGGATTAAATGCCTTGAAATGTTTCATCAAATTATGTCTATCTCCTTCTGATAGATTGAGATCATTATCCTCAAGGGCATCCTCGTCTTCATGCTCCTCACACAACTCCTTCTCATTGTGATCATCGACACAATTATCAACATTCTCAACAAATAGATCATCATCACCATCTCCAACATCAAAATCACTGTCATACAACTCAAAGTCGCTGTCATTGTCACTATCATCTGACTCTGCTATCTGTTCCAGCTTCCCCTTGTCTGACTCTACCCTCTGTTCCAGGCTTGCTTCAGGCTCAGCAGATAGTTCCCCAAGTTGTTCCATCTTCTCCTTCTCTGCTGCTAGAGATTTTGTGTCATTTGGCATAGAAGTTCCGCTGATGACTGCATCTGGTCTCAATTCCCTGAGAAAGTTGGTATGATCCACAAACAAGAGAAGTGTTTTGTGTGACTTGCTAGCTTTTATCATTTGCACAATCTGAGCATGGTTCTCAATAAGCACTAAGCCATCATTCATTTCCTTGTCCGGCAAACACCAGTAGACATGAAGTTTGCCGCCTCTCTTCTCGCCAAGAATACGCAGAATTTCATCAACCAGGAAAGTGACCACGTATCAGCAGTGCAATTGTCAAAAAATGCAGTTGAAGCATCAATATATTCCAATTTATCTCGCAAACCGCAAAAAAATCCATTGTACACTACTTCAACTGAGAACATGTTGGTTTCTTCTCCTGCATTGATAACTGTAGCAAATATTAATATATTGTCGAATTGAGGAGAAGATAGGTCTGATTCAAATTTGACATAAAATGCAACTTGACGGAAATGACATCGTTGCTGGCTGTCTGCGTCATTAAGACCAACAGTCGTCGAACTGGACTGGGTCGCCTCAAAAGGAAAATCATAAAACGCACCAACTTGGAAGAATAGCCGATAAACTAGCCGATAAACATTAACAACAATACTAGATGGTGTTAAACATTAACTTAAGGAGGTGAAATTGAAGTTAAAACCACAGATAGCCGATAAACACTAATAATCTATATTGATAACCGATAGTTCTCTGCTCGCCATAGCAATGCACATATCTGAGGCAGATGAGAGATAATACATAAGGTATTCCCCAGCAACATTCTGAACCATAGAACAGCGTAATCCTAGTACTTATGTAAAGTGTTTGATGACTGAACAAGTTGCGTGCACATGGAAAGGTAGCCTGTATAGTTTGACTGAAACTATATTGTGGCGCAAAAGCTAACTGAACTGAAGCGTGTGTACAATTGTTCATATATACTTTTCAGTTGGCGTAGCATTTCCTGATGCTTTAGAATCCTGGAAGCATTAAACATGGAAAGGTAGCTGTTATTTTTCATGAGCCTTCCTAACCCTACAGATTAGCAATCTGGTTCAGAAAAATTCAGACTTTACTACCAATTGACATCAGATTCAGATAAAACTGTAAAATAGACATAAGATTGATGTAAACTGCCTTCACCAACACACTTATGGCTAAAATTAACAACTTTAATTTCTGGAAACTACCTCGTCACTCAAGAACAGGAGCATTGCAACACGGATCAGTAACAGCATGATCTTTTTTTCTGGGCAGTTTTAGTACAAATTGGCCCTACCAAAACCTTGTTCCACTAGTACGAGACTTATTACCAGCGATTTTTACCTCTAAAAAACCCTAGAGCAGACCCGATCATACGCCCATCGATTCCCTACCAAAACCAAGGGCAAGCAGCGGAAAGGAGTGGCCGTCGAAGCGGAGATTTTGCTTACCGTACGCCGGCGGGTCTTCGTTGTGCTCGCGATAGCGCATCTCCGGCGGTTACTCGCGGCGCAAAAACGGCCACCGTCGCCGTCCTCGTCGTTGCTCCGCGGAGGTGGAAGCGCCCGTGCAGCCTTCTGCTTCTTCACGATGGAGCCAAAAGGTAAGATGTGAACATTAATAGATGAACCCACGAAGTTGTTTCCGGAAAAATCTCAACTGCCACATATAGGACTGAAACGGAATTTAGATTTGGACAAAAATGCAAAATTACCGCTTCAAGACAGGCACGTTTCGGACTATTTGGACTAAATTATCTAGACTAACCAAGTTTTGGTACTAATAGAGTTCAGGTTCCAAGATGTGGGACTAAATCGTTCATCCCCTGCAAGTTGTGGGACTGGATGAGTTATTAACTCAAAAGAAAAATGAATCGAGAGCCCGTGCTGCTGTTGTTCCGGTGTGAGTGCCCATCTTTTTTTCTTTCCGGTGCCACGCCGGTCCAGTCCCTGAGCCCGAGCCGCACACACCTGCAGTACGTACGTTGCCGGGTATCTCGACTCGTCGCTTCGCCCGCGCCGTGCGACGCGGCTCCGGCTCCGGCCACGGCCCATCTGGCGACTTCCTGCCGCGGCACGGGGAGGCAGAGCCCTCCTGACCACGGAACGGCCAGTGGACACAGCGCCCACTAGGCTTTTAGTTTAGTGGTTTCGGTTTGGGGCCGGATTAATTATGTCGCGGAACGGAGCGGGAGCAGATCATCAGAGCCAAGTTGGGTTTGTTTTGTTCTCCGGAGGAAGGAAGGCTCGGTGCGGTTTGGACTGTAGCGCGTTGGGGGCGGGGGAGGACAGCCTGTACTTTTCAGTACTGCCTGCTGACTGACCCATGTTGTCCCTCCTGCTGCTAATTTTATTTTACTGCTTATACTCTCTCTCTGTTTCTTTAGCGTGATGATTGCGAGAGATTTGGGAGGTTATTCGGTTGGATTAGTTTAGTTGGGGCTCCAATGGGGGAGCAGTGCGGTGGTGGTGTTTTTTTTTCCAGTGCGGTGGTGTTGATTACTGTGTTGTGTGTGGTGGAGACGTGGAGTGATCAGGTTTCCGTTGTGGTGTGGCATGTGCCCGTCAGTCGGTCAGTTGGGTCGGCACTCCTGTGATCTCTGCGGTTTCTTTGTGCGTAACCATGTGCGGGGCTGGAGTAGGGCTGCAGCTAGCCAAGCCAGCTAGGTGTAACAAAATTCTCTTCTGGTAGTAATAAGAGTAATGTAGGATTGCAGGGTGAAGGTGCCAGCTGAGACACGCGAAACCCGCTTGTTCTGTCGCAACAAGATGCATGGGCCCATTTTATACTACTAGTACGCGTATTCTCTGTGAAAAAGCCACGCCTGTATCTATATCTGTATCTGTATCCCATGTGATGTATCTACCACACACGGAAACAGCACCGCGATGTACATCCAGATCCCACGTACGTACTCAGTCGCGTCTGCTCCCGTGCTGCGAGTACCGAACGTACTCCGTCCGCAGCATGTTGAGCAGCTCGTCGTCGAGCAGCTCCAGCTGGCCAGAGTCCCGCAGCCTGGGGTACAGGTGCGCAACGCTCCGGATGCCGGCCTCCACCATCTCCCACTGGCCCAGGCCGGCCGCCAAGGCGACGAACTCGACCGCGGCGGCGGCGGCCGTGCTGGAGTTCAGGCAGGTGGCGACCGCCTCGAGGCTCTCCTCCTTCACACCCTCCATGAACCAGAACTCGGCCAGCGACGACAGCTCCGCGTAAGCGTTCAGGTGACAGAGCTGCTCTTCGCTGCCCAGGTTCTTCCACCAGCAGTCGTGGGCGACTTTCGGCAGCTCGCCTGAGTAGAACCAGTGGACCAGCTTGTCCAGCGCTTGCCACCCGAGTGGAACTCTGATAACCTCGGAGAAGCTGCACGCATGATTCGCATCATCAACCACATGAAAAATGTTGGCCTAAACTGTGCGACTTTTCAAGATATTATATACTGTAGAATGGAAAAAGGCTCACCTCTCATGCATCCCAGAGTGAAATAATGCCCGGAGATAATCACAGCTCATGCTCAACACGATTTTATGGCTATGAGCATGTGGAGTTGATAACTGGCATGACCCATGGTGACACTTCATTTCCTCATCTGATTGAGCCTCCAAAATTATGTCCCTGAAAGATGAACATAAAATTAAACCTCAGGAAAAGGTAAGAAAGCTAGATGGAGAGCAAAATTAACAGAACCTAGCTATGATCTGCTCTGAGGCTCTAGTCAATGGTACATAAAACTATCCAATGAGAGCCACCAAACCTTGACTCATAGGATAGGAAAAACATAGGAATAGGAAACTTGTAGGATTGGTATGGCATGGCTAAATGAATCCTATGGGAAGAACAGTTTTCTTTGATTGTGTGAAGGAATTTTTCCATGAGGTCCAACCTCATGTTCTTTTCCTATAGGATTTGTACTACAAGATTCCTATAGGAATATTTCCTATAGGATAGGATCCTATGAATCAAACAAGCAATATAGGAAAATTTCCTATAGGATCAAATCCTACAAAAATCCTATGTCATTCCTATGAATCAAAGAGGCCCTAAAAGTTCAGATAATCCTTAGGACAACTAGAAAGAACTTGCTCAGAGGTTTTGGAATCAATGAACTGCGTAATTTAAGGCCAAACTTACGAGAATGAATGCTTAGCTGGCCCAAGTGCTACGGCAAGGTCGTATCCGGGACAATCGGAGTTCCGTCTGGGTTGCTCTTTCTGAAGCATTTCTTCCAACGATTTCAAGTGACAATACTTCGCGAGTGTTCTTACTGGTTTAACAATGTCATCTTCTACCATCACAAAACCAGTATATGCGTACTCCAAAATCTTCTTCAAGGCGCGACTATCTACACGATCAGACATTTGAACTCGAAACACTGATTTGCCCCATTCATCCGTAACTTTTCCGTTGCTGCCAGATAGATATTTTACAGATGGTAACAGCTTCGGGCACCTTACTGATATGATGGGTGTATGGGCATGTAGAGATTCACCATCTGAAAGCAAAAGTTTCAGATCAGCTAGCTCGTTATCGTCTAGTGCACTTCTCATCTTTCCGCCAAACTTGCTTGGAGCACCACAGAGGCCAAACAAACTCAGGATGTGTGCAATGTAGAGCTTTGGCCCTGAACTCAAGCTTTCACATAGAGCATGCTGAAGAACTTTAAGAAACCCTTCAGTATACTCATCTCTGCAATTATGGCACAGAATCCCAGCATCCAACTTTCTTTTACAGTGAACACAAACAAATGTGGTGCTCTTCAGAAGATTATATAGCACAACGAGACCGTAGAATAAAACAATGTTTTCACCCTCCCAATCTTCACCGAGATGGCAACAACATGAACTTCCATCAAAACAAAAATGAAGATGTGAAGTGACTTTTGATCTCGTAATATGTATATGATTGTGCAGACATTCCTTGATGATGGTAGACAATACATCTACAGGATTCCTCTTGTTAAGGAGATTATGGTAAGGCTGTGATAGCACCAAGCACGCTAGGTTCATGAGGTTGGCCATAATTTTGAAACTGTCAAAAGATTTGGTCACATTTCTCATAGTACTTGATTCTAACGAGGACAGCAGAATGCTCAAATAGCCATCACCTAAACATGGAACAACTTCTGAAAGTTTAAAACTTGCCTCAGACAGAATATATCCATTGGGAGAGAGAAGCATCATCAGAACTGCCCTTAGAGCCGGCTCCTCCACATCTTTTGACAGTTTCATGGGGCTGCTTTTGTGCATAACATCTATTGCCAGCAAGCTGCACAACAAGAGCAGGATGAAAATGTGAATCGGTGCCCAACATTCATCTGTAAGTTCCTAATGGCACTGAAAGAAATCTATACTAAAGCAAATTAACACTCAGGTGAGACAGTACCTAGTACCTACCAAGCACAAGATATCAGCGCGCGCATATGACCTTGCCCTTTCCTTACAGAAAGATGCTCATCATTGCAATGCACCACCAGATATCCAAGTATATCCCAGACGTATGGATGTATATCCATGAATTTTGTGGAAACCATATTGAATAGCTCATCATGGCTCATAATTTGATGGGTTTGAGTTGAAGAGATGCAACAGCCTGTAAGAATGCTGTATAATACTTTATCAATAGCATTAGACCAAAAGCATTGATGATGATTCCCAGCATAACGGAGGACCAGCAGTGCAGTACGACACCCCTCCGTTACTAACAATTTTTCATCATGTTTAGACATTGCATTGATTATGCCTTCAACAATAGGCTGGCAATGCGAAGTCATTAGCTGCTTACAGCCCTTCGAAGATCTCTGCAGATGATAAAGCAGTGTTGATGTTTGTTAAAAAAGACAATACAACTAGAATTTATACGTTATATTAGTTTTTCATCTAATTGAAGTGAATGCAACGCTCACCAAAAGAACCTGGCAGAGCTTCAACGCTTCAATCCTAGTACTGCCTGGATGGGATGTTCCCACAAACTCACAAATCTTAGCCATTAACACTTCATTCTTGAGAAGGATCATCGCTCCATGGCCACATAAAGCTGAGTTACAGTAAAAATATTCAGGAACACAATAGGAACCGAAGCAGAAGAACAAACATATTTGCAAAAACTATTACTGATGTCAAAGAGGAGAATTACCAAACAGATGTACCTAAAGCAGCATGCAGCCTAAGAACTTTAGCAGCAACTGTTGTTTCAGTGGCAACACAGTAATGCACTAACTTCGCCATCAAGTTGCAGTTACTCCATACATGGTATCTAGAAGAAGGCCAAATCCACAGTATGTTTCTTAGCAGCAATATCATTTCAGTCAGATAATTTAGTGGATGTACATCAAGAGTGTAGCTCTGTAGAGCAGAAACGATACTTGCAACTGCATTGGTTCTGCCCAAGGCTTCCCAAATTTCTGTATGTGTTGACCCTCTAGCTGTCATTAGGCTGTTCAATATACCATTAATTGCCCTAGCACACGAGATAGCTGTAGGCAACTGATCAGCCGATAATTGGCATAAAAGGGGCCTGACAATCCCCAAAACTGGGTATTGGCGAATTGAATTGCCTATGCTGGATACCAACTTTAAAGTCACATCTGCCGCTTGGACCAGAATCGAAACGTTATTTGTTTGAAGACCACCCTCCAAGAGTACGAGAATATCTGAAATTGACTCCTGGTTAAAATAACAAATAAAGTGGTTACAATCAAGACTGCACGATTTTCATAACTTCCTCAGCTATAGATATCCAAAATTGACTCCTGGTTTACCTTTATAGGAGGAAGACGCAGCATTTCATTCGACAAACAGCTGAGAAAAGGAGCCACTGCTTTGAGCGCGTGAGACTGAATTCCAGCATCAGTAGACTGCCATTTCTTCGCACCGTGGCCATCTGACCTAACATGATGATAGGTACAAGAGCTAAGAAGATGCATATATTGTAAAAGGGTGGGCCTTTCTGTTCAAGGAAAATAGTACGGCGGGCAGCTGGTGCAGCGACAACTTGATCGCTGCTAATATTTTGCTCCTAATTGCTATATATGTTTTTGCCAATTGGTGGTTCTTTCATCTCACAGTGCTTTGTGTTGTGCCCCTTGGTGGCATATCTATGCTGTGACTGAATCTAGTTGGCCAGGGGCTCTACTGTTTGTGCCGGCCTTCCATTTACACATCTACAATCGTTACCATGTCGATATTTGTAAGCCTGCAATCCCAGAAACACAAGTTCTAGCGTCTTCCAAACTAAAACGAGCAATATCCTTTCTGAAAATACTGAAGTATTGAATACTTCAGTTTGGCATCAAAATAATTTTGAAGTATAGAGAGAATACTTCAGTTTCTGAAAGTACTGAAGTATTGAATACTTTAAGGTGTTTGGATCAAGTAAATAATATGCTTTTAAAACTGAAGTATTCTCTAAAACTGTAGTTTTTTTTGAAGTATTTGAGAAAGAGGTCATACCCACTTTTTCCTAAACTGAAGTATTTACTAAAACTGAAGTATTGCTTTGCCTGGCAACGAAATACTATGGTTTTGCAATACTCTAGTTTTAAAAAAGCTGAGGTGCCAAACTAGGCCAGTCTGAACACAAATGTTCGCCAAATTGGAGGCGATCAGACCTTTCTTAGTCCTCGATTTTTTCTTTTCGGACGCCCTAGTACATACAATTTGTCAATTGCTATCAAGCTAAAGCTACCAAGCTCAATCCTACCTTACGCCAGTACAGAAGCTAACTAAATCACTGCCGGGGGGCTTACTTTCTAAGCTACCAACCAGAATCTACTCTGCCCCTGTTTCGGGGCGAAGAGGAAAAACTGGGCTATGGATTCGGAATTAGGAGAAGGGGCGAGGAGGCGGTAAATTACCTCGTGAGGCCGAGGGAGAGGGCGTCGTGGAGGCGGGCGCGGAGGGAGAGGACACGGTCGGTGAGAAGATGGTCTCCGGCGCCGGCGCCGCCGCCCTTCTTCCTGCTCTTCTCCTTCCCGGCCGCCTTGGAGGCCGCAGGGCGCATCGTGTCAGGAGAGGACGCCGGCCGAACACGAAGCAGGAGAAGAGAAAGGCAAAGTTTTTTTTTGAGGGCAAGAAGAGAAAGGCGTGTTCGACTGCGCCAGCACTATATCTCGCTCAATGCGAGTCCGAGTAGGACTCGCCCACTGTGTATCTGCACTTGGGCCGGCTCATTTTGGGTTTTATCTTTCGTTTTCCTTCTTGGTTCATGATCGCACGTTGCGCAAACCCTATATATCGCTTATAGCGAGCCCTGTTTCGACTCGCTCTCATAGATTTTTAGAACGGGCCGGTCCATTAAGCCATTTGGTTAAACATAAAATATATGGGAGAAGAGGGATTCGAACCTAGGTACTAGGATGCGGACAGATGAGATAGGTGCATAGCCAATGGGCTATGACACATTTTTGTGTCCAAAATCCTTTTTTAAGTTTTTTATTGTCTCATTTTTATGTTTTTATTTTTTTCTCATTTTCTTTTCTGTTTTCGTTTTTTTACCGAATTTTTTTGTTCAGAATTATTTTTGGTTCAAACCAAAAAATGTTTAAATTTATATTTTTTTCAAATTTTAAAATTGTTCAAATGAAACAAGTTTAAATTAATTTTGTTCAAATTTCAGAATTGTTCATACGTAATATTTTGTTCATGTTTTGGAATTGTTCAAACTTAAAATTTATTGACCATTTAAAAAATATTAATTTTAATTTGTATGAATTTTTTCTAACAATAGAAATTGAGAAAGAAAAAAATACAAATGGTCCGGCCCAGGTGTAGAGCGAGCGAGTAGCCAGGGAACAAGCGAGCGCGGGCGAGTTGGAGTACCGCTCGCAAAGAGCGGTACATAGGGAAACCCGCACGTTGAGTCTGTAGCTTTTTTGCTCGTCTGGTGCGATTGGCTTGTGGGCTGTCTCAAAGGGACTTGGTTGGCCTATTATTTTAGTTTTTTTTATCATTATTATTTTTGGTTCACTATTATTTTCGGTTCATCCAAATTTTAGTTTTTTATCTGTTCACTATTATTTCTGTTCACTGGCATTTCATGTTCACTATTATTTTATGTCCGTCCAAATTTAGTTTCGTTTTCTTTTCATGGGTATTTTTAATGGACCTTTGTTTCAATCTTTTTTAATGAAACTTTGTTCCTATTTTTTGTTCCTACAACTCGGGGAAATTTGTTCCCTCATTAATGGACCTTTGTTCCAAATCTTTTTTAATGGAACATAGTTCCTACTTGTAGGGGTATAGTTGTTCCTCTACAACTCTTGGAACAAAGGTGTTCCACATATTTCTTGGAACTTTGGTCCGTCATTAATGGACTTTTGTTCCCTTTTTTTTCCTATGGGGTTAATTTTTTTATTTAATGGTCCTTGGTGATAAATATGTGTTCCATATGTACTTCTAATTTGTTCCACAGTCGGTAATTTGTGTTCCTATTTTGTCCAAGAATCTTTTTTTTCGTTAGTAGGCAAGATTTTTTTCATGTGCTCAAACTTTTGCTCCTCATGATCTATATTTCCTCTTGCTACTAGTATTTTGTTCCACTCTTTTTATATTCTTGTTCCGCTTGTATGATTTTGCTTCATTTATGTCAAATATCATTCCACGTGTTTTACCTTTTTAGTTCTAACGTGTAGAAGCTAATATTATTTATGCTATAATTTTTGTTCCGATTAGTCTAATTTTTTTGGTCTGGCTAAACATTGTTTTTCTTGATCCAGTTTTTTTTCTTAATCGTGATCTAGCTTACCACTTTTGCACATAGCTACACCTCACTATTAAAAAATCCACGGGCCATCCGTTAGTGCTGAGAGTCGCCGTGCATGGTCCTTATTTTGTTCCGTTGTCATAAACGTGTGATGCGCACGTACGCGTGTTAGCTATAAGAGAAAATAAGTGCCAATTTTTTTGTTTCTTTGTTAGTTGCCGCAACACAAAAAAATGGTGTGTATTTTTGTTCTTTGATTTGTTCTGGTTTATTTATTCCTCGTAACAATAGGTTTTTATTTTCGAAAATTTTGTTCAAAAGGCTTTTTGATTTTATTAAATCGTGTTATTATTGCTATTTTATTTTTTCTTGTTCATATAGTCGATCAAATTTTTGGGATATCTCAGGATTTTTACGTGCATGTATTTTTTCCCTTCATTTCCGTTAGTGAGAGGCACAACTACGGCACCTGATGCATGCTTGTGTAGTCACGTGTGTTGTCGTGGTATGGACAAGACAGATGTCATGGGATGGCTTAAGTTTGGGGCCGATGGACGCTGTAGGTATCCGGGGAGGGATCGCACGACGAGTAGCCGCGCTCAGGTATCACTGCAGACAACAAGAACTACCCAGGTTCGGGGCCCTCGTGTGGAGGTAACACCCCTACTCCTGCCTATCCCTCTGTATGTATAATCTCCGAGTAGCCACAGTACAACTTTGCCTCTAAGCCGAGTAGCCACTCTGCTGCTCTCTCTCGCTCTAGTGCTAGCTCTTGTAATAAATGCGATCTGAGGCAACGTTCCTCGCGTAGGAGGGGGCAGGGCACCTTATATACTGGTGCCCAGCCGAATAAACAAAGACTAAAAGGTACAACTGATGGGACATGCCTACTGTGAAGCAGAGCACGCCTCCGGCTTCTCGCTGACGCGGGTGCGGGAAATCGCCGCGCCGTTCGGCTGATGGGACCTGTCCACCCTGTCAGTCTCACAGGGTAGGCCCCACGACACGTCATGTCCCCTCTGTCAGTGACAGGACATGACAGGCGCCTACCTCACTGTAGCCACGCTGTTGCGCGGATAATCATGTGCTCCGTAAGTTGAACCGCACGCTGTACGGCTGTGGGATCTCCGTGATCTTGTCAGAACGGCTCCATTGACTTCTTGCCCGAGTAGAATTGCAGCCCATCTACTCGGACCATCTGACCGCTACCCGGACGATTATAATCTTTCTCCTTATCTTCTTCTGGCCTTCACTACTTATGACCGAATAGAAACTACCGAGTAGAGGGTAGCCGGGTAGCCGCCTACTCTGTAAATAGCACCCTGATCTTCATTTTACTACCTGCCTTACCCCTACTCGGGGGTAGCCCACCGACATTAGTCCCCGAAGCTGGTAGAGTCCAGTGAACTTGTTCGCGGGCCCTGTGAGCTTAAACCAACTTGTCTTCTCGAATGAGTAATACCGAGTTGCACCTCAACTTGGACCAAGGACTCCTTCTCAAATCTCTCCAACTGTGGTCACGAGAGAAACTTCCTTGAAGCCGAATAGAGCACTCTCTCTACTGTGTTGTCGAGTAACTTGACTTGATGAAATTTTGAACACGATCCCGCTGGATCAGACCAAATCTATCTTTTCGTGTCGCTATTGGGCACGTGTCACGCCCACGTACCTCCGACGCCTCGGTGCCAGGGACACAGCAGGCCACGCGCCCTTCACTGCAGCCAGGGCCCACAGCCTGTTAGGTCACCTCGGGCGAGTACTCGAAAGCCCACGATCCAGGACGTGGGATTAATTGCGCCCGTTACGCGCGCGTTTCGCGCTATGTGCGTTTCTAACGGGCAGTTAACCCACGCCGCACGATCAATAGCCACGATCGATCCAGTAGTAACTGCAGCTCGCGGGGAGAGATAAATACCCCCGCGCCGCCTACCTTTTCTCTTTCCTCCTCATTTTCCAATCTCGCACTCCCATCTCCTCAGTCGCCGCCGTCGAGCACAGCGCCACCGCGAGTACTCACCGCGCCCCCACCGTGAGAACTGAGAGCAAGAATCTCGGCGCGCCATCGCCGTCATCCTCGCCCTCAACTCCGACGAGCTCTTCTTCACCAATTAGCCACCTCGCCTTCATGGCTGAGCACGGACACGAGATGGTTCCCGCCCGAGCCGGCTGGGAGGGCTCGGACGTCACCGCCGATGACTACCAATGGCTGGTGAATACCCGCCGAGTCCCCCCCCGGCGTTGTCTGCCGGCCTCCCGGCACCGAGCTCGTCCCGGCACCAGAAAAGGACGAGTACGTGGTATTCCTCTCTCACTTCAAACGCGGCTTCGGCCTTCCCATCTCCAAATTCTTTTCAGACTTTCTCTGCCATTTCGGCCTTCAGCCGCACCACCTTCCACCAAACGCCATTGTTATGCTCTCCATACACGCCACCGTGTGTGAAGCTTTCCTGGGTGTCTACCCAAAAGGTCAAACCTGGGCACGCTACTTCTTCCTTCATCAACAAAGCGTGCCCAATCCCAACAATCCTCTCGTTCCCCGCACGAAGACCCAGACGGGTACTGCGATGATGTTGCAGCGCCGCACCGGACACCACCCGAGAGTACTCGGGCTGGATACCGTGCGCAAGTGGCAGCGCGGCTTCCTTTACGTGAAGAACGTTGCCGCCGAGAAGGGAAAGCCCATCGAAGACCGGATAGGGCTCCCCAAGTTTGTGAACGCGCTGCCCACCGGGAAGAACTGGGGATACGATCCGAAGAAGACCGTGCCAGATGTCGTCCAGGTCGAGAAGCGCTTGACCGAGTTGGCGGCAGAAGGGCTCCTTCAGGACGATCCAATCGCCTGCTGGATCTCGCGCCGGGTACTCCCGCTCTAGGATCGAGCACATAAGATGTGCTACATGGGAGGTCCTCGGGATTGTACCAGGACGACGACCTTCGAGCTCAGCAAGGCTGAGG
Organism: Alopecurus myosuroides; assembly: GCA_028641055.1. NCBI lineage: Eukaryota > Viridiplantae > Streptophyta > Magnoliopsida > Poales > Poaceae > Alopecurus > Alopecurus myosuroides. Next base: position 671,667,799 of record CM054057.1, read on the forward strand.
TGGCCATCTGGGCTAGGTCTATTATGCAGACCACGCTCACCGAGAACTGGGCATACGGCTTCGTGCCGTGTAGCCGCACCAAGAAGATCACCCAGGTTAGTGCTCTTCTATGCACCCTTATTATTTGTAATTGACACCGAGTAGAACTCCTCTTAGCTTTATATGCTTTGTATTTGCATTCTATGCCGAGTAGGAACCTTTAGCTTTGTATGCTTGATGTTTGCATGTTGTTCCGAGTAGACTCACTTAGCTGAATATGCTTTGTGTTTGCACGCTATCCCGAGTAGAACCACTTAGCTTAATGTGCTTTATGTTTGCACGCTTGTTCCGAGTAGAAATTCTTATCCGAGAACTCAACTCACTGTGCTTGCTTGCACCAACATTACATCAATCGCCAGAGAGAAGAGGACAATGAGATCTTTGAGGCCAACTGGCACGATGACATAACTGAGGATGATGCCAAGGCATATGACACCCAAGATACCTTGTGTATCCCTCACGCCATTCAGGCTGGTAAGTCCCGAGCTGACGCCTCTATTTGGGATTGGTCCGAAGATGAAGAAGGTGACTTGGTTCACCTTTCCGCTTACTCGCAGTCTGCTTTGCTTCCCTTCCTTTTTGCTGGTTCTGACTTCTCCCTTCTTCTCTACAGAGGAGCCTGAGTTGGACGAGTTAGAGGAGCCCGTGGACGCAATTCCGGTGTCCATGGCTGCTCCCACTACCCGGAAGAGGGCTGGTAGCGATGCACAGGCACCTCCTGGCAAGAGGACCAAGAAGAAGCCAGCGATCAAAGTTACCACCGGCCGCCGAAAATGCGTCCCTACCATGGACGGGTAAGTGCTTCCGAGTAAACCCTGGTTCTCTGTTGTGCTTTTCTGTTCTCCCTTTTCTGCTTTCTTTCTGACCCTACTTCTTCTTCCAGCGCGGCTCTCGACGCTGATGCCACTGCCGCACCTCGTCCTAAGAAGAAAACAACCATGCCCCGAGAGCAGCTGGTAGAGCTCTCGGATGAAGATGAAAACCAGGAACCGCAGGGTAGGACGCGTGCGTCCTCCCCTATTGACGAAGAGCAAGATCTCGGCGCCGAGCACTATGGCGCCGGGGATGATACCGATCCCATCTTCGAGCAGCAGCAACCTGAAGCGCAACAAGCTGCCCAGGACGCTGCCAACACCGAGAAGCCGCTAACTCCCCCAGCTGCATCCGCTGGGGAGGACAGTGAACATATGCTGCAGAGCAGCAGCAGTACACCACGGTCGTGGAGCGGCCAGATGCCACCACCGAGCAGCAGCCCGAGACGAATGCTGCAGAACAATCCAACCCCGCTGCCGAGCAGCGGGTAGAAGACGTTGTCGCCGCGCAGCACAACGAGGATCCCGTTGCCGTGCAACGCGCAGAGGACTCCGTGGAGGAGCCCTCCCGCGAGTACGCGGTGCAGCCGGATGCCGCTGCCGCCAACCAAGCAAAGGCGCCTACAACTCGCAAGGAACCTTCACCTGTCAAACAGGTGCCACCTCCTTCTCAGCCAGCCTTCCAAGTGTCTCCAACAGTTCCTCCGCCTTCTCGGCCAACCCCCACGCCAAGCATCAAGAAGACTACCAAGACGGGTGCTGAACCATCCCGGACGCAGCCAAGACGCGCCGCCTCACAGGCTGGACAGGCGCAGCTGCCCTCCAAGCCGCAAGGCGGACAACCCGGACAACCGATCAAGAGCACCCAACTGACACTCCCTCTGAACAAGACAGCGCCTAACCCCAACATCAGCCTGGTTCCCTCCGAGGTTACCCTTGGTCCTGTCGAGAAGCTGAGTGCTGGAGCTAGCGCCAGCGGGCAGCGCAAGTATCCCGAGTACTGGACAGATCTGCAGCAGCGCCACCAAATCCAGCTATCCAAGGAGGATAAATGGCTAGTCGCTCTCAAAGAGCGCAAAGCCGCGGGAATCTCCAAGTCCAAGGGAAAGAAGGATTCCTTGGTCATCAAGGAACTTTCTTCCCGCGGTTAAGACGAGGAAGTGCTTCCCGAAGAAGGTCTTGTAGCCATCTTGGACCGGGTAGGCCACATCGAGAAGGCCTGGGATAGCAAAGTTCTCGGCAACAACGCCTGGAATGGTACCGAGTTGGGGAAACTCGACAATTATCGAACGGACTGGAACAAGGCCGACATCGGCCCTATTGGCATGGCGGTTGCCAGCCCTTGCAGCACCTTGGTCGGAAAGCTGTTCGTCCTACGCAAGAACGTCGAGGACATCGAGCAAAGCTATGTGGTAAGTGTCTCTCCATTCTTTGCATTTTCCGAGTTGCTGATTTCTTCTTTCTCTTCTCTTCTCTTCTTCTCTTAGTCATTCCCCCAGTCCCCGAGATTCGGGTCGAGTAGGTGAAGACTCAACCGAGTTGACATTTACTCGGGCCAAATCTCCCAGTACTCATATTTTCCTTTCTACTCTGCAGGATAGCATCCAGAAAAGGATAAAGATTTTCCGTCAGCTTCTCTGGAACCACCGCCAAGCCAGGGAGCGGAACCAAGCCCTGGAGGGTGAGAAAAAAGACAAGGATGCTATGGAGCAGCAAGCCCTGGAGAGCACCCTCAAGCTTTCTGAAATAGAGAGTAAGCTTTTAGCATCTCGGTTTATGCGTTTTGTACTTATGCCCGTTTTTTTGCTTTTTGCTCAATTGTTGTTTTCTCTGTAGGCGAGCTCAAGGCTCTGGTGGATAGGCACCAGGATTGCGAGGTCTTCGCTGCTTCTGCACAAAGCAAGATCACTTCTCTGGAAGGTGAGTACCGTTCTCTCTTTTCTTCCCTCGTTTTCTTTCGGTTGGCTACCCTGCTCAATGACGCTGTTCTTCTCGCAGAAGAATATAAGAAGTTCCGGGAGCAGCACCTGCAATGCCTCACTCCTGTCGAGGCTCACCAACAAGTGCAGGCTCGGGAAGCGGAGATAGAGAAGGAGCGCAAGACCGAGAGAGCTGATTTCGAGAAGCTCCAAGTTGATCTTGCAGATGCACTCCAGACTGCCATCAACCAAGTCCGCGAGAAGCAGGAGATCGAAAAAACAGCTGCTGCCGAGAAGCGAGCACTCGAGCTGGAAATCGCCATGCTCAAGGAAAGGAACCAAGCCCTCGAGGCGCAAATCACTGACTCGCGCCACGTCCATGAAAAGTATCTCCAAGAAGCAGAGGACTAGAAGATTAAGCTGGGATCCCTGTTGGTAGACATGGAATGTCAGTTACCGCTACCCCTTTCTTCTCTTGTCTCCTTCTTCTCTGCCTTCTTCTACCCGGTTTTACTTCTTCTCGGTCACCGTTTCTGATCCAACTCAGACCCTTATGCAGATATCTTCCCGGAACTCCGTTCCGCTAGTGTACCTGCTGTGGACAAGGCAAGGCAGGCCAGGGCCGCCTCTGGCCTGAATATTGACAACACATCCAGCATCAGCGATCACCTCCCCAACCTCAAGACACAAATCCGTTCCTTTAAGGGCCTGGGAACCTCCATGGTGTCTACCGATATCAAGCTGCACAAGCTCTTCTGGCCCGAGAAGGACGTCCCGGAAACCTTCCACGGAATTGCAGAGCACCTGGATGAGGTTAAGGTGGAGCTCAAGAAGTGGCGTGCCTCCGCAGCTCGGGCAGGAGCCGACGAGCTGCTGCACTTCATCCTGTCCTGGTACGAGAACCTGGATCTCGACAGGATTGGTACTCGCCGCAACGACTCCAAGTGGACCGATGATCCTGATTGCGTCCCTCGCTGAAAAGAGGTGGCTTATGAGCTCGCCTCCTACGCTGACACCAGCGTCTTCATCGACGGCCCCACCGAGCCTGATAGGGATGTTGGTGAAGAGGACGATGAAGAGGATGATGACTTTCATGACGAAGACTTGGCCGAGTTCGAGGAGGGTGCCGAGGAGGAGGGATCCGAGCAGGAGGAGGCCAAGGGGACGGAGAGGAACGAGCAGCAAGGCAATGTTGAGGACTCCGGGTTGGCAGCCAACCCAGAGGCCAACCAGCCGCAGCCCGCCGCGCAGGAGGCCACCATCACCACCGAGATGGTGATCCAAGACCTAGCTCCTGAGTTGGGCGCGACTGGGGCTGCGCCATCCGGCATCTACCCTCTGCCCAACACTCAATCTACTCCATCCTCCAACTCTGCAACGGATCCCATCTCCGCGGCTACACCAACTTCCACAACTACTGCCTCCGAGTCGGCTGCGCCTACCAACATCGACGCTGATACCACTGCTTCTACTACTGTTTAGTTCCTGCATAACTTATCTCGAAACACTTATCAGATTCCCGGGATGCCGGGTGCAGATGTAATCGATACAATTATGTCCTTTTGCTACTCAGTTTTTATTTCAGTTAATGTTTTAGCAACTCTGGCTCAATGCCGGGTTGCGTTTCTATGCAAGTCCCCGAGTTGCATTTTTTATCCACTCATTCTCTTTGTCTTAGCTCTTACCTGCCACTTGTGGCTTTTTTGGTAGTCGAGTCACAAGATTTCAAAGTTTGAGTTTCAAATACTCAGCCACTTAGAAAACTGCATGGTAACGCTGCCCACCACTCAGCCGAAAAGAGAAAGCAGTAAAGAACACTCTACTCGGTTGCCACACGTTTCCTTTCCTTAGCCATTTTTCGTGTGTTCATTGACCTTTGGCTTGTTATCTTGCTTGCCATGAAGCCGGGTTGCGGACAGCAGCAGAGTCGAAGAGTTGGCCCTTGGGTTTAAACACATTACTAGATATGCGCATGAAATTTTAAGTACGACAACCGAGTAGACAAAGTAAAACAGAGTAGAACAACACAAAGCAAAATTGGACAAGGGCAGTCCCCGATTTTGAATTCAGAGTGCCGAATAGAATTTTAACTCGGTTGAGGAGATACATACAACCTTTTGTTCATGAATGAAAATGGCGGAGTAGAGCTACATTCCAGGGGCGCTTAGATTCCTCTCCAGCTTTATCCGGCCTGTTCTTCTGGGGTGCCTGTGCGTCAACTAGATAGTAGGCATCATTGTGCAGAGCCTTGCTCACAATGAAAGGCCCTTCCCACGGAGGGGACATCTTGTGCATCCCGGCCGTGCGCTGCACGAGCCTAAGGACCATGTCTCCTTCTCGGAAAACCCTTGGATTTACTTTCCGGCTGTGATAACGCCTCAAGTTTTGCTGATAAATATCTGATCGTGACAGAGTTAACTCTCTTGCTTCTTCTAGCAGGTCAACGTCATTTTCTCGAGCTTCTCTCGCCTCCGCCTCCGTGTAGAGGGTTACTTGGGGCGAGTCATGCTCTAGGTCAGTGGGAAACACGGCACAAGCTCCATATACCAGGAAGAATGGTGTGTATCCGGTTGATCGGTTAGGGGTTGTCCTTAGACTCCACAACACCGCCGGCAACTCGTCCAGCCAACAACCAGGGGTTCGCTGTAATGGCTCAATCAGCCTTGGCTTTATCCCGGATAAGACCATGCCATTTGCTCTTTCAACTTTCCCATTGGAGGCGGGATGCGCAACAGATGCAACATCTAGCCGGATCCGCTTTTCTCTGCAGAATCTCGCGAATAGCAAAGTTTGTGCCATTATCAGTGATGATGCTGTGCGGGTAGCCGTATCTCAGAATGACAACCTTCAGGAAACTCACAGTTTGACTCCATCACACTTCCGAATAGGCTTGACCTCAATCCACTTGGTGAACTTGTCAACCATGACCAAGATATGAGTCATGTTGCCTCTAGCTGGCTTGAAGGGGCCTACCATGTCCAAACACCAAACAGTAAATGGCCAAGTAATGGGAATGGTCTTCAACTCGGAAGCTGGCATATGAATCTTACTTGCAAATCTCTGGCAGCCGTTGCACTTTCTCACTATATCTTCAGCTTGCTTCAAGGCAGTGAGCCAAAAGAAGCCATTCCAAAAAGCCTTGTTGACCAGAGCCCGAGAAGAGGCGTGATTCCCGCATTCCCCCTGGTGTATCTCCACAAGAATTTCTTCTCCTTCCTCTGGCTCAACGCAGCGTTGCAGCACGCCCGTAGGACTCCTTCTGTGCAGCACTTTGTTGATGATTGTGTAGCCCTTGGATCTTCTCTGTATCTGCCTGGCTGTGACCTCGTCACTTTGCAGTGTGCCATCCGTTAGAAAGGATAATATGGGCATAGCCCAACTCGGTGTCTCCTGTGTGGGAAACACTGGTTCGTCCACTTCCATTGGATCAGCTACCAAGACCTCTTCTGAGTTGGGGGCGAGTCCCCGAGTACTGAGAAATGGTCCCCTCAATGAATGTGACAGTCCCCGAGTCGAATGGAGCAGTCCCCGGGTTGCAGGTGCCACTCCCCGGGTTGGAGACGACAGTCCCCGGGTTCTCTTTTGCAACCTCCCAATCAATCTCCATGGGAACAGCTTCCTCTCCTGGCGGAGATGGAACAAAGATAGATTCCGAGTTGGGGGATGGCTTGATGGATGGATTTCTCAAATGCTCCAAGGCAATCCCAGCCGGGATGAACTGCAGAAAAGACCCCAACTTGGACAGCTCATCAGCTGCATCATTCTCAGCTCGGTGTATATGATGGAACTCACACCCTTCAAAGAAGCCAGTCATGGTTTGCACCAGAAACCGGTAGGACGCCATGTTGGCATCCAAAGCATCCCAGGTGCCGGATACTTGCTGAATCACCAGATCCGAGTCGCCATAGCAGACGATACGTTGCACCCCAATCTCTTTGGCCACTCTCAGGCCGTGTACCAATGCCTCATACTCAGCCACATTGTTAGATGCTTTGAAATGAATCCATAGCACGTATTTGAGATGATCTCGCTTGGGTGACGTAAGCACTACGCCAGCACCAAGGCCTTCCTTCACTTTGGAGCCATCAAAATGCATCTTCCAGTAGTTGGTTTCTGGCAAGGGAGGATCATACTGCATCTCGGCCCAATCCACCAAGAAATCCGCCAGAGTTTGTGACTTGATTGCTTCTCTTCTTGCGTACAAAGGAGTATACGCGGCTATCTTGATTGCCCACTTGGCTACCCGGCCGCTTGCTTCCTTGTTGCCCATGATCTCCGAGATGGGAGCAGTACTCACCACTGTGATGGGATGCTCTTGGAAGTAGTGCTTGAGCTTCTTGGCACCCAGGTACACGCCGTAAGTCATCTTCTGGTAATGCGGGTAGTTTTGCTTGGAGCTGGATAACACCTCGCTGAGATAATACATTGGCCGTTGCACCTTCTTGCCTTCCTCTTCTCTTTCCACAACTATCACCACGCTGACTACTCGGTTGGTTGCCGCAATGTACATCAACATTGGTTCTTTGGGTAGCGGGCTAGCCAGGATGGGTGCGCTACCCAGCATGGTCTTGAGTTCTCTAAATGCCACATCGGCTTGCGATGTCCAGACAAACTTATCACTCTTCTTCATGAGCTGGTAAAGAGGCAAGGCCTTCTCACCCATTCTTCCCAGGAAGCGGCTAAGAGAAGCCAGGCACCCAGTAAACTTTTGCACATCCTTCAGTGATCTCGGCAAAGACATGCTCTCTATAGCTTTTATCTTTGAAGGATTGGCCTCAATGCCCTGACTGGATACCAAGAAGCCGGGTAACTTGCCTGCTGGGACGCCAAAGGTGCATTTAGTCGGATTCAATTTCATCCTGTACTTGTGCAGGTTAGCAAAAGTTTCCTCAATGTCACTAAGCAGAGTATGTGTTTCTTTCGTTTTGATGACAATGTCATCAACGTACACCTGCACATTTTTGCCAATTTGATCATGCAAGCATTTCTGCATGCATCTCTGATAGGTAGCCCCAGCATTCCGCAACCCAAAGCACATGACACGATAGCAATAAGCCCCGTACAGGGTAATGAAAGCAGTCTTTATTTGATCAGCCGGATTAAGAGGTATCTGGTGAAAACCAGAGTAGGCATCAATGAAAGACAAAAGTTCACACCCGGCAGTGGAATCGATCACCTGATCTATGTGGGGTAGCGGGAATGGGTCCTTGGGGCAGGCCTTGTTCAGCTCGGTGTAGTCCACGCACATGCGCCATGCAGTCTCAGCCTTGGGGTCCTCATTCTTCTTCTCAACCATAACTGGGTTGGCTAGCCAATCCGGATGCAGCACTTCCATGATGAATCCGCTTATCAGCAACTTGGTGATCTGATCACTGATAGACTTCCTCCTCTCATCACCAAAGCGGCGCATAGCCTTCTTAACTGGCTTGGCGTCGGGACGCACATGTAGCGAGTGCTCAACCAACTCCCTCGGGACACCCGGCAAGTCCTCATTAGACCATGCGAAGACGTCCCGATTCTCACGGAGGAAGTGGATGAGCTCGCTTTCCTATTTCTCGCCCAATCCGGCGCCAATGATGGCAACACGGTCTGGGAACTCAGGGTCCACATGCACCTTCTTGGTTTCTTGGGAGGCCTGGAAAGCTTCTCCATACTGAGTACCCGTCATGCCTGGCATACTGACTTGCGCTGCTTGAGCCATAGCAACCACCTCGTGTATCTTCTTCTTCTCGGCAGCAATGACCATGGACTCCGCCAGTAGAGAACCAGCAGACGCGCACTCCAAGGAGCGCTTGTAATCACCCGAGATGGTGATGACTCCATTGGGACCAGGTAGCTTCATCTTCAGGTAGGCTTCATGGGTTGAGGCCATGAACTTGGTGAGCGCAGGCCTACCGAGTAGAGCATGGTAGGGACTCTGAAGATCAACCACTTCGAACTGTAGGCACTCGGTGCGGCAGTTCTCCCTGGTGCCGAATAGGACATCTACCCAGATGCGGTCGATTGGAGCACAAGATACTCCCGGCACAATGCCATGGAAAGTAGTCCTGCTGGGCAGCAGCATGTTCTTGGCAAGGCCGAGCTTCTCCAGGGTATCTCGGTACATGATGTTGATGCTGCTGCCGTTATCAATCAGCACTTTGCTGAACCTGAAATTCTTCGTGGTCCCCAGGAACGTGGGATCCACCACCAGAGCATAGGTACCCGGGTTGGGCATCACCTTGGGATGATCAGCTCTGGACCAAGTAATCTCCTGCTCTCACCAGAGCAGGTAGTGAGGCACAGCTGGGATCACTGCGTTCACCTCCATCGCGCGCCTGTGCAGCGACTTCTTGTCGCCTGGCTTGGTGGTGAACACCATGTAGCTCTCATGATGCTCCTGGTACTGGTTGCGGTCTCCACCACCATTGTTGCTGTTGTTGTTGTTGTTGCGGTTGTTGTTCCTATTGTTGTTGTTGTAGTTGCGGTTGCGGTCATTGCGGTTGTCGAAGTTGTAGTTGCGGTTGGCTCCCTGAGCCACCTGGTTCACGTTCTCCCTTCTCGGATTCACTGCCGGCCTGGGAGCAGCTGCCCGAATAGGCTGCACATTGGCATTCGCAGGCGAAAGAGGAGGACGAGGGGGCAGCTGACCAAAACCTTCACTCTTGATGCGGTCCCACCAGCTGCACTGCCGGGTAGTGTGGTTGGCTGGCCTACTCGGATGCCGAGTATGGAAGCTGCATGGCCCAACCTTCATGTTCTCAAAGATAAATCTCTGAGCGTCTCCGCTGTCCGGGTTGCCGCTACCCTGCTGGGGAGCACTGTATGGCTTCTTGATGCCTTGGCCCTGATTCTGGTTCTGCCCGTATTGGGCTCCAGCAGTTTTCTGCCTTTGGCTACTCCCAGCAGCCGCAGGGTCTTGGTTCACAACATTCACTTCTTCGGCATCATACCGAGTATCAGGTCGGTCACCTCTGCGCTTGTTACGGAAATCTTGGCGTCCGTGGCTGTCATGGTGCTTCCTTCTCGGCTCGAATGCATCGAGTAACAGCTGAGTAGGGTCTCCGAGTGCATACATATCAGCGATCTTGATCATCTCGGCGAGCGTACTCGGCATCTCTCTCTGCAGCTTTTGCCACAACATGCTGCCATGCCTGCAACCTTGAGCAAACCAGGCGATCGCCTGCGACTCATTCACACCCTCGCAGATGTTCCTCAGTGTGCTCCACCGAGTAAGGTACTCTCGGTCAGTCTCCTCTTCTCGCTGCTTGCAGGCTGAAAGCTGCTGCGGCCTATTCGGCCTCTTGTATGTGCTGGTGAAGTTGCTGATGAAGGCTTCCGAGAAGTCAAGCCAGCAGTTGATACTGTTCTTGGGCAAGTTGTTTAGCCAGATCCGGGCAGGGCCCTCCAGCATCTGGGGAACGTATCTCACCGCCCATCTCCGGTTGCCGCTTGCAATGTGCACAGCGGTAACATAGTCGCTTAGCCAGTCTTCCGGCTTGGTGCTGCCATCATAGCACTTGGTCCCTCTAGCCAACTGGAACTTGTTCACAGAAGGCTCCCCCATGATGCGGTTACCAAAACAAGCTGGGACGGGTGGCCCCCTCGTTTCCATCTGTGCTGACCGATTAATCCGGTCCAACTTGTATCTTGCATCGCTGGGCTCCAGCATGGGGTCACCCAAACGATCAGCGATGTCTCTTGGGTCAGCGTACCCGGCCATCTCCATTGCCGAGTATCCATCGTCGTAGCGGTCCTGCGGCACGGGCCCGGGTTGAACAACCGGGTTGGCCACTGCCACCACTGCCTGCGGCTTCATAGCAGCTGGCTGCCGCACTCTCTGCTGGACCGGGTTGGCAGCATGATGCCGCGATGTTCTCGCGCGGTTTCCTCCTTGCCCCTTGCTGTGAGCTTTAGTGGCTTGATAGCCTGCTCCTGCAGAGTTGTGTTTCTGACCGGGCTGCCGCGCCACATCGTGCTGTTTTCCGGCGGTAGCCGGGTCGTACACCTGCATCTGTTTGCTCTTTCCAGAGTTCACACTCTGGTCCCTCTCATTGCCAGGAAGAGGCGATGAGGCCTGATCCACAGATCTGACCGCATGCGAGTGCACAACCTGAGAAGCACCAGCTCCTGAATTGGCTTTCCGGAACTCCTCATTCTGCCTGCCAGCTTCTAGCACTAGCTCATTCAACCTATCCCGCTGCCTAGCGCGCGCGTCACCAGTGAGATGCGGCAACTCAGCAGCAACTGCCTCTGCATCCCTAAGAGTTTTGGCGGGGGAGCTATATTTGGGCCTAGTAGCAGTGTTCAAACTAGCAGTTTGGCTAGCAGCCCTACCATCTCTGGCTAACTCATTGCCTAAGTTGCGACGGATAATGCCTATCTTGCTAGGCAGCCTAGAAATGGGAGTAAAGCCATGTGCTCTGTTGTACTCGTTTTGATCTAGGTTAAGCTCAAGCCTAACCTTCTCCAGCTCATGGGTCTCCGCGGGTAGCGCTTGACGCTGTTGCTCGAGTTGCGCCCTCAATGTCATGAGCTCGAGCTCGGTGGGAGGCGGCATGCCCAGCTGCCCGCTGGCGCCACCGCGAGCAACTGGTATAGCCGCGGACGTGGAAGCAGCCACGTAACCCGGAATGTTCGGGGGCATGTCGTAGGGCTTGTGGACCCTTGCGGCAGCCGGCTCCTCGATGACTTCCGCGGTCGCGGCCGCGCCTTTCCCGGCATCGACAGCCGGGCCTGTCATCATCACCTCCACGCTTTCCGCAGAGCAGCCAGAAGGCTCCCCGCGGGCAGCGAGTACAACAGGAGGATCTTCCGCGACGAGCACCTCCTCCGGGAACTCGCGGATGACGGTGGTGGCGACGTAGACCAGATGCGCACCGCAGGAAAGCCCCGAGCCGCCTGCTAGCACGGACCTGCCGCCGAAATCGCCGGTGTTGTTGGTGACGAAATCGAAAGAGCCGAATCTGTGGACAAGGCTACAGACCACGCGCTCTCCCGAAGCAGAAATCGGTCCCGTCCGAATATGAACCCCAGCCAGCGCCGCTGCTGGCCCCACGGTGGGCGCCAACTATCGTGGTATGGAGAAGACAGATGCCATGGGATGGCTTAAGTTTGGGGCCGATGGACGTTGTAGGTATCCGGGGAGGGATCGCACGGCGAGTAGCCGCGCTCAGGTATCACTGCAGACAACAAGAACTACCCTGGTTCGGGGCCCTCGTGTGGAGGTAACACCCCTACTCCTGCCTATCTCTCTGTATGTATAATCTCCGAGTAGCCACAGTACAACTTTGCGTCTAAGCCGAGTAGCCACTCTGCTGCTCTCTCTCGCTCTAGTGCTAGCTCTTGTAATAAATGCGATCTGAGGCAACTTCCCTCGCGCAGGAGGGGGCAGGGCACCTTATATACTGGTGCCCAGCCGAATAAACAAAGACTAAAAGGTACAACTGATGGGACATGCCTACTGTAAAGCAGAGCACGCCTCCGGCTTCTCGCTGACGCGGGTGCGGGAAGTCGCCGCGCCGTTCGGCTGATGGGACCTGTCCACCCTGTCATTCTCATAGGGTAGGCCCCACGACATGTCCTGTCCCCTCTGTCAGTGACAGGACATGACAGGCGCCTACCTCACTGTAGCCACGCCGTTGCGCGGATAATCATGTGCTCCGTAAGTTGAACCGCACGCCTGTACGGCTGCGGGATCTCCGTGATCTTGTCAGAACGGCTCCATTGACTTCTTGCCCGAGTAGGATTGCAACCCATCTACTCGGACCATCTGACCGCTACCCGGTCGATTATAATCTTTCTCCTTATCTTCTTTTGGCCTTCAATACTTATGACCGAATAGTAACTACCGGGTAGAGGGTAGCCGGGTAGCCGCCTACTCTGTAAATAGCACTGATCTTCATTTTATTACCTGCCTTACCCCTACTCGGGGGTAGCCCCCCGACATGTGTGCATGTATCAAGCTAAGCAAAGAAGAAAAAAATCCAGCCATTTCGGTAGTACAGTGGGCAAAGGGCAACGAGAGCTAGTGTAGCGAACGTCTGCGCATGTGTCCGTACGCTAGTGGTTGATCGCAGTTTAAGCAGAGGCACATCTCTTGGTGGGTCGTGCACAACGTGAACGTAGGCGAGGTGGGTCTTCCGCTCGCTTCAAGCGAGGTATAGGGGCTCCCTTCGACTATAACTTGTGAGCGGGCCTGACGCCCGAACCCATGGAAACGGAGGTGGTTGGTTGGGCTGGGCCAAAATATTACTCCTATCTCCAGTATTAAATTGTGAAATGTTTTACTCTGGCGTTTTGTCTATAAAACGCTAAAACATGTTATATTTTGTTACAGAGAAAGTAGCTTGCAATCCTCACCAGTGGTCAATGGGGGGCCTGTAGGACGTGCAGCGTTTTTGGGACAAAGATTATGATATTTACTGTACTACAGAGCCCCTCGTTTATAAAAATAAACTAAAAGGTTTATTCTTAAAAGCACAGCTGCACTGGTTAGAAAAATCCGGCGCACCCGTCTTCCCTCCAACCTCCCATCCCGACGCTGATCCACCTTTCCCAACCCAGCTAGCCATCGCGGGTCCCCCTGGCCATGCCACTTGGTGGTGTGGGCCCCCTGGCCACCCCCGGCATCGCCCTTTCGCCTATTTATATTCCCCCGAGGGAAAACCCTAATAGAATCGATCTTTTCCATAAAATACATCCGTAGCTCCGCCGCCGCCGCCGACAAGTTTCGGGGGACAGGTCTCTGTTCTGGCACCCTGCCGGGACGGGGAAGTGCCCCCGGAAGCCATCTCCATCGACTCCACCGCCATCTCCATCGCTGTTGATGTCTCCTATGATGAGGGGGGAGTAGTTCTCCCCCGAGGCTTAGGGCTCTACCGGTATCTATGTGGTTCGTCTCTCTCTCCCATGGTGTGATCTATATGTGATTGTGATCTTTGTAATCTAGTTGAATAAGTAGATGTTACTCTTCATCTTCTGCCACTCAAATGTTTTATTAATATGAACTTTGGAGTCACCTTGTCCCGCGGTGTGAAGGTGACATTGTGCACATCGTGTGTGTCTCCTCTATGAATTGTGGTGTTTGCCTAGTACCTTCTAGGGCGCTCATAGTGACAACGTGGGGTTAACTAGACATGGAAATGCTTACTTTAAGGAATGCTTTTTGCAGCCCTACGCAATGATTTGTGTTCGTTATCCAACTGGAGAGGGTTAAGAGTAGCATAGTGAAGAGAAGATATTTAGTTATTCAATTATGTGATCATTGTTGAGAGTGTCCACTAGTGAAAGTAGGATCCTAGGCCTTGTTTTCAAGCATTGAAACATCGTTTTCCGCCTGTTCTGCTACATATTTGCTTGCTTCCATATTTATTTCAGATTACTATTATTACTTATAACCATCCATATTACTCGCATTTCACTATCTCTTCGCCGAACTAGTGCACCTATATACCTGACACGTATATTGAGTGTGTTGGGGACATAAGAGACTTCTTGTTTCTTAATTTCAGATTTGCTTGAGAGGGATATGTTTGACCTCTATCTCCCTGAGTTCGATAAACATTGGGTGATCCACTTAAGGGAAACTTGCTGCTGTTCTACAAACCTCTGCACTTGGAGGCCCAACACTGTCTACAAGAATAGAAGCATGCGTACACATCAGTCGTGTGATACGGCACCTCCCATGTATGCTACGTATATTCTTTTCCCTGCTATTGATGCTGTCAGACGACGACTATTGTTCCTGTTCCTACCACGCAAGGAGAAAATCAAAAGAGGCATGGCTATATTTGAAACAGTTGGTGTAGCGTGCTGTGTTTGAAGGAGTTTTGCTGGGGTTCACCTGTATGTGTGTCAGTATGGTGCACCTAGACACGAGTCATTTTTATTTTAGTGTGTTGTTTTATTTTCTGTTTAGGAAAAGTGGGTCCGTATCAAGTTATTTTTTTTCTAGTTTTTTGAAGATATTTTTTTCTCTAATTGCTTTGCTTGTAAGTCAAGTTGAGTTGGATATTATATAAAGCCAAGCGTGGCCATGTAATAGGGGGATTTGAAATTATTTGAGATTGAGGATATAGAAAAGGTCCCATGTCGGGGGACACCAATATTGTTCGTTTTTGCTTGCTGATTCGCCAGAATCTGTTGCGCGTGTCATGGAGTAGAACAAATCTGCTTACCGACCGAAGTATCGGCGTGAAATATTGGGCCAAAACCCTCTTGGATCACGTTGATACGTATCATTTTGATATCAGAATCGTCGGGTTTCTCACTGCGTATCCCAGCTGAGATTTATCTGCTGGAAAGTTGCTGTCGGAGGCGATGAAGCCACCACACCGGCGTTTCAGTTCTGCTGTTGGAGGTACTGCTGCCGGAGGCGCTACACCAATATACCGGTTCTTCTTGCGTTTCTGTTAGAGAAATTCTGCAGAAGGTAAAAACCAAGACACTGGATGCGTTATCTGCTGAGATTTGTGATTTGAGGAGCATGTTTGCTGGGAGGCTATTGAAATTGTTTTCTACTCGTACTAGGAGAAGCTCCATCTCTTTGTTGTTTGGTTCCTTCGATCTGATGTAGTTTTTGTCGTAGCCGGGTGTTTGTTTCCGATCCGCGTGGAAGTGCATACGAAGAAAGCGAACGGAAAGTCCCGATTTGATTTGATCGGTAAATCTACGCACAAAATATACTACATATAGGGTAGAGTTGTTCGGTTTCTATTTCCTTACAATTCCGTTCTTAGTTGGAGCGATTTTTACGTACCAGGCTACAGATTGGATCGGGAGTTCTGCTAGCTCACTTTTCACGTACAAGGAAAGTGCAAATCAAGTTTACAAAGATACTTGTAGGTGGAGATTCTGTCCTTACCTAGCTACTTACGTGAGACAAGGAAGGCAAGCATTATACTCCCTCCATCTCATATTAATTATCTCAAAATTAGACAAAAGTGGATGTATCTAGACATATTTTAGTGTTAGATACATCCACTTTTATCCAACTTTGAGACAATTAATATGAGACGGAGGGAGTAGAAAATAAAAAGGAAAAAAAGTGGATCGGATTGGAGCTGTAATACGTGACTATTTTTTAGCATGGGTACGTGGATATCTTTGGCATCTTTCTACGTGAATATTACTCCGTTCAGTTTGGCTCTGCTCGTTTTCGTGTACTATTCAGTTCGGTTTGGCTGTCCACTAGTATTACATTACAATCTGCTACATAACGTTGTGAACTAAATTTTTGTGCTGAAATTACCATGACGCCGGTCTCTACCGAATGGATATATCTGTACTAATGGAGAAAAAGGACGTTCTATCTTACTGGTTTCAGCGGGAAGAGGAAGGATATGCTGAAAAATTATTTCATTCTCGTGTGGAAGTACATGGCAGGGCATGTGCGTCGACAATCGACCACAGTAGTTTCATTAATGTTGTGAGTCCTGAGATGGTGGAAAAGTTGGAGTTGTTTACCGTGCCAATTCATCATCCATGTTGCCCATGTCTAGGTAACATTGTGCTTGTTATCACACATCAAGCACCAGTTCACTTTTATTTGGGTCCGTTGTCTTATGAGGTTTGTTGCGATGTGATTCCAATTCATATGGTTTCATGGCATTTGATGCCGGGGACACCGTGGAACAAAGAGCACAATACAGTTTATTTTCTGAATAATAAGTCTCCTCGGTACACCGTGACTCGTGGTAAAACGGAGTATGATTTGAAATCCATGGATATCAACATGTACACAGTTTGGAGAGATGAACGATTGCTGAATAAGGAGGCTGATGCAAAGTTAAGAGAGCTAGAAGAGGCAAAGACGAGAGAAGCCGAAGCTGCTGCAATTCCTGTGGTGGCTGACATTGCTACCCCTGTTTTGTAGCATGTTCAACCTACAGTTGTGGCCGATATTGCTGCAATTTTTGTTTGTTCTGCAGATTCTATTGTTTACGTCCCTGTGGTTGACGTTCAGGCTGTAAATGACGATGTTGCTACACCTACAAAAGATTCATGGTGTGTCGTTTTATTTTCTGTTTAGGAAAAGTAGGTCTGTATAAAGTTATTTTTTTAGTTGCTTTGCTTATAAGTCAAGTTGAGTTGACTATTATATAAAGCCAGGCGCTTTGAGATTGAGGATATAGAAAAGGTCCCATGTCGGGGGACACCAATATTGTTCGTTTTGCTTGCTGATTCTCCAGAATCTATTACACGTGTCGTGGAGTAGATCAAATCTGCTCACCGACCGGAGTTATCTGTTGTTGTTCTTCGATCATGATCATGAAAGATTGGGCCAAAATCCTGTTGGATCATGTTGATCCGTATGATCGTGTTCATCCTGGTCATCCACGATGGATTAGGGGATTCTAGGGAAGGCGCTCATGTATGGGAATAGTGTGCTACTAGTGTCATGGGCTTCATCTAGACGTGAATAATGGGTTAGGCTTGCACTTGTGGTTCCAACTACTATGTATTCTCATATACTCGTTTATTTTTTGTCGGATTGTTGCCTATCAACGACTATTAGTTGGTCAATCTAATAAATTACTCTCTCCGTATCAAAATGTAAGATGTTTTCACATTTTCTAAATAACACGTATCTAGACATGTTTTAGTATGTAGATTCATGTGTATTTTATACTAAAATATGTCTAGACACGTTTTGTCTATGAAATTTTAGAACATCTTATATATTTCGTTACAGAGGGAGTAGTCACCCAATTATTGTTAATTTTTTTGGCTAAAAGTACACAGGAGTTTATATTTACTTTTTCATGAAGTTGTCTAATAATATCATCTACTTGCCTAATAACATTATCAAGTTGCCTAGATTAGATTGCGCTTGCCATTACTTATCAATTTGTCACCACCTCTCTAGTTTTCACCGATCCCCTGCCCCTCCCCCTCGTGCACGTGTTGCACTTGCTTGGTACTAGCCACATTCGTGGAACTCGGCTCCATAGCCGACATGCTGGTCCGCAAGTTTCTCTCTCTAAGGAGACTCTTCGCATCCACAAGTAGCACAGAGGCAACATGTCGGAACAACAACGACAACCGAGTGGAATGTCGAGAAAAGGTTGGAGTTGGCCTGAAAGTATAGCATCATTACGTCATGCACCATCCGGAGGGGTGTATTCACACGAGCTTACGAAAGTTGTGAAGTTTCCTTATCGCAGACCAAAATTGCTTTAAATTGTGAAGTTGCTTACCATTTTTATAAAGTTGTCTCACAACACACCAAAATTGTTACGCTTCGCTTTTAAGTTTTTGTTTTTTTAGTATTTTTAAAGTTACTGTTTTTGTGAAGTTGGCTCATTTCACACCAAAATTTATGACTGATGCTGTGAAGTAGACACAACACAAACAAAAGTTGTTTTCGTTGCAAGTTTGCTCTGCTCGTTGTGAAGTTTTCTCATCACACAACAAAGTTAACCGATGTGTTGAAGTTGCATCACCACACATCAAACTTGTTTTCCCTCGTACCAAATATGAATTTAGTTATCGTGAAGTTGCTTCCGATATTGTCAAATTGTCTTATTGCACACAAAATTGCTTACCGCTATAATAAAATTGCCTAAACGCACACCAAAATTGATTTTAGTTGTTGCGAACTTGCCCTATAGCCGTTGTAAAAGTTGCCTACGACTTTTGTGAAAGTTGTCTACTTTTTTTTGTCAAAGTTTCCTTTACCTTTTGTTAAGTTCCCTTTAGTTATTGTTAAGTTATGCACCACATTCGCAAATTTTCTTAGCTAGTATCAAATTTGTTTTTACTTCCGTGGATTTGCATACCGTAGTTTTGAAGTTTCCTACGAATATTGTGATGCTGCTTCATCACACAACAATTTTTTTTGGTCTTGTATCAAAGATGATTTTAGTTTTTTGTAGCCAGCCAGTGTTGTGATGTTGCCTTAATGCACACCAAAGTTGCCTACCACTGTTGCGAAGTTGTCGGCCGCTATGTAAAAGTTGGCTATCGATATTTTGGGAAGTTGCCTACCCGAGGTTGTGAAGTTGTCTACCAACTGTTATAAAATTGACTTTAATATTGAAAATGTTTCCTACCACCGGTGAGAAGTTTCCTACCAATGAAGTGAAGTTTCATACCATTGTTGATAAGATGTCTACACGATGTTCTTAAGTTGACAACTGCTATTTGGAAAGTTGTGGAGAATGGGGGTGGCAAACTCGTGTGGGTCGAATGTCGTGAGTGATACAGCCCAACCCTTTCCACCAACCAGTCCAATCACTCCATATGGTCCCATGACAAGAGCTCAAACCGATGCACTTTGAATCAAGGTTAACTCGCTCCTATTCCTATGTGTCTTCGCGCACTCGATGAATGGTTCTCTACCTCATGTTCTTGCCAATTTCTTACCCAAGATTGGATCCCCAATGGACCCCCAAGGATGCCCCAAGAATACTCAAGAAGGAACCCTCGAAGATTGGACCAAAACAGAGAAGATGCATCAAAGATCCACCTCCTAGAACCGCTGGACGATCCGAAAAGACCGCCGGTCCAATCGGCTTCTGAAAATGGACTCGGCGCAGTCCCAACCGCCGAATGATTCGGCGTAAGTGGACCGGACGGTCCGACGCTACCCACTACGCCGTATGGTTGCCGGTAGCTACAAGGGCCGCAGCGACTCTCGGGTGCGGTGACCCAGCATACCACTGCATGTTGTAGTACGCAAGTCGTTGACATAATACTAACAGAACACCGTTTCGAAAATATTACATCCCTCAGTGTGGTACAGCAGAAACATCGCGGGACTTGATTGTCATACAGACATATATTAGAAAACATAAAGTGTTGAGGTCACCTCATTATTGAAGTTGGAACAACATCTGAAAGGTAAAACAGGTTCATACACGGGAACTCAACAGCCTAATATAGAGTTCAAGGCTGCTCGATTCGACCGTGCTAAGTATTTGTTTCAGACTAGGCTAAACCTAGTCAGACTCAGCTCCCTCAGGGTGAGCTCCATATTGGATTGTATAATCCACCCCTTCCACGCCTACGGAGAGGTCCGGTTCTTCATAGTAGATATCCTCTTGGCTTCCGAGGATGTTGAATGAATCCTCTTCAAAGTTCTTGTAGCCTAAGCACGGGGTCAAACGGGATTGAATGAGTAACGAGCGTTACTCAACAAGTTCATTAAGTACAGAGCTAATTGATGCACTATCTACGGTCATCGACTCTAAAGAGTCTAGACAGATGCAAAGTTTGATAAATCTTTCTTCAAGAGATTGCTTTTAAAAATGTAAACTATGCCTGCCAGCCTTCACAGGATTGGAACTTCATGGAGTTGCCTTTCCTGCGGCGTTCGCAGTTCCTTCCTGGAACAGGGGGTAACATGCCACATCCTTTTACACTCTGCAGAGGTGCGCTACTTTACCCATGGGCGACCAAGACCATGTTGCACAATCAGGCGCGCGATCCTGTCCACGCTCACTCAGGTGTGAGGCTCGGTTGTTGGTCCAAGACAAACCATGCTTCTCCGTACAACGCATGCCCACCCATTTCCACCAGCAGGTTGAACCCCTGATTCCACCCCTCACGATGGAGACCTAGGCGCCCTTGGCAGACACTCATAGACCCCAGAGTCCGTGGGACGTAAGGGCTCCCACCCATGTGCATGTACTCCCGCAAGACCTACAGCGTACTTCTCTGGCAGTCCGTTGACATGTGAATGAGAAAAGATCACAACTGACTTACTCGCCCCATACAAAACCCATGGTTAACGCGAATTTACGGCGCAAGAATCCTGACGGCATTTGTGATTAAGTCCTAGGTAATATTTTCCCATGCAGATGGAACCTTTCTTTGACCTATTCATCTTACCATGGTCCCATCCGCCCACCAAACAGAACACTACCACTCGAGAAGTCATTCAATTTGTCATATTATTATAAAAATAGGATCATGCATTCTTTTGAGCACAAGTGGTATTACGATAGGGTTTTGAAAATAGTTGTTATGAAATAATTCAGAGGACATGAGCAAGTGATGAACTTGCCTTGATATGGATAAGTAGTGGAGTCTCATACTTGGTGAAGTTTCTGACTTCCTTGTTCTATAAAATACCATCATTATTTGGTAAAGACAATGTTTAAAGAAGCAAATGATACTATTATGCATAATAATGACACGTATGCATTTTTCATCCAATTGATTATTTGGTTTACTAAGTAATGACGGTAGATAATTATTTGTAAATTTATTATTTATTATTATTTAATATTTTCTATTATAATTTAATATTTATTTAATTGTGTTAACAATTCTTGATAACCAGAAAATATTGAATTGGGATATATTGGAATGGTCAATATAATTGAATAAGTGCGAAATAATAAATTTACTATTGATTATATATTAATTTGTATACTTTTAATTTTACTAGGAAATGTGCCCGTGCGTTGCTACGGAAGAAAGAAAAGAAAATGCGTGAGCGCTGGCCAAACAATTTTTGTGATATCAAGAATGTTTGTAAATTAGTTTGCTACTATTCATATAATGTAAAAATATCGATTACCTCCCGCTTGTAAACTACTGCTTCTACTTTGCCACACCAGAATTGCACCAAAATAAGGCAAATGAATTTTTCTACACCCACCTACCCTCTACCTAAATTCTCTTCATCCGTCCTTTCTCTAGCATTGTCCTCTCTTCAAAACAGAAAAACTAAAAATCATCCGGCCTTACCATTGCTTTAGCAACCTTTTTTTTTCTAAACTTAAATGATGATGTTGTATGCATGTTTGATTGAAATGGATTTTTTTGCACCTACCGGGAAAAATGATACGACATTGATAAAAAAACGTGAGAACAAATCTGGAATTTGACCATAAACATAATATTATCAGGAAATTATAAACAATGCTAGTAATAGTCTTATCAATCGTCATATTCAATTTCAAACTTAGAAAGTATATTTGCTTGTCAATTAAATTTGGTTTCAAACTTATAAAGTATATTTGCTTGTCCATAATTCAGTAAGCCATGCAGCCACCAATTAGCGGCAGAGTTGATATGCCGTATTGCAAGATGGTTTCGCAATTCATCTGTTATTAAGAAAAAATTACTTCCACAACATAGCATATTTCACATTAAAATATTAATTCGACTGAACAACTACATGCCACTATTGCAGGTTATTTAGCACACTGAATTTTTATCACATAACATAACTTAATTCCATCACATTCAAAGCAAAAGTAAGACAGAGAAGATGAGTTAGCAGTCCACACCTTGCTGTCTTTGTAGAATCCAACGTACGTATGAGCAACAACAAATGACGCAGGCCTGAACACTGGTAGAAAAAAGGCCTTCCATACGCCCCCATCAGTCCCCAAACGTCGCGCACCGTGACTAATGAGTCTTTAGTCCCGGGTCGGGAGGAGACCCGCGACAGAAGGTCATGCGTCGCGGGTTGGGAAGCGCGTTGAGGCGCGTGGAGGGAATTAATTCCGGTTGGCCTGGCCGCCCGGGACTAATGAGTCTTTAGTCCCGGTTGGCCTGGCCGCCCGGGACTAATGAGTCTTTAGTCCCGGTTGGCCTGGCCACCCGGGACTAAAGATACAAACTGCTCGCCTCCCGCGCGGCGATTTTTATTCCGCGAGCGAGGCAGAAGGGCGACATTGCTACAGTGCGCGTCCGAGTCTCTGTTTCTTCCTCTCTTCTCTTCTCTTCCCTCTCTTCGATATTCCTCCACCAAGCACCATGGCTCAAGTTTGGCAGAGAATCCGTGGTCCCACACCATGCGGCAAGCAACTCGACGTGTGCTACACCAACATTTCCGAGAGGCTCCCCGGTGCTCTTGGGCATTTGACCAATCTCTATTTCTCCTCTCCCGATGAACACCGGTTCTTCGGGCTTGATCTGGTATACGGCGGATCAACGGATGTTGCCGTCATCCAGATTGCGTTCAAGGAGGCCGTTTTGGTCTTCCAATGGTCAAGGTAACGCACACGTACAATCTTGCATCTTCGATTTGTTTGTTGCATCTGAAGAATACATGTGTTGCAACATATCTAACACGTATCAAATTTTTGTTGTTGCAGTAGTTCAAAGCATTCTCCGGCACTTGTTGATTTTCTTGTCAACAAGGGGTATGACTTTTGCAGCTTTGACAAAACTCAAGACCGTCAGAAATTGATGCGCTTGGGTATTGTGATACCTGAAGATCACTACATTGATCTTCAGGATCTTATCCATTTCGATGAGTTGCCCGGGCCCAAGACCGGGATGGCTCCGATGGCAACTGCCTTCATCCACGAGGGCTACGAAACCATGAAGTCTGGTTTCCCCTCGAGGAATCACTGGTATTGGGAGAAGACCCCATTGGACAGGACGAACATCAAGTATGCAGCCATAGATGCATACGTCTCCTACGAGTTGTTCCGCATCTACTCGACGGAGCCATAGATGTATGCGTTCGGTATATGCATGTAATGGATATCTTAGTATGTAATGGATATCTTAGTATTGTGAGACTTATGTTTGTGTTATGTGTGATCGTAAGACTCTATGTTATGAATGTGATATGATTGTGTTCTATTCATGATTGTGATGTCTCTACTCGTATTTTACTTGTGATTTAATTATCACTTGTCTTTTGTTGTTCATAAAACTATTTTTGTTTCCTAGTTTTAAATGACTTGGAAAAATTTGCAAAGTGTTGCAAAGTATAATGGATATTATTTCTATATTAATTCCTAGCTATACTATTTCTATATTATGTCAAACACACGTTTCAAAACAAGCAAAAACAAAAACACATCAAGAAAACAAACAAAAACACATCAAGAAAACAAAACAGAAAAACTACAGTTTCTATATATCTGTTCACCAAAAATTAATCTAAGCCAGGAAAACATATATCTAGTCAATACCAAACTCATCCAGTATTAAAATGAATTAGTATTATTTTTCTTAATTTTTGATATATTATTTGTATTTTTAAGATTTTAAAATGAACTAGTATTATTTTTCTTATTTTTTTGATATATTATTTGTATTTTTAAGATTTTAAAATGAATTAGTATTATTGTTCTTAATTTTTTGATATATTATTTGTATTTTTAGAAATAAGACAAATTAAAAAGTTAATGTTTATTTATTTATTCAAAATTATTAATTACATTATTACTTTTGTTTCTTAAAAGATTTATTTGAAATTCAAACAATAAAGAAATGTGGCATCGACCAACATGTTAATAAGATTGATATGATACTACTATCACATACATGCGTGCGAAACACTTGGATGCGGGACGGGATGGAACTTGGATGTTAAGCGTGCTAGTGCTAGAGTAGTAGGATGGACCGAGCGGGAAGTTTGACCACGAGTAAGTAATTTGACTAGAGATAATTGTAGTTAGACACTAAGCAAATAATACAAATTCTGAAAAAAAGGAGTGAAAAAAAGGGAGAGAAAAATTGGTGTGAAAAATAATTAGAAACCAAAATGAATTAAGGAAATAAACGAAATAAAGTTTAGTCCCGGTTCATGTGGCCAACCGGGACTAAAGGTCCTCCCACCCCCGGCTCCACCACCCGCCCATGTGGCCGGGCCTTTAGCCGCGGTTCGTAAGCGGCGCGACTATAGGGGGGGGGGGGGTCTTTAGTCGCGCCAAGCTAGTCCCGGTTGCGCGGCCGGGACTACTGGCCCTGGCGAACCGGGACTATACGCCTATTTTCTACCAGTGGAAGCAGGCAACATGGGCGTCGACGTTCAGCCTAATGGAGTTGAGGTGCTCATTCTATGTATATTCTTCCCTTCCACTTGTAATCCCGAACCTAGCCCATGACGCTGCCGCAAACTGCCATCTCCGTGCACCAGTACCAGTAACTCCAGATCCCAGCTGTCTTCGCGACACCATCACCATGCCAGGTTCCAGTTGCCCCTCCGACGGTAGAGTCGCCACCTAATCTGCCTACCTCCTCCGGCTTCCTCTCACCATGATTAACCACATATTCGGCCGGAGTCCGGGTCTGTTGGCGCCATGCTACTTGATGGTTCCGCTCTAGAGAAGGTCGATGTGAGGCATACTGCGAAACTGAAATCTATAGGCAACAATGCAGATCAAACATTACTGAACATGGTAGAAGTTGAACAACAATCAGTTAGTTAACATTACTTGTGAAACATTAATGAACATGGAACTGAAATCTATAGGCAACAATAAGATGAAATAGAAGCATTACTGAACATTAGATTTTCAGGCTAAAATATCAAATTTGTGTTTGCACAGAACAATTGCTAGTTCCAGCTACTACATGTAGAGGTGTTTCATCCAAACTTTTGATGCACACTTGGTCATTGAACATACGCACCCAGTTGGCCATTGTCATCGTAGGCCGTCGATCGCCGCCACGGCTTCAACGACCATCTCTAGAGCAGGACGTGGTGGAAGCATGGGATGACAGTGGTGGCGTCATCCATCTTCGGGTGGCGGTCACAGACAGACTCCAGCCCCACAGCAGCGTATGCCTCGTTGTCCAAATGCTCATCATCCGGAGGCTCACGGAATTACGATCTTCTACCATGGCGGGCCGGGTGCTTGATCGACCAGGGATCGGAGATCCAAATCGGGCTAGGGTGAGGCGGCGCCATGTGAAGATCGCGTCGCCGGAGGTCCTCGACGCGCACCTCGGGTCGTTCCGGCAAAGGCATATCGCCTCCGGTCGTTTCTTATGGACGGAAATTGATGTGTCGCGTTGTGTAGGTTTGATTGTTCCTAAGCGCTTCGTGGAGAGAAACAAACTCAGCGTTGTATTTCCTGTACATATCTGATGCCGAGTCGATACGATGTCCGTTTATTGGAGCACGAGACGGTCTACACTCAGACATGCACGAAAACAACTGGGCCATTTCGTGTTGGAACAAAACAATCTACTATCGGAGACACCCACGAGTACCAAAGGAATCCAAAACCAAACGATCACGGTTCGGAACTTTGATCGGAAACACTATTTCCTAAACACTTTTGTGTGGCAGAGTGGGTAATTATTTACAACTTTAGGGGCAATTTCGATGACCTACCAAACGAAACCAAACCAAGGAAGCCTTAACGCCTTTATTATTAGGTATAGATTATCCTGGTTTTATTGCAATTATTATTTTAAAATCATAAATTTAATATTAGTATTATTTAGTTAATTTACTTTATTAAAGTATTCAAGTACTTTATTTTAATTTTATTAATCTAATTATAAATTTTACAAATTTACAGAATTTTATTTATCAAATTGTATTATCCTTTTGTTTTTTAATCACTGAAATGGTCAAAGACCATTCTGCCCCTAGGGCTGTCAGGTGGGCCAACCCCCACCGGGTTGAACCCAACCAACTCGGGCATAACCCGAGCCCAACCCCTAGTGGTGCTCGCACTCGCCCCTCCTTGTGTTTCTCCTTTCTTCCCCGACTCACACGTGATTCGCCTGGCGACTGTGTCGCCATGCCTTCGCCGATTTGTTCCGGCCAACTCCGGCCATCGCCGCCGCCATGCAAGAGCTCGAACGATGCGCCGTCAGATCCTCTCCAAGCTCCACCACCTCGATCCGGTTTTCCCTCACCGAGGTATCCGTGCGCATCCGAACCCTAGATTTAGGGTTACGGGAACCCGCGGTTCCCCGCTCTCCTCCGGCGATCTACGGCCACCCGAGGAGGTTCAGGGCGCCACCGATGCTGCTGCTGCGCCGTTGCCGCCCTGGATGCTGTCGAGGATGCTGTGGTGGCGAGGTGCCGCCTGGACGGCCTCCTCGGAAGCAACTGCGGCGCCTCGCCGCCCACCTCTGCGCTTCCCCACCTTTGAATTTTTCTACTCCCTCTCCTCTGCTCCCTCTGTCTCCTTCCTCCCCTTGCTCTGGAACCTAGCATTCGAGCCAGAGTTCGTGCCATGATGTTCTGTGATGCCCCCAAATGCTTGAGTTGCCTCTGTGGTTGCTTGTGGTTGATTGTTGAGGCTTGGAAGAATCTCCCAGTGAGTGGATTGTTAGGTTGCTGTTAAGATGAATTTTCATCTCTAAGGATTATCTCTAAGGAATATTATCTCTAAAGGAGGCTTGGATGATTTTTATTGGAAGATTATCTCTAAGGATTTATTTCTGATGCTAGTGCTATGTGAAAATAAATTAGGGGTTTCTCCCTGTGCTTAAGCTGCTGTTACTTTGTTCCTGTTAGATTCAGAACAGAGCACACATCTGTGTGATATTCAAATGGAACTTCTATGGGTGTGCTAGCTGATAGGTTCTACTAAGTGATTCTCTCTTTCTGTGATGTTGTGTTCAGGTACTAAATCTTCAGATTTGGTGCCCAGCAACTATAGTGGGGATATCTTGTAAGCTGGGATCTTACCCAAATTATTTGCCTTGATATATTTGCTACTGGATCCTTATGAACTGATAAGAACATGTGTTTTCTTGATCTTATTGCCCTATCCACTTATCTGATAAGAACAATTACTATTGCTTGTTTCTTTTGCCCCAAATCCTATGATGCAAAGCCTGAGGCCTTCTCTTAGTAAGAACAGTTGCTACCTTGATTAATTTAACTCCTTGTGATGAACTTAGCATAGCACCTCTATGCTATTCTGAGGGTAATGACCCTCTCAACCCCTTTATGCATAATCTAGCAACAAGATTGCTTGATGGCGTGTAGAGATTCACCTTGAGTGATGGGTTAAGGTTGGTGGTTTTTGGTGCTTGAGGATTGCTTCATTCTAGCCCTGCTTCTTCTCTTCAGCTTGGCCTTGTGGAGAACTTCCTGTAATGCTCTACCCCTGGCTTGGCCTTGTGATTAGCTTGCTGGATCTCAAGTCTTGTTCACTTTTACTGGTGGATTAATTTGTGGTGTATTATTAAGTGGTGGTAGTTCTTCCTGTTCTTGGTTGTGCTAACAACCTGGGCAGGAACAGGAAAAAGTGGTGGTGATTCCTTACCCCTTACGGTGGATGTGTTATTTATCCTGCTACAGATGTGTTGACAGCACCAAAGGGTGCTGGTGAGTATGCTGTGTGCTTTTCTGCCTGCGGTTGAGATCTTTTCTCCTTGCCCTGCGGCTGATCTTATCCTGGAAGCCCATATATTTTCTGATGCCACTTGTATTAACTGATGCTTGCCAATGATGCTGGTCTGAGGCCCGTTTGATTCGAACAGATACCACACAATTTCAATTAGCCCAATGATGATTTTAACAGTGCAACACACAGTCAAACTGAGGGTACTAATCCCCCTACTCACGGTGGGAATGGTGCGGCTCTATTTCGGCTTATTGGTGTGGCTTCTTCGCTAGCTTCGTTTGGATTGGCCTCTAGTGGACTGAAATCTATTTTGGTGCGGTGCGGTGCGGGTTTAGAAAAAACTGGGTGGAACGGTGCGGTGCGGCTTGAGTTAGAATGGGTCTAGCCCACGGGCTCAACACGTATTCGCCCCCGTTTTGTACTAGTAGCCAGTTCTGTACTAGCTAGTAGTTTTTTTTTCTGAGAGACTACTAGCTAGAAGCTAGTAGCTAGTATAGATGCAACGACCAGAAGGTTTTACTTGTCTAACAGCCGGTACGATCCCCGGGTTGGATCCATGGGCCCAGGCCAGAGTCTTCATGTGGATCGGTGTGGTGCGGGTGGAAAAGATGTGCGGGGCGGAGCGGTGCGGGTTAAGAGAATAAATAGTTGGTTTGGCTTGGATCGGTAGTTTAGATTAAATCTATGTGGTGTGGGGTGGATTAGGGGTGGGTTTTGCCCCATTCCCAGCCTGACCCCCTACCTCAGTTAGCGTTTTGGTGTTCATTTTGCAGGTTCAGAAGATGATAGATACTTTGGATTAGCTAGGAATTAGTCTAGGAAATGAATTCTTGTAATGATACCTTTGTAGCATTCTTTATAATTTTTCCATTTTGGAAACATATTATAAAGACTTTGTATACTGTGATTTTATTAATAAAGTTAATTGTTTTCTTTTTCTTCTTCACTATGAAATTGGAAATGTCCAATATTTGTTATTTCTTAAATGTTTCAATTTGATTATGGTAATTATATTTTCTTGATTATTCGATTTGAATTCAAATTCAAATTCAAACATTCACAAGTTTAAATAATTCAAATTTGAACCCCTCAATTCAAATATAGCCTAGAGATCATGTCAAAATTCCACCCTCTTCCAGTATCGATCTCTCTCTCTGAATCAGAATATCGATGGAACCTCGATCACTACAGGGTTTTAGTTTTGCGATTTTTTTTTCAGTTTTTGCAAACACATGCATGCAGATGCACAGATTAAAATTCTACCCACCGTGAGTTCCTAAACGCTGGGACATTACAGTCTTTCCTCCTTAACGAGAACTTCGTTCCGAAGTTGTAACAATAATACCTGAAGAGATCGGGGTAGTTTTGTCGTAATTCTTCTTCCTTTCCACTGCACTTTGCAATACTTTATTGCTCGGTTCCGAAGCCTTTTTCAGTCTTCAGCTAGAATCTTTTCTGGTCCTCCACGTATGTGATGTCTGATTCTAACCCCAGATCCTCGTGATTAATTGTAGCAACCTAAGATTTTGGCATATTTTAAAAACCACAAAATTTCAAAACTTTTTAAAATTTTGAAGAATAAATTTACCAAATCTTGAACCTTGGATGGAAATTACTTTTTTTTTGGTTATTTATTGTGAACCCTAGAACCTTTTTTTTTGCAAAGTATTTTGAATTACTTGAGCAAGAAATATAATTTCCTAGTCTCTATCTATTTTGTCATATTATAATTTTGAAAATATTTGGGAAATATAAGGCTCTAAGAAATTCTTGTAGGGAATTTATATGGCCTATAATATTGTTTATAACTTCAAAATGATTTTCAGAAAGAATTATTTTCTAATATATACAAAATCAATACTAATTTTATGGGAGCTTTTCCTAATATGTATATTTTAAAAAAAATTACTGCTAACAAACCACTATTTAAAAGGAAACTGAGCTAGCTAGAACAAACACTCATACCTAGTATAAAGAAACGCACCGTTGAGTAGTTGAACTGACATGCACGCGCACGTTAAAAAAATAAACTAAAAAAAATACGTGCATGCACATAGCTAGCGAGCCCAGCAGTCCGACCCAGAGCAGCCAGCCCAGCGATCGAGTTGGTCTTCCTCCTGGAGTACATCTAGTACGTTACGGCAATAGCCATGGCCATAATCTTTCCCATCCTTTTATAGGACATTCAAGACCCGCAAATGAATTGCAATAAAAACAAAAATTACTCTCGAATCAATCGCGGTTCCGTTTAGGAAATTTATTTTCCAATTAATTGTCTTAATCACCCAGATTTACATGGTGAACCGAATGCCACCCGTCGGCATTCATTTCTTGATCTCCCTCCTCAGATCATAAGAGTCCGAACCAATTTGTCCACTGCGTGCTCCTTGTCATCCTCTCTTATTTCCGTTCAGCAAGTTTCTCCAAACAAGCTCTCAAGTGTCCGTACCATCGGCATCCTCTTCGAATTGTTGGCGAGTTCATTTGACTGGTACATCTTTTATGTTGCTCACCTGGCGATTTCTTTTCACCAGTCAACTCCCCTGACCGTTGCCTACCTCTAGGACATGTCCGTGCATCAAATCGTTTCTATTGGTCGAGCCGCCGTCACTCCGTTCACCCGTCGCCGTCGCTAAGAGCTTCTCTGAGGAGCGGCAAGATCGCCATCGCCTCCGTCTCGACGTTAACTGCGCGTTCTGCTCTACGACAACTCCGTAGGACAATCCTCGACGACCTCATCCAACTCCGAGAAATCAGAGGTGCGCTACTTTACCCATGGGCGACCATGACCATGTTGCACAACCAGGCGCGCGGTCCTAACCACGCTCACTCAGGTGTGGGTCCCGGTTGTTGGTCCAAGCCAAATCATGCTTCTCCACACAACGTATGGCCACCCATTTCCACCAGCAGGTTGAACCCCTAATTCCACCCCTCACGATGGAGACCTAGGCGCCCCTGGCAGACACTCATAGACCCAGAGTCCGTGGGACATAAGGGCTCCCACCCATGTGCATGTAGTCCCGCAAGACATACAGCGTACGTCTTTGGCAGTCCGTTGACATGCGAACGAGAGAAGATCACAGCTGACTTACTCGCCCCATACAAGACCCATGGTTAACGCGTATTTACAGCTCAAGAATCCTGACGGCATTTGTGATTAAGTCCTAGGTAATACTTTCCCATGCAGATGGAACCTTCCTTTGACCTATTCATCTTACCATGGTCCTATCTGTCCACCAAACAGAACACTATCACTCGGGTAGTCATTCAATTATTCATATTATTATAAAAATAGGATCATGCAATCTTTTGAGCATAAGTGGTATTACGATAGGGTTTTGAAAATAGTTGTTATGAAATAATTCAGAGGACATGAGCAAGTGATCCGAACCATGGGACAGGTCACTCACTATGTTTGATTCATTATTTTCTAACTTCATACTGGTTAGATGCATACCGTAAGACACTCGTATGGTTGTCGACAGAAATTGGTACAATCTTCTAAAAACCATATCTTTAGTTCGGTTTATCCAAATTTTGCAAATTTGGCATCCCTAAAATTCTTAGGAAATATGGAACCATCATTTTCAAGTTTTGGCAATAATAAAATATTTGAATTTTAACTGAGAGTCGTTGAGCATTTTGTCATCACTTAAATTCTATAATTCTTTTTGCAAAATAGTAATATTGGAGTTCTATATCCAGTAGCCCCTATTTAAAATATCTTTTTGGAAATCTTGGGATGTGTACTAACATATCCTACTGTACAAAATAATTATTTTTACTAGTTTAAAATTGATATAGAATTTTAGTGCCCATTTGAGTTTCTTTTTACCAATCATTGGCCCAAATGGCAAAATCTAAACTGTATCACAATAATTCTCTTTGTAACTGAAATTATGTGGTGAACCTAGACCAACCTTTATCAAAACGGTAAGCCATAACCCACTCACTTTAATTATTTTTATGAATTAAATTAACTGTTAAACCTTAAATCTTATTATCACATCTGCTTCTTTTTGCATACCAAGTGATGTGATAGCCCTTGATCAACTAAGTGAACTCTCGGGACTTCATTGACAAATAGGGACCATTTAAGATTAACCCCTGAAGATCAACGCTTTTCCATTAAATACAAACCAATGAAGCAAACCATCATAATTCTTTTTGAAAAATGAATTATGTGATAAGCCCTCACCAAAAATGAATAATGTAAAACAACCTATATTGAACACTTTGTTGCGTTGTTTGTCTTATAATTTATGCAATTGCTTGTATGTTTATTAGAATGCTTGTTTATAGTGTTTTCCTTTTAATGCATAGATTGTACGGAGATCAACATTCTGTTTGTGAAGAGGGTGTGATTCTACACCAACTTCAGAAAGGCAAGTGACACACTTCATAAACTTCCTAAGATTTTATATGCATTAGTGTTTCACAAAATTGCATGGTTAGGACTTTGTTAAACAATGCTATGCAAACCAAGTAGGGATAGTTACCTATTATCTTGATTCCAGTAAACACCAAATTAGAAATTGCATGCTTAGTCATGCTTGTAGACTAAGATGAATATTATTCCAATGATGATTATTATATGGGAGATGTATTATTATTTTACTTGGCAAGGGAGATACCCGAATTGCCTATGGAGATAGACCATTACTATTACTTGGCAATAGAGATAGTCCAACATAGCCACTAGAGATAAACCAGCACAACCTTTGGAGATAGACCATTGGTGTTACAAGGCAAAGGAGAAAGACCTGCCACTGGAGATAGACCAGCACCACCTTTGGAGATAGACCATTGGTGTTACAAGGAAAAGGAGAAATACCTGCCACTGGAAATAGACCAGCACCACCTTTGGAGATAGACCATTGGTGTTACATGGCAAAGGAGAAAGACCTGCCACTGGAGATAGACCAGCACCACCTTTGGAGACAGACCATTGGTGTTACAAGGCAAAGGAGAAAGACCTGCCACTGGAGATAGACCATCATAACCTTTGGAGATAGACCATTGGTGTTAAAAGGCTCTGGAGATAGACCATGATAGCCTATGGGGATATACCCTTGTTGTTGTAAGACCTTGGAACCAAATTCTTCATAGTTCACTGAAATATACCTGTGAACCACTTTAGATGAAAAGTGTTTTATAAAAGGATAGGATAAAACTAGCTTTCTGCAAAATCTAACCGTGAACTCCACTTAGCCAAATAAGCATGTAGAAGATAGAATTTTCCAACACATCCACCATAGTGTCATTTGCCAATACATTAAATTGTATTGAACCCTTGTGGCTGCATATTCCATCCTGCAGATGAATCTGGAAACAAGTGAGGTTTTCATTTAGGATCTCGAGTCTACCGCCAACATGTTTTGCCTGTGGCACATGAAGAAGATGAGGCTCAGTGTTGTACTATGTTTTCCGCTGTAATACTTTGTATTATGCTAGTCTTCTAAGACTATGCAGGTTGTAATGTTATTTTTATAAAGACTGGATCACACGATGTAATAGAATTTGACACATTTGCATGATATTTCATTTTGTACTGTGGTGCTAGTAATTGATCCAGAGACTAGCACAATAACACAAGTGTTCTTACATTATTTAAATGTGGGAACACTACATTAATGGAATCTTCTGGTTCCTTCAAACACTTCTGGAGTTGAGATACATGGAATACATTATGTACTTGCTTCAGTTTATCGGGTAACTGTAAAGTAAAAGCTACATTCCTATTATGTGCAAGAATCTTGTAAGGTCCAATGTATCGAGGACTTAACTTTCCTTTAACTCCGAACCTCTTAAGCCCTTTCATCGGACTAACTCGGAGATAGACCATATCCCCGATTTTTTTGGTTCCCAAGTCCTTCTGTTCTGATCAGCATAACGTTTCTGTCGACTTTGAGCAATTTTTAGACGATCCCTTATGATATCAACAATGTTCTATTTTTCCTTGACATAGTCTGGTTCAAACTCAGACTTGCCTCCGGCCTCGAACCAACATATTGGTGATCTGCACTTCCGTCCATAAAGTACTTCAAATGGTGCGGCCTTCAAACTGCTTTGATAACTGTTATTGTATGAGAATTCTGATAATGGTAGATGTTCATCCCATGATCCACGAAAATCCAGAGCACATGCCCGAAGCATGTCTTTTAAGATCTGATTAGTTCTTTCAGTTTGCCCTCCGGTTTGCGGATCATAAGCAGTACTGAAGTCCAGTTGTGAACCTAGAGCCTCATGTAATTTTCTCCAGAATACAGAAGTAAACACAGATCCTCGATCCGAAACTATTCTCTTAGGCACTCCATGTTTACTTACTATCTCCTTAACATATAAAACTACTAATTTCTCTATGTGATCCTTCTGATTAACTGCACAATAACCCAAATCATATCCTTTTGTGTTTTGGTCATTGGTAGACATGTTATAAAATCCATACCGATCTCCTCCCACTTCCATTATGGAATATCTAAAGGTTGCAATGGTCCTG
The DNA here is from genome assembly GCA_028641055.1 of Alopecurus myosuroides. NCBI lineage: Eukaryota > Viridiplantae > Streptophyta > Magnoliopsida > Poales > Poaceae > Alopecurus > Alopecurus myosuroides. The sequence continues at coordinate 671,702,066 of CM054057.1, forward strand.
CTGGACTTTGATGTTCTGACTTCACTCTCTGACATGTGTGGCATTCCGCTACATACTTGGCAATATCCCTCTTCATGTTGTTCCACCAAAATATTTCTCTGAGATCCATGTACATCTTGGTACTCCCGGGATGAATAGAGTAGGCTGTATTATGTGCCTCCCAAAGTATCGAACTCTTGATCTCAGGTATGTCTGGTACACATATCCTTTTATTGAACCATAGTGAGCCGTACTCACCTAAGTGGAATACTGAGGGTTTGCCATCTTCAATCCTCTGGAGCTCTTCCTTTATAAAAGAATCTTCGTCATGACGGTGAATTATCTCATTCTTGAGATCATTTTTTATTTCCTCCACAACCTTCATAGTATACAAACCTCCCAAAGATTGTACCTCAAGTATTTCAATCTCAGCTTGTTATATTTCCCTCTTCAATTCTTTTGGCAATTCACATTGAATTGGTTGACTGTATGTACTCTTCCGGCTTAAAGCATCAGCTACAACATTGGCTTTTCCTGGTGTATAATTGATGGTAAGATTGTAGTATTTGATCAACTCTAACCATCTTCTTTGCCTCATATTTAATTCTTTCCGTGTAAAGAAATATTTGAGACTTTTATGGTCTGTGTAAAGCTCACACTTTGCTCCATAGAGAAATGACCTCCATCTCTCAAAGCAAAAACTACAGCTTCCAACTCCAAATCATGAGTTGGGTAATTAACTTCATGAGGTTTGAGCTGTCTAGAACCATAAGCTATTACCTTCCGATCTTGCATGAGTACACAACCCAATCCATTCTTGGATGCATCACAATATACTATGTAATCCTTGCCTGGTTCAGATACTGCTAAGATTGGTGCTATTGTCAATCGTTTCTTTAACTCCTGAAAACTAGCTTCACACTTGTCTGACCATACAAAAGGAGTATTCTTCCTTAACAAGTTGGTCATTGGCCCTGCTATCTTAGAAAACCCCTCGATGAATCTTCTATAGTAACCGGCCATTCCGAGAAACCCTCGAACTTCCTTGACATTGGTTGGTGCTTTCCAATCCAGAACTGATTGTACTTTGTCCGGATTCACTGCAATACCTTCCTTACTGATGCCATGTCCAAGGAATTCTACTTGATCTAAGCAAAATTCACACTTTCTGAATTTGGCATACAACTGATGTTCCCTCAGAACTTGTAATGCTATCCTTAAGTGCTTAGCATGATCTTATTTGTTCTTCGAATATATTAGAATATCATCGATGAACACAATCACGAACTTGTCCAAATATGGCAAGAAGATATCATTCATCAAGTTCATGAAAATAGCTGGTGCATTGGTCAGTCCAAAAGGAACAACCAAATACTCATGATGTCCATACCTTGAAACAAAAGCCGTCTTGGGTACATCCTCTGGCTTAATTTTGATCTGATGATATCCTGAACTGAGATCAATTTTGGAGAACACTCCAGCCCCGTGGACTTGATCAAATAAATCTTGAATTCTTGGTAATGGATACTTGTTTTTGATGGTGACATTGTTCATATTTCTGAAATCACCGCACATTCTTCTACCTCGATCTCTCTTGTCCACGAATATAAATGGTGATCCCCATGGTGATACACTTTCTCTGATGAATCCCTTACTTTCCAGTTCATCTAACTGTTCCTTGAGTTCCTTTAATTCCTTAGGAACCATCTTGTACGGTGCCTGAGCAATAGGTGATGTACCTGGTATCAAGTCAATGGTAAACTCTATCTCTCTATCCGGTGGCATTCCCGGTAATTGTGCTGGAATTACATCCGGAAACTCATTCACCATTGGTATATCTTCTAACTTAACTTCATTGAGTGAGTTAAGTTGAAGTTCAGCCTCCACATGAATATGCTTATCTGCTTGATAGGTAACTCTTCCTCCTCCAGGCATCCTGAGAGAAACTATTTTCTCCTCACAGTTAATTAAAGCTCCATTTTATGTCATCTAGTCCATTCCGAGAACAACATCAATGTTCTTCAGAGGAATAACAAAAAGATCCACGTAGTATGTGCAACCACAGATCATAATGACTTGGTCTGGCCGAGCACGCGTAACTAAGAGCGTACCTCCCGCCGTCATAACGGTAAGAGGACATTCTAATCGCGAACACCTTACCCCATACTTATCCACAAAATAACTTGAGATGAAAGATGTGGTGGCACCGGTATCAAATAAAACTTTTCCATATTGGGTAAGAAGACTGAGCGTACTTAGTACTGCGGTGTCTGAGTTGTCAGCCTCCTCCAGAGATGTACAGTTCAACTTCTCGAAGGGTTTAACTCGTTTTCCGTTGTTGTTGTTGTTCCCGCTGCTGCCACCTCCAGCTGAGAATCCACTTGCTCCTCCGGGCCTAACCCCACCTTTGTTGAATCCACCTCCAGCTGTCTTGTTGGGACAATCAGGCTTGATATGTCCCTCCTTTCCACACCCAAAACAGACAATCCTTGGCTTCTTGCATTCACTTTTAATGTGCCCAGGAAGCCCACAAACATGACATATTATCTGATTCCTTGGGTTGAATGGTCCACGATTATTCGGGGCTCCTCCCGTCTTTATCCTTGGCTTGAAACTCAGACTGGAAGTAGGTCGACTTGGCTGAAACTTCTTAGGCTCGAACTTGGCCTTTTTCTATCGGTTCTGCTGAACCAACTTGTAGTCATTCTCCCAGGTAACTGCAGAGTTCATTAACTCTTGAAAATTAGCTGGTTTGGACGTCCTTAACTACATAGAAGCATAGGGATCCAATCGTCACAAGAACCTCTTGATCCTTTTCTTGTCAGTGTCCACTTCATCAGCAGCATAACGAGAGAGTCTACTGAACTCATTGACATACCAGATCATATGATGTGTCCCTTGCTGGAGATCCTCGAACTCCCTCCTCTTCAACACCATGACACTGTCAGGAACATGGTACTCCCTAAATTTTTCCTTGAATTCCACCCATGTGAATACCTTTTCTGGTGGCTTCAGGATGATCTGTTTATCCCACCATGCTGCTGCTGGTCCATTGAGAAGATGTGTGGCAAAACGCACCTTCTCCGCATAATTAGCATTAATGGCCTTGAGATTCCTCTCCGTGTCGAATAACCAGTCCTCTGCATCCATAGGATCTCTTGCTGTAGCAAATGGTGCTGGTTTAGTCTTCAAAAAGTCTGACAGAGTTAGCATCCTTGGCTCAGTTGCTCTCCCAGGCCGCACCTGGGTTAGAAGTTCCTGCATGAATTCTTGGACAAAATTCATGTACTCCATGAAATTTTGCTCTGCCAGTGGCCTGAGCGGTGGTGGTGGTGGTAACTCTTCTCTTGCAGCATCTTCATCATCCTTCGCCTCATTTTCTCGCGCCAGACACTGCGCGTCAGACTCTGTAGTTCTGCCACTCTCCATATTCCCACAGTCCTGCAATGTGAAGCGAACAAACTCATGATTACATCATGCCCATGCTTTCTGAGCCTCACTTCACATGCAACACTAGTCACACAAGAGAAAAAAAAATCCAAATCCAAATACAAACAACATATTTCACATAACAAACAGATACATATAGGTCTATTACAAGCCCTCACCATAGTGAGTTACAGAAAGTAAAGTAGTACAAAGCACCACTGGGTCGCTCACACACTCCGACCCTTATTTATAATACATGGATCGAAACTGCCACACTAATACTTCTCTCGATCCCTTACTCACCAACTCCATGGCCGCCACGTCACTACTCAGAGTACATGCCAGGAATCCACCCAGTGTGGCGTGAAGTCTTGCCCACTGTCTCAGGGACAAACAGTCTCCCGGATGGAACATAATCTGTGTCAGAAGTGTCCACAGTCTGTGTATCGCTCAGAAAAAGCCCGTCCACGTCCAGATAACCATCAAGATAGGACACAAACTCCTCAGTACTAGTGTACTACAAGGATCCACCCTCTCCGAAACAAGTGGTACTAGTGCAGTAACTGTGATCAAAGGGTACCTCTTGCATAGGTTGGGTCTCTTCCTGATCCTCCTCATCTGATGATATGTTTATGACAATGATATCCACTTCATCAGCTGCTACTTCCTCCACACTAGCCTGGTCCTCATCCCCTGATATGTCATCACACGGAATAAGATGTTCACTGGTACCAGGATACCAATCAAACCTCCAGCCATCAGAGTTCTCCATAAAAGAATCTGACTCTGGAACTCCACCAAAGATATTTGGCTTTATGTCACTGGGTCCGTCCAAAATTCCATACGAGTTGTATGGTTCCGGATCACTAGGTGGTATAACAGGAGAGTGGATAGGCTCTGGAGTAGTGGAATACCTGGACTGCCTAGCTTGGGTTGGTTTCTTGGATGACCCTGCTCCTAGAGTATAGTATGGTTCATCCGCCTCCTGAACCTTCTTCTTACCCTTTTTCCGTGGGATTTGTGGTTTGGTCAGATCTTCCAGCATACCATCCTTGTCATCTACTATGACCTGGTGAGTTCTATAGAAAGATCCCACTAACTGCCTATATCAATCTAACAGTCTAGTGGCTAACTTTGGTTTGGTTTTCACCAACACAGAATGGTCAAGTGCCAATTCTGTGGTTAGGTGGTCATGTGGAATGGCTGTGAAACTGGTACCTGACAGCTGATTCGCCTTGTGCTCTCTGATGGTTTCTAGTGCTTTTACTAAGGCCTGCTGGTAAGCCGCCATCTGACTCCTACCTTCACCACTAGGTGTGGTCACATACGGTGTCAACTCCCTCGGTATAAGGATTAATACCCTGTATTTCAGAATAGTCTTACCATCCTTGTAAGTGTATGTGTTGACTTTGATATTGGTATCAAAATCAAAGGCTTGAAGCAAAGCTCGTAACTGCTTTGTCAACTCCCCTTTATTGTGCTCAAGCCTCTCGTGCTTTACCCATTTAGTCCTTTCTGAACTCCCGCCTTTCATCGTCACTGTTCACAAGTTACACAAATGTTATTAATAGAATATAATAAAGATTCAACATTCTGGAAATATGACCAGAATATTCCCAAGTGAATACCTAACATACTTCCAGTGAACTCTTTATCGTTACGTTCTAAAACCCAACAGAGTATATCCCTTTACTAGGTTTCCAACCTAAGGTCAAAGCAATTGCTTTGATACCAGCTGCGGTGACCCAGCATACCACTGCATGTTTTAGTACGCAAGTCGTTGACATAACACTCACAGAACACCGTTCCGCAAATATTACATCCCTAAGGGTGGTACAGCAGAAACATTGCGGGACTTGATTTTCATACAAACATATATTACAAAACATAAAGTGCTAACAAGAACATGATCTCATGATGAGGTCACCTCATTATTGAAGTTGGAACAACATCTGAAAGGTATAACAGGTTCATACATGGGAACTCAACAGCCTAATATAGAGTTCAAGGCTTCTTGATTCAACCGTGCTAAGTATTTGTTTCAGACTAGGCTAAACCTAGTCAGACTCAGCTCCCTCAGGGTCAGCTCCATATTGGATTGTATAAACCACCCCTTCTACGCCTCCGGAGAGGTCCGATTCTTCATAGTAGATATCCTCCTGGCCTCCGAGGATGTTGAATGAAGCCTCTTCAAAGTTCTCGTAGCCTAAGTAGGGGGTCAAACGGGATTGAATGAGTAACGAGCGTTAAGTTCATTAAGTACGGAGCTAATTGATGCACTATCTACGGTCATCGACTCTAAAGAGTCCAGACAGATGCAAAGTTTGATAAATCTTTCTTCAAGAGATTGCTTTTAATAGTGAAAACTATATCCGCCAGCCTTCATAGGATTAGAACTTCATTGAGTTTCCTTTCCTGCGGCGTTCGTAGTTCCTTCCCGGAGTAGGGGGTAACATGCCACGTCCTTTCACACTCTGCAGAGGTGCGCTACTTTACCCATGGGCGACCAAGACCATGTTGCACAACCAGGCGCGTGATCCTGTCCATGCTCACTCAGGTGTGGCTCCCGGTTGTTGGTCCAAGCCAAACCATGCTTCTCCGCACAATGCATGCCCACCCATTTCCACCAGCAGGTTGAACCCCTGATTCCACCCCTCGCGATGGAGACCTAGGCGCCCCTGGCAGACACTCATAGACCCCAAAGTCCGTGGGACATAAGGGATCCCACCCATGTGCATGTAGTCCTGCAAGACATACAACGTACGTCTCTGGCAGTCCGTTGACATGCGAACGAGAGAAGATCATGGCTGACTTACTCGCCACATACAAGACACATGGTTAACGCGTATTTATAGCGCAAGAATCCTGACGGCATTTGTGATTAAGTCCTAGGTAATACTTTCCCATGCAGATGGAACCTTCCTTTGACATATTCATCTTACCATGGTCCCATCTGCCCACCAAACAGAACACTACCACTCGGGTAGTCATTCAATTATTCATATTATTACAAAAATAGGATCATGCAATCTTGTGAGCATAAGTGGTATTACGATAGGATTTTGAAAATAGTTGTTATGAAATAATTCAAAGGACATGAGCAAGTGATGAACTTGCCTTGATATGGATAAGTAGTGGAGTCTGATACTTGGTGAAGCTCCTGACTTCCTTGTTCTACAAAATACCATCATTGTCTGGTAAAGACAATTCTTAAAGAAGCAAATGATGCTATTATGCATAATAATGACATGTATGCATTCTTCATCTAATTGATTATTTGGTTTACTAAGTAATGGTGATAGTTAATTATTTGTAAATTTATTATTTATTATTATTTAATATTTTGTATTATAATTTATTATTTATTTAGTTGTGTTAACAATTCTTGATAATCAGAAAATATTGAATGGGGATATATTGGAATGTTCAATATAATCGAATAAGTGTGAAAGAATAAATTTACTATTGATTATATATTAATTTGTATACTTTTAATTTTATTATCCTCGTTTTATTACAAGTATTATTTAGTTAATTTACTTTATTAAAGTATTCAAGTACTTTATTTTAATTTTATTAATTTAATTATAAAATTTACTAATTTATAGAATTTTATTTATCAAATTGTACTATCCTTTTGTTTTTTAATCACTCAAATGGTCAAAAGACCATTCTGCACCTAGGGCTGTCAGGTAGGCCAACCCCACCGGGTTGAACCCAACAACCACGGGCAGAACCCGAGCCCAACCCCTAGTCGTGCTCGCACTCGCCCCCTCCTCGCGTTTCTCCTTTCTTCCCCGACTCACAGGCGATTCGCCTGGCGACTGTGTCGCCACGCCTCTGCCGATTTGTTCCGGCCAATTCCGGCCCTCTCCGCCGCCGTGCAAGAGCTCGAACGATGCGCCGTCAGATCCTCTCCAAGCTCCATCGCCTCGATCCGGTTTTCCCTCACCGAGGTGTCCGTGCGCATTCAAACCCTAGATTTAGGGTTACGGGCCTGCGGTTCCCCGCTCTCCTGCGGTGATGTACGACCACCCGAGGAGGTCCAGGGCGCCACCGACGCTGCTACCGCGCCGTTGCCATCCTCGATGATGTCGAGGATGCTGCGGTGGCGAGGTGCCGCCGGGACGGCCTCGGAGGAAGCAACTGCGGCGACACGCCGCCCACCTCTGCGCTTCCCCACCTCGCCGTGGTCACCATGATGGTGACCACCTGTGAGTTTTCCTACTCCCTCTCCTCTGCTCCCTATGTCTCCTTCCTCCCCTTGCTCTGGAACCCGACCTTCGACCCAGAGTTCATGCCATGATGTTCTGTGATGCCCCCAAATGCTTGAGTTGCCTCTGTGGTTGCTTGTGGTTGATTGCTGAGGCTTGGGAGAATCTCCCAGTGAGTTGATTGTTAGGTTGCTGTTAAGATGAATTTTCATCTCTGTGATAAAATGGATACAAAGGATGATTTTGCTTGGAAGATTATCTCTAAGGATTTATTTCTGATGCTAGTGCTATGTGAAAATTAATTAGGCGTTTCTCTCTGCGCTTAAGCTGTTGTTACTTTGTTCCTGTTAGATTCAGAACAGAGCACACATGTGTGTAATATTCAAATAGAACTTCTATGGGTGTGCTAGCTGATAGGTGCTACTCTGAACCATTTGGTTCAGAGGATGTGCCATCAAACTCTTGGTAATATTAAGTGATTCTCTCTTTCTGTGATGTTGTGTTGAGGTACTAAATCTTCAGATTTGGTGCCCAACAACTATAGTGGGGATATCTTGTGAGCTGGGATCTTACCCAAATTATTTTGCTAGATATATTTGATATTGGATCCTTATGAATTGACAAGAACATGTGTTTTCTTGATGTTATTGCCCTATGCACTTATCTGATAAGAAAAAAAAAAACTATTGCTTGTTTCTTTTGCCCCAAAGCCTATGATGCAAAGCCTGAGGCCTTCTCTTAGTAAGAACAGTTGCTACCTTGATCAATTTAACTCCCTGTGATGAACTTAGCATAGGACCTCTATGCTATTCTGAGGGTAACCACCCCCCTCAACCCCTTTATGCATAATCTAGCAACAAGATTGCTTGATGGTGTGTAGAGATTCACCTTGAGTGATGGGTTAAGGTTGGTGGTTTTTGGTAGTTGAGGATTGCTTGATTCTAGCCATGCTTCTTCTCTTCAGCTTGGCCTTGTGGACAACTTCCTTTAATGCTCTAGCCCTGGCTTGGCCTTGTGATTAGCTTGCTGGATCTCAAGTGTTGTTCACTTTTACTGGTGGATTATTTTGTGGTGTATTATCCAGTGGTGGTAGTTCTTCCTATTCTTGGTTGTGCTAACAACCCGAGCAGGAACAGGGGAAAAGTGGTGGTGATGCGTTACCCCTTACGGTGGATGTGTTATTTATCCTGCTACAGATGTGTTGACAGCACCAAAGGGTGCTGGTGAGTATGTTGTGTTCTTGTCTGCCTGCGGTTGAGATCTTTTCTCCTTGCCCTGCGGCTGATCTTATCCTGGCAGCCCATATATTTTCTGATGCCACTTGTATTACCTGATGCTTGCCGATGATGCTGGTCTGAGGCCAGTTTGATTCGAACAGATACTACACAATTTCAATTAGCCCAATGATGATTTTTGCAACACACTGTCAAACTGAGGGTACTAATCCCCTCTAACCCCTCTGTTAGTGTTTTGGTGTTTATTTTGCAGGTTCAGAAGATGACAGATACTTTGGATTAGCTAGGAATTAGTCTAGGAAATAAATTCTTGTAATGATACCTTTGTAGCATTCTTTGTAATTTTTCCATTTTGGAAACATATTGTAAAGACTTTGTATACTATGATTTTATTAATAAAGTTAATTGTTTTCTTTTTGCTATTCACTATGAAATTGGAAATTTCCAATATTTGTTGTTTCCTAAATGTTTCAATTTGATTATGGTAATTATATTTTCTTTATTATTCAATTTGAATTCAAATTCAAATTCGAACATTCGCAAGTTTTAATAATTTAAATTTGAACCCCTCAATTCAAATATAGCCTAGAGATCATGTCAAAATTCCACCCTCTTCCGGTATCGATCTCTTTCTCTGAATCAGAATATCGATGGAATCTCGATCACTCCAGGGTTTTAGTTTTGCGAAAAGTTTATTCAGGTTTTGCAAACACATGCATCCAGATGTACAAATTAAAATTCTATCCCCGTGGGTTCCTAACGCTGGGACATTACATTGGGTGTGCACTTCTTTGTTGCGCTAGACGATCCGGCACGTGCACGCCGTACGAACCGGTTCCTATATTGCCGGACCATTCGGCGCCCCTCGCCTACAAGCGGATCTGGCCTTTGTTCGTGTATCCACCTAGCCCCACCTACTCTCACCTACCCTTCATCCTAGGGCTATATATACCCTCCCTCCTGCTCCTCCTAGGGTTAGAGATGAATTGAGACTTGCTCCCAAGAACCCTCTTGTGGAATCTACCAAGGCTACTCCATACATGTACCTATTGGGTCGTATCAAGGCCTTTCCTTACTTGAAGTCTCTCGATTGGGTGGTTCTACCTCACGATCTCTCCCCACTCTCGATTCTACCTAGCGTTTGCCAATCTCTCGGAGCCGATTCCACCTAACGGTCTCTCCTCTTATGATTCCGTTCGTCTGATTGGCTGGTTGGTCCATCGGTGAGATAAACAGGTCGGTAGGTTTTTACAGGATCCAAGGCTACCTCCCAATTTATCGTGTGTGTTTGTGTGTGTTCTTCCTCCTTTCTTTGTCTCCCTCTTCGTGTCCGTCTTAGATCTATGAAGATCGAGCCATCTCCGTTGGTTTGCATCAAGGGTCCACATCATATTGGTATCAGAGCCCAAGTTCCCACGGATTTGATGTCGTTTTCCATCAATTCTCCCCATGAATTTTTCTTGATTTTGCCTCAAAACGAAAATTTCCACCAAAAAGAGCCTAAAAATGGATTTCGACCGATCTCTCGAATTGTTGAGGTTTTCGTAGTTCGTATCCATGGATCTGCTACTTAAGACCATTTTCAACAACTCTACTCAGCCACTTTTCTGAAATTCGTCCAAAAATTTCTTGGATTTCGAAGAAATATGAAATTTGCTAAAATTTCAGGTATTTTTTCTGGAGCTTTGATTCTTGAGAAGAATTTGTGAGAAGTTTTTATTTGCCGTTGTTGCTCTGAATCGGTTATTCAAATTTCTACGCGAAGCCGTCGATTACATCTACATCACCACATCGATGGATCAACATGGCATTGACAACCCCGACCGCAAGTCCACGATCAATCATCACTGAAGGTATAACTTGCTTCCGCTTGAATGAAGATAAAAAGGAGATTGACTAACCCTTTTTTGACGCTCTACACTCGCGAGCACCATTTTGTTTCATCATGTCTAGGGAAAACGACAATGAGGAAAGAGCCTAATACAATATGAATGCCTATGTTCCAAGGTCTTTGCACTCTACTTTGCATACGGAGGTGCGCCAAGAATTTTGTAGGGTGCATGCGACACTTTCCAAACTCCAAGAATCTATTGCTCAACTTGGCTGGCATCATCATCGACACTCCTCCTCCTCAAGAACAAGAACCTTTGGATCATTTTCAAGGCCAAGCTCATGACAAGAAGACCCTGGCTACCATAATGGGGATGATGAACCAAGGAATGATCACCGAGCTCATCGCAATGGACACCGCCACGCAAGAAACAATGAGGAGAAAATTGATGTCTACGCACGTTTCTATTCTTGTAGACAGTGTTGGGCTTCCAAGTGCAGAGATTTGTAGAACATCAGCAAGTTTCCCTTAAGTGGATCACCCAAGGTTTATCAAACTCAGGGAGGTAGAGGTCAAAGATATCACTCTCAAGCAACCCTGCAATTAAGATAAAAGAAGTCTCTTGTGTCCCCAACACACCCAATATACTTTTCAGGTATATAGGTGCACTAGTTCTGCGAAGAGATAGTGAAATGCGAGTAATATGGATGGTTATAAGTTACAATAACAATCTGAAATAAATATGGAAGCAAGAAAACATGTAGCAGAACAGGCGGAAAACGATGTTTCAATGCTTGTAGACAAGGGCTAGGGATCCTACTTTCACTAGTGGACACTCTCAACAATGATCACATAATTGAATAACTAAATATATTCTCTTCACTATGCTACTCTTAATCCTCTCCGGTTGGATAACAAACACTAATCTTTGCATAGGGCTGCAAAAACATTCCTCAAAGTAAGCATTCCCATGTCTAGTTAACCCCACGCTGTCACTATGAGCGCCCTAGAAGGTACTAGACAAACACCACAATTCATAGAGGAGGCACACACGATGTGCACACTGTCACCTTCACACCACGGGATAAGGTGACTCCAAAGTTCATATTAATAAAACACTTGAGTAGCACAAGATAAAGAGTAACATCTACTTATTCAACTAGATTACAAAGCTCACGATCACATATAGATCACACCATGGGAGAGAGAGATGAACCACATAGCTACCGGTAGAGCCCTCAGCCTGGGGGGAGAACTACTCCCTCCTCATCATAAGAGACAGCAACGGCGATGGAGATGGCGGCGGAGTCGATGGAGATGGCTTCCGGGGGCACTTCCCCGTCCCGGCAGGGTGCCAGAACAGAGATCTGTCCCCCGAAACTTGGGTTGACGATGACGACGGCTGTGGAAGGTTTCGTGGAATTTCGCCGATTCTTTTAGGGTTTTCCCTCGGGGGAGTATATATAGGCGAAAGGGCGATGCCGGGGGTGGCCAGGGGACCCACACCACCAGGTGGCGCGGCTAGAGGGACCCGTGCCACCCTATGGTGTGGCCACCATGTGGCCCCCCTACGGTGCTCTTCGGGTCTTCTGGATGCTTCCGGGGAAAATAGGAACTTCGGGATTCGTGGGGTCCAATTCCGAGAATATTTCCAGAACAACTTTTCTAAAATCAAAATAGCAGAAAACAGGGAACTGGCACTTGGCATCTTGTTAATAGGTTAGTCCCGGAAAACGTAAGAAAACATACGGAAAACATGTAGCAATTGGCATAATATCAACATGGAACATCAGAATTTATAGATACGTTGGAGACGTATCAAGCATCCCCAAGCTTAGTTCCTACTCGTCCTCAAGTAGGTAAACAATAAAACAAAATAATTTCTGAGGTGACATGCTACCACACAATCTTGGTCATAATATGTAAAGTAGAACATGTAAACTAGGATCAAATGAACTAAAGCTGTGATCTATATTTGATATCAACAAGTAATGCATAAACAAATAAGAATAAAGAAGCAAAACTTTTAATGAATCAACACTAAAAGAGTATCAACCGTGCAAAGTTTATTAGAGATGATTTAAGCTTTCAAGAACAACAATATCATGCACGTCAACGATCTTCACAACCCCTGTTAGGATCAAGTAAAGCTTTCCACACGATGCAATGCTGGAATCTTAAACTATTTGCGCACTAAAAACAAGCAAGTGTTCTGCGTTGGTCCATGGCACCGGGATGTTATGGCTAAGAGAAAATTATGGGGGGTTTGGAAGGTCAATGGAAGAAAGGCTCACAAAGCTAAAAGTTGTCATTAGACAAGAGAAAGTCTTACAACCAAAGCTATGTAAGGAGTAGGGATTGCCACACAACGGATGCACATAGAGCTATAAGTGTATGAAAGCTCTGCGATGGAACCAGTGGGGGTGCATCCAACTTGATTGCTCACGAAGACCTAGAGCTCATTTGAGGAGGCTCATCATTGGAATATACAAGCCAAGTTCTATAATGTAAAGTTCCCCACATAGTTATGAATGAATGATAATATGTAACTATCTCCAAACTAAAGTATTGGTGATAAACATGAAGCACAAGTGTGGTATATAAAGGATAGTGATGTGCCCTCTCTCTCTTTATTCTCTCTTTGGCCTTTTTCTTTCTTTCTTTTTTAGGCGTTTTCATTTTTTTATATATCCTCACCGGTAGAGGCAACATCCTATATTACAATGAATCATCACACTTTTAGTACTCATAACTCATAATGGAATATCTCTGATGTATCCAACTGCATGCTCCTGTCAGTGTAGCAGTATGCGTAAATAACCATGAAGCTCATCATCAAGTAACATAATGGAGGTGGATGTTGTGCAGCAATATATCTCGGAATGGCTATGGAAATGCCATGATAGGTAGGTATGGTGGCTGTTTTGAGGAAGAATATATGGGCTTATGTGTAGGAGAGCAAAGTCCTCCCACGGGATTTGGATGCACTGGCGAAGTTTGCACCAACTCTCAATGTGAGAACGGGCAATGCACAGTACCGAAGAGGCTAGCGAATATGGATGGTGGAAGTGCCAGGAAACCGCAACATAGAACTCACAAGTTAAAAGATTGCAGCAAGCAAATCATCTTACAAGGCAAAGTGCAAATCACTCCAAGAGGGTCTGTGGCAGTGACAAGTCACTGTTAGCTACCCCGACCGTAGCGCGTAACAAAAGGCCGATCGGAAATGTATCACTCGTAGAAATCATATACCATTGTTTCTATCAGCTGGTAATTTAAGTGTGGAACATTTTCAGGTTTCTTAGTCCAACCATTAAAATTTTCTACTTACTAGTCCTTCCCGTTTACCCATTAAGCAAATTAATATCTCAAAACAACAGCAATGATTCAAGTGAAGCAGTTTAGTGATCTACAAGACCTTGGATCTTTTCCACTATACCAACTATCACATAAGCATTTCTATTTCCAAGCAAACACACATATGATAACCACCTAACTACAAAATCTAACAGCTCTGAATAAGAGATGCATGAAAACAAAGGCTAAACGCAGTACTAGCAAAAAGTAAACACTCACAGAACAATAATAACGAAAACTAGAGTGTTCTAAGCAATGAAAACGGAGCGTGTCTCTCTACCACACAAGTATGATAAGATCCAACCATAAACTACATCAAAGAAAACTAAACAAACTGAAAGCAAAAATAAAAGACGCTCCAAGTAAAGCACACAAGATGTGACCGAATAAAAATATAGTTTCACTAGAAGTGACCTGATAATTTGTCGATGAAGAAGGGGATGCCTTGGGCATCCCCAAGCTTAGACGCTTGAGTCTTCTTGGAATTTTCTAGGATGTAACTCCGGGGCATCCCCAAGCTTAGGCTCTGCACTCTTCTTGATCACATCATATCATCCTCTTCTCTTCACCCCTGAAAACTTCCTTCACACCAAACTTCTCACAATCTTCATTAACAACGTTAGTACAAATCGAAATAATAAATTCACATGGTTCAGTTTCAACACAAGACTAACACTAATAAACACATTAGCTAATGTCAAAACTTATTTTAAAACTCTTTTTCTCAAAAGAACACCAAAAGAAAGAGATTAAGAGGCAAATGCAATTATTAGCAGAAATCTGTCAAAACAGAATAGCAGGTAAAGACGTTTTTTTTTCGAAAATCCTCTGTTGCTCAAATCAAAAAGTAGTAAACTAAGAAAGGTTGGGTATATATCCCAGGATGACGCACAAAAAAACTCAGGTCATGTTTAATTTTCTGTGATTTTATACGATTTTAACAGTTGTTAGCAGAAATCTGTTTCCTGCGCAGAAATCCGAAATATAGTCTCAACTTTCCACTAGAGGCTTTACTTGGCTCAACAAAGACACAAAAGAAAAGATACAGAGGGGTTGCTAAGGAAATAGAAAACACTCAAGTTCAAATAAAACAAAAATAAACGACAGAAAACGGGTTGAAAACGGAGAAATAAAACGGGTTGTCTCCCGAAAGCGCTTTTCTTTTAATGCCTTTTAGCCAGGCACAATGATTTTTAAAATATGCTCACATAAGAATAAGAGTTGAAGAATAATATGAGAACATCAAGAAGAAAATATAAAACAAATTTAAGTCTAACTCACTTCCTATGAAAATCAATCTAGTAGAAAAACAAGTCAACGAAGCACAAAGTGACTAGCATAGGAAGACAAAATAAGTGCAACTTTAAAAATTTCAACATAAAGAGGGGAAACTTAATATTGTTGAGATGCATAAAATCATGTTTACCTATCTCAAAATAACCTTCAGTAGCATCATGAATAAAACTAACATTATAGCTATCACATAAAACATTCTTATCATGAGCCACATGCATAAAAGAATTAATACTCTCCACATAAGCATAGTCATTCTTATTAGTAACAACGGGAGTAGGATTATCATAAAGAACTCGAACATGATAGACAAGTTGAATATTAAAGAGATGGTTTTGGGTAATCCCACCATAATTATGGCAAGTTTCATGAGGATGATTGTAATTATAGCCTATGTTATAACTTTCTTTATAATAATTATCAAAGACTGGAGGTATATTGAAATCATAATTAATTTTCTCCTCAATAGTAGGTGGAATAAAAATGTCATATTCATCATTGCAATCATCATATGATCAAAATCTGTAATATGAGCAACATGCTTAGGGAGAGATACCGTTACATCTCTCCTTTTACTCTCTTTTTCTTCTTCTTCTTCCCCTCTTTAGGAGGGAGAGGCTTAAAAGGAAGCTTCTCTACATACCCTGGTTTACTGTCAGAAACAATAGAAAGAACTTTGGAGGATTCCTCCTCCTCATTAATAAGAACAAAACTCATATTAGTCCTGTCATATTTTGGTAAAGTGTCCTCTTTTAGAATATTTTTTATGTAAGTATTTGCATGGAAAATTTCAACACAATAAAGATGGTTTTCATGCAAGACACTATTCATATCAAAAGCACCCATATCAATCAAAGAAGTTTTTCTTAATAACTCTTCACACCCCAAAAATAATGCAAGTTCATCATGCTCATTAGGGGTGATCATGTCATCACAATACAAACTTGCAGTACTCATAGGATTCGAAAGGCTACTATCATGGCTTGAGCATTGAAAATTAAAATGACCCACTTTACATCAAAGTTCACAAATAAAAGGATAGAGGGCACACACTTTTTCACCAAGATAATTTAGAGCCCTATCCCACATTCTAGTTTTTTCGTTCCTATGATGGATACAATATTGTTCTTCGATTTGATTCTTTTCACAAGGTCTAATTGCTCCACAGAAATTAACATGCTTATAAGAAATAGTACTTTCAGAAGTTTGGGCATGTTTATTGCAATCGTCAATAACAATTTCATTTTTCATGCAAGTGTCTTTAAAAGGTTCATGATATATGTCCCCATTTTTAGGAAGATTAATATAAGAACCAAAGGATCTATACCAACCGACAACTATTTGAGGATCAAGACCATATTTAGCATTAAGCTCATGAAAATCAGCAGTTCCAGCAAAAGTCTTAATGCAATCATACTCATAGTTTATACCTGATTCTTTAACTTTGTTGTTATTACAATCTTCACTATTGATTAGAATTCTCTCAAGAAGATCCCACTTAGCTTCAACCTTCTTACTACAAAAAGAACCCTCTGAACAGGCATCTAGATAATCCTTCCAATGTCCTGAAAGCCTTGCATAAAAATTGGTAACAATTATTTCCTCAGGAATCTCATGGTTAGGACATTTGAGTATTAATGTTTTCAGTCTTCCCCAAGCTTGGGCAATGCTTTCTCCATCACGAGGCCAAAAATTATAAATGTAATTCATATATAAATATAATTCACGAGAAGGATAAAATTTAGAGTAAAAGAGAGATTCAAGTTCCTTCCACTCCAAATGATGAGGATCATCTAGTAGTTCATACCACTCCCTTGCTTTGTCCTTAAGTGACAAAGGGAATAGCCTCCTCTTAACTTGGTCTACTGAGATACCTGCACACTTGAACAACTCGCATAATTCATGCATAAAGTGTAAATGATCACTAGGATGGACAGTTCCATCTCCAAAATAACGATTATCCATGACAAATTGAACAATTTTCTTGGGTATTTTAAAAGGAATGCTTTCAGTAGGAGGATTTAAAATATCACAAGCATCATTAGGTTTATCACATATGGGAGATAAAGTATCATCAACGCAAATTTTCTCCTCTAAAGTTGGAAAACTAAAAAGATCATAAAAACTAGCTTCCCAAAGCTTAGACTTTTCCCTAGCATTAGGAATGATGGGTTCAAAGAATTAATGCTAATAACATTGCTATCACTATTATGCAAACAAACCTCCATAGGTTTTTTAATTTTCTCTTCAAAAGCATCATGTCCTAATTCAAGATAAATATTATAAAGATCTATCATATTTTTGTTGTTTTCCATTAAGACTACTAATAAAAAATAAAAACAAGAAGCGAGTAAAAATAAGCCTAACTAGTGAATACAAGAAACAAAAAGATAAAATTGCAGAATCTAAAGGAAATAACTCCGAGAACTCACACCCGAGGATGTGAGAACCTTTTACCTTACCTCCCCGGCAACGGCGCCAGAAAAGATCTTGATGTCTACGCACACTTCTACTCTTGTAGACAGTGTTGGGCCTCCAAGTGCAGAGGTTTGTAGAACAGCAACAAGTTTCCCTTAAGCGGATCACCCAAGGTGTATCGAACTCAGGGAGGTAGAGGTCAAAGATATCCCTCTCAAGAAACCCTGCAATTAAGATACAAGAAGTCTCTTGTGTCCCCAACACACCCAATATACTTGTCAGGTATATAGGTGCACTAGTTCGGCGAAGAGATAGTGAAATGCGAGTAATATGGATGGTTATAAGTAATAATAGCAATCTGAAATAAATATGGAAGCAAGCAAACATGTAGCATAACAGGCGGAAAACGGTGTTTCAATGCTTGGAAACAAGGCCTAGGGATCCTACTTTCACTAGTCGACACTCTCAAAGATGATCACATAATTGAATAACTAAATATTTTCTCTTCACTATGATACTCTTAACCCTCTCCGGTTGGATAACGAACACTAATCATTGCATAGGGATGCAAAAAACATTCCTTAAAGTAAGCATTCTCATGTCTAGTTAACCCCACGTTGCCACTATGAGCTCCCTAGAAGGTACTAGACAAACACCACAATTCATAGAGGAGACACATACGATGTGCACACTGTCACCATCACACCGCGGGACAAGGTGACTCCAAAGTTCATATTAATAAAACACTTGAGTAGCACAAGATGAAGAGTAACATCTACTTATTTAACTAGATTACAAAGCTCACGATCACGTATAGATCACACCATGGGAGAGAGAGATGAACCACATAGGTAACGGTAGATCCCTCAGCCTCGGGGGAGAACTACTCCCTCCTTATCATAGGATACATCAACGGCGATGGAGATGGCGGTGGAGTCGATGGAGATGGCTTCCGGGGGCACTTGCCCGTCCCGGCAGGGTGCTAGAACAGAGATCTGTCCCTCGTAACCTGGGTTGACGATGACGGCGGCTGCAGAAGTTTTCGTGGAATTTCCCTGATTCTTTTAGGGTTTTCCCTCGGGGGAGTATGTATAGGCGAAAGGGCGATGCCACGGGGTGGTCAGGGGGCCCACACCACCAGGTGGTGCGACCAGGGGGACCCGCGCCACCCTATGGTGTGGCCATCCCGTGGCCTCCCTCCGGGGCTCTTCGAGACTTCTGGATGCTTCCGGGAAAAATAGGAACTTCGGGATTCGTGGGGCCCAATTCCGAGAATATTTCCAGAACAACTTTTCTGAAATAAAAAAACAACCGAAAATAGGGAACTGGCACTTGGCATCTTGTTAATAGGTTAGTCCCAGAAAACGTAAAAAAATGTAGGAAAACATACGGAAAACATGTAGCAATTGACATAATATCAACATGGAACATCAGAAATTATAGATACGTTGGAGATGTATCAAACATAAATCCTCTCCACAACAATCATGACCGTCATGCTCGGCGAAAGGAACATGAGCCCCAACACCGCCAAGGACATGACACCTCTCCATGCCAAAAGAATGGCAATGATCAAGGCCACCCAAGGCGCGAAGCTTCAAACAATGTCAATGGTCACCCACATGAAGATGAAGCGGAGATATAGTGCGGAAGAACACACATTGATGAAGCCAAGCGTGACCGCCAACGTCTCCATCATGATGAAGCTAGAGCAAGTGAAAACCGAGAAGCTCACATCAATAAAAACCGATCTCACCGTAAAAGGAGTCAAGATAGTGTGCATCAACGCCACCAATGGTGCAATGAAGAAAAGTTTGGCAAGCTCAAGTTATTCATGCCCAAGTTTGCGGGAACCATTGACTCTGAGGCTTATCTCTCATGGGATCTCTGTTGGATGTATGCCCAAAATGCAATAATACTCATGCATCTGTTTCATAATTATGATTCATATTAGTATGATATAAATGACGTGGTGATGCGTGTGGACACACGTTCGTTGGGAGACCCCAAGAGGAAAGTATGAAGAGTGCAGCTGCAAATTTTCCCTCAGAAAGAAATAAAGATTTAATCGGCCCGTAGGAGAAAGAAATCACTTCTGAAGGTTGATGACGGTTGATGTTGGTAGGACGCACTACCAGGCTCAGCAGCAACGTGGAATCTACACAACACAATCAAGATACTTTGCCCCACCGAAACAGTGAGGTTGTCAATCTCATCGGTTTTGCTAACACATGATTATATGTATAGTGTGGAAAATAGTACTTGTTTGCGGTAAAATAAAAGAGAACAATGATGGCAGGGAATGAAAGGAAAACAATGATTGCAGCAAAGAAAACAATGTTTGCAGCGGTTGTATTATCAGTGTAAAAGAATGGACCGGGGTCCACAGTTCACTAGTGGTGTCTCTCCATAAAAGATAGATAACATGCTGGGTAAACAAATTACAGCCGGGCAATTGACAAAAATAAAGGCTGCACCGTAGTGCATATGCAAGACACGATGATTACTATGAGATTCATGCAGGCATTACAACATAATTCATAGACCGTAATCCAACTATATCTATGACTAACAATCCACCCTCAGAACGTAATACAAGCAGACTTCGTGTATTAAGTTGCAAGCAACAGATTATTGCATTAAGTAAAGTGCGTAATGTAAGAAATGAAACATTGTTGTTTTCTCCCTAATAGCAACAACACATCCTGATGGGGGGATAATAACCCGGTATGTCAACCTCAAGGTGTAACCCGGCCCAAGATATGCTGCACAACGTCCGGTTAAGGATAAAGAAGCTTCTGGAAGGCCCAAAGTTTGTAGGCTCTGTAATCCGGATTATGGGTTGCGAAGAGGAAAGTTAGGGTTTGTAAGCAGAGTTCGAGTAGGACTCAAGATGTGCCTTGGAGGTCAAGTCAGGGGGGGGGGGGGTACGGGTGCTTTATAAACCGGCCCCCAGGTTTAGCTTGAGAGATTCAAGTCATAGTTGTATCGCCAATTATCGAGTATCCAGTATAATTCGTATTCGAGATCCGGCGAGTTGCTTTCCGGTCCTTAGATCACTTTTCGCCATGCCTTCCTTCGAGCTAAACCCTCTCCCGAATACCTGTGTCGACTTGCCCCAAGATCAGTTACCCCAGGTAACATCTGCCGTGATTATCCCACGACAGTTGGCGCCCACCGTGGGGCCTGCGTCCAAAGGTGTTTACATCACGGGAGAAGCTCGGAAGAGCATGAAGAACTTCATCGTCGGCGAGATCTACACCAATGACGAAGGAGAAAAGATAGTGGACGATTCCGGCTGGGAGCTAGAGCCGGGTCATCTCGAATCCGGATCTACTGTGGCGATCGGCCAAATCAGTATCTTCATCGGTATGGTACGTACGCTTGATTTAAGAGGACAATATCACGTGCATGTTACAGGGACTTCTAGCAGGGACAAAGGAGCATTAAATCAAACGGTGAATTCAACTTCTGCGGCCGTTCCGAGATACCTAAGATGGGCGGAGCAAGAGGTAACGTGGAGCAGAAGGGATCACCCGGGAGGAATAGAGCGCCCCGGAATCTTGGCATTGGTGGTCGCTCCGCAGGTCAATGGTTATGAATTGAAAAAAGTCTTGATGGATGGAGGGAGCAGCATCAACATCCTGTATTGGGAGACCTTCTTGCGCATGAACCTCAAAGAATCACAGCTACAGAAAACTTCGACAGTTTTTCATGGAATCGTGCCGGGTCATTCGGCGCGCCCCGAAGGAAAAATCACATTGGAGGTCGCTTTCGGAGAGTCGGTGATAATTATCGCGTGGAGTGGCTCACGTTTGAAGTGGTCAAGTTGCATAGTCCTTATCATGCGCTGTTCGGAAGGCCGGCTTACGCCAAGTTCATGGCTAGGCCGTGCTATGTGTATTTGCAGCTAAAGATTCCGGGCCCCAAACGGACCATCACCATCCATGGGAGCCGGGACATAGCAGCTGAGTGCGATGAAGGGATTCAGTGATGGCTGAGCAAGCTTGCAGAAAGGAAGAACTCAAATATTACCGGTCTCAGGTAGATCCGGATGATGGCACAGCATTAAGAAGACCGGACTCCGAGGACGAAAGAGTGAAGTTTAAAGCAGCACAGGACACCAAGAAAGTAGATTTCGTGGAGGGAGATCCCACCAAGCAGTTCACTATAGGGTCTAACTTGAAAAGCGAGCAAGAAAAGGCTCTTGTAGAGTTCATTCGTTCAAATGCGGACGTATTTGCTTGGACGCCCAGCGACATGCCGGGTATCCCCACTGAGTTAGCGGAGCACAGTTTGCATGTGGATCCCAAGGCTAGGCCTGTGAAGCAGGTTTGAGAAAAATGAATGAGGAAAGAAGAAGAGCCATAGGCGAGGAAATCACGCGGCTATTAACTGCAGGTTTTATCATGGAAATATTTCACCCGGACTGGCTAGCAAATCCGGTTCTTGTGATGAAAAAGACAAACGAGTGGAGGATGTGCATCGATTTCACAAGTCTCAATAAGCATTGCCCAAAGGATCCGTTCGCGCTACGAAGGATAGACCAAATCATAGACGCGGTAGCCGGAGTGACTTGCTGTGTTTCCTGGACGCATATTCGGGATATCACCAGATTAAACTCAAAAGGGAGGATTGGGAGAAAACGTCGTTTATAACCCCTTTTGGGGCCTTCTGCTACAAAACCATGACATTTGGATTGAAGAACGCGGGTGCAACTTACCAGCGGTGTATTCAGAAGTGCTTCGAAGATCAAATTGGGCGCAATGTGCATGCTTATGTGGATGATGTGGTTATTAAGACCCGGAAGGCAGAGACATTTATCGATGATCTAAAGGAGACGTTCAAAAACTTGAGGAGATACCAGATGAAGCTTAACCCAACCAAGTGCGTGTTCGGAGTTCCGGCTGGGAATTACTCGCTTTATAGTCTCCGAGAGAGGAATCGAGGCAAACCCGGATAAAATCAAGGCCATCCAGAATCTGAAAAAACCGGAAAATTTGAAGCAATGTTCAAAAGCTCACGGGCTGCGTAGCAGCCTTGAGCCGATTCATATCCAGACTTGGAGAAAAGGCAATACCTTTGTACCGGCTCTTGCGGAAATCAGATAAATTTGTGTGGGATCAAGAAGCAGATGAGGCGTTTTGAAGCACTAAAGAAGCAGTTATCTGAAGCACCAGTACTAGCGGCGCCGGGTCCTAAAGAGCCTATGTTACTATACGTGGCAGCTGGCCCCCGAGCCGTTAGCGCAGTAGTTGTCGTGGAACGCAAAGAGGATGGGAAAGGTTACCCGGTTCAGAGGCCGGTTTATTACGTCAGCGAGGTATTATCAGAAGCAAAGCAGCGCGCTATCCACATTGGCAAAAGTTGGTATTCGGGGTCTTTATGGCCAGCCGGAAGTTGAAGCCATATTTCCAAGAACATCCCATAACAGTGGTTAGTTCAATACCAATGTCGGATATTATCAGAAACTCGGATGCGACGGGAAGAATAGCCAAGTGGGCAATAGAGATGGGGGATTATCATATCAGCTACGAGCCCAGGTCACAATCAAGTCCAGGCTTTGGTCGATTTCGTTAACGATTGGGTGCGCACTGGAATGGCTACCATAGTTCCAAATTCCGAATCATGGACCATGCACTTCGATGGATCAAAGCAATACGAGGGATCAGGAGCTGGAGTGGTGCTGACATCGCCCAAGGGAGACAAATTGAGTTACGTACTGCAGATTCACTTTGACTGTTCAAATAACGTGGCCGAGTATGAGGCCCTATTGCATGGCTTGAAGGTAGCCAAGGAGATGAACATTAGAAGGATACGATGCTTGGAGATTCGGATCTTGTGGTACAACAGTATCAGGAACTTGGATAGAAAGGACGCAACTATGGCAGCGTACCGCAGGGAGGTAGATAGGGTTGCCGGGTGTTTTTCCGGTATGAGGTGGAGCACATAGACAGAAGAAAAAACGAGGCAGCAGCACGCACTCGCCAGACTCGGCTCGCGCAGAGAGCCGGTCCCACCTAATGTTTTCCTGGACGAGTTATGGCGACCATCAGTTAAAACTGAGTCTGAGGAAGAACTGGCAAATCAAGACCCGGATTTGGAACTTGTGGCCACAGTACGTGCCGTTCCCGAGTGACAGAGCCATACCTGGCCTACCTATCACGGGCGAGTTACCAGAACAGGAGGTATTAGCAAGACAAATCTGAGGCGAGCGAAAGGATACTCTATTATCAATGGGGAGTTATACAAGAGAAAGTGCAGCAGAGTCTTTTTGCGCTGCGTAGCACCAGAGGAAGGCCGACAGATTCTTAAGGAAATCCATGAAGGTGATTGCGGGCATCACGCATCCACAAGATCCCTAGTGGCCAAAGCCTATCGACATGGATTCTCTGGCTCACGGCTCTAGCAGACGCGGAACGATTAGTAGCAAGGTGCGACGGATGTCAAAGGTACGCTCGCCAAACCCATGTGCCGGCTATGGAATTACGAACCACCCGTTAACTTGGCCATTTGCAGTATGGGGTATGGACATGGTTGGCCCCTTCCATATGTCACCTTGCAAGAAGACACATCTTTTAGTGGCTATTGATAAGTTTTACCAAGTGGGTCGAGGTTATGCCAGTTACTAATTGCGAAGCAGCTACAGCAGTCAAGTTCCTGAAAATAATTATCTACCGGTTCGGATACCCTCACAGCATAATTAACCGATAATGGAACCAACATGTCCCTTGGAGAGATGGAAAAATTCTGTGGCAACAACGGAAATCCGGCTCGATGTAGCGTCAGTGCTCATCCACAGGCCCAATGGGCAAGTAGAGAGAGCAAACCAAGAGTTGCTTCGTGGATTAAAGCCGCGATTGCGAGTTCCTTGCGTCAGGGCCGCTGGAGCTTGGGTCGAAGAACTTCCTTCAGTGGTCTGGGGTATCAACACTACACCCAACAGATCCACTCAGATGACACCCTTCTTCATGGTCTATGGGGGAGAAGCGGTATTACCAAGCGATATTATTCATGATTCACCAAGTGGCAGCTTATGTTGAAGTAGAGAACGAAAAGACCCGCAAGATGCCGTGGATATGTTAGAAGAGCAAGGAGAACAAGCCTTGGAAAGATCCGCCATATATCAGCAAGATTTACGGAGGTACCATAGCCGGCGTGTGAAAACCCGGGTCTTCCAGGAAGGAGACCTGGTTCTGCGCCTGGTTCAGACAAACGAAGGAAAACACAAGCTATCACCACGTGGGAAGGACCTTTCATCATAAGCAGGAATCTGCATAATGGGTCATATTACTTGATAGACGCAAGGGAAGAATCGGCCATAGCTAACGACACTGCTCATACCACTGCACCTATGCAAGAAGAGACAGACCATGGAACGTGGCTCAGCTACGCCCGTATTATACTTAGCAAGGATTATGTTGGTACACGGAATTAAGCGATGTAACAGCAGCAGGTTTCAGACGCACTTTTTCCTATCCAGGGTACCCTTGGGAACTGGACGGGTTTTTGATGAGGCGGCCTGCTGGCTTAATTTTTTTCATATCAAATAAAGAGGTGATTATCGAGAAAGAAGTGATTATTATCTATGCGGTGTGTATCTTTAGTCTTGAGGGCTGATCGCTCATATAAGCGCAGCTAACTCAAAAAGACCCGGCCTTGATGCCAATGAGTTATAAGGGCCGGTTACTCAAAAACGAGTGCGGCTACAATCTATAACCGGACAAAGAAGTCCAAATTTCTCGGCAATTCTTACTTAATCTTGATGTGACTCGCATCAAAGTGGCATGATTTGTTCGCTTACGATCACTGTCAGCCATGAAGCCCAATGGGACTTGCCTGACCCCGTTTACGTATAGATGTAATAAACATGGTATCCACGCGAAAGCCGCTTATAGTACAAGATAGTCGAAAGGGTCATCTAAACCACAAGTTATGCAGAGTATAAGGCTCATAGCCGGAAACTCAACGACTATTAAGCATAACTTCAAATCCTATGTGAAATTATCCTGGGGCCCTTGTGAATCTAGCAGCAGGTAATTCGTTCTCCTTTAAAAAATTCACGTGTCTTAGGCTCGAAAATCCGGACCTGGGGACTCGTGAATTTTAAAGAAGAAAAGCGTTGTTCAACTGTTAAGATTCCAAGGAGCCAAGCGTCCGGGTCTTAGGGGCTTGGGACTTGGAAATAAGTCCGTTCGCTAAGCACCCATGTAACCCGGAAGCCAGGACTCACAAAAGGAAAAATAAAGCAAGTGGATATCAAGAACAAATGGATGTAAAAGCATATAAATCAAAAGCCCAAAGAGGCACAAGATGCATCGGAGTCTATTACAAAGTCTTACTAAAAAATCAAAGGAGCACAGGCGCCCCATTCAAAAGAAATATAAGTTCTTTAATAGCATTTCGGCCGACTGATGTATATGAAGTAGTAGACGACACTTGGTATTCTAAGCTACAGGGTCCACTTGGCTTTGCCCTTGCCGTCACTCGTGGTAGCAGCGCCACTCGGGTCAGTAGCAATCCCGGTTCGCGCAGGTGGAGGGACGACAGGAGTAAAATAGCAGGAGCAGAGTCGGCTTCGGCCTTCTTGGCAGCTTCTTCCCTTATCTTGGTTGCTTCCTCCTTCCACCGGGCAAGCATGTCGTACGGCTTGGGCGGTTTGCCTTGATGATCTTATCGTTAGCATCATACGCAGGGAGAATTACATCAATCTCCAAACCATCAGCAATAACGCTAGCCGATGACGGTTTTTTTTTTTGAATAGCCTTGAAGTCCTTAGGCGAAAACTTGGATCCATCCGGGTTGAACTCCGAAACCCGCCCATCAGCGTGGCCGGCTCTAGCTTAGGAACATAAGCTTTAGCCAGCGCGAGCCCTCGGGTCACACCAAATCGCAGATGAACACTTCCAGTGCCAAATCCACTCAGGGATAGTGGAGCAGAATTCTAGCAATTTCTTCATGTTGCTTGGCCTGATACCCGGGCAGTCGCAGCTCGTCAAGAATCCAACCAATTCCGGCACTAAGCTGCCAGATAGTGTCCTGATAAGTTTCAACTTGTAGTGTCATCTTCTTCAGGGGCTACGTCACACGGCCTATTAAAAAGACAAAGGAAAAGTAATAAGTAAAGGGATACGGTTGTCCATCTAGAGCGAATCCGGATCATGAGTGCTAAAATTCAGAGATCATACCAGTTGCAACGCGATGGATATCAGCAATCTGCACTGAAAGAGTCGTCAGCCTATCTTCGGCCACGTGAGCTCTTTTCCGGTATTCCTCATGATCTTTTGGCTCCTAACGAGTCTCAGTTTCAGCTGCTTCGCGAAGGGCCGTTTCCTTTTCGATACGCTTGGTGGCCTTGGCCAGCTTTTTCTTAGATTGCGCAACGAAGTCCTAGGAGAAAAATCAAAGAAGGGTCAGTCGGAAATATCATGCAAAGTTCCAAGCAAATTACTTAGTAATTCACTTCGAACTTGGGGACTATATGAGGAAACAGATGATATTACTCGGGTTTACTTTGTGTTTGGTTATCAAGGCATCTAGGATATTTTCTTCATTTGGCCCTCAAAGTGTAGAGGGCATCAAGCATTTGGGCAAACGTCATGTCTTCAGGGCGAAGTCTTGAAGGGCCGGAAGATTGGCCTTCCTCTTGAAGGACTTTTCCGGGTCTTGGGGTTGGAACCCGGACTGTCTGAGTGTCCGGGTTAGGAGAACCCGGCTTGGTCTCCAAGATGATATCTTCGTCTACTTCTTCAGAGGACTTGGGTGATGCGGTTTCCGGTGGAGCTGGGTCCTTAAAGGGTCTTGATCCGTCCGTCCTCAGTCTCGTCATCAGCCGCAACATTCGTGTTAATATTTGGCTCCTCCTCTCCTTGCTTTTCTGCTTCAGGAATATCCGGGTCACTAAGGGTAACTTGGACACTAAAGGAAAAGAAGGAGACAATGGTTAGTGGCACGAATAAACGAAAAGGGGGACAATAAGTATGAAAGAATATCGATCAAGAGTTGCTTACCCGGTGTTCACGGCATAGTCTGGGGGGAGTTCGCAGCTGGAGGCAGATGATGTGGCAAAGGTATTGGCTGCGGTACCCGGAATTGCCCGGCTAGTGGATGATTAGGGGATGGGTGACGTTGAAGAGATTGGGGAGGCTGAGGTGGAGGAGTACTAGCTCGGTGAGCAGGTGAAGTGGGGATACCCGGGTTAAGGGATCATCCCCCGGGGAACTTCGGGTCACCCTGCGTTTAGCCGGGAGGGATCCTTCAAGAATGGAGCATGTAATAATCGTTTATTAAGTTTATGCATAGTGTCAAAGGAGTAAGGCTCAGAAGATATGGAAGAGAAGGGAACCTTTGCGACTACCCCTCTGGCCTTCCTCTTGGTTCCAACCATGGGTTCCTGGTCGGATTCGGTGGCTTCCGGGTCATCTTCCTCTTTTTCCTCCTCGTCTTCTGACCCTGAAAGTCAAGTATATGCCAGTTGAGGAAAGATGAGTGATAAAAAAAAATAGTACAGGTAAAAGACGAGTGTAAAATTAGGGAAACTACCTTCGTCGTTGTCAACCGGCTCATCTTCCTCTTCAGGGTCGTGGGAAGGAGGAGAGGTTTCAATCCTCCAAAAGGGATCGTCAGCCTGTGATCAGAGAGATGAATGCAAGAATTAGAAACTGTGACTGGTAAAAGTGCTGACGCAAGCGAAAGAAATCAGGTCTCACCGCTGGGGCCGGGTTTTCCCGAGTAAACGGGGGTAACCCGGTAATGTTCCTTATCACCTCCAGCTTCTCCGTCAGAAAGCCTTTGATGGTCTTGTTGGTATCACCAGCGGCGAAGTTTTTGGTGGAGTATCGGAGAGAGTCTGTGATGTGCCCCGAGTATTCGTATAGCAATTTGGAACGGATGGAGTTGGGCTGAACCGGAAATCCACCCATGTTTTCACTAGGTTAAGCCCAAGAAGGCCTTGGGCCGAGAGAGCAGCTAATTTAGACAGCCAAGGCTGGATTGTCTCCCTGTCAGGATCAGGGGCAAAGGCGCTGAAAGACTCGGAGGGCTCGAGGAGGCTCTCCGAAACCTGGCAACTTCCTCTCGCCATCCGGGGAAGTGTCGTGGCAATAAAAGAAAGATAGTTGCCAGTTTTTGACGTGGGAATTCAGGTTAAGGGTTGGCATTGGTGAGTGCTTGGGGCGTTGGATAGATACCCCGCCACAAGTAAGAAGCGCTCCGTCACCGCTCTCACGGCACGGTTTGCACTGGAATAATTCGATGAAAAGAGCCAGACTTGGCGGAACGCACAAGTAACTCAGATAAACTATGAAGTGGGTAATGTTCAACATAGAGTTGGGCCCTATGTCGAACACCCGGAGGCCGTAGTGGCTTAAGATTTCTCGGAAGAAAGGGTGACCCGGAGGACGGAATCCCCGGGTCACGTGCTCGGTAAAGCAAATTACCTCATTTCCGGCAGGAGTGGGCCGGGTCTCGTCGCCTGGTGCTCTCCAGTGTATATCCTTTTGGGAAGGGAGGATTCCAAGCTCGGCCATCCCATCCAGTTTGGCCTTTGTTGCTGTAGACCGACCCCAGTTTGCAGATATGGTCTGGGTAGCCTTTGCCGGGGCCGGCTGTTTCCCTTGCCTTTTTGGGGCCATAGGGTGGACCTGCAGAGCACAAGGGGAACAAGAATTAAAACTCGGAGGTATTAGAGTATCCGAGTATAAGATATCAGGAAAGTATGAAGCTAAGAATTATCCGGGTGTTACGCTGGGAAGTGGAAATTACAAGGTATCCGGGTGTTGAGTATGATTGTGGAAATTGTGAGTTACTTACATGTGGAAAGGCATTTGGGGATGATGGGTGGTTACCCATGTATCTGTGGCAAGTGAAACAGCTGGAAGAGGAGGATTTGCCGAGTATTAATGCAATGAGCGGAAAATCGAGGAACGGATCTAGATGGGAAAGTTTGTGGGTGATCTTACAGAAGATTTGATGATCAATAACGGTAAGGGGATGAGCTGTGGTTACGTAGCAGATGGCTAAAAGAGTAGGGGAGCGTTGAATTGGTCTAATTTGATGACATCGGAAAAATGGTCTATGGGTTGACTTAGATCCAATCCTGGGTAAATTGAAAAATTGCGAGGCTAAAGTGGATAATTGCGAGAGGCTTACTGAAGAGATTGAAGCCTGGAACGAAGGTGACGTGTGGCGTGGCTTGAATGCCCCTTCGCAGTTCTTGACGAAAGAAATGAGAGCGCGATGGTGACGCCCGATGGCGGCACGGAACGGCTCGAGGGCGAGCGCGGCCGGTAGCGATCTCGCCTCCGGTGGTGCGCATGAGTTTCTGGCGGCGGTGTTGCGAGGAAGTAAGGGACAAGGAGAAAAATGGAATGCTGAGGCAAAGTGATGGGCCTAGGGTTCTCCTCTGGCCACTATTTATAAGGAGGGGGTGAGTCTGTCATAACAGCCGGAAATCGGAAATTATGGGGTAGTAATTATCCACGCGGATTTCGCGATGCATGCGTCAAATATGGGAAAGTGTTCTGTTAATGGAGGGAGTGCGATTCACCCCGAAGTATCAGGGATCAGTATTGAGTGTAGAATCTTAACGTTTGGAAATTCGGATCTGGAAGGATAAGTTATGTATCCGGAGAAAGGCCGGGTCATTATACGGCAGCCATGGAGCTAGGCTTAGCTGTTATCAAAGTAATCTAACCCGTCCTCCATGAGTTGGTACGTTTTATATTTTTTCAGGGAATAGCAAGCGCTTCAAGGAGGAGTCCGCGAAGCCCATGCTATTCTGGGGACTACTGATGGGGGGATAATAACCCGGTATGTCAACCTCAAGGTGTAACCCGGCCCAAGATATGCTGCACAGCGTCCGGTTAAGGATAAAGAAGCTTCTGGAAGGCCCAAAGTTTGTAGGCTCTGTAATCCGGATTATGGGTTGCGAAGAGGAAAGTTAGGGTTTGTAAGCAGAGTTCGAGTAGGACTCAAGATGTGCCTTGGAGGTCAAGTCAGGGGGGGGGGGTACGGGTGCTTTATAAACCGGCCCCCAGGTTTAGCTTGAGAGATTCAAGTCATAGTTGTATCGCCAATTATCGAGTATCCAGTATAATTCGTATTCGAGATCCGGCGAGTTGCTTTCCGGTCCTTAGATCGCTTTTCGCCATGCCTTCCTTCGAGCTAAACCCTCTCCCGAATACCTGTGTCGACTTGCCCCAAGATCAGTTACCCCAGGTAACATCTACCGTGATTATCCCACGACACATCCCCCACCCTTCACGGTTCTGTCACTCGAGCATAGGTGAAACTGAGGCATGAACCCACTATGGAGCATAAATACTCCCTCTTGGAGTTACAAGCATCAACTTTGCCAGAAAATCTACTAGTAACGGAGAGCATGCAAGATCATAAATAACATAAACATGATAGATTGATAATCACTTAACACAACATTCAATATTGATCGGATCCCAACAAACACAACATGTAGCATTGCAAATAGATGATCTTGATCATGTTAGGCAGCTCACAAGATCTAAACATGGTGGCATAAAGAGGAGAATACAACCATCTAGCTACTACTATGGAACCGTAGTCCAAGGATGAACTACTCATGCATCACTCTGGCGGCAGGCATGGTGACGAAGAGCCCTCCGGTGATGATTTCCCCTCCCGACAGGGTGCCGGGGAGAGCTTCAGAACCCTCCTGAACTATGGTTGACGATGACGGCGGCTATGAAAGTTTTCGTGGATGGAGGATCTGGTATTTAGGGTTAACCCAAGGAGGAGCTTAAATAGGAGAAAGGGAAACATCAGTGGGTAGCCAGGGGGGCCACACCACCTGGTGGCGTGGCCAAGGAGTGGGGGCTGTGCCACCCTATGGTGTGGTGGCTCCAGGGCCCCCTCCGGGTCCCCTCCGGACTCCGTGTGCGTGACAGATTTTTAAGACCATGGGATTTTGTTTCGGCCAATTCCGAGAATATTTCCAGAACAACTTTTCTGAAACCAAAAACATCAGAAAACAAGAACTAGCTTTGTGGCATCTTGTTAATAGGTTAGTCCCAGGAAATCCATAAAAATGACATAAAGTGTATAGAAAACATGTAGCATATGGCATGAAAACAACATGGAACATCATAAATGATAGATACATTTGAGACATATCACGTGGCTATTGAATATGAGGTTCGGAGGAAAACTCAGGCTCACATGTAGTAACATGAACATGGTTTCAAACCCTAGTATTACCTTTTATGACTAATTCATTGGATGCTTGATGGCTGTGTTTTCCTGGTCATGGAGACTGTTTATGTTAGCATCAATGAATAACATATTGTTGGAAGGGAACAATATGGCTGGGTATTTCCTAAGTAGATTGATTTGCTAAGAGATTCCATTAAAACATCTTTTATCCTTAGTGTCATATCACAACACAGTTATATTACAATGTTTCATTTGACCATGAGGTTATCGGGGTGACATATTCTGGAGGCTTTACTTTGGTAATATCAAGAGTCACATCATAAACTGGGTGAACATAAAGGTAGCCACTAGTAATTCTGAAGGATTTTATTTCCTCGATGTTTTGAGATGGGAATTACTCCTTAAAAAGAGAGATACATGTCTGGGTCCACTCGGTAATCTTGATATCCATAAGTTCTGTAGACAATGCATGATGATTATACATCATGTGGGATATCATAATACAGTAACGAGTAAACGGAAACTTACCGGTTAACGAGACAAGACAAAGTTATAGTGAACCAGAGATTGTTTCACGGCAATACCGGAATCAATAGTCTCAGGTAAGTTCGGTATCGTGAGTAATGGAAAAAACGTATAATGACCAACAGGTTCAACCGTTTATTCGTATAATATCTTGGAGTTAATATGGGCATCCATGGCCCCGCTATTGATTATTGGAAATGATAATAACTTGGAGATAGAACAATAACTGAATATTATTATCTCTAGGGCATATCTAGAACACACACGATTGAAAGTTATACTTTGGATGTCATCAACCGTATTTCCCTAACTGGGTATCATAATGGTGATGTGTGGGTATAATCTAGAAAGTGTAATGGAAGTGAGATCGTTAAAGACTAGTACTTAACTTCTCTAGATGCTAGAGAGATACACACTATGGGCCCTCTCAGTAACACCAATGTCAACCAATCGTCTGGCGAGCCACAATTTGATTTATCACAAGGACGTCGAGGATATGGATGAGAAAAAAAGGACGATATCGTCAACGAGTTCTATATGTGTTATGATCAAAGAGTTTGATCAGACGAGGTCACATAGTCTCAACTCATGATATCGTTGGTATCGTGAAGTTAAGGTAATAAGTGCAATGAGTAACTTATAAGGTTACCTCATTCTTCGCGAACACATACGAGCCATCATGGGCGTCCACGGTCTCGCTGTTGCTTATTGTTCGGTAAGTTCCCGAACATGTGTGTGTGTTATCGAGCCTTTACGGGTCACACGCTTAATCCGTGCCAACCTTTAATTGAGAAAATTAAGATGTTGTTATTGGTTTTATGAATGTTCGATGTCGATACAATGTCACAGAAACAAGTCCGGTGTCATTCGGAGTGGTTTCGGGGAAGTTACTATAAGTGAGAAATTATGTTGGTGTTAGGCAGAATTTATATGGGAGATAACGGAGGACATGATATGTCTCAGGATGTTAGAAATATGTTTCTAACATTAGTAGATAATATTGATGATTTTATCTATTGGGTTCATAGGGTTCCGGAAGAGTTTCGGGCAAAAAACAGGAGGGGAAGTGCCGGAGGGGGCAATTTCCCCCTTAGGACGCACCAATAGGTGGGGCTGGCAGGTGGGCCCTAGGACCTCAAATCATGGCACTAGGAACCTTCCAGTGTTTTTCCTATTTTATTTTAAGGGAAAAAGGAAACAAAAGGGAAAAAGGAAAAAAAGGAAACAGGAGATGTAGTTGGACTCCCACTAGGGAGTCCAATCCGAGTTGGGCTAAAAGGAGGGGTGCGCCCCCTCCTTGGTGTGGCCATGCCCCCTCCTAGCTCAACTAGGACTCCTACCTCCCTTTTGAAATTTCCCCCGCCCTCCAACTATAAAAAGGACCCCAAGGATATGAGAAAGATTATAATTTTGTGAGCTAGCCTCTCTCTCTCTAATAAAATTAGAGGGTCTATATTCTAATTAGACCACCTCTAATTGAATGAGAGATTCTTCTAATTGGGTTTTGAGATCTACTCTCCCGATTATACCTAACTCTAATTAACAATTCTCTCTCTTGTGTTGAGCAACTTTCATATTCATATAGCTCTAATCACAGTCGATTAGTGCTACCAATTATCAATGCCAAAAGGTTGACTCTCTTCGTCGGTGCCGAGTCCTAGACAACAAAGCACTGACAGGTTGACACGAGCGTACGTTTGCACACCATAAGAGGGATTACACGTGTGGTCCTTAACAAGGGAAGCTTAGAGACATCCTTGCAGCTAGGCCTAGTTGTGAGGATCTATGATTGTCCAGATCTCTTGTATAACTATATCGATTCCAATGCCCGGTGAGTCGTGATCCTGATCCTTGCATGTATGGGCATGCCTTGTTATCTGCATAGTAATCTTGGTGGACTACATAAGGCAAAACTTGAAACTATGCAGCATAGACCAACAAACTTATCCACTATCGAAACAAAATGACAACCCTGAGAGGCATTCGGCACCAAAAGGCATGGTGGTTAATACAATGCTTAGGTTGCCACCTTGGCTCAATAGCGGACATCGTCGAGCTCGGTGGTCTGCACCATACAACGAATAACCGAACTGAACAAGATATAAAACATAGTCCTCAATGTCGACCTCTAGGTAAAATTTTGAAATAGATTGGCCTAGAAACGACCACTTGTGACATAAAAATAACATTGTTGCCGATCATTGAAAGAAATTGATAACATCTTCTAATATATATACATACTTTATTTAATTTTATTTATTTCCCTCAATTTCCATTTTTCACAATATTGTTGCTGTGTTCATTACTTAGAAACTATATAATGACTCCATCAATGTATATATTTTTTGTAATTCTTTTATCAAAAAAATATGGTGTCTTCTAATGGTGTCCCAGTTTGTTTAAGTATACAAAAGACTAACACTTCTAAAAGTATCTCCAACATGATGTAAAATGGGGCACCCAAAATAGTTTTATGGCACTCAAAAGTAGGTTTGGGGGCACCTTAACATTTTATACCCTGGTAGATGATGTAAAATAGGGCACCAAAATATGTTTTTCTTCTCCTTGAACACCTAGTATGCACGGATGAGGAATCTAAATGAATGTGCGTCGTGGCCGAGGTGGTCGCCGCTTTGGCTAGGAATGGCCTTCGGATCACCTCGTTGGCGCTGTGAGGTAGAGGATAAGGCCAAATTTGGCATCACCGCGGCATCCTAGAACTCCAAAGGAGAATCGGCTTGGCTCAGACAAAGTGGTCACATGGTCAATGTCGGCATGGAGGCGACAACTTGTCGACCTCAAGGCCATCAGAGGTGGCGGAGGGACTGCGACTGGCCGAAATCGTGCGGCGGAGGATCCGATTCAACGTGGCCGCTAGGCTGTAGCGGCCATCCGGAGCTACGAGATCTCGTATCAGAGTTACAGTTGAGCCGGGAATGGACGAGTGACAGGGAGTGGTGACATTGAATGTAGAGATTGTACCGGTGACAGTCAGGGAAGGGGGAGTGGCAGGATGCGTGCATCTGGATTTTTGTTTCTATGCAGCGGCTTGGCTGCTGTGTATTTGAAGTACTTAGGGGTAAAATATTGGGCTGCCCTAATTTTCTTACAACACAATTTAGAAACATGACATTTGACGGATGATGACCCACAAGTATAGGGATCGCAACAGTCTTCGAGGGAAGTTAAACCCAAATTTATTGATTCGACGCAAGAGGAGCCAAAGAATATTTATAAGCCTTAACAACTGAGTTGTCAATTCAGCTGCACCTGAAAGTAGACTTACTCGCAACAGTTTATCAGTGGTAACAATTTTATAGCAGCAACAGTAGTAAAATAACATCATGAGTAAAATAGTAACAACGGTAGCAATTGCGGAAAACAACAGGATTAACGTATTGTAGGCATAGGGATTGATGAACGGGCATTGCATGGATAAGATAATTCATATAATAATCAAAACATGGGCATTGTAGATAGATAATAATAAAACATCCAAGTTCTAGGCAAACCATAGGCATGTGTTCCAATATAGTCATACGCGCTCGCAATGAGAAACTTGCACAACATCTTTTGTCCTACCAACCCGTTTTCAGCGGGGCCTCAAGGGAACCTACTGGTAATTAAGGTGCTCCTTTTAATAAAGCACCGGAGCAAAGAATTAACCCTCCGTGAACACATGTGATCCTCACATCACAGCCATCCCATCCGGTTGTCCCAATTTCTGCCACTTTGGGGCCTCGGGTTCCGGAATATGACATGTGTAAACAACTTGCAGATATGATCAAGAAACATAATTATACTCACGAAACAATAACATGTTCAGATCTGAGACCATGACACTCTGGCCCTAGTGACAATAATTAAGCATAACAAGTTGCAACAACATTAAAAAGCACTAACAATAGATACTAGGCATTATGCCCTAACAATCTTGCATTATAACATGATCAATCTCATCCAATCCCTTCCATTCCTCCCAGCCTACATCGGGGATTACTCACACATGGATGGGGGAATCATGGATGGCTGATGGAGATGTAGTGGTGGTAACGATGGCGATGATCTCCTTCGAATCCCCGTCCCGTCAGGGCGCCAAAACAGGAACTTCTGATCCCTGAATTGGGTTTCGAGGTGGCGGCGGCGCTCTGATGTGTTTCTCTGGAATATGATGAACCTGTAAGGACCCCAGACCGGCAGTCTGAAACCCTACGTATGCATACATTCACGATCCCAGAAAGACCAGTCGTGAACAACATACACAGTTGGCACACAGATATACATCATCCATTACACGAATACATAAAGGTATTACAAAAATGATCACACGATCAAGTCTAGCACAGCTGCCACAAAGGGCAGGCTACTTAACAAACACAGCGGAAGACAATCAAAACACAACGTAGTTGAGCCCAAGTCACGCCTTAACCTACAGGCTGCTGACCCGGAGACGATCCTAGTTCGCAAAGCCGTCAACTCCGTACTTCTCTTCATAGATCTCCTTCGGAGACTCCTTCTCCAAATCTGATAAGTAGATACCAGGGGCGAAACCATAATGAGTACATTTGAATGTACTCAGCAAGACATCCATCATGTCACTTACCAACATGCAAGTATGCTTATATGGTGGAATAGGTAGTCTATAAATAGGGTTCACTACCAATGGTGTTCATATATGACACCACAGTTGCAGTCAGGTTTATCTGTATCTTCGTTGAAGAAGATACTTCAGAAGAAAATAATCTAGTTTTATTTCTCTTGTAGATATCACATGTACAAGAGGTTTTGTAAAGTTTTGTTAAAGAATATTTTCTCTTTGCAAAACTTCTTGGAATCAGTTTCCAGAATTCTTGCTTAGAGTAGAAAAGGTTTTCTTTGCAAAACATTTTGTTTTGTATAACATCATCTGGCTTTTCATCATCGACGATACCTCCACGGTATAAGTTTCCATTCCTTTCCGAACTTCACAAGTTCATCATTTCCAGTATTTCACAAATACAATTCCTTTTCAAAAACTTTCTCTTTTGAAAACATTGACACAATGCTAGCTACATGGCCATTCAACTGTCCATATCCGAGGACGCGGCTTCTTCGAAAAAGTTATACTCTGCAGAGGTGTACACATCCACCAGATCCAGTACACCTCCCGTGAACAATCACGGACTGTAACAACAGTATGTAAACATTAGGTATCTGATCATAACCATCCACTATGTTCAAGATAGAATATGCCTATCTCTCAGTTGAGTTTGACCACATCCCCGGCACCGAGCTAATCCCCGCCAAGCCAGGATGCCTCAACTGATGCATCCGGAGGGAAAATTAATCCCACACTTTATATGTCTCCACGACATTCGGTTCAGAGGATCGCATCCCCTATAGCACATTGAGATAGCACACACTAATAAGAACAAACTTCAAGTTAAGCCCCTTGCCCATGTTGGGGTAGGGTGGCAGTACGGTAAAGGTTGTCCGGCGAAGACTAGGTTATGTGTCATTTTTGAAAACACCACTTTCTCAAAAATGACCACTTCCACATTCCTCCGGAGAACAAGGATCCGCCTTTTCTCCGGGTTTTCCCGTAAAGCCTTTGTTTTGTAGAATCACAATTTTAGGGTGTCCACTTAGGGACTAGTATATTTGATGGTAATAAATACCATGTGGTGGCTTATGGGCTTGGTATTACCAAGTTTAACTACTGGCATGATAGTAACCTATAATATAGTATAGTAGTAAATTCCACATCAAAAATAGTTTTGATAATCAAGTTTTTGTAAAACTTCAGAGGTAAAACATGCATGATAGATAATGATAAGTATTGTATCAGCAAGCATCAGGATGGCTTGCCTGGTATCTCCTTGTGTCCCTGGTTTTGGAGTGACTGGAACTTGAAACAGATCTTCACGACACTTCCTTCCTCTTCGTTTTCTAACGTCGTAAAAGGAATAAAGGACACACATTCAGAACCAATCAAGGCAAGCAACCATACATAACAATACATACAGCAAGGAAATCCAATAATAACCAATCACACAATTATTAATTGAGACAAACAATCAAACAAAACTACTTGGCAAAAATGTCATTTACTAAGACAGCTTAGGGTTGGAGGAACATGTCTCACAACCTCAATATCATGGATTCAGTGGGTGTGCCACTCTCATACCAAGATATTAATAAACCCAAAATACTCTTAGGTTCACAAGGGTGAGCCTACTAAAAGTATATAAAACATGCACAAAAATAAGCATGGCAATGGGTCTGTCAACCACACCACAAAAAGAAAAAGGTAGCTATCTTACTAGGTCTAAATTCACATCAAGAATAAATAAAACACATGATTTGCAAAAGTTACTTCTACAAATCAGTGAGCCTACACAAGTGTAACAAGGTAATAGACTCATCACAAAAGACACAATTTCTCATAGTGAGAACAATATAAATAATGACTAAAAGGAGGAATCCTATAGACATGCTTCTACTAAGGGTTTGCTATGCAAGCATGCATAACAAGTAAAATACTAAAATGAAAACAAGGAACCATGTTATCATAATGGTAAATGAAAACATGTCCTTATGCAAGGATACACAAATATCCACCAAACACAAGTTGGCAGGAAAATAATTTAACACAACAACTTAAGGAAACTCGTACTACTCAAACATGAAGAATCAATGGATGCATTTCAATCAAGTAATTGAAATACAACCAGAGGGTCCATGTCATAAAAACAGGAGTGAAAAACATCTATACTTGCTATAACAAAAATATCCCATTTAACAAAACAATGCATCAATTTGCAGGGCAACTCCTACATACTAGTAGTAATAAAAAGGGCATTACTAGAGGAATCAATCAACACTCCAAAAATGGAATTTTCCTAGCAAGCCACACATGATTACAACCACTTACAAACAGAAGCATACCCATTTTTGTTTAGCACAAAAATTCCCAAAGCAAAAATACTAGGCACTCATTAGTTATGAAACTACATAAGAGAAATGCATCTAGTTTGGGGAAATAATGTTTCCACCAAAAATGCAATGAAACCAGTGGGTGTTCCACTATCATAACAAATCATTAAGAGGTCACAAGGCCTCTGGTCACACTTGACAACAATTAGCAAAAACCTAAACTAGCACCTAGTGCAATAACAATACTAGCAGAAAATAATAGGGTGCTTAAATAAGCAAGGCAATGCTACTCATGCTATTATTTTCACACAAGTGAAAACTTTAGGGGTCCAGTACTCATAACAACCTTATCAAAATGCTACTGGACCTATGAATACAACACAAAAATATGTGGTTTTACAACCACAAATTCTTATGTCAAAAATTCCACACATGAGGGAATTTTTCCATAACATTCTCATAGTAATGATTAAGCTACTCATGCTTTTATACCAACTCAAATGCAAGCTAGCAGAGGTGATACTAACAAAATATAATTATCAACATGGTACTGATTCTAATATATCAACACAACAACTCAATCACTTGCACACAAATTAATCAATCAAAATTTCTATGCAAGTATTACTAGAGAATAATCAAATGTTAATAACCAAAAATCATATTTCTTCTCAACTCAAGTCCACACATTCTAACATGCTAAAATAGCTAAGTAATACTTAGAAAACAAGTTCACACCACTTATACATGCTATAAAACAATATTGCAACACAAAAATATAATTACTCAATTTAAATACCTAAAATGCCAAAATGGCAGAAACATGTAAAATAAAGATCTGTCCACCAAATTTTATATGAGGCTCTAAAAATTAAACCCTTCTAGGTTTGGATATCCCTAAACATATAAAAGACCATCCAGTTGAGTTTGCATCAAAAATCATTTTTAATAATTTTATAAAAATCACCAAAGTGCTCTCTGGTGTTTTACCAAATTGCATGCCATTTCAAAAAACAATGAATTTGGAAACGAGGTTAAATGCTCCTGTTAGGAAATTTCAAGGTCTTTCCAATGCAATTGGCCTCACTTCATTCTGAGTTGTAAAACAAAAATGGTGCTCATTTTGGTGTTTCTGGTACCTGTTGCCAAATCATTTTTAATTTAAAAAATTTTCATCCAAAAGTAGATCTGCAAGTTGGAGGTGGTTTAGAATTTGTTTATCTACCACTGTGATTTTTTGTTTGGTCAAAGACATCTTTTAGGTTGCCTTTTAGAGCCTAAAGTAAACATGCATCTTTTCTGCAAAATTAAAATGGAAAAAGGCTAGACATGGGCCAGATCTGCTAACGGGCCGCCCAGATCTAGTGATACCGCGGGCAGATCTAGCCCGTGCCAATGACCAGCGGGCCAGGTGACACGGTGGCAGCCACGCGGGCCAGCAAGGGGGCAACCAGCAGGTTCAACGTGCAAGCGCGCGGTCAAGGGGCGGCTGACGTCGGCATGACGCCACGACTGCGTCATTGCCGGCGGGAAACGTCTCCGGCGAGCAAATTCCGGCGCAACCGGCCATCAATCTTCGAATCGACGGTACCTACAAGTTACACACGACGCGGGGAACCTAATGCACGCAGTCTCGCTTCCCGGGAGCGAACGGAGGGCGGCCGGCGACGGCAACGCGCGGTGGCCGCACGGCGACCACGGCGCCGTCACGTTTTAGGGGGTTAGGGAGGGGGGGAAAAGATGCGGCGAGCTTCACCTGCTTACCGTGGATGCGCAGAGACGCTCGGCTAGGACGGAGGAAGCGCGACTCGACGGGAATTCGTCGCCGGCGTGCACCGGACCCGAAGGGGAAGGGTGGACGGCGCGGGCTCCTCGCGGCCTTCCGCCTGGATTCCTTCTGCAGGGAGAATAAACACGACGAGGCGGAGAGGTTAGGCTCAATGTCGACCGGCGGCGAGCCCTAAATCGGCCGGAACGACGGCGAGCTATTCCTAGGGTTCGGTTTGGGCTTCTTTTCCAGAGAGAGAGAGGGAGCTCGTGGGGGGGGGGGGAGAGAGAGGGGACATGGGGGAGACAAGGCACATGGGGGGCCTCTTATCCCCCAAGAGTTCCTTCTCATCGAAGCAATGGCGTAGGGCTGCTGTATATCTACAGAGAGCTAGAGGTAGGAGATGATGACTGGGATTTCATTTAGGTCCCTAGAAAAATTACAACAAGGTCCTTTGCTCTCTGAAAAAGGCTGTTTCACCAAGCAAACAAGGTTTAAATTTTAAATCCTTTTGCCCAAAATTCTAATTAGTTAAG
This sequence comes from Alopecurus myosuroides, assembly GCA_028641055.1. NCBI lineage: Eukaryota > Viridiplantae > Streptophyta > Magnoliopsida > Poales > Poaceae > Alopecurus > Alopecurus myosuroides. The sequence goes on from CM054057.1 coordinate 671,743,753, forward strand.
ATACACAACATATGTGAAAATTGGCTCCATTGGATAAACTTGATAATTCAAAGTTGTTCAAATTTGAATTCTTACATAAATGGACATTGAATTTATTAGACTACTTAGGAGCTTCAAAAAATTATAATTTTTGGCACACATTCCTTATTGGATGTGTTCCTTATGTGGTATAAAATTCAAGTCATTTTGAGTTACTTAATAGAACAAACTTGTTCAAATTTCAAAAAGGTGCTGTCAAGAAAACAGGGTTTTTTGGCAACTTAAATTATTCAAAAACTTGTGCCCTTTTGGTTTTCATCCTTATTTATGCTATAGAGCATGTGGTATTTATTTCATGGCATTTGGAAAAAGTTTGTAGAACAAACTTGTTCAAAATCCCAATTGTTGCTGTGGAGAAAAATCATGTTTTCAGGACTTTAATGGATTCAATTTTTGGTCTCCTCTTGTGTGTGTTCCTTATTTGTTATAAGGAAGCAATGGTATTAATTTAAGCTCATTTAAGTAAAGTTTCCAATAGTAACTTGTTTGAGTTTTCTGTTTCTGGAAATATTGGAATTTCTATTTAATAAAGCACTTGGCTTTTCTTTAGCAATGATTTGCCAAAATATTTATATGACTAGAGATAACAAGTCAATGCTCTCCAATAATTTTGTTTTTAATCTTGCAAGGTTGGAAAAACATTTGATAAAATTTTGGTGAAGCATTTAAGAATGCCTCTTTTTCTGATAATCTTTTTAGGGAAAATTATTAAGTGTTTCCTCTTTCTTAATTTAGGCCTTGGAATAATATCCAACAAGTATGGGATTCCTAAGATGGTTTGGAAAACTCTTTGATCAATATTTACTTTAGAAAATATTGCCAAAGTCATTGGAACAATATGTTGAATATTTTTAGTTTACTGCTTTGCTATCTTATTAAGTTTGTTTTCAATTTCTTAGCCATGTAAGATTATATAATTAGTTTGTTTAGTTGCACTCAAACAAACATAACCAAAGTTTAATTGTCAAGCAATTAGCAAAACAATAGTGTTATCAGGTATTCCAAAATTGGGATGTGACAGGTCTTCCCCCCTTAAAAATAATCTCGTCCCCGAGATTCGCAAGCGAGGACTAAGGGAGGGCCAACAAACACAATGTTAGTGTTGGAGTGCAGGTGCTTCCCCCCTTTGACTTTCCTTGGGAGGTGGGGTACATCCCTAAATTAGTGAATTCACTAATAAAAGAAGTACACCAGTACTTGTTTTAGGTCCAAAACTTTTGTTTCCTAGTTTGAACAAAAATTAAGGTTAGTGCAGAACTACCTGGAAACGTACCGTCAATTATTACATGAGTTCTTAGCTAAGTCCCACATATTACATACCACATATGGAGTGGTCTACCACTCTTATAACAAGGTATATAAGAAACTAACAATATAGCTTGTGGGTGCAAGAGGTTAGGTTGCTAAGGTAAAACAAACAGACAGAACAAATACCCATGGCAGTGGTTATTTACTCACCACAAGAAACTATCACTTAATGTGTTCATGATTTTAGTTGGGTGTTTTTAGTTTTCCTAATATACTCTTAAGAACAATCATACCACAAGTATAAACTCATGCTAAGGTAAAACATTTAAACAAAAATCCAATAAGCAAGCAAACAACACCACAGATGAATAGACTATTTATCCACTAGGCTATTGTTTATTAGAGGTTTTGGAATCCATCAATCATGAACAAATTAGCCACCAACCAGTAGCTAAAAACCAATGAATCCAATCATAAAGGTACTCTAAAATACCATCTTTAAACAATATGAAACTCCTATTTCACAGGCATAAAATAAAAAAATCAGGACTGCACAAATAACACACTAGTATGAAAAATCTACACCAGCATGCTATAAGAGATAATCATATCCTATAACCATAGAACATGAAACTAAATGATTCATGGCATGATAACAGAAGTAATAACTTCCTAAACATGCTATATCAACACATATACTCATAAAATAAAAAGAGGGTAATACTAGAGCAAAAATCACCATTTTCTAGTGGTGAAACTAGTTTCACTCTAGAGGAGCAAACAATTTCTATCATGATGTTTAAACTTAAACAAGCAAGTCATGAACATAAATGTACCTAATAACAGTACCCAAAACTTACTCATGTTAGTAAGCACAAACATCAAAACAATTCCCATGATACAACTATTAAACATGCAGAAATTTCTTCTAGCAATTTATGTTTTTCTTTAACAAATCACTAGCAAACAAGCAAGGTATAACTCATACAACCAGTAGATATGAAATTAATGAAAAGTTATCTAAACCTTTCCAAAAATCCATACACTCACTTTAAAATTATTTACAAACAATCTACCAGTCAAGAGGAATTTATTGTATTTGCGAACAATTTAATTTTAGCACACGATAGTGAAACATTTCTTAACATGATACCCCTATGGAATATTATGCTAACAAAAGGATCACACCTAAACATATTAGTTTTTACTAATAAGAAATAAACTTCTCACTTGCATAAGTGAAAAGAAACAATTATATTTTCCATGGTGGAAAATAGAAATCAATCACATAGTGAAACATACTATTTTTACACATGTGTATGGTTGGGGATTTTCATCCTCAAGCCAAAATGCAATGGGACCAGTAGGCTATGGCCTACTAATACCAAGGAAAAATAGGTACTAAGCCTCTGGTTACTCATGAAAAACTTTGCATACAAGATAAAAATATAAGGCTATTTAATCTAGTGAAACAATACTAGTGCATACTGATAGCAATGCTTACACATGCTTTACTATTAAGAGACATGCAAGCTAACATAGGTACAAGCATCAAAATAACAGTACCTAAATGGTACTGGACTCAAAGAAAACACATAGCACAAAATCTACTACGAAAGTATATACAGATCTAGTTCTCACAATATTTCCTAATAATAAACTAGAAGGTAACAAATGCTATTTCATTTTTATACGAGTTTCCAATCATGCACACACTTTCTAGGGTAGACTTATTGTAATAAAACAATATAATAACAAGTCCTAACAAGTCCATACAAGTTAGGAAGCAAGATTGAATAAAACACAAATTTATTTCAATCAAGAGCACACAAAGAAACAAAAACAGGAAAATTGTTGTTTTCCAGTTCTATCATATACATTCCATTGTTCACTTAATTTCTAAACCTCGAATTTCATAGTACCTACAATGTCTACTAATATTTGGTTTCCAAAGTAGATACACAAGATATCCTATTGACTAGTAAACGAATAGGTCATCATCTTATTTTCTCGTGACTTCTTCCTTTTACCAACTAGATTAAAAGTGTCTTAAGTCACTTAATTCTTTGGTTTAGAAAGAGTTGTCAGTAGTTCACATGCTTTGGTTAGGTGTCCACCTAAGAATAGAACAAAGAATGTTAGTCTTTTTAGCTTTCTATTTAATCATGTTTGTCCGACAAGATACGACTAGCGTCATACGTCGAATATTGAATTGTGCTCTTTTGATTGGCTTTTTAGGGGGTTGCGCATCATGGCATGTGAACACTTCTTTTGCACTTTTCTCCAGAGGAGGGAGGTATATAACTTTTAAAAGGGGTTTCTCTTGTTTGGTCTTTTAAAAGGGAACATAAAAAAAATGTGCAACATTTAGCCAATAGGGCAAAACGAGTCTTTTGTAAACAGACAAACATAGAGGTTTTGGTCAGTAGTGGTTGGTGCATTCACGCCTTTTCTTCTTTGAGGATTGTCGTTGTTGGAGCTTTATCTGTTGGAGTGCATCACTGGTATCAACGCTATCAGCTCATGTGGCTTGATGGTCCTCTATTATTAGGCCCAACGGTGCTTTCATTGATGGTGGGGGAGATGGTGGTGGTCCACGATGGGTCGCATTATGAAGCGAAAACAAGTATAAGTCTAAGCAACAAATTCTTGTTTTTTGAATGCTATACAAACATTTTTGCTTGCAAAATTTTAACAAGAGGCGATTCAAAAACAAGAGCGGGGCAATCACAAATTTGCAAAATCTGAGCACCCCACAAACATATGGAAGCCTAGATTAACCAAATTCTACACCACACAATAGCACAAAGTCCTACGGACACACATAAGCAAGACAAAGCACACAAACAAGACTCCATCGGGGCTACGTCGGGGAAGGCGACTCATGGGGTAATCGCTAAATTACTCCAAACTAGACTGATCCAAAATCCTAGAAGTGGCTGAAGAACTATATCTACTTCTGACCATCATCACTGTAGAGCTAGGCAAATATTTTGGTCTTCTCGGGACATCGGCAAGTATAAAAGTTTTTGGATTGAAACAAGATAATAGAAGTAAAGTTTTGATAAAACTTTATACAACAATCTGTTTTTGAAACTCCAACTATTTTCTGGACAGAAAACTTCAAATACGAGAGATGTTTCAAAAACAGAGCGGAGCAGTTGTAAACAAGTAAGAAATAAACTCTTAACCGAGAGAGATACCAAACTCTGTAAGGCCCGCCCTTCGAACCACTGTTCAAGGACGCCCTTGATATGCATATAGAATCTTTTGAAAAGATAATAAGGAGGGAAAATGTACTAAAATTCCCTTAGATAAAAATAATTTAGATAGTAAATAGGTTTTTACTCAAAAATACTTTTCTTTCCTATCTGACGTCCATGCTAACTAAGGTCTCCTAAGGTCAGGATGGCTCTGATACCAACTCTGTAAGGACCCCAGACCGGCAGTCTGAAACCCTACGTATGCATACATTCACGATCCCAGAAAGACCAGTCGTGAACAACATACACAGTTGGCACACAGATATACATCATCCATTACACGAATACATAAAGGTATTACAAAAATGATCACACGATCAAGTCTAGCACAGCTGCCACAAAGGGCAGGCTACTTAACAAACACAGCGGAAGACAATCAAAACACAACGTAGTTGAGCCCAAGTCACGCCTTAACCTACAGGCTGCTGACCCGGAGACGATCCTAGTTCGCAAAGCCGTCAACTCCGTACTTCTCTTCATAGATCTCCTTCGGAGACTCCTTCTCCAAATCTGATAAGTAGATACCAGGGGCGAAACCATAATGAGTACATTTGAATGTACTCAGCAAGACATCCATCATGTCACTTACCAACATGCAAGTATGCTTATATGGTGGAATAGGTAGTCTATAAATAGGGTTCACTACCAATGGTGTTCATATATGATGACACCACAGTTGCAGTCAGGTTTATCTGTATCTTCGTTGAAGAAGATACTTCAGAAGAAAATAATCTAGTTTTATTTCTCTTGTAGATATCACATGTACAAGAGGTTTTGTAAAGTTTTGTTAAAGAATATTTTCTCTTTGCAAAACTTCTTGGAATCAGTTTCCAGAATTCTTGCTTAGAGTAGAAAAGGTTTTCTTTGCAAAACATTTTGTTTTGTATAACATCATCTGGCTTTTCATCATCGACGATACCTCCACGGTATAAGTTTCCATTCCTTTCCGAATTTCACAAGTTCATCATTTCCAGTATTTCACAAATACAATTCCTTTTCAAAAACTTTCTCTTTTGAAAACATTGACACAATGCTAGCTACATGGCCATTCAACTGTCCATATCCGAGGACGCGGCTTCTTCGAAAAAGTTATACTCTGCAGAGGTGTACACATCCACCAGATCCAGTACACCTCCCGTGAACAATCACGGACTGTAACAACAGTATGTAAACATTAGGTATCTGATCATAACCATCCACTATGTTCAAGATAGAATATGCCTATCTCTCAGTTGAGTTTGACCACATCCCCGGCACCGAGCTAATCCCGCCAAGCCAGGATGCCTCAACTGATGCATCCGGAGGGAAAATTAATCCCACACTTTATATGTCTCCACGACATTCGGTTCAGAGGATCGCATCCCTATAGCACATTGAGATAGCACACACTAATAAGAACAAACTTCAAGTTAAGCCCCTTGCCCATGTTGGGGTAGGGTGGCAGTACGGTAAAGGTTGTCCGGCGAAGACTAGGTTATGTGTCATTTTTGAAAACACCACTTTCTCAAAAATGACCACTTCCACATTCCTCCGGAGAACAAGGATCCGCCTTTTCTCCGGGTTTTCCCGTAAAGCCTTTGTTTTGTAGAATCACAATTTTAGGGTGTCCACTTAGGGACTAGTATATTTGATGGTAATAAATACCATGTGGTGGCTTATGGGCTTGGTATTACCAAGTTTAACTACTGGCATGATAGTAACCTATAATATAGTATAGTAGTAAATTCCACATCAAAAATAGTTTTGATAATCAAGTTTTTGTAAAACTTCAGAGGTAAAACATGCATGATAGATAATGATAAGTATTGTATCAGCAAGCATCAGGATGGCTTGCCTGGTATCTCCTTGTGTCCCTGGTTTTGGAGTGACTGGAACTTGAAACAGATCTTCACGACACTTCCTTCCTCTTCGTTTTCTAACGTCGTAAAAGGAATAAAGGACACACATTCAGAACCAATCAAGGCAAGCAACCATACATAACAATACATACAGCAAGGAAATCCAATAATAACCAATCACACAATTATTAATTGAGACAAACAATCAAACAAAACTACTTGGCAAAAATGTCATTTACTAAGACAGCTTAGGGTTGGAGGAACATGTCTCACAACCTCAATATCATGGATTCAGTGGGTGTGCCACTCTCATACCAAGATATTAATAAACCCAAAATACTCTTAGGTTCACAAGGGTGAGCCTACTAAAAGTATATAAAACATGCACAAAAATAAGCATGGCAATGGGTCTGTCAACCACACCACAAAAAGAAAAAGGTAGCTATCTTACTAGGTCTAAATTCACATCAAGAATAAATAAAACACATGATTTGCAAAAGTTACTTCTACAAATCAGTGAGCCTACACAAGTGTAACAAGGTAATAGACTCATCACAAAACACACAATTTCTCATAGTGAGAACAATATAAATAATGACTAAAAGGAGGAATCCTATAGACATGCTTCTACTAAGGGTTTGCTATGCAAGCATGCATAACAAGTAAAATACTAAAATGAAAACAAGGAACCATGTTATCATAATGGTAAATGAAAACATGTCCTTATGCAAGGATACACAAATATCCACCAAACACAAGTTGGCAGGAAAATAATTTAACACAACAACTGCTAAGGAAACTCGTACTACTCAAACATGAAGAATCAATGGATGCATTTCAATCAAGTAATTGAAATACAACCAGAGGGTCCATGTCATAAAAACAGGAGTGAAAAACATCTATACTTGCTATAACAAAAATATCCCATTTAACAAAACAATGCATCAATTTGCAGGGCAACTCCTACATACTAGTAGTAATAAAAAGGGCATTACTAGAGGAATCAATCACCACTCCAAAAATGGAATTTTCCTAGCAAGCCACACATGATTACAACCACTTACAAACAGAAGCATACCCATTTTTGTTTAGCACAAAAATTCCCAAAGCAAAAATACTAGGCACTCATTAGTTATGAAACTACATAAGAGAAATGCATCTAGTTTGGGGAAATAATGTTTCCACCAAAAATGCAATGAAACCAGTGGGTGTTACACTATCATAACAAAGCATTAAGAGGTCACAAGGCCTCTGGTCACACTTGACAACAATTAGCAAAAACCTAAACTAGCACCTAGTGCAATAACAATACTAGCAGAAAATAATAGGGTGCTTAAATAAGCAAGGCAATGCTACTCATGCTATTATTTTCACACAAGTGAAAACTTTAGGGGTCCAGTACTCATAACAACCTTATCAAAATGCTACTGGACCTATGAATACAACACAAAAATATGTGGTTTTACAACCACAAATTCTTATGTCAAAAATTCCACACATGAGGGAATTTTTCCATAACATTCTCATAGTAATGATTAAGCTACTCATGCTTTTATACCAACTCAAATGCAAGCTAGCAGAGGTGATACTAACAAAATATAATTATCAACATGGTACTGATTCTAATATATCAACACAACAACTCAATCACTTGCACACAAATTAATCAATCAAAATTTCTATGCAAGTATTACTAGAGAATAATCAAATGTTAATAACCAAAAATCATATTTCTTCTCAACTCAAGTCCACACATTCTAACATGCTAAAATAGCTAAGTAATACTTAGAAAACAAGTTCACACCACTTATACATGCTATAAAACAATATTGCAACACAAAAATATAATTACTCAATTTAAATACCTAAAATGCCAAAATGGCAGAAACATGTAAAATAAAGATCTGTCCACCAAATTTTATATGAGGCTCTAAAAATTAAACCCTTCTAGGTTTGGATATCCCTAAACATATAAAAGACCATCCAGTTGAGTTTGCATCAAAAATCATTTTTAATAATTTTATAAAAATCACCAAAGTGCTCTCTGGTGTTTTACCAAATTGCATGCCATTTCAAAAATACAATGAATTTGGAAACGAGGTTAAATGCTCCTGTTAGGAAATTTCAAGGTCTTTCCAATGCAATTGGCCTCACTTCATTCTGAGTTGTAAAACAAAAATGGTGCTCATTTTGGTGTTTCTGGTACCTGTTGCCAAATCATTTTTAATTTCAAAAATGTTCATCCAAAAGTAGATCTGCAAGTTGGAGGTGGTTTAGAATTTGTTTATCTACCACTGTGATTTTTTGTTTGGTCAAAGACATCTTTTAGGTTGCCTTTTAGAGCCTAAAGTAAACATGCATCTTTTCTGCAAAATTAAAATGGAAAAAGGCTAGACATGGGCCAGATCTGCTAACGGGCCGCCCAGATCTAGTGATACCGCGGGCAGATCTAGCCCGTGCCACTGACCAGCGGGCCAGGTGACACGGTGGCAGCCACGCGGGCCAGCAAGGGGGCCACCAGCAGGTTCAACGTGCAAGCGCGCGGTCAAGGGGCGGCTGACGTCGGCATGACGCCACGACTGCGTCATTGCCGGCGGGAAACGTCTCCGGCGAGCAAATTCCGGCGCAACCGGCCATCAATCTTCGAATCGACGGTACCTACAAGTTACACACGACGCGGGGAACCTAATGCACGCAGTCTCGCTTCCCGGAGCGAACGGAGGGCGGCCGGCGACGGCAACGCGCGGTGGCCGCACGGCGACCACGGCGCCGTCACGTTTTAGGGGGTTAGGGAGGGGGGAAAAGATGCGGCGAGCTTCACCTGCTTACCGTGGATGCGCAGAGACGCTCGGCTAGGACGGAGGAAGCGCGACTCGACGGGAATTCGTCGCCGGCGTGCACCGGACCCGAAGGGGAAGGGTGGACGGCGCGGGCTCCTCGCGGCCTTCCTGGATTCCTTCTGCAGGGAGAATAAACACGAGGCGGAGAGGTTAGGCTCAATGTCGACCGGCGGCGAGCCCTAAATCGGCCGGAACGACGGCGAGCTATTCCTAGGGTTCGGTTTGGGCTTCTTTTCCAGAGAGAGAGAGGGAGCTCGTGGGGGGGGGGGGGGGAGGAGAGGGGACATGGGGGAGACAAGGCACATGGGGGGCCTCTTATCCCCCAAGAGTTCCTTCTCATCGAAGCAATGGCGTAGGGCTGCTGTATATCTACAGAGAGCTAGAGGTAGGAGATGATGACTGGGATTTCATTTAGGTCCCTAGAAAAATTACAACAAGGTCCTTTGCTCTCTGAAAAAGGCTGTTTTCACCAAGCAAACAAGGTTTAAATTTTAAATCCTTTTGCCAAAATTCTAATTAGTTAAGATACACAACATATGTGAAAATTGGCTCCATTGGATAACTTGATAATTCAAAGTTGTTCAAATTTGAATTCTTACATAAATGGACATTGAATTTATTAGACTACTTAGGAGCTTCAAAAAAATTATAATTTTTGGCACACATTCCTTATTGGATGTGTTCCTTATGTGGTATAAAATTCAAGTCATTTTGAGTTACTTAATAGAACAAACTTGTTCAAATTTCAAAAAGGTGCTGTCAAGAAAACAGGGGTTTTTGGCAACTTAAATTATTCAAAACTTGTTCCCTTTTGGTTTTCATCCTTATTTATGCTATAGAGCATGTGGTATTTATTTCATGGCATTTGGAAAAAGTTTGTAGAACAAACTTGTTCAAATCCCAATTGTTGCTGTGGAGAAAAATCATGTTTTCAGGACTTTAATGGATTCAATTTTTGGTCTCCTCTTGTGTGTGTTCCTTATTTGTTATAAGGAAGCAATGGTATTAATTTAAGCTCATTTAAGTAAAGTTTCCAATAGTAACTTGTTTGAGTTTTCTGTTTCTGGAAATATTGGAATTTCTATTTAATAAAGCACTTGGCTTTTCTTTAGCAATGCTTTGCCAAAATTTTATGACTAGAGATAACAAGTCAATGCTCTCCAATACTTTGTTTTTAATCTTGCAAGGTTGGAAAAACATTTGATAAATTTTGGTGAAGCATTTAAGAATGCCTCTTTTTCTGATAATCTTTTAGGGAAAATTATTAAGTGTTTCCTCTTTCTTAATTTAGGCCTTGGAATAATATTCAACAAGTATGGGATTCCTAAGATGGTTTGGAAAACTCTTTGATCAATATTTACTTTAGAAAATATTGCCAAAGTCATTGGAACAATATGTTGAATTTTTAGTTTACTGCTTTGCTATCTTATTAAGTTTGTTTTCAATTTCTTAGCCATGTAAGATTATATAATTAGTTTGTTTAGTTGCACTCAAACAAACACAAAGTTTAATTGTCAAGCAATTAGCAAAACAATGTGTTACAGGTATTCCAAAATTGGGATGTGACAGGTCTTCCCCCCTTAAAAATAATCTCGTCCCCGAGATTCGCAAGCGAGGACTAAGGGAGGGCCAACAAACACAATGTTAGTGTTGGAGTGCAGGTGCTTCCCCCCTTTGACTTTCTTGGGAGGTGGGGTACATCCCTAAATTAGTGAATTCACTAATAAAGAAGTACACCAGTACTTGTTTTAGGTCCAAACTTTTGTTTCCTAGTTTGAACAAAATTAAGGTTAGTGCAGAACTACCTGGAAAGTACCGTCAATTATTACATGAGTTCTTAGCTAAGTCCACATATTACATACCACATATGGTACCACTCATAACAAGGTATATAAGAAACTAACAATATAGCTTGTGGGTGCAAGGTTAGGTTGCTAAGGTAAAACAAACAGACAGAACAATACCCATGGCAGTGGTTATTTACTCACCACAAGCAACTATCACTTAATGTGTTCATGATTTTAGTTGGGTGTTTTTAGTTTCTAAGATACTCTTAAGAACAATCATAACACAAGTAAACTCATGCTAAGGTAAAACATTTAAACAAAAATCCAATAAGCAAGCAAACAACACCACAGATGAATAGACTATTTTCACTAGGTTATTGTTTATTAGAGGTTTTGGAATCCATCAATCATGAACAATTAGCACAACCAGTAGCTAAAAACCAATGAATCCAATCATAAAGGTACTCTAAAATACCATCTTTAAAATAAACTCCTATTTCACAGGCATAAAAAAATCAGGACTGCACAAATAACACACTAGTATGAAAAATCTACACCAGCATGCTAAAGAGATAATCATATCCTACCATAGAACATGAAACTAAATAATTCATGGCATGATAACAGAAGTAATAACTTCCTAAACATGCTATATCAACACATATACTCATAAAAAAGAGGGTAATACTAGAGCAAAAATCACCATTTTCTAGTGGTGAAACTAGTTTCACTCTAGAGAGCAAACAATTTCTATCATGATGTTTAAACTTAAACAAGCAAGTCATGAACATAAATGTACCTAATAACAGTACCCAAAACTTACTCATGTTAGTAAGCACAAACATCAAAACAATTCCCATGATACAACTATTAAACATGCAGAAATTTCTTCTAGCAATTTATGTTTTTCTTTAACAATTACTAGCAAACAAGCAAGGTATAACTCATACAACCAGTAGATATGAAATTAATGAAAAGTTATCTAAACCTTTCAAAAATCCATACACTCACTTTAAAATTATTTACACACAATCTACCATCAAGAGGAATTTATTGTATTTGCGAACAATTTAATTTTAGCACACGATAGTGAAACATTTCTTAACATGATACCCCTAAGGAATATTATGCTAACAAAAGGATCACACCTAAATATTAGTTTTACTATAAGAAATAAACTTCTCACTTGCATAAGTGAAAAGAACAATTATATTTTCCATGGTGGAAAAATAGAAATCAATCACATAGTGAAACATGCTATTTTTACACATGTGTATGGTTGGGGATTTTCATCCTCAAGCCAAAATGCAATGGGACCAGTAGGCTATGGCCTACTAATACCAAGGAAAAATAGGTACTAAGCCTCTGGTTACTCATGAAACTTTGCATACAAGATAAAAATATAAGGCTATTTAATAGTGAAACAATACTAGTGCATACTGATAGCAATGCTTACACATGCTTTACTATTAAGAGACATGCAAGATAACATAGGTACAAGCATCAAATAACAGTACCTAAATGGTACTGGACTCAAAGAAAACATAGCACAAAATCTACTACGAAAGTATATACAGATCTAGTTCTCACAATATTTCCAATAATAAACTAGAAGGTAACAAATGCTATTTCATTTTTATTCGAGTTTCCAATCATGCACACACTTTCTAGGGTAGACTTATTGTAATAAAACAATAATAAACAAGTCCTAACAATTCCATACAAGTTAGGAAGCAAGAATAAAACACAAATTTATTTCAATCAAGAGCACACAAAGAAACAAAAACAGGAAAATTGTTGTTTTCAGTTCTATCATACATTCCATGTTCACTTAATTTCTAAACCTCGAATTTCATAGTACCTACAATGTCTACTAATATTTGGTTTCCAAAGTATATACAGATATCCTATTGACTAGTAAACGAATAGGTCATCATCTTTATTTTCTCGTGACTTCTCCTTTTACCAACTAGATTAAAAGTGTCTTAAGTCACTTAATTCTTTGGTTTAGAAAGAGTTGTCAGTAGTTCACATGCTTTGGTTAGGTGTCAACCTAAGATAGAACAAAGAATGTTAGTCTTGTTAGCTTTCTATTTAATCATGTTTGTCCGACAAGATAGATACGACTAGCGTCATACGTCGAATATTGAATTGTGCTCTTTTGATTGGCTTTTTAGGGGGTTGCGCATCATGGCATGTGAACACTTCTTTTGCACTTTTCTCCAGAGGAGGGAGGTATATAACTTTTAAAAGGGTTTCTCTTGTTTGGTCTTTTAAAAGGGACATAAAAAAATGTGCAACATTTAGCCATAGGGCAAACGAGTCTTTTGCAAACAGACAAACATAGAGGTTTTGGTCAGTAGTGGTTGGTGCATTCACGCCTTTTCTTCTTTGAGGTTGTCGTTGTTGGAGCTTTATCTGTTGGAGTGCATCACTGGTATCAACGCTATCAGCTTGTGGCTTGATGGTCCTCTATTATTAGGCCCAACGGTGCTTTCATTGATGGTGGGGGAGATGGTGGTGGTCCACGGGTCGCATTATGAAGCGAAAACAAGTATAAGTCTAAGCAACAAATTCTTGTTTTTGAATGCTATACAAACATTTTGCTTGCAAAATTTAACAAGAGGCGATTCAAAAACAAGAGCGGGGCAATCACAAATTTGCAAAATTGAGCACCACAAACATATGGAAGCCTAGATGAACCAAATTCTACACCACACAATAGCACAAAGTCCTACGGACACACATAAGCAAGACAACCACACAACAAGCTCCATGGGCTACGTGGGAGGCGACTCATGGGGTAATCGCTAAATTACTCCAAACTAGACTGATCCAAAATCCTAGAAGTGGCTGAAGAACTATATCTACTTCTGACCATCATCACTGTAGAGCTAGGCAAATATTTTGGTCTTCTCGGGACATCGGCAAGTATAAAAGTTTTTGGATTGAAACAAGATAATAGAAGTAAAGTTTTGATAAAACTTTATACAACAATCTGTTTTTGAAACTCCAACTATTTTTCTGGACAGAAAACTTCAAATACGAGAGATGTTTCAAAAACAGAGCGGAGCAGTTGTAAACAAGTAAGAAATAAACTCTTAACCGAGAGAGAGACCAACTCTGTAAGGCCCGCCCTTCGAACCACTGTTCAAGGACGCCCTTGATATGCATAGAATCTTTTGAAAAGATAATAAGGAGGGAAAATGTACTAAAATTCCCTTAGATAAAAATAATTTAGATAGTAATAGGTTTTTACTCAAAATACTTTTCTTTCCTATCTGACGTCCATGCTAACTAAGGTCTCCTAAGGTCAGGATGGCTCTGATACCAACTCTGTAAGGACCCCAGACCGGCAGTCTGAAACCCTACGTATGCATACATTCACGATCCCAGAAAGATCAGTCGTGAACAACATACACAGTTGGCACACAGAAATACATCATCCATTACACGAATACATAAAGGTATTACAAAAATGATCACATGATCAAGTTTAGCACACTGCCACAAAGGGCAGGCTACTTAACAAACACAGCGGAAGACAATAAAACACAACGTAGTTGAGCCCAAGTCACGCCTTAACCTACAGGCTGCTGACCCGGAGACGATCCTAGTTCGCAAAGCCGTCAACTCCGTACTTCTCTTCATAGATCTCCTTCGGAGACTCCTTCTCCAAATCTGATAAGTAGATACCAGGGGCGAAACCATAATGAGTACATTTGAATGTACTCAGCAAGACATCCATCATGTCACTTACCAACATGCAAGTATGCTTATATGGTGGAATAGGTAGTATAAATAGGGTTCACTACCAATGGTGTTCATATATGATGACACCACAGTTGCAGTCAGGTTTATCTGTATCTTCGTTGAAGAAGATACTTCAGAAGAAAATAATCTAGTTTTATTTCTCTTGTAGATATCACATGTACAAGAGGTTTTGTAAAGTTTTGTTAAAGAATATTTTCTCTTTGCAAAACTTCTTGGAATCAGTTTCCAGAATTCTTGCTTAGAGTAGAAAAGGTTTTCTTTGCAAAACATTTTGTTTTGTATAACATCATCTGGCTTTTCATCATCGACGATACCTCCACGGTATAAGTTTCCATTCCTTTCCGAACTTCACAAGTTCATCATTTCCTTTCCAAATAAATTCCTTTTCAAAAACTTTCTCTTTTGAAAACATTGACACAATGCTAGCTACATGGCCATTCAACTGTCCATATCCGAGGACGCGGCTTCTTCGAAAAAGTTATACTCTGAGAGGTGTACACATCCACCAGATCCAGTACACCTCCCGTGAACAATCACGGACTGTAACAACAGTATGTAAACAGGTATATGATCATAACCATCCACTATGTTCAAGCTAGATGCCTATCTCTCAGTTGAGTTTACCACATCCCCGGCACCGAGCTAATCCCCGCCAAGCCAGGATGCCTCAACTGATGCATCCGGAGGGAAAATTAATCCCACACTTTATATGTCTCCACGACATTCGGTTCAGAGGATCGCATCCCCTATAGCACATTGAGATAGCACACACTAATAAGAACAAACTTCAAGTTAAGCCCCTTGCCCATGTTGGGGTAGGGTGGCAGTACGGTAAAGGTTGTCCGGCGAAGACTAGGTTATGTGTCATTTTTGAAAACACCACTTTCTCAAAAATGACCACTTCCACATTCCTCCGGAGAACAAGGATCCGCCTTTTCTCCGGGTTTTTCCGTAAAGCCTTTGTTTTGTAGAATCACAATTTTAGGGTGTCCACTTAGGGACTAGTATATTTGATGGTAATAAATACCATGTGGTGGCTTATGGGCTTGGTATTACCAAGTTTAACTACTGGCATGATAGTAACCTATAATATAGTATAGTAGTAAATTCCACAAAAATAGTTTTGATAATCAAGTTTTTGTAAAACTTCAGAGGTAAAACATGCATGATAGATAATGATAAGTATTGTATCAGCAAGCATCAGGATGGCTTGCCTGGTATCTCCTTGTGTCCCTGGTTTTGGAGTGACTGGAACTTGAAACAGATCTTCGACACTTCCTTCCTCTTCGTTTTCTAACGTCGTAAAAGGAATAAAGGACACACATTCAGAACCAATCAAGGCAAGCAACCATACATAACAATACATACAGCAAGGAAATCCAATAATAACCAATCACACAATTATTAATTGAGCAAACAATCAAACAAACTACTTGGCAAAAATGCCATTTACTAAGACAGCTTAGGTTGGAGGAACATGTCTCACAACCTCAATATCATGGATTCAGTGGGTGTGCCACTCTCATACCAAGATATTAATAAACCCAAAATACTCTTAGTTCACAAGGGAGCCTACTAAAAGTATATAAAACATGCACAAAAATAAGCATGGCAATGGGTCTGTCAACCACACCACAAAAAGAAAGGTAGCTATCTTACTAGTCTAAATTCACATCAAGAATAAATAAAACATGATTTGCAAAAGTTACTTTTACAAATCAGTGAGCCTACACAAGTGTAACAAGGTAATAGACTCATCACAAAACACACAATTTCTCATAGTGAGAACAATATAAATAATGACTAAAAGGAGGAATCCTATAGACATGTTACTAAGGGTTTGCTATGCAAGCATGCATAACAAGTAAAATACTAAAATGAAAACAAGGAACCATGTTATCATAATGGAATGAAAACATGTCCTTATGCAAGGATACACAAATATCCACCAAACACAAGTTGGCAGGAAAATAATTTAACACAACAACTGCTAAGGAAACTAGTACTACTCAAACATGAAGAATCAATGGATGCATTTCAATCAAGTAATTGAAATACAACCAGAGGGTCCATGTCATAAAAACAGGAGTGAAAAACATCTATACTTGCTATAACAAAAATATCCATTTAACAAAACAATGCATCAATTTGCAGGGCAACTCCTACATACTAGTAGTAATAAAAAGGGCATTACTAGAGGAATCAATCAACACTCCAAAAATGGAATTTTCCTAGCAAGCCACACATGATTACAACCACTTACAAACAGAAGCATACCCATTTTTGTTTAGCACAAAAATTCCCAAAGCAAAAATACTAGGCACTCATTTTATGAAACTACATAAGAGAAATGCATCTAGTTTGGGGAAATAATGTTTCCACCAAAAATGCAATGAAACCAGTGGGTGTTCCACTATCATAACAAAGCATTAAGAGGTCACAAGCCCTGGTCACACTTGACAACAATTAGCAAAAACCTAAACTAGCACCTAGTGCAATAACAATACTAGCAGAAAATAATAGGGTGCTTAAATAAGCAAGGCAATGCTACTCATGCTATTATTTTCACACAAGTGAAACTTTAGGGGTCAAGTACTCATAACAACCTTATCAAATGCTACTGGTCCTATGAATACAACACAAAAATATGTGGTTTTACAACCACAAATTTATGTCAAAAATTCCACACATGAGGGAATTTTTCCATAACATTCTCATAGTAATGATTAAGCTACTCATGCTTTTATACCAACTCAAATGCAAGCTAGCAGAGGTGTGATACTAACAAAAATAATATCAACATGGTACTGATTCTAATATATCAACACAACAACAATCACTTGCACACAAATTAATCAATCAAAATTTCTATGCAAGTATTACTAGAGAATAATCAATGTTAATAACCAAAAATCATATTTCTTCTCAACTCAAGTCCACACATTCTAACATGCTAAAATAGCTAAGTAATACTTAGAAAACAAGTTCACACCACTTATACATGCTATAAAACAATATTGCAACACAAAAATATATTACTCAATTTAAATACCTAAAATGCCAAAATGGCAGAAACATGTAAAATAAAGATCTGTCCACCAAATTTTTATGAGGCTCTAAAAATTAAACCCTTCTAGGTTTGGATATCCCTAAACATATATAAAAGACCATCCAGTTGAGTTTGCATCAAAAATCATTTTTAATAATTTTTATAAAAATCACCAAAGTGCTCTCTGGTGTTTTACCAAATTGCATGCCATTTCAAAAATACAATGAATTTGGAAACGAGGTTAATGCTCCTGTTAGGAAATTTCAAGGGCTTTCCAATGCAATTGGCCTCACTTCATTCTGAGTTGTAAAACAAAAATGGTGCTCATTTTGGTGTTTCTGGTACCTTGCCAAATCATTTTTAATTTCAAAATGTTCATCCAAAAGTAGATCTGCAAGTTGGAGGTGGTTTAGAATTTGTTTATCTACCACTGTGATTTTTTTTGGTCAAAGACATCTTTTAGGTGCCTTTTAGAGCCTAAAGTAAACATGCATCTTTTCTGCAAAATTAAAATGGAAAAAGGCTAGACATGGGCCAGATCTGCTGGGCCGCCCTAGTGACCGCGGGCAGATCTAGCCTGCACTGACCGCGGGCCAGGTGACGGTGGCAGCCACGCGGGCCAGCAAGGGGGCCACCAGCAGGTTCAACGTGCAAGCGCGCGGTCAAGGGGCGGCTGACGTCGGCATGACGCACGACTGCGTCATTGCCGGCGGGAAACGTCTCCGGCGAGCAAATTCCGGCGCAACCGGCCATCAATCTTCGAATCGAGGTACCTACAAGTTACACACGACGCGGGAACCTAATGCACGCAGTCTCGCTTCCGGGAGCGAACGGAGGGCGGCCGGCGCGGCAACGCGCGGTGGCCGCACGGCGACCACGGCGCCGTCACGTTTAGGGGGAGGGAGGGGGAAAAATGCGGCGAGCTTCACCTGCTTACCGTGACGCAGAGACGCTCGGCTAGGACGGAGGAGCGCGACTCGACGGGGAATTCGTCGCCGGCGTGCCGGACCCGAAGGGGAAGGGTGGACGGCGCGGGCTCCTCGCGGCCTTCCGCCGATTCCTTGCAGGGAGAATAAACACGACGAGGCGGAGAGGTTAGGCTCAATGTCGACCGGCGGCGAGCCCTAAATCGGCCGGAACGACGGCGAGCTATTCCTAGGGTTCGGTTTGGGCTTCTTTTCCAGAGAGAGAGGGAGCTCGTGGGGGGGGGGGAGAGAGGGGACATGGGGGAGACAAGGCACATGGGGGGCCTCTTATCCCCCAAGAGTTCCTTCTCATCGAAAGCAATGGCGTAGGGCTGCTGTATATCTACAGAGAGCTAGAGGTAGGAGATGATGACTGGGATTTCATTTAGGTCCCTAGAAAATTACAACAAGGTCCTTTGCTCTCTGAAAAAGGCTGTTTTCACCAAGCAAACAAGGTTTAAATTTTAAATCCTTTTGCCCAAAATTCTAATTAGTTAAGATACACAACATATGTGAAAATTGGCTCCATTGGATAAAATTGATAATTCAAAGTTGTTCAAATTTGAATTCTTACATAAATGGACATTGAATTTATTAACTACTTAGGAGCTTCCAAAAATAATTTTTGGCACACATTCCTTATTGATGTGTTCCTTATGTGGTAAAATTCAAGTCATTTTGAGTTACTTAATAGAACAAACTTGTTCAAATTTCAAAAAGGTGCTGTCAAGAAAACAGGGTTTTTGGCAACTTAAATTATTCAAAAAACTTGTGCCCTTTTGGTTTTCATCCTTATTTATGCTATAGAGCATGTGGTATTTATTTCATGGCATTTGGAAAAAGTTTGTAGAACAAACTTGTTCAAAATCCCAATTGTTGCTGTGGAGAAAAAAATCATGTTTTCAGGACTTTAATGGATTCAATTTTTGGTCTCCTCTTGTGTGTGTTCCTTATTTGTTATAAGGAAGCAATGGTATGAATTTCAGCTCATTTAAGTAAAGTTTCCAATAGTAACTTGTTTGAGTTTTCTGTTTCTGGAAATATTGGAATTTCTATTTAATAAAGCACTTGGCTTTTCTTTAGCAATGATTTGCCAAAATATTTATATGACTAGAGATAACAAGTCAATGCTCTCCAATACTTTTGTTTTTAATCTTGCAAGGTTGGAAAAACATTTGATAAAATTTTGGTGAAGCATTTAAGAATGCCTCTTTTTCTGATAATCTTTTTAGGGAAATTATTAAGTGTTTCCTCTTTCTTAATTTAGGCCTTGGAATATTCAACAAGTATGGGATTCCTAAGATGTTTGGAAACTCTTTGATCAATATTTACTTTAGAAAATATTGCCAAAGTCATTGGAACAATATGTTGAATATTTTTAGTTTACTGCTTTGCTATCTTATTAAGTTTGTTTTCAATTTCTTAGCCATGTAAGATTATATAATTAGTTTGTTTAGTTGCACTCAAACAAACATAACCAAAGTTTAATTGTCAAGCAATTAGCAAAACAATAGTGTTATCAGGTATTCCAAAATTGGGATGTGACAGAACCCCCCTTGGTTTTAGGTTTATGGGGCATAAGTAGTTGAGAGGGGAGCCCGAGGGGGTGCCTGGGGCCACCGTACCACCTGTAGGCGCGGCCTAGGGGGGCGCCCAGGCATGGTGTGGGCATCTCCTTAACCCCCTCCGGCTCTTCTTCTGGCTCCGGGGGTCTTCGGGTAAAATAAGGACGCCGGGATCTTTTCTGGGCAATTTTCTGAAAGTTGATTTTTCTGCACAAAACGAGACACCTAGGTAATTCTGCTGAAAACAACGTTAGTCCGTGTTAGTTGTATTCAAAACTCACAAGTTTAGAGGCAAACAATAGCAAAAGTGTTCGAAAAAGGAGATAAGTTTTGGACGTATCAATTCCCCCCAAGCTTAGCTTATTGCTTGTCCTCAAGCAATCCAGTGACGGTTGAGTGTGTCGGGGGGCTACCCCCGAGTAGGGGCAAGGTTGGTAAGAAATGGTGTCTGGGGTACTGTTTAAGGAGATATTGTTTACCGACATGCCCTTATCCGAGATGGGTGATTACCAAGTAGGAAGGTTGTCCGAGTTACACTTGGAGAAACTGGGTAGACAAAGATCTCTTCCATCTCGGAGGGGGGGGGGGGTCAACGGAGCAGTTGGAATCCCGCATATTAAGGGAGAGTACGAGCGTGCGGTTCAACTTACTAGGCTTGATGATGCGTATACGTACGCTGGAGCGGTGCAGAGCATGGGCGAGGCCACATCCTTTCTCTGATAAGGGGGACAGGACATGGCAGCGGCCACGACGGAGGCGACTTTCGGCGTCTGTAAGCGAGAATGCGCGAGCGTGCGCTACAGCACAGTGTATTCTACACCTAACCTATATATCTAGTTGGTGGCCACCAGTATATAAGGTGGACACACCCCTCCCGCGCGAGGGACGATACGATCCATAGGTTACGCGAGGCTAGACATTTCACAGAGAGAGAGAAGAGAGTGCTTCTTCTTCCTCTAGCTCTATGAGCTTGAGGAACACCTTGTACTTGGTTACCACTAATATTGAGAGAGAGGAAGGAGTAGGGGTGTTACCTCCATTTGTGGGCCCCGAACCTGGGTAGATTGTTGTGTTTGCAGTGTAGTGAGCGCGCCGGCTAGGCGTGCAATCCCTCCCCGGATACCCACAGTGTCCATCGGCCCCAAACTTAAGCCATCCCATGACATCTGTCAATTCCTCACCACGACAGTTGGCGCCCACCATGGGGCCAGCAGCGGCACTGGCTGGGGTTTCTATCCAGACGGGTCCTCTTCTTCGTTCGGGCGAGCGCGTGGTGTATGGCTTTGTCCATAGATTCGACTCCCTTGACTTCGTCACCGACAACGCTGGTGATTTTGGCGGCCGGCTCGTGCCCGCAGGCGGCTTTGTCATCAGTTTCAGCGCACATTTGGTGTACGTCGCTACCACGGTTATCCGCGGCTACCCCGAGGTGGTGCTCGTTGTTGCGGATCCTCCTGCCGTTCTCGTAGTCCGCGGTCAGCGTATCGATCGCCCCGTGGGCAGAGTGGAGGTGATGATGGCCGGTCCGGCTCCTACAGCTGACAAGAGCGCGACCGATGTCGCCAAGACTGCTGGCAAATCGACTCGGCCGGCTCACAAGCCATTCGAGAGGCCTGAGAACCAAGCGGGTTACAGGGCTCCTGCTACACCGACTCCAAGTCCGGCTCGCTTCTCCGACGTCATCGAGAAGCTGAGCGTGCCAGTCATCACGAATGCGGATCTGGCAGTGGTGCGGCCGCAACTCGAGGAGCAGCGCCATGCCATTCTGCTCGAGGCCAGGGAGATGTCCAAAACCAGGCAAGAGTTCAATCTCGATATGAATGAGTACAATAGGGCTCATGGTCTTACTCCTGTTGGGAACAATCCTAGTCGGTTAGGGATTGTGCGGAACCGAGGTCGTGATCTCGGTGCCGAGTTGGCTAGAGATGGTAGAACTGCTAGTAAATCTGCTAGTGTTAATTCTGCTGGTAGGCCCAAATATAGTTCTCCTGCTAAGAACCTTAGGGCGGTAGAGGAAGTTGCTGCCGAGTTTCCAAATCTAACCGGTGAAGCTCGCACTAGGCAGCAGGACCGTCTTAATGAACTTGTTCTTGAGGCTAGCAGGCAAAATGGGGCTTTCCGGAAGTCGAATTCGGGAGCCGACGCATCTCATGTGGTTCAGTCACATGGGGGGAGATCCGGAGGCCAGGCCTCCTCACCTCATCTCGGTGGCGGAGTGTGAACTCCGGAAAAAATAAGCAGATCCAAGTGTATGACCCGGCTGTCGCCGAAAAACAGTTAGATGTACAGTGGCAACCCAAGAAAGAACACGTTGCTCAAGGTGGCCATGATGCTTCCTGAGTTTAGCAAGGAGGACAAGGACGCAACCGACATAATGTATCTCGGCACCCGGCAGCCAACCCGGTTCAGCCTCAACCCGGTGCCGCACCTGCTGTTCAGCCACGGGGAAATGCCCCTACAGCCAACCCGGTTCAACACCAAGTCGGTGCTGGACATCAAGACCGGTACAATTATGGCTACTCGGCAATGGAGCAATCCGGGTACCAGAGAAATGATCGCTATCCTGATGCTGGAGGAGTCGGAGCTCGGTTGGCGGCCCGAGTGCTGCAGCCGAGTGATGCAAGGTACAAGCTTCACAAGATCTACCTGTCAGAGGAGATAGAGGAGCAAGGCCCTCTGGGACCAGTATGTTTTTGTCCCAGGATCATGAATGAGCCGGCTGTGTCCAAGTTCCAGCTGGCGAGAGGGACAAAGACCTATGACGGCAGCACCAAGCCGGAAGATTGGTTGAGTGATTATGTCACTGCCGTGCACATTGCCGGTGGTAACCGCCGGTGGGAGGTGAGATATGTGCCACAGATGTTGGAGGGACCAACTCGGATCTGGCTGAACAACTTGCCGAGAGACAACATTAACTGCTGGCTTGACTTCTCAGAGGCTTTCATTAGCAACTTTACCAGCACCTACAAGAGGCCAAACCGTCCGCAGCAACTCTCTGTGTGCAAGCAGAGAGAGGAGGACACTGACCGAGAGTATCTTACTCGGTGGAGCACACTAAGGAACACCTGTGAATGTGTGAACGAGTAGCAGGCCATTGCTTGGTTTGCACAAGGATGCCGACATGGCAGCATGCTATGGCAGAAGCTGCATAGGGAGATGCCGAGTACATTGGCTGAGACCATCAAGATCGCCGACATGTATGCACTCGGAGACCCGACACAGCCTTTACTCGACTCGGTTGAGCCGAGTAGGAGGCACCACGACAATGATGGTTCCAGGCGGAATGGCTGCTCGGACTACAGGAACAAGAGGCGAGATGACATGCCGGATGTCCGATATGTCTCAAACCATGTAGCCGCAGTGGATCCGGATCAACCTGATGCAGGAAGCAGCGAGAGGCAAAAGAACATTGGGCCCAGTATAGGCAGAACCAGAGCCAGAATTACAAGAAGCAGTGGACGGACCCGTAGCAGTTCGGAGATGCACCACAAAGGTTCACATTTGAAATGACGAGGGATGGGCCATGCAGCTACCACACTCAGCATCCGAGTAGGCCGGCAAACCATACTTCTAGGCAGTGCAGCTGGTGGGACCGGATCAAGAGCGAGGGTTTCGGCCAATTGCCTCCTCCTCCGCCTCTGCCACTCTTAGGTGCAAATGTTCAGCCCATCCGGGCAGCAGCTTCAAGGCCTGCGGAGAATCAGAGGAGGCCCGAGAATGTGAACTAAGTGGCTCAGGGAGCCAACAACAACAACTACTACAACGAGAACCGCAACAACTACAACAACAACAATCGCAACAACAACTTCAACAACAACAACGGTGGCGGCTGAGGCCGAAATGACTACCAGGAACACCACCAGTTCTTGGTTTTGGAGCCTCATTAGTTTCCATCTCGGCACCCATGTCGCCGGCACCGAGATCTTGGTCCTCCCTATCCGGGATCTACATCTCGGGGATATCTGTGTCATGGGCTTCTGTGTCCTCGGCGTCGAGGTCAATGTAGCCACCAACATCCGAAAGCACGATCACCGAAGGAGTCCAGGACCTCAGTCTCCCCGAGGCAGAGCGATTTGGGGTCATGGTGAACTTGGGCATCTCAGTGATCTCGATGCTTATCGGTTCACTGTGAGAGAAGAAGAGAAAGGAGGAAAAAACCAAAGGCAAATGAATCATCTCAGGCAAAAGAGGCAGAAGCATAATGAAAATGCAAACACAAAGCATCTCGGAATAGACTTACCTGTCCGACATGGGCCGCTTGTTCTTTCGGCGGCTCGCCGTGACCTTGGTCCCCTTGTTCCTGGATTTCTTCTGTCTCTTGGGCGGAGGATCGACTGCGCCGCTTCCAGCCCTCTTCTTCACTTCCACGGAGGCGGCCATGGCCACGGGCCTCGCATCGACCACCTGTTCTCCCGTATCAACTGAGAGCGAGGAAAGAGGATGCGCGAATAAGACCGAGAATGGATCGGGTACCTCTAATAGAGTGCAGTCATCATCACTGTCACCTTCGTCGTCCTCGGACCAGTCTCGGATTGAGGCTGGAACTCGGTGCTTACCACCTTGGGTGGCGAGATAGGTGTCCGGGATAGGAAGGTTATCCTTGTTGTCGAACTCCTTGGCGTCATCCTCAGCCCGGTCCTCTGCCCAATTGTCCGAGGGGGGGTCTCGTGGTCTTTTTCTTTCTGACGCTCAAAATGCTGCACATGCGAAACACAAAGCATAAGTTTCAAGATGAATGATCTCGGTTAGAACCGAGATGAAGGTAGCTCGGTAACACGTGTGAAACATAAAGCATACATCTCATAGTTGGATAATCTCGAAAGATACCGAGATGAAAGTAACTCGGTTGGATAGCAAATACTTACTCGGAGCGCTAGCTTCTCTCTGCTATAGGGCTCTAGTCCCCATTCCCAATCTTCTGTGAGGTCGGTCTTGGCAATGGACTTTATCCATGTGACCACTTCCTTTTTTGCTGAGCTCGAAGGTGGTGGTGCGCGTCTGATATCGGGTTCTGCCCATGAAGCACATTTTGTGGGCTCTGCATTGAAGTGGCAGAACCCAGCGGCTAACCCAAGTGGCGAGTAGATCGTCACCTTGGATCCCATTCTTGACGAGTTGTTGTAGCCGGATGTGGACTAGGTTCACCTCGGGTATAGTTTTCTTTGGGTTATACCCCCAGTTCACCATCTCGGTGGGGGGCTCGATGTGGAAAGCAGGAAGCATGAGGAGATCTTCTTTGGGGGGATTCTTCACATAGAAAAATCCCCGTTGCCACTTGCGACAGGACTCAAGGCCCTAAACTCGGGGGAACTTGTTTCCATTCCGAGGGACAATCATTGCAGTACCGCACTAGGTCATGCGTTTTGGGGCGTTTGGGTTGAGGGTATTTGGAAGGACCTGTTTGCGGAAGTGGAAATACCTGGCCTAGATATCTACGATGGGAAGGAGCCCGAGATAGGCCTCCGAGAAGGAAACGAAAGAGGAGAGAATGGTAATGGAGTTGGAAGGAAGGGGGTGAGGCTTGGCTTGGCTCAGACAAAGTGGTCATGTGGTCAATGTCGGCATGGAGGCAACCACTTGTCGACCTGAAGGCCATCAGAGGTGGCGGAGGGACTGCGACTGGCCGAAATCGTGTTGCGGAGGATCCGATTCAACGTGGCCGCTAGGCTATAGCGGCCGTCCGGAGCGATGGGATCTGGTAGCAGAGTTACAGTTGATCCGGGAATGTATGAGTGACAGGGAGTGGTGACATTGACTGTACAGATTGTACCGGTGACAGTCAGGGAAGTGGGAGTGGCAGGATGCGTGCATATGGATTTTTGTATTTACGCAGTGGCTTGGTTGTTGTGTATTTGAAGTACTTAGGGGTAAAATATTGGGCTGCCCTAATTTTCTTACAACACAATTTAGAGACATGACATCTGACAGTTGATGACCCACAAGTATAGGGATCGCAACAGTCTTCACGGGAAGTAAAACCCAAATTTATTGATTCGACACAAGAGGAGCCAAAGAATATTTATAGGCCTTAACAACTAAGTTGTTAATTTAGTTGCACCTGAAAGTATACTTGCTCACAATAGTTTTTCAGTGGTAACAGTTTTATAGCAGCAACAGTAGTAAAATAACATCATGAGTAAAATAGTAACATCGGTAGTAATTGCGGAAAACGGTAGGATTAACGTATTGTAGACATAGGGATGGATGAACGGGCGTTGCATGGATAAGATAATTCATATAATAATAAAAACATGGGCATTGCAGATAGATAATAATAAAGCATCCGAGTTCTAGGCAAACCATAGGCATGTGTTCCAATATAGTCATAAGTGCTCGCAATGAGAAACTTGCAAAACATCTTTTGTCCTACCAGCCCGTTTTCAGTGGGGCCTAAAGGGAACCACTGGTAATTAAGGTGCTCCTTTTAATAAAGCACCGGAGCAAAGCATTAACACTCCGTGAACACATGTGATCCTCACATCACAGCCATCGCCTCCAGTTGTCCCAATTTCTGTCACTTTGGGGCCTCGGGTTCCGGAAAATGACATGTGTAAACAACTTGCAGATATGATGAAGAAACATAATTATACTCATGAAACAATAACATGTTCTGATCTGAGATCATGGCACTCGGGCCCTAGTGACAAGAATTAAGCATAACAAGTTGCAACAACAGTAAAAAGCACTAACAACAGATACTAGGCACTATGCCCTAACAATCTGGCATTATTACATGATCGATCTCATCCAATCACTTCCATTCCTCCCAACCTACAACGGGGATTAGTCACACATGGATGGGGGAATCATGGATGGTTGATGGAGAAGTGGTGGTGGTGATGATGGTGATGATCTCCATCGAATCCCCGTCCTGTCAGGGCGCCAGAACAGGAACTTTTAATCCCTGAATTGGGTTTTGAGGTGGCGGCGACGCTCTGATGTGTTTCTATGGAATATGATGAACCCACCTCGTTTTAGGTTTACGGGGCATACATAGTTGAAAGGGGAGCCTGAGGGGGTGCCTGGGGCCACCGCACCACCTGTAGGCACGACCAATGGGGGCGCCCAGGCATGGTGTGGGCCCCTCCTTGCCCCCCTCTGGCTCTTCTTCTCGCTCCGGGGGTCTTCGGGTAAATAAGGACTTCGGGATCTTTTCCGGGCAATTTTCTTAAAGTTGATTTTTCTACACAAAACGAGACACCTAGGTAATTATGCTAAAAACAACGTTAGTCCGTGTTAGTTGTATTCAAAGCTCACAAGTTTAGACAATAACAAAAGTGTTCGGAAAAGGAGATACGTTTTGGACGTATCAACCACCCCAAGCTTAGCTTATTGCTTGTACTCAAGAAATTCAGTGACAACTGAGTGTGTCAGGGGGCTACCCCCGAGTAGGGTCAAGGTTGGTAAGAAATGGTGTCTGAGGTACTATTTACCGAGATATTGTTTACCGACATGCCCTTATCCGAGATGGGTGATTATCGAGTAGGAAGTTTACCGAGATGGATCTATCTTGGTAAGAAGAACAAAGAGCCAAGTTAAGAAATGAGCCTTCCCCGAGTTGTCCGAGTTACACTTGGAGAAACAGGGTAGACAAAGATCTCTTCCATCTCGGAGGGGGGGGGGGGTTCAACGAAGCAGTTGGAATCCCGCAGATTAAGGGAGAGTACGAGCGTGCGGTTCAACTTACTAAGCGTGATGATGCGTATATGTGCACTGGAGCAGTGCATAGCATAGGGCGAGGCCACCTCTTGTCTCTGACAAGGGGGACAGGACATGGCAGTGGCCAAGACGGAGGCAACTTTCGGCGCCTGTCAGCGAGAATGCGCGAGCATGCGCTACGGCACAATGTATTCTACACCTAACTTGTACGTCTAGTTGGTGGCCACCAGTATATAAGGTGGCCACACCCCTCCTGCGCGAGGGACGATATGATCCAGAGGTTACGTGAGGCTAGACATTTCAGAGAGAGAATAGAGTGCTTCTTCTTCCTCTAGCTCTGTGAGCTTGAGGAACACCTTGTACTCGGTTACCACTGATATTGAGAGAGAGGAAAAAGTAGTGGTGTTACCTCCACACGAGAGGCCCGAACCTGGGTAGATTGTTGTGTTTACAGTGTAGTGAGCGCCGGCTAGGCGTGCAATCCCTCCTCGTATACCCAAAGTGTCCATCGGCCCCAAACTTAAGCCATCCCATGGCATCTGTCAGTTCCTCACCACGACAAAGTGCGATAAAAGAACTTTTACAAACACATTTGTTTCATATGATGTAAATATTCTCACTATATGATCAAGTGCTTAGGCAATTCATAATAAGAAGTATGCAAGATAAAGTTACCTAATAGTTATGAAAACCATGAAGATATACCAACACACTAATAATAAATAAAATGAAATATATCAATCTGCAGGATTACAATGTTCATAATAGGGTATGATAAAGTGTACTCGCTTTCCCTTAATAATGGAGCAAAACATAAACGCCATGGCACCTCTGAAGTTCAAGTGAAGACTAGAAGTAAATATGTCAAAGATAAAAACATCAAAGTTTCAACCGTGTTCTGGGACAAGCATATTATACTAAGAATGACAACTACACTCTCAAGAAAGTGCATAAAGTGAGAAGGTGAAGACTCAGCATAAAAGTAAAAGAAAGGCCATTAGCAGAGGGAAGCAGGGATTAACTCATGTGCTCGAGCTTTTTATTTTGTAAACAGAGGTACTGAAAACATTTTTGTAGAGATGTGTATGCTTATGTCAACGAATGGTAAACATACAATACAGTACGTCACAAGCCAACTAGACCTTACAAGAGCGGCTCCCTTTGAAGGACGCAGCTGGTATATAGAAGGTCATCCCTCTTATCTTTTGTTTACACATTATGCTTTGACTGATAAATCAGGAGCAAAAATACTGAAGAGAATTTATAGTAACCAATTTTGGGACTGGGCACCCCGCTGCCAGCTCTTCTATCATTTGGAAAAGCGGATGAAGCCACTAGTCTAGGTGTGCAAAGTCCAATCAACACGTGAGATAAAGATTCTTTATTTACGTCCTCATGAGCTAAAACAGGGGCACAAAACAAGAATAATTTTTCAAGCTTTTAAAGGTCGCACATGAGAAATTTACTTGGAATGGCGGTGAAATACCACATATAGGTAGGTATGGTGGACACATTTGGAAAACTTTGGTTTTCGGGAGTTGGATGCTGATACGTCATAAATGCATCGATAATTTCTGATGTTCCATGTTGTTTTCATGCCTTATGCGACATGTTTTCCTTACACTTTATGTCATTTTTATCAATTTCCCGAGACTAACCTATTGACAAGATGCCACAGAGCCAGTTCCCTGTTTTCTACTGTTTTTAGTTTCAGAAAAGTTGTTCTCGAAATATTCTCAGAATTGGAAAATTCGAACCCCGGAAGTCTTAGAATTCCCGAAGGTTCCACGGAGTCCCGAAGAGGCCCGGAGGGGGGGGGCACACCATAGGGCGGCGCGCCCCCTGGCCGCGCCTGGGAGTGGCGTGGGACCCTCGGGCATCCACCGCCATCACCCTTTCGCCTATTTATTCCCCCCGATACGTCAACCCTAAAGAGATACCACTTTTTCCCGAGAAACACCCGAGGCCGCTGTCATCATCAACCGGAGATCGTGAGGGTTCTGGAGCTCTCCCAGGCACCCTGTCGGGAGGGGAATTCATCACCGGAGGGGTCTACACCACTATGCCCGCCGCCGGAGTGATGCGTGAGTAGTTCATACCTGGACTACGGGTCCATAGAAGTAGCTAGATGGTTGTACTCTCCACCTTATGCCTCATGTTTAGATCTCGTGAGATGCCTCACATGATTGAGATAATCTATTTGTCATGCTACATGTTGTGTTTGTGGGGATCCGATGATTATTGAATTCTATGTCTTATATTATCAATCTATCATGTTGTCTTCATATGTATGTTATTTATGATCTTGCATGCTCTCTGTTGTTAGTAGACGCTCTGGCCAAGTAGATGCTAGTGACTTCAAGAGGGAGTATTTATGCTCGATAGTGGGTTCATGCCTCCTTTGCATCTGTGCTCGAGTGACAGAAACGTGACGGATGGAGGATGTGATGTTGCCATTAGGGAGAAAACAACAATGATTTATATAAGGATGATTCTATTGTTTACATTACACACTTTGCTTACTGCTATTATCTGTTGCTTGCAACTTAATACCCAATGTTTGTTCGTATGATATTCGGAGGGTAGATTATTAGTCATAGATGAAGTTGGATGACGGTCTATGTATCTTGTTGTAATGACCGCATTAATCACATAGTAATCTTTATGTCATGCATATGCACTACGGTGCAGCCTTCATTTCTGTCAATTTTCGAGCTGTAATTTGTTCACCACACATGTTATTTATCTTTCACGGAGAGACACCACTAGTGAACTGTGGACCTCGGTCCATTTTCTCATACTGATAATACACACACTGTTTCCACTACTTTAAAACTGTTGCTACTGTTTTCATATAGTTTTCCACACCATATGTTTAACCTCTTTGTGTTCAGCAAAACCGGTGAGATTGACAACCTCACTCCTTTGTTGGGGCAAAGTGATTTCATTGTATTGTGTAGGTTCCACGTTGCTGCTGACCGGTAGTGCGTATGAGCCTCCCTTGGCGGAAACAAATTTCTGGAGGATACATTTCGATGGCTCCAAGGTAAAGGAGGTACTAGGTGCCGGTGATGTACTCACCTCACCCAAGCGGGACCAACTCAAGTATGTGTTGCAGATACACTTTCCGGCATCCAATAATGTAGCCGAGTATGAAGCCCTGGTACATGGCTTGAAAGTGTCCAAGGACATTGGAATCCGGCGGATTGTATGCTATGGTGACTCGGACCTGGTGGTTCAACAAGTCTCAGGGACTTGGGACGTGTTGGATGCCAACATGGCATCTTATCGGTTCCTTGTCGAGAATATGACCAGATTCTTCGATGGGTGTGAATTACATCACATCCACCGAGCTGAAAATGATGCATCAGATGCTTTATCCAAGTTGGGTTCTTCTCGGCAGTTCATCCCGCCTAGGATTGATCTGGAGCATTTGAGGAAGCCCTCTATCAATCCATCACTCAATTCGGAGTCCATATTCATCTCGGCTCCACCGGACTCGGAAGCTGTTCCCATGGAGATTGACTAAGAGAGCTTAAAGGAGAACCCGGGGACTACTCCATCCAACCCGGGGACTGCTCCATCCAACCCGGGGACTGCTCCATCCAACCCGGGGACTGCCTCAGTGAACTCGGGGACTCGTCTCCAAATCGGAGCAAGTCATAACAGCTGATCCAATGGAAGTGTATGAACCAGTGTTTCCTACTCGGGAGACACTGAATTTGGATCTGCCCATATTATCCTTTCTGATGGATGGTACTTTGCCGAGTGACGAGGTCACAGCCAGGAAGATACAAAGAAGATCCAAGGGCTACACCATCATCAACAAAGAGCTGTACAAGAGGAGTACCACTAGTGTACTCCAACGCTGTGTTGAGCCGGAAGAAGGAGAAGAGATTCTCAGAGAGATACACCAAGGAGAATGTGGGCACCATGCCTCATCTCGGACCCTAGTCAAGAAATCATTCCGGCATGGATTCTATTGGCTCACTACCTTGCAACAAGAAGAAGATCCGGTGAGGAAGTGCAATGGGTGCCCCAGGTATGCAAGCAAAATTCATATGCTAGCTTCAATTCCCATCCCTTGGCCATTTGCTGTCTGGTGCTTGGATATGGTGGGTCCTTTCAAGCCATCTCGGGGGAACATGACACACATCTTGGTCATGGTTGACAAGTTCACCAAGTGGATTGAAGTGAAGCTAGTCCGGAAATGTGATGGAAACACAGCAGTGAGCTTCTTGAAGGATATTATTCTGAGGTATGGTTACCCGCATGGGATCATCTCAGACAATGGAACAAACTTTGCCGAAGGAGCTTTTGCTCGGTTTTGTAAGGAGAAGCGGATCCGGCTGGACATTGCATCGGTCGCCCATCCGGCTTTGAATGGCCAAGTTGAAAGAGGAAATGGCTTGGTCCTATCTAGAATAAGCCAAGACTGATCGAGAAATTGTTGAAAACACCTGGGTGTTGGCTAGACGAGTTGTCGGCGGTGTTGTGGAGTCTAAGGACTACCCTTAAACGATCAAACGGATACACACCATTCTTCCTGGTATATGGAGCAGAGGCCGTGTTGCCCACTGACCTTGAGCATGACTCACCAAGAATAAGCCTCTATACCGAGGCAGAGGCAAGAGAAGCCCGATAAGATGATGTTGATCTGCTCGAAGAAGAAAGAGAATTAACTCTATCGCGCTAAGCTGTATATCAACAGAATCTGAGGCGCTATCATAGCCGGAAAGTAAACCAAAGGGTTTTCCGAGAAGGAGACATGGTGCTTAGACCTGTGCAACGCACGACCGGGATGCACAAACTTTCCCCTCCATGGGAAGGTCCTTTCATTGTGATCAAGGCTCTGCACAATGATGCGTATTACCTCATCGACGCACATGCACCATAGAAGAACATGGCGGATAAATCCGGAGAGGAATCCAAGCGTCCATGGAATGTAGCTCGACTCTGCCGTTTTCATTATTGAACAAACATTGTATGTATCCCCTTAACCGAGTTATATTCCAAGTCGGCACTCCAAATTCAAACTCGGGGACTGCCTGTGCCAAAACTTGTTATTTGTATTTTCTTTCTTTACTTTGTCTACTTGGTTCGTATACTTGAAATTTCATGCGCATGTCTAGTAATGTGTTTAAACCTCAGGGACAACTCTTCGACTTTGCTGTTGTCCGCAACCCGACTTCATGGTAAGCAAGAGAACAAGCCAAAGATCAATGAACACACAAAAAACTGCTAAGGAAAGAGGGAGTGCATCAACCGAGTAGGGTGTTTTTTCCTTCTGTGTTTTCGGTTAAGTGTTGGGCGGTGTTAATTTCAAATCTCAAATATGTTAAGTATTAGAAACCCAGTTTTTGAAACCTTGTGACTCGACTACCAAAAAGCCATAAGTGGCAGGTAAGAGCAACGACAAAAGAGCCGGGCGGATAAGAAAAGCAACTCGGGGACTCGCAATTAGCGCAATCCGGCATTGAGCCAGTCTTGCTAAAAACTGAATAAAACTGAGTAGCACGCGCGAAACAATAAATTGTGGCATACATCTGCACCCGGCATACCGGGGATCTGATAGCAAGTTTGAAGTTGAAATAGAGCAGGAACTTAGGCCGTTGTCGAAGGAGTGGTGCTGGCTTCAAGCCTTGACAGGTCGGAGGACTCGCTGACAAGCACGGAGGCAATGGTCGATGCAGGGTTCGCGGAGTCGCCAGTCGGGGCAGCAGGCCCGGATGCGGTGTTCGCGGAGGGAGTCTCTGTGGCGCTCAACTTGGGGGCCGGCGTGGAGATCACCATCTCAGTGGTGACGACTCTGGGCGAGGCAATGGTCTACGGATCGGCTTGGATTTCCTCATCCACCTCTTCGGAGCCATCCTTTGGCTCGGCTGCCTCCTGGTTGTCGCCCTCCTCAGCTTCCTCAGCCGCGGTTTCCTCCTGCTCGGACTCCTCGCCGCCAGCCTCGTCTTGCTCGGCCTCCTCGTCACCTGCTTCACCTTCATCGCCGTCCTCAACATCTTCTTCATCTTCACCATCCTCGACGTCGGTGTCCGGCTCCGTGGGGCCATCGATGAACTCCTTGGTATCTACATAGGAGGCTAGCCGGTATGCCGTCTCCTGGCGGCGCTGGATAAACTCCTCCCGCTTAGTCTACTTGGAGTCGTTCCGGAGTGTACGTCTTGAGCCTATTGAGATCCAGATTATCATACCAGGACAACACGAAGTGGAGGGCCTCATCTGCGCCAGCTCGGGCAGCTGAGGCGCGCCATTTCTTCAGTTCCACCTTGACATAGTCCAAATTGGAGGCCAGCTCGTTGATTGTAGTCGGAGGCTCGACGTCCGGCTAGAAGACCTTGTGTAGGCGCATGCCGGTGGAAACAATAGTGGTGCCCAGGCCCTTGAGGAGGTGAACTCGGGTCTTGATGTTTTCGATCTGTTCATCGATCATGACTGAGTCGGTAACATCGTGGCCGAGCTCCTTCCGCAACTCCCTAGGCTTGGCCACAGCTTGCTCGGCGCTTGCATTGAGATCTGGGAAGGTCCCTGAGAGAGGTGATGCTGGGTAGAGTCAAGAAACCAGATAAGAAAAACCGGAGAAGAGAAACTGAGTAGAAGAAACCAGATGGAATAAGTTAGAGAGGGACATCGCATATCCATGACAAGATCCCTAAGCCGGCTGTGCCATCCTGCAGCAAGGGTGTGCTCTTTGTCCAGCAGACCTCGGGAGTTGACCAGCATGGTGTCGAGGTCATTGTTTCGGGCCCTGAGGGATTCAGTCTCCCTTTCCAGCTCTAGCTTCTCGACTGCAGCCCAGTTCAACGCCTCGGTCTTGTCGTTTCCGGCCAGCAGCGCCGACTTGAGAGCTTCAGCCAGCTCAAGCTTGAGCACCTCCGTCTTCTCGGCGGCGAGCTCTGCCTCTAGCTTGGTCTGGGTGGTTTGCACCTGTAGCTGCACCTTGCACTTCTAGGGAAAAGCTTACCCGTGACGCACCAATTTGCTTATCCGTGACGCACCTGGGCGCGTCACGGCTATCACGCCGCGCCTATGGGTTTAGCCGTGACGCACCAAGCTGGTGCGCCGCGCCTATCTGTACCCGTGACGCACCGGCCTGGTGCGCCGCGGCTACTTCTCGGCGCATCACGCCTAACTCCGTAGGTGCGCCACGGCTATGAATACAGGTGCGTCACGGGTAAGCTAATGCCTCCACGGCTAAGTTCGCTGGTGCGCCACGGGTCTCCATTTTGGCGCGTCACGGCTATACTCCCAGGTGCGTCACGGGTACACTTTTTGGTGCGTCACGGCTACACTATGCTGTATTTTTTTAAAATACGCAGTACCGTATTTATACAGGTATATACAGCTCAAATACAGAGGAATATCAATAGACAAAATGTATCAAAACAGTTCTTTGACAAACAAGTTATATATCATAGTTGATCATACTGCTTAGAATTCCTAATAGCTACATCAAACAGTTGATTATGAATACAAAGTGTTTATCAGAGTCAAATAGATACAAGTGACCTACATCACACGGTTAATCATCGGGACCGATTACATCGATTGATGATGCTTCATCATCGGGACAAGTGACCTATCTAGTCGCCGATAACCTAATCATCTAGCTAGGAACCATAGCATGACGAGCGAGGCGACGGCGACAAGAGCGGCTGCGATGGTCTTCATCCACTTGTTGTTGTTCTTCTTGATCTTCTTCTGTTCCTCCTCGAGATGGATGAACCACCTAGCTTCCGCCGCCACTCTTGTGTTGTAGGATTTGTAGGCATTCCCTTTGAACTTGTTCACCTGCTCGAAGCAGTCTTCCCAGTGATCGTAGACTCCTGGAACCCTGCCTCTAAACACCACGTAGCACCTCGGCATCTGTAATGACAAGAAAGAAAAACAAAAACAATAGTTTTAAACATGTCTGCAATAGTAGTAAGTGGAGAAATATGACATAAATAAGATGAAAGTTAAACACAAAGGAACAAGATGATCATCTTTTAAACACAAACACAAACACAAAAGATCAAACGAACATCACAAAGTAAAACTGCAATAATAAAAAGTAAGATAATCAAGCCATGTACGATTCATAACCGTAACGATGTGTGCCTATTTAGAGTGGACACATACAAGCCGCCGAAGTGGTGCAGCTGCGCCAAGTGGGATGCACAAGATCCTAACTTTGTGAAAATCACAAGGCGCAGCTGACCACCTCGGCCATCTGAGTGTGAACCAACTCTTTTAATCAT
Organism: Alopecurus myosuroides; assembly: GCA_028641055.1. Classification (NCBI taxonomy): domain Eukaryota; kingdom Viridiplantae; phylum Streptophyta; class Magnoliopsida; order Poales; family Poaceae; genus Alopecurus; species Alopecurus myosuroides. The sequence goes on from CM054057.1 coordinate 671,780,029, forward strand.
CGGCATTTACTTATTCAAAAGATCGAACGACCATCACAAGTAGGACCACAATAATAAAATGCAAGATAATCAAGCATTGACATAATTGAGCATCAGTTACAGAATGGACGATTCATAACCGTAACGATGTGTGCCTCATATTTAGGGTGGACACATACAAGCGGCCGTAGGCGGTGCCGCTGCGCCAAGTGGGATGCACAAGATCCTAACTTTGTGAAAATCACAAGGCGCAACGGACCGCCTAGGCCATTTGAGTGTGAACCAACTCTTTTAATCATCGGCATTTACTTATTCAAAAGCTCGAACGACCATCACAAGTAAGACCGCAATAATGAAAAGAAAGATAATTAAGCATTAACATAATAAAGCATCTGTCACACGATGGACGATTCATAACCCTAACGATTGAGTTCGACTATTTTCGGAAAATGTAGCAAGCCTTACAATAGTTCTCACTCCTTCTGACTCGTCCTCCCAGGGATTACAACGGGACAGCCCTCCGGAGTGATGAAGGGCCTGTCGTCACAGGCAGTTGCTAGGTAGGTATCTATGTCGCGGTTCGGCAAGTTGAACCGGCAGTAGAATGTCCCACTCTTGTTCACCACTTCATGAACGATTTTCGTGGCAAAGCACTTCTGGATATCATATATCTCTTCTCTAACCTTGTCATCGCCGACCATCGACAAGCGGGAGGCCCATTGTTGGACTTGACTAGGCAGGGTAAGGAACTGTTGATCCCGTACATACGCCCGCATATGATGGAGGACATAGTAGGTGTCTCGGTTACTGCCCGCCGCTGCTTGACGCACGCGAAAGTCGTCGTGTGGGTGAACACCCGAGCGCCCTGAACGACCTTCTCCTTAGTGATTTTGCCCCCCCTTGCGTGGTAGCCGGTGAGAGCATTATCCAAAACTTTCTTCACGTTGGAGTAGTCTTTCTTCACTTCACTCCCTGAGTCGAGATACGTGGCATGCGAATGACTGATACAAATGCAGATGAGTGTGCATTGTGTATATCTGCGCGGAACAATCCAAACAAAGTGTTGGAAAGGAGCGATGAAAATCTAAAGAAAATCACTTTCGATTCGGCTAATAATATTGACTTACCCGGCAAAGTAAGGCACGAGGATGTAATCCTTGGTCTGGTTCGCCAGCATGAAGTCCCGGAGATATGTCGACGCGACTACCTGGTTCCCAACGCCGCACAACACGTCGTGGCGCATGTAGAAGGGGTCCGCTATCGCGATGCCCGGTGTATTATCCCTGATGACTTGCACCGCCAGACTGAGCGAGTATAGGCGGATCATGGAGTAGTGCAGCGGATTGCTATGGAACATATCGAAGATGTCCGAAAACCGCAGTACTATTCTATCCGCGCCGGTTGACTCGACGAAGCCCAAGTCCTTTGGCACCATGGCAATGAAAACCGGGTATGATGGATCCTTGGATTCAAGAAGACGCGATTCAAGAAAAAGAATGATGTCATGCAAACTCCGCATATCCCCACTTGCGGCCTTGAGCTTGCTCTGGCTAAGCATAGGCTGACCAATCACATGCATCTTCGTATGCTTAGATGTAGGTGGGCCGTCCTGAACACGGAGCGGCATCTTAGCAGGCTGGCTCGCGGACTATGCGGCCTTGGATCTTGGTCCTCTTTTCCGCGGCTTCGGCGCTTTCGGAATGATCTCCTTCTCAATCTCCTCATTAGCCGCCTTACGGATTGTGCTAGGGCTGAAAATAACTCCACCCTTCGCACTTTTCTGAGTCTCGGTGCAGGGGCCGACATCTGGAGGCGTGTCTTCCTGAGAACTGAAGAGACGCTTGCAATTGGATTTATCCGCAGGAGGAGCCTCACCACGAGCCTCCGTGCTATGGTAGGGTTCTTCTGGAGGAGGAGCAACGTAATCTCCGCCATCAAAGTCATCAGCGATGAAATCCATGGCATCAAGATCAACGTCATTCTCCTGGTCTTGTGCCATCTCCATGTCACGGGTAGGCGACGGCGCGGCGACGGTCTTGCCATGGCTCCGCTCCGGAGCTTCTAGAGGGGTTGTCTTCGAGGTGGTGCCTCGCCCAGGTAGTTCTAGAGGCGATGTCCGCGGGGTGGCGCCCCTCTTCCCCAGGCGAATCTGGCTCTTCGGCCATTCCATGTTCCAAGGCATGCACTGGAGCAGCGTCAGGGTATCGGGTCATCTTCTTCTTGGTAGGGTTGAATGGGAGGCAACAAGTCGTCGTAGCCCGCCAGCACCCGAAGCACTCGAACTCTATATACGTCTTCGCGCATCGGCCTGTGGAACCTGCGGGTTGACGGTTGAACGATCATACCCACAGCAACATCCTTCAACACGCCGTCCACTGTGTGTAAGAGAGTGCATGGAACGTCGTCGTTCTGCGGAAAACATGCAGGGCGTCAGAGAGGCCAGTCTAAGGCAAAGGAAGATCGACGCTCCAACGCTTAACTATTTACCTGGCTGGCGAGGGCGTCGAGCTCCTCTAGTGGCGAGGGGCCAACGACGACGGCGGGCGTGCTACTGCTCAATGGCGAGGAGAACCGGCGGCGGGCGTGGAACCGATGGCCAGGCGGCGGTTGTTCGTTGGTGCACGCTCTTCATTCGGCGGAGGACCGCCCACTGTGGGCGTGCAACGGATGGTCAGGCGGGTAGAGGCGGGCGGAGTCACTATCGGCGCCGTGGTGTAGGCGGGCGGAGTCACAAGTGGGTCCGCCATCGTGGCGTTGGCCGGCGAGACTCTGGACAAGTCTCTTGAGTTGCTGCCCTGCATGCTAGGCACCGGGCACGGCCCCACTCGACCTCCTTCATTCCATCGAGTAACCACATCGTAGATGGTAGGCAAAACGCTGCCCATTTGTTCTGCCAAAGCTATTTTGACAATATTAGGAATATCGGCAACTTTGGCCTTGAGGTCTGCAATCTCGCGATCGCGGGCTTCGTCACGTTGGATATCTTCGATGCTCCTCTTTCTATTCCTTCTCGCCTCCCTGGGCTCCTTGAAGTACTCTCTGAGCTTCGTCGTCGTGCCCAGGCCACAAACTCGGCCACCTGACGGCCTTTTGTGCTTTTCCTTCCCCTGCGTCACGTTCACCGCCCTATTTAAAGTGTCGTCCCACGGGCCGTGCAGCCTCGGCATGGATGACGGGGTTCCACCACTTTCGATTTCTAAGTTCTGCACAATTAGCGTGAACCGTTTAGAATTCCACCAGTACACTATGATGCAATCGACTTGATCGTCGAGAGCAAACTAACTAGGGTGGTGTATTTACTTACCAAGTTGTCATACAACGTCTTCACCTTCTCATCATCGGTAGTATACTCATTAGCTACCGGGTCATATGTAAACCGGGCCCTGATGAAGTTTTTCGTCCGCGGCGAGTACTTTGCGAGAGGGTCAGGGATGCCCTGTTCTGCACGTTTGGCGTCCTCCTTCTCCCAATTGGGAATCGCCGCTCTGTAACCGCCGCATCCCAGTTTGTGGGTACCAATGTTCAACTTCCGCATCCTCTGCCCCCAACCAGAGTTAGCCTTGGCGACTTCGCTCTCGCAAATTAGCTTGAAGTCCCGGAGTTCAGCTTCGGTGATTCTCGGCTCACTCGCTAAAACATCCTGCAAGCTATTTTTGGGGTCCAAGACCTTAACCTTCACCCGGTGTTTCCAGTTGGCCAAGGCGGTGTTCATCTTACCAATGGCGGAATGGTTGACCTTATTCCCCTCCAGATTGTCGTTATTGTACTTAAACGGCTCGTCTGGCGGATGCGGGTACAAGTATCGTCCGTGCAGCTTCTAAAGAGAATAACCCGATAATGGGCATTCTCTTTTTTCCTTAGATCATTGGTTAAGATCCTGACAGTGTCCCGGACAATGCAACCAATCTGGTTGCCGAATCCTTTGACCACCTTCTCGGGCGCGATTGGATACCCAGAGCTATCAATTTCCGTGATCTCTTCACGGTAGGTGCGGAGAGTGTAACATTTCCGTTTCCTCTTCTTGTTGGCTTTGCTACCACCATCTGTCTGACCGCCGGCATCAGTGGTGTCATTTCCGCCGGCGGCGCCACTAGTGGTATCACCGGCGGCGCCACTAGTCGTGGCGTCATCCTCCTCGCCACCGCTAGTGTCCGCGTCAGCCCAGGCATCCGCCGTCGGGTCGTATTGCTCATCTTCTTCGTCGGTGATTTGCCAGAACGGCTTAGAACCGCCGGCCTCGTCGTCGTGTGCCATGTTCTGAAGGGGAAATTATTGGTTAATCTTAAGGAAACAAAAAATCGACATACTACTCGATCACGGGAAAACGGCTAAGTCCTAAATTCACGGGAAAATTTCGGGATGACCTTTGCTAATTTTCTAACACTAGAGTGCCCGATTCTCGCCGAAACGGAAATTAATCAACATTTCGGCGAAATGGGCAACTCATTTGAATTCCCTGCAAAGTTTTAAACGGCTCGATGGCCGGACAGATTCTTTAGGCCAACACCAGCACAATTTTTATTATCTGCAAAATTTTATCCAACACCAGTACCAGCACCAGTCCTACAACACCAGCACCAGTCCTAGAAGATCATTTTTTATCCATCAAAACTATATTACCAGTACCAACACCAGTACCTGCCAAAAAAACATAGCCTAGCAGCAGCAATTTCTCATGAACAACATGGAAACAACTTAGCAGCAACAACAACCAATATGATCTCTAAGTAGACACTTCTATATAGATTGGATATGATAAGTAACATCAGTAGCAAATTCTCAGGAACAAGCAGCAAACAAAAGCAGCAGCATTTTTGAACAAGCAACATCATTGGTGGATACTTCTCATTGGTGGATGCTACATGGTAAAAAGCAGTGGCTTTTTACCATTGCTTTAAATTGCAGCAAGCTTTAAACATACTTCTAATTGTGGATGCTACATGGTAAAAAGCAGTGGAGCTTTAAACATACAATTGCAGCAAGATTATGCAACATTCATTCCTAAAGTGTATTTCCAAGTACAAGCAGTGGCTTGAACAAATTTGAGTCAACACAAGCAGTGCCTTGGGTCAATTAAACAGCAGCCTAGCAACAGTTTAACTCCACTGGTAAAGTGAACTGATGATGATGATGAACAAATTTCCAAGTACAAGCAGTGCTAGCTTACCCTGTAGGTGGATGGCGTCGAGGAAGTAGGTGGAGGTGGAGGGCGTCGAGGAAGCCGGCACGCGATGCTCCTTGCGGTGGTGGCTCCCTCCTTCTCCTGGATGGCGCGCGACGAAGACGGCGCGGTGGTGGTGACTCCTCGCGGTGGTGGCTCCCTCCTTCTCCTGGACGGCGCGGTGGTGGCTCCTCCTTCTCCTGGATGGCGCGATGGTGGCTCCTCCTTCTCCTGGATGGCGTGTGACGAAGACGGCGCGGTGGTGGTGTGACTCCTTCTCCTGGACGGCGCGGTGGTGGTGGCTGCGTCCTCGCGATCGATGCAGAGGCTAGGGCTTGGTGGTGGTGGGCGGCGCGATGAGAGGGAGGGTAGAGGCTAGGGCGTTGGGCGGTGGCTCTTCGTCGTCGATTGGGCACGGCGACGGCAATTGGGAACGGGGAGAACGACGACGCGATTAGATCGGGAGCTAGAAGAAGAGTGCGGCGGAGAAGAAAGGGGAACGACCGTCGATCCAATCTGTACTCGCAAAAGGCGTGGCGCACCGCGCCTCGGTGCGTCACGCATAGCTTAGCCGTGGCGCACCGCGCACGGGTGCGTCACGCATAGCTTAGCCAAGGCGCACCGCGCTTGGATGCGTCACGCATAGCTTAGCGGCGGCGCACCACGCCGAGGTGCGCCACGCCTATTGGTAGCATCTATTCAAAACAGGTGCGCGCGGTACTGTATCAAAACTTGTGACTTAGCCCAGTGGCTGTTGCCCCCTGTTTTCTGCTGTCCACCCAGGTTCGAGTCCTGCCCCCCCCCCCTTTTACTTAATTTTTCTTACCTTTTTCAATTAATTTTTTCTTACCAAATAAAATATAGTATTTTAATATAAATGCAAAAATCTCAAATAAAGTGTTGACTAATTTAGAAATCATAAAATCTCAAATATTCTTATTACATCATCATAATTTTGTCGAATTCACGCACACACATGACAACATAATGATTCTTGTATCTCTAGCTAGCGTTTTACAATTTTCTTTCCCTTCTTTGTCGCGGTTGAGTAATTCAGTCCTGGAACACCGTGACTTCTTCGGTGGAATGGGCGACCTGTAGGTAGCGTTGTCCTGCTTCTTCTTGTTGTGTATTTCGTTCCATCGTCATTGTCATCTTCCATTTTCGGGTCGCCGTACTGGTCAAAGTCTTGCTCGTTGGCTACTCCATCCATTCCGATGATGTTTCTTTTGCCTCTCCGCACGACAACACGGCTAGGCCTTGTCGGGTCAGTAATGAAGAAGCATTGGTCCACTTTGTTAGCCAAGACCCATGGCTCATTTTTTGCGGTGACATTCGTGCCGGATTTGGCTTCAGGTATCACCATGGTGGTGAAATATTGTCCTTCTTTCCTGACGCTCTTTGCCCATGTGACACGGAACATTGGCACCTTCTCTCCGCAGTAGTCGAGTTCCCATATCTCGTCGATCCTACCATAGTATCTTTCTTTGACGTCACCTGTTAATGATTCCATCGTTACCCCCGAGTTCTGGTATTCGCAGTTCCGGTCCTTATTTGCCGTGTAGAATGTGTAACCATTGATATCGTATGCCTGATATGTCATGAGGTTATGTGCGGGGCCTTGTGACAATGTGAGTACGAGTTTTTCTTCTTCAGAATAAGGCGTCTCCGGTTGATCGGTCATAATCTTCTCCCTGAACCACTGTGTGAAATGGATGTTGTGCTCTCTGATTATTTCTGCTTCGGTCCTGTGTTGTCCCCGGTCACTGTAATACTTCGCGATTAGCAATTTGTGCTTTTCCAACCAAGGATCGACCACTGTTAGATGTTGTAGCGCGACTAGGTTGCTCTGTCAAAGTCGTTGCGTCGGCCCTGAAAGTCGACATTCATTTCGCGCTGGCCCTCGCGGTGTCCCCATCCACCGAGCCTGCCAAAGTGCCTGTTTACGGGCAGACCAGGGTTCTCATCTTTGTCTAGAAAATTCGTGCAGAAAGAGATGCACTCCTCTGTCAGAAAGCCCTTGGCAATGCTTGCGTCTGGACGGGCCCTGTTGCGGACGTATCCTTTGATGGAACCATTCATCCTTTCGAACGCCATCATAGAGTGTAAAAACGGCGGCCCGAGCTGGATGATATCATCCACGACATGGACAAGGAGATGCACCATAATGTCGAAGAATGCTGGCGGGAAGTATATCTCAAGCTCGCATAGTATCACCACGATCTCTTCCTGTAGCCTTGCGAGTTTCTTCACGCCAATCGACTTTCGAGAGATGACGTCAAAAAAGTTGCAGAGTCCAAACAGCGTTTCGCGGATGTGCTCGTCCATTATCCCTCGAATTGCAACTGGAAGTATCTGCGTCATCATCACGTGACAGTCGTGAGACTTCATTCCGCTGAACTTCTGCTTTGGTACGTCTAGGTATCTGCTTATCTTCCCCGCATAACCGTAAGGAAATTTGACTCCAAGGAGGCACTTGAAGAATTGGTCGATCTCCTTCTCGCATAGCGTGAAGCACGAAGGGGGACAGTAATATTCCGTCTTCTTGGCCTTTTTGCCCTTGCGGCGACCTTCCGTCCCATCTAACACATCGTCATCGTCATCGTCATCGTCATCATCATCCGGTTTTCCTCCGTGGAGCTCGCCCCTGATATTCAAAAATCTCAAGTCGTTCCTTGCTTTCGGCCCATCTTTGGTCCTCTCCGGCATGTTTAGCAGGGTGCCAAGCAGACTCTCGCACACGTTTTTCGTGATATGCATGAGGTCAAGGCAGTGGGGTGTGCGGAGAATCTTCCAGTATCTCAGGTCCCAGAGAACAGACCTTGTTTTCCATACACCCTCCAACGGCGCCGGCGCCTTTCGCTTCTTTCCCGGCGCAGGGCACTCTTTCCAGTTCTTCAACAGCGTCGATTTCCTCGCCGCTCCTTTGACGTGGGGCTCTTCGCATCTCAACTTCATTGTTGAACAGATCTTTGCGTTTTCTCCACGGGTCATCCTTGCGAAGCCACCTTCGATGCCCCAAGAACACGGTTTTCGATGACCCGGGGTTTCTCTCTAGCTGGAGATACGTAGTGTCATCCATGCACCTAACGCATGCACAGAATCCGTGCGTCACCTGCCCCGCGACATATCCGTAACCGAGGTAGTCATGCACCGTCGTGAGGAGCGCGGCTCTCAATGGGAAAAACATTTCTCCATAGGCGTCCCACGTATTGGCTGGCTCGTCCCATAAACGTGGCTAGCTCCTCTTCCAACAACTGGACATACAGATTGATGTCGTTACCTGGTTGTTTCGGCCCTTGAATAAGCATACTCATCTGTATGTACTTCCTCTTCAAGCACAACCAGGGGGGTAGGTTGTATATACATACAAAAACACGGGCCAGGTGCTATGGGTGCTGCTCTGGTTGCCAAAAGGATTTAATCCATCCGTACTCATGCACAACCTGATGTTCCTTGGATCGTCGCCGAATTCGGGGTATTCGATGTCTAGCGCCTTCCACTGGCTAGCATCTGAGGGGTGTGTCAGCATCGTGTCATCATTCTCCGGATCGGTTCCATCATGCTCTTCTGGCTTCTTCCTTTCCGCGTGCCATCGCATGAGCTTCGCCTGTGTGGGGTCTGCGAAATACCGCTGCAGACGGGAAGTTATCGGAAAGTACCACACCACTTTTCGAGGAGAGGCCTTCTTCCCTGTCTTGTATCGAGTTGCGTCGCACACCGGGCATATGGTTCTCTCCGCGTCCGCGCCCCGATAGATGATGCAGTCATTAATGCAAGCATGGTATTTCACGTGAGGTAAATCCAGAGGGCACACGACTTTTTTTGCCTCCTCGATGCTCGTTGGACTTGTTCCCCGTGGGAAGACGGTCGTGCCAGAATGCCATGTTCTCATCGTAGCTCGCATCGGTCCATCGGTGTTTTGTCTTCATCTCGAGGGTCCTTAACGTTACGTTCAGACGGGTATCCTCGCTCACGCATCCTTCATACAATGGAGTAACGGCGTCTATCTCCAGTTGCGACAACTTCGATTTCTCTCTAGCAGCAGCTCTGGTGTTGCTAGTCTCCTTGAGAAGCATCTTGGACATGAGGGTCCCGCACCCAGTCCGACGACGATGGCACGACATCTTCATCATGATGTCCTTCGTCTTGATTATGATCATCATGTCCGACATCTTCATCACGATGTCCTTCGTCTTGATTATGATCATGTCCTTCATCTTGATCATTATGTCCTTCATCATGTCCGGGCGACTCTTCATCTTCATCACTTGTCGGGTAAAGAGTGTAGCCATCCATAAAACCACGACGGATAAGGTGCGACTCCAAGTCACCATAATCGTATCTGATCAAGTTTTCAGTTTGCATCTTCGACAAGGACATCTTATCTCCGTCATGCTATTTCGAACATTTCGTCCATCGCATGTTTCATAAATCTAGCCACGGTGCCTGTGCTTATATGCATGGTTGCCTACATAGTAAAAAAAGATCAAATGAAAAATTAATTAGAATCAAATTACGTATATGGATATGATGCATGCACATGGTCGTCGACGGAAAAATTCGGCATGACCTATGCTAAAAATAGGACATTCTCGGAGTGCGTGGTCGCCGAAATGGAAATGAATTAACATTTTGGCAACATGTCAACTCATTTTTAAGACATCCACAAATTTCATCAAAAATACGCAACACAATTTCGCATATATGTATATATGCAACCATATATATGAATCTTTTGTGACGACGCACGGCGCCGACACACATACATACAACACATATACATATCGTCCTCCAACTCACCAACTATAGATCTTGCCGACACGAGAGACCGATCGAGAGAGTACGTTTGTATGTGGCTATAGAAAGTGAAAAGATGGAAGGGAAAGTGGTAATAAAGTGAGAGATGAGGGTGGAGGCAAATGTTTACTAGATTCCCCACACATATATATCAAATAAAATAGGTTAAATAAGTTTTAAATGGTGGGAAAATGGGGAAAATTGGGTGGTGAGGAGGTGGGGGGCGACCAGATCTAAAATGGGGTGGAGATATGGGGGGATGGGAGGTGGGGGTGGTCCCAACCACTTAAATTCGTTCCAGGTATACCCGTGACGCACATCAGATTTGGCACGTCACGGCTATGTTTGGTACCCGCGGCGCACGTAACAGCGGTGCGTCACGGCTATAGATGCCACCCGTGGAAAAGATAGCCGTGACGCACCACTGGCATGTGCGCCGCGGCTACCCAACATAGCCGTGACGCACCGCTAGATGGGTGCGTCGCGGGTATGCCTCGGAGGCTCGCCACCCCGGCCCCACACATACGCGCGACGGGCCGTTTATTCGGTGCGCCGCGGCTATGCCTTTAGGCGCGACGCGCAGAAACGTGGTGCGCCGCGGGTAATAGGCGTGACGCGCCAAATGTTATGTGCGTCACGGGTATCATCACTCCTATAGCCATTTTCCTAGTAGTGTTGGCTGGAGTAACACACCCTTGGTGCAGCTCGAGAAAGGATTTGTGCTCATCTGCGTAGGAATCAACCCAATCAGTAAAGTAGAAAGGATTCAAAAGCCGAATAAGAAGAAAGAGGAGGTAACTTACTCTCCAGAAATGAAATTTTGCTCTGCGCTGACTCGGCCAGCACAGTGCAATCTTGGTGCGTGTCAGCAGGGGCCTTGTACTCACCTGTAGAGAAACAAAGTTGAGCAAAAAACTGGCGTAAACACGAAACGCACAAACAAAACTATTGCACGTACTCTCTAAAGAGGAGATCTTGGTGATGGAATCAGTGAGGTTCTTCTCCATAATAGCTGCAAGTTGGAAGACATGAACCGAGTTAGAAAACTGATGCCAGAAAAGCATAAGCAGTAACTCAAAGTGGATGAGCATTACCTCTTTCGCCACGCTCCCCCTGAAGCTCCTGGTTCTGCTCCTTGACCCTCGGATGAGACTAGAGGAGCTGGCGGAAGATCTTGGTGCGGGTATTGGTGCATTCCTGAAGAAAGAACAGAGACAGTATAAGTGGGAAGATTCAGCCCGAGTAGACTGCAACTCGGTCGAGTATTTCCTACTCGGCCCAAATCTCGGGGACTGGATGGTGTATAGAAAAAGAAATAGAGAAAGTTGCAACTCGGAAAACCAGATAGAAGATAAAGTACTTACCCAGTTGTTGTTTTCGGCGTCTTCGGCAGCTTTGTGCAAGCAGTACATCTTGTGCGCCAGGGTGCTGCTGGACGAGGCAACGACCATTGAGATGGGGCCGACATCGGCTTTATTCCAAGCTTGCCGATAGTTGTCCAGGTTGCCCAGCTTCTTGCCGTCCCACTTCGGGTTACCAAACTTCTTGTTGTCCCACTCTTGATCAATGTTTCCTATCCGGTCTAGCATGGTATCAATATCTTCTCGGAGCTCCTAAGCAAGCTCCGTCAGCTGGGCATCTGAATGGATGGCCAGAGTGTCGGCCTTGGCCTTGGATCCGGCAGGGCTGGTTTTCTTCTTCTTCTTCTTCAGCTGTTCATGCTGCTATGCTTCTATCTCCTACCGTCTCTGGTGCTCCTCCTGCAGCTCACGCCAATGATCAGGAAAACTCACAGTGGCAGAAGGTCTACCGATGCCCGCCCCTGCAGCCAGTTTGTCCTTGGGTGCAAACAGGATATTCTGCTGCACTAACTGCTGGCTGCATGTGGTAGGGCCATTCTTGGTGGTCTTGGTGGTGTCCTTCTCGGCTGTAGCCGCAGCCTCCAAGGGTCTGGGATATTTTGGCTTATTTAGTGGCCAGGCTACTCTTGATGCTGGCGGAGGAGCCTGTTTCTTGGCCGGGGGTTGCTGCTGCTGTGGCTGCTCGGTCTCCTTGGCACCTTGTGGCTGGTGCTCGAGAGATGGCACTGGGTGCTGCTCTGCTGGTTGCTGCTGCTGCCCGGCTTGGGCAGCATCTTGCGGTGGCTGTTGGTCTGTTGGGGGGTGCTGCTGCTTCTCGGCCGCGGGTTCCGGCGGTGGCTGCTGCTTCTCGGCGGTGGGCTCCGGTGTTTGTTGCTCATAAGTGGGCTCCGGTTGCACCGAAACCCGGTCAGTATCCATCTCGTCGCCGGTGTTGTCCGCGCCGAGGTCTTGCTCTTCTCTAGCAGGAGGAGGCATCTCGGTCCTCTCCTCAGGCTGGACCTCTGCCTCATCGGGATCAAGGTCCACGATTTCTTGAGGTGTACACGGCCTTGGAGGTGCCTCAGGGGCGTCAGCGTCGAGGGGATCACTAAAGAAAAGAAGAAGGGGAGTAAGAAAAGTGCAAACACAAAAGCATCCGGGTTGAAAATAGATGGGCAGAAAAGACAAAGAAACATGAACATGGAGGAACTCGGGAGAAGGCTTACTCGTCCTCAGTAGGGCGTGCTAGCCTCTTGCGGCCTGTAGTAGCCTTGGTGGGTTTCTTCGCGCCCTTCTTCGGCCTCGTGGAAGTGGGGGGCTCGGTGGCACCGCTACCAGGTATTTTCCTCGTCCCGATTGGGGCAGCGACCACCATGGGCACCGCATCGATCGGCTCCTCGTCCATTTCCTCTGGAGCTGAGATATAGAAATGCAATTGTGAGCTCAAGAAGAATCCAGAAAGCATTGAAGTGCATACGATGGTGGCCTTGGTCACCTTCATCATCCTCGGACCAGTCCCGGATTGATGTGGAGACTCGGGACATACCATCTTGGCAGGCCAGCGGAATGCAGAGTGTGTCCTGGACATCAAATGCCTCTGCATCATCCTTGGCCCGGTCCGGCTGCCAGTTCTGCTCAAAGATAGCCTTGTCCTCTGTTTTCTGGCGAGGAATAACCTAAAGATGCAAACACAGAGCATAAGGAATAGACTATACTCAAGGTAACCGAGTTGAGGCTCTACTCGGTGTAGCATGCAAGCACAAAGCACACAAAGCTAAGTCCTATCAGGAGAGGCCGGGTTGAGGCTCTACTAGGTGTAGCATGCAAGAATAAAGCATACAAAGCTAAGTCCTATCAGGAGAGGCCGGATTGAGGCTCTACTCGGTACAACATGCAAACATAAAGCATACAAAGCTAAGTCAAATCATTAGGAACCAAAGTCAGTTCTACTCAGCATAGCGTGCAAACACAAAGCATAGATGGCTAAGTCTACTCAACGGGAACCAGGGTGAGTTCTACTCGGTGAGGTATGCGAGGCAGGTAGCAAAATCAACTAAGTGCATACAGAAGGGAACTTACTTTGGGGGCTGGATGATCTCGGCTGAACGACGGAAGACCGTAGAACCAAGTATCTGTGAGGGTGGCCTTGAGAATGGAGCAAACCCAGATCGCCGCCTCCTCCTTGCTGAGCTCGAATGTAGTTGTGCGGGTGCAGTCGCGGGATCCTCCCATGAAGCACATCTTGTGTGCTCGGAGTTGGAGAGGGAGAACCCGGCGGCTCACCCAGGCAGCGATCAAGTCATCCTTGCGGAGTCCCAGCTCGACCAACTGCTTCAGCCGGTCGTCGGCGTGGTTCGCATCCAGCACGGTCTTCTTGGGGTGGTATCCCCAATTCCTCATAGCCATTGGAGGAGTGTTCTCGAAGACCGGCAGCTTGATGAGATCTACCGGCTGCTCGCCTGCAGCCGGAGTGGGATTCTTCACATACAGAAACCCCCTCTGCCACTTCTGGCAGGTGTCAAACCCAAGAACCCGGGGGGTATGTACTGGTAGTCCGGCCGACGATCATCGCCGTCCCGGTTCGGGTCATCGTTTTGGGTGCATTCGGTTTGGATTTGTTGGGGAGAACCTGCTGGCGGAAGAAGAAGTATTTGGCCCAGATGTCTATCATGGGGTAGACACCGAGATAATCTTCACAACAACAGACAAAGGTGGATAGCATGGCTACGACGTTAGCCAGAAGATGGTGGGGTTGGAGGCCGAAGTGGCGGAGGAAATCTTGCATGAACTTGGAAATTGGAAAGCCGAAGCCGCGTTTGAAATGGCTAAGAAACACGACGTACTCACCGGGCTAGGGCTGCGGCTCCAACTCATCGCGGGGTGGCCGGCAGATGACACCGGGTGGTACCCGCCGAGTATTGACTAGCCACTGGCACTCGCTGGCGGTGACATCGGAGCCCTCCTAGTTGGCGCGTGTCGAGGTAGGGCCCTCCAGATTGAGATTAGCGACGGGCTCGAGCGCCATCGGGGCGTCTCCGGCGAGGAGGAGCTTGAGGAAGGAGGCGGAGAGGAAGCGGCGCAGTCAAATGGCGATGGCGGCGCGAGATCGGAGGTGACCGCGTCGCTTAGTGAAGGTCTTGGAGCCCTCGGGCGCTCTCCGGCGAGCGGCGGCGTGTAGGGAGGGATCTGTCCTCTCTCTGCGTGCGGTGGATTCGCGGCGGAGCGATGCGCTCTGAGTTTTGGTGAGAGGAAGGAGAAAGCTCTGGGGGAAAATGACGAAGAAGTCGAGACGATGGGCGGCGTGGGGGTACTTAAACCCCCCGAGGCGCAGTTATTGCCTGGGATCACTTGTGACAGAGATCGTCCGAAGTGGGGAGTTATTGCATCCGTTAGAAATGCACAAAGCGATTCATTCGCGCGTAACGGACGCAGTTAATCCCATGTCGCGCGACGTGGGTAATCAAGTACCCTGTGTGAAGTGATGCAACGGCTCGTGGGCCCGGTATGAAGTGGCAGGCGCGTGCCGTGCAACCGCATCAGACCCGAGGTGTCGTGGGCTGCCGTTGCGTGGCACGTGTGGAACCTTACACGCGAAGATAGCAAGGCTCTGGTTTTAGCGGCAAAAGTTTAGAAATTTGGCTAAGTGTTGGGATCTAGACAAAATCCAAAGCGACTTGGTCTATCCGGTTCAAAGAAGAAAATTCCACATGCAACAATGGAATAGGTCCGAGTTCGGATTGAGCTCAACTGAGTTGAGGTGCAATTCAGCTTAAAATGTCAAAGAGGTTATTTGGTTTAAGCTGGCAGGGCCCAACGTCCAAGTCCACCAGACCCTACTAGCTTCGAAGACTAATGTCGGGGGGCTACCCCCGAGTAGGGGAAAGAAAGGTGAGAAATGGAGTTCAAGGCACTGGTTACCGAGTTCGGCCGTACCGAGTTGGTATGGGCCGGATAGGATGATGCTCAGCCGGATAGGGCGCTATCCGCCAGGGAGCACAAGAGGCCAAGGGAAGATTCAAGTATCTGTCTAGGTCAGTCGGGTAGCACTCGGGTGATCCGGATAGAGAGGAATCTGTTCTACTCAGAGGCAAAGTCAATGGAGCCGTTGAGGTGAATCCCGCGTATCCCGGAGCCGTACAGGCGTGCGGTTTAACTTACTAGGTATGTGGTAATCTGTATCCAGATGTGGGTGCAGTACGGTATGGGCGGTGTCAAGTCCGGTCTCTGACAATGGGGACAGGACATGTCAGTGGCCTACCCTGGAGACTGACGAGGGGGACAAGACATGTCAGCGGCCTACTGCGGAGACTTTCGGCGACGCTGTCAGCAAAGACACGGAGGCGTGCGCTGCTACACAGTGGTGTTGTCTACTCAGGACTTCTATTCGTAGAATAGTGGTTGGCCACCAGTATATAAGGTGGCCTACCCCCTCCTGCGTGAGGGCTCGTCGCTACGACGCCACTCGGTGGATTAACCCTAGAGGCACTACTACTCACAGAGAGAGAGGAACTCTTGTACTCGGCATACCATAATACAGAGAGAAAGGCAATAGTAGGGGTGTTACCTCCACACGAGGGCCCCGAACCAAGGTAGATTGTGTTGTTTGCAGTGTTCTGAGCGCACCACTTAGGCGTGCAATCCCTCCCCGCATACCTACAGCGTCCATCGGTCCCAACTTTAGCCATCCTATGGCATCTGTCTTCTCCACACCACGACAATTAAGGAGAAAACAAAGATGTTTACTTAGTTTACATTGTTTACATTACACACTTTTCTTACTGCGATTATCCGTTGCTTTCAACTTAATACCAAACGTTTGTTCGGATGATATTCGAAGGGTGGATTATTAGTCATAGATGAAGTTGGATGACGATCTATGTATCTTGTTGTAATGCCCGCATGAATATCATAGTAATCTTTATGTCATGCATGCAGGGTCGGCCCTGGGGAGGGGCAGGCTGTGCGGCCGCCCCGGGCCCTCAAAATCTAGGGGCCCCGCCCCAGGTATCTTCCATATAATTTATGCTTATATATATATTGTGAGGCCAAAAGCAAAAAACGACCTATTTTTGTTGCGCAGGGAGGCAACTATCTAACTAGGCTGCGTCGCGTGCAGCGTGCACACATCAGGGAAAGCCACCGCTGCCATCGACTCGGTTTCTATTCCAGCTAATCTCCCGTGTCCAATCGCGTGCGCTCCTAGTCTGTTCCACGGCAATCCCGTAATCGCATCATCTCCTTATATACATAACTAGTTGTTCTCCAAGCCCTAACGAACCAGAGCAGCATCGCGGTCTTGAGCTGGAGTCAGTTAGTGGATCTGGAGGGTTCCATCTCATGGATCCGGTTGGACATCTTCAATTGCAAGGTCGTTAGAATCCCAGTCTTATATGCCTTCAATTAGTTAAATTTTCCTTATTTCTGCTACCTCTATTTCTTATCTCCCTCCAGGCTATTTGGTGTTGTTCGTCTGGACTGACATATATAGGGGATCCTTGCAAGATCATGCTAGCATATGATTTTTGAAGTGGATTTTATCTTAGGTAAATTGGTTATATGTTTCATGAAGAAAATACTTCCACTCAAAAATATCCTTATATCTGTTTGGTAAAATAGAGAAAAATATCATTTCTATGATCTGTCAAATATCCACTATGTAAATGAAATCAGAAGAATTCTAAGCCTCTTATATAAAACATGGGGATAATTGGTGCATGTACAAAACGAAACCACTATGGTTTTGTTGAATTTCTGGCGGGGGAGTGTCCCTTTAGGGTAATCTTCTTTAGGCGTTCTTTACTTCTAGTATATTTTGTAATCTCCTATAGGTGATTGGAGATGATTATCTCGGATTTAGTAAAATCCCCAATCTAGTAAAATATCCAATAGTATATTTATAAATTCGGTTTTGGATGGGATAATCCCGAGGTATACCCACCAACTGTCTTTTTTTTTCTCAGTTCAAAACTATAGACTATACTAGTGTATTGGGATACAAAATATTTGAGTATTCACCAAATTCCTTTCTATCCCCGATCCGCTTGAGGAAGAAATTACATCGTGATAAACAACACCTTTGAAAATAATATTTATATAGGGATTGGGACCCCGATTTTTATTCTCGCCCTGGGTCCCCGATTTGTCAGGACTGGCCCTGCATGCATGTTTCATTATCTATCAATTGCCCAGCTGCAATTTGTTCACCACGCATGCTAGCTATCTTTTATGGAGAGACACCTCTAGTGAACTATTGACCCGGTCCATTTTTTCTCATTCTGATAATACACACACTACTTCTACTGTTTTCACACTGCTTCTGTTGTTTTCACAGTGTTCTCGTACTGTTTTCCACACCATACATTTAACCTCTTTGTTATCGGCAAAACCGGTGAGATTGACAACCTCACTGCTTTGTTGGGTCAAAGTGAATTGTTTGTGTTGTGTAGGTTCCACGTTGCTGCTGAATCGGTAGTGCCCCCTGCCATCTCAGCTGCATCAACCTTCTGAAGTTACTCCTTCCTACGACTGGTCGATTCATCCTTGGTTTCTTTCTGAGGGAAACTTACTACTGTGCTCTTCATACCTTCCTCTTGGGGTCTCCCAACGAACATGTGATACACGCACATGAAGCTAATTTATGGTGCCGTTGTCGGGGAGAAAGAGAATTGCTGCAAGGGGAGTCTCTCACTTCCAATCATTTTTACTTTGCTATTTTTGTGCTTGTTACGTGGTTTATTATGCTTGATATCAATGTTGTATGCCTTTGAAACTAGATCCTATTGGCAAGTTGGGTTCATGGATGAACAACAAAAATATTATAAGGAACACCGCTTGTCACAAAAAGGGATACACTTATGGGAGAAAATTAATAAATTGCATGACTATGCTAAAAACTTGTGCTCTACTTATAATGTTACTTATTGCTTTGATAAATCTTGTTGCTGTAAGAGGTATAAACACCTCCCTTTTTAATGTGAGTATAATGATAATGTTACCATATCTTCTTATGTTAAGGGGAATTATGACTTTGATGATGTGGAACAAATTGAGGAATTTATTGCTTGGAAGGGTGCATTTGAAATTGCCTATTTTCTTGAAAGTACTGATGATGCACCTTATAAATATGATATTTACGATATACTTGAATATTGATTTAATAATTACAAGGACTGTAATTACTACACACTTCAATATCTTAATCAATTCACTCCCCCAAAGGGAGAGACTAATGCCTTGTAGGAACCTATGGAAGAAGAAACTACTGAATCTGAAAGCTCATTGGATGAAAAAAAAGGAGGAGAGTGATGATCAAGAGGAGCAAGAATGGAGCTACCCATGTCTACCTCCCAATGAGAGTAACTCTTTAACTCATACATTATTTGATGAAAGTGATGATCCTATTGATTCTTTTGAAATATCCATTTTGGATGAAATTGATACTTGCTATACTTGTGATCTTGATACTACTATGAATGAAACTTGTGAGAATGATATTGCTACTATTATTTATGATAATCCATGCTACTTGGATAAATCCTATAATCCTCTATTTATTCCAAGTATTGATATGCATGATAATGAGGAAGTTTTTTTAGAAAATTTATATGATAATGCTCTTGATGATGGCCCTATGTTACTTGATGTTATAAATTATAATGCTACTGAAAATGGGATTGCTATAATGTGTCCTATACCCTATAAGAGTGACCAATCATCTTGTTTTGCTATTGCTGAAAGTGGGAAAGAAGATGTCTTTATTTTTAATTTTGATCCTACTATTTTTGAGCTTGATATGAATTGCGTGCTTTTAGACCATGACAAACATGCTTTATGTGATAATTATGTTGTTGAGCTTGTTCATGATGCTACTAAAAATTATTATGAGAGAGGAAAATATGGTTGTAGGAATTTTCATGTTACTAAAACACCTCTCTTTTTGTTGGAAGTTTGGAAATTGCTCTTATTCTACCTCCCCATGATTTCAGTATTGAGCTTCTTTAATTTATTTCTTTACAAGATTCCTATACATAGGAGATGGGTTATACTTAATTTTTTTTTATAGTTGCTTCTTGATGCTCTCTTTTTCTTAATTCATATTTCTTATGTGAGCATCTTCTTTTTTTCTGTGCCTAGCTGAAAGGCGTTAAAGAAAATCACTTCTTGGGAGATAACCCATGGTTTATTTTTTCTTTGTTTTTATCTGTTTTCTTTCGGTCAAGGGGTTGTATACTTCTGGAGAAACTCCTTTGTATATTTATTTTCATGTTTTAGTTGTGCCAAGTAAAGTTTCTAACGAAAGTTGGAGTTGGTTTTGGATTTCTGCGCAGGATACCGATTTCTGCTGTCCACCGTAAACAATAGTATAGAATCCAGAAAGCTCAAAATGACCTGAAATTTTTTGTGCTTATTTCCCAGATAATTATGAATTTTTTTAGTTCTTTAAGTTTTTGATCTGAGCAACGTAAGTGCCCCAAAAATATTCGTATTTACAGACTGTTCTGGTTTGGGCAGATTCTGCCATTTTTCATGCATTTGCTCTTTTACCATGTCAAGTAGATTTCTTTGCTTCACGAAACATTAGTGGCTGTAGCTAATGTTTAAAAGTATCAATACCATTTGTGCCCATGCAGAACCCATGCCTTTTGATTGTTGCGCTAACCCTCTAATGCGAATTACTCTTTGAGTGTGGTGTGAAGGAAGTTTTCAAGGGTCAAGAGAAGAGGGTGATATAATGTGATCAAGAAGAGTGCAAGGTCAAATCTTGGGGATGCCCCCGTGGTTCATCCTAGAAAATTCTAAGAAGACTCAAGCATCTAAGCTTGGGGATTCTCAATGCATTCCCTTCTTCAACAACAATTTATCAGGTCACTTCTAGTGAAACTATATTTTTATTCGGTCACATCATATGAAGTTTACTTGGAGCATTTGTTTGTTTTTCTTTTTTGTCCTTTTTTCCTTTCTGCAATAATATATTTGGACACTAGAATTATTTGTGTGGGAGAGATACACGCTCCGCTTTTTCATACGAATACTTGTTATGCTCGTATTCTTGGTTTTTCTTCTAGCTGCTGCAAAATTCCTGTTTAGCTCTTGTTTTTCTTGCATCTCTTATTCAGAGTTGTTAGTTTCAGTAGAGTTGTGTTAGTACTCTCTTGTTTCATTGCTATATATCTTGGAGAGTTTTTGTTGTTTGGTGCTTGGTAGACAATGCTACGTGTGGTAGATGGTAAAATGAAAAAGCTTGCATATTCTTGTAGATCATTAAACTGTTCACTCGATTATGTGCTGTTGTTTTGAGATATTAATATGCTTAATGGTAAACTTGCTGGTCTAGTAGAGTAAAAACAATTAATGGTTGGTCTAGAAGCTTGAAACTGTGCCACTCAAATAACCAGTTGATAGGATAATGGTATATGACTTCCTTTGCTGATAACAATCGTAATGGATTTTTGTTACGCACTACGGTCGGGGTAGCTAAAAGTGACTCGTCACTACCACGGACCCTCTTGGAGTGATTTTAATTATGCCTTGTGATATCATGACTTTATTTGGAATCTTTTAACTTGTGAGTTTTATGTTGCGGTTTTCTGGCACTTCCACGATCCATATTTGCTAGCCTCTTCGGTAATGTGCATTACTCATTCTCACATTGAGAGTTGGTGCAAACTTTGCCAGTGCATCCAAACCCCATGGGATAACTTTGTTCTTCTACACATAAGATCTACCTTCCTCAAAACAGCCACCATACCTACCTACCATGGAATTTCCATAGCCATTCCGAGATATATTTCCATACAACATCCATCATCACTATGTTACTTGTCATGCTTCATTGTTATTTTTGCATACTGCTACACTGGCAGGAGCATTCAGTTTTATTCATCGGAGATATTTTAGTTTGAGTTATGAGTACTAAAAGTGTGTTGATTCATTGTAAAATAGATTGTTGCCCCTACCAGTGAGGTTATATATCATAAAAAAAATCCCAAAGAGACAAAATAGAGAAAATGAAGAGAGAGGGGGCAACACTACTATCATTTATTCAACACTTGTGCTTGGTTAGCATCATTACTTCAGTTTGGATAGAGTTTTCATATTATGACTTGCATAACTATGTGGGGAACTTACATTATAGAACTTGGCTTGTATATTCCAATGATGAGCCTCCTCAAAAGTGCTCTAGTTCTTCGTGAGCAAGAAAGTTGGATGCACCCCACTAGTTCCATTGGAGAGCTTTCATACACTTATAGCTATATGTGCATCTGTTGTGTGGCAATCACTACTCCTTGCATAAGTTCAATTATAAGACTTCCTCTTGTCTAATGATCACTTTCAGTTGTGTGAGACTTTCTGCCATTGACCATACAAACCCCCCATAATGTTCTTTTAGCCACAACATCCTGGTGCCAAGAACCAATCAATAACGCTTGCTTGTTTTGAGTGCACAATTATTTGAATGATTTTCCTATGTGCATATTGTTTTCACTTGACTTGATCCTAACAGGAGTTCTTGTGAGAGTTTGATGCCTTGGATGATTATATTGTTGTTCTTGAAGCTTAAATCATCTTTAATATACTTTGCATAGTGGATTGTATTTTAGTATTGATTCATTGAAAAGTTTTACTTTGTTATTCCTAATGGTTCATACATTACTCTTTGATATCTACTATAAACCACAACCTTTATTCATTTGATCCTTGTTTACATGCTTTACATTACTATGATGATCATGTTTATGTTGGTAGCATGTCACCTCAGAAATTATTTGTTTTGCCGTTTACGTAATCGAGGACGAGTAGGAACTAAGCTTGGGGATGTTGATATGTCATAAACGTATCTATAATTTCTGATGTTCCATGTTGTTTTCATGCCTTATGCTACATGTTTTACTTACACTTTATGTCATTTTTATCGATTTCCCAGGACTAACCTATCGACAAGATGCCACATAGCAAGTTCCATGTTTTCTGCTATTTTTAGTTTCAGAAAAGTTGCTCTAGAAATATTCTAGGAATTGAAAAATTTGAAGCCCGGAAGTCTTAGAATTCCCTAAGGTTCCACGGAGTCCCGAAGAGGCCCGGAGGGGGGCCACAGTGGGGCCACACCATAGGGTGGCGCACCCCCTCGACCGTGCCTGGGGTGGTGTTGGCCCCTTGGGCATCCACCGCCATCGCGCTTTCACCTATTTATCCCCCCGATATGTCAACACTAAAGAGATACCACTTTTTCCCGAGAAACACCCGAGGCCGTTGTCATCGTCAACCCGATATCGGTAGGGTTCTGGAGCTCTCCCCGGAACCCTGCCGGGAGGGGAATTCATCGCCGGAGGGGCCTACACCACCATGCCCGCCTCCAGAGTAATGAGTGAGTAGTTCATCCCTAGACTACGGGTCCATAGTAGTAGCTAGATGGTTGTACTCTCCACCTTATTTCTCATGTTTAGATCTCGTGAGCTGCCTCACATGATTGAGATCATCTATTTGTAATGCTACATGTTGTGTTTGCTGGGATCCGATGATTATTGAATGCTATGTCTCTTGATTATTAATCTATCATGTTGTCTTCATGTGTATGTTATTTATGATCTTGCATGCTCTCCGTTGTTAGTAGATGCTCTGGCCAAGTAGATGCTAGTGACTCCAAGAGGGAGTATTTATGCTCGATAGTGGGTTCATCCTCCTTTGCATCTGTGCTTGAGTGACAGAAACGTGACAGATGGAGGATGTGATGTTGCCATTAGGGAGAAAACAACGATGTTTACTTAGTTTGCATTGTTTACATTACCCACTTTGCTTACTGCGATTATCCGTTGCTTGCAACTTAATACCCAACGTTTGTTCGGATGATATTTGAAGGATGGATTATTAGTCATAGATGTAGTAGGATGACGACATATGTATCTTGTTGTAATGCCCGCATGAATCTTACAGTAATCTTTATGTCATGCATGTTTCATTATCTGTCAATTTCCGAGCTGTAATTTGTTCACCACGCATGGTAGCTATATTTTATGGAGAGACACCTCTAGTGAACTGTGGACCCCGGTCCATTTTCTCATTCTGATAATACACACACTGCTTCTACTATTTGCACACTTCTACTTTTGTTTTCATATTGTTCTCGTACTGTTTTACACACCATACATTTAACCTCTTTGTTATCAGCAAAACCGGTGAGAACAACCTCACTGCTTCGTTGGGGCAAAGTGAATTATTTGTGTTTTCTAGGTTCCACGTTGCTGCTGAACCAGTAGTGCGCCCTGCCATCTCAGCTACATCAACCTTCTAAAGTTACTCCTTCCTCCTATTGGTCGATTCAACCTTGGTTTATTTCTGAGGGAAACTTGGTACCGTGCTCTTCCTACCTTACTCTTGGGTTCTCCCAACGAACGTGTGTTACACGCGCATCAGATGCACGAGTAGAGCTCATACCCAGTACAGGTGAAGGCTAGCAATAGACTGAGAGTGACAATCAAGAGAGCAACAACTTTCATAATCATGGTTGCAACAAAACAAAATTAACGGGGGCATAAAAGTGATACAAATACTCTGAGGCAAAATAAATCATCGAGGCTTAATTGCCTTTTTGTTTTCAGTCTTATGCATGCGTGAGCATGTGCCAAGTCGATTCAAGCGAAACATTCAGAGGGAGATACCACATTTTCATACCCATCTATGAATAAAACAATGCAAGCAAACATGTATACGGCATGCTATCTAATACTAATAAGTTGAGACTAAACATGAGAGATCTCGAACTACTAAGCATCGCTTAAATAACATACACCTTACACGAACATACTAAGCATGTCCACATGGATGAGTATATGTACAAAAATGAAAACAATAGAGTTCATACCAGCCTCTCACCACAACTTGAATTGTCGTAAATCATCATTATTGCTCTTCACTCGTGTGGATTGAATAATATAGAATGATAACCAAGATCCAATGGAGTCACGGGGGACTAATGAACTCTGCAAGAAACTTTACAAAACCAAAGAAGAACAACAAATATTTTTGGGTTTTTGAATATTAAACCGAAACGAGAAAGTAAACAAAATCAACAAAAGAAACTAAAGAAATACTTTTGGTCCTTTTGTGTTTTGGAAAGCAAGAACAAAACAATAAAAACAAAAAGAAGCGAAAGAAACAAAAAAAAGCGAAAGAAACGAAAGCATGGATATACAAAGAACCGACAGAAACATGATATATAGATGAGTGTGAATGTAGGCATACCAATCCCAAGCTTAGGATTTTGGCCTAAGTGGAGATCAATCATGGCGCGGGAAGTATCGCCACGCTGGTGGGTCGTCCCTAGCGTGGTCGTACTCAGGCGCCCATGAAGAAAATGAAGCACCAGGCGCATAATCATAACCGGGGTGCTAGTATGGAAACCCCGCAGTATCGGAGGGCTGGACAAAATCATTATCGTCCGCCTCTCCAGCTTCCTCTACATGCTGGGGATGCTTCTTGAAAGTGCATTTCGTTTTCCCGTTGTTTTGTGTGTTAGTTAACAATACTAAGTACATTATTTATCGAGGTGTTGAGTGTGCATGTGTTATACTTAACATCCACATCGATCACCAAAAAGATCGGTGAAGATTGGCCACTGAGATTTGGGATAGAGAGGAGCCGGATTACTCTAATCAGATTATTCAGGGAAACCGGATATTCCGGTTAGGATGGCCTCAGCCCAGTTTGGGACAGAGATGAGCCAGAATATTTGAACCGGATTATTCAGGTGAAACCGGATATTCCGATTGTGGCAGTTTTGGCTCAAAATCGGCTAAGGACAGAAGCTTCGAGTCGCAAAATCCAACCAGATTATTTGAACCGGATTATTCTATATCAACCGGATAATCCGGTTCAGGAGTCAAAGCGGGACAGAAGCGATCCGGATTATTGGTACCGGATTATTCACTCCCAGTCGGATAATACGGTTGAAGTCAACGCTGTCGATTCAGATCTGGAGAGAGAAGCCAACCGGATATTCTGCTACATGTTTTCCTGCTCAAACGGCTAGATTTGAGGAGGGGGTATAAATACCGCTCCTATTCCTCCTTGAGCTCTAGTTAATCCATTTCATTGAATAACATTTATTGAGCTCACCAAATCCTCAATTCCTCCCAATCCCTCCCACCAAACTTGTTGATCTTTGGAGGATTGAAGAAGAAGGCCCCGATCTACATATTCACCGATCCGTTCTTCATTTCCCCCTCATTCACTTGAGGGATTTGAGTCTAGGGTTTCCATTTGTGGAGAACCTAGACCTCTTGCTACACTAGGTGATTCTTGGTGTTGGGAGCCCCCAATTTGGTTGTGGGTGTGTGCCCCAAGCTAGTTTGTAAAGGATTCAATTCCCGCCTCAAAGGGGATCAATAGTGGAAGGTGGACTAGGCCTTTGCGGCGGGGTTCATGAGAAAATAGGGTGAGGCCTTTGTGGCATTGAGTAGGCCTTTTTGGCGAAGCTTACACCCCTCCAACGAGACGTACTCCCTTAACAAAGAGGAAATCAGGATTACATTGTGTCTCCGCGTGCTTCATATCGGTTACCTTGTTCCCCTTCCCCTTTACTTGTGCTTGTATTGTGTTTGTGCTTTTTCTTGTCATACAGGTAAATTCACCGTAGTTGCATTATCTAGATAATTGTCGCACCCGGACTTCTAGAGGATACTCGCAGTTCCGTTGAACAGTAGTGGATTGGATTACGGGGCTTACCGGCACCCGCATCTCTTACGAGTAGGCCAACACACGTATGTGTGACAACCAACCCCTATCTGTTCAGCGTCTACGTAAACCATCCCATAGAAATCAGGATACTACCATTGACGTACTTCATACCATACACACATGGTACGTCAACGGCGTTGAACAAAATGATAACACAACATGTCTCTAAGACACAAAAGATGGAAATAAGTTGCAAATAGCTCTCACTAGAGCAGAGATAGCAAATACAATCATCCAGAGGACACACGTCCCAACATAACATCATTACATCCCAGCGGAAGCATTCAAAGGGGTCTGAGTACAGACAAATCCAAATAGGCTTAAGAAGCCGGGAATGAAAAGAAAACGGAGCCCATCCACGATGTCTCGGATCCTGCCCGGGTCCGCTACCTACTCGTCAGCAGCCTCGTCAAACTCCACGTAGTAGCCGTCACGGGGATCCTCGTAAGCGTAGTCTGCGGAAACCACAGCCCCAAAGGGGTCAGTACATAAACGTACTGGCAAGCAAGACTCACAGTTCACCAAAGTGTAGCCCGTCAACACCAAGCACAAATGCCTTGGGTTCAACGGAAGAAAAGGGATATAAAAGATGCTGCAACTGGCTGCACTAACCAACTACAGAACATACTACAACTTCCGGCTATCAGAAAGGGGATAAGACAGCGTATCGTAACCAACTACCACTAACCACCAAACAAACCCATCCTGGATCTCGCCCCTTATCCAAAGAAGCAATCCGAGGATAACTCACACAGTTGGGTTAATGATGGTTCAAATTGTTGTGTCAATAAGCCTATTACTAGTAAGGTTATCAGTAGTTAGGTGTAAGTTGTTCTGAGTACTTGTTAGCCAGTACTTTCACCAAGTTAACCATAACCGCGGAAAACACGGCTTCTCGAGAAGATTTATCCCTGCAGGGGTGCACCAATTTGGCCGTACACGTAAGAATAACCCGCCAGATGGGAAGGCCTTTCCCACCAAGCGGGGCACTCAACACAACTCAACTCGTCTTCGCATCAAGCCCAAAGCACCACGTGCTGTGCGTGCGCGGCTAATCGAGCCCCACGAAGAAAAGGGGACCCTCATAGCACTGGAAGACCACGCCGCCCTAAATGCCGACTACAAAAGTTCCACCCTGGCCTCGGGTTCGTACCTGCATATGCGTGCATCAAATGGAAAGCCCGAACTAAGTGGGGTGATTTGGACGAGATGCGAATCGAATCAAATTGAGGGGGGCGCCCATACACGCTTCCCACATGCGGATAGTGCGCTCATCATGGATCAGTAGACAAGACCCTTTTCCTATTAGGGTCGACACTAGCAGGCCTCAAAACCACGCCGGGCCTCCTGCCGGTGCCTTATCAGCAATTTGTTATTACCTCAAATTAACAGGTTGTTGTTTAATATCGAGCCCCAGGATATAATCAAATATGATAACAGAAAGTAACTGATAACAGACTCGAGCAAAAACAACCCTAAGCATGCTAGTAAGGCGCGGGCCCAAGCAACGGGGTTATAGGACTGAAGGTGAGGCAATATCAGGGTTCAGGGTATCATATGATAGGTTCGTAACAGAAGCAACGATACATATGGCTAGCAGAAATAGACAACGGAAAGTATCGGTAACCAATGTTGAAAGGAACACAATGGTTCATGTGAGTGATAACTTGCCTGCAAACTCAGCAGCCTGGTACTGAGCTAGATCCTCAGAAGGGGTGTCGTAAGTATCGCCTGTCTCAACGTCGTCGTCTATCCGAGAAGAAGCAAACAAACAATGCAGAAAGATAGACAATCAATATCATGGCATAATGCACAATCATGGGATGATGCATGACAATTTTATGGATGCATCAAAATAAACTAGTTGACATGGTAACACAATTTAAATGGACACATATGCAATTTTGAGTTGCATATGAAAAACCCATGAATTTTGGTTGAAACAATTGTTTTCCAATTAACCAACAGGTGAAAGTGGATTAGTATGAGGCATGGATGAGGAAAACAACAAAATAACAACAATAGAACCAATTTAAAATAGGGTTTACCAAGTTTAGGATTTTATTTATTAAGTTAAGGAATTTTGGTTCCTTAAAGGAATTACACAAATAGTTGTTGTTTTCACCAATTTAAATTGTGCAAAATAAATAACAAAATTCATATTTGAAAATAATACAAAATTTTAGTTGGATTACATGTTTCAAATATTGAAAAAGGAGTTAGGATGAATTTATTATGACTTAAACAAGATTAAACAAGTTTTAAATGAATTTAAAACAAGTTTGAAAATTATTTGAATTTTATTTGTTCCAAACAGAAATTCAAACTCATATTTGAAAAGTTTATACTTTTCTAGTTTGAAAACATATTTTACATGTTCAAAAATAATTTAATTTGAGCAAGTTAGGAATTTAGCAAATTTAATGATTTAAACAAGGTTTAAATTATTTAAGCAATTTTAATTATTCAAACCATGAAACAAAATTTATATTTGAATAGGTGGTTTGAAATAGCATGGAAAACATATTTTATTTGCATTATTTGGATTAAGTATGAATTAGTTATGGATTTTATCAAATTACAAATGATTTGTTTGAATTCAAATTTGGAATGCATTTGGAAAATTCAAAACAGAAAACAAATGTTAGAAACAGGTAGAGAATGGAATTTGGTGTAGTGTACATATTTTATTTTTGTTATTTGGAATTATAAAATAAAAGTTATTAACTTTTTAGTTTCAGGGACCAATCTGTAATTGTTTAGGACTTAAACTGAAAAGAAAAAGGGTTGAAAACATTTTATACCGCACTGCTAGCTAACCCAGGGCACTGCCACTGGGCCCTGGGCCAGCGTGGCATGCACGCGTGGCAGCTGGCCACACAGCAGCTGACAGGGGGGGCCACCCTGTCAGCGCGCTGCGCAAAAAACTTGGTTTTAATCCGCGGCGAGGGGAATCGAACCTGCGCCCTGGGCGCGCGCAAGCAACGCTGCTACCGCTGCGGTGTTTCGTTCAGTTTTGTCAGTATAGGGGTTGCGTACAGGTTGAGGTTCAGATCCGCTGCTTAACTGAATTTCAGCGCGCGCGCTAACTGAACCTCGACAGAGAAAACGACCGGCGGCGATCACCGTGGTGCTGCTGCGCCGTGCTGCTGGGGTGTGCTGGATGTGTGCGTGCTTGTGCTCGTTCGCGTTGCGGAGAGGAACAAGGAGGGATGAGGTGGAGGCGTGCTCACCGCGATGTCGCCGTTGCAGAGGCCCGATGCAGACGCGACGGCGGCGACGTGGAAGATGGCGGCGACGGCGTGGACTCCCTCCTCGGCTGCTAAGGTGTTCAAACGGTAGAGGGAGAGGTGGTGGTTCAATTTCGGTAGCTAGGAGGGTAGGTGACGCTGCGAGGTGGCGGTGAGCATCGGAGATTCAGAGCGGCGCTCTCCGGTGAGGTAGCAGAGAGGGAGAAATTGCGGCGAGGGAGAGGAAATTGGCGGCGGAGCTCGAGGGGAGAGGGGTAGGGGCTAGCTAGGGCAGCGCAGGGCTAGGGCATGGCTTTTATAGAGCGCAGGGGCTCACCGTGGCCGTCTGCTCGCGGCGGCGGCGACGTGGCACCGGCCGATGGACTACCGTACGCGAAACAGAAGAGGGGGTGGCGACGCGAACCGGTACCGGGCCAGCGCGGGGGAGGAAAAGGCTGGGCCGCGAGGGGGAGAAGGGAAAGGTGGGCTGGGCGCAGCCCACTGCTCCTGGCGCTCGTTTTTATTTTTTTTAAAAAATTTCTCCTCTGTTTTTTTTTTTGCAGGAAATGGAATAGGAAGAAATAGAGATTTTTTAAGTTAGTAGAAATTTTAGAAAAATTAGGGTGAGTTATTTAGGTCATCAACAAACAAATGCCAAGTTTTGTTTTACAATTATTTCAAAATAATTTGCTGTTTGCAAAATGGTTTAAATTTGAATTAATTTGAGTAGTGATTGAATTATTGAAACAAGAATTTATTTATTTGGAACCCTATTGATTAATTAGAAACAATGAGTTAAATTGTTTTGGGCAATTTCATAAATCCATATTGGGTGCTGTTGTAACATGTGATTTGAATTTGAATTGAATGCAATTTATATTAAGTGGTTTATTAAAGAACAAATAATAGTTGAGCTTTTTATTATTTCATGGAAACAAATGGAAGTGTTATTATTTGAACTTTTTATTTAAAATATTGTAACAGAGCAAGTATGAAATAAATGTTTGAATAAAGTTTGAATTTGAATTGTGATAACAGAGTAAAACAGAAGCAAACAAAATGAATCAAATGGAAACAATATGATGACATGATGCAATACTTTAATTAAACAAGAAACAAACATGCTAGGGGTGGTTTTTCATACTTTGGATGTTACAATAATTTACCTTTATGTCAAACCTAATCTTGAAGAACAATTAAAATTGGTCGTAGAACCTATTCACCCCCACTAGGTATCCTTACTATCCGTTCAACTGGTATCAGAGTTAACCGCCTAAGAGTTTAGTATGGCCGTTGTTCCGGATGTCGTCGGTTCCGTAGCGAGTGTCTCGATGGATGATCTCAGTGAGTTGAAAAATTCATTGACCTCATCCATGGAAAACAAAATCGATGAAATTGCAAACACTCATGTTGCAATTCATGAAAGCCAAGGAACCGGAGACCTCCACTACATCCCCTATGGTTGAACCACCGGAGGGTGGCAAGAATGGGGCAAATGGTGAACCAACTAAAGATGCTTCCGCTAAGAACTCCACCGATAAGGGGACGGAAGGAAAAGGAGAATTCCACACTGTCGAAGGACACTATTCTCCCGATCCTCCCGTCCCACATCCCCATATAATTCCTAGAGGAGAACCTCCTAAAATTTATGCACATTCATTTGGTGAGTGGCAATATTACATGGAAACTCACCTGAACTCTTCTTGTATAGAACTTTGGAGGGTCACTGGAGATGGATACAAGCCACATGACCCCAAGAACTTTACAAGAAGAGAAGCCGTAGATTGTCAACTCAACTACACCGCCTTTTCCATCATTCTACAAGCCGTGGGTCCTAACCACATGCCTCATCTTCAACAATATTCCACCGCCAAGGAAACATGGGACGCTCTTGTCCTCATGTTTGTGGGTAATGAGATTATGCAAAGGAATAGATATGATGCCTTGAGAAATGAGGCCGAAGGGTTCTATATGCACGATGGAGAGAGCTATGAAGACATGTACGAAGGCTCAAGACTCTTGCCACCGCATTCAACAATGTCGGTGCCAAGTATATTGATGATGCTTGGATCAGAAGGAAGTAGATGATTTCTCTCATGCCTTTCGAGCCCACAGACTTGAAGAGAATTCAAGGAAGATATGACTTTGCTTCTTTGACCTCAACTCAAGTGATGCAATAAGTGTGCTCCTATCAAGTGCAAACCAAAAATTCTCTTGACAACCATGCTAGATCCCTAGGAATGCACAAAGGAGCATCAGTTGCTTTGAAGGCTAAGGTTGTGTCAAGGGAAGTTGAATATGAAGAATATTTCTATGAGGACTTGGCTCCATTGAAGGATCAAGAATATGATCTCGTGCTCAAAGATGTCATTGCTCTTACCGTGCAATTTTTTTGGAAGAATCCATCCAAGGCCAAGGCATATGTTGAGGATAAGACCAAGTCTCTCTATGGCAATGAAGTGACTCAAAGAGTGAGGTCTTGCTTCAATTGTCAAGATAAGCACCATTTCATTGTGGAGTGTCCCTATGAGAATAGAGAACTCCATGGTGGCAAGCTCATTCGCAAGGACAAGTCCAAGGTTCCTTACAAGAAACCTCACTTCAAGAAGAAACCTTTCCACAAGAAGGTCCCCACCAATATTGTGCTAGTGACTCAAGAGGAGTATGATTCCGGAAGTGATGAAGAAGAAGAAACCACAAGTGAAGTGTCCGCTCTTGCTATTGCTTCAAATCCATCATCTTAATCTCTCTTTGAATCCCCCAATGAGAATCATCCTCACTCCAATGCCAAGTGCTTCATGGCTAAGGCCTTGGAGGTATCACCTTATCCCAAGTCTAAGACCCCAAATGAATTGAAAAATCATGCTAGTCTTAGAGTAGAAGATGAAATTGTCTCTTTGGAACGTTTTATGTCTAACGTGCAAGGGGAGATCAGGTACTTTGATCATCTCATGAGCAAAATGAAAGAGGCCCATGAAGCTCTTGAGAAGAAAGGTGATATCGAAAGAAGGGATGCGGATGAGATAACATCTCTCTCCATGACTCTTGAGGAAGAGAATGGTGGTACAGTTTCTCTTGAAGAGGAAACTGAATCTACTGAAGAGTCACATAATGAACTTGTTTCTAATATCACTAAGGAACATGAACTTGCAATGCTAAATATAAAAAGGCTAAAAAGGATTAGGCTGAGTTTGGGGTTGGTCATGATAAACTAACCGAGGAGTTTGAAAAGCACCGAGGCTCACAAGGCCTTGGAGAGTCAACACTCTGCCCTCAAAGAGTTACATGAACAACTTCAAACTCAACTTAATAAATTCAACACCCCCAGCACCTCTACTTCTTCTTGTGATCATGCAAATATTATTGAGGAAAATGCTAGGTTGAAAGATGAGCTAGCAAGGCTCAAGAGAAAGAGCCCTCAAGTTGAGAAGATTGTGGCCTCTAGCTCACAAGTGGTTGCCTCTAGACCACAAGTTAGTGCTCTAAGGAAACAAGTGGGCAAGCAAGGTCTTGGCTATGTTTCCAAGAAGAAGAACAAGAAGATCAAGAAGAAGGCCAACAATGGTGCTTCATGTGATATTGTCATTAGTGACACACTACTCGTAGCATTCCCGCACAAGCCAACAATGTTGCTTCGAGTGGTGGTGTCATGAGGGACAACACTACTCGTAGCATTTGCGCGGGAACTAACAATCCACACCATTTCTTATATGTTGATTATTATGGTGTTGTGCAAGCTAAATATGTTGGTCCTATTGAAGGTTACATTGAATATACTATTTGGGTTCCAAAGACCCTTGTTGCTAACATGAGGGGACCCTCCCCGGATCCTAACTCTAGTCAATGATCTCTTGCAGGACTATGCTTCTGGTGGGTCTAAATGGATAAATGATATTGGATGCACTAGTCATATGACCGGAAGCAAAGAACTTGTGACGGTGTTGCGCCCAAATGATATTGAAGCAACTGTCACTTATGGAGACAAGTCCGAGTCTAAGGTATCGGGGTTTGGCAAGGTTGTGATTGCTCCTGATATCACTATCGTGGACGTCATGCTTGTTGAATCCCTTGGTTACAATTTACTTTCAGTTCGTGCTTTTGAGAGGATGCGTTTCTCCATCTTCTTTGATCCTGATATTGTGTTCCTTTTGAGGAGCAAGAATCTTGACGTCGCATATGTGGCAAATGTTGAAAATGAGTTGTTCGTGGTGGACTTTTCGAAGTCTACCAACTCTCAAACAATGTGTCTTTTTGGAAAGGAGGACGTGGGGTGGTTGTGGCATCGCCGCTTATCCCATGTCAACATGAGAACTTTGCAAAGTCTTCACAAATGTGGCCTTATCCTCGGACTAAAAGAAAATGTTTCCTTTTCCAAAGATCGCGTTTGTAGGTCGTGTGTTGAAGGAAAGATGCATGCTGCCGCCCACAAGGCCAAGACTATTATCTCATCAAAGAGAATCTTGGAGCTCGTCCATGTTGATCTCTTTGGTGTCGTGCCCGAGGCAAGTCTTGGAGGCAAGAAGTATTGGTTGGTGATTGTCAATGACTACTCAAGATACACTTGGGTTTATTTCTTCAAGTGCAAGAGTGAGAGCGAACAAACTATCATCGATTTCACCAACCAAGTGCAACGTCAACACAATGTCCAAATCATGGCTATTAGGAGTGACAATGGATCCGAGTTCAAGAACTACAGTTTGAATGAATTCCTTAGTGATGAGGGTATTTGTCATCAATATTCCCCCACCTACACCCCTCAACAAAATGGTGTATCCGAGGGGAAGAATAGAAATCTACTGGATATGTCAAGGACCATGTTGGCGGAGTATTCTTCTCCCCAATATCTATGGGCCGAGGCTATTTCCACCGCATGCCACTTCTCGAACCGCCTCTACATCCGCAAAGGCTTGGAAAAGACTCTATATGAGATCCTCACCGGTAACAAACCCAACGTCTCCTACTTCCATATATTCAGTTGTAAGTGCTTCTATTTGATCAAGGGTGTTCAGTTGTCTAAATTTCAATCTAAAACTATTAAGGGTATATTTGTTGGTTACGGTGCCGAACCCCACACTTATAGAGTCTTTTACAACGCCTCGTGGATTGTCATAGAATCTTGATGAGGGGATAGTAACCCGGTATCCCAACTCCCAGGTGTGACCCGGCCCAAACGGCGGCTGGACCAAATCCGGCTAAAGACAAAGAAACTTCTGGAAGGCCCAGGGCATGTAACGTTCGTGACCCGGATTGTGGGTTGCGGTAAGGAAAGTTAGGGTTTGTGTATAGAGTTCGAGTAGGACTCAGGAGGCGCTTTGTAAAGGCAAGCCAAGGGGGGTATGAGTGCTATATAAACCAACCCCTAGGCTTAGCCTCAGGGAGATTCGAGTCATAGTTGTAACACCCGTTATCGAGTATCCAGTATAATCATATCGAGATCCGGCGAGTTACTTTTCGGTTCTTAGATTGCTTTCGCCATGTCCTCCTTCGAGCTAAACCCTCTCCCAAATACCTGTGTCGACTTGCCCCAAGATCAGTTACCCCAGGTAACGTCTGCCGTGATTATCCCACGACAGTTGGCGCCCACCGTGGGGCCTGCGTCCAAAGGTGTTTACATCACGGGAGAAGCTCGGAAGAGCATGAAGAACCTCATCGTCGGAGAAATCTACGTCAACAGCAAAGGAGAGAAGATGGTAGACGATTCTGGCTGGGGGCCAGAGTCAGATCACCTCGAAACCGGATCCATCGTGACAGTCGGCAGCGTCAACGTCTTCGTCGGTATGGTATGTACTTCCAGTTCGAATTGTGATAATATTGGATCTGATTCTGTGTCAGGAGAAGACATGTATGTCCGATCGGAAAAGGAAGAGTCGATTGGAACAACGGGTCAGATGGAGAGGGAAGATGATACCGAGTCTATACGGGATTTGTCGGAGGATCGATATGAAAGGGAAAACAGCGAGGAAGAACAGTACGAATCTACACCGGGCATCATGCGCCGGGTTGCAGTCTATGCGGCTCCCGCGACCAATCTCAATCAAGAAAACGCGGCCGCGGCGCCAGCCGGGGCGGTTCAGGCAGCGGCCCAGCAGCAAGGAGCAGTTGACCCGGTCCTGGTCCAGGTCGATGGAGAGTCGGCGTCTGTCACCAGTCGCCCAGCAGACGAGGAGCGACACGCGAATATGTTCGGGTTCCAAGCAAACCGGACACCGGGGGCGGGCCCCTCAAACCCGCGTCACCCGGCTCTGTTTGATAATAATTTGATTTTGGACCCCACAGTCTTGGCCACAGTTATTACCCCAGAAAACGCGGCAGAGCGTGTAAGAGACCTGGACGTGGCTCGTCGTGCATTGGAGCAGCAAAGAAGGCAAGTGGAAGCAGAAAGGCAGGGGATGGTCGCGCGGCAGCGCGAATTGGATGACCGAGAGACCCGGCTCCGGGAGGAAACGACAAGGATGCACCAAAGGCACCGAACTATGCTGCCGGCAACAGGAGGGGTTATTAACCCGACTGCCCTGGTGTTCACGCCTCAAGATCAGCCGATTCCACCGACGAACCCAGGGACCATACCGCGACCTTCAACGGGAGCACATCCGGTAAACGCGCCAGCCGGGTTACCTTTGCCACAGACAGGGGCGACAGCCGGCAATACCATGCCGCCACCACCATCACGATTCCGCACACCAGCAGGTCATTACAACAATCCCATGGACAACGTGTACGCAGCAACGCTCGCATTAAACCAGATTCCTGTGGGAGACTCGCCTCATGCGGAAGGAACCCGACGAGCAATCGATCTGCTACACACTGCGGTAGCACAGCAAGCCAATTATCTGGATCATAGAAGCGGGATGCATGGGACGCCGTACGCCAGTCAGCAACAGGGCAATGTTCAAACAAGTGCGGCACAACGAAGGGAAGAGCAGCAGCAAATGCCGCCTCCACCGCGTATCCAGACAGTACCAGTAGTATCAGCAGCGCAGGCGGTGGTGGACAGTTCCAGAGCCAGAAGAGCCGGGGCCGGATCTGCTGGGCGCGAATTGCCGGTGGCGCCACACCTCGAGGCACCCCCAGCCGGGTCACGCGCCTCCCGGGCAAGACCACCCCCAACCACCCTGGCGGGACCCAAGTGCCTCTCGGACGATATCAGGGCAGAACCTTACCCGGAGAAGTTCAAAGAACCGGGGAAAGTAGTAAATTATGAGCCAACAATGGATCCAGAAACGTGGCTGAGCAGCTATGAGATGGCAATGTCAATTCGCAACGCATCCGAGAATCTCCAAGCCAAATTCATGTACTTAATGATGTCAGAGGGAGCAGCAAAGTTATGGTTCACCAATCTACCGGAAAAATCGATCAAATCGTGGGAGGAGCTAAAGACCGCATTTATCAAGCACTTTCATGGGACATGCAGAAAGTTATTTACTATTGATGATTTAGAAAGATGCGTTCAGAAGAAAGGAGAGTCAGCACGCAGCTGGGTACGCCGGGTTATGGAGATACTCCACTCGTCTACGGATATCCAGCCTAAGGATGCGCTACAAGCTATGGCAAAAACATGTAAGTATGTTCCTTTAGTGCAAAAGCTAACTCGCATGAAATCTAGTAGGAATGCAGCGGAGGTTACAATGGGAGAGTTAATGGATGCGTGCAACAAACACGCTGCAACGGATACCACAGAGGAGGAAGTTGATGACAAGAAAGCAAAAGCAAACACAAGTAGCAGTGGGAAAACCGGCAATGGATCGGCGCCAAACAATAATGGAAGTAGCCAAAACAAGCGCCCGTTTGAAGGGAATTCCGAGTTTGTAGCCAACACGGAGGCCGGGTCTCCAAGACCTAGATCCGAAGGAAATTTTAATACTGGAAATCACAATGGGGGGCACTACCAAGGACCTCCAAGACCAAGCAACAGTTGGGACATATTTAGGATGGCATGCCCGAAGCATAGCAGGAACGGCAAGCCGGCCAATCACTCATTGGAGCAATGTGCCGACTTACAAAGGTGGAAGAACGAGGAAGTGAACAGAGCCATGCGAGGTGCAGGCCGAGGAGGAGGCCCGGGCCTAGGTGGAAATTTGGGCAACGGACCGCCCCCAGCCGGCAACCCGCCAGCTGGAAATCAAGGTAACAATCAAGGGGGAGCGGGAGGTTTTCAAGCTAACCCCAAACAGCTGGGTCAATATCATGTGCACACCACGGGAGGCTCTAACAAGGATAAGAAGATACTGAAACAAGCAGTTAATTCGGTCTCTTCCGCTGTTCCAAGATATTTGAGGTGGTCAGAACAGGAGGTAACATGGAGCAGGAGAGATCACCCGGACAGGATTGATCACCCGGGAGTCTTAGCGTTGGTAGTAGCACCACAGGTCAACGGTTACGAGCTAAAGAAAGTCTTGATGGATGGAGGGAGTAGTATCAACATCCTATACTGGGAAACTTTCCTACGCATGGGCTTAAAGGAATCACAGCTGCAAAAAAGTACAACAGTTTTTCACGGGATAGTGCCAGTCATTCGGCATGCCCCGAAGGAAAAGTGGCACTGGAAGTAGCTTTCGGGGAGTCAAAGGACAATTATCGAGTCGAGTGGCTTACCTTTGAGGTAGTAAAGTTGCGCAGTCCTTATCATGCATTGTTTGGAAGGCCGGCTTATGCCAAGTTCATGGCGAGACCGTGTTATGTGTACCTACAACTGAAAATCCCGGGTCCCAAGAAGACCATTACAATACACGGAAACCGAGATATAGCAGCTGAGTGTGATGAGGGAGACGCGGCAATGGCCGAGCAAGCCTGTAGGAAGGAAGAGCTCAAACATTACCGTTCCCAGGTAGACCTAGAAGAGAGGACAACGTCAAAAAAGCCAACTCCTGAGGGGGACAAAGCAAAAGTTAGGGCAGAACAAACCCTAAGATGGTAGGCTTCATCAGGAGCGATACTTTCAAAACTCTCAGCAGGGAAGAAGAAGACGTACCACCATCCGCAGCTGATCACGTTTCAAGGGCGATATACCCGGATTGGCTAGCAAATCCGGTACTCATTACGAAAGGGCATAGCAAGTGGAGAATGTGCATCGGCCGTACCAACGCGAGGCCGACTCTCGAGAATAACTAAAGCAGTGTAATGGGCGGCAGGTTTCATACGCACTCTTTTCCTATCCAGGGTACCTAAGGGGACTGGAAGGTTTTTAATGAGGCGGCCTGATTTAAAAAAAAAAAAGAAGTTTCTTTCAATAAAAGAAGATGTTCTCGAGTCGTATCATGGTCTTTGCTTCAGTTACAAGTAAGTAACATTGTTATTATCAATACATCAGTATCATCGAAATACATTGCGTGAATATAGGTCTCCGGGGGGTGATCTGCTTCAATAAGTAATCACAAACCCGGAGACCCGGCCATGATGCCTATGAGTTATGGGGGCTGATTACTCGTAGAAACGGGTGCGGCTACAATCCTATAACTGGACGAAGGAGCCAAATTTCTTGATTATTCTTACTTAAGCTCGATGTGCTCGCGCTAAAGTGGCATGATCTGTTCACGTACGATTACAATCAAACTATGCAGCCCAATGGGGCTTGCTTGATCTTGTTTTTCGTATAGATGCAACGACATGGTATCCACGCGAAAGCCGGCTTACAGTACAAGATAATCAAAAGGGTCATCTAAACCACAAGTCCATGCAGAGTATAAGGCTAAAAAAGCCGGAAACTCAACAAGTATTAAGCATGACTTCAGTATTTATGTGAACAGCTATTGGTATTCAGCTTGGTAAACAGCAGTATGTCATCTGAGAAAGGCCACGCCCCCATAGCTCGTACTTTGGGTCATGGGGACTGGGGACTTCGAAACAGAAACAAACTGTTTAACTACCAAAGCCTGTAAACCTCAATTTCCGAGTATTGGGACTTAAAGAAAAGTTCATCTATCAAAACCTACGATACTCGGTTAGCCGAGTCTCAAAAGGAAATTGAAAACAAAAATTCAAAGTATCGAGAATAAGCTTATACGTAACACGAGGATCGAGATTATCAAAAGCCAGGGGAGGCAAAGAGTTATCATAAGTTAACAAGCATACAGTCATAGTATCAGCACCAATGGTGCACAGGCGCACCGCAAAAAAAAAATATATCATATCAGTCTCGAGAAACGCAAAGCACTAGGTAGCATCCTACTCGGATCCTGAGAGCGGTCCTCCGGGTCTAAGTCTTGGACTTGCCCCTTGGCCTTGCCAGCAGTTTTACCCGGGCTTCACATCTGGACGAACAGGCGGAGGCACGGCTGGGGTAGAGGTAGACGGCTTTACGCCCAGCTCTGCTTCCCTCTTTGCAGCCTCTTCCTTCCTCCTAGCCAGCTCAGTCGACCATTTGTCCAACATATCAATAGGGGGGGTGCCTCCACCAGGATAACCTTGCCCTCAGAATCATACGAGCTCATAATCGTGTTTAGATCCATCTTGTCGGCCAAAGCTGTGGCTGAAGGACGTACCGCAGATTGTATAGCTTTGAAATCCTGGGGCTTGAATTTGGATCCGTCAGCTTTAAACTCTGGGAACCCGGATACTACCTTCGCCGGGTCAAGCTTTGGAAAATAAGCCTTCGCCAGCGTTAAAGCCCGGGTCATCCCAATTCGGCAGGACGAACGCTTCAGTATTTCAATCCATCCAGGCGCTGTGGAAAAGGCCTGCATAAGGTTCTCCTCGCCCGGGTATACCTCAGAAGGCCACTTGATAGCATCCAGCAAAAGTTTCGTACCGGCAAAAAACGTCCGGAGCACAGTCTTCAGAGTTTTAACTTGAGTAATGGCATTCTCCTCCGGAGCAGCAAGGTTAGCACCTGCAATCGAAAAACACAAAAGCATATCAGTAATTTTGGTTATTACAACGGCAAAATGGAGGTAAGCAAGCTAGTTGCAAATAAACAAACTTACTTAGCAAAATACGGTAAGTGTCCGTAATCTGAGTCGATAAGTTCTTCAGCGAGGATTGGGCGGCATTATACTTCTTCTTGTATGTGGAGACATCTTTTTTCAAAGTCTTTATCTCCGCTTCAAGGGCCTCCCTACGCTTAACTTCAGCCAGCAAGAGCTGCTCAGCCTTAAGTAACGCTTCATCTGACTGAGTAATCTCTGGACCGGGTGAAGCTGTAAGCCGGATATCACGAGAGTATTTCCTCTGAGAAAATGATTACAGTAGATTATTATGCGAAGTACCGAGGATAATTACAGAAAATTATACTCGGAACTTGGGGACTGGATGTTAGTAAGAAGTGTCAAACAAGATTACCTGATGTGCTGCAGCCATACGCTCTAG
This sequence comes from Alopecurus myosuroides, assembly GCA_028641055.1. Lineage (NCBI taxonomy): Eukaryota > Viridiplantae > Streptophyta > Magnoliopsida > Poales > Poaceae > Alopecurus > Alopecurus myosuroides. The sequence goes on from CM054057.1 coordinate 671,820,573, forward strand.
GACATTTCCTTCCGAAGCTTTCATGGCGAGAGAGAGCTCATTAGCTGGTTAAAATCAGCGTTATCCGAGTTAGATGACTCGGGTACCTGGAAAGAAGGGAAAGGAGCTTTTCTTGTAACAGGAGGTGGCACCCGGGTCATCCGAATGTCGGAGTCTGGTCCCCTCCCGCGCTCGAAGCTGCTCCCTTATCCTTCTCGCCTGCGTGCGAAGCGATTGGATACTCGGCGTCATGCCTAGCTGGCTCCGGTGGCGACACTTGCTCGTCGCCAGCCGCGGTGAAAGCATCATCAGCCGGCTCGTTCTCGACCCGGACCTAGCCTCGGTCCTCCTGGTCGCTACTAATAACCGTGGCTCTGAAGAAGGTGCAAAGGCACAATTAATCTTTGATTATGAAAAAAAGGGGATGAAAGTTCGGTATAATATCAGGAAAAGGCGCTTACCCGGTGTTTACCGGGAAGTCTGAGGGGAAGCCGTCACTAGACCCGGAAGAGACTGAAAAATGGCAAGAAAGGTCTGGGATTACATTACAAAGGAATGTCCGGAAAGAAATTTTGTTTACGATAAATACCAGGGTGTTGAACCGGGGGCGGCGAAGCGACCGGGTTAAGGGTCTCGTTGCCCGGATGGTTCCGGGTTACTCGGCGCCTAGTCGCGGGAGGCTCCTTCAGTTATGATCAAAAGGGGTGGAGATGGGGTTAGCCCGAGTGACGTTATGGGAACAAAAAACCAAAGTGTAATGAGATGAAGTAAAAACCTGGAGGGCTATCCTCTGGGATTTCCTCTTTGTTCCGGCTTTGGTGGCCAGCTCCGGCTCTTCCTCCTCGCTGGTGGATCCGCTCCTGCTGTCCGTTTCTTCTTCTTCGCTTTGGTCCTCTTGCTCTGAAAAATATCCGAGTTATAGCATAAAGAAGAAGAAAAGGCGGGATATAACGTGTGCAAGGAATCAAGTATGTACCTTCATCCGAGTTAACAACATTGTCTTCCTCCTCCGCGTCTTCGGAATTAGGAGGGGTGTCGACCGTCCAAAAGTCATCATCGGCCTGAGGAGAAGATGCCAGGATAGTGATTAATATCGAGTCAAGAGAAGAGAATAAAAGTAAGCTGTTAGAAGTCAAAATCAAGAGATAGGAAACTTACTGCGGGGGCTGGATTCTCGAGGGTAAAAGGTTCTAGTCCGGCTATGCTCCGGATCACCTCGAGCTTCTCTGTTAAAAAACCCTTGATCGTCTTGTTCATATCACTAGGAGCAAGGGTACTAGGAGAGTATCGGATAGGGTCTGTGGGAAGACCCGAGTATTCGCACATCAGCTTCTCACGAATGGAGTTTGGCTGGATGCGGAAGCTGACCCAGGTCTTCACCAGGTTTAGCCCGATGAGACCTCGGGCTGACAAGATGGAGATCCTAGCTAGCAAAGGCAAGATCGCCTCCCTGTCCGAGTCAGGGGCGAAGGCGTTGAAAGTCTCGGAGATGTCAAGCTGACCCTCCGAGTAACCCGGCAACTTCTTTTCGCCGGGTGGAGAGGTATCCTGGCAGTAGAAGTATGAGAGCTGCCAGTGCTTCACATGAGAATTGAGAGTAATAGGAGGCATCAGGGAGTTCTTGCGGCGCTGGATGGAAACCCCGCCGCAAGTAAGAAGTGCGCCGTCGCCGCTTTCGCGACACGGCTTGCACTGAAAAAGTTCGACGAAAAGAGCCAGACTTGGCGGAGTGCACAAGTAAGACTCGGAAAGAACGATAAAATGGGAGATGTTTAAAATGGAGTTTGGGCCTATATCGAAAATACGGAGTTTGTAGTGGTCTAGGACGTCGCGGAAGAAAGGGTGACCCGGAGGCCTGAAGCCCCGGGTCACTGTTCAACGAAACATATTACCTCGTCCGTTGCTGGGGAAGGTTGGGTTTCGTTGCCTGGTACTCTCCAGTGGATAGCTTCCTGTGGAGGTAGGGTTCCAAGCTCGACCAACTCCTCCAGTTTGGCCGTGGTAACAGAGGATTTCCCCCAATTGGCTGATATGGAGTTTGTGGATTTAGCCTTAGCCGGCTGTTTCCTGCCTCTTGGGTGCCATGGGGTTGACCTGGTAAAACATTGAAGGAAAGGGCGTAAGAAACAAAAACTCGGAAGTTAGTAGATAAGCAGTTACCGGCAATTTAAGCACAAACCGGGTATTGCCTTGCCGAGTCAAGTATGATGTGTCCGGGTATTGTGTGCTATTACAAAATCTATGGAGCTTTCCGTAAAAGCAAATGTTTGGAGAAGTTATGAGGGTGTTTATGTGCCTACCATCTGCGAATGATCCGGAGAAGTGAGATTTTCTGAGGAGGGAGAGCAAGGGCGGAAATTTTATATGGCCCGAGCCTAGATTGGGGATCTTATTTCTAAATTTATGGCCATGTTAATGACTACTGGAGTTAGGAGAGTAATATAAGCTATGAATCCTACCTATGAGGATGTCTATGGTAAGTATCATTGAGCTAATCCGGCGCGGCCGAGAAATCGCGGACTACTTGATTCAGATCTGATCTGAGGAAAAGATGAGAAATTGCGAGGATGAGCTGAGGGATACGAGGAACTTACCAAAGGGGATTGAAGTAGAGCTTTGCGGAGACAGATGGCGCAAGATTGATGTCCTTTCGAGGTTGTTGGTCGGCGAATCGGGCGCTTGGCGACGGATTTGGGAGTTGGAGTGAGTCGCGCGGTGGCGGAGCGCAGGCGACGGCGGATGGGCTCCGGCGAGGTGCGTGGGGCTTCCGTGGTGGCACTCCGCGAGCTCAGATTTGAGAAGAAGTGAAATGGGGAAAATGAGCCGTTAAGAGTTGGGTTTGTTCCTTGAGCTCTATTTATAACCGCCCGGATGGAAGGGCTTAGCCTAACGGTCGAGACCCGGGGAGTGTGCGGAGTAATTGGCCATTTCGAAATTTGAAAGGCACGTTTTATGCGCAGACCAATATGATCCAGAGAAAAAGGAAGGGGAAATTGCCTTCCTCCTATCAGCGGTAATTATCAAGAAGGATGTGGGGTCAGGGAGTTTCCTATTAAGATTTAAGTCTGGGAGATTAAGGGAGAACCTAAGAAGGGAGAGCGGGTCTTTACCGGCTCCCTTGGTACCAGTCACGGCTATTCGTCGACGCGCTGCGTCTTGATCCTCATGTGTTTGCATCTAATATTTCTGTAGGGAATAGCCAACGCTTCGAAGAGTAAATCTTGGAAGCCCAAGCTATTCTGGGGACTACTGATGAGGGGATAGTAACCCGGTATCCCAACTCCCAGGTGTGACCCGGCCCAAACGGCGGCTGGACCAAATCCGGCTAAAGACAAAGAAACTTCTGGAAGGCCCAGGGCATGTAACGTTCGTGACCCGGATTGTGGGTTGCGGTAAGGAAAGTTAGGGTTTGTGTATAGAGTTCGAGTAGGACTCAGGAGGCGCTTTGTAAAGGCAAGCCAAGGGGGTATGAGTGCTATATAAACCAACCCCTAGGCTTAGCCTCAGGGAGATTCGAGTCATAGTTGTAACACCCGTTATCGAGTATCCAGTATAATCATATCGAGATCCGGCGAGTTACTTTTCGGTTCTTAGATTGCTTTCGCCATGTCCTCCTTCGAGCTAAACCCTCTCCCAAATACCTGTGTCGACTTGCCCCAAGATCAGTTACCCCAGGTAACGTCTGCCGTGATTATCCCACGACAAATCTTGTAGTGTTGTTTTCGAGGAAAATGATGGCTCCCAAGTGGTGCAATTTCATGTTTCTAATGTAGATGTTGAAATGCCTCAAGAAGCAAGGATGGGTGTGGGATTTTTCCTCTCCATTGAGGGACACCTTATGGCGACTCGAGAAGGACTATGCTCTACTCAAGTGGAGCCCTCCTCTACAATAGAAGAACAAGCCAAGGATCCAAGTGATGCACCTAACCAAGAACATGTTGAAGACCCTCCTGTCATTGACCAAGTTACTACGCAAGATGCAACCACTCCTATCATTCATGCTAGTGCAGGTCAAGGCCAAGATCAACCTTCCTCATCCTCCTCTCCTCAAGTTGAAGCTAGTGTTGAAGATGTTGTTGTTGTTTTTGTTGTTGTTGTTGTTGTTGTTGTTGATGATGATGATGATGATCAAGGCCAACAAGTTGGTCAAGACGGTGACCCAAATGATCAAGTGATTCCTCCTCTCAATAATGAGGAGATCGAAGCCCGTCGTGCTAGAAGTATAAGAAGAGATTTGAAGCGTATTGATGCTTCTAACAACAAAGTGTTGGAAGATATTCAAACCAAAAGATACACAAGAAGGAAATTGGCAAACTTTAGTGAGAATCAAGCTCACCTATCCATGGTGGAACCAAAGAAAGTGTTTGAAGCTCTTAAGGACTCCGATTGAGTTGAAGCTATTCATGATGAGCCCAATAACTTTGAGCGCAATAAGGTTTGGAAGCTAGTTGAGAAGACAAAGATTGCCACAATGTTATTGTCACTAAGTGGATATTCAAGAACAAGCAAGATGAGCATGGTATTGTCATAAGGAACAAGGCAAGATTGGTGGCTCAAGGCTACACTGAAGTGGAAGGCATTGACTTTGATGAGACCTATGCTCCCGTGGCTCGCCTTGAGTCCATTTGTATCCTTCTTGCATATGCATCTTCGCATAATTTCAAGTTGCAACAAATGGATGTCAAAAGTGCTTTCTTGAATGGTCCACTAAAAGAGGAGGTATATGTTAAGCGACCTCCGGGGTTCGAGAACCCTAACTTTCCTAACCATGTCTACAAGCTTGATAAGGCGCTCTATGGACTTGAACAAGCACCACATGCATGGTATGAGCACCTTAGAGAGTTATTGGAAGACCGTGGTTTTGAAGTTGGGAAGATCGACCCCACCATTTTCACAAAGAGGGTAAAGGGAGAGATTTTCATATACCAACTCTATGTGGATGATATTATCTTTGGCTCAACTAACCAAGCTTTTAATAATGAGTTCTCAAAGCTTATGACTGACAGGTTTGAGATGTCCATCATGGGAGAGCTTAAATTCTTCCTTGGCTTTGAGATCAAGAAATTTTCTCGTGGGACTTTCATTTTCTCAAGCCAAGTACACCCAAGACATGCTCAAGAGGTTTAATTTCCAAGGTGCAAAAGAGAAGCCATCTCCTATGCAAGTCAAATGCCACCTCAAGCGCAATCCGGATGGTAAAGACGTGGACCAAAAGTTGTATCGTTCTATGATTGGTTCTTTGCTTTACCTTTGTGCATCTAGGCCCAATATCGTTTTGAGTGTAGCTGTGTGCAAGGTATCAAGCGGTCCTAAGGAAAGCCACTTGGTGGCGGTCCATAGGATCTTTCAGTATTTGGTTCATACCTCAAGGTTTGGTTTGTGGTACCCAAAGGGGGAACAATTCTATCTCAAGGGCTACACGGACTCGGATTGGGCCGATGATCAAGATGATAGGAAGTCTACTTTCGAGGATTGCCAATTTCTTGGTAAGTCCTTGGTGAGTTGGTCTTCCAAGAATCAAAATTGTATATCTCTCTCCACCATCGAAGACGAGTATGTGGAGGCCGCTAGTGCTTGCACCCAATTGCTATGGATGAGGCAAACCCTCAAAGAGTATGATGTTCACTTGGATAAGGTGCCTCTCATGTGTGACAATGAAAGTGCCATCAAGATCTCCTACAACCCCGTGCAACACACAAGGACAAAGCATATTCAGATTCGTCATTATTTCATCCGGGATCATGTGGCAAGCGGTGATATTGAGCTAGCATATGTCCCCGCCAAGGATAATGTCGTGGAAATCTTCACTGAGCCTCGTGATGATGCAAGATTCATGTTCCTGAGGAAGGAGCTAAATATCATTGATTCTAGGAGTTTGACTTGAAGATCTTGCACACACCCCTATAGTTGACGCGTGTTTGGTTTTAGGTGTAGGCATGGACATAGGGGGAGTGTTATCCTAACACATTGGGTTCTCCCTCCCCCCATTATGCCCAAAGCAAAAATCACATGCACCTAAGATATATCTTCGTGGTGTCATACCATGATCTCTTACATGGTGGCTTAGGCCACCAACCTCTTCTTTGTGAAGAGTTGGATCTTAGTTGGGGTTTATTTCATTTTCATTGCATTTCTATTGTTTTTTCCTCGCTAAGTGTTTCGTAGGAAAATCTCACTCACTTGGTCTTTGTTGTTTGATTCTTGCAAATGAGCGGGATAAGTACTACTTCCAGTTTGGTGTTTCTATCCTAAGCCTTTCTACCCAAAAACCAAACTGTATCTAGCACTCAAGTCAGTCCTTTGAAACTAGGAAGTTTCAAGTCAGAAGGCAGCCGGAATTTATGGTACAGTTCTATACCGGAATATCCGGGTGATACCAGAATATCCGGTTCAAACTTGAACCGGAATATCCGGTCCGGCGAATCTCCCTCAAATCTGAGGAGCATGTGATGCATTGGCAGTTCTTGCCATTCATCCCCAACCTCCCCCACCTTCAAAAATGCCGCCCTCTTGATTCTTGGCCTCTCGAGCCACTTCCTCCACAGGAATTGCGTGTTCTAGGCCGGATCTTGTTCTCCATCTCCTTGGGATCAATCCCATCCAAGCTATTTCATCCATGGATGCGGGTAATGTTCAATCTCTTTGGATCTTGGTGCCCTAACCCTACCCATCTATGGATGCTTGTTTTTTCTTGTCAATGCTTGTCAGTGGATGTTCCCTAGGGTATCTAATGCATTCTAGAGACAATAGGTTAGCACCCTGTATCACCGATCTATTTTTTGAATCTAGGAGAGGATAAAATCAGTGCTGGTATCGTGCACCCAGAATATCCGGTTCAGTACTGAACAAGAATATCCGGTTGAGTTCTGTCTCAAACTTTTTAGTACTATTTTGCTCCTATCTAGAATTGACACTTGATCGTTTTGTGGATGCTTTTCTATTGTTTTGACAACATGATTCCTATGTTGATGACTTGTGTGCACTTACCCCCATTGCTTCCTTCTATGTTCTTCTTTCACAGGTAGTTCTCAGGATAACAATTTGGGCCATCACAAGCGTCCTTCCTACAAGGACACTAGTGATGAGGATCCCAGTGACCCTCGGCCTCCAAGGAAAGCAGTTGCCAAGGGGAAGGCCAAGTCTGTTGCCACTAAGCCATCCTCAAGGAAGAAAAAGGGCAGGGAAGTTAGGAAGAACTACAAGTATGATGTGGCCACTCAGGAATTTGCGTAGATTCGTCAGAAGGATTGGTACAACACTCCCAGAGATATGGAGTTTGAGGATGCTTGGTTCTGGTGCAAGGAGCAGTCCTATATCTTTGCTGACATCTATTCTGATTATAAGTTTCCATTCTGTCAGATGCATCCCACCAAGTTCCAGTTCATCAAGGATAAGGAGGTATTTGCTGATGCTGCTAGTATCATTGAGAGGTTTGGTCTTGTTAAGCTCTTGGAGACCCGTTTCCCCTACAACACCGATCTTGTGGTCCAGTTCATGTCCACATTGGCTTTTGACTCAGGTGTCTCGTGCAGTTTGAAGTGGATGACCCAGACCTCTCCATGTGAGGCTCCATTTCACAGGTTGGGCCATTTGCTTGCCTATAAGCACCGCTCTCATCCTCCACTTTGTCACCGTTTGCATGAGGTGGACAGACCCCAGCGGGAGAGGACTATGGCTGACATGTATGCTCCTGGATACACTATTGCCACGTTGGAAGGGCTTCTCCCATTCTATGATCAACTCGTGCGCCTCTTTCGGTCCTTCTTGGTTCCCAGTGGAGGTAACAATGATGCTCTCACTAGTCCACTTTGCAACCTTCTGATTCTGGCAAAGCAGTGTATGGAGGATGAGGACTCTACTGCCTCTTACATAGTGGATGTCATGGATATCATCTTCAATGAGCTTCGCAATGCTATGATTGGTGGAAACACCATCCCATATGGACCATACATTATGATGTTGATCAAGGATACTATGCAGAGGAACTTCCATGAGCTGCCTTTGCAAGACCATGCCTTCAAGAAGCTGTATGTGAAGAGGAAGAAGGTTGTTCCTGCTGCTCCTGCTCCTCCTCCTGAGGGTGGTTCCTCTATGGGAGGTGGTGCCCTTTCTAGTGCTAGCATGACTGACTCCTACACTACTATGCGCAATGTCAGGAAGCTTTCCCGGTTTCAGCGTAATGTTATGTGCATGAAGGTGGATACCCACAAGGAGCAGTACTAGGCCTACCGCATGGACTCTACTATGTCTAGCTCTCAGCGTCAGATAATTCACCATGTGAGTGGTGCTTCTGGTGATCTTCCTGCTTCCCTTGTTCCAGATTCTTATTCTCAGTGGGCTTCTAGAGACTGTACCCCTTGGGAGAAGATTGAGGAGGCTCTTCGTGCCACTGCTGCTTCTTTCAGTTCCCATGTTGGTGATGATTTCGATGAGGATGTGGACAAAGATCAGGAGAGGGCCGCTGAGAGTGCTTTCGAGACTTCAGCTGGAGACTCGTCTGAGCACTCGGGTGCTTAGCTTGTTGATGAGACGCCAAAGGGGGAGAAGTAGTCTTAGGCCTACGGGATTTGCATGGGTTTCGGGCACAAGCATATGCTTTTATCATTTCTTGAGAGCTTGTGTACATTTAGTCTTATTTCGTGAACTACTTGCTATTTGTTGTCTCGTTTAAAACTATGTGCTACTATGTTTTATGAGACTATGGTTATTTGGTTATCTATGATCATCTATGTTGAGGATATTATCTATTATTGTGCTTCGGTATACTTGACATTATCTCTATGCATAAGGTATCTCTTTCAACTTCCTCAACATATTGGTTATAGTATTTTCTTTGGCATGTTTGTTTTACTTGTTGGAAATTACTCTCCTCATGGATATTGCACTTTTTGCATTTGAGGCAAACAAAATATATGCATATGTGTAGGGGGAGAAATTTCCATGTTATTACAAACATGTACTTGTCAAGGTTTTCTTGAAAATCTTAGTATTGTCATCTAACACCAAAAAGGGGGAGACTGAAAGTGCATTTCGTTTTCCCGTTGTTTTGTGTGTTAGTTTACAATACTAAGTACATTATTTATCGCGGTGTTGAGTGTGCAGGTGTTATACTTAACATCCGCATCGATCACCAAAAAGATCGGTGAAGATTGGCCACTGAGATTTGGGACAGAGAGGAGCCGGATTATTCTAACCGGATTATTTAGGGCAACCGGATATGCCGGTTAGGATGGTCCCAGCCCAGTTCGGGACAGAGATGAGCCGGAATATTTGGATCGGATTATTCAGGTGAAACCAGATATTCCGGTTGTGGCAGTTTTGGCTCAAAATCTGCTAAGGACTGAAGCTTCGAGTCGCAGAATCCAACCGGATTATTCTATATCAACCGGATAATCCGGTTCAGGAGTGAAAGCGGGACAGAAGCGAGCTGGATTATTGGTTCCGGGTTATTCACTCCCAGTCGGATAATCTGGTTGAAGTCAATGCAGTCGATTTAGATCTGGAGAAAGAAGCCAACCGGATATTCCAGTCCAAACTTGGACCGGATATTCCGGTACATGTTTTCCTGCTCAAACGGCTATATTTGAGGAGGGGGTATAAATACCCCTCCTCTTCCTCCTTGAGCTCTAGTTCATCCATTGCATTGAATAGCATTTATTGAGCTCACCAAATCCTCAATTACTCCCAATCCGTCCCACATAACTTGTTGATGTTTGGAGGATTGAAGGAGAAGGCCCCGATCTACATCTTCACCGAGTCGTTCTTCATTTCCCCCTCATCCACTTGAGGGATTTGAGTCTAGGGTTTGCATTTGTGGAGAACCTAGACCTCTTGCTATACTTGGTGATTCTTGGTGTTGGGAGCCCCCAATTTGGTTGTGGGTGTGTGCCCCAAGTTTGTTTGTAAATGATTCGATTCCCGCCTCAAAGGGGATCAATAATGGAAGGTGGACTAGGACTTTGTGGCGGGTTCATCGGAGAATAGGGTGAGGCCTTTGTGGCAAAGCTCACACCCCTCCAACGAGACGTACTCCCTTAACAAGGAGGAACTCGGGATTACATCGTGTCTCCGTGTGCTTCATATCGGTTACCTTGTTCCCCTTCCCCTTTACTTGTGCTTGTATTGTGTTCGTGCTTGTTCTTGTCATATAGGTAAATTTACCGTAGTTGCATTATCTAGATAATTTACCTTTATGCCAAGCCTAATCTTGAAGAAAAATTAAAATTGGTCGTAGCACCTATTCACCCCCTCGAGGTACCCTTACTATCCGTTCACTTCTCAATGTATGCATCCAACTCGTTCTCTGAGAGTTACCATCCTCCCCTGCCATTAAGGTTAAACAAAAGAGGTGCATGCAAAAGTACTACTCTATCAGATTTAGTCACTCTCCACCTTGATTTCTTGGAAAAAGTTATTTCATAGGATAAATTTTTCAGGTTAGCAAAGGTGGAAACAAACTTATGTTGAATCATGGAATTAAGGTCTAGCCTCTCTACGGGAAACTGAAGGTCTAAATGATGTGGCTCCACACCATGCAAAGCTAGCAAACGAGAGGCAATAAGACCTCCACAAATTCTTCCCTTCACACGGTTAAGTGCGAGACGGAAAGCAATTAAAGTGCCAAAATTATAAGACCTATCACATCTCAAAGCTGCTGAGATAAACGCTAGATCATACACATATAACTTGTTGGCAGTTTTTCTAGCAACCAGACAATTAGCAATAAAATAGGCAAAATATCGAATGGATGGGAGCTAAATTTCTCGAGTATTACCACTCTCTAATGTGAAGCTTCTACTTTGGCAAATTTCTTCATATAGGTCCATCAATGGTTTGGTCTTCCCTCTTATCTTCCCACATGAACCCCATTGTGGAACTTTGATAGCTGCAAAAAAATCGTCGAAAGGCAAGTCGACAGCTTTATTAAAAAAATTATAATGGACCATAGGGTTAGGCAAGGACCAACTAAAGCAAAAATCCTACACCACGGACATAGTTAGTTTAATATGTTGGGTAGGTTCATTCTCAATAAAACATACCAATCCTGCATTAGCCACAAGAGTATAGAAATCCTACAGAATTCCAATAGCATGCATGAATTCTTGGCATACATAAATTGATGGAAATACTCTTTATTCATGGTGTACGAGCATGACCTCATGCAATTTCAAATCATGTTGGTTAAGTTGATACACATTGTAATCCATCTCTGAAATTTTTAAACAAGCATTACAACAATTGATTTCAAGCGACTATATGATAGGAACTACTATAGTGACTTATACGAGGGCTAAACATGAATCAAAACTAAATTGTTTCACACAAATGAAGCATGCTATCTCACGTAAGCTGCCACCTACAGTACCAAAATACTCAAGAAACACTCCACCAAATAAAATTCTACTTGGATAATCGGAGGAGTCAGATACTGGAGAGCAAATGCACCAAATTTCAGCAACAAAGATGGGCTGAGCAAAGAGATCAAGAAATTTGCAAAGAAGAACATCAAGAGCTCAGGTTCCAGGAATGTTTTCGAGTTTGGGAGAGAGAGAGGAGTGTTTGGCAGTGAGGAGGGCTGGTGGAGGGCCAGGGGCCCACACCATGTGCAGGCGCCACCAGGGGCCAGGCCATGCCCATGCATGGTGTGCCTTCCTGGTGGGTCCCCCTGGGGTCTCCCATGTGCCTCTCTGCCTCATTTTTGGCGTACAAATTTAATATAATTTTTCTGGAATTTTAGAGAAACTTCATTTTCGAGCAATTTCCAGAATTTAATAAATAATTAAAAACAGAAAAACAAATATGGAAAGGTGAAAAAACCAAAACCATAGTTACAGAGGTTGTAAGACACTCTAATAGGCAAATAATCAGTGAAAACAAGGGTGGAAGTGGTGAAAACAAAATTCTGGGTGGTGAAAACATGAGTAACCACAGTAATCAAGATGAAAACATGACTATGGATGGTGGAAAACATAATTATACTAAAGTGGAAAGGTGAGAACATGCTGAAAATATAATGGGGAAAGCGAACACATAGTGAAAACATTGTCCTCTGCATTCAAAATCACTTTGTTAACAAGGTTGATCAAGTCTTTTTACCAAATTTTTTATATGAAGCAAAACTTTGCTTATCACTAAAATATTATGTTACCTTAACCTTGATAGACATAGTCCCAATCATAACAATTTCATATTCTTTTGGTGGCATTGGAATGGTATAATAGAATTCTCCAATCTTGATGGTCTCAATATTTTCAATGGAATTTAGGCCACATCTCCTATCAATTTTCTTGGAAAAATAAACTGTGTGCTCTTTATCATTAAATTTAAAAGTTACTTTTCCTTGATTGCAACCAATAACAACCCCTTAAGTGTTAAGAAAAAGGTCTTGCAAGAATAATAGACATATTATCATCTTCGGGCATTTCCAACACAACAAAGTCAGTTAATATCAAACAATTAGTAGTCACTTGAACATGAACTTTCTCACATATACCAACAGGAATAGTAGTATATTTGTCAGCCATTTGCAAAGATATATCAGTTTGTATCAATTTTTCCAGAGAGAGCCTCTTATAGATAGAAAAAGGCATAACACTAACTCCTGCTCCCAAGTCACATAAAACAGTTCTAACATAATTATTTTTAATAGAACAAGGGATAGTAGGAATACCAGGATCTCTAAGCTTCTTTGGAACCTTGTCACTGAAAGAGTAATTAGAAAGCATAGTGGAAATTTCCTCATTAGAAATTTTCCTTTTGTTAGAGACAATATCTTTCATATATTTAGAATAAGGAGGCAATTTAATAGCATCAGTCAAAGGAATTTGCAAAAACAAAGGTTTCATCCATTCACAAAACTTGTTATAATGTTCTTCCTCCTTTGATTTGTGTTTCTTATTAGGAAAAGGCATTGCTTTCTGTATCCAAGGCTCTCTTTCATTACCATGTTTATTAGCAATGAAATCCTCAGTAGTATACTTTGCAGTTTTAGTTTGCTTTTCAGGTTCAACTTCAATTTCTTCTTTATCAGAAGCATCACTTTTATCAGTACCACTTTCAGTTTCAGCATCAAATTAGATATACTGATAGGATCTTTAGCAGGTTCAGGAGATTCTACAACAGTTTTATGTCTCTTCTTCTTTTTCTTAGAAGGAGAACTATTGTTTTTAGGTTGTTGATAATCTTATTCAATTCTTTTAGGATATCCTTCAGGATACAAGGGATCCTGAGTAGAAATACCACTTCTAATAATTATTTCATAAACATGTTTTTCTCTAGAAGCATTAGCTAGCAAATCTTTTTGCACTTTAGTGAGTTGATCCATTTGATTGTGAACCATATAAAAATGCTTAACAAGCATTTTAACATCATTAGAGGTTCTCTCAACAATACCATGAAAATTATCAATAGATCTAGAGTTTTCCATTAGATGATTTTGCACTCTCATATTAAAGTTGTCTTGCTTAACAACATAATTATCAAATTCATCTAAGCATTGATCACGTGGTTTAGAATAGGGAATATGTCGCACCCTGATTTCTAGGGGATACTCATCGGGCCGAACTGGATAGCAGGTGCTTGGATTATGGGGCATAACTGCTCCCACGTCCCAGCTTCCTGGTAGGCCTGCGCTTATGCGCGACAACACAAGCCCTGCTATTCCATCGTCGATGTAAACTATCCACTAGAGATCAAAGGCACTACTGTCGACGTACTTCATACCAAACACACATGGTACATCAACAGCGTTAAACGAATGATAATCACAACATATCTCTACGACACAAAAGATTGAAATAAGTTGCGAATGGCTCTCATTAGAGCAGAGATAGCAAATACAATCATTCAAAGGGCACATGCCCCAACAATACATCAGTACATCACAGCGGAAGCATTCAACATGTCTGAGTACAGACAAGAACCAAATAGGCCTAAGAGGCCGGAAACGAACAGACGGAGCCCATCCACGAAGTCTCGGATCCTGCCCGGGTCCGCTATCTACTCGTCAGCAGTCTCGTCATGATCCACGTAGTAGCCACCATGTAGATCCTCGGAAACGTCGGTCTGCGGAAACCACAGCCCCAAAGGGGTCAGTACATAAACGTACTGGCAAGCAAGACTCACAGTTCACCAAAGTGTAACCCGTCAACACCAAGCACAGATGCCTTGGGTTCAACGGAAGAGAGGGGATATAAAAGATGCTGCAACTGGCTGCGCTAACCAACTACAGAGATTCTACCACTTCCGGCTAACAGAAAGGAGATAAGATCGAGGATTGTAACCAACTGAAAGATAACTTCAAACAAACCCATCCTGGATCTCGCCCCTTATCCAAAGAAGCAATCCGAGGATAACTCACACAGTTGTCTTACAGGTGAATCAAGTTATTGTGTCATCAACTATTACTAGTCAAGTTATTAATCATTGGTGCAACATGTTTGATCATTATTTTAAGTTGTCCTGAGTACTTGTTAGCCAGTACTTTCACCAAGTAATCCATAACCGCGGAAAACACGGCTTCTCGAGAAGATTATCCCTGCAGGGTTGCACCAATTTGGCCGTACACGCAAGAATAACCTGCCAGATGGGATGCCTCCCACCAAGCGGGGTACTCTACACAACCAACCATTCTTCGCATCAAGCCCAAAGCACCTTGGGCGCACGGCTAATCGAGCCCAGAAGAAAATGGACCCTCATAGCACTCTAAGAACGTGTCCCCCTATATGCCGACTACGAAAGTTCCACCCTGGCCTGGGCTCGCAAAAACATGCATGCGGCAAATGGAAAACACGAACTAAATGAGGCGATTTGGACGAGATGCGAATCAGGTCAAGTTGAGGGGGGCGCCCATACTCGCTTCCCACATGCGGTTAGTGCGCTCATCATGGATCAGTAGACAAGACCCTTTTCCTATTAGGGTCGACACTAGCAGGCCTCAAAACCACACAGGGCCTCCTGCCGGTGCCTTATCATCAAATTATTATTATTACCATTAGCATTAACAGGATTGATTGATTAACATCGAGCCCCCAGAACATAATAGAGTAGTAACAGAAAGTAACGGGTAACAGACTCGAGCAAAACAACCTAAGCATGCTAGTAAGACACGGGCTCAAACAATGGGGTTGTAGGAGTGGAGGTGAGGCAATATCAAGGTTAAGGGAATCATGTGATGGGTTCGTAACAGAAACAACTACTACTAAGGCTAGCAGAAAAGAACAACGGAAAGTATCGGTAACCAATGTTGAAAGGAACACAGTGGTTCATGTGAGTGATAACTTGCCTGCAAAACCCAGTAGCCTGGTACTGAGCTAACTCCTTAGAAGGGGGTGTCGTAAGTATTGTCGGTCTCAACGTCGTCGTGTATCCGAGAAGAAGCAAATAGACAATGCAGAAAAGGTAGACAATCAATATCATGGCATAGTGCACAAACATGGTATGATGCATGGCCATTTAATTGATGCATCAGAAATAAACTAGTTGTCAAGATAACAACATGATTAAATGGACCCACATGCAATTGGATTGCATATGGAAAGCCCATGAATTAAGGGTGAAACAATTTTTTTACAACTAACCAATAGGTGAAAGTGGATTAGCATGATGCATGGATGAGGAAAACAACAAAATAACAACAATAGAAACAAGTAGAAATAAGGTTTACCAAGTTTAGAAATTCATTTATTATGTTTTGGAATTTTGGTTACTTAAAGGTGTCACACAAGCATTTGTTGTTTTCATCAAGTTAAATTGTTCAAAACAGATAACAAAGTTTATATTTGAAAAGGTTATGCTTTTATGGGTTGAAAACATATTTTATATGTCCCAAAAGAATTTGTTTTGATCAAGTTATGAATTTAACAATATTAAATGATTTAAACAAGGTTTAAATCATTTAACCAATTTTAATTATTCAAAACATGAAACAAATTTTATATTTGAAAAGTTGGTTTAATTTTGCATGGAAAACATATTTCATTTGTGGAAATTGGATTTAAAATGAGCAAGTTATTATTTTGGCAATTTTAAATGCATTAAACAACAGTTGTTTTCAGCAATTTAAATTATTCAAAACAGAAAACAAAATTTATATTTGGAAAGTACATGAAAAGTTGATTGGAAAACATATTTAGTTTGTGGAATTTGGAATTTTTATGAACAAGTTATGAATTTAGCAATTTTAAGTGAATTTGACAAGTTTTCAGATATTGCACCAATTTAAAATATTCAAAACAGTAAACAAATTTTATATTTGGAAAGAACATTTAATTTGGGACAGAAAACATATTTAGTTTGTTAAAATTGGAGTTGGGATGAATTTCTTATGCAATTTACAAGATTTGGTGCAAATCTGCCATTTTTAATGCACTAGGGACTTAGAAATAATTTTACAGGGGCCTAAAAGGAATGTACAGGGACTTATTGGTGATTCTGGGGTTTGTGCAGTACCAAAACAATGCAAAAATAATAGGTGGTTTAATTTGAGGGAGTGGGGGATCGAACCCCTCACCTCCTGCTGTGAGGACAAGGAGCAGAACCACTAGGCTAGTGTGTTGTGTGTTGACAGGGAAGGGGATCTCAGGAGGTTATGCTGTGGCTCGCGGGTGTAACTGAATTAAAACGAAAAAAGGAGCATAAAAAGGGTGGGGCTGGGACTCGATCCTGGGACCTGAGGGTTCGCTGCGCTTACGCTGCGCGCGCCCTACCAGTGGGACTGCTGCATTCGTTTGATGGCATAGGGGATCGAAGGGGTATGAGGTAAAGTGTGCGGGTTAACTGAATATGTTCACGTACAGCTTGCTGTAACCCGACAGGGAACGGAGACAGCGACTGCTGCGCCGCTCGCCGGAGAGGAGACCGCTCGCGGGAGGGCCGTGGTGGTGCGGTGAGATGGGGAAGATGAGGGAGAGAGGCGAGGGAAGAGGAGGTGGGGCGCCGAGGAGCTCACCTCGAGCGACAGGCGCAGGTCGGGCGATGGGTCGCTGCATGTGCAGCGAGCAGAGGCGACGGTCGGCGATGGGGAGGACGGCGGCGGAGCTCCGGTGCCTCCCGGCCCAAGCCGAGGGCGTGAAGCCCGTGGCGGGGGCTTTCCATTCCCGCCCCTAGCCACGGCGGAGGAGCCCCTAGCCACGGCGATCGCCGGAGGGGAGGAAGAGATGTGGCTCGGTTGCAACGTTCAGTTACAGAGAAAAAATTCAGAGATGAGGGAGATGGAAGGAAGATGGAGGCGGGGAAGGGAAGAGAGAAAGGGTTAGGGTTTGGGAACCCTAGGGCTCGAGCTCCAGTCTTAAAGGGAGAGGGGAAGTGAGCTCCACTGTTGCCTCCTGTTCCCTGCTACGTGGACATATTCAGATGCGACCGTACAGAGGTAGGAGAAGGCACGAGGGGGTATTGGGCTGAGGGAGATGGTGGGCTGGGGAGAAAAGAAAAGGCTGGGCTAGCATGGTGCTCTCTCTCTCCCTTTTATTATTTGTTCTAATTTTTTTTTGTAGCAATTAGAAAAGGGAAGAGATTTGAGGGTTTTGAGTTGCAAAAAATTTGAGAAAAATTCCTGTGGGTTAATTAGGTCAAAACCTAACAAATGTCAACTTTGGTTTTCAAAAACATTTGAATTATAGTGCTGTTTAAATTGGTTCGAATTTGGGTAATTTGATAATTAAATGATTATTGATGAAAACCATGTTTTTATTAGGGTGACCCCTATAGATTAAATAGAACAAATGTGATTATAAATTGTTTGGTACTTTTATAACTTTCAAATTAAGTGCTGTTGATGATTGCTTGAATTTGAACCCAAGTTGGAAAATTAATTAATGGAAAAAACACCATTTTATTAGTTGATCAATGTGGAATGATATGAAAGCAAAAATGGTTGTTTTTATTTGAGATTTTTATTTAAAAGTTGTAACAGAGCAAGTATGAAAACAAAGCATTTGAAATGGTTTGAGTTTCATTGCGAAAACAAATAAAAACAGGTGCAAACAAAGGAGTAAAATGATGCCATGATGCAATACTTTAATCAAACAGGAAATCAAACATGCTAGGGGGGTAGTTTTCATACTTGGGATGTTACAAAACGCCCCCCTTGAAGGAATCGCGCCCCGAGATTCCTACTGAGAAAAGAAAAGGTCCGGAAACTTCTTGGGCAGATCCTCTTCAACTGTGACACGTGAAACACATCGTGCACCTTGGATAGACGTCAGGGAATTTGCAAACCACCAGATCATTTTCAAGTAAAGGGAGAGGTTTTTGTATCGAGGGTGTATAGTTGGATAGAACTTGATTCATTTGGAGAATAGATTATCTGGCTAGAATGGTGGAACAGAGTTGTTGACATCAATCCAATACTAAGAATGACATCAATGTCAGAATTTCCCAGCAACATGAGAGAAACAAGGAATATGTTGCCTCCAATTAGGATTGGATTGTCCTTACTTATGTTGGAAGTCAACATTTGAGATCCCGGAGAGTGAACGGTGATTTGATTGCTTAGTGGAACCAGAATTAGGTAGTTTGTTGTGGCAAGGATTTTTGACACAAAAGAATGTGATGCTCCGGTATCAAACAACACTTTAGCTGGAGTAGAGTTTAGCAGATTAACGGGGAAACTTTGATTAGACGCCGTTAGAAGAATTGAAGTGGAAAACAACAACAAGATTTCAACGGACGAAAAGGAAATGTTTAGAAGAACATGATAACAAAGCAACATCCGGAAAACGATACCAAAAACCTGAGGTACTATGGAGAACCCAAAACACGTGAAATCCTAACTTGAAAGTTTAGATGAGAAGGTAGAAAATCAACGTTGCACTTCCTTACCAGAAAAAGGGAGGGAGGGTGGGGAAAAGAAGAAAAAGAACAGAATTCCTACTCTCACGTTTCATTTTTCCTGTATAGCTACAAAATAGTTTCTAGACTCAACTGCGACCAGTAAAAAGGGATCCTACAGGCAGACAGGCTCTGATACCATTTGTCGCACCCTGATTTCTAGGGGATACTCATCGGGCCGAACTGGATAGCAGGTGCTTGGATTATGGGGCATAACTGCTCCCACGTCCCAGCTTCCTGGTAGGCCTGCGCTTATGCGCGACAACACAAGCCCTGCTATTCCATCGTCGATGTAAACTATCCACTAGAGATCAAAGGCACTACTGTCGACGTACTTCATACCAAACACACATGGTACGTCAACAGCGTTAAACGAATGATAATCACAACATATCTCTACGACACAAAAGATTGAAATAAGTTGCGAATGGCTCTCATTAGAGCAGAGATAGCAAATACAATCATTCAGAGGGCACATGCCCCAACAATACATCAGTACATCACAGCGGAAGCATTCAACATGTCTGAGTACAGACAAGAACCAAATAGGCCTAAGAGGCCGGAAACGAACAGACGAGCCATCCACGAAGTCTCGGATCCTGCCCGGGTCCGCTATCTACTCGTCAGCGGTCTCGTCATGATCCACGTAGTAGCCACCATGTAGATCCTCGGAAACGTCGGTCTGCGGAAACCACAGCCCCAAAGGGGTCAGTACATAAACGTACTGGCAAGCAAGACTCACAGTTCACCAAAGTGTAACCCGTCAACACCAAGCA
The DNA here is from genome assembly GCA_028641055.1 of Alopecurus myosuroides. NCBI lineage: Eukaryota > Viridiplantae > Streptophyta > Magnoliopsida > Poales > Poaceae > Alopecurus > Alopecurus myosuroides. Next base: position 671,840,156 of record CM054057.1, read on the forward strand.
CAGATGCCTTGGGTTCAACGGAAGAGGGGATATAAAAGATGCTGCAACTGGCTGCGCTAACCAACTACAGAGATTCTACCACTTCCGGCTAACAGAAAGGAGATAAGATCGAGGATTGTAACCAACTGAAAGATAACTTCAAACAAACCCATCCTGGATCTCGCCCCTTATCCAAAGAAGCAATCCGAGGATAACTCACACAGTTGTCTTACAGGTGAATCAAGTTATTGTGTCATCAACCTATTACTAGTCAAGTTATTAATCATTGGGTGCAACATGTTTGATCATTATGTTTAAGTTGTCCTGAGTACTTGTTAGCCAGTACTTTCACCAAGTAATCCATAACCGCGGAAAACACGCTTCTCGAGAAGATTATCCCTGCAGGGTTGCACCAATTTGGCCGTACACGCAAGAATAACCCCCAGATGGGATGCCTCCCACCAAGCGGGTACTCTACACAACCAACCATTCTTCGCATCAAGCCCAAAGCACCTTGGGCGCACGGCTAATCGAGCCCAGAAGAAAATGGACCCTCATAGCACTCTAAGAACGTGTCCCCTATGCCGACTACGAAAGTTCCACCCTGGCCTGGGCTCGCAAAAACATGCATGCGGCAAATGGAAAACACGAACTAAATGAGGCGATTTGGACGAGATGCGAATCAGGTCAAGTTGAGGGGCCGCCCATACTCGCTTCCCACATGCGGTTAGTGCGCTCATCATGGATCAGTAGACAAGACCTTTTCCTATTAGGGTCGACACTAGCAGGCCTCAAAACCACACAGCCTCCTGCCGGTGCCTTATCATCAATTATTATATACCATTAGCATTAACAGGATTGATTGATTAACATCGAGCCCCCAGAACATAATAGAGTAGTACAGAAAGTAACGGGTAACAGACTCGAGCAAAACAACCTAAGCATGCTAGTAAGACACGGGCAAACAATGGGGTTGTAGAGTGGAGGTGAGCAATATCAAGGTTAAGGGAATCATGTGATGGGTTCGTAAAAAACAACTACTACTAAGGCTAGCAGAAAAGAACAACGAAAGTATCGGTAACCAATTGAAAGGAACACAGTGGTTCATGTGAGTGATAACTTGCCTGCAAAACCCAGTAGCCTGGTACTGACTAACTCCTTAGAAGGGGGTGTCGTAAGTATGTCGGTCTCAACGTCGTCGTGTATCCGAGAAGAAGCAAACAGACAATGCAGAAAAGGTAGACAATCAATATCATGGCAGTGCACAAACATGGTATGATGCATGGCCATTTAATTGATGCATCAGAAATAAACTAGTTGTCAAGATAACAACATGATTAAATGGACCCACATGCAATTGGATTGCATATGGAAAGCCCATGAATTAAGGTGAAACAATTGTTTTACAACTAACCAATAGGTGAAAGTGGATTAGCATGATGCATGGATGAGGAAAACACAAAATAACAACAATAGAAACAAGTAGAAATAAGGTTTACCAAGTTTAGAAATTCATTTTATTAGTTTTGGAATTTTGGTTACTTAAAGGTGTCACACAAGCATTTGTTGTTTTCATCAAGTTAAATTGTTCAAAACAGATAACAAAGTTTATATTGAAAAGGTTATGCTTTTTGGGTTGAAAACATATTTTATATGTCCAAAAGAATTTGTTTTGATCAAGTATGAATTTAACAATATTAAATGATTTAAACAAGGTTTAAATCATTTAACCAATTTTAATTCAAAACATGAAACAAATTTTATATTTGAAAAGTTGGTTTAATTTTGCATGGAAAACATATTTCATTTGTGGAAATTGGATTTAAAATGAGCAAGTTATTATTTTGGCAATTTTAAATGCATTAAACAAGAAACAGTTGTTTTCAGCAATTTAAATTATTCAAAACAGCAAACAAAATTTATATTTGGAAAGTACATGAAAAGTTGATTGGAAAACATATTTAGTTTGTGGAATTTGGAATTTTTATGAACAAGTTATGAATTTAGCATTTTTAAGTGAATTTGACAATTTTTCAGATATTGCACCAATTTAAAATATTCAAAACAGTAAACAAATTTTATATTTGGAAAGAACATTTAATTTGGACAGAAAACATATTTAGTTGTTAAAATTGGAGTTGGGATGAATTTCATGCAATTTACAAGATTTTGGTGCAAATCTGCCATTTTTAATGCACTAGGGACTTAGAAATAATTTTACAGGGGCCTAAAAGGAATGTACAGGGACTTATTGGTGATTCTGGGGATTGTGCAGTACCAAAACAATGCAAAAATAAAAGGTGGTTTAATTTGAGGGAGTGGGGGATCGAACCCCTCACCTCCTGCTGTGAGGACAAGGAGCAGAACCACTGGGCTAGTGTGTTGTGTGTTGACAGGGAAGGGGATCTCAGGAGGTTATGCTGTGGCTCGCGGGTGTAACTGAATTAAAACGAAAAAAGGAGCATAAAAAGGGTGGGGCTGGGACTCGATCCCGGGACCTGAGGGTTCGCTGCGCTTACGCTGCGCGCGCCCTACCAGTGGGACTGCTGCATTCGTTTGATGGCATAGGGGATCGAAGGGGTATGAGGTAAAGTGTGCGGGTTAACTGAATATGTTCATGTACAGCTTGCTGTAACCCGACAGGGAACGGAGGCAGCGACTGCTGCGCCGCTCGCCGGAGAGGAGACCGCTCGCGGGAGGGCCGTGGTGGTGCGGTGAGATGGGGAAGATGAGGGAGGAGAGGCGAGGGAAGGAGGAGGTGGGGCGCCGAGGAGCTCACCTCGAGCGACAGGCGCAGGTCGGGCGATGGGTCGCTGCATGTGCAGCGAGCAGAGGCGACGGTCGGCGATGGGGAGGACGGCGGCGGAGCTCCGGTGCCTCGCCCAAGCCGAGGGCGTGGAGAGGAAGCCCGTGGCGGGGGCTTTCCATTCCCGCCCCTAGCCACGGCGGAGGGAGCCCCTAGCCACGGCGATCGCCGGAGGGGAGGAAGAGATGTGGCTCGGTTGCAACGTTCAGTTACAGAGAAGAAAAATTCAGAGATGAGGGAGATGGAAGGAAGATGGAGGCGGGGAAGGGAAGAGAGGGGAAAGGGTTAGGGTTTGGGAACCCTAGGGCTCGAGCTCCAGGTCTTAAAGTGAGAGGGGAAGTGAGCTCCACCGTTGCCTCCCTGTTCCCTGCTACGTGGACATATTCAGATGCGACCGTACAGAGGTAGGAGAAGACACGAGGGGGTATTGGGCTGAGGGAGATGGTGGGCTGGGGAGAAAAGAAAAGGCTGGGCTAGCATGGTGCTCTCTCTCTCCCTTTTATTATTTGTTCTAATTTTTTTTGTAGCAATTAGAAAAGGGAAGAGATTTGAGGGTTTTGAGTTGCAAAAAATTTGAGAAAAATTCCTGTGGGTTAATTAGGTCAAAACCTAACAAATGTCAACTTTGGTTTTCAAAAACATTTGAATTATAGTGCTGTTTTGTAAATTGGTTCGAATTTGGGTAATTTGATAATTAAATGATTATTGATGAAAACCATGTTTTTATTAGGGTGACCCCTATAGATTAAATAGAACAAATGTGATTATAAATTGTTTGGTACTTTTATAACTTTCAAATTAAGTGCTGTTGATGATTGCTTGAATTTGAACCCAAGTTGGAAAATTAATTAATGGAAATAAAAACACCATTTTATTAGTTGATCAATGTGGAATGATATGAAAGCAAAAATGGTTGTTTTTATTTGAGATTTTTATTTAAAAGTTGTAACAGAGCAAGTATGAAAACAAAGCATTTGAAATGGTTTGAGTTTCATTGCGAAAACAAATAAAAACAGGTGCAAACAAAGGAGTAAAATGATGCCATGATGCAATACTTTAATCAAACAGGAAATCAAACATGCTAGGGGGGTAGTTTTCATACTTGGGATGTTACAGAATATCTCTATTATCAAAATATTGGAGAGAGTGTACCTCAACTGTTGATGGGTGAGGAATTGGATTACATAATTCTTCTATGGGTGGTAGATTATTCACATCTTCAGATTTAATACCCCTCTCTTTAAGAAATTTCTTGGCTTCCCTCATCACTTCATCATTTAATTCAATCATTCCGCTTTTCTTGGGTGTTGGTGCTGATGTTTGGGTAGGTTCCGGTATAGTCCAATCATCATGATTTTTTGGTATTTTAGCCAATAATTCATTAGCTTCTTCATGAGTCCTTTTCCTGAAAACACAACCAGCACAACTATCCAGGTATGTCCTAGATTCAACACTTAGTCCATTATAAAATATATCTAGGAGCTCATTTTTAGGTAATGGATTTCCAGGGCTAGCTCTTATTAAAGAACAAAACCTTGACCAAGATTCATGCATTTTCTCTCCTTCAATTTTCTTGAAGTTAAAGATACTCTGCAAAGCAGCATGTTGAGCACTAGCAGGATTTTTTTTTGAAAGAAAGCATTAAGGAAACCCATAGGACTATCAATATATCCAGGTGACAAATTGTTAAACCAAGTTTTAGCTTCATCTTTCAATCAGAAAGGGAAGATCTTGGTAACAAAGTAAGTGTGTATCTTAATATCACCAGAAAATAAACTACTCAAAGATGAAAGCTCATTCATATGTTCGATAGCACTTTTCCTTTCAGTACCACAAAAAGGTTCTTTATCAACAATAGATATATAAGATAATTTTAAAGAGAAATCATAATCCTTACCTTTAATGTGTATGGGAGATGTAGCAAACTTAGCATCAGGAGAAGATTTATATTTAACAACATGTCTTGCAAGAAGACTCTTAAGAGCACTTGCACTAGTAGTAGCTTAAACTTCCTCAATAAAGTCATCATTAAGTTCAATGTAGGTTTCCTCAAGATCATCACCAGCAATTTCTCTAGACTCAGGTGAATTAACAGGTGTACCAACATTTTCAACAGGAATTTCAGTGTTTTCAATTTTTTTAGCTCTAGCAATTGTAGCATCTAGGAAAGGACCTACTGAACCAGTATTATCAAGCACAATAGAAGCATCATCAAAAGTATCAGAAGCATTTTCGGATTCAGCAGAAGTAACAGTGTGTGTAGCATGTGGTGGTGTAAGAAGCTTACTCATTACAGATGGTGAATCAAGAGCAACAGAGATGTTCAGAGTTGTACCTCTCCTTGTAGTGGATGGTAATATAGAGACTTTTCCATAACGAGACTTACCCATGATGAAAGGCTTGCGGTGAACAATATCACGTTCAAGTGAGCAAATAAATAAAGCTATGATCCCCGGCAACGGCGCCAGAAAAAAGTCTTGATGACCCACAAGTATAGGGGATCGCAACAGTCTTCGAGGGAAGTAAAACCCAAATTTATTGATTCGACACAAGGGGAGCCAAAGAATATTTATAAGCCTTAACAACTGAGTTGTCAATTCATATGCAATTGAAAGTAGACTTGCTCGCAAAAGTTTATCAGTGGTAACAGTTTTATAGCAGCAGCAGTAGTAAAATAGCAGCAAGAGTAAAATAGTAACAACGGTAGCAATTGCGGAAAACAGTAGGATTAATATACTGTAGGCATAAACATGGATGAACGGATGTTGCATGGATAAGATAATTCATATAATAATCAAAACATGGGCATTGCAGATAGATAATAATAAAGCATCCAAGTTCTAGGCATACCATAGGCATGTGTTCCAATATAGTCATACGTGCTCGCAATGGGAAACTTGCACAACATCTTTTGTCCTACCAGCCCGTTTTCAGCGGGGCCTCAAGAGAAACTACTGGTAATTAAGGTGCTCCTTTTAACAAAACACCGGAGCAAAGCGTTAACACTCTGTGAACACATGTGATCCTCACATCACAGCCATCCCCTCCGGTTGTCCCAATTTCCGTCACTTTGGGGCCTTGGGTTCCGGACAATGACATGCGTAAACAACTTGCAGATATGATCAAGAAACATAATTATACTCATGAAACAATAACATGTTCAGATCTGATATCATGGCACTCAGGCCCTAGTGACAAGCATTAAGCATAACAAGTTGCAACAACTGTAAAAAGCACTAACAATGGATACTAGGCACTATGCCCTAACAATCTGGCATTATTACATGATCGATCTCATCCAATACCTTCCATCCCTCTCAGCCTATAGCAGGGACTACTCACACATGGATGGGGGAATCATGGATGGTTGATGGAGAAGTGGTGGCGGTGACTATGCCGATGATCTCCTTCGAATCCCCATCCCGGCAGGGCGTGATACGTCATAAATGTATCCTTAATTTATGATGTTCCATGTTGTTTTCATGCCATATGCTACGTGTTTTCCTTACACTTTATGTCATTTTTATCGATTTCCCGGGACTAACCTATTGACAAGATGCCATAGAGTCAGTTCCTGTTTTCTGCTGTTTTTAGTTTCAGAAAAGTTGTTCTGGAAATATTCTCGGAATTGAAAAATTCAAAGCCCGGAAGTCTTAGAATTCCCGAAGGTTTCACGGAGTTGGGAAGAGGCCCGGAGGGGGGCCACAGGGGGTATACACTGTAGGACGCCCACCGCCATCGCCCTTTCGCCTATATAATCCCCCTGATGCGTGAACCCTAAAAATATACCACTTTTTCACGAAATACACCCGAGGCCGCCGTCATCATAAACCGGAGATCAGGAGGGTTCTGGAGCTCTCCTCGGCACCCTGCCGGGAGAGGAATTCATCACCGGAGGGGTCTACACTACCATGCCCGCCTTCGGAGTGATGCGTGAGTAGTTCATCCCTGGACTACGGGTCCATAGCAGTAGCTAGATGGTTGTACTCTCCACCTTATGCCTCATGTTTAGATTTTGTGAGCTGCCTCACATGATCGAGATCATCTATTTGTAATGCTGCATGTTATGTTTGTGGTGATCCGATGATTATTGAATGCTATGTCTCTTGATTATCAATCTATCACCGGAGGGGTCTACACCACCATGCCCACCTCCGGAGTGATGCATGAGTAGTTAATCCTTAGACTACGGGTCCATAGCAGTAGCTAGATGGTTGTACTCTCCACTTTATGCATCATGTTTAGATCTTGTGAGATGCCTCACATGATCGAGATCATCTATTTGTAATGCTACGTGTTGTGTTTGCTGGGATCGGATGATTAGTGAATGCTATGTTTGTTGATTATCAATCTATCATGTTATCTTCATGTGTATGTTATTTATGATCTTGCACGCTCTCCATTGTTAGTAGATGCTCTGGCCAAGTAGATGCTAGTGACTCCACGAGGGGTATTTATGCTCAATAGTGGGTTCATGCCTCCTTTGCATCTGTGCTCGAGTGACAGAAACGTGACAGATGGAGGATGTGTTGTTGCCATTAGGGAGAAAACAACGATGTTTACTTTGTTTACATTGTTTAGATTACACACTTTTCTTACTGTGATTATCTGTTCCTTGCAACTTAATACCCAATGTTTGTTCGGATGATATTCGGAGGGTGGATTATTAGTCATAGATGTAGTTGAATGACGGACTATGTATCTTGTTGTAATGCATGCATGAATCTCATAGTAATCATCAAGTCATGCATGTTTCATTATCTATCAATTGCCTAGCTGTAATTTGTTCACCACGCATGTTAGCTATCTTTTATGGAGAGACTCCACTAGTGAACAATGGACCTCGGTCCATTTTCTCTTACTGATAATGCAACCACTGCTTCCACAGTTTTCACATTTCTACTGTTGTTTTCATATTGTTCTCATACTGTTTTCCACACCATACATTTAACCTCTTTGTTATCAGCAAAATCGGTGAGATTGACAACCTCACTGCTACGTTGGGGCAAAGTGAATTGATTGTGTTGTGTAGGTTCCATGTTGCTGCTGAACCGGTAGTGCGCCCTACCACATCAACTGAATCAACCTTTATAAGTTGCTTTTCCTCCTACTGGTCGATTCAACCTTGGTTTCTTTTCTGAGGGAAAACTTGCTGCTACACTCTTCACACCTTACGCTTGGAGTATCCCAACGAGTGTGTGTCTATACTCCATCAGGGTGTCAGAACAGGAACTTCTGATCCCCGAATTGGGTTTCGATGGGGCGGCGACGCTCTGATGTGTTTCTCTAGAATATGACGAACCCCCCCTTGGTTTTAGGTTTACGGGGGATAAGTAGTCGAAAGGGGAGCCCAAGGGGGTGCTTGGGCCCACCACACCACCTGTAGGCGTGACCTAGGGGGGGCACGCCCAGGCATGGCGTGGGCCCTTCCTTGCCCCCTCCGGCTCTTCTTCTGTCTCCGGGGGTATTCGGGTAAAATAAGGACTTCGGGATCTTTTCCGGGCAATTTCCTGAAAGTTGATTTTTCTGGACAAAATGAGACACCTAGGTAATTCTGCTAAAAACAGCGTTAGTCCGTGTTATTTGTATCTAAAACTCACAAGTTTAGAGGCAAACAATAGCAAAAGTGTTCGGAAAAGGAGATAGTTTTGGACGTATCAACGGAGCACTGTTTTTCGGTCCAAATACCCTAAAATGGAGTTTTTCTAGGGACTTTCCCTATTATACATTATCAGCTAGACATGCTCTAAGTGTATCGCATTAATATTTGGAATGTGAAACAGTGCCCTAAATATTATTTTGTCTTCATATACATTTTCCATGGACATGGACATGGTCACCCATTTTTCTGAGATTTTTTTTATTAACATGAAAATATCATGAGATATACGAAAATTTTAAATGGATGGACGAAACAAATTTTGTGGAGCATTTTCACTAATTCTGATACCCAAATAAACAATTTCTACTATAATTTGTTGCACTTACGTTCTCTTAAAAAAAATGACGTGAATTGTAAATTGTTAGTTGCTTTGTCTAGATTGTTGCTTCATGTTTCCAAGGATTTTAATTTCAATCAAGGTTGGTGAAGCATCCAACCAGCGGTTCGTCTTTATGGAAAACAATACATACATCATATATTAAAACTATGTGATAGTTTTTGTAGGTTTTACTCAGTAGAGAGGATGGGCGCGAAACTATGTGCTCGAGACTCAACCATTGGTTAATTTATTTTGTGTGTCGTATTTATCTAATGAAAAATAAAATTAGAGGTTGTGTCGTGATCCTCTACCATAAGACGTGTGAGCAATTCACACATGAAGAGTGATATGTTGTTTGGATACTTATTTTTCTTTCTTGTTGTCAAGCTCTTTTAAGCGTGCTCGAATCATCTTTACTGGTAATGAAAGGGAAAACTCTTACAACTACGAACGAACCGATACATACAATGAGAGGAGAGAGGCGATCCTGAGGCGCCTGTAGAAACCCATCTAGGGTTCCTGTTTGGAGAATAGGTGAGGGGGAGCCTCACCAACCGCCCACATAAACCGGAATCTACTTAAGCCGGTTCCTAGTACCTGATCCGGTTTATATCAAGAAGAACCAGATCAAGATGGTCACTAGGGAGAGGAAGATCCGGGTTACCCTGGGCGTAACCCGGAAAGGACAAAGGAGCCAGCCCAAGGCCCAAGATAGAAGACTCGTAGGACCAAGGCCTGGGGTGTAGCTCAAGGCCGGACGGGAGTGACCGGGCCACGAGAAGAACCGGAACGGGGCAACCAGGAACCGGTGAAGGCTAGGACTCCGCCGACGGGTAAAACCCGGATCCCTCTGTAACCCAGGGGTCTCGTCCACTATATAAGGCGAGACCCTGGGACGTAGATAGACATGTTTTAAGTCAATAGCAAGGTAGCTCGAGACATCGAGAGCCGGAATCGCCCTTTTTAATCGAGACCTTTCTTCCCAATAGTAAGAAGGCAGGAGTAGGTTTTACCCTCAATCGAGGGGCCGAACCTGGGTAAAGTCACGTCTCTCGTTTCCGCCTTAACCCTTTTGAAGTTTCGCCTAGTAGAAATGGCCTTGCCATCTAGTTTTCTCATGAGGACACTTTCCATGACAACACCACGACAGTTGGCGCCCACCGTGGGGCCTGCTCCCGAAAGTGTCGTCTTTTCGGAAGGAGCCTTACCTGGGATCGAGAAGCTCGCGATAGGCCAGCTCAGGAGGAGTCGGTGTGGGAACTATTACAACCATGACACATGAGGTCCATCATTCGCATCCGTGGAATCGGGGTTTTGAGTCCCCTTCGATAGAATCCACGTTTTCGTTGGCTTCGTAGGAGGAACGGGCCCACACCCGGACCAGCAGTCAGACTCAGTCTTTGAGGAAGCTACGATGATACATTTTGATGGTGCATCTTCAGTTGGAAACAACAATGACCGTGATGAAACAGGATCCATCCACCAGCTCTTTGAAGATAGGTTGGGGGGAAACCTTGAACCAGATTTGTAGAGTCTGACGGAAACAACTCATCATGCAACTGTCTACATGGCTGGACCAGCGCGACCTATGGAGCCTAGGTATGACGCCAGTGGGAATTTGATTACAAATACCGTTTCAACTTCAAATCCGGTTCCAGGAGGATCGGGTGTTTCAGGGACATCACCTACTGGGCCAACGGTAGCTCTAGTCGGGCCAACAGCAGCGCCTCTAACAGGACCTGGGCTGGCGAGATCTAGGATAGCAGAAACAGTGATTGATTTAACATAGCCCGCGCCGTATAACCCAAGGCCTGCTTTGATAGACATGATGGATTCATTGAACGAAATCTTGGCTACTCCGATCACCCCGGAGAACTTGGTGCAGCGTAACGCAAAGATTGAGAGGCTTCGACAGGAAATAAGTCGCGCCCGGCGGGAGATCGAGAAGGAGGTAACATGTATAAACAAAGCCCGGTCAGAGGTCTTGGAGGAATCAAAACGTCTGGAAAGAGAAATGATTCATCTGAGCTTCCGACATAGGGAGCTAGCTTCAATACAGAACATGTGTTATCATACCCGGCCGAATAATGAATTTGATGCGGGACTAGGACCAACCAACCTTTAGAATCTATTCGCGTCCCCGGTTGGGACACCCGGGGCACCTAACCCTGCTGGCCCGGTTCACCCTATGAACCAGCCGGTTGCCCCCGTTCCAGTTCATCCAGCGTGTTTTCAACCACCTATCCAGCTGCATGGTAACCCGGATCCCGCCCCAGTCTAGGAACATCCCCTACAAGAAAGGTTCCATATGCCGCCAGGTCATTTCAACAATCCAATGGATGACATTTGGGCAGCAACAAATAGTCTGGCGTGGATTCCAGTCAACCCCAACGATCCTATTGGAATTGAAGCCCGGATGGCAATCGAGATGTTACAAACAGAAGTGGTTCAACAGATGAATTATAGTAACCAGGAAAGGATACACTCAACTCCCTACAATAGCAGGAACTCTTTGCCAAGAAGTCATCATGGAAATTCACCGGTTCCGGCTAGCTCTAGCAACGCAAACCGGCAGCAACCTATTCCACCCAGGCAGACTATGTCCCATACACCTGGAGTTATATATACAGGACATAGAGTTGCGGAACCAGAAAACAGAAATCTGGGTCATGTTCAAATCCTAGTTCAGAATGCAGTCTCAAACCCAGCTCTGACTGGGTCTCGTAGAATTGTAATCCAATGCCTTTGTCCGGCAATCAGGAACGAGAGAATACCAACCGATTTTAAAGGACCTCATAGAGTTGTAAACTATACACCAGACATGAAGCATACAGACTAGATAGAAGGGTACGAGATGGCCATGGAGATATTGGAAGTAAGTGACGCGGTACGCGCATGGTACTTGAGCGTGATGTTAGAAGGGCCTGCGAAATCCTGGTTAAAAAACTTGCCCGCGAATTCAATCAATAGATGGCAAGAGTTGAAGGATCAGTTCATCAAAAATTTCCAGGGAACATTTAAACGTCCGACGACTATTACAGACTTGGAGAACTGTGTTCAGAAGGAAGGGGAGTCTGTCCAACACTGGTCTCGGCGCGTCGCGGAAATTATTCATTCATTTGTCAGACTCACTGCCCAGCAAGCAGTCGTAGCATTGGAGAGAAATTGCAGATTTGACCCGTTGAAGCATAAGCTGGGACGCATCAAGCGATAGGTGAGTGATATGAGCAAGCTGATGGATGTCATGACCAAGTATGCGAAGTCTGACAAAACAAAGGACGCGGACTCGGATGATGAGAAGTCTGCAAAGGGAAAGAAAACTGGACCAAGGGCAGCCAGAACCCGAATCAAAGCAACAACAACCCTCAGAACCAGAGTAATAACAAGCGCAAAAACGGGGAAGGAACCTCGGATCTAGTGGAAAATGCAAATACATGTTATAGAAACCAGCGTCAGGGTAACAATTTCAGAGGAAATCAAAAATTTCGACCAAACAGCTTTGCACAGGCTCAGCAGGCTCTGAAAGGACCACGTCCCCGACGCAGCAAAAACGGAATGTTAGCAAATCATTCTTGGGAAAAATTGTTTTATCATGCAGGGTTTCAGGCCTACTGGAAATAATAAATATGGACCAGGAAACAATGGAGGTGGCAACCCAGGTAATATGGGAGGTGGACATCCGAGAGCTGGAAATCCTGGACCTGGTAATCATAATCCGGGTCATCATGGTCAGGGTAACCAGGGAACTAACCCAGGTGGCAGTCACCAAGGAGAAAATTATGGGTTTCAAACAAATCTGAAATAGTTAAGCTTGGGCCAATATCATGTATTTACTATCGGTTCATGCAAGAGAGAACGTAAGGTGCATAAGCGTGCAGTCAACACAGTAGCTCCTGCTGTCCCGAGGTGGCTAAATTTGTCAGAACAACCCATAACCTGGAGTCAGGCCGATCATCCTCCACGAGTTGATAATCCGGGAGACATGGCTCAAGTTGTGGCTCCACAAGTTGGAGGATATAAGTTAGACAAAGTGTTGATGGAAGGAGGAAGCAATATAAACATACTTTACTATGATACGTTCAAGAGGATGAACCTGCAAGAGAAACAGTTCAGCCATCATCAACTGTGTTTCATAGGATTGTACCTGGTAAGTCCGCACAACCTATCGGAAAAATACATCTTGAAGTTGATTTTGGAGTATTTGAAAATTACAGGACAAAGATGTTTGCATTTGAAGTGGTCAAATTCAAAAGCCCGTACCACGCTTTATTCGGATGGCCAGCTTATGCCAAGTTTATGGCAAAACCCTGCTATGTATACCTCAAGCTGAAGATGCCAGGTCCCCATGGAAATATTACTGTCAACGGTGACAGAGACATAGCTTTAGAGTGTGAGGAAGGTGATGCAACTGATGCAGAGACCGCTTATGCAGACGAGAAGTTAAAATTATATAAGCTGCAAGTTGATCCATAAGACATGACCTCGCTCAAGAAACCATCAGCTGATTCCAAGTTAAAATTTAAGTCTGCTCAAGACACCAAGCTGGTGGACTTTACCCCCGGTGACTCATCTAAGCAGTTCAGCGTGGGGGCTCACATGACGGATAAATAGGAAAGCGCGCTCATCAAGTTCCTCCATGAGAATTGGGACATCTTTGCATGGAAACCTTCTGACATGCCAGGAGTTCCAAGGGAACTTGCTGAGCACAGTTTGAGCGTGGATCCTAACCTGAAACCTATTCATCAGTTCCTCCGTCGTTTCAATGATGAGAGGAGGAAAACAATTGGAGAGGAGATAGATAGGCTTCTCGCAGTAGGGTTCATAGTAGAAGTGTTACACCCAAAGTGGTTAGCCAATCCAGTTCTCGTCCTAAAGAAAAACGGAACCTGGAGAATGTGCATAGATTACACATATTTGAACAAAGCATGTCCTAAAGATCCGTTCGCCTTACCCCGTATCGATCAGATTATAGACTCTACGGCTGGTTGTGAATTGCTATGTTTCCTGGATGCTTACTTAGGTTATCATCGAATCAAAATTAAGGAAGAGGATCAAGAGAAGACCTCATTCATTACACCCTTTGGATCATTTTGTTATACGTCAATGCCCTTCGGACTAAAAAACGCAAGAGCAACCTATCAAAGGTGTATCCAGAATTGTTTTTAAAGCTAGATCGGACGAAACGTGCACGCTTATGTGGATACCATAGCGGTCAAATCCCAAAAAGTGACACTTTGATCTCAGACCTGGAGGAAATGTTTGCCAGTTTACGCAGATATCAGATGAAGCTCAATCCAACAAAATGTGTTTTTGGAGTACCAACTGGAAAATTACTGGGTTTCATTATTTCAGAGAGAGGAATCGAAGCAAACCCGGAAAAAATTCAACCCATACATAACCTGAAAAAACCGGTTTGCGTGAAGGACGTTCAGAAGTTGACAGGTTGCGTTGCTGCCTTGAGCCGGTTTATAAGCAGACTTGGCGAAAAGGCCATACCTTTATACCGACTCCTGAAGAAAACTGACACCTTTGTGTGGAATCAAGAAGCTGATGGGGCATTGGAGGACCTGAAAAGACAACTTTCCAAAGCACCTATATTGGCTGCACCTGAGAAGAAAGAGCCCATGTTATTATATATTGCGGCAAACAACAGGGCTCTAAGTGCGGTTGTGGTTGTGGAACGTAAAATGGAAGGAAAAGAAGGTATTGTTCAGCGACCGATTTACTATGTGAGCGAGGTCCTGACAGATTCAAAGCAGCGTTACCCACATTAGCAGAAACTGGTTTTTGGGATATTCATGGCTAGTCGTAAGTTGAAACATTATTTTCAGGAACATCCCATTACTGTTCTCAGTTCAACACCTTTGTCCGATATTATTCAGAATAGAGAAGCTACTGGGAGAGTTTCATAGTGGGCTATTGAGATGGGGCCGTATTATATCAAATATAAGCCAAGGACTGCAATAAAGTCTCAAGCCCTGATCGAGTTCATAAATGACTGGACACAATTACAGGTTCCGCCAGATAAACCAGACACTAAATATTGGACTATTTATTTCGATGGGTCACGAGAACTGGAAGGTTCAGGAGCTGGTGTGGTCTTAACATCCCCAAGAGGTGATAAGTTTCGATATGTCTTACAAATTTCATTTAAATGCACTAATAATGTAGTAGAATATGAAGCTTTGCTTCATGGGCTTCAAATTGCGAAAGAGATGAGGATAACCCGGATTTGATGCTTGGGTGATTCAGACCTTGTTTCTCAACAAGTTATAGGAACCTAGGATTCTAAAGACCCAGTTATGGCAGCCTATAGGCGAGCAGTTACCCAGATGGCTGGACATTTCCAAGGATATCAAGTCGATCATATTGATCGACGTCTCGACGAAGCAGCTGATGCATTGTCTCGTCTAGGTTCCCAGAAAAAACAAGTTCCACCCAACGTTTTTCTGGATGAAATTCATAGCCCGTCAGTTAAAATTCCAACAGAGGAAGACCTGGCAAACCCAGACCCTGAATAAGAATTGGTAGCTGCTTTGCATACAATCCCAGAGTGGACCGAACCATATCTGGCGTGAGGGGCGATCTCTCGTAGTGCGAGGTTATCGCTCGTCAGGTTATAAGAAGATCAAAGTCATATACAATTATCGATGGTGAGTTATATAAACGAAGCGCGACTGGAATCTTTCAGAGATGTGTTTCTCTGGAAGAAGGGTGTCAGATTTTGAAGTAAATCCACTCAGGAGATTGCGGCCACCACGCAAGTTCCAGATCTTTGGTCAATAAGGCTTTCATACATGGATTTTTCTGGTTAACTGCAAATGCTGATGCAGAACAAATAGTGAGAACATGCGAAGGATGTCAGAGATATGCAAGGCAGGATCACATGCAAGCTGAGGATCTGCGCATGATTCCCATAACTTGGCCTTTCGTAGTCTGGGGGCTTGACATGGTAGGACCTTTCAAAAAGTCGTCTGATAAGAAGACTCATCTATTGGTGGCAGTTGACAAATTTACAAAGTGGATAGAAGCAGAACCAATCAGTAAATGTGACGCGGTTACAACAGTCAAGTTCTTAAAAAAACTAATTTTCAGGTTTGGTTACCCACATAGCATTATAACATACAATGGGACGAATTTGTCAGAAGGAGTAATGCAGAAGTTTTGTGAACATAACCATATACGACTTGACCTTGCATCAGTGGCACATCCACAGTTTAGTGGACAAGAAGAGCAAGCTAACCAAGAATTACTAAAAGGTATCAAACCTAGACTCGAGGTCCCATTAGAAAAGACTGCTGGGTGTTGGGTCGAAGAGTTGCCTGCTGTTTTATGGAGCATAAGAACAACCCCAAACAGATCAACAGGTTACACACCGTTTTTTCTGGTTTATGGGGCTGCGCTAGTTTGGCCAAGTGATATTTGTCATGATTCACCAAGAGTGGCTTCTTATGTGGAAACTCAGAATGAGATAACTCGTCAAGACTCGCTTGATGCTTTGGAAGAAGCACGCAACCTCGCAGCATCCAGGTCAGCCATATATCAGCAGGACTTGTGCCGCTATCATAGCCGCAGGGTTAAAACTCGAAGTTTTTAGGAAGGGGACTTAGTGTTACCCCTGATCCAGAAAAAGGATGGGATGCACAAGCTAAGTCCACCATGGGAAGGACCATTTGTAGTAAGCAAGAAACTACACAATGGATCATATTACCTCATTTATATGCGTGATGCTGATAAATCGCGAACATCTGAGGAAGAAACTGGAAGACCATGGAACATAGCCCAGTTGAGACCATATTATAGGTAGGATCATTGTAATCACTATGTTATATTGGCAATAAAAGGCAGACTTGACAAATCTGAGTTACTGAGACTTGTTCCAGGAAATTATCATTGTTCCAGAGAGTTAAATTTTTTCATATATGATTTCTTGGGGGCTGATGCTAGAGCACATTCTATATCTCAAGAATCTGGCATGCGCCAAACTATATTGGTTATACTTTCCTGCCAGTTAGTGGTTACAAGCAATTTTATGACCTTGATGTTTAAACCTGGTTGAGTCAATCATGTTATAACCCGGGAAAACCGGGTTACTATGACCCTAAACTCGCGAGAGTTGCAAACACTAGAATATTTCATGCGAAAAACCGGCTGAGCTAGAAAGCAAAGAAAAACCAAGTCAAAAAAATCTTCGAACACAAATCAAAGATGTTGCAGAAACAGTTAACCCGGATTTTTTTTTTTTGCATAACTTAGCAAGAAAACTGAGTTATTACATACCAACTATAGCATAAGTGCACAAGTGCACTTTCAAAAAATAGAGTTAGAAATAAAAAAATTTATCTAGCCTAATACAAACCCATGTGGGTTGAATTATTATTGCAGGACCCAAATGTTTATTCTGAAACAGATTTTCCTTTCTGTTGAGCATCGTCTAACCCGGAGCCAGAATCCGAGTCTTGAGCCTCCGCGTGATCTTCATCGTCTACTTGGACATTTTCTGCTTCTTCAAGATCAGCAGCCGAAACGTACTTCCACTCCATCTGAGCCAAAGCATCATTGGTATCCTCCGGTTCATATAAAGTGCGCGGTGGAGCAGAAAACACAGGAGTAACAGATTGAGGCGCACCAGATGAAGAGGCTACATAAATCCGACTCTTCTGCGGAGCTTGCCGGACGGCAGCTACAACTTGTGGAGAGAAAGCCATTTTGCGCTCACCCGAGGAAGTGTAACCCGGACAAAGTTCCTTCAGCTTCACCTTTTCTGCAATGGTGCAAGCTTGGAACCGGCACTCTTTTTAAATCTTGGCAAAGTACTTCCTCTCATACTTGGTCATGTCTGCCCGATACTCTGGGAAACCTTTCACAAGGAGATCCAGATTCAATTCCGGGTGATACGCTTTGGCTAGGGACATGACCTTGATTGCTCCACGACGGGAGGATGAAATTTTGTGTTCCTCTATCCATTGCGGAACTTGAGTTAGTTCCATAAGCATCTCATGGAGTCTCTTGGGGGCTTTATCCCAGTTCCTGGCGGCCTTAATGCATTCTTCTCCTCCAACATACAGCTGCCGGATCAAGGTGAATAGAGCCTTCAATTTCAGGTCAGGAAGCTGGAGGTTATTGCCATGCATTCTGCTTGCCAATTACAAGAATACTTTGTTCAGAAACAAGATAATTATAGCAAGGCAAAGGAGATCATGAACCGGAAAAGCAGGGCATAAATGTGATGCATATGGAGTAAACTTACCAAACACACTGCAAGTGATCTCTCCTAGCAGGTCCTTCACCTTGGTAAAGCTGGTTCGGGTTTCATCTAACTCCTTTTCAGCACTTTCTGCTCTTGCAATAAGAGCCTTTTCCCGGTTCTCAAAATCCTGCTGGAGAACAGACCAAGTTTTGGCTGCCTCAGTAGCTTGATTCTCCGGCTCTTGCTGCTGGGTCCTAGACTCTTCATTTTTCTAAGCCTCTTGTGCTAGCAGGCTCTTCAAATTTGAAATATCCTTTTGCAAGGAAGATTCAAGACTCTGCACAATTATTGGTTATATAAAAACAATTTATCATCAGATTCCAATTATAACTTGAGGAAATTCTGGTTTCTAAAAACATAACCCGGAAGATTGGGAGCTTGCAAGAATTTCTAGCCTATTCTAGATAATATTATTAAGTCCCGAGTAGCTACAGGCTTGCAACCCGGCACTTGGGGGATACACTATTTCAGTTTCAAAAAGTGAGTTATCAGCTATGATTAAGTCCCAAATAGTTGTAGGCTTGCAACCCGACACTTGGGGGCTACACTATTTCAGTTTGAATTTCAATGGCTAAGTATAAAAGCAGAACAAGTCCCGGTTCACAATAAATTTGTAAACCGGCCCTTGGGGGTTACAGTATTTCAGTTCAAAACATTCAATGATAAATCTTCAAATTCATTTTATAGATATAAACTGGAAGATTGAGGGCTATAGGTTATAGTTACCTCATATTTCTTCAGAAACTCAATGATCCCATCTGCACGGCGCCGGTTCCCATAAAGTTCTCGAGCCAGTGTATCAAAATCATGGCCTTCGATGTTCATGTTGGAGGGATCTGTCTTTTCCTCTGGCTTTGCCTTCAAATCTTCCGCAACTTTGGAAAGCACAGTGGAGGTTCCAACAACCTGGGCAGTTTGGGAGCCGGTTATGACTACGTCCGGGTCAAAAAACAACCATATCTTCAACTCAAGGATCATTATCCAGTGTGTCATCAACCGGATTCACCTCTTTTTCAGTGGTTTGTGTGAGATCATCAACATGACCCGGCGATCGAGCAGCCGGTTCATCCTCTTCTTCTCCAAAGATCATCTCCTCAAGATTTGCGGTAGGAGCAGCAGTTGAGATGGGGTTAACCTTCAACACAGCTTGGGCTCTGCAATGAAATGAAAATCATAAGCCGGATTGCATAACTAAATATTGGTTGAGATGGGGTTAACCTTCAACATGACCAAAGGTTGTAAAGCTAGCTTACCCAGAGTTAATGGAAAAATCGCTAGCCCCGCTGAAATGGGATGAGTCGGAATTGGGAGAATCTAAATGAAAAGGACGACTCTGCTCAGGCCTGATTTTTTCAGCCAAAGGATGTGAAGGGGTAGGCAAAACTCGAGCCTTGGAAACCCGGCGGAGAGGAGTTTTCTCAGGAAAACCTGCTTCTAACTCACTTGAACCGGAGCTCCGGGTCCTCCTTCTCTTGCTGGCCTCTTTGTCGTCCTGCGTTTTCTCTATATGCGAGGATGGGTTCAAGGGGTTTTTGGACAGTCTAGAGATAGGCAACTTTGCAACAGCTTGCCGGGTCCTCTTATTTCCTGGGGAATCCTTCTCAGCCACCACATTAGAACCACTAATTGGAGTGGTGGGAATTAGATCCCGAGCGCCCTGATCCGGTGCCTCTTGACTAGCTCCCCGTTGGCCTAACCCGGCGTCCTCTTGCTCTACCGGTTCATCCTGCGAGTAACCAGCGTCAGCAAATTGATTGTGCAAGTGACCAAGTGAGTCAAATTCAGAAACCTCATCCTCTTCGCCACTTTGCTCCTCTGATTCATCATCTTTAGGAGGAGAATCTAGCTCTTGTGTGGTGACCCAGAAGGGATTTGTGGGCTGTAAACCGAAAAAATCAGGGTTAATATGTGCGCAGTCTTAAAGAATGAAGGTTACTTATAAAAAGATAAAATTACTTGAGAATCCGGGTTAGAAGCGCAAAAGGCATCAAGGCCAACATCGAAGAATCTGTCTCTTTGTATTCCAACCGGGTCCTTTAGCGCAGCTACCATATCAGACTTGGAAACTGGAGACTCGGAATATCACATAGGATCGGATAAACCAGTGTACTCATGGAATAGCCGGTTCGTGATACTGAGGGGTTGGATACACCACTCCACCCATATCGTAGTCAGATCTAAACCAGTTAGACCATGAACTATCAGCAAAGTGACTCGCTTGAGAAGGGGTTTGATTTTGGTTCTGTCAGCAGGTTTGGCATAGAAGTCCATAGTGCTAGTGTAAACAAGATGCTTTGGGCGATAATACGGAAGGGCCGGTTCATCTTTGGGAGAGTTGTTCTTGATGTAAAAGAAATATTTTTGCCAGAGCTTTGGGTGACTAGCTAGGGGGATACCCGGATAGGCAATATCCTTTCGCCTCTGAAACGAGACGCCCCCGCAATGGATTAGTTCACCCCCGGCTACCTCCGGGTGTTTGTTACAGTAAAAGTACTTGAGAAAAAGATCTAGGTTTGGCTATATTTGGAGATAATCTTCATAGAGAACAACGAAGTTGCTGACATTGAGTATAGAATTGGGAGGAAGATCTTGAAGATAAAGGCCATAATAGATTAAAAGCTAGCGGAAGAAATGGGACCAGGGAGGGCGAAAACTGCGAAGGATATGGGCTTCGAAGATTATTACCTCGTACGGCCCAGGTTCAAGCCGGATCTCATTCCCCGGGGCACGGCAAGATAGGTTCTTTGGCAGTAACCCGGAGTCTTCCATCTCCGTAACCGGCCTTGATTCATCTCAGACTTACACCAGTTTACTTGCATCATCCCTCTTCCGGACTTAGCTGCTGCAGAACTGAAGGCACCTCCGGTCTTCTTCTTCTTTCCGGTTCCTACGGCCTTGGTCGTCAGGCTCTTCTCCTTCACCATCTTGCGGCGAACGCTAGCGATGCTCCGGCTATAGCAGCGTGAGGAAGAAAATGGAGCTCTCAAGCTCTTTTTGGAGGAAGAAGAATAAGTGCAGGGCGCAGGGAGCGAATGTGGCCTAGGGTCGTACTGCGGGACTATTTATAGGAGGGGGCCTAAACCCTAGGGTTAAGTGGATATTTTGCACAAAGGACCCTCAGAATTAATCTTTTTATAGAAAAGATATGAATAGATTGTATCTACAAGGGAAGATTCTCTGAGGAAAACACATTGAATACGTGGATAAGAATCCGGGATGAGCCGAGATATTTTCTGTTCCTGAGATTTTGGAGATGAAGATGCGGAGTTATCTTTTCAAGAAATGGAAAGATACGATCCAGATGATAATGACTAAACCCGGGAAATCCGGACCAAATATTCTGGGAAATTATTTTCTCGAAGAAAATGATTTTATGTTTGATTTATGCCGGGAATAGCTTAACGCGAACAACGTAAGTTTCGGCTTATGTGTTCGCATTAACCTGGGGGATAATGTTTGGGGAATAGGTGAGGGGGAGCCTCAACAACCGCCCACATAAACTGGAATCTACTTCAGTCGGTTCCGAGTACCTGATCCGGTTTAAATCAAGAAGAACCGGATCAAGATGGTCACTGGGCAGAGGAAGATTCGGGTTACCCTGGGCGTAAACCGGAAAGGACAAAGGAGCCAGCCCAAGGCCCAAGATAGAAGACTCGGAGGCCCAAGGCCTGGAGTGTAGCTCAAGGCCGGACGGGAGTGACCGGGTCACGAGAAGAACCGGAATGAGGCAACCAGGAACCGGAGAAGGCTAGGACTCCGACGACGGGTAAAACTCGGATCCCTCTGTAACCCGGGGGTCTCGTCCACTATATAAGGCGAGACCCTGGGATTTAGATAGACAAGTTTTTAGTCAATAGCAAGGTAGCTCGAGACATCGAGAGCCGGAATCGATCTTTGTAATCGAGACCTTGTTTCCCAATAGTAAGAAGGCAAGAGTAAGTTTTACCCTCAATCGAGGGGCCGAACCTGGGTAAACTCGCATCTCTCGTTTCCACCTTAACCCTTTCGAAGTTTCGCTTAGTAGAAATGACCTTGCAATCTAGTTCTCACATGAGGACACTTGGCGTGACAACACCACGACAGTTCCAACCCCCTCGTCGGCGATGCTGCCGGTCTCTTCCGTTTCTGGTGGCCTTAGTCCTTGGAGGCGTTATGGATCACGGTCTCTCGCCGACAGGAGGTTTTCTGTTTCTTTGTTTAGATTTTTGTCCAGTGTCTTCTTCGAGATGGTGAGACGGTGGCTACATCTTGAAGTCGGAATAAACAGTGGTGCGCCTAGCACCGACGGAGGGTGTGTGGAAGCATTTGCCCGAAGATCTCTTGGGTTCCAGTCCGTTTTCGTTTCCGTGTTCGTCTGTGTGGTTGTAGGTCTGGCTATTCTCATCTACGGTTTTCATCATTGGCGATGGTTACTGCTCTAGTGATCTTGTTCAAAATTAATGATATTCAGGGACTTAGCACGATGACTCCCGTTTGTCTAGTACAACAAGCTCTACTACGACAAACTTTACCCGGCTCAAGTGAGGGAGGGGTGAGAATGGCCTAAAGACCATTCTGACCCCTCTGAACCATGGTACACATCCATTGAGCTTAGGACTTTAGGAGCTTAAATGGTATAGTCTTTGCCGCTGATCATTCTTGCAATGATTAGACCAGACAAAATTTCCTAATAGTAAGCTCTGATTGACTCCTAGTTAACAACTGCTACAGATAAATACACATATGTGATACTATTTTTGACAGTGACTCGCAAGCATATGGGCTGAGAAGGCTCGCTGCTAGCGCGCTTTGTAGCTTTACGATATTTAGCTTCTGACCTGATCTTGCGCACTATAATTTAATTAACATGTCCTAGATTATTATTATGATTTGTACTATCGTACATTTACATGGAGTTGTACTATGCTCATGAATTCCGATATTTTCAATAAAACAGAAGACTGGTGTATAGCTCTGCACCCAAAGGCCTGCTAAGTTTTGGACAATTCCTTCCCATGAATCCTTATAATTTCCAACCTCAGCCAATGCAATATCACGAACAAGGGCAACACAATATGGAGAATTTGCACTTTGCTGGTGCTTCTCCACATGATTTCTTTTCAACACCACTGCCACCACCATACCCTAAAGCCTCATCTAGGTCTGTTCCCGCAAAAGTTGATTCGACTTCTTCCAAAAGGGAAAAGGAAAAGGAAGGTCACCGATGTAGATGACGATGAATTGGGAGAAAGGACCACATATCGTCTGCCCTATACACCCGAGGAACATGTCAGACTGGTAAGAAAATTCGTTGCTCAAATCCATATTATGTGCATGTAATTTCCTTTTTCTTGTTGGCCTCAAATAAATGTAATGTGAACAATGTAGGCATGTGCTTGGCTGGAGTGTTCATTCAATCCCATTGATGGGAGCGGAAATAAGGGTGGGCATTTTTGGGATGGCATTGTTTCTCTATACAATTTTGCCACACCAAGTAACTGCAAAAGAGATCGGAATCAGTTGAATATGGAATGCCAAAGGACCAAGAAAATGCTCTCCTCTTTCCATGGTGAGTGCATTGCTGTTATTGGAGTATATCATAATGGTCACAACACTCATGACCTGCAGAAAATGGCGTTGGAGAAGTATGAACGTAACTATCACCAGCTTTTCCATCATTTAGAGATGTGGGAATAACTCAAGGATGATTCGAAATGGCTACCCTCTTATAGAAACATGATGGCGAAATCAGGGAACATGACAGAGAGCAACCTCACATCAAGTTTGATCAACTTGGAGGCCGAGGAGCGCCCAAAATTTGGTCGTGATAAGGCTAAGGTTGAACGTGTTGGTAAAGGAAAGTTGGGAGGGCTCTCACAAGATCTTGGAGAAATGTTGGATAAGTTCATCGAGGTTAACAATAAATCTATGGAGGACCGCCAAAAGGTGATAGACAACCAGGTTCTTTTATCAATTCAATAGCCTGAAACCGCAAAGATCAACACCAAGACAAAATTGTTGGATGTTTACTCCAAAATGCTTTTAGCAGACACATCTAAGATGAACGATGGTGAAAAGGCACGCCCGTTTCACGCGTCAGTTTCCATTTTTATTGTTCAGTGGTGAAACCTCAATTGTTTTAGTTTCCAGTTTGTACATGAATCATTTCAGAGTATTGTCCTATATATTCAAGACTACACCATCTCCTTTCCTCGCCCCTTCACGTTGCTCCAGTTCTATCCCTCGTCCACAAGATGGCTAGTAGCCAACAAGCTGATGCTTCGGATGGTGAAGCAGTCGACGTGGAAGCTGAGGCAAGCACCATCGATCCTTCCTCCCTGTACAAGCTAGATGGCTACCTTGTCTAGAAGGACATGTTGGCCAAGGAGATCGCAACTGAAGTAAGGGAAAGCCTCGGAGATGAAGCCAAATCAAGCATAACTGGTCCAGGACTTACGTGAGCAGGCCACGTGAAGTAGCGGCTAAGCAATTGGTACGCGACTCTATCTGTGATAATCCTATCTATAAGAGAAAAGTATTTCGTAGAAGATTTAGGATGGGAAAGCCCCTTTTCGAGTGTATCGGGCATGCACTAGGAGAGTGGTCTCCCGAGTTCACGCAAAGGAAATATGCTCTTGACCATGATGGACTATCTCCGTTGCAGAAATGCACATCGACTATTCGTCAATTGGCGTATGTTACTCCGGCGGACGCTTTCGATGAGTACCTTAAGATTGCCGAGAGTACTTCAGTTTAGTGCTGCTTAAAGTTGTTCGTCGAAGGTGTTGTTCATATTTGGTGATAAGTATATGCGAAGACTCAATGTCAACAATGTACAACGCTTACTTGATATTGGAGAGAGTCGAGATTTCCTGACATGTAAGGAAGTCTCGACTGTATGCACTGGCATTGAAAAAAAAAAGTCCCATTGAGTGGAGAGGACAATTCACCAGCGGGTATAAAGGCGCCCCTACTCTTATTCTAGAGGCGGTTGCTTCTCAGGATCTTTGGATATGGAAATGCCTATTTTGGTGTTGACGGATCCAACAATGACATTAATGTGCTTAACCAATCAACGTTATTCGTCGAGCAACTGGAAGGGCAAGCTCCTCGAGTGAATTATAATGTGAACGAGAAGCAATATCAACTTGGTTATTACCTAGTAGATGGAATATACCCCGAGTGGACAACATTCATAAAGTCAATACCGATGGCTCAAACAGAACAAAACAAGTTATTTGCTAAACATCAAGAAGGAGCGGGGAAGGGCGTGGAATGTGCATTTGGCGTGCTACAGGCTCGATGGTCTATTTTACGGTGTCCGACAGGTTTATATGACCGGGCCGATCTCAATAATATTATGTTAGCATGCATCATTCTGCATAACATGATAGTTAAAGACGAACAAGAAGAGGCGGGCAACATTCTTGATTTGAATGAGGAAGCAGGCTCGTCGATTGTCCTTCCATCGGTTTTACTCGCGATGACATGGAAGAATTTGCCGAGGTACTTTAAGACATGCTAGAGTTCGTGATTGGCCCACACACAGGGCTCTAAAAACGATTTGATTGAGCATATATGGAAAAGTTTGGGCGACAATAGATATATTTCGAGTCTTGATCCATGTATTGCTAAATATGCTTCAAATATTTTAATAATATTATATCGGTATTTTTTTTAGTTATTATGGATCCGAATTTGTATTCTTATATTTATGCACAGGTACATCAAACAAATTTCTTATATTGATACATGCCACATACAGATGACAAAGTTGAAGTACTACTATAGATCCTACAAAATAATAAATAAAACACTCTATGTTGCCCCCATTGTGGATGTAGTAACATAGACTAGTAACATGCGTGTTACTGGTCTATGTTACTCCCGTTATGACCAGCCTAACAGACCATGCTCGAGCATTTATGGCAAATGTGCACTCTAAAAAGCTCAAAACATCTGGGATTTCGGTAATTAGGTGATAACTGTTGTGAGGCTCACCACAACCAGTGCCCTCGCTCACTATGTGTATTTCATCGCTTGGCATCACGGTTGTGTAGGAGGGCATGGAAGACGATTTTTTTGTAGCAGGCCACTTTTCTTGTTTTTACTTATAAATAGAAAAATATTTCCTACTATGCATATTAATTGTCGCGGATTCGGATGTTCCTAGATAAATTCGATTCAATGACAATTATATTTGACAATCAATACCACAATATATTTAATATATTTAAGGTAGCAGATAATACATGGTAGAGATACATGAGTTGACTACAGCAATTACGAAATAAAATAAAATAAAACTAACAAATTTTCGAGATCTCCAAGTTTTCACGACACGATCTTGTAGTACTTTTCTAAAGGTAGGCATAGAACATCTGTTTCTTTTGTAACACGAGCCCCTCTATTAGTGATGTCCAAAAAAAGTACATTGTAACTTTTCATGTTTTCTCACAAATGGATATTTTGAAAATCTTATGGGTGAGTGAATGGGCTAGGTGTCCGGTTTAATATCAAAGATACGCATATAAGAAAATTTCAAAGATATACCGGATTGTATTTATACACTACTGGTCATAGACGTAGCATAACCACCAGGCACCTTTCCGCTAGGTGATCACGAGCTTTTATATATGGCCAGCGCTAGGCGCACGTCTCCATTAGCAAATCTAGGTCCCTCGTGAGTCCTCGGATCTTTATCTAATGGCTAGAAATCAACACATCACAGTTTTTCATTTTAGCCCCCCTGTTTTTCGAATATAGAACCCGCACTCCACAGTAGCCCCACTTAAACGAAGGGGTGTATTGTGTTGCCCCCGGTCATCTCGATAATTAGAGCAAAACTGCCATCTCAACAAATTCATTGGTATCGCAACAAAAATTATTTCCCATTGCAACAAATTGTTTAAAAAATAATCGAAAAATAAGTAATGCTACAAAAAAAAGTTAAATAATGTGTTTATTGTGTTGCAACAAAAAGTTCAAACAATTCAACAAAAATCATAACCTATTGCAACAAAAAAAATGCATCAATTAAAAAGTTGGTAAGAAACAAAATAATTTGTCACCATTTCAGTTGCAACTAAAATTATCCTCTATTTCAACAAAAAAAATCGATAGCAACAATAAAATCACATGTTTGCAACATGTCAAAGAGTGTATAAACATATAATTCCAAATGAATTCTAAAAATATATACACATTTTTCTAGAAAATCATTCAGGAAACATTGCAACATATCGTTCGTGGTTTCTCAACAAAATACGTGCGAACTTATTACAATTGTTAAAGACATACGCAACATGGACTGAAAATAGCAAAAACACTTAAGCCTACGTGTGCCTACAGTTAGTTGTCATGTTGGGCTGATAAAAAGATGCACTGACACGAAAACTTAGCCCAAAAACTAAATTTGTGTTAGTTGGGCCGATCTAGCTGGGCCATGAACCGAATCGCTAGAAGAATCTGCACGCGCTCTGACGGACCTAGGCTAGCTAATCTTAGGCCGAAGTAAAACAAGTGTTTTCCTTTATATATCTTAGGCCTAGTTTGGCAACAGTGTCCCGTGGTGTTTTTGTGTGTATTAACTCCAGAGTTTTGGGTGAAAACTCTCAGCTCACCCAATCCCTGTGTCCCGTCCAATCCCCTTCCTAGTTAGTCCCTGCCACTAACTCATATTGTTTGGGGCACAGGGGTACCACGCAAGTGTTTCACAGCTAAAAATCAGATCGGGGCATCGCGTCACGGCGTCGTCACGGCAAAACGCGAGGGGGTGGAAGTGTCTGGATTACACGTCCACCCGACGTGTCCGGTCGTGTTTTCTCGGGCTGAGCCTAGCCAAAACCGGACTGCCAAACATCGGATGCTTGTTTTGTGGTGTTTTTAATTGGGCCTGTATAATTCTATTAAGCTGTAAGCTCCATGGGCTGCGAAGGCTCTCAGCGCACCTGTGTCGCTTTCTGTCTCTGGATGTGGGCCGTTTGGCTGTCTGCCCGTGCGGCACAGCTGCCTCCTGAGCTGGCGGTCCGTGTGGTAGGCGTGCGCATGTGTAATGCCGCTAGCTGTGTGGGGGCGGCAAGGCCCATCGCAGGCCGTTTGCGTGCCCTTTTGGTTGTGGGGCCAAGGCGTCATAGGCTATGTGCTTGGTGCTACTGTAAGTTTTTTTTACAGCGGGTGGGGATTTCCTCCTGCTTTTCTTCGTCTTACCGGCGAGCGAGTAATTTGGATCTGCCCTCCTCTTCCTCGGCTACGGCAGTTATTCAACGGTGCTGTGGGTGTCCTGCTGTCCGGCTGGGTTTTCCTTTGGGAATTTGGAGGCGACTGCTGCTGTGTGCTCCCAGCTGTTCGCGCTACAAATCCCAGGTTCTTCGTCGCCAACGCCAAGCTGTGCAGGCTGTTTCGTGGCCACGGCCATGCGCGGCAGGACAGATCGAGGCGGTTCCATCTGTCGCGCATGTGCACGTCGCCGCCGGCGCGGCAGACGGCCACGGTCACGCGCGACAGGAGAGATTGAGGAGGTCCCCGGGTCAAACTAGCTCCCTTTCTGCCGGGTTATTTATCCAATCTCTGCCCATAAATTAATGCTCGTGCCTGGAGTAGCTGCGGAGAAAAATTTCTGTTCAACAAAGAATAGCTAGATTTGATTTGATTATATTTTTTTTTGCGAATGAGATTTGATTTATAGGTTGAATTAGTATAGACAAACCTTGCAAAAATCTAGTGGTTTAGCAAGTATATTAAATGCTTTGTTCGTCCAATCTCTGGTCTGAGAATTTCCCTTGTCTCATCGAACTCACCTGGTTGATGGAAGGTGTTAACGACAAGATTCAGAGTTAGTACTTAGTCATAAAATGGTGAAGGTGCTTGTCAGATTTGAGCGCCCTTTCTCCCTTTATTTGTTCGGAGTTGAAGATGGGGCAAAGGTTACCTCGCATGGCGACGGCCTCAAGGATTTGAGCGCCTCTTTTCGCCAACTGACTAGCGAGCCGCGCTAACAGAAGGGGTGTGGTGGATGAGCGACTTGGATCACAGTCGCTGCCAATGACGAGGGCCCGAGCCCGGCCAGCGCATCTTAGCCTTGGAGTATGATACTGCCCTCACGGAGTAACCCAGGCAAAGATGATGTCAGACCGTCAAATCTAGGCAATGCTTGGCAGTAGCACCATTGGAGAAATTGGATAGAGCAAACTCTGCCCACACTATCAATTTATTCATGGAAGCTTCAGGTCCTACAGTGGAGAAAAAAGTCAAATTCATGCACCGTGGCCACGTGGGAGATAAGGGCATGTACTCTGTACAAGGTGCCTATGCTTCGCAACAAGCATGGAAAATGGAAAATCTAAAACCAATCACCTGCGAAGAACATCTCTGGAAAAGCTCCAGTCAATCCGAATAAGCAAGGTGTCGATATGATTCGGGTACTACAGCCTTATCAATCCATGCCCAATACATGTTTGTAGATGATTAGGTACAAAATAATTCAAATTTGACATTTTTAGCGACTTGGATCACAGTCGCTTCCAATGACGAGGGCCCGAGCCCGGCCAGCGCATCTTAGCCTTGGAGTATGATACTGCCCTCACGGAGTAACCCAAGCAAAGATGATGTCAGACCGTCAAATCTAGGCAATGCTTGGCAGTAGCACCATTGGAGAAATTGGATAGAGCAAACTCTGCCCACACTATCAATTTATTCATGGAAGCTTCAGGTCCTACAATGGAGAAAAAAGTCAAATTCATGCACCGTGGCCACGTGGGAGATAAGGGCATGTACTCTGTACAAGGTGCCTATGCTTCGCAACAAGCATGGAAAATGGAAAATCTAAAACCAATCACCTGCGAAGAACATCTCTGGAAAAGCTCCAGTCAATCCGAATAAGCAAGGTGTCGATATGATTCAGGTACTACAGCCTTATCAATCCATGCCCAATACATGTTTGTAGATGATTAGGTACAAAATAATTCAAATTTGATATTTTTCTGAGAAAGACTAGAAACTTCCGGTTCCACGGGCTCTAATTTAGGGGTTACAAATTCTAGATGAAAAAAACATTACCATTGTGGAGGTCTGATTTATAGATCCTTATCATGACATTGATCTCTTGGCTTATGCAGTCTAATTTGAGGTAGGGAAAAACTATGTGCTAGCAGCAAATATTCGATGTTTCCATGTCAGGGTTGTAGTGCTGATGTAAATTCAAATGTAATGGAATAGTGGTGAGTTCATACAGCTATAACTAAAAAAGTATATAATACAGATAAAAAACAGTCCACGACTAAACTTTGCACTTGTTTGTTATATGTAGTCATACCTTCTCTTGAATTACCGGTATTTTTGTCAGTTGGTAATACCATGAGATTTTTTATCGGCTTGCTTTATTTATTATCCAAATGATAAACCTCACAAAAGCCAAAAATCATTTTCAGGGCCAACCTATTTTCGCCATCCAAAAGGTAATAATTGGAACCAGGTGGCCTTTTTCATATATTTCTTCACATGTATACTGTATTAAATATTAATGGTCACAATCAATACGACACTGTGATGGAAATTTACTCTTTGAGATTTATGTAGTGTTCTGAAGAACTTCTTTATACGATAGGAAATACCTCACCAGGAGAACACACACTACATATTGACTTCTTTTCTTAGCTTAGTGTTACAGCAATTTTTGTTTTCTTGAGACGATAGATTATCCATGTTGCCATGATATAGATGTAGCTAACTTCTCACTCTATTTATTTCGGGCAACCATACCTACATCACAGAGACAAGTGACTGAAACTTTTGTTTATGATTAGCATTGTTTAGCGATGGGAAATAAATATAATTCTTTCCATCGGCAAAGTTAGCATAAAAAATTAATAACCCCAAATTTTGTGGTTCTCCCATTCATAATTGGTTGTTTAAGGACAAAAGGTGGTACGGAAGCTGCACCCTTTTTAGTGCAACAAAGTATTTATGTTGATTCTTGGTAAATCCTTCCAAGCTTTGTTGTTTTATGTCTGAGCGTAGATAATGTCAATGTTGCGCCAAGTTCGGATCAAGGTTAGTGTTCTAGCCGACTATTCAGGCTAGGTAAATTAGATATACTTACAAATATATCTTTCTTGCTTAGTGTTCTTTTTAATTGTTTTCTCTATGTTGCATGATAATGGGCTCCATTTGGTGCCTATTTATTACCTATTTTTCTCATATGGTACTTGCTTTTTTGTTTGCCGTCTAATGGTGATGATTGACTTCAACATCAAGTAGCTTATTAGAACTCCACTGATGTGTTCTTTGTTGTAGCTCAGTGTGTTAACTACTAATACATGCTGCGGTATGAACACTCTTTGCCAGCCTGCACCTCAAGAACAACTCCCTCTTTCTCATCTTGAGGAGATGATAGCAGGTACTCGATCATATTAGTTGGCATTACATGCACACGATTGAATGAACTATTCAGGGTAGGTAAAATATTATCCGCCATGCTAACACAACTATGTAGCATTCGGAATGAAAAATCGTGTGCATGCCTGTCCACAGAATTAGCATGCCATTTTGTATCTGATTTGTAGAATTATTGGGGTCAGTAACCAGGGGTTTGCAAGATCTACATGAGCATATTCAACCATGTCACGGGCTTCAGATCTGATGTACCAGTATTATCTTGAGCAGGTTCCTGATATCCGCAGATTGTTAAATGTTTTATTACCTTCTGTACCGGTAATTTGATACCATGCAAAAATTCTAGACTATTGCAAGCTCTGAGGTGCCGCAGTAGGGTTATACTGTACATTACAAGGCTTCTCTTTTGTACATACACAATAACAAAAGTTTTTGATCAGCTGTAAGAATATTGATGGTGCACACAATATTTACTCGATTTGTTCCATGAATTAATCAAATGGGATACATATGAAACAAAAGTTTTTGATCAACTGTAAGAATATTGATGGTGTACACAATATTTACTCGATTTGTTCCTTGGATTAATCAAATGGGATACATATGAAAACTTTCAAGCAAAGAAGTGGAAACTTAGTCCAGTAAGTTCTCTCATATGTTCATTTAACAGGTTGCAACGAAACTTCGAGTATGTGGTTACTTTTGCTCAGTGAATTTATCATGCTCTTAAATATAAAACAGCCAAGCACCGGCGGCGGCGTGACACGTGCAAGCCCAGCTACTGACTCTTAGGAGCATTGCTATGATAGTGTTTCCTATGCTGAGATCCAATGTATATCTTCCACATTTTCTTTAGTCATCCCTGACTTTTCACAATTTTTGCTTTATGTAAAGATTATTCAAGATATCGATGGTTATCTGATTATATACAAGGCCCAAAGGAATAACTAGGGCAGCAAGTGGACTGTTAATTTCCCTCCCTACGAGAAGCTTGATCATATATCTGTTTGCTGACACGTGTGCATGTAGTAATGACATGTGCACCAGGAATAATATTGTTTCTAGGTGTAAACATATGCCTTTCTTATTTTTTTAACCCCTATGTACACACCATGTAAACTGGCTATCAGAGACTTACATGTTTTAGTTTGCAGAATGTCGAAAAACATGGAGAACATAAGCGTTATGGACGATACGGACGTTCGGTGATTTGAACCGTATCATATGGTATTATTGGGTGGATTATGTTGTCCTAACCTTTCTATATACTTGGTAGATGCCTTAAAGTATGGTTTCTATATGGACATTTCTCTGTTTCGTTACTTATGCTGAACCAGATGTCATCTCTTGCTTCAACGTGAAGGTTAGTTCTTTGCAAGTAGAATTTTTAGCATCCTTGGGTTGATTATGTAAGGAACCTCTAATCAGCGTGAGAGGTAGTTCTGGGCAAGAAACTACTAACAACTTTGATCCACACCTTATTGCATGATACAGCCTTTGTTTCATTGGCTATGGTTTAGCTGTTAACTGTAAATTCTTATTGTGTAAATGATTTTTTTTCGTAATAAGCATCAGATGAGACATTGTTTGTTATAGGAAGCACTATTCCGATGCTTATATTAACTTATGACTTATGAAATTATAATCATGTTTCTAAATGATACTTTTTTTGCTTTAAACAATTCATTTCCTAAACATTGTTCTGATGATGATTAAATCGACTGAAGCTAGGAACGGGAGAATCATGGAAGGAAATTTCTACTGGTACCTCTTGTGTTAAGGACAGCGGACAACAGCCCGACTGCCTTCCCTGCACCGCCTCTTCACCATCACGGACGACATCACGGACGACGGTATACGCGGTACCGTCTCTAAGTTCCCTCCTCTGCTCCTTCGTCAGGGTGGATGTAATAATGAATCTGAGCTCTGAATTGATACTCTTCAAACCTATGTTTTTCATACCGTGAAAGAGTGGACGATAACGGTACAAGATGTCAAGCTAGCATATGATATGGGATACACCACAACTTAAAGTTAGGACAATTCTTTTATTCCTGAGTATGAAATTATGTTAAAGACAAACAATGGAGGATCAGTTGTCGAATGCTATGTGATATACATATACCACAACAACTGAAAGCCTTTGGCCCGATCTCAGCACACAAACGTACCAGCATTGGAAGACCTTCCACACTTGCAAAAGTGCCCTGAATGCCACCATAGGCTCGAGGTCGAGGACATATGTCAGGGTACCTGCCAAGAAGGACGGCAGCGACACTGAACCTGACGAAGCAGATGAAGCAAGCATTGCTGATCAAGGAGTTGGGCCGAGCAAGCGCAACGGACCCCGTCGAGCCAAGAGGAGCAACCCAAAGTACTTCGGCCCACTCTGGGCCCGTTAAGCCTCTACATAAACGCTACGCGTGTACTGGGAGAGGCATCCAGTTGGATCAGAACGGCCGGCTCTTACCTGTATCCCCTTTTCTCTCTTCCCTGTCTAGTGCTGCTCCTTCCTCCCTTCCTCCTCCTCGAACCAGATTCGTTCCTGGCTGTGATCGCTTGTGTTGAATTGAGTGAAACCCTAGCTGTGCCTTACACCTGGTACCAGAGCCAAACCACCACCACCGCTACCAACCACTTCGAATCTGGAGTCCATCATCGAGACACGCCATCAGCGTCAAGCCCGCGAGCAACGGGAGGCGGCCATGGGGGAACACGAGTTCACCAACAAGGAGCTCTTCGACAAGCTCCAGAAGCTGCTCGTGGCGACGGAGGACCGGCAGATCCGTCGCTCCGAGAACGTGGAGGCGCGGCTGGACAACATCGCCAGCGACATCGGTACGTGGCGGCCCCTCCTTGAAGGCCGAGTCGACGCGATCCAGTCGGCGGTCGTCGCGCTCCAAACTCAGGCGCAGGGCAAGGCCACGCTCGTCGACCCATCACCGACGAAACCAGTGGATCCGGCAGCAACTACGGTTGCTGGCGCCCAATCATCGGCGAGCACCTCCGTACTCGGCAAACCGCCGATGGGGACCGATCCAGGGCAAGGCCACGGCGAGCTTCACATTCACCGGGGGTCGACAGCTGGAATCCGTGCGATTCCAGCCCACCCCGGTCACAGGTGCGATCAATTTTCAAACCCCGGCTCACCTTCGTGGTAGTTTTTCTGAGCTTGAGTGCACGGCCAACCAGTTGTTCACGCAGTTAGGCCAAGCTAATCCTGCCCTGCAATTCCCTGTGTTTGATGGTGAGAATCCGCAGCTGTGGCAAACGCTAGCGGAGCAGTATTTTGGCATGTTCGCGATCCACGAGTCCTATTGGGTGGCGATGTCCACCCTGAATTTTGCAGGATCACCTAAAGATTTGGCTTCACTCTGTTAGGAAGAAATTAGCTCATCTAGATTGGGAGGCGTTCTGTTTACTTCTTTGCACGAGATTTGGGAGGGACAAACACCAATCTCTCATTCGTCAGTTTTACACATTACGACAGAATACTACAGTTGCTGATTACATAGAAAAATTCGAACACATTATGAACAATCTTATAGCTTATTCTGATTCAATTCATCCTTTGTATTTTTTGACACGATTTATCGAGGGCCTGAGGAACGACATCAGGGCCGTGGTGTTGGTACAGCGTCCACCAGATTTGGATGCTGCGTGTGCTTTGGCCCTTTTGCAAGAGGAAGTGCTGGATAGTGTGAAGAGCAGCAGTTATCAATCCTACAGAAGCAGGCCACTGCCATTGCCTCCACCACCAGCAAGACCAGTATCATCTGCACCAAATCAGGGGGCTTCTGACAAACGCATGCAGGAGTCTGATAACAGCGGTATGGTCTCTAAATTGGCCACTCTCAAGGCGTACAGACGCGCGGGGCTGTGTTTCAGGTGTGGAGAGAAGTGGGGCAAGGAACACGTCTGTCCAGCTACGATTCAGTTGCATGTGATGGAAGAGCTGCTCGAGATGATGGGCGTGGAGGTTCTGAATGAGGATGAGGAACAGCCACCAGTGGCGACAATCTCTGAAAATCTATACACCATCTCGTTGCAGGCTTTGGCAACTCAAGCAGAGGCAGTGGAAGGATCACCTTCCGTTCTACAGCTATATGGTTTGGTACAGAATCAACCTGTAACTATGTTAATTGATTCGGTAGCACAGTGTCATTCATCAACACCAAACTCAGGAATTCTCTCAGCAACATCAGTGACATACAGTCTCCAGTGAGAGTGAAAGTAGCAGACAACAGACAGCTGTCCTGTACTGAGGAGATACGGGATTGCGGTTGGTCGACACAAGGGCAGTCCTTCAGCACTTGCTTCAAGCTACTTCCATTGGGAGTTTTTGATGTCATCCTAGGGCAAGACTGGTTGTGTCAGCATAGTCCTATGTTCATCGATTGGCCAACGAAACGATTGGAGATATCAGACAACGGGAAACCAGTGTTCTTGCAAGGGATTGGGGCAACAAAAGTCATTTGCCATGAGATCACTGTAGACCAACTGGCTGGATTAAGCAGAAAAAAGGATATTGAGCAGATCCTTGTTATTAGCACTGTGCAGGAGAATGAAGATAACAACGAGTTGATGCCAGAAGTGCAAGCAATTTTGGATCAGTTTGAGGATGTGTTTGCTGAGCCAGGAGGGCTTCCACCACGGCGTGCTTGCGATCACTACCCAACTCATTGAGGGCGCGCAACCGTGCAGATCAGACCTTATAGGCATTCACCCAGCAGTGAAGGATGAGATCGAGCGTCAGGTTACTGAATTACTGAAATCTGGAGTCATTCAGAATAGCACCAGCGCGTTTGCATCCCCAGCGATCTTAGTGCAGAAGAAGGACTTGACATGGCGTCTCTGTATCGATTATCGACGCCTGAATGCCTTGACTGTACCAAAGAAATCCTGTTCCCGTAATAGATGAACTCATTGATGAATTGACAGGAGCACAGTGGTTCTCTAAGTTGGATTTGCGCGCAGGGTATCATCAGATTAGGCTATCTCCAGGAGAGGAACACAAACAGCGTTCTATACCCACTCTGGCCACTATGAGTACCGAGTCATGTCGTTTTGGCTTGTCAGGGCCCCAGCTACATTCCAAGGAGCCATGAATGCAACGTTGGAGACAGTATTGCGCAAATGCATTGGTTTTTTTCGATGATATCCTCATTTACAGTGGAGACCTGGAACAGCACCTCAAGGATCTTGCTCTGCTATCTTTACTCAGGAGGGATAAGGCAGGTTAAGCGTTCCAAATGTTCTTTTGCTCAGCAGAGCCTGGCATATTTGGGGCATGTCATCAGTAACAATGGGGTGGCCACTGATCCATTTAAAGTCCAAGAGGTATTAAACTGGAAAATCCCTGCCAATGTGAAGGAGTTGAGGGGATTTCTGGGCTTAGCAGGTTACTACAGGAAATTTGTGAAGCACTTTGGTATAATTGCCAAGCCATTGACACAATTGTTGAAGAAGAATGTGGTTTTTAAATGGTCAGCATAGCTGACAAGGCTTTCTCTGTTCTGAAACAAGCCCTAGTTACAGCTCCAGTTCTAGCTATTCCAGATTTCAACAAGTTGTTTGTGGTGGAAACGGATGCTAGTGATTTGGGCATTGGAGCTGTGTTGCAACAGCAAGGCCATCCTATAGCTTATCTCAGTAGGCCTTTGAGTCCTAAAAATAGTGGATTATCAACATATGAGAAGGAATACTTGGCTATTTTGTTGGCAGTGGATAATTGGAGGTCTTATCTGCAACATGCTGAATTCATTATCAAAACGGACCAGCGCAGTCTTGTCCATTTGGAGGAACAGAGGCTCAGCACCCAGTGGCAGAAAAAAGCCTTCTCTAAGCTTTTGGGCTTGCGGTATCAGATTGTGTACAAGAAAGGTAGTGAGAACAGAGCTGCTGATGCTTTATCACGAAAAGTCCATCCACAATAAGAGTTGGTCGCAGCAATATCCACCTGCCAACCAGTTTGGATTGAAGAAATAGCTGCAGGCTATACAGACGACCCTGCTGCTCAGAAATTACTCACTCAGTTGGCTGTTGCTGATACTGGGTCGTTGTACTCACTGGATAATGGACTTATTAGACACAAAGGAAGGCTTTGGGTGGGCAACAATAATCAGATGAGAAATTGTTTCTAGCATTCCACAGCAGTTCTTTGGGTGGCCACTCGGGAGCTCCTGTCACATACAAGAATGAAGCAACTATTTATGTGGCCTGGCATGAAGAAACAGGTCAAGAAGTGGGTGCAGTCCTGTCAAGTATGCCAGCAAGCGAAGCCAGAAAGGATCAAGTACCCAGGTTTGCTGGAACCTTTGCTCGTACCGAAAAGGCCCTGGCAACATATTGCTCTCGATTTCGTGGAAGGCTTACCACAATCTAGGCAATTCAATTGTCTGCTAGTTGTGGTGGACAGATTCTCGAAGTATGGCCATTTTATACCACTCACCCATCCTTACACAGCGGCAAAAGTGGCATCTCTGTTCGTGGATAACATCTACAGACTGCACAGTCTACCAGAGTCCATTGTTTCTGACCGTGACCCCATTTTTACGAGCAAGTTCTGGAAGGAATTGTTCCAGGCGATCGGGACGCAACTGAAAATGAGCTCTTCGTATCACCCGGCTACTGACGGCCAGACAGAGAGAGTTAATCAGTGTGTGGAGACATATCTGAGATGTTTTGTTCATGCGTGTCCTCGCAGTTGGAGCAAGTGGATTTCGTTGGCAGAGTACTGGTACAACACCAGTTACCACTCCACGCTGGATTCATCCCGTTTGTGACGCTGTATGGTTATGAGCCCAGGCATTGGGGGATCGAGGCGCCTGGCAACCCAGTGGTATCCAATCTACAGGAATGGCTCTCAGCGTCAGGTGGTGCAAGATTTGCTGCGTCAGCATCTCTGCGTGCTCAACAGATTATGAAGAAACAAGCTGACAAGAATAGAACATTCAGACAATTTGCAGTGGGCGACAGGGTCTTCCTCAAATTGCAGCCTTACATCCAGGCGTCGATCGCGCCGCGAGCTAATCACAAATTGTTGTTCAAGTACTATGGACCTTTCACAGTCATCAGTCGAGTCAGCGAGACGGCGTACAAGCTGGAGTTACCACAGGGCACGACGGTGCATCCGGTGTTCCATGTTTCGCTACTGCGGCCTGCGTTGCGCGATGGTATGACAGCTTCACCTGATTTGCCTGCTATTACTAACCAATTTGCGGTTCCTTCTCAAGTGCTGTCGCAACGGTGGCGCAAAGGCGAACAAGGTGATCGAGCAAGTGTTGATCCAGTGGGCACCAGGGGATGCAGCAGCCGCGACGTGGGAGGATAAGGAAGAACTGAGGTCCAGGTTTCCTCAGGCACCAGCTTGGGGGCAAGCTGGTTTTCAAGATGGGAGGGGTGTCAGGGTACCTGCCAAGAAGGACGGCAGCGACACTGAACCTGACGAAGCAGATGAAGCAAGCATTGCTGATCAAGGAGTTGGGCCGAGCAAGCGCAACGGACCCCGTCGAGCCAAGAGGAGCAACCCAAAGTACTTCGGCCCACTCTGGGCCCGTTAAGCCTCTACATAAACGCTACGCGTGTACTGGGAGAGGCATCCAGTTGGATCAGAACGGCCGGCTCTTACCTGTATCCCCTTTTCTCTCTTCCCTGTCTAGTGCTGCTCCTTCCTCCCTTCCTCCTCCTCGAACCAGATTCGTTCCTGGCTGTGATCGCTTGTGTTGAATTGAGTGAAACCCTAGCTGTGCCTTACAACATATAGCAGGCAACAGTGTTTACCGTAGTCTGGAAGCCATGGTGGCGAGAATAACCACGTGCTCCATCCGCAGGGTGGAGGTTCAGTTGTGAAAAGGGCACCGATGCACGGCGCAGAGGGACGATCTGATGAGGATGACAAAGATGAGCTTACGTGCACCCTACAACAGTCACCGCTCCCAATACCCTGCTCCTTTGCTTCGCTCACAACACATGTGCATAACCTCACACATAACCAATATAAGTACCATGCACCGATACATCGCACATAACAGGTCATACAACATCGATTGGCAGACGGCGCGGCGGAGCGCGCGTGCCCGTCTAGTACATAGGAAAACCGGTGGAGACCGTCGCGCCAAACAAGGCCTTAGGGAGAAGCCAGATTATCGTGTCACAAAGAAAATCGTGGAACCGTGGAGATGCTTCTAGTATAGAGAAAAAACTATAGAAAAGGGAAGGAAATTATGCGTATACAGACTGCCTGGTGGGGGCAAAACTCCACACCGCCTTCAAGTTCGTATCCGGAGGCTCGGTTCGGCACACGCGTCACGCAACCGAGCCGGTCTCCTCCCCTATCAGGCGGATCTATAAATACCGCACCTGATGGACTCCCTTTTCACCAACCCAAAAGCCCCCCGATCCCGATCAAGAAAAATCTCCGCAATCCTGCTAAGGTATGCGTTCTTCGTGATCTTCTTGCATATATATATGTTCGATAGATCGATTTGAATTAATAGTGCTAGACTAGTTTCAACTTCTTTTTCGGGCTCTCGCTGCATTGAGTCAAAAGTGTCTATTTGTAAAAAGACCTGTTATTTAGATTTAGATCAACACTGATCTATTATCGGTGTAGATTTATTTCAATTGCCGAGATGTTCAGATATATATACTCTCGATCTCATATCAGTGTAGAATTACCTTGAACGCCATATTGTAGCTTTACCTTGGATTATCTGCAGTTGATAGCTAGTTTGATGTATCATCGATGAACCATCTACCCTGCCTAAGCACATGGTAATCTGTAGATTCTACTAAAGTCTTGTTATATTCTCATTATTTTACTGATCCATGCTCTTGCATGCATGTCCCTTGTGCCTTATGTCGACCCCCGGTTTCACTCTTATCATAGTCTTGTATGAGTCGTATTTCTGAATTCTCATGATCAACTCTTACGTCCATTGCCCTTACGGTCAGTTTGATGTGTTAGCCCATGCACAATCTGCTTAGTTGTGTACTATTCTGTGTCACGCTGTGGTTGCAACTTATTGGTTTTTCCCGTCACTTGGTGGCTTAACCTACTTGGTTGCAATTTGTCCCACTGTGCAGATGCAGATTTTCGTGAAAACCCTGACCGGCAAGACAATCACCCTCGAGGTCGAGTCGTCTGACACCATCGACAATGTCAAGGCGAAGATCCAGGACAAGGAGGGAATCCCGCCGGACCAGCAGCGCCTCATCTTTGCCGGGAAGCAGCTCGAGGACGGCCGCACCCTTGCAGATTACAACATCCAGAAGGAGTCCACACTCCACTTGGTGCTCCGCCTTCGTGGTGGTCAGTGATGTTCTTCAGGGGATCGTTTCGCAAGCATGGTGTGCCTGGTCGATGTCCGTTGAAGGCGTCTTTTAGTTTTGGTTCTATGCGAGTCGTGTCGTGTGTGCTGCTACTGTCACTGTGTTAGTCCCATCCCATGCCGTTTATGTGAAAATCTACTGCTTGCCGTGTAGCAGCGTGGTCTCTTTATTTCTTAAACTAAATCTTATTTCTATGAATGTGGTTTTTCTAAAATTGGTCTGTGATTGAAGCTGATTTACGCTTTTTTCTACGAGGTACTATTTTGTTAGTGTACAACCGAGATGGGAAACCAGCGAATATTTCTTGCCTAATCGTCAGCATTTAGGGACTATATGGGATTTTTACTTCTTAATTTTTTTGAATGGTAATTTATTTTTGAATGGGATTTTTACTTCTTAATCGTTGTTGTGGAAGGGACGTAGTGAGCAGACGCCCTAGTCGGTGCTGATTAATTTCACTTAGACGCACTACTAGGGAAAACACTAGTGCAGGCGAATAATATGAATAATATGTGCTATCGCTTACCGCATGCGAATTCCTGCTCGCCTGCGATCTAAACGCTAGTGGTATTGTCTTACCACAGGTGAACAAGCAGATGCGCCTGTGGTAAAGAAATATAGCACTGGCGAATATGCACTGTGCGCCTGCGGTATCCAATAGCTCTGGCGAATTCCTATTTATGCGCCTAGGGTATTTATTCGTTGTGAAATAACTTCTTATGCGCCTGGGGTAATTTGTACCTAGGGGCAAAATTAACACGCTTTTAGTAGATACAATCATCTATATAGGATCAGACACATATTTAACAGAAATATACATGAAATACCAGGTTCTAAAATGGTTTTCATTAGATAGCATCGTCAACTAATAGGCATTCGGTTCCAAAATGGTTTTCATTAGATAGCATCGTCAACTAGTAGGAATTCGATATTATCGATCATCAACACATAATACACAAGTTTATATTACGTTGTCTCGATCGAGATAGTTCAACAATACACTCAAAGTTTAGCTAGACAAGTACTGCAAATAGTAGCATCAACAGAAGGAGTATCAGCACGGCGATGGCGAAGGTGGTCATCCGGGCCCTCGTCGTCTCCGTATTCTCTCTCGCTAGATAAGTGGCGTGTCGAGCTTCCGCCTCCACCATGGTGTTGTACCCCTTGAAACTGTTGCCGCTAAAACCGTGCACCTGTTTTCGGCATTGTTCTCAGTCGTCGTAGACTCTGTGAACCCTACCCTTGTATACGACATACCACGTCATCTGTGCACAAGACAAAAATATCGGTTAGCATGGAAATTGATAGAGATAGCAAATAACAATGCAAAGAATAAAAGCATCAAGGTTTATGAATAAAACACGACAAGTAAAGGACTAACATTTATATGATGCAAGTTTATATGGATTCTATGCATTGGAAAGTAAAGCATCAAGTTTATACTAACACTTTATCCATCCTATGGAATCGGCGGGAACGGACGAACGCCCTCAAGCGTGTTGCATGTACGGATGTCACGTTGCTGTGGTAGGTGTTCTTATATGTCACGATTGCTCGGTGGTTCGTGGTTGTGGAAGAGCAAGCCACCCCGAGTGATGACATCCGACTTGAGTATCATGCAGATCCTCCGCTGGATGCGATGGAACTCAGCTCTCACATATTCATCGGGGGTGTTGGCCATCTTTATGGTTCTGTCTCGGAGACCACTTGGTAGCAATACCTCTTGTGCATCCTTTAAGTACTCCCTCATCCGAAAGATGGCATACCAAGCTTCCAACCCAGATTCTTCCGCCGACTGCTTGAGACAGGGGAAGTAGATTACATGGTTGCACACGTAGGCGCCTCGGAATATTTTCTCCTTTTTTAAGGGCTTGCCTAACTCGGAGGCGAAGCCGTTGAGGGCACTATTAAGAATAGCTTGGATGTCGTTGTAGTCTTTCTGCACCGCCCTACCCGCGTCGAGATAAGTCACTTGCGACCAATGCGGTTCCATGACGATGAGTGTGCATCCTCCTTTTCTGCGCAGAACATTTCGAACAATCCATCATCATCGGATACTAAGGAGATTCTGGAAAGAATGTAATGGCGAGAAGCGGAGGACTACTTACAGGGGAAAGTATGACATAAAAAATGGCGTTCTTATGCTTGTTATCTATCAAAAACCCGTGATATAGTTCGTGATAACAACCCGGTCCGCAGCTGACCGCAAGTAGTCCTCAACCATGTAGTAGGGGTCCATAATCGCGATGTTCGGGGTATTCTCCATGGCGATATCGTGCGCCATGCTGAGCGATACTAGACGGACAATGCTTCGGTCGAGCAATCCCAAGTTTAAGACCCAGAATATGTCTTCATATCTAATGAAGAACACCTCTGCGGGGTTTGTATCCCCAAAGCCCGCAGATCGGGGCACCTTGACCACGTATACCGGGTACAAGAGATGTTTCATTGAGAGAAGTTCCGTCTCTTTCTGCAAAATTCCGTCATGGATGCTCCTCATGTCACCACCCATGACATTGACAACCTCTGGCGGCAGCATCGGCTTAGCTATCTCATGAATCTTCCTCCACGGGACGACGGGCGGCAAATGGTCCAGAACTCGAGCGGCCGATGGCTTGCTACTAGAGGAGGCACCACCTTTCTTCTTGTTGGCTGAGCTCTTCCGATGCTTCTTCGCCCTCAAGCACATGGGAGTGCCGCTTTGTTTTACCGCCTCCTCGGCCGTAGCACGGAGTGTATTCGGGGTAACCATAGGTTGTGGAGCTGTAAAAGTCTCCTCCTCGAAAGTTTCTTGGGAATATGTTAGCTTCTTCTAGATATCCAGTTTTCTGGTGGGTAACTCAGAAGGACCCTCTTCGCCATCTAGCTTCTTCTGGATATCAAGTTTTCTGGTAGGTAACTCGGCAGCACCCTCTTCGCCATCTAACTGATTGATGAAATCATCAATGGGAGCGAGTTCAATATCCATGTACTCGTCTGATACGTCATAAACGTATCCCTAATTTCTGATGTTCCATGTTGATATTATGCCAATTGCTACATATTTTCCGTATGTTTTCCTACGTTTTCTTATGTTTTCCGGGACTAACCTATTAACAAGATGCCACAGAGCCAGTTCCCTGTTTTCTGTTGTTTTTAGTTTAAGAAAAGTTGTTCTGGAAATATTCTCGGAATTGGAAAATTCGAAAGCCAGAAGTCCTAAAAGTCCCGGAAGCATCCAGAAGTACCGAAGAGCCCCGGGGGGGGGGCACGGAATGGCCACACCATGGGGTGGCGCGGGTCCCTCCT
This sequence comes from Alopecurus myosuroides, assembly GCA_028641055.1. Classification (NCBI taxonomy): domain Eukaryota; kingdom Viridiplantae; phylum Streptophyta; class Magnoliopsida; order Poales; family Poaceae; genus Alopecurus; species Alopecurus myosuroides. Next base: position 671,884,164 of record CM054057.1, read on the forward strand.
GGCCACGCCACCTAGGGGTGTGGGCCCCCTGACCACCTCCCGGCATCGCCCTTACGCCCATATATACTCCCCGAGGCATAAACCCTAGAACAATCGACCTAGGTCAATAAATGGTTGGATATTATCATACTTGTGTGGGAGATAGACACGCTCCGTTTCCATTGCTTAGAACACTCTAGTTTTCATTCTTATTGTTCTGTGAGTGTTCACTTTTTGGTAGTACTGTGTTTAGCCTTTGTTTTCATGCATCTCTTGTTCAGAGTTGTTAGCTTTTGTAGTTAGGTGGTTCTCATATATGTGCTTAGTTGAGAATAGAAATGTTTATGTGGTAGTTGGTATAGTGGAAAAATTCGCATGGTCTTGTAGATCACTAAACTGCTTCACTTGAATCATTGTTGTTGTTTTGAGATATTAATTTGCTTAATGGATAAACGTGAAGGACTAGTAAGTAGAAACTTTTAATGGTTGGTCTAAAAAACTTGAAACTGTGCCACACTAAAATTACCAGCTGATAGAAACAATGGTATATGATTGCTACGAGTGATACATTTCTGATCGGCCTTTTGTTACGCGCTACGGTCGGGGTAGCTAACAGTGACTTGTCACTGCCAAAGACCCTCTTGGAGTGATTTGCACTTTGCCTTGTAAGATGATTTTCTTGCTGCAATCTTTTAACTTGTGAGTTCTATGTTGCGGTTTCCTGGCACTTCCACCATCCATATTTGCTAGCCTCTTCGGTACTGTGCATTGCCCTTTCTCACATTGAGAGTTGGTGCAAACTTCGCCAGTGCATCCAAATCCCGTGGGAGGACTTTGCTCTCCTACACATAAGCCCATATATTCTTCCTCAAAACAGCCACCATACCTACCTATCATGGCATTTCCATAGCCATTCCGAGATATATTGCTGCACAACATCCACCTCCATTATGTTACTTGATGATGAGCTTCATGGTTATTTATGCATACTGCTACACTGGAAGGAGCATGCAGTTGGATACATCAGAGATATTCCATTATGAGTTATGAGTACTAAAAGTGTGATGATTCATTGTAATATAGGATGTTGCCCCTACCGGTGAGGATATATAAAAAAATTGAAAAAGCCCAAAAAAGAAAGAAAAAAAGGCCAAAGAGAGAATAGAGAGAGAGGGCACATCACTATCCTTTATATACCACACTTGTGCTTCATGTTTAGCACCAATACTTTAGTTTGGAGATAGTTCCATATTATCATTCATTCATAACTATGTGGGGAACTTTACATTATAGAACTTGGCTTGTGTATTCCAATGATGAGCCTCCTCAAATGAGCTCTAGGTCTTCGTGAGGAATCAAGTTGGATGCACCCCCACTGGTTCCATTGCAGAGATTTCATACACTTATAGCTCTATGTGCAGCCGTTGTGTGGCAATCCCTACTCCTTACATAGCTTTGGTTGTAAGACTTTCTCTTGTCTAATGAAAACTTTCAGCTTTGTGAGCCTTTCTTCCATTGACCTTCCAAACCCCCCATAATGTTCTCCTAGCCATAACATCCCCGTGCCATGGACCAACGCAGAACACTTGCTTGTTTTTAGTGCGCAAATAGTTTAAGATTCCAGCATTGCATCGTGTGGAAAGCTTGACTCGATCCTAACAGGGGTTGTGAAGATCGTTTGACATGCATGATATTGTTGTTCTTGAAAGCTTAAATCATCTCGAATAAACTTTGCACGGTTGATAGTCTTTTAGTATTAAAAGTTTTACTTCTTTGTTCTTTGTTTATGCATTACTTGTTGATATCAAATATAGATCACAGCTTTAGTTCATTTGATCCTATTTTACATGCTCTACTTTACATATTATGATCAAGATTGTGTGGTAGCATGTCACCTCAGAAATTATTTTGTTTTATCATTTACCTACTCGAGGACGAGTAGGAACTAAGCTTGGGGATGCTTGATACGTCATAAACATATGACTAATTTCTGATGTTCCATGTTGATATTATGCCAATTGCTACATGTTTTTCGTATGTTTTCCTACGTTTTCTTATGTTTTCCGGGACTAACCTATTAACAAGATGCCACAGAGTCAGCTCCCTATTTTCTGTTGTTTTTAGTTTCAGAAAAGTTGTTCTAGAAATATTTTTGGAATTGGAAAATTCGAAAGCCAGAAGTCCTAAAAGTCTCGGAAGCATCCAGAAGTCCCGAAGAGCCCCGGGGAGGGCCACGGGGTGGCCACACCATGGGGTTGCGTGGGCCCCTCGGCCGCGCCACCTAGGGGTGTGGCCCCCATGGCCACCTCCCGGCATCGCCCTTTCGCCCATATATACTCCCCGAGGCATAAACCCTAGAACAATCGACCTTTTCCGCAAAAAATATCCGTAGCTCCACCACCGCCGACAAGTTTCGGGGGACAGATCTCTGTTCTGGCACCCTGCCGGGACGGGGAAGTGCCCCCGGAAGCCATCTCCTTTGACTCCACCGCCATCTCCATAATCGTTGCTGTCTCCTATGATGATGAGGGAGTAGTTCTCCCCCGGGGTTGAGGGCTCTACAGGTAGCTATGTGGTTCATCTCTCTCTCCATGGTGTGATCTTTATGTGATCACGAGCTTTGTAATCTAGTGGAATATGTAGATTGATCTTCATATGTTATGCTACTCAACTGGTTTTGTTGTCTCCGTAAACACTTTGATCACGGGGTAAAGGTGACAGTGTGTGCTCCGTGTGGTTTAGCATGATATTTATATTTTGTGTTGGAAGGTGAACCTATAAAATTGTGGCGTTTGTTTAGTACTAATTTATGTAGCTCGTAGTAACATTGGGATGCCCTAGAGAGGGAATATAGACTTGAGGAGTGCAGTTAAAGCCCTACGTAATGATTAGTGTTCATTATTCGACCGGAGAGTGGTTCGGAGTAGCATAGTGAAGAGATGATATTCATGCATTCAATTATGTGATCATTGTTGAGAGTGTCCACTAGTGAAAGTAGGAGCCCTAGGCCTTATTTCCAAGCAATGAAACACCGTTTTCCGCCTGTTCTGCTACATTTTTGTTGTCTGCCATTTTTATTTCAGATTGCTATTATCACTTATTATCATCCATATTACTTGCATTTTACTCTCTCTTCGCCGAACTAGTGCACCTATATATCTCACAAGTATATTGGGTGTGTTGGGGACACAAGAGACTTCTTGTATCTTTATTGCAGGGTTGCTTGAGAGGGATATCTTTGACCTCTATCTCCCTGAGTTCGATAAACCTTGGGTAATCCACTTAAGTGAAACTTGCTGATGTTCTACAAACCTCTGCACTTGGAGGCCCAACACTGTCTACAAGAATAGAAGCGTGTATAGACATCATCGTCATGTGTCTCGTGCTCGTCATGTGTCTCGTGCTCGGGAGGAGGAGGATCCACCGGTGGAGGGAGGACCCTGTCATGTTGGCTTGCCAGTGGAGGGACGACCGTGTCTTGTTGGCTTGCCGCGGGCACAATAGGTGGAGTGACGACCATGTGTTGGCTTGGCGCCGACCCTGATGTGGTGTTCAACCGAATAAGGGCTTTCAGCCATAGCAAGACTTGATTGTCGAGTTGTCCTAGATTCAGCTTGCTATCGGCATCCACGGGTTGATTAGGAGGCTCCCGGGGCACGGTCCAGACGACCAAGGTGCGAAGTATTAAGTAGAGTGAATGGGTATAAGTCTTGGAATCCCGGTAACACCAGATCGATCCGAACCCGAAACTCGTTAGTTGTTATATCTCTGCATTGGTACTTGCGGGAGAGTGGCTGCAGGATTCTCCTCTTTGCAACATCCTTCAACTCGCTACCCACATTTAGCAAGAAGATGCATCCCGTCGCATCAGCCTGCGAGAACATGGCTAGGTCGGAGAGTGGGGTGATATTGAACTGATTACGGCTTGAGACGGTCAATAAATTACCGTGAGGGCGTCGAGCTCTGCTAACGTCGACGGATCACAGATGATGGGCGCATCGAGCAACGATAACATCGACGGACCACCGGCGGCGGCCGCGCCGGGCATGGCCAACATTGACGGTCCATCGGTGGCGGGCGTGCCGGGCACCGCCAACATCGATGGTCCACCGGGGGCAGGCGCGTCGTGCACGACCAACATCAACGGTCCACCTCCGACGTCTATGCGGATCGTCGACATCGGCCCCTGTCCGCCTCCGGCGATGTAGCCATAGAGTTTTTCAAACATGGCGGGTATGAGATCATTCATTATTTTCCCGGCCTTTTGCTCAATCCTCTTCTCCATGTTTGCTTCCATGTCTGCCACCTTCTTCTTTAGCAACTCCGCCTCCTGGTTCGACTGGCTCTTCTTTGCCTCTCGCGACTCCTTAGTGCTGGGCTCAGCCAAGCCATACTTAGTGTGCTTCTTATTTAGTCTGCCGCCGGTGATACGGCCTAAGTGCGGCCTTTTTAGTTGATCTTGGCTCTTTGCCTTGTTGTACCCCTTGATAAAAGGTTTGCCCCACAGGACTTTGGCCGTCAACTCCTGCGACGAGCAAGATTCGATCTGTTGTTCTTCTAGCTGCAGAAGCAACATGAACCGTTTACAAATGGTTGGTACTAGAATACAGTCATGGACATGATGATGATAAGTAGCATGAAATGATAAATTGCTTAACACTAGTTTCTTAACATTCTTCACGCTATCGTTCCTGACCAAAACAACATTCTCCACCACCTTGGGGTCTGTGACAAGTTCCCCGGTCGGCGTTACTTTTCTGTACCTGTACCTCATGAATTTAGGGTGCGTTTGGTTTGAGTCATGAGGTGGAACGTAATGGGTCCATTCTGCACCTAGAGCATATTCCAATGTTTGGTTGAAGAAGGAACCGGAACCGACTGGTTCTTAGAAATGGAATATACCCCTAATATGCTGAATCTGCCGGTTCCTCCAAATCCATGGAACCACGTGGTTCCTGCTCTGTTAACGACGTAAAAAAGAAAAAAACCACTCTCGCCTCACCTCTCACCACTTTCCTCACCACACCTAACCATGAGCCGGCCGCCGGACCACTGCAACTCCTCACCTCGTCGCGGCCGCCGGCCTGCCGCAAGTCCTCACCTCCCCGATCTGCATCCACCAGGAACAGCCGTGGTGCCCCAGGACCGCCCTCACCTCGCTTTGAATTGCGGCCCGCAACTGCATCTACAGATCTTCCAATCTTCCCGTTACGCCCGGCGATGGTGACCAAGCTGCTGTTAGCCTATTGCTGAAGTTCGTCGTCCTTAGGAATATTGCATCAGTAAGGAGTAGCGCAATGGAGCAAACAGAGAAGCAGTAGCAGTCGATTTGAGCAGGAGTAGTACTTGGAGCAGGAGCAACTTGGACCAGTAGCAGGGGAGCAGCGATTTGCATGCTCGATCCACTTCTTATGCTAGTTATTTTTTACTGATCCTGTCCAGTTCAGTTCCGTTGTCCATTCCGGTTTAGTTTTAAGGACAACATACAATATTTGACTTAAATTCACGATTATTCTTTCGATATATGGTGTTGCACACTGCTGTCCGTAGGTGTATGATAATATTTTGTTCACGAGATCCTTCCAAGATCCATGGCATATGGTAATTATATATTTGTTAAATTATATTGTTACGAATTAGAACAACACATTACACATGTGGGAGGTAAGTCACCAAAAGAGGTGATCTGAACCAAATTATAGTCATTCCATTCCATATTTTTGTCCAAACCAAACATAGAGCATAACCATTCCATTATATTGTTTTAGTCCCAACCAAACACAAGAATGGAACCAACCCATTCTAGTGGAACGGAACCATGACATTACGTTATACTTCGTTCCCAAACCAACACATCCTTATGGAACTGCGGCTGCGGGTCATGGGCATACTTGGCGCACGGGTTCTCAAGGCCTTTACCTATATAGGTCTGGTCTTCACGATCCCAAACTTCCTCCTTGCCGTCGTACCACGGCTGACAAGATTGTGGTGACCGATGTTCTTCGACGCCAGGTCCTTCCCTCAGGCCATTTGATTCTTAGTGAACTCAACCGACTGGCCGCGGGAAGTGGCGATGGATTTCTTCAAACGGTGTCTCGTCCCTAATCATCGCCCTCACCATAGTCTTATAATTTCTCAGGGCTTTGGTGAATCTAGCTAGTGAGGGCGAGTTTGTTCACCGGGTTGCCCTTCAGATTCTCGTTGTTGTAGGAGGGAGGAAACTCGTACCGCGCGTGCATCCTCGAGATGATTTGGGCACGCAGAGTTTGCTTCTTCTAGAGAGTCGGCTCGTTGATATTGACGATGTCTCGAAGGATCACGCCAAGTTGGAGGAAGTACCCCTTCACAAGGTCCTTAGGCAACACATGCGTGTCATTGGAAGGATTCACCTCCGTGAATTTTTGTCGAACGGTGTCGACCTTGTTCGGAGCTCGCTACCAACGCTTCGTTGCCGCCGTGCTACTCTCAGAGGGACCCCCGGCGCCACTATGAGTGGTTTCCTCGCCACCGGTGAGCCCATCATCATTGTGGGGCTCGCCATCGGGGGGCTGGTCACTCCTATCATCACCGGCATCATTGGCCCTTTGTTCCTCTTGCGACTCTCTGGCCATAAGCAGGTAGTGGTACAATAACGCCAAATCCATAGAAGAAGACGACATACCTAGCTAGCAGTAGAAAAAATAACTAGGTTAGTCACCGAATTTTTTTGGCATGACCTCTGCTATAAATGGTCATGCCGGAGAGCCAGAAATTTGCCTAAACGGAAATGAATCAACGTTCATATGGCCACAAAAACAGCTTTTTGTTGTCATCACATCATCCTAGGTTGGCCAGAAAAACTTCCAGGTTGGCCACAAAAACTTCCTAGGAGTTCATATCATGCCACAAAAACTCCCAGGTTGGCTGCAATATTTCCACAATAAAAAAATTCATAGCAATCAAGCAACCTATAAATTGAGCAATATTTTCATAACAAAGTACAAATCTGCGCAGTTTACACACAATTATAAAGTTTACAATACAGAACAACAAGAACTGCTACTGCTACTCCTAGGTTTCTGCAACTGCTACCACTACTCCCAGCAAGAACTGCTACAGCAAGACTTACTCCCAGCAAGAACTGCTACAGCAAGAACTTCTACTGCTACTCCCATCAAGAACTACTACTCCCACCAAGAACTGCTACCGCTACTGCAACTCCCAGTAAGAACTACTAAAGTTTACAATACAGAACCATTATTTTCATAACAAAGAACTGCTACTGCTACAGAAGTTGACAACAGCAAGAACTGCTACTGCTACTCCCAATACACACAATTATAAATTTTCTGCAATTTTGAACACCAAGTGTTAATTTTGACAAGAAAAAGAAGGATGGAGCTAAAACAAAGATGTGCATTGAGTAAGGCACTGGAAGCTCAATGTAGGTAATTTTGTTAGTTAAGCAACCCAAATAGTGAGCTAGTTGTCACCAAACCTGAGTTTTCCAACAAACTGCTTCTCTCCCAATTGAAGTTCAATTCAAAAAAGCATTAAATTGATGGACACTAAGGTATAATCTGATTCTCTCACAACTAAAGTATCACTATTGAATTTATTTTCATGATTGCTTTACAAAACTTATTCCTCGGTGGAGATTGGGCAGTGTGCAAAAACTTTAAACCTATATTTTCTAAGATAGCTAAGTTTAGCATTTTGATAATTGGACAAATAAGTGACAAATGAAATCAAGTTTTATGGTATAAAAATTGAGATCAATAGGGTTTCTTAATTTAAAAAATGATCTATGCAGCAAAGCAGTAAAGTGGACGATTTTGTAATATGTAACACAGCACGATCGACAGCATACCATCGCAATCTCACACTCACATATAAAGGTAAGAAAACTAGCATGCAGCATACAGACATGAGTGATCCATTGCAGAAAGGACCAAATCTCCAAGATCATTGACACTTCAAAAAAGATTAAATACCTCCAAAATAAAGGCAAACCATGTCAATGCTAACGATTAAGCTATGGTTTAACCTTATAGTTCTAGCTGGCCAATCAATTCAAAGGAGGAGTTCTCGGGTTAAAATTAGGTTCTAGATTCTACAATGATATATAATGGTTGATAATAACAAGATCCCTGAACAGTCTAGGCCATGATATTGATAGTTCTAACTTCTTAAGGACACCGATCCATTCAAAGTTAAAAGGAAATGATGTTGTATTTGACCCAAGGTTATACAAGGTTATACCCATTTATATGTCTATAGTTTCTGGTCTGTTTACTATCTTACGATCTTGACCTTCCTTTATTTGATTGTAGCTATTTACACTAGGTTCCAACTTACTTAGGTTGTCCCTTCTAACACTTCATATTAAGCCTTTCCAACTAATCTAAATTGTTGATGTACTACTAGCTTCTTGGTACGGAGATCAAATCTTGCCTGTGGTAACCTACTAATTTTCTTAATTCTTACACATGTTCATGTGCAGTACATAAGTTATCCATATAACTAGCATTGCATTTTCCCATATTTTCTTTGGAAGGTTGTATTCTTTTGTTGACAGGAAGTCATTTTTCTCTACATATGATAAATTTTCATATTTAATCCAGCTTTTATGCATTCAAGCATATTTTATTTCTCACCTAACGTATAATTTGACAGTACATGAGGGGGCCAAGAAGAGGGGGGAGGGGGCTACGACAGTGAGGTGATGATGGGGAGGGCTAGAACGTGTCGGGAGGGGGCCAGGAAGAGGGGGTAGGGGGCTGACCCGGCGACGCCGTGGGTGTGGGCGATGAACTTCTTCGTGGAGGACGACGTGGACGCGCGGGCGACGTGGTTGTAGTGGCGATCGTGGAAGATCTTCTTCTCCTGCCGCTCCTTCTTGGCATCCTCGGCCGGCTTCTCCTCATCCGTGGGCGACGGTGTGTGCTCCTCCTGCTACTCCTTATTGGCGCGCTCGACGACAGCGTGGGCGAGGGGAGGCGATTGGAGACGGCGGCGCGGTGAGGAGTTTGCGGCGATTGGGACTGGATCTGTTCAGAGAAAGGAAAGATAGAGGGAAATTGGGAAAGAGTGGACGGGCCCACCGTCCAGTGAGCGAGACATACCACATGCGCATAAATCAGATGCGCCTGAGCTACTTACCCCAAGCGCATTCTGCAAGTTAAGCCCCTGCGCTATAACTTACCCCGAGCGCATTCACAGGTTATGCGCATGCACCATATCTTACCCTAGGCGCATCCACAGGTGATGGGCCGGTACTATAGTTTGAAAGTGTCGGTATATTTTACCCTAGGCTAATATTTCACGTAATGCGCATGCGCTATATCTTATCCCTAGCGCTTATTTTACATTATGCGCCAGTGTTAAGTGTCAGAGTTTATTTGGTTACCTAGGGGGTGCGCATAGTTATGTTGATTTAATGAGTTTTACCAACCCCCCCCCCCCCCGGGTACATCGAGCATATCGGAATGCTACCAGAAGGCTCCTACTTTGTTTTCACTTCAAAAAAGTACATACATATAAAAGGTGTACGTATGCCAAAATATTAGGGGCGCATCCAGCGAAATAGATTGATTTAGCGAGATATCACGAGTGTTTCTCTCTCAAAACACATTGTACACATACGCTATTAGCATGTTATATCGCACATATAGCGAGCTTTTCTCTCTCAGCGTTTCGTCACAATCTTACTCTTGCCTTTCTTGGTCGATGTTGAATATGTGACTGCCATATCGTGACTTCTTCTTATGAATGGAAGACCTGACCTAGGTAGTGTGGTCCTGCTTCTTCTTGTGGTGTATGGTGCATTGTCTTCACCCGATTCTTCCATCATCGGGTCTCCGACGAGGCCGTCGAAGTCCTTCTCGTCGGCGACTCCATACATTACGACGAGGGACCTTTTCCTTTCCTTAGGAAAACACGGCTAAGCTTGGTCGGGTGGTTTATGGAGAAACATTGCTCCACGTGCTTAGCCAATACTCATGGCTCATTTTGCGTGGTGGCGTTCTTGGACTTGGGTTTGTTGGCTTCAGACATAGACATAGTGGTGAAATTTTCATCTTCTTTCGTGACGTTCGTAGCCCATCTGACACGGAACATCGACAGCTTCTCCCCAACATAGTCAAGCTCCCAGATTTCTTCGATCTTTCCGTAGGTAATCTCTTCGCCTGTGTAAGATTCCATCGTTACAGACGAGTTCTGATAGTCACTACTTTTGTCTCTTTCTTCCGTGTAGAATGTGTGCCCATTGATGTCGTATGCTTGATAAGTCATCTGATTGGGTGCGGGGCCATAAGGCAAGGCCAATAAATTTTTATCTTTCTCACATTCATTGGTCGGGGATCGGCATCAATCCACTTTTTGAACCAGGGCACGAAAGAGGAGTTGTGTGCTCTAAATATCTCTTCTTCCGTCATCGGCTTGCGAGCACTGTTTTTTATCGTGGTTTTGTGCTCTTCTATCCAAGGATCGACATCGTCAATGTGTTGTAACACTACTAAATGGGCCCTATCAAAGTCGGCTCTCCGGCCACAGGAGTCCACGTCCATTACCCTTTTGCCAGTGTTGTGGCCTACTCCCATGAACCTGCCAAGGTGCTTGTTTGCGGGCAAGCCAACAGCTGCTTTCTCCTCGTCTAGAAAATTCTTGCAGAAAGAGATGCATTCTTCAATGAGAAAGCCCTAGATGATGCTTCCATCCGGTGTGCCCTGTTATGAACGAATGATTTGATGATTCTGTTCATTCTTTCTAACGCCATCATGCTGTGCAAGAGTGCCGGCCCAAGATTGGTGATATCGTCCATGATATGGACCAAGAGATGTACCATAATGTCAACGAAGGCAGGTAGGAAGTACATCTCAAACTCGCATAGGATGGTGACGATCTCTTCCTGCAGCCTTGCGAGTTTCTTCACGCTTATCGACTTCTGAGTGATGAAGTCGTAAAAGTTACAGAGGGCCGTCAGCGTTTGACGGACGTGCGGTTTCATTATCCCTCTGATTGCAACCGGAAGTATCTGCGTCATCATCACGTGACAGTCATGAGACTCCATCCCGCCGAAGATTTTTTTCTCCGTGTCTAGGTATCTGCTTATCAGCCCCGCGTAACCTAAGGGAAATTTCACTCCGAGGAGCACTTGAATATTTGATCGAGCTCGCCGGGACTTAGAGTGAAGCAAGAGGGTTTCTGTAACATACCCAATTTTTTAGAGAAATTCAAAAATCACAAAATTTTGAAACTTTTGTTTTTCTGCTAATGCAAGCCACCAAAAATCAAATAAAATAACATGCAAAAGAAATATTATGAAATTTCCAAAGTATTGGAAATTCCTAATTCAAAAGAGACTCTATTTCTTAAATCCTCAAATTGTTTTCATATAAATATTTTACCAAGTAATTCAAATTATTTAAAAGCAATGTCTATTTCACAAAATGATCTCAATTCAAACATTGTTTTCAAAATGTTTTCATGGTATTTAAAACTAGAAGATTAACATCCTTGATAATATTATAGGTCTCAAAAATATTTTAAGAGGCCAAAAAGTAATCATGGTTAATTTAAATGAATTATCAAGCTTTTATACCCAAAATGATTTCCATGAATTAATCTTAGAAACTAAAATGAGATTATTATATTTTGTTTTCAGTATTTGAAATTATGCTATTTTTTATGGATTTAATAAAACCACAATTTTATTTTTAATTAAAACTTCTATTTTAAAATTTTCACAAAGTGTCAATTATGTGATTATGCTTATTTTAAACAAATTCAATTTTTGAAATGTGTTCAAGTGTTTCCAAAACTTTTCTGTGTTGCAATTATTAATTTTACAAATTTATTACTTTTGATTTGCCATTTTATTTCATCTTTGGTTCTCTTCATATTTTCCTTCTGGAAGTTGGCTATAGCCATGCATGGCACATGCACGTACACATCTCTTCCGTGTACCTCATGTCTCCTTCTATTTCTTTCCTTGTGCAATTTCTTTGCTGCTAGCTGTACTAAGAAACATCAAGTAAAAAAAACAAAGAAAGATGATACGTGAGTTAACTACCAGCCAACTTGTACCTACCAGGTCAAAAGATAAAATATATGAATTGAAGCCATCTCCCGTGTAGCACTCACGCACAGAGCCAGGAACCATCCGACCCTCTTCCTTCAGCCCAAGGCACAGCATGTCAGCCCTAAATCTCCCGTCCGTTTCTTCCGCTCACGAAGGCGTCGCCACTCCCGCACGATCTCCGCACCCTCTGCGCCAACTACCTCACCTGCACGTGCACACAAAGGCCTCTTCCCCCTCCTTGTTTTGCCCCAGGCCCCGTGCCAAACCGTTGCCAGGCTGCCGCTCCCGATGCTCGCCCTTGCCGCACAGAACGTCGTTGTTCCGCGACACTTCCGACCATCGCGGCAATCAGTTCGACGACAAGCCTACACTGCCAGCGAGAAGTTACCAGCGAACTCGATGATCCCTGCCGTCTCCTAGCGCAACGCTGAGCGCCGCCGCGGCCGACTTTGTTCCCGACGAGAGGCGTTCGATTCCGAGCTTCCCATCAGCGTCCGAAGGCTGTCGGCGTCACATCACAAGTTCCGCCCGCCTGTACATGTCGTTTCCGGAAAAGAAACTCGATGGCCCCGTGATACGACATAAACGTATCCTTAATTTCTGTTCCATGTTGTTTTCTTATTGTTTCCCACATGTTTGCTATACACTTTATGTCATTTTTATCGATTTTTCGGACTAACCTATTGACAGACAGCCCAGAGCCTTTACATGTTTTTCTGCTTTTTTTCCAGAAAAATTGTTCTGGAAATATTCTCGGAATTGGAAACCCGAAAGTCTTAGAATTCCTGAAGGTTCCACGGAGTCCCGAAGAGACCCGGAGGGAGGCCTCAGGGGCCCACACCATAGGGGGGTGCCCCCTTGGCCGCGCCGCGGGGTGGTGTGGGGACCCAGGCCTCCACCGCCTTTACCCTTTCACCTATTTAATCCCCGAGACATAAATCCTAAATATATTTCAGTTCGTCCCGAAAAACACCCGAGGCCGCCGTCATCGTCATCCCAAGATCGGGAGGGTTCTTGAGCTCTCTCCGGCACCCTGCCGGGAGGGGAATTCATCACCAGAGGGGTCTACACCACCATGCCCTCCTCCGAAGTGATGCGTGAGTAGTTCATCCCTGTACTACGGGTCCATAGAAGTAGCTAGATGGTTGTTTTATCCACTTTATGCCTCATGTTTAGATCTTGTGAGCTTCCTAACATGATCAAGATCATCTTTATGTAATGCTACATGTTGTGTTCGCTGGGATCTGATGAATGTTGAATGCTATGTCTTCTGATTATCAATCTATCATGTTATCTTCATACTTTTGTTATTTATGATCTTGCATGCTCTTCGTTATTATTAGATGCTCTGGCCAAGTAGATGCTAGTAACTCCAAGAGGGAGTATTTATGCTCGGTAGTGGGTTCATGCCTCCTTTGCATCTGTGCTCGAGTGATATAAACATGACGGATGGAGGATGTGTTGTTGTCATTAGGGAGAAAATAACGGTGTTTACCTAGTTTACATTGTTTAAATTACACACTTTGCTTACGACGATAATCTGTTGCTTGCAACTTAATACCCAACGTTTGTTCGGATAATATTCGGAGAGGGGATTATTAGGCATAGATGCAGTTGGATGACGGTCTATTATTTTGTTGTAATGCCTGCATGAATCACGTAGTAGTCTTTATGTCTTGCATATGCACTTCGGTGCAACCTTCATTTCTGTCAATTTCCCAGCTGTAATTTGTTTATCACACATGTTATTTATCTTTAACGGAGAGACACCACTAGTGAACTGTGGACCCCGGTCCATTTTCCTCATACTGATAAAACGTCTACTGCTTTCATACTGTTTTCATACTGATTCATACTGTTTTCCTATTGTTTTCCACACCATATGTTTAACCTTTTTGTGTTCAGCAAAACCGGTGAGATTAACAACTTCACTGCTTAGTTTGGGCAAAGTGATTTGATTGTGTTGTGTAGGTTCCAGATTGTTGCTGAACCGGTAGTGCGCCCTGCCATCTCAGCTGGTTCAACCTTCTGAAATTACTATTTTCTCCTACTGGTTGATTCAACCTTGGTTTCTTTCTGAGGGTAACTTGCTGCTGCACTCTTCATACCTTCCTCTTGGGGTTTCCCAACGAATGTGTGTTCACACGCATCATGCCGTCACCATCGAGCTCCCATCACCACAGGACGCCCACAGGCTGCCAAATCGCACCGTCGGAAACCACCTCCTGCCACCGCTATTTGTCATCGAATTTGGTGGGCTCCAGCCACCCCATCCTCTCACATCTTCACCTCCCCACTGCACCGCCAACGTGCGTTCGCCTGACATCTTCTCGTGGCTGTAGGATAATCGCAACGACCAGGACATCGCCGAACCGAGCCCACCACCGTCGCAGTTTACCCCCCGTTCTTGGTGAGCACAGCCACACCCCGTTCCTCCCATCTGTACCTCTAGCACTGCCAGGCTCTGGCGCTCGTTCGTGACATAATTTCTCGAATTTTTGGTGCACGGAGGAGAGCAGAACATCAACGACCAAGGCTGTATGCCGCTGTCCCAACGTTGACGAGCAATTCCGAGTCGCAACCCAGCCTTGTCCTTCTCCGTCTCCAGGTGTGTCTCGGACAACAGCTTACTGCTAGATCGCATTTGGCATTGCACGCCATCCAGTCCATCATGTCACGCATACACCTGGTCATTCCATGCATAGCAAAAATTCATACACATGTATGATACAAGTATGCTTTGTACATGCACACTACATATATCCACAACTAATTATATAGCTACTTGAAAAAGGAGGAGGATTAAAACCCAGACATTGATCGATTATGTGTAGAACACTAGAACCTCCAAATATAATCACTCTATAATTTGCACAGGTCACTTAAATTTTATTTTGTCCATCCGAATTAGTCAAATAATATATCTATGGAACTACGAAACATGCAAGACACTTCTACATCAGTATTTTTTTCATGTTTTCCTACTTTAAACTTCCTCAAATTGCAATTGAGTGATTGAGTAATCCGGGCATTTTTTTTCTAAACCCAATTAAATCGAATCCTTTTGCTAACGGTACGTAATAATACCTGATACGTCATAAACATATCCTTAATTTCTGATGTTCCATGTTATTTCCTACATGTTTGCTATACAATTTATGTCATTTTTATTGATTTTCCGGACTAACATATTGACAAGATACCACAGAGCCAGTTCCTTGTTTTCTGTTGTTTTGAGTTTCAGAAAAGTTGTTCTGAAAATATTATCGGAATTAGAAAATTCGAAGCCTGGAAGCCTTAGAATTCCCGAAAGTTCGACGGAGTCCCGAAGAGGCCCGAAGGGGGGCCACACCATAGGGCGGCGCGCCCCCTAGCCGCGCCTGCGGGTGGTGTGGGCCCCTCGGGCGTCCACCGCCATCGCCCTTTTTCCTATTTATACCCCCCGATATGTTAACCCTAAAAATATACCACTTTGTACCGAGAAACACCCGAGGCCGCCGTCATCGTCATCCCAAGATCGGGAGGGTTCTGGAGCTCTCCCCGGCACCCTGCCAGGAGGGGAATTCATCACCCGAAAGGTCTACACCACCATGCCCTCCTCCGAAGTGATGCGTGAGTAGTTCATCCCTAGACTGTGGGTCCATAACACTAGCTAGATGATTGTCTTCTTCACTTTGTACCTCATGTTTAGATCTCCTGAGCTGCCATACATGATCAAGATCATCTTTATGTAATGCTACATGTTGTGTTTGTTGGGATCTGATGAATGTTGAATGTTGTGTCTTCTGATTATCAATCTATCATATTATCTTTAATGCATATGTTATTTATGATCTTGCATGCTCTCCGTTATTAGTAGGTGATCTGGCCAAGCAGATGGTAGTAACTCCACGAGGGAGTATTTATGCTCGATAGTGGGTTCATGTCTCCTTTACATCTGTGCTCGAGTGACAGAAACGTGACAGATGGAGGATGTGTTGTTGCCATTAGGGAGAAAACAACGGTGTTTACTTAGTTTACATTATACACTTTGCTTACTGCGCTAATCTGTTGCTTGCAAATTAATACCCAACGTTTGCTCGGATGATATTCGGAGGGTGGATTATTAGTCATAGATGCAGTTGGATGACGGTCTATGTATTTTGTTATATTACCCGCATGAATCACATAGTAATATTTATGTCTTGCATATGCACTACGGTGCAGCCTTCATTTCTGTCAATTGCCCAGCTGTAATTTGTTCACCACACATGTTATTTATCTTTCACGGAGAGACACCACTAGTGAACTGTGGACCTCGGTCCATTTTCTCATTCTGATAATACGCACACCGCTTCCACTGCTTTTACACTGCTTCCACTGTTTTCATACTGTTGCTACTGCTTTCATACTGTTCTCATACTGTTTTCCACACCATATGTTTAACCTCTTTGTGTTCACCAAAACCGGTGAGATTGACAACCTCACTGATTCATTGGGGCAAAGTGATTTGATTGTGTTGTGTAGGTTCCACGTTGCTGCTGAACCGGTAGTGTGCCCTGCCATCTCATCTGCATCAACCTTCTGAAGTTACTCCTTCCTCCTACTGGTCGATTAAACTTTGGTTTCTTTCTGAGGGAAAAATGTTGTTGTGCTCATCATACCTTCCTCTTGGGGTTTCCCAACGAGTGCAAGATCTGCACCATCAAGCTACTTTTCTGGCGCTGTTGCCGGGGAGGAAGATAATTTCTGCAAGAGGAGTCTCTCACATCCAATCTGTTCACCTGGGAAGACTTCTCTGCCCGTTTTGGCAAGTATCACATCCCTCAGGGGGTGATAAATATCATGAAGGACAAGTTCCTGAAGCTGAGGCAGGGAGGAATGTCTGTGTCAAAGTACTGGGAATAGTTTACTCTGCTAGCCTGATATGCACCAGATGAAGTCAACACAGAAGCCAAGAAGAAGGACAGATTCTTGAATGGGCTGCACGATGAGTTGCAGTGTACCCTTGTGGTCATTCCATTTGCGGATCTGGAGTAACTCGCGGATGCCGCGATGATGATGGAGCACAAGAGACAGAATGTCTTTGAAAACAGAAAGAGGAAGATGCAGTTCCAAGGAGGATCAAGTGCACCCCGAAACCTCCCTACCCCATATACCAGGCCACCAACACACAGGGTGCCGACTTTTGCGCCAAGAAACCACCATAACAGCCACAACCACAACAACAACCACCACCATGGCCACAACAACAACAACAACAACAACAACAACCGTGCACCCTATGCACCCAAGACTGGAGGCAGTGGAAATGGGAATGGGAATGGACACAAACCCAACCATGCTTCCAAGCCAAACCAGAACACCAAACCCAGTGGAGGTTGCTTTACATGTGGCAAGGAGGGACACTTTGCTCGGGAGTGCCCAAGCAAGATCACTCCACCAGCTCAGAACAATGCCACCAAGATGACACATGCACCAGCACCCAAGAGGCAGAATATGACCAGAGGACACCTGAATCACGTCACTGCTGAGGAGGTTCAGGACACGCCACACATGGTGATGGGTACGTTTCCTGTCAACTCTGTACCTGCTGCAGTACTGTTTGATTCAGGCGCATCGCATTCCTTTGTTACTATGCCATTTGTTGAAAAGAGTAGGATGAATCACACACGGTTGCACACCCCCATGTTAATGCAAATCCCCGGAGCCAACACCAAAGCCAGCCGTATTTGCTATGAAGTACCTGTGGACGTACAAGGAATTTTTTTTCATGCCGACCTGATAGTACTGGGATCCCAAGGGATAGAAGTAGTACTAGGCATGAATTGGATGACCAAGTATAGTGGTGTGATTGACTGCACCAGAAAGTCTATATCATTGACTGCCAGTGATGGGGTAAGAGTTTCCTTCGCCGCAACCAAGTCAAAGTCAGAGACCCACTGCCACACTGGTATAGCCACACCTGCACTTGTGGAAGTTCCGGTAGTACGTGAATACCCGGATGTGTTTCCTAAGGAGTTACCCGGTATGCCGCCTGATCGGGATATCGAGTTTGTTATTGAGTTGATACCCGGTACTGGACCCATAGCACAAAAGCCCTACCGGATGAACCCGAAGGAGCTAGATGAGTTGAAGAAGCAGCTGGATGACATGCTAAGAAATGGTCTGATTCGCCCTAGTGCATCACCATGGGGATCACCTGTCATTTTTGTGGACAAGCGGGACGGTTCCTCACGTCTATGTGTGGATTACCGAAAGTTGAATGATGTTACCATCAAGAACAAATACCCGCTTCCCAGAATTGAAGACCTGTTTGACCAGCTAAATGGGGCAATAATTTTCTCAAAGATCGATCTTCGTACTGGTTATCATCAGTTGAAGGTTCGTGAGACCGATATTCCAAAGACCGCCTTCACCACACGTTACGGTTTGTATGAGTACACCGTGATGTCATTTGGTCTGACCAATGCCCCCGCCTACTTCATGAATCTTATGAATAAGGTTTTCATGGAATGCCTGGACAAGTTTTTCGTGGTTTTTATTGACGACATTCTTATTTACTCCAAGAGTGAGGAAGAACACGAAGAACATCTTAGAATTGTTCTCGGAACACTTCGACAGCTTCAACTGTATGCTAAGTTCAGTAAGTGCCAATTCTGGTTGAAAGAAGTTGGATTTCTTGGACATGTAGTATCCGTAGGTGGAATCTCTGTTGACCCTGCTCTGGTTCAGTCTGTCGCTAATCGGGCTGCCCCGACTAATCAGACTGAAGTAAGATCTTTTCTGGGATTAGCCGGATATTATCGCAAGTTTGTTCAAGGATTTTCCAGTATAGCTAGACCACTCACTCAGTTGCTCAAGAAGGATAGCAAGTTCGTTTGGATGGACAAATGTGCTGAGAGTTTTCAAGAGTTGAAGAATCGACTGGTGACAGCCCCGGTACTCATTATGCCGGATGTCTCCAAGAGTTTCGATGTGTATTGTGATGCTTCTAAGCTTGGACTTGGAAGTGTTCTCATGCAAGAAGGAAAGGTCATCTCGTTTATCTCACGCCAGTTGAGACCACATGAGTTGAATTATCCTACTCATGACTTAGAGCTTGCTGCTGTTGTACATGCTCTCAAAGCATGTCGACATTTCCTTATTGGGAAGAGGTGTGAAATCTATACAGATCATAAGAGTTTGAAGTATATCTTCACACAGCGTGAACTCAATATGGGGCAACGCCGTTGGATAGAGCTCATCAAGGACTATGATCTTAGTATCCACTATCACCCCAGAAAGGCGAATGTGGTTGCAGACGCTCTTAGTCAAGAGCCAGTCTCTCTGAATTCCATGATCCAGATCAGACAACCGGATTTGTGGAAAGAACTTGACCAGCTTGGTATCGAGGTGGTCAGCTATGGCATGTTGGAAGCCATGGATGTTACACCAACTCTAGTCGATCAAATCAAGGAAGCTCAAAAGGGCCAGAAGAGCATTGAGGGAATTAAAACCCGCATGGAGAAGGAAGAAGTTGCCGATTTTACCATTGATTCTGATCGAGTCTTATGGTATGAAGGACACATATGTGTTCCGGTTGAATCTAAGTTGAAGCAAACCATCATGACTGAGGCTCATGACACTTTATACTCTATTCACCCTGGAGGAACCAAAATGTATCAAGATTTGAAGGAGAAGTTTTGGTGGCATGGAATGAAGCGAGATATTGCCTCGTTTATAGCCAAGTGCCATATTTGTCAGCAAGTGAAGGCTGGACATCAGCGTCCCGCTGGTTTGTTACAGCCATTGCTAGTACCTGTTTGGAAATGGGATGAAGTGGGGATGGACTTCATTACTGGACTGCCACGGTCCAGTCGAGGGAATGATTCGATATGGGTAGTCGTTGACAGGCTCACCAAAAGTTGCACACTTTATACCTGTCAAGACCACATATCGTGGAGACCAACTTGTTGATCTCTATATTTCTCGGATAGTCAGCCTACATGGAGTTCCCAGCAGGATTGTGTCAGATCGAGGATCACAGTTCACCTCTCGATTCTGGAAGAAGTTACACGAAGCCTTAGGAACCAAGCTAGCTTTTAGCACTGCCTACCATCCGCAGACTGATGGACAGACAGAGCGTGTGAACTAGATATTGGAAGACATGCTCCATGCCTGTGTTTTGTCCTATGGAGTTAAGTGGGAAGATTGCCTGCCGTTTGCAGAGTTTTTCTACAATAACAGCTATCAGTCAAGCCTACAGATGGCACCTTTTGAAGCATTGTATGGACGGAAATGCCGTACCCCTCTGAATTGGACTGAAACAGGAGACAGTCAAATCTTTGGAGTTGATACTCTAAAAGCTGCATACGAGCAAGTGCATTTAATCCGTGACCGTCTTAACGCCGCACAATCACGCCGAAGAGTTATGCGAACACTAAGCGTCGCGGCGTCTCTTTCACTATAGGAGATTTCGTGTATCTTCGTGTTACGCCACTCAAAGGGATGCAGCGTTTTCATGTCAAGGGAAAGCTTGCAACCCGGTATATTGGCCCGTTTAAGATCCTAGCCCGTCGTGGAGAGGTATCTTATCAGCTGGAGCTACCTGAAGAGTTGTCAGCTTTTCACGATGTTTTTCACGTGTCATTGCTCCGGAAGTGTCTTCATGTACCTGAGAAGAATCTCACTTACCAAGACATTGACTTCAAGACCATTGACCTAAACGATAATTTGACCTACCGTGATCGACCCCTGCGGGTACTTGAGGAGAATGTTCGTGCTACCAGGAGAAATGCTTTCAAGTTCCTTAAGATTCAGTGGACGAATCATTCTGAGGAGGAAGCAACCTGGGAGCATGAAGATTACATCTGGAAGGAGTTCCCTGGTTTCCTTAAAGACTAAACCCGCGAATCTCGGGGCGAGATTCTTTTAAGGGGGGAGATCTGTCACACCCCAGATTTGGGACACTTGTAACACATGAGGGAGACCATTTTGTGAGCCAAAAAAAACTTTTTAATGCCCTTGTGTGATCCAACATGATGTATTGAACCATGGTTATCTATGCAATGCAAGAAAATTTGATTCAAAAATCATTTACTTGTTTTCTGATGTTTCTGATCATTTTTGGATTATTTCCATTTTGGTATCTTTGTTATCCTAAATTAAAATTCATGTGGCAATGTTGAAATCAACTTATAATTAATATTTGGATTGATTAGAATCAAGAAAACAATTTGACAAAAGTTAAATCCAAGGTTTTCCTTAGGTTTTTCTAATAAAAATCATTTCTGAAAGATAAGTCTCTTAGGTGTTTTTCACCCTTGCTATCTATATGCTAGAGATTCACATTTTCTGGTTTCTCGGCATGGATGTGATCCCTATTATATGGACTACAATTTGGTTAACTTTGTTTGAAAAATTGAATCACAGAAACAATCAATTGCTCGTTGTTTTTGTGTTAAGAAAATACGACAGAATTAGTGATTTTTGGAAAACAGAGAAAAACTCAAATTAGCCATTTTTCCACCTTGTTTTCATGATGAATTTGAATTTTAAATTTGTTTGTTTTTGCTGTTTATGGAAGTACTAAAGTTGCTTAACATAACCATACTTGGAAAACAAATTTTGGTTAAGAATTGGTCCTTGAAAACAATTGAAACTTTTGCTAATCCACACTGCAAAATCCAACACTTCGAAAAATTTCTGAAACTGAAACTATAACTGAATTTTTTTCAGAAACAGTGAGATGGCTCGATTTTCAAATGATCATATTTTTTTATTTGCTCAACGAAATGTTGCACGGTTTGGTGCTTCTAGAAGCCTAGTCAGCACCCTGTCTATTCCATGCCTTAGCTCCCAAGTGGGTTGACCAAAGAAGAAGAGAGAGAGCGAGGTTCAGAGAGGAAAAATGCGAGGGGGGATGGGCAACCTGACAGCCTCATCCCTGCCGCGTGCCACAGTGGCATTTTCGAGTTTTCTTTCGCCTCTCCTCGCGCAAGTGGCCATTGACCCGTCCCCTCGCGACCCTGGACACACCCAAAGGCCGTGGGGCGCGGCATGGGCATGCCAGAGCGCGCACGAGCGCGTCTCACTGACGCCCGTGGCCACCCGGGTGTGCCCCACCGTCCCCAGCCACTATAAGACCATCCCCGTGGCCACTGCCCCTGCACACACCCTCACACTCACTCACTCACACTCCGTAGCCACCCCAATGAGCTCAGGCAGCTCTAGCTAGCTCGAATCGCCGGAGAGATCACCGCGGCCACCGCGGGTCACCGAGGTGAAATACTCTCGCCCTCGTCCACCTAGACCTCTCCGTCACTGTAGAACGAACCCCCACTCTCTGTGGACCGTGCATGACCCTCCCCGTGGCTCCTCGTTTGCAGGAACGCCGCAAGCCGCCGCAGGACGACTGCACGGCGCCATCGATTGGAGCCACCTTGAGCCGAGATCTCTGCGCCCCTGCACGGCCACGAGCACCTGCGACCACCTCGACAACTCACCATCGCCCTACGAGCCCCCTAGGTGAGCTTTCTTGACCGAGTTCGCCACCGGCCGCTCGCATCCTCGCCGGAGAGAAAAAAGAAAGGAGGGAGAGAGAGGAGGCGACCGTGCGCCGTAGATCTAGGCATCTACGACCATGCTTGAATCGCAAAACGGTACGCGCGTTCGCGCGCGCCGTGGAAGCGAGGCGGGTCTGTGGGCGCAGATGGGTTACGCGCCCGTGTGTTGCCCAGCCCGCAGCCATTTTTCTTTTTCTTTTCTAAAATCAACAAAACCTGCTGTTTTACTTTAATCGTGTATGAAAATGTTAAACTCCAAAATAAAATGAACAAAATTTACCTGAGGTGCATGAACAAATTCCTGAACGTATGCAACTGACAGAACTGGATTTGAACGTTTTGGGAACGAATGATAAATGTTGAACTGAGCACTGTCTGTTAAGAAAAAAGTGAGATAACTTTTTATTGGAATAGTTAAAAGGTGCAAACTAAAATTCCTGAAGTATCCCTTTACTAGATCGACCAGTAGAACTTGACCTCACCTCAAGGTGAGCTACCATTTGGAAATGGCATCCAGTTTGGTAAAATTCCAGTAGCCTGTTCTGTGAATTTTAGGATTTATTTTACAACACTTTTTGATGTGAATCCAACTGGATCTGTTAGATATTAGATAGATATATGTTATCCTGGCTTTGTGTGATTTTTGAAGCTCTAGAATTAATTTGGCAACAGATCTAAGAAAATGCACTTTTTTGTTAAGAATAAAATGAGTAGTTTTGATTTGTAAATAATTGCTTGCTAGTGTCATTCTGTTTTCTAGCATGTTTAAAGGATGTGTTGAGTGTTATCATGTTGTTTTCTCACAGAGATTCCATGTTAGAAAGTTTATGCATGTTTAGGATTTGTTTGAAACTAGTATGAGCATAGGAGTAATATCTAGTATTTCTATTTAATTTTGTAGATGGAAATGACTAGCTAGATTTTTGTCCTAGATATTATGAGTGTTTTCACATGGATCCAGTACCATTTTGGTACTAGTTATTACTTGTTTTCATCTCTGTAAGGTTACATTTGTTTCTTTAGGAATGCATGTGTAGGTTTAATATTTATCACTAGTAGTATTGTTTTCACTAAGAATAGCTAGTAGTATTTTTGTTAGAAAATTATTTGGTTTCCACAAGTTGGACCAGAGGCATAATACCTCTTAAATGACATGGAAAAACTTAGTGGAACACCCACTGGTTCCATCTCATTTGGTTGAAAAATAATTTGTTTCAACCATAGTGGTTGTAGTAATAATAGTGGATATTATTATTTTGGATGCATTGCTTGAGTGGATTTGTTTTATGAATTTGTGTGTTATTTTTGTGTGCCCATTGCTTGCTGTATGTTATAGCTGAGTGTAAATGCTTTCTTAGTAAGGTTCTGATTGAGTGTTTTTACTTTTATTTTACGACGATAGAAACCGACGAAGAGATAGTTGGAGCAGGAGGTTATTACTACCACTCCTGTTGTGAGCAAGAGCAAGATCCTCGTTTCCTCCAAGGAAAGCCATCCTTAAAGCTTGCTGTTATTTCCCCACTTATCATTATGCATTATCTACTTCTTAAGTTTTCAAAACCTTGATTACCAAAAACTATTTTTATTGAGTGAATATTACTATTATTATTACATAGTATATTATCACTTTGCCATTAGTCAACTTGGTGTTACCAAGCCTTTGGCCACCATAAGGTATATAAATACCGCCTAAGACAATAATCTTGAGGCCCTAAGTGGACACTTTTAAAAATGTGCTTTTGCAAACAAAATGGTTCTATGAGTAGTCCACGGTGGAAAGGCGAGACCTTGTTCATCGTGGGAGCTGAGGAGTTGTTTTCAAATGTTTTACAAAAAGCACATAACCTAGTCTTCGCTGGACAACCAAGAAGTACTGCCACTCTACCCCAACATGGGTACGGGGCCTATCTAGATACTTGAACTTTTTAGTATGTGTTCTATCCCAAGATGCTATAGAGAGGATGATTCTCTGAACCGAAATGTTACCAGGAGGGAGAAAACGGGACATGCAAAGTGTGGGATTAATTTCTCCTCCGGTTGCGACAATTGGGTCCCCTGTTTGGCGATGTGTGACATGGTGCCAGGGGAATAAACTTGATTGAAGGGATAGCCATATACTAGCTTGTGTCAGAGTGGACATTTAGGATCATTCTTATGATGCTTGCATATCGCTGTGTCGATCCATGGGTGGTTCATGGCAGATGATTGGATCTAGTGGAATGTGTACACCTCTGCAGAGTAAAACTATTCAGAATAGCCGAGCCCTCGGATATGAGCAGTTGAAAGGCCACGTAGCTAGTATTGTGCTAAGTTTGTGTTTTTGAACCAAGGATTGTACCTGAGAGGTACTGATGAAAGATCTGGACATGCTGTTCCAAGAAGTTTTGCAAAGAAAACTTCGTTTTATAAAACAAGTTTATAAAACCTCTTGTACATGTGATATCTACAAGAGAAAGAAAAACTATATTATTTTCTTCTGAAGTATCTTCCTCAACGAAGATACAGATTAACATGACTGCAACTATGGTGTCATCTTAGATGCACATCATGGGTAGTGAGCCCTATTTATAGCTTACCTATCCACCATATAAGCATGATGCATTTTGTAAGTGTATAAAGGATGACTGGTTGAGTACATTCAAAAGTACTCATATTGGTTTCGCCCCTGGCTATTTACTTGGCCAGACTTTGAGGAGATACCACCGGAGGAGGTATACGAGGAGGAATACTATTCTGACGACTACGCGAACTAGGCCCGGCTCCCGGTCAGCAGCCTGTCGGTGACGACGTGACATGGGCTATCTACGTTTGTTTGTTTTCCGCTGTGTTAGTGAGTTGTAAGACTTTGTCTGCCCTGCGTGGCAGTAAATAAAGACTTGGTCATGTGACCATTGTCTTGTAAGACTGTTGTTATTCATGTAATGGATAATGTATCTATGTACCACTTTCGTATGTTGTTCACGACTGAATTTCCTGGGATCGTGAATGTATGCTTATGAGGGGTTCTAGACCTTCCGGTTTGGGGCCTCTACACTAAGCAATGGCATGAGAAGTTCGAAAGGACTTTGACTGTTGAAGGCTTTGTTGTAAAAGAAGCTGGCAAATGTGTGTACTATTGCCATGGTGGGGGCAAGGGAGTTATTCTGTGTTTATATGTCAATGACATATTAATCTTGATTTAATCAAGGAAGTTAAGGATTTCTTATCTCGCTGTTTTGAGATGAATGATCTAGGAGTAGCTGATGTTATCTTGAACATCAAGCTGTTAAGAGATGATAATGGTGGGATCATACTGCTTCAATCTCACTATGTGAAAAAGGTCCTGAGTCGCTTCATGTATAGTGACTGCAAGTCTTCTCCAACTGCATATGATGCTAGTGTGTTGCTTTGAAAGAATCGACGGGTTGCTAGAGATCAACTTAGGTATTCTCAGATTATAGGCTCGCTTATGTATTTGGCGAGTGCCACGAGGCCTGCCATCTCTTTTGCTGTGAGCAAATTGAGTCGGTTTGTTTCCAATCCGGGAGATGATCATTGACGTGCGCTTGAGAGAGTTATGCGCTATTTAAAAGGAACTGCGAGCTATGTAATTCACTATACCGGAAACCCGAGGGTTCTGGAAGGATATAGTGATTCTAATTGGATATCTGATGCTGATGAGTTTAAGTCCACTAGTGGTTATATTTTTATACTTGGTGGTAGCACTGTTTCCTGGAAGTCTTGCAAGCAGACCATCTTAACGAGGTCAACTATGGAAGCAGAACTCGCAACATTAGACACAACCACTGTTGAAGCAGAGTGGCTTCGTGAGCTCTTGATGGACGTGACTGTGGTTGAAAAACCAATATCGCAATTCTAATGAACTGTGATAATCAAACTGTGATCATCAAAGTGAACAGTTCTAAGGATAATGCAAAGTCATCAAGACATGTGAAGAGGAGATTGAAATCTGTCAGAAAATTGGAAAACTCCGGAGTTATTGCGTTGGATTATATCCAAACATTTATAAACTTGGCAGATCCCTTCACAAAGGGCTTATCACATAATGTGATAGATAATGCATCGAGGGAGATGGGTTTGAGACCCACGGTATGAGTTGTCCACAGTGGTAACTCACTCTATGTGATCGGAGATCCCGTGAATTAGAAGTGAGAGACCAACTGTTGGTTGGCTGAGAGGAGAGTATCCTTATATTTTATCCCACTTAATGAATATGCAATACTCTCCTAATATGTATGGTAGGTTGACATTTCTTAATGTGTTCCAAATGGCTTATTTATATAAGCATGGATGTGTCCTGCAGAACATCTCCCGAGAAACTCACCTATAGGAGTCTAACTGTTAAACGTCACAGTCTATGAGAATCGGGTGCTCTCTAATAAACTCATGAAAGGCCTTCGGAGTATGACGTATACGCTCCACCCGCGGGGACGCCTTGCGGCAGACTAGTATCGGTCCAAACGTTGTGTGAAACTAGTATCACAGAAAACTTGTAGTTCACGGCGTAGTCCACTATCCAAGTTGTGAACTAGTGTAGCATAATATTCTAAGTGGAAGTTCAACTTAACAGTCTCCACTAAGCACCTGTATATAAACAATGTTTTGGAACTGAGATTATGAAATGTGCTAATGACACTTTGTGGGGGATTGTTGGATTTAAGACTTGGGTCTAGCCCCAAAACCCAACTAAAATCTGAAAGTGGCAATGGCCCATTCATGAATAATACAAGTAGAGGGAGTGGAACAATAATTTAGTCCCACATTGTTAGTTTGGAAAGGATGGCACCACCTTATAAGGTGAGCCATTTTAGATCATGTATGAGTTGGTGAGACAAGAGGAGAGGAGTACCACACGCGTGCTCCTCCTCCGCCGCCTGTCTCGCCACGTCACGATGCGACGCGCCGCGGGTTGCGGGAATGAGCCGAGAGCATTTATTTTGCCGGTTGAGAAAATTTAATAAGTCATTAATTTGAGGACGCGTTAATTCCTAAGATGTTTCCGATTCCTCTGGATCGTCGGACCGAACCGACTCAGACGTGGGCTTACTCCCACGTCTCTTCCAGCCCCCTCAGTATAAATACGCGCACACAGTAAACCATAGCCGCCACTTCGTTTTATGGTTTCGCACCATTTCAAAGCACTGCGCCGCCAATCAAGTCTTTTCCATCCCTCCTTCCGGCGTGCACCGCGAGACGGGACAGAAGGCCTCCAGAACCCCGCCTCTTGTGATCCTGTACGGGAGAGGAGCGATCGGGTTTTTGGGGAGCGCACTCGCGTGACTGCTGACGGTGAGTACTTCCGCAACAACGACTGGTTTTCAGATCTCGGCAACCTCTTCATCAACGACATGGGCAACAACATGGACAACACCGCAAGCGGTGCCGCTATCGCTGCACCGTACGTACCTCCCTCTCATCTGTACGAGATATTACTGCATTTCCTATGTCTAGTTCTTGCTATAGATTGGACCGGTCTCACTACTACACTAGATTTTGATATTTACATGCTTAATGTATTTGCTACTGTCGTAATTTGTCTGATGCTATTTGGGATTAAATCATATGTTAAATTGCTAATATACTCAACAATTTGGGCATCTCTTCGTCTGAAACTGTGCAAGAGAAAGATACTGTTTGCTGAAATTATTTTCCGTTCTCGTAGGCCGTGGTTATGTTGTGATTCTGAGCCAAATACGGGTCTTCTTGCTGGCACCTCTTCAAAAAAAAGAAAAAGTACACACATGTCATCAGCCTGGTCGGAGATGGGTACAGATGGCAATGGGGCTTCGAATCCCGCAAACCCGACAGGTACCCGTCTTAAATGTGAGGGTTTGGTAAAATGTTAGACCCGTCAGGTCTAACGGGTCGGGTCTAGGGTGACAAACTCATACCCGTATACCCGGTATAAGCGTTAATCCTATCCCTACTAATGCTATGCCTAACCACACGTACACGAGTTATGGACCACACAACCCACACATCACATGCACATGTTGGAATTTATAGTTCACACACGTGTCTATTTCCACCAACCTATCACAATATTCTATCGTTTTATTTCTCACATGAGTCGGTGTCGCTTCTGAGATGGATAAACCCAGCCGGATTGCGGGTCTGGCAAAATAAGACCCGATAAATTAAACGAGGGGAGACGTGGACCGGCCTGAACCCGGCGGTGCCATCCAGAGAGATGGGTACAAAGTTACAAACCCACTGGAGGCCCAGAATAAATGTAGATTCAAAGGGACCGAGTCTTCTAGAACACCAGCCCAGTCGAGATAAATCTAGAGACTGCCGGACACCGCAACCGCCTCTTTGTTCCCCTCCGTCCAACTCGGCTCCGTCGACCGCGTGAACCGAGCCGGTCCCGTTTTCCATCCATAAAATCCCCACCTCCATCGACTGCTTTTGCCCACAATCCACGCCTCCTTCCGATTCTGATCGAAAATCAGTAGCAACAACAAGCGATCGATCTTAAGCACTCGCGAATCTCCGTTAAGGTATGCGCCTGCCATCGATTTCTTCCTCCCTGCTATTTCATCTAGCTGCAAATTTGCGATTGTTCACGCGGCGGTATTGATTTAGATTACATATGCGATTGTCGATTTTGTCAACGCGATGAGATGATTATATCTGTAGGATTAAATAGCATGTAGAATTCGGATCCGCGTAGATCGTTGTATCCATGCTCTTTGGTTTGTTTGTATACTCTGGATCTATGTTATAGATATGTGTGCATGTGTTCTCGATAAATATTTATTCGGGTAGATTTTAATCTGAATGCTACGGCGCGACCGTGATTGTTCATCTAGAATTGTTGATTAGGATTTGATCAATTAGTTTTCGACCTGCTGTTTCATGTTGATTCCTATGGTTATTATATATATGATATATCCATGATCTGCCTTATAGCTGTGTCAGTGTCTTTTAACTCTTCTGCCAAGTTTATTATCGTACTACTGCTTCCATATCTTAGTTAAGACTTGCAATGGATGTGCTGCAGTTGAGACGAATTGTTGTACAGACCTGCTTAATTTTACACTAGAAATAGGTCCTGAGATTTAGATTATTAACTTCAATTCTCTATTTTTGTGAAGATCGCAGTCTATGTTTTGTTGAGCTGTTGATATGCCCAATATGCTTAACTTGGTGACTTTTTCTGCTTTGGTTGCAATTTCCAACTATGCATATCTATCACAAGATTTATTATTATTTCAGTCATAGCCCTTTTTTTTGCGAATTATTTCAGTCATATTCTTGTGACTTTATTGATCTGTTCATCTACGCCTCAAACTTAGTGGCTTATACTGTTTTTTTTTTGCAATTTCCAACTAAGCATATTTATCACAAGATTTTGATTAATTCTGGCATTGTATTATACTTGTTGATCTGTGCATCTAGGCCTCAAACTTGGTGACTTATCCTACTTTGTTTTCAGTTTCCAACTTTGCAGATGCAGATCTTTGTGAAGACCCTCACGGGCAAGACCATCACCCTCGAGGTCGAGTCTTCGGACACCATCGACAATGTGAAGGCAAAGATCCAGGACAAAGAGGGTATCCCACCGGACCAGCAGCGTCTCATCTTTGCCGGCAAGCAGCTTGAGGACGGGCGGACCCTTGCTGATTACAATATCCAGAAGGAATCCACACTCCACCTAGTGCTCAGGCTCAGGGGTGGCATGCAGATCTTTGTGAAGACCCTGACTGGCAAGACCATCACCCTGGAGGTTGAGTCTTCGGACACCATCGACAATGTCAAGGCTAAGATACAGGACAAGGAAGGCATTCCACCAGACCAGCAGCGGCTTATCTTTGCCGGCAAGCAGCTCGAGGATGGGAGGACCCTTGCTGATTACAATATACAGAAGGAATCCACCCTCCACCTGGTTCTAAGGCTCAGGGGTGGCATGCAGATATTCGTGAAGACCCTCACCGGCAAGACCATCACCCTCGAGGTTGAGTCTTCTGATACGATTGACAATGTAAAGGCGAAGATTCAAGACAAGGAGGGCATTCCCCCAGACCAGCAGCGTTTGATCTTTGCCGGCAAGCAACTTGAGGATGGTCGCACTCTTGCGGATTACAACATTCAGAAAGAGTCCACCCTCCACCTGGTGCTTCGCCTCCGTGGTGGCATGCAGATCTTCGTCAAGACCTTGACCGGCAAGACCATCACGCTGGAGGTTGAGTCTTCTGACACGATCGACAATGTCAAGTCCAAAATCCAGGATAAGGAGGGCATTCCCCCAGACCAGCAGCGCCTGATCTTTGCAGGGAAGCAGCTAGAGGATGGACGCACCCTTGCTGATTACAACATCCAGAAGGAATCCACCTTACACCTGGTGCTTCGTCTCCGTGGTGGCATGCAGATTTTCGTCAAGACCCTTACTGGCAAGACCATCACCCTGGAGGTGGAGTCCTCAGACACCATTGACAACGTGAAGGCCAAGATCCAGGACAAGGAGGGCATCCCCCCGGACCAGCAGCGCCTGATCTTTGCCGGTAAGCAGCTCGAGGATGGCCGCACTTTGGCGGATTATAACATTCAGAAGGAGTCTACCTTGCACCTGGTGCTGCGCCTCCGTGGTGGGCAGTGAGTCCTCTGGACGTCCGTTA
This sequence comes from Alopecurus myosuroides, assembly GCA_028641055.1. NCBI lineage: Eukaryota > Viridiplantae > Streptophyta > Magnoliopsida > Poales > Poaceae > Alopecurus > Alopecurus myosuroides. The sequence goes on from CM054057.1 coordinate 671,915,348, forward strand.
GGCCTGGTGGACATTGAGTTCTCTGGAAGGGCGTCAGGTCTGGTGGCTTCTTTTGCTGTCTGTTTTGGTCGTTTTCTTAGTTTACCACTGGAAACTATTTAGTCCTCATTTGTTGAGAACATGGGCCGTATAGCGATGTAATCTGTCTTGAATTAGTGGTGTGAATCTTACTCGATGATAACCTGTATTTCTTATTCTGTGATCGTGGTTGCTTTGTTTGAAGCAGTAAAAAATTAGAAATTATTAGTAACAACGAGCATGTTTACTTGTCTGACAAATCTGATCCCTGAATAAGGTAGCAGCAAAAATCTCCCGATCTGTCTGCTACTGTACTATTTCTTTCCAACACAATTCTCAAGTTGCAGGAGGGGGCAATTATTTTTTTACGAAATGCAACTGATGTCAACCCTGAAAGGATTAACAGCATACGGATACAAGACACAACATGGCAATTTTTTTTTACGAAATGCAACTGATGTCAACCCTGAAAGGATTAACAGCATACGGATACAAGACACAACATGGCAAAACTTATTTATATTCAAGGGCATTAGTTCAACCATGGCATCACCATAGAGTTTCAATCTGAAACCCTCCGTTTTCATCCACCAATGATCAGGAAACTCGGTGACTGTAACTGCACATACAAAAGCTACCATTGGTGAGGATTAATCGGTTTCGTTTCCAACCCAGACCAATAGCTAGAAATTTGCCAACACTTGCCCAGGCGCCGATGATCATACGAGAATTACAACATCATATATGAATACAGATTAGTAAGAGCATACAGTTGTATAAATATAAAGGGAGCAAAACTGTTGGAACAATCTAATATGGCACACCTTCATAAATTTGACGTCTATGTTACGTACTCCCTCCGTTCAACAATAGATGACTTCCCTTTCTCTATATATGGATGTATCTAGACATATTTTAGTTTTAGATACATCCATATATAGAGAAAGGGAAGTCATCTATTGTTGAACGGAGGGAGTACAAACTCTACTTCAGTCAATAGCTTCAGCACACGTTGGAAGAAAGGAACGCGTGTAGGCGTTGATGGATGATATACCTTCGATGGCTTAATCCCAACTCGGACGAACAGTTCAGGGTTCGTGATTGAGAGCTCGATAGCCTCCCTGAGTTCCCTGATCTGGTCAGATAGACCCCTAACAGTAGAGAAGCTGACATTCCCGGGATCCTCATGAATCATGTTGAACACTAGAGGGTTCACCTGAAAGGAAGAGAGTAGAATGGTAGGTAAATCATCTCCTCAACAGATAACATCTTCCATCATTTCATTTTCTGCAATGCAGCTAATATAGAACATACATAATGAAGTGCACGGACAGATAACATATGTTTTCACGGGCAAGGCTAGCTTGCGGGTGACAGGTAGGAAGGTTAATATTCCGACATTTAATTTCCATTTATGGTAATCAACAGTTTAGATAATTTTCCATTTCCATAATCCCAGTTAGAATTTTCAAGGGTCAAAGAAGTACAAGAACGGAAAGATCGCCAAAGAAGAAAAGAGAATGCTGCATGCAGGTGGGCCCCCGCCCAATATCTTGCCTGCATGTACAATCGGTAGAGTAAATGTAAGGAGTTGTCTCCGGGGTGGAATTTTAAGACTAGTCATAGTGGGAGTATCATACACAAGTATCATGCATATGATATATGATACTAATATATGATACTACCTCTATAGTGCATAGTATCTTATAGTAGTATCATAATCTCATCATATTTATTATTTTATAGAATCTCAATGCAAATATGTGTACAAGATTTACATGCAATTAAATTTTTTAGTTTTAAGTGTCATGATACGGTATCTACCTATGTTACTATAACCATCTCTCTCCTCATTAATTACCTGCCACATCACCTTTTTTGTGGGTCCAACTTGCATGATACCACCTATGATACCACCACTATGGCTAGTCTAACCTGTCCACAGGTCATCTATGAAGGAGCTATACTGTGTTTTTACACAACTGAGCTCCCGTGGAAGCACCCGCATGATTGTAAATGTGGTCAGGTCAAGACACAGGTGTGTACCCATTGTCAAGTTTTCCCTGTTCAGCTAACTGTGGCAGCTGACAACCTATCGAGGGCCGCCGCCATACTTGACGATAACTGTGAGTGAAAGAAGAGAGACGTTTTGGCCATCCTACTTGTTAGAGATATATTTGGTTACACGTATTTGGTAGTAGAGCATTTATAATCCATCTTTACTCTATCTCTACGGGATTTCTTGTCCTCCAAATTTGTATCCTAATATATACTCATCCATGAGGCTCAATAATACATCTAACATATTCCGCCAATCTCATCCTTCTACATGGTATCAGCCTAAATACGATTTAACTCTAGCCGCCGCCACCGCTTCCGTCTCGCGCCGCCCCCGAGACGGATCTATATGAACGTCGCCGGGGGCCGCCCCCCGTACCTAGGGTTCGTCCGCCGGTCCTGTGGATCGGCTACCCTAGAGAGTCTTTCTCTCCACCGGTCGCTTGGCCGGCATTTTCCCTTTTGATTTTCCGATCAAGATCGGTTTGCGTCGCCCGCCGCCACCGTCGATCCTCACGCCACCTGTCTGAATCACCATGAATTTGAAGGTTAATCTGTTCATGTGTTCATCCATATTTGGGAAAGAAAGAAGGGTGAGATCGTGAGAGGTAGGAGATGGACATGTCCTATGGGCCCTACCAGCGAAGGGGTAAGTTAATGGTGTGGTTGAACTAACTAGTGCGACGTGAGTGCAACTGCCAACAACAAAAAAAACTGATCTAGTGTGGGACTCAATAGTGTTTCCTTCTCTCTCCGTCTCTCCGAACGCAAAGAGTGTTCGAGTTATGACTCTTGTGAAAACTTGGAGTCTTTAGCGTAAAACCACCACTTTAGAGTCAAAATTCCGGAAAACCACCACTTTACGTTTTAATTGCAAAAAACTACCACTCTAGTCCTAATATTTTTCAAATCGAACCAAATAACGATTGAAAACGAATTGATACAATTTCCGACAGGTAATGCCCACCACATATGCTGATGTGGCTTTTTAATCTAATAAAAAAACAAAAAGGGAGATGTGTGCGGCCCGTCCAGGCCATGCTTGCCGCCGCGGCGCTGCCGCCCGTGAGGCCGGCGGGCGAGCTGTGCCGCCGTGCCGAGCGTGCTGTGTGCGTGCGCGCCCGCCTATGCGCGCCGGCGAGCCATGCGTGATGTGTGCGCGTGCGTGTGGCCAGGCCGGCCGTGCGTGCCGCCAGGCCCCCGTGCATGCTGCCGCGCCGGCGAGCGAGCTGCGCCGCCGTGCGTGCTGGGCGCGTGCGTGCGGCCAGGCCGGCCGTGCGTGCCGCGCCAGCGAGCGAGCGGGCCCCGTGCTGTGTGCGCGTGCGGCCGTGCGTGCCGCCGTGCCGGCGAGCGAGCTGCGCCGCCGTGCGTGCTGTGTGCGTGTGCGTGTGGCCAGGCCGGCCGTGCGTGCCGCAAGGCCCGCCGTGCGTGCGGCCAGGCCGGCTGTGCGTGCCGTGCCGTGCGTGCGGCCAGGCCGGCCGTGCGTGCCGCCGCGCCGGTGACCGAGCGCCGCTGTGCGTGCGGCCAGGCCGGCCGTGCGTTTCGCCGCGCCGGCGAGCGAGCTGCGCCGCCATGCATGCGCGCGGTCAGGCAGGCCGTGTGCGCGTGCCGCCGCGCCGTGCGTGCTTAATGTGTTTGATAAAATGCCTAGAAAAGGGTCCTATACAAGGTGATGACAGGTGGGCTCCACCGGTCAGGTTGCCCGTCAATTCGTTTTCAATTGTCATTTGGCTCGATTTGAAAAATGGTAGTACTAGAGTGGTGGTTTTTTCAATTCAAACGTAAAGTGGTGGTTTTTCGGAATTTGGGCTCTAAAATGTGGTTTTATGCTAAAACTCGAAAACTTGATACCAACTGAAATCTCTATGGTGAAGGCCAAGGCCGCCGACATGGGTTATGCAAAAACGGCTCTTCCCGTCGCTTCGCATTGGCCGTCCGCAAGATCTTAAGTACTTGTATCAATGCCATACATTATACATTTTTTTAATGCAATTTTTCTATATATTTTGAAATAGTTTCATAATATATAAAAAGGTCCAAAAATTGATCGTTAGAGAAAACCAGATATGGTCCATAGTTGTTCGTCTCTAGCGACACGTTCTAATTTTAGGGCCCCATTATGTCTTTCGCACCGGGCCCCAAATTTCTGGAGACGGCCCTGAAAACCGTCCCCGAGTGTGCGTCTATCACCTATCGAGCAAACGGGTTGCCGTTGCATCGCCCCGCCGGGTCGCAGCATCGCCGCCCCGTGGTTCTCACCGCGGCTGCATCACCCCGCGCGTCGCCACTGCGTCGCCCTTCGGGACGTAGCACCGCAGCAATCGGTCCCCGCCGCCGCCCCGAGGTCTTTTCCGCTGTCGCCCCAGCACGCGCGTCGTCGTTGCGTCGCTCCTTCGAGCCGTAGCGGCACGGCACGCGGTCCACTCCGACGTCCCCGTGCGTTGACCTCTTCCTGGTATGCGCCGCACCGCCTCCCTAGGCGTGGGAACGCCAGCGTCCATGCATGGTCTTTTTCGAGCTGTTGGGTTCTTCTTTGCGTACTTTGAACATCGCCGCCGCGCTTCTACAGGTGACCGTTGTGGCCCTTCGCGGGCTACTGCCATCGTGTCGCTTCTAACGGCATCCGACGTGGCCCCCCACGGGTCGCCTCTGGTTCCGCCGACTACATCGTCGTCCACCTCTTCGTCTACGTCCAGCACGAGCTCAGCGCCAGCGTCACCGTCATCTTTCTCGCTCACTTCCTCCACTCCGACAACTGTGGTTGACATTGGAACCTTCTACCCCCACGGCGACTGGCCCTGCAACCGTCGTCGGGTCCTTCTCTTCTGGTCCCTACGACATGGTGTAGAGTTTGTGCTAGTTCCCGTCTACGCATACCCGGTGCTGGCAACATCGATGCTTGCCTTCGTCCACGACATGTCCCCGGGCTCGGCAAGCCTGGTGCGACGCCTCGTCAACATCGACTTCGTCCTTCTACGCATGCCCGATGCTGGCAACACTAACTCGTGCCTTCGTCCACGACGCGTCCACGGGCTTGGAAAACTCGACACGACGCCTCGTCCATACCGTCTTCTTCCCGGCGTACCACTGAAAGTGCATTTCGTTTTCCCGTTGGTTTTGTGTGTTAGTTAATAATACTAAGTACATTATTTATCGAGGTGTAGAGTGTACGGATGTTATTTTCAACATCCGCATCTATCACCAAAATATTGGTGAAGATAGATCACTGAGGTTTGGGACAGAGAGGAGCCGGATATTTCTAACCAGAAATTTCCAGGGCAACCAGAATTTCCGGTTAGGAAGATCCCAGCCCAGTTTGAGACAAAGATTAGCCGGAAATTTCCAACCGGAAATTTCTGGAGCAATCGGATATTCTGGTTGTGGAAGTTTAGCCTCAAAATGGCTAAGGACTGGAAGTTGAAGACGCAGAAGTCAACCGGAAATTTCCATATCAACCGGAATTTCTGGTTCAGGATCCTGTTCGGGACAGAAGCTAGCCGGATATTTCAAACCGGATTATTCGCTCCAACCGGAATTTCCGGTAGAAGTCAACGCAGTCGAAAAATCAGATCTGAAGGATTGAAACCAACCGGAATTTCCGGTTCAAGTTTGAACCGGAATTCTGGTTCCATTTTCCTGCTCAAACGGCTCTATTTGGGGAGGGGGCATAAATACCCTTCCTCTTCCTCCTTCAGCTCTAGTTCGTCTATTGCATTTAAGACCATTTATTGAGCTCACTAAATCCTCAATTACTCCTAGTCCCTCCACCCAAACTTGTTGCTCTTCGGAGGATTGAAGGAGAAGGCCCCGATCTACATCTTCACCGAGCCGCTCTTCATTTCCCCTTCATTCACTTGAGGGATTTGAGTCTAGAGTTTCCATTTGTGGAGAACCTAGACCTATTGCTACACTTGGTGATTCCTAGTGTTGGGGGCCCCCAATTTGGTTGTGGGCGTGTTCCCCAAACTTGTTTGTAAAAGATTCGATTCCCTCCTCAAAGGGGATCAATAGTGGAAGGTGGACTAGGCCTTTGTGGCGGGGTTCATCGTACAATAGGGTGATGCCTTTGTGGCGTTGAGTAGGCCTTCGTGGCGAAGCTCACACCCCTTCAACGAGACGTACTCGCTTAACAAGGAGGAAGTCGGGATTACATCGTGTCTCTGTGTGCTTCATATCGGTTACCTTGTTCCCTTCCCCTTTACTTGCTTGTATTGTGTTTGTTGTTGCTCTTGTCATATAGGTAAATTCACCGTAGTTGCATTATCTAGAGAATTTATCTTTGTGTCAAGCCTAATGTTGTAGAAAAAAATAAAATTGGCCGTAGCACGTATTCACCCCCCCCTCTAGGTGCCCATACTATCCGTTCAATTGGTATCAGAACCTCGACTCTTTTATCGGGCTTAACCACCTAAGAGTTTAGTATGACCGATGATCCGGATGTCACCGGTTCCGTGGTGCATGTCAATATGGATTATCTCAAGGAGTTGAAAAATCCCTTGACATCATCCATGGAGGGAAAAATGGATGAGTTGCAAACACTCATGTTGCAATTCATGAAAGCCAAGGAACCGGAGACCTCCACTTCATCTCCTTCGGATGAAATTCCGGAGGGTTCCAAGAATGGGGCTAATGGTGAACTACCTAAAGATGCTTGCGCTAAGAACTCCACCAGTAAGGGTACGGAAGGAAAAGGAGATTTCCACTCCGTCGAAGGAAACTATTCTCCCGATCCTCCCGTCCCACATCCTCATATAATTCCTATAGGAGAACCTCCTAAAATTGATGCACATTCTTTTGGTGAGTGGCAATATTACATTGAAACTCACTTGAACTCTTCTTTTATTGAACTTTGGAGGGTCACTCGAGATGGATACAAGCCACGTGACCCCAAGAACTTGACAAGAAGAGAAGCTGTAGATTGTCAACTCAACTACACCGCCTTGTCCATCATTCAACAAGCCGTGGGTCCTAACCACATGCCTCATCTTCAACAATATTCCACCACTAAGTTAACATGGGACGCTCTTGTCGTCATTTTTGTGTGCAATGAGAGCATGTGATGTCTACGCACGCTTCTATTCTCGTAGACAGTGTTGGGCCTCCAAGTGCAGAGGTTTGTAGAACAGCTGCAAGTTTCCCTTAAGTGGATCACCCAAGGTTCATCGAACTCAGGGAGGTAGAGGTCAAAGATATCCCTCTCAAGCAACCCTGCAATTAAGATACAAGAAGTCTCTTGTGTCCCCAACACACCCAATATACTTGTCAGGTATATAGGTGCACTAGTTTGGCGAAGAAATAGTGAAATGCGAGTAATATGGATGGTTATAAGTAAATATAGCAATCTGAAATAAATATGGCAGCAAGCAAACATGCAGCCGAACAGGCGGAAAATGGTGTTTTAATGCTTGGAAACAAGGCCTAGGGATCCTACTTTCACTAGTGGACACTCTCAACAATGATCACATAATTGAATAACTAAATATCTTCTATTCATTATGCTACTCTAAACCCTCTCCGGTTGGATAACAAACACTAATCATTGCGTAGGGCTGCAAAAAGCATTCCTTAAAGTAAGCATTCACATGTCTAGTTAACCCCACACTGTCACTATGAGCGCCCTAGAAGGTACTAGACAAACACCACAATTCATAGAGGAGACACACACGATGTGCACACTGTCACCTTCACACCGCGGGACAAGGTGACTCCAAAGTTCATATTAATAAAACACTTGAGTAGAACAAGATGAAGAGTAGCATCTACTTATTCAACTAGATTACAAAGCTCACGATCACATATAGATCACACCATGGGAGAGAGAGATGAACCACATAGCTACCGGTAGAGCCCTCAGCCTCGGGGGAGAACTACTCCCTCCTCATCATAGGAGACAACAACGGCAATGCAGATGGCGATGTAGTCGATGGAGATGGCTTCCGGGGGCACTTCCCCGTCCCGGTAGGGTGCCAGAACAGAGATCTGTCTCTCGAAACTTGGGTTCACAATGACGGCAGCTGCGGAAGGTTTCGTGGAATTTCGCCGATTCTTTTAGGGTTTTTGCATCAGGGGGATTATATAGGCGAAAGGGCAACGTCGGTGGGTGGCTAGGGGGCCCACACCACCAGGTGGCGCCACCAGGGGACCCGCGCCACTCCATGGTGTGGCCACCCTGTGACCCCCTCCGGGGCTCTTCGGCACTTCCTTGACCCTCCGGAACTTCTAAGACTTCCGGGCTTCGAATTTTCCAATTCCGAGAATATTTCCAGAACAACTTTTCTGAAACTAAAAACAGCAGAAAACAGGGAACTGGCACTTGGCATCTTGTTAATAGGTTAGTCCCGGAAAACGTGTAAAAATGCTATAAAGAAGGGAGAAAACATGTAGCAATTGGCATAATATCAACATGGAACATCAGAAATTATAGATACGTTGGATACGTATCAAGCATCCCCAAGTTTAGTTCCTACTCGTCCTCGAGTAGGTAAACGATAGAACAAAATAATTTATGACGTGACATGCTACCACACAATCTTGATCATAATATGGAAAGTAGAGCATGTAAACCAGGATCAAATGAACTAAAGTCTTGATCTATATTTGATATCAACAAGTAATGCATAAACAAATAAGCAAAACTTTTAATGAATCAATACTAAAAGACTATCAACCGTGCAAACTTTATTAGAGATGATTTAAGCTTTCAAGAACAACAATATCATGCACGTCAAACGATCTTCACTACCCCTGTTAGGATTAAGTCAAGCTTTCCACATGATGCAATGCTTGAATCTTAAACTATTTGCGCGCTAAAAACAAGCAAGTGTTCTGCGTTGGTCCCTGGCACCAGGATGTTATGGCAAAGAGAACATTATGGGCGGTTTGGAAGGTCAATGGAAGAAAGGCTCACAAAGCTGAAAGTGGTCATTAGACAAGAGAAAATCTTACAACCGAAGCTATGCAAGGAGTAGGGATTGCCACACAACGGATGCACATAGAGCTATAAGTGTATGAAATCTCTCCAATGGAACTAGTGGGGGTGCATCCAACTTGCTCGCTCACGAAGACCTAGAGCTCATTTGAGGAGGCTCATCATTGGATTATACAAGCCAAGTTCTATAATGTAAAGTCTCCCCACATAGTTATGAATGAATAATAATATGAAAACTTTCTCCAAACTGAAGTATTGGTGCTAAACATGAAGCACAAGTGTGGTATATAAAGGATAGTGATGCGCCCCCTCTCTCTTTAGTCTCTCTTTGGCCCTTTTTTTCCTTTTGGGCTTTTTCATTTTTTTTATATCCTCACCGGTAGGGGAAACATCCTATATTACAATGAATCATCACACTTTTAGTACTCATAACTCATAAAGAAATATCTCTGATGTCTCTAACTGCATGCTCCTGCCAGTGTAGCAGTATGCATAAATAACCATGAATCTCATCATCAAGTAACATAATGGAGGTGGATGTTGCGCAGAATATATCTCGGAATGGCTATGGAAATGCCATGATAGGTAGGTATGGTGGCTGTTTTGAGGAAGAATATATGGGCTTATGCGTAGGATAACAAAGTCGTCCCACGGGATTTGGATGCACTGGCGAAGTTTGCACCAACTCTCAATGTGAGAAAGGGCAATGCACAGTACCGAAGAGGCTAGCAAATATGGATGGTGGAAGTGTCAGGAACCGCAACATAGACTCACGAGTTAAAAGTTTGCAACAAGCAAATCATCTTACAAGGCACAATGCAAATCACTCCAAGAGGGTCCGTGGCAGTGACAAGTCACTGTTAGCTACCCCGACCAAAGCGCGTAACAAAAGGCCGATCAGAAATGTATCACTCGTAGCAATCATATACCATTGTTTCGATCAGCTGGTAATTTTTAGTGTGACACAGTTTCAAGTTTCTTAGACCAACCATTAAAAGTTTCTGCTTACTAGTCCTTCCCGTTTATCCATTAAGCAAATTAATATCTCAAAACAACAACAGTGATTCAAGTGAAGTAGTTTAGTGATCTACAAGACCATGCGAATTTTTCCACTATACCAACTATCACAATAGCATTCCTATTTCCAAGCAAATACGCATATGAGAACCACCTAACTACAAAATCTAATAGCTCTGAATAAAGAATGCATGCAAAACAAGAGCTAGAAGCACTAAAATATCTAAGCATGAATACTCAACAAATATAAGTGAAGCACAAGAGTATTCTAACGAAAAAGCGGAGCGTGTCTCTCTCCCAAACAAATATGCTAGGATCCAAATATTTATTACAGAAAAGAAAACCAAACAAACTGAAAACAAAAATAAAATACGCTCCAAGTAAAGCACATAAGATGTGACTGAATAAAAATATAGTTTCACTAGAAGTGACCTGATAAATTGTTGATGAAGAAGGGGATGCCTTGGGCATCCCCAAGCTTAGATGCTTGAGTATTATTGGAATTTGCTGGGATGTACCATCGGGGCATCCCCAAGCTTAGGGTCTTCACTCTTCTTGATTACGTCATATCATCCTCTTCTCTTGACCCTTGAAAACTTCCTTCACACCAAACTTCTCACAATCTTCATTAGCAACATTAGTGCAAATCAAAATAATAAATTCACCTGGTTCAGTTTCAACACAAGCCTAACACTCATAAACACATTAGCTACTGTCACCACTTCTTTTAAAACTCTTTTTCTCAAAAGAACACCAAAAGAAAGAGATTAAGAGGCAAATGCAATTATTAGCAGAAATTTGTCAAAACAGAATAGCAGGTAAAGATGATTTCTTTTCGAAAATCCTATGTTGCTCAAATAAAAAAGTGGTCAATAAGAAAAGTTGCGTATATATCTCAGGATGACGAACAAAAAAACTCAGGTCATTTTGAATTTTCTGTGATTTTATACGATTTTAACAGTGGACATCAGAAATTTGTTTCCTGCGCAGGAATCCGAAATATAGTCTCAACTTTCCACTAGAGGCTTTACTTGCCTCAACAAAGACAGAAAAGAAAAGATACATCGGGGTTGCTAAGGAAATAGAAAACACCCAGGTGCAAAGAAAACAAAAATAGACGACGGAAAATGGGTTGAAAACGGAGAAATAAAACGAGTTGTCTCCCGAAAGCGCTTTTCTTTAACGCCTTTCAGCTAGGCACAATGATTTTTAAAAGATGCTCACATAAGAATAAGAGTTGAAGCACAATAAGAGAGCATCAAGAAGCAAATATAAAACACATTTAAGTCTAACCCACTTCCTATGAAAAAGAATCTTGTAGAAAAACAAGTCAACAAAGCACAAAGTGACTAGCATAGGAAGACAAAATAAGTGCAACTTCAAAAATTTCAACATAAAGAGGAGAACTTAATATTGTTGAGATGCATAAAACCATGTTTGCCTCTCTCATAATAACTTTCAGCAGCATCATGAATAAAATTAACAATATAACTATCATAAGAAACATTCTTATCATGATCCACATGCATAAAAAGAATTAATACTCTCCACATAATCATAGTCATTCTCATTAATAGTAGTGGGAGAAAATTCAATAAAATAGCTATCATTATTATTCTCATCACCGTAAACATCAAATTTATGATGCATATTGTAATCATAATTAATTTCCTCCTCAATAGTAGGTGGACTGAAAATAGCATGTTCATCATTGTAAACATCATATATAGAAGCCATATCATGATCACAATGAAATTTATCATTCATGGTAGGTGGAACTAGAATAGCACAATCATTATAATCATCATATATTGGAGGCAAAGTATCATCAAAGAAAATTTCCTCCTCAAAACTTGGGGGACTAAAAATATCATATTCATCAAAACTAGCTTCTCCAAGCTTAGAATTTTCCATACCATTAGCAATAATGGTGTTTAAAGAGTTCATACTAATAACATTGCCACTAGCATGCAAATAAAGTTCCATAGGTTTTTTTAATTTTTTCTTCAACCACATCATGTCCCAACTCAAGATAAATATTATAAAGCTCTCTCATATTTTTGTTGTTTTCCATTAAGTCTAACTAGTGAAAACAAGAAACAAAAAGATTTAATTGCAGAATCTAAAGGAAATAAATTTGAGCACTCACACCCGAGGATGTGAGTACCTTTTACCTTACCTCCCCGGCAATGACGCCAAAAAAGAACTTGATGTCTACGCATGCTTCTATTCTTGTAGAGAGTGTTGGGCCTCCAAGTGCAGAGGTTTGTAGAACAGCAACAAGTTTCCCTTAAGTGGATCACCCAAGGTTTACCGAACTCAGGGAGGTAGAGGTGAAAGATATCCCTCTCAAGCAACCCTGCAATTAAGATACAAGAAGTCTCTTGTGTCCCCAACACACCCAATATACTTGTCAGGTATATAGGTGCACTAGTTCGGCAAAGAGATAGTGAAATGCGAGTAATATGGATGGTTATAAGTAAATATAGCAATCTGAAATAAATATGGCAGCAAGCAAACATGTAGCCGAACAGGCGGAAAACGGCGTTCAATGCTTGGAAACAAGGACTAGGGATCCTACTTTCACTAGTGGACACTCTCAACAATGATCACATAATGGAATAACTAAATATCTTCTCTTCACTATGCTACTCTTAACCCTCTCCGGTTTGATAACAAACACTAATCATTGCGTAGGGCTGCAAAAAGCATTCCTTAAAGTAAGCATTACCATGTCTAGTTAACCCCACGCTGTCACTATTAGCGCCCTAGAAGGTACTAGACAAACACCACAATTTATAGAGGAGACACACACGATGTGCACACTGTCACCTTCACACCGCGGGACAGGGTGACTCCAAAGTTCATATTAATAAAACACTTGAGTAGCACAAGATGAAGAGTAACATCTACTTATTCAACTAGATTACAAAGCTCACGATCACATATAGATCACACCATGGGAGAGAGAGATGAACCACATAGCTACCGGTATAGACCTCAGCCTCGGGGGAGAACTACTCCCTCCTCATCATAGGAGACAGCAACGACGATGGAGATGGCGGTGAAGTCTATGGAGATGGCTTCCGGGGGCATTTCCCCGTCCCGGCAGGTTGCCAGAACAGAGATCTGTCCCCCGAAACTTGGGTTGACGATGACGGCGGTTGCGAAAGGTTTCGAGGGATTTCGCCGATTCTTTTAGGGTTTTTGCACCGGGGAGATTATATAGGCGAAAGGGGAACGTCGGTGGGTGGCCAGGAGGCCCACACCACCAGGTGGCGCCACCAGAAGGACCCGCGCCACCCCATGATGTGGCCACCCCGTGGCCCCCCTCCGGGGCTCTTCGGGACTTCCTGGACCCTCCGGAACTTCTAAGACTTCCGGGCTTCAAATTTTCCAATTCCGAGAATATTTCCAGAACAACTTTTCTGAAACGAAAAACAACAGAAAACAGGGAACTAACACTTGGCATCTTGTTAATAGGTTATTCCCGGAAAACGTGTAAAAATGCTATAAAGAAGGGAGAAAACATGTAGAAATTGGCATAATATCAACATGGAACATTAGAAATTATAGATACATTGTAGACATATCAAGCATGCAAAGGAAGAGGTATGATTCTTTCAGCAATGAGGCCAAAGGATTCTATATGCATGATGATGAGAATCATGAAGACATGTACCGAAGGCTCAAGACTCTTGCCACCACATTCAACAATGTTGTTGCCAAGTATATTGATGATGTGTGGATCAATAGGAGGTACATGATTGCTCTTATGCCTTTTGAGCCCACAGACTTGAAGAGAATTCAAGGAAGACACGACTTTGCTTCTTTGACCTCAAACCAAGTGATGCAACAAATGTGCTCCTATCAATTGAAAACCAAAAATGCTCTTGACTACCGTGCTACAGCCATAGGAATGCACAAAGGAGCATAGGTTGCGTTGAAGGCCAAGGTAGTGCCAAGGGAGGTTGATTATCAAGAGCTTGCATTTAGGACTTGGCACCTTTGAAGGATCAAAAATATGACCCCGTGCTCAAAGATGTCATTGCTCTAACCGTGCAATTTTTTTGGAAGAATCCATCCAAGGCCAAGGAATATGTTGAGGGGAAGATCAAATCTAGCTATGGCAAAGAAGGGACTCAAAGAGTGAGGACTTGCTACAGTTGTCAAGACAATCACCATTTCATTGCGGAGTGTCCCTTTGAGAATAGGGAACATCATGGTGGCAAACTCATTCGGAAGGACAAGTCCAAGGTTGAGTACAAGAAGCCTCATTTCAAGAGGAAACCCTTCAACAAGAAGTCTCCCACCAAGTTTGTGCTAGTGACTCAAGAGGAGTATGATTCTGAAAGTGATGAAGAAGAAGAAACCACAAGTGAAGTGGACGCTCTTGCTATTGCTACAACTCCGTCATCTTCATCACTCTTTCAATCCCCCAATGAGAATCTTCCTCAACCCAATGCCAAGTGCTTCATGCCTAAGGCCTCAGAGGTATCACCTTCTCCCAACTCTAAGACCCCAAATAAATTAGTTAACCATGCTAGTCTTAGAGTAGAAGATGAAGTTGCCTCTTTGGATCGTTTTATGTCTAACATGCAAGGAGAGACCAAGAAGTATTTGATCTCCTCATGAGCCCATTGGGAGAGGCCCATGAAGCTCGTGATAAGAAAGTGAGATTGAAATAAGAGATGCATATGAAAAGGCATCTCTCTCTATGACCCTTGAGGAAGAGCATGAGGGCCAAGTTTCTCTTGAGGAGGAACTTGAATCTATTGAAGAGTCACATAATGAACTGGTTGCTAATATCACTAAAGAACGTGACCATGCAATTGCTAAATATAAAACGGCTAAAAAGGATAAGGTAGTGTTTGGGGTTGGTCAGTATAAACTAACCGATGAGTTTGGAAAGCTCACCAAGGCTCACAAGGCCTTGGAGTGTCAACACTCTACCCTCAAAGAGTTACATGAACAACTTCAAACTCAACTTAATAAATTCAAAACCCCTAGCACATATACTTATTCTTGTGATCACGCAAATATTGTTAAGGAAAATTCTAGGTTGAAGGATGAGCTAGCAAGGCTCAAGGGCAAGAGCCCTGAAGTTGAGAAGATTGTGGACTCAAGTCCACAAGTGGTTGCTTCTCGAGAACAAGTGAGTGCTCCTAGGCCACAAGTTGGAAAGCAAGGTCTTGGCTATGTTGCCAAGAAGAAGAACAAGAAGAAGGCCAACAATGTTGCTTCGAGTGGTATTGTCATTAGCGACAACACTACTCGTAGCATCCCCGCACAAGCCAAAAATGTTGATTCGAGTGGTAGTGTCATGAGGGACAACACTACTCATAGCATTCCCCCGGGAATTAACAATCAACACCATTTTTTATATGTTGATTATTATGGTGTTGTGCAAGCTAAATATGTTGGTCCTATTGAAGGTTTCATTGACTATACCATTTGGGTTCCAAAGACCCTTGTTGCTAACATGAGGGGACCCTCCTCGGGTCCTAACTCTAGTCAATGATCTCTTGCAGGACTATGCTTCCGGTGGGTATAAATGGATAATTGATAGTGGATGCACTAGTCATATGACCGGAAGCAAAGAACTTGTGACGGAGTTGCACCAAAATATAATTGATGCAACCGTCACTTATGGAGACAAGTAGAAGTCTAAGGTATCGGGGTTTGGAAAGGTTGTGATCGCTCCTAATATCACTATTGTGGACTTCATGCATGTTGAATCCCTTGGTTACAATTTACTTTCAGTTCGTTCATTAGGGAAGATGGGTTTCTCCATCTTCTTTTATCCTGATATTGTGGTCCTTTTGAGGAGCAAGACTCTTGACGTCGCATACGTGAGACATGTCGAAAATGAGTTGCTTGTGGTGGACTTTTCGAAGTCTACCAACTCTCAATCGATGTGTCTTTTTCGAAAGGCGGACGTGGGGTGGTTGTGGCATCACCGCTTATCCCATGTCAACATGAGAACTTTGCAAAGTCTTCACAAAGGTGGCCCTATCCTCGGACTAAAAGAAAATGTTTCCTTTTCCAAAGATCGCGTTTGCAGGTCGTGTGTTGAAGGAAAGATGCATGATGCCCCTCACAAAATCAAGACCATTATCTCATCAAAGAGGATCTTAGAGCTTCTCCATGTTGATCTCTTTGGTGTCATGCCCGAGGCAAGTCTTGGGGGCAAGAAGTATTGCTTGGTAATTGTCGATGACTATTCAAGATACACTTGGGTTTATTTGTTCAAGTGCAAGAGTGAGACCCAGCAAACTATCATGGACTTCTCCAACCAAGTGCAACGTCAACACAATGTTCAAATTATGGCTATTAGGAGTGACAATGGCTCCGAGTTCAAGAACTATAGTTTGAATGAATTCCTTAGTGAAGAGGGTATTCGTCATCAATACTCCGGCACCTATACCCCTCAACAAAATGCTGTAGCCCAAAGGAAGAATAGAACTCTATTGGATATGTCAAGGACCATGTTGGCTGAGTATTCTTCTCCCCAATATCTATGGGCTGAGGCCATATCCACCGCATGCCACTCCTCCAGCCGCCTCTACATCCGCAAGGGCTTAGACAAGACTCCATATGACATCCTCACCGGCAACAAACCCAACGTCTCCTACTTCCATGTTTTTGGTTGTAAATGCTTCTATTTGATCAAGGGTGTTCGGTTGTCTAAATTCCAATCTAAAACTACTGAGGGTATATTTGTTGATTACAGTGCCGAATATCACACTTATAGAGTCTTTGACAAAGCCTTAAAGATTGTCATAGAATCTTGTAGTGTCATTTTTTGAGGAAAATAATGGCTCCCAAGTGGCGTAATTTCATGTTTCTAATGTAGATGTTGAAATGCCTCAAGTAGCCATAGGAAGGATGGGTGTGGGATTTTCCCGCCCCATTGAGGGACACCCTATGGCAACTCGAGAAGAACTATGCTCTACTAAAGTGGAGCCCTCCTCTATAATAGAAGAACAAGCCAAGGAGTCAAGTGATGCACCTACCCAAGAACATGTTCAAGACCCTCCTCCTATTGACCAAGTTACTATGCAAGATGCAACCACTCCTATCATTCAAGCTAGTCAAGGGCAAGGCCAAGATCAACTATCTTCATCCTCCTCTCCTCAAGTTGAAGCAAGTTTTGAGGATGATGATGATGATGACCAAGGCCAACAATTCGGTCAATACGGGGACCCAAATGATCAAGATGATCAAGTGATTCCTCCTCGCAATAATGAGGAGATCAAAGCCCGTCGTGCTAAAGGGATTAGAAGAGCATTGAAGCGTATTGATGCATCTGACAACGAAGTGTTGGAAGATGTTCAAGCTAGAATACATAGAAGAAGTAAATTGGAAAACTTTAGTGAGCATCAAGCTCACATATCCATGGTGGAACCAAAGAAGGTGTTGAAGCTCTTAAGGACTCCGATTGGGTAGAAGATATGCATGATGAGCTCAATAACTTTGAGCGCAATAAAGTTTGGAAGCTAGTTGAGAAGCCCAAGGATTGCCACAATGTTATTATCACTAAGTTGTTTTTCAAGAACAAGCAAGATGAGCATGGTATTGTCATAAGGAACAAGGAAAGATTGGTGGCTCAAGGCTACACTAAAGTGGAAGGCATTGACTTTGATGAAACCTATGCTCCTGTGGCTCTCCTTGAGTCCATCCGTATCATTCTTGCATATGCATCTTCACATAATTTCAAATTGCAACAAATGGATGTCAAAGTGCTTTTCTAAATGGTCCACTAAAAGAGGAGGTATATGTTAAGCAACCTGCGGGGATCGAGAACCCCAACTTCCCTAACCATGTCTACAAGCTCGATAAGATATTCTATGGACTTAAACAAGCACCACGTGCGTGGTATGAGCACCTTAGAGAGTTGTTCGAAGACCGTAGGTTTGAAGTTGGGAAGATCGACCCTACCTTTTTCACAAAGAGGTTAAAGGAAGAGCTTTTCATATGTAACTCTATGTGGACGATATTATCTTTGGCTCAACTAACCAAGCTTTTAATAATGAGTTCTCAAAGCTTATGACCGACAGGTTTGAGATGTCCATGATGGGAGAGCTTAAATTCTTCCTTGGCTTTGAGATCAAGCAATTGGCTCGTGGGACTTTCATTTATCCAATCAAGTACACCCAAGACATTCTCAAGTGGTTTAATTTCCAAGGTGCAAAAGAGAAGCCATCTCCTATGCAAGTCAAATGCCACCTCAAGCGCAATCCGGATGGTAAAGATGTGGACAAAAAGTTGTATCGTTCTATGATTGGTTCTTTGCTTTACCTTTGTGCATCTAGGCCCGATATCGTTTTGAGTGTAGGTGTGTGTGTGCAAGGTATCAAGCGGCTCCTAAGGAAAGCCACTTGGTGGCGGTCCATAGGATCTTTCGGTATTTGGTCATACCTCAAGGTTTGGTTTGTGGTGCCCAAGGGGGCACAATTTTACCTCAAGGGATACACATACTTGGATTGGGCCGGTGATCAAGATGATAGGAAGTCTACTTCCAGGGCTTGCCAATTTCTTGGTAGGTCCTTGGTGAGTTGGTCTTCCAAGAAGCAAAACTGTATATCTCTCTCCACCGCCGAAGTCGAGTATGTGGCGGCCGCTAGTGCTTGCACCTAATTTCTATGGATGAGGCAAACCCTCAAATAGTATGATGTTTACTTGGACAAGGTGCCTCTCATGTGTGACAATGGAAGTGCCATCAAGATCGCCTACAACCCCGTGCAACACACAAGGACGAAGCATATTGAGATTCGTCATCATTTCCTCCGGGATCATGTGGCAAGAGGTGATATTGAGCTAGAATATGTCCCCACCAAGCATAATCTCGCAGACATCTTCACGAAGCCACTTGATGATTCAATATTCATATTCTTGAGTAATGAGCTAAATATCATCGATTCTAGGAGTTTGACTTGAAGATCTTGCACACACCCCTAGTTGATATGTGTTTGGGTTTAGGTGTAGGCATGGACATAGGGGGAGTGTTATCCTACCACATTGGGTTCTCCCTCCCCCCGTTATGCCCAAAGCAAAAATTCGTTGTTATCTCTCTTTTTATAATGTTGAATTGTGAGCTTCAATGTCAAGAATTGGCAATGCACCCAAGATATATTTTTGCGGTTGCATACCATGATCTCTTACATGGTGGCTTAGGCCACCAACCTCTTCTTAGTGAAGAGTTGAATCTTAGTTGGGGTTTATTTGATTTTCATTGCATTTCTCATGTTTTCCCTTGCTAAGTGTTTTCTTAGGAAAATCCCACTCACTTGGATGTTTTGTTTGATTCTTCCTAATAAGTGGGATAAGTACTACTTTCAGTTTGATGTTTCTATCCTAAGCCTTTCTACCTAAAAACAAAACTCTATCTAGCACACAAGTCTCTCCTTTGAAGCTTGGAAGTTTCAGATCAGAAGGCAGCCGGAATTTCCGGTACAGTTTTGTATCGGAATTTCTGGGTGGACCCGGAATATCCGGTTCAAAATTGAACCGGAATATCCGGTCCGGCGAATCTACCTCAAATCAGAGGAGCACTGGATGGATTGGCAGTTCTTGCCATTCATCCCCAACCACCTCCTCCTATAAAAACGCCGCCCCTCTGATTCTTGGCCTCCCGGGCCACTTCCTCCACGGGATTTGCAGGTTTTTGGCCGGATCTGGTGCTCCATCTCCTTGGGATCAATCCCATCCAAGCATTTTTATCCATAGACGCGGGTAATCTTCATTTCTTTTGAATCTCGGTACCCTAACCCTACCCCTCCTTGGATGTATGTTTTCTTGGTTAATGCTTGGGAGTGGATGTTCCCTAGGTCATTGATACGTCTCAAACGTATCTATAATTTCTGATGTTCCATGTTGATATTATGCCAATTGCTACATGTTTTCAGTATGTTTTCCTACGTTTTCTTATGTTTTCCGGGACTAACCTATTAACAAGATGCCACAGAGGCAGTTCCCTGTTTTCTGTTGTTTTTAGTTTCAGAAAAGTTGTTCTGGACATATTCTCGGAATTTGAAAATTCGAAAGCCAGAAGTCCTAAAAGTCCCGGAAGTATCCAGAAGTCCCGAAGAGCCCCGGAGGGGGGCCACAGGGTGGCCACACCATGGGGTGGCGCGGGTCCCCTGGTCGCGCCACCTAGGGGTGTGGCCCCCCTGGCCACCTCCCAGCATCGCCCTTTCGCCCATATATACTCCCCGAGGCATAAACCCTAGGAGAATCGACATTTTCTGTAAAATACATGCGTAGCTCCGCCGCTGTCGCCGACAAGTTTCGGGGGATAGATGTCTGTTATGGCACCCTGCCGGGACAGGGAAGTGCCCCCGGAAGTCATCTTCTTTGACTCCACTGCCATCTCCATCGCCGTTGCTGTCTCCTATGACGAGGAGGGAGTAATTCTCCCCCGAGGCTGAGGGCTCTACCGATAGCTATGTGGTTCATCTCTCTCTCTCCCATGGTGTGATCTTTATGTGATCATGAGCTTTGTAATCTAATTGAAAAAGTAGATTGATCTTCATCTGTTATGCTACTCAAGTGGTTTTGTTATCTCCGTAAACACTTTTATCACGGGGTAAAGGTGATAGTGTGTGCACCGTGTGGTTTAGCATGATATTTATATCTTGTGTTGGAAGATGAACCTATGAAATTGTTGGCGTTTTTTACTAATCTATGGCGGTCGCAGTGACACTGGGGTGCCCTAGAGAGGGAATATAAACTTGCGGTGTGTTGTTTAAGCCCTACGCAATGATTAGTGTTCGTCATTCGACCGGAGAGTGGTTCGGAGTAGCACAATGAAGAGATGATATTTATGCATTCAATTATGTGAGCATTGTTGAGAGTGGCCACTAGTGAAAGTAGGATCCCTAGGCCTTATTTCCAAGCATTGAAACACCATTTTCCGCCTGTTCTGCTACATGTTTGCTTGCTGCCATTTTTATTTCAGATTGCTATTATCACTTATACACATCCATATTACTTGCATTTTACTCTCTCTTCGCCAAACTAGTGCACCTATATACCTGACAAGTATATTGGGTGTGTTGGGGACACAAGAGACTTCTTGTATCTTAATTGCAGGGTTGCTTGAGAGGGATATATTTGACCTATACCTCCCTGAGTTCGATAAACCTTGGGTAATCCACTTAAGGGAAACTTGCTGCTATTCTACAAACTTCTGCACTTGGAGGCCCAACACTGTCTACAAGAATAGAAGCGTGCATAGACATCAAGCTCTTTTCTGGCGCCGTTGCCGGGGAGGTAAGGTAAAAGGTTCTCACATCTTCGGGTGTGAGTGCTCGAAGTTATTTCCTTTAGATTCTGCAATTATATCTTTTTGTTTCTTGTTTTCACTAGTTAGTCTTATTTTTACTCGCTTCTTGTTTATATTTTTACTAGTATTCTTAATGGAAAACAACAAAAATATGATAGAAATTTATAATATTTATCTTGAATTAGGACATGATGCTTTTGAAGAGAAAATTAAAAAACCTATGGAAGTTTGTTTGCATAATAGTGATAGAAATGTTATTAGCATTAATTATTTGGATACCATTATTTCTAGTAATAGTGAAAAGTCTAAGCTTGGGGAAGGCAGTATCTATAAACTTTCTATTTCCCCAGCTTTAGAGGAGAAAAATTGCTCTGACAATACTTTATCTCCCATATGTGATAAACCTAATGATGCTTGTGATATTTTAAATCCTCCTACTGAAAGCATTAATTTTAAAGTACCCAAGAAAATTGTTGAACTTGTCATGGATAACCGTTATTTTGGAGATGGAACGGTCCATCCTCGTGATCATTTACTCTTTATACATGAATTATGCGGGTTGCTCAAGTGTGCAGGTATTTCAATGGACCAAGGTAAGTAGAGGTTATTCTCTTTGTCTCTTAAGGACAAAGCAAGGGAGTGGTATAAGCTACTAGATGATCCTCATCATTTGGAGTGGAAGGATCTCGAATCTCTATTTCATTCTAAATTTTATTCTTCTCATGAACTGTATTTAGATAGCAATTACATTTATAACTTTTGGCCTCATGATGGAGAAATCATTGCTCAAGCTTGTGGAAGACTGAAAACATTAATACTTAAATGTCCTAACCATGATCTTCTTAAGGAAATAATTGTTACTAATTTTTATGCAAGGCTTTCAGGACATTACAGGGATTATCTAGATGCATGTTCAGAGGGTTCTTTCTCAAGTAAGAAGGTTGAAGCTAAATGGGATCTTCTTGAAACAATTGAAACCAATAATGAAGATTGGAATAACAACAAAGGTAAAGAATCAGGTATAAACTATGAGTATGATTGCATTAAGACTTTTGCTCAAACTGCTGATTTTCATGAGCTTAATGCTAAATATGGCCTTGATCCTCAAATGGCTTTCGGTTGGTACAGATCCTTTGCTTCTTATATTAATATTCCTAAAAATGGGGACATATATCATGAACCTTTTAAATACACTTGCATGAAAAATGAAATTGTTATTGTTGATTGCAATAAACATGCTCAAACTTCTGAAAGTATTGTTTCTTATAAGCATGTTAATTTCTGTGGAGCACTTAGACCTTGTGAAAAGAATCAAATCGAAGAAGAATATTGTATCCATAATAGGAATCAAAAAACTAGAAAGTGGGTTAGGGCTCTAAATGATCTTGGTGAAAAAGTTTGTGCCCTCTATCCTTTTATTTGTGAACTTTGCTATGAAGTGTGTCATTTTAATTTCCAATGCTCATGCCATGATAGTAGCCTTTCGAATACTATGAGCACTGCAAGTTTGTATTGTGATGACATGATCACCCCTAATGAGCATGATGAACTTACATTATTTTTGGGGTGTGAAGAGTTATTAAGAAAAACTTCTTTGATAGATATGAGTGCTTTTGATATGAATAGTGTCTTGCATAGTTTCCATATTTATTGTGTTGATAATTGCCATGCAAATACTTACATACAAAATATTATAAAAGAGGAGACTTTACCAAAATATGACAGGACTAATATGTGTTTTGTTCTTATTAATGAAGAGGAGAAATCCTCCAAAGTTCTTTCTATTGTTCCTAGTAATAAACCAGGGTATGTGGAGAAGCTCCCTTTTAAGCCTCTCCCTCCTAAAGAGGGGAAGAAGAGGAAGAAGAAGAAGAGGAGGAGTAAAAAGAGAGAGGTAACGGTATATCCTCCTAAGCATGTAGCTCCTATTATAGGTTTTGATGAGTCTGAACCGGATGATCTTCCTATGCCTGTTATTTATGAAAGTGATCATGATTGGGAGAAACACACTACTTTTGATATTGAAAATCTCTTTGGTACCAATTCTGAAAATGATGATAATTGTTGTACTATTAGTACCATCCATGTTCCTTCCAGTGATAGTAAAGAAAGCTTTGAGCTTGTGGATGATGTGTTTTATAATCCTTTTGCTACTAATGATTATATGCTTGATACATCTCTTTCTAGTAAAAATGATGATATGTTTACAAATGAATGCAAGTTGAAAGATAACTATTCTACTGCCAATGATGATACTATGCCTCAAGTCTTTGATAACTATTATAAAAGATGCTATAACATAGGCTATGATTACAATTATCCTTATGAAACTTGTCATAGTTATGGAGGGATTACCCAAAACCATCTCCCTAATATACAACTTGTCTATCATGTTGGAGTTCTTTATGATGATTATAATGATTATGATATTTTCAGTCCACCTACTATTGAGGAGAAAATTAATTATGATTGCAATATGCCTCCTATATTTGATGATTATGGTGATGAGAATAATAATGATAGCTATTTTGTTTGAATTTTCTCCCACTATTAATAAGAATGACTATCCTTATGTGGAGAGTATTAATTCTTTTATGCATGTGGCTCATGATAAGAATGTTTTATGTGATAGTTATATTGTTAATTTTATTCATGATGCTACTGAAAGTTATTATGAGAGAGGGAAACATGGTTTTATGCATCTCAACAGTATCAAGTTTCCCCTCTTTATGTTGAAAATTTTGATGTTGCACTTATTTTGTCGTCATATGCTTGTTGCTTTGTGCTTTCATGGCTTGTTTTTCTACAAGATTATTTTTCATAGGAAGTGGGTTAGACTTAAATGTGTTTTATATCTGCTTCTTGATGCTCTCTTATTGTGCTTCAACTCTTATTCTTATGTGAGCATCTTTTAAAAGTCATTGTGCCTAGCTGAAAGGCTTTAAAGAAAAGCGCTACCGGGAGACAACCCGTTTTATTTCGCTGTTTTCAACCCGTTTTATTTTGTTTTCTTTGGTGTCCTTTGCACCTGGGTGTTGTCTATTTCCTTAGCAACCCCGCTGTATCTTTTCTTTTGTTTCTTTGTTGAGCCAAGTAAAGCCTCTAGTGGAAAGTTGGAGTTGGTTTTCGGATTTCTGCGCAGAAAACAGAATTCTGTTGTATACCGTAAAATATCGTATAAAACCTGGAAGATCAGAATGATCTGAAATTGTTTGGGCTTATTCCTCAGCTAATTCCGCAACGTTTCTTAGAATACCACTTTTTGATTTGAGCAACAGAAGATTTTTGAAAAAAAATCCATCTTTACCTGCTGTTCTGTTTTGACAGATTTCTGCCATTTATCGCATTTGCATCTTAATCTCTTTATTTTGGTGTTCTTTTTAGAAAAAGAGTTTTGAAATAAGTTTTTACAGTATCTAATGTGTTTTTAAGTGTTAGACTTGTGTTGAAACCGAACCATGTGAATTTATTATTTCAATTGCACTAACGTTGCTAATGAAGATTGTGAGACCTTTGATGTGAAGGAAGTTTTCAAGGGTCAAGAGAAGAGGACGATATGATGTGATCAAGAAGAGTGAACAGCCTAAGATTGGGGATTCCTCGGTGGTAATCCAAGAAAATTCCAAGAATACTCAAGCATCTAAGCTTGGGGATGCCCAAGGCATCCCCTTCTTCATCGACAAATTATCAGGTCACTTCTAGTGAAACTATATTTTTATTCGGTCACATCTTATGTGCTTTACTTGGAGTGTCTTTTATTTTTGTTTTCAGTTTGTTTGGTTTTATTTGCTGTAATAAATGGTTGGATCTTATCATACTTGTGTGGGCGAGAGACACGCTCCGTTTTCATTGCTTAGAACACTCTAGTTTTCATTCTTATTGTTCTGTGAGTGTTCACTTTTTGCTAGTACTGCGTTTAGCCTTTGTTTTCATGCATCTCTTATTCAGAGATGTTAGCTTTTGTAGTTAGGTGGTTCTCATATATGTGCTTGGTTGGGAATAGAAATGCTTATGTGGTAGTTGGTATAGTGGAAAAATTCGCATGGTCTTGTAGATCACTAAACTGCTTCACTTGAATCACTGCTGTTGTTTTGAGATATTAATTTGCTTAATGGATAAACGGGAAGGACTATTAAGTATAAACTTTTAATGGTTGTTCTAAGAAACTTGAAACTGTTCCACACTTAAATTACCAGATGATAGAAACATTGGTATATGATTTCTACGAGTGATACATTTCTGATCGGCCTCTTGTTACGCGCTACGGTCGGGGTAGCTAATAGTGACTTGTCACTGCCACAGACCCTCTTGTAGTGATTTGCACTTTGACTTGTAAGATGATTTGCTCGATGTAATCTTTTAACTTGTGAGTTCTATGTTGCGGTTTCCTGGCACTTCAACCATCCATATTTGCTAGCCTCTTCGGTACTGTGCATTGCCATTTCTCACATTGAGAGTTTGTGCAAACTCCGCGAGTGCATCCAAATCCTGTGCGAGGACTTTGTTCTCCTATGCATAAGCCCATATGTTCTTCCTGAAAACAGCCACCATACCTACCTATCATGGCATTTCCATAGCTATTCCGAGATATATTGCTGCACAACATCCACCTCCATTATGTTACTTGACGATGAGCTTCATGGTTATTTATGCATACCGCTACACTGGCAGGAGCATGCAGTTAGAGACATCAGAGATATTTCTTTATGAGTTATGAGTACTAAAAGTGTGATGATTCATTGTAATATAGGATGTTGCCCTACCGGTGAGGATATATAAAATAAAAAATAAATAAAAATAAAGAGCCCAAAAAAAGGGGCCAAAGAGAGAATAAAGAGAGAGGGGGCGCATCACTATACTTTATACCACACTTGTGCTTCATGTTTAGCACCAATACTTTAGTTTGGAGAGAGTTTTCATATTATCATTCATTCATAACTATGTGGGGAACTTTACATTATAGAACTTGGCTTGTATATTCCAATGATGAGCCTCCTCAAATGAGCTCTAGGTCTTCGTGAGCAAGCAAGTTGGATGCACCCCCACTAGTTCCATTGGAGAGCTTTCATACACTTATAGCTCTGTGTGCATCCGTTGTGTGGCAATCCCTACTCCTTGCATAGCTTCGGTTGTAGGACTTTCTCTTGTCTAATGACCACTTTCAGCTTTGTGAGCCTTTCTTCCATTGACCTTCCAAAC
Source organism: Alopecurus myosuroides (assembly GCA_028641055.1). NCBI lineage: Eukaryota > Viridiplantae > Streptophyta > Magnoliopsida > Poales > Poaceae > Alopecurus > Alopecurus myosuroides. The sequence continues at coordinate 671,941,855 of CM054057.1, forward strand.
CCCCCATAATGTTATCTTAGTCATAACATCCCGGTGCCAGGAACCAACGCAGAACACTTGCTTGTTTTTAATGCAAAAATAGTTTAAGATTGAAGCATTGCATCGTGTGGAAATCTTGACTTGATCCTAACAGGGGTTGTGAAGATTGTTTGACGTGCATGATATTGTTGTTCTTGAAAGCTTAAATCATCTCTAATAAACTTTGCACGGTTGATAGTCTTTTAGTATTTATTCATTAAAAGTTTTACTTCTTTCTTCTTTGTTTATGCATTACTTGTTGATATCAAATATAGATAACAGCTTTAGTTCATTTGATCCTAGTTTACATATTCTACTTTACATATTATGATCAAGATTGTGTGGTAGCATGTCACCTCAGAAATTATTTTGTTTATCGTTTACCTACTCGAGGACGAGTAGGAACTAAGCTTGGGGATGCTTGATACGTCTCAAACGTATCTATAATTTCTGATGTTCCATGTTGATATTATGCCAATTGCTACATGTTTTCCGTATGTTTTCCTACATTTTCTTATGTTTTCTGGGACTAACCTATTAACAAGATGCCACAGAGCCAGTTCCATGTTTTCTGTTGTTTTTAGTTTCAGAAAAGTTGTTCTGAAAATATTCTCGACATTGGAAAATTCAAAAGCCAGAAGTCCTAAAAGTCCCGGAAGCATCCAGAAGTCCCAAAGAGCCCCGGAGGGGGGCCATAGGGTGGCCACACAATGGGGTGGCGCGGGTCCCCCTAGTCGCGCCACCTAGGGGTGTGGGCCCCCTGGTCACCTCCCGGCATCGCCCTTTCGCCCATATATACTCCCAAGGCATAAACCCTAAAACAATCGACCTTTTCCGCAAAATACATCCGTAGCTCCCCGCCGCCACCGACAAGTTTTGGTGGACAAATCTCTGTTCTGGCACCCTGCCGGGACGGGGAAGTGCGCCCGGAAGCCATCTTCTTCGACTCCACCGCCATCTCCATCGTTGTTTCTATCTCCTATGATGAGGAGGGAGTAGTTCTCCCCCGGGGCTGAGGGCTCTACCGGTAGCTATGTGGTTCATCTCTCTCTCCCGTGGTGTGATCTTTATGTGATCATGAGCTGTGTAATCTAGTTGAATATGTAGATTGATCTTCATATGTTATGGTACTCAAGTGGTTTTGTTATCTCCGTAAACACTTTGATCACGGGGTAAAAGTGACAGTGTGTGCTCCGTGTGGTTTAGCATGATATTTATATCTTGTGTTGGAAGGTGAACCTATGAAATTGTGGCGTTTGTTTACTAATCTATGGCGCTCGTAGTGACATTGGGGTGCCCTAGAGAGGGAATATAGACTTGAGGAGTGTTGTTAAAGCCCTAAGCAATGATTAGTGTTTGTTATTTGTCCGGAGAGTGGTTCGGAGTAGCATAGTGAAGAAATGATATTTATGCATTCAATTATGTGAGCATTGTTGAGAGTGTCCTCTAGTGCAAGTAGGAGCCCTAGGCCTTATTTCCAAACATTGAAACACCGTTTTCCGCCTGTTCTGCTACATGTTTGCTTGCTGCCATTTTTATTTCAGATTGCTATTGTCACTTATTATCATCCATATTACTTGCATTTTACTCTCTCTTCGCCGAACTAGTGCACCTATATACCTGACAAGTATATTGGGTGTGTTGGGGACACAAGAGACTTCTTGTATCTTGATTGCAGGGTTGCCTGAGAGGGATATCTTTGACCTCTACCTCGCTGAGTTCAATAAACCTTGGGTGGTCCACTTAAGGGAAACTTGCTGTTGTTCTACAAACCTCTGCACTTGGAGGCCCAACACTGTCTATAAGAATAGAAGCGTGCGTAGACATCAACCATCTATTGCTTACTAGAGACAATAGGTTAGCACCCTGTAACTCGGATCTAGTTTTGAACCTAGGTGAAAATCAATCTAGTGCTGGATTCATGGAATCGGAATATCCAGTTCAGAACTGAACCGGAATTTCCGGTTGGGTTCTGTCCCAAAAATTCCAGTACTGTTTTGCTTTTCTCTAGGATTGTTACTTGATCATTTTGTGGATTCTCTCCTATTTTTTTGACTGCATGCTTCCACTTTGTTGACTTGTGTGCACTTACCCCCTTGCTACCGTCTATATGCTTCTTTCACAGGTGGTTCTCAGGTTGACAAGTTAAGCACCCGCAAGCGTCCGTCCTACAAGGACACTTGCGATGAGGATCCTAGTGACTCTCGGCCTTCGAGGAAAGCTATTGCCAAGGGGAAAGCAAAGTCTGTTACTTCGAAGCCATCAAGGAAGAAGAAAGGCAAGGAAGTCAGGAAGAACTACAAGAATGATGTGAACACTCAAGAATTTGCTCAGATTCGTCACAAGGACTGGTGCAACACTCCAAGGGATATGGAGATTGATGATGCTCGGTTCTGGTGCTTGGAGCAGTCCTACATCTTTGCAGATATCTACTCTGACTACAAGTTCCCAGTCCGCCAGATGAATCCAACCAAGTTCCAGTTCATCAAGGACAAGGAAGTATTTGCTGATGCTTCTAGTATTCTTGAGAGGTTTGATCTTTTGAAGCTCATGGAGACTCCCTGCCCTTACAACACCGACCTCATGGTCCAGTTCATGTCCACATTGGTGTTTGACTCAAGTGTTGTCTATTCTTTGAAGTGGATGACTTAGACCCCCCCTGTGAGGCTCAGTTCTTCAAGCTGGGTAAGGTTCTTGGTTACAAGTACCGCTCTCATCCTGCACTTGGTCACCGTATGCATGATGTGGCCAAACCTCAGCGTGAGAAGACTATGGCTGGCTTGTATGCTCCTAGGTACATGATTGGTAAGGTGGAAGGGTTCCTTCCGTTCTATGATCAGCTGGTATGCATTTTTCGGTCTTTCTTGGCTCCTAGTGGTGGTAACAATGATGCTCTCACCAATCCGCTTTGCAACCTTCTGATTCTGGCAAAGCAATCCATGCAGGACGAGGACCCTACTATGTCATACAAGGTGGATGTCATGGAATTCATCTTTCACGAGCTCCGCAATGCTATGATTGGTGGGAACACTATCCCATATGGACCATACATCATGATATTGATCAAGGACACGATGGGGAGAAACTTCCGTGAGCTGCCTATGCAAGAACATGCCTTCAAGAAGCTGTATGTGAAGAGGAAGTCTGTTTCTGCTGCTCCTGCCCCTCCTCCCAAGGGTGGTTCCTCTATGGGAGATGCCCCTTCTAGTGCCCGCAAGGCCGACACCACAAATATTGTGCACAATGTCAGGAAGCTTTCCTGGTTCCAGCGCAATGTGCTTTGCATGAAGGTGGATATCCACAAGGAGCGGCATCAGGCTTACCCCAGGGACACTGCTATGTCCAGCTCTCATCGTCAGATACTTCATCATGTGAGTGGTGCTACTGGTGATATCCCTGCTGCCTTGTTTCCTGACTCATACTCAGAGTGGGCTTCTAGAGACTGTACCCCTTGGGAGCAGATTGTGGAGGCTCTTCATGTCACTGCTGCTTCATCTAGTGCTCCTGCTGATGAGGACTGTGATGAGGATGATGAGGAAGTGGATGAAGATCAGGAGATAGACATCGAGGGTGCTTCTGAGACGTTAGCTGGAGAGTCCTCTGAGCACTCGGATGCTTAGCTTGTTTCTGTGACGCTAGCACCACTACCTATCTCCTTTTTGGTGTCTCGATGCGAAAGGGGGAGAAGTAGTCTTAGGCCTACGTGATTTGCATGGGTTCGGGCACAAGAATATGCTTTTATCATTTATTGAGAGCGTGTGTCCATTTAGTTTGTTTCGTGAACTATTTGCTATTTCTCTCGTTTGAAATATGTGTTGTGAGACTATGGTTATCTATGCCCTATGTTGAGGATTATCTAGTATTGTGCTTCGGTATAATTATGCTATTATCTCTACAAACAAGGTATTTCATTCAACTTCCTCAACATATTGGTTGTGTTGTTTCCTTTGTCATGTTTGTATTACTTGTTGGAAATTACTCTCCTCGTGGATATTGCATTTTTGCATATGAGGCAAACAAAAGATATGCATATGTGTAGGGGCAGAAATTTCCATTTTGTTTGCAAACATGATCTTGTCAATTTTTTTATTGCAACTCTTAGCATTGTCATCTAACACCAAAAAGGGGGAGATTGAAAGTGCATTTCGTTTTCCCGTTGGTTTTGTGTGTTAGTTAACAATACTAAGTACATTATTTATCGAGGTGTTGAGTGTGCAGGTGTTATTTTCAACATCCGCATCGATCACCAAAAGATTGGTGAAGATAGATCACTGAGGTTTGGGACAGAGAGGAGCCACATATTTCTAACCAAAAATTTCCAGGGCAACCATAATTTCCGGTTAGGAAGATCCCAGCCCAGTTTGAGACAGAGATTAGCCGGAAATTTCCAACTGGAAATTTCTGGAACAACCGGATATTCCGGTTGTGGAAGCTTGAGCTCAAAATGGCTAAGGACTGAAAGTTGAAGACGAAGAAGGCAACCTAAAATTTCCAACCAGAAATTTGAATTTCCGGTTCAGGAGCCTGTTCGGGACAGAAGCTAGCCGGATATTTCAAACCGGATTATTCGCTCCAACCGGAATTTCCGGTAGAAGTCAACGCAATCGAAAATCAGATCTTAAGGATTGAAGGCAACCGGAATTTCTGGTTCTATTTTCCTGCTCAAACGACTCTATTCAGGGAGGGGGTATAAATACCACTCCTCTTACTCCTTGAGCTCTAGTTCGTCCATTGCATTTAAGACCATTTACTGAGCTCACCAAATCCTCAATTACTCTCAATCCCTCCACCCAAACTTGTTGATCTTTGGAGGATTGAAAGAGAAGGCCCCGACCTACATCTTCACCGATCCGTTCTTCATTCCCCCCTCATTCACTTGAGGGATTTTAGTCTAGGGTTACCATTTGTGGAGAACCTAGACCTCTTGCTGTTGGAACGGATAGAGATAAACAAAAACTTTTTCTACGTGGTACTTCCAAGATCTAGCCGAGGTAGAAGGCCACAAGGATTACCACTAGACGCGCAGGTGCAGATTATCGATGAAGCACGTCGATGTAGTGTAGTCCCACGATCCGATCTAGCCGATCCAATCCCGCGATCATCGAAGTGCTGAATGTACAACACCTCTGCCAGTATCCACACGTACGAGGAGGAGCTCCGACGGCGGACTGCTAGGTCCGGTGCGGCGGCTGGACTGAGTGGGGCTAGGGTTCCCAACGCATGGGAGTGGAATAACGTGCCCGCTCTTTATATAGCAAGTGGTAGTGGGCTTCACAACGCTTGTGGCCCATTCCCTCTGTGAGTCCAACTCACGAATTCAGTCCATTTCCGGTTCGGGTCCAACCCGACCAATATACTTGCTCTCTCTCTTAAGTGTGCGACCCTGCAGGCTCATGGTGACTTGGACACGATTGGAGTCCGACTCCCAATCGATCAATCGATAGCGGCTCCCAACAGAACGTGCCGACTCCCAAGTGCCATAGAGTCATGACGACATACCTTCCAATGTGACTTTCATCTGAGTCCCTTTTGCCTCACGATATACCTTGTCGAACTATAGGCGGATTATCGTCATCCCTTAAATAGCTCAACTCTCTTCTCGGTCTGTGGTATATAATTCATCTGACTAACTCTTAGTCAATAGACTCAGATAACACTTAACCGAGTCACGCATGGCCATGCTTCCGGAATCATATCACTCGAGAGGGCCCAGATAATATCTCTCCATTTGGAGGGGCAAAATCCCATCTTGATTATCCACATCACGCAGCTTGCTTCTCATTCGACCCGAACTCTGCCTTTATAACTGCCTTGTCACGGAACAGCGTTTGACAGAACCTAAGTCGGTGATCCACAACTCGGATTGTGCGACAACCTCAGGTCTAAGGATTACATTGATTGAGACATGCAAATGACGACTTGCTCGTTGCATCTCAACATGGGTCAGTCCGACTTGCTAAACTCTTTAGCCATGTCTGTGAATGTTGGAATGGCATCGCCATGCCCATGACAAGTGGAACTGTGTCATCATCCAACACTCACATTAGTCTAGGGTGTGTGTCCAGCACAACCTTAATGACCAAGGACAATTTAGCATGAACAACATGAATAGATAGTTCCACAATCGAATCACATATTCAATGACATATATCAGATGTTCAAAACAAGGACGACTTTATGAATACATTGGGAATTACATCATACATGATTGCCTCTAGGTCATATTCCCAACACTTGCTACACTTGGTGATTCTTGGTGTTGGGAGCCCCCAATTTGTTTGTGGGTGTGTGCCCCAAGCTTGTTTGTAAAGGATTCGATTCCCGCCTCAAAGGGGATCAATAGTGGAAGGTGGACTAGGCCTTTGTGGCGGGATTCATCGGAGAATAGGGTGAGGCCTTTGGGGCGTTGAGTAGGCCTTCGTGGCGAAGCTCACACCCCTCCAACGAGACGTACTCCCTTAACAAGGAGGAACTCAGGATTACATCGTGTCTCCGTGTGCTTCATATTGGTTAACCCGTTCCCTTCCCCTTTACTTGTGCTTGTATTGTGTTTGTTGTTGCTCTTGTCATATAGGTAAATTCACCGTAGTTGCATTATCTAGAGAATTTACCTTTGTGTCAAGCATAATCCTGTAGAAAAATTAAAACTAGTCATAGCACCTATTCACTCCTCTAGGTGCCCATACTATCCGTTCAACTACTACTTCAACACCACAGCGCTCATGTCTAACTTGGCGCCTCCTTGCGCCCCGCGGCTCCACGACGACTACCTCGACACCGGCTACCCCGACTCGACATTGACCTCGGCGACTCTCGCACAGCTACCTCGACCACGTCTACACTACCCTACGCTCTCGGCTACCTCGACCTCGGCACAAAGGGCTATCACCTCGCTTGAACACTCATCAACTTCCTATATGGTCCAACCTGCAGCGCCGTGATATCGTCCACGACGTTCCCGCTCCTACTGCGGGGGGGGGGGGGGAGGGGGGGTCCGCCCACTGGATTTTACTTTGGTTTTTCTCCAGTCGGACTGTCCGCGACGGTACCGCTACGACTGCGGGGGGGGGGGGGGTGTTAGAGATATATTTAGGTTACATGTATGTGGTAGTATAGGATTTGTAATCCATCTCTTACTCTATCTCTACGAGGCTTCTTGCCCTCCAAGTTTGTACCCCAATATATACTCGCCCATGAGACTCAATAATACATCCAACATATTCCACCAATCTCATCCTTCTACACTCTTGTCCATGGCTAGCACCAGAGTATTGCTGAATGGTGAGCCAGATACTCCCATAGTCCCATTTGGCATCGAAGAGGACTATGACAAGGAGGCCCCTTGTCGCCTCAGTTGTTCATTTTGGTGATGAAGATCTTGAACATGCGTTTGGCTAGGGCTGCGGAACTCCGAATCCTCCGAAAGTTAGCGCCAGGATCTAGTCACTACGGTCTCACTCTACGCGGAAGATGTAATTCTCTTCTGTCACCTGGAAGATAGGGAGCTGCGGGTGATCCACGAAATACTTACACTCTTTTGGGACACGCCCAGGTTGCAAACGAACTTTTCAAAGTGCTCACTCTCCCCTATTGGGTGTGGGGATGATGTGGCTGTCGGTGCTGTGGCAGCTATGGGGTGTCAGCTGGCCAAATTTCCACTCAAGTATCTGAAAATCCTTCTCGGCCTCTGGAGAATCCAAAGCGAATCACTGCATCCACTCATCGACAGGTTGGCAGACTAGCTTCTCTCTTGGAAGGCGTCTATGATGCCTAAAGCAGGGAGGCTTGCGCTTATAAAGGTGGTCCCGGCTGCAATCCCCCATCACCAGTTTATGGTTCTGGGCGTTAACAAGCAATGCATGAAGAAAATAGGAAAAAAATCTTCAGGGGATTCCTTTGGGTGGGCAGGGCGGAAGCCAAGGGTGGACGCTATCATGTGAACTGGGCTAGGGTGTGTTGGGAATATGCCCTAGAGGCAATCATGTATGATGTAATTCCCACTGTATTCATAAAGTTATTAAGTTGTCCTTGTTTTGAACATCTGATATATGTCATTGAATATGTGATTCGATTGTGGAACTATATATTCATGTTGTTCATACTAGATTGTCCTTGGTCATTTAGGTTGTGCTGGACACACACCCTAGACTAATGTGAGTGTTGGGTGATGACACGGTTCCACTTTTCATGGGCATGGTGATGCCATTCCAACGTTCACGGACTTGGCTAAAGAGTTTAGCAAGTCGGACTGACACACATTGAGATGCAACGAGCAAGTCGTCATTTGCATGTCTCAATCAATGTAATCCTTAGACCTGAGGTTGTCGCACAATCCGAGTTGTGGATCACCGACTTAGGTTCTGTCAAACGTTGTTCTGTGACAGGGCAACTATAAAGGCAGAGTTCGGATCGAATGAGAAGCAAGCTGCGTGATGTGGATAATCAAGATGGGATTTTGCCCCTCCGAATGGAGAGATATTCTCTGGGCCCTTTCGAGTGATATGATTCAGGAAGCATGACCATGCGCGACTCAGTTAAGTGTTAACTGTGTCAGTTGACTAAGAGTTAGTCAGATGAATCACATGTCACAGATCGAGAAGAGAGTTGAGCTATTTAAGGGATGACGATAAATCGCCTATAGCTCGACAAGGTATATCGTGAGGCAAAAGGGACTAAGATGAATATCACATTGAAAGGTATGTCGTCATGACTCAATGGTACTTGGGAGTCGGCACGTTCTGCTAGGAGCCGCTACCGATTGATCGATTGGGAGTTGGACTCCAATCGTGTCCAAGTCGCCATGAGCCTGCAGGGTCGCACACTTAAGAGCGGGAGCAAGTATTGGTCGGGTTGGACCCGAACCGGAAATGGACTGGTTTTGTGAGTCGGACTCACAGAGGGAATGGGCCACAAGTGTTGTGAAACCCATTACCATACGCTATATAAAGAGGGGCGCAGGTTGCCCAGCGGGCACGTTAGTTCACTCTCCCATGCGTTGGGAACCCTAGCCCCACTCAGTCCAGCCGCCGCACCGGACCTAGCAGTCCGCCGTCGGAGCTCCTCCTCGTACGTGTGGATACCGGCAGAGGTGTTGTACGTTCAGCACTTCGACGTTCGAGGGATTGGATCGGCCGGACCGGATCGTGGGACTGCACTGCCCCGACGCGCTGCATCGATAATCCGCACCTGCGCATCCAGTGGTAATAATCGTGGCCTTCTACCTCGGCTAGATCTTGAAAGTACCGCGTAGGAAAAAGTTTTCGTTTATCTCTACGCGTTCCAACAGGGTGTGTCGACCACTGCACCTGGGTGGCCTTGGAATTCCAGACCTCGCTCGCACATCTACCAGCCTTAGGGCGCGATGGTTGTGGAGGATGCGTACGGACCCTGCCCGTCCTTAGCAGGGCTCGGCATGCGATTCTCCAGGTTTGAGAGGGACATCATCGAAGCCTCGACCACCATGTCGGTTGGGGATGGTTCCCTGGCTCTGGGGAGGCTAAGTCGCTGAAGGAATTAGCGCCTGGACTCGTTGTGCTCGTCCCTAAGAGACGCATTAAGCACATGACGGTTCAGGAGGCGCCGACGGAGCGCCGCTAGATTATGGACATCACGGGGGCCTCCATCCACTCGCTCTATGGCAGTACGTACAGACATAGACGTACATGCAGGGTGTTCAGTTGTCGTAGGCGCCGGATAAGATGCTCTGGCGTTGGACGACCGACGGGGTGTACACCTTCAAAACTTGCTACAACGCTATGTTTCACGGGGCCATCGAGTCGAGATCTTGGAAGCTTACCTAGAAGACCTGGGTGCCTCCTAAAGTAAAGTTCTTCATTTGTCTTGTCTGCTTGGATCGCTCCTGGACGGGGGAACGTCTGGAGCGTCGCGCCCTGCCGCATCATGCGAGATGCCCGCTTTGTGACCAGGTTATGGAGTCTATAGCTCACTTGCTCACGGGCTGCACGTTCTCTCGGACGATTTGGCACGAGAATCTATCCTGGATCAGATCTCCCTCCCTCCCCCCCCCCCCTCCCGTTGTCGAAGACGATTTCGTAGACTGCTGGCCGCTACTCTTACACTCCACCCCTCGTCTGTTGCAAAAGGGCACGTCGATGATGGTTATGTTCACCGCTTGGTGGATTTGGAACCCGCGGAACGCAATCGTCTTCGACAACGTGAGTCCTTCGTTGAGCGCCTTGGTGGAAAACATCAAAACCGAAGCTCGGGAATGGGTGTGCGCAGGGCTCCAGGTCTGGATCAACTCTTCCCATAGTGTAGGGCACGGACTTTGGGTTAAGTTGTACTTGGTGAGGTGGCCTCTTCTGTATACTTGTATATAAACTCTCTTTCTATTAATGCAATGAAACGCAAAGATTTTGCGTTTTCGCGAAGAAAAAGAAGTTCTAGAACAGTAGTTTAGACAACAAACTCCAGCACAAAAATGCTACTCTACAGCTCTACAACTCATCTCATCTAGTCCCTCAGTCCCTAATATAAGACGTTAGCTTGCGAAAACGTCTTATATTAGGGACAGAGGGAGTATACAGCTTCCAACCATCATCAACCTCTATACCTCTTTCTTTAGGATATATATATAGACACACATGGATTTATGAACAACGGAGCTGGCGGTGCCACCGTATCAGACCTGGCACACCATCCCTACTTCTAGACTCGACGCGTGAGGTATGTTAGCCGCGGTGACCGAGCCTCGGCTGTTCCTCCTCAGGAACTCGTAGATGAAGTCTATTGCGACCCGCTTCACCAGACCAGACCCGCTCTTCGCCTTCATGTGTGCACGCCCCGTAATGAACGACATGCCTGCCTCCCGAGCGTCCGTCAGCTCCTGCAGCTCACCGCGCGCCTCGCTGTCGATCTGCGCACCCTTCGGAAGCACGAATCTTACCCTCTTTGCCTTCGGTGCTACCGCATTCTGGTATACGTCTTTATGTGTGGATAGTACCGATGAATCTGATCCAATAATCTCACTGTCCTCCTGAAATGGCAGACCTTTGCTGATGGAAGACAGCCTCTCATAGGAATGGTCTGCGGCACCGTCCGGACACATATTTTGATTATCGGAGTCTCCACAGCGGATGAACTCTGCAATGCTGCCGACTAGGTCCCTCTCAAACTCAATGCCATCCTTCGGTACATCCCGGTATCCGTATCTGACGACAACCCTGTATAGACGATACTGTTTCGGGCCAATGCGACCGACCCAAAATCGCTCCTCGGGTCGGATATGTGGTACAGGTACCGATTTAATGCATAGAAAGACCAGGACCTGGTGAAAAAATAAGTTTAAACATTTTACTAGTTAGCAAGATGCACGTACTGGTAAACTAAGACAAATTATTTAGCAGTCATTTTTCGAAAAGAAAACGCATAAATAATATACATTGGTTGTTAGAACTGTGTTCCTTTCTATTCTGAAAAAAAAAATGTTACAGCAAAAGAAGATGATAAGATACCTGATGAAATGCAGGCAGATTGGTGACGAAGTGAGAGAAAATGGCCGGAATACCAGACATGAGCTCCGTATGTATCAGACCAATGCCTCGGACCCGAACAATCCCCAAGGAAGGGCCAAGATTCAAGAGCCAACTTATAGAAACCTTGTTTTCGACATCAAACTCGTACTTCTTTATGGTACCATAATGCCACACGCACATCACCATCATAAAAATGAACGAAAGAGTGATGGGTACCCAAGCCCCTTCACGAAATTTCACCAGGGATGCTGAGAAGTAAAGAACTTCAATTGTACCGAAGAAAAGAAGGAACCCAAGAGAGAAGACTATGTTCTTGTTCCAGCAAAGAACTATAACCAGTGACATCAAGCAAGTTGTGACGAGCATAACAGTTATGATGGCCAGACCTGAACCAAGAAAAACCCCATTAGTTGCATGTCAAGGGTTTGCCTCTTTTGACTCTTCATGGTAAAAGGAAAACATGCATGTGTTCTTATGAAAATCATATTATATGCTTATGTAACTGTGTTTCTTACCTTGTGCATTTGTCAAGTGCTTCGTGTCTCTGAATCCTATAGTGACAGCCAGGCATAGTATCATCAAGATCCAATTGATCTCCGGTATGTATATCTGGCCATGTACTGTAGAGGATGTATGCACAATCTTCACTTTAGGGAAGCAATTTAAGGAACAGCACTGTTTGATAACTGAGAATGTGCCGGTAATAACAGCTTGGCTCCCGACAACTGCTGCGAGTATTGAAATCACCAGAACAGGCCATCTGATTTTTTCTAGAAAGAGATTATTGCATAAGTAAATAGTAAAAGGGGGAATTTATACAGTTATACTGGCCAGGTTTACCCATGAGGGTGAAAATGGAAATATACATAGTACCTGGGACTGATACGTAGAATCCAATATGATTAATATTCTCAAAATTGTGATGCCTTGAAATGTAAGCAGCTTGTCCCATATATGCCAGTATCAGAGCTGGGTAAACTACAGATGTGAAAGCTATCTGTTGGAAGTAAAACATAGTGCGGTAAGGGAGTGTGGAATTAAATAAGAACATAAGGTGAAGATCAACAGATCAAGGATGGTGGTAGAACATGTCAATTCCCAAAAACTAGTAAAAATTATGAAAATAAGACAACAGGCTAAAATCTAACATGTTTTTTCCCCCAAAAAAAGAGCATATAAATTCGCAGTGGATACCAATATTCCAATGCACGCGCTCAAATAACTCATTTTCACTGCCTTAAAATCGAAGTCCTAATATTACAAAAACTATTTCTTATGCAAACTTTGACTACGTAAACGATGTGTACAAATGTACCCTCTGTAAACATTGCAGACATTTAATGCATATGCACCCTGTCACTAGTAAAGAAATTAAAAGTATGCACCCTCTTACTAGTAAAGAAATTAAAAGTCCCTAATTTAAAGGCGAAGGGATGATAATTCAGACTAAGTGGCACAGGACTATGTAATTAAACCTCGAGGTAAGAAAATCATCTCTTACCTTAATAGAAGACTGTGAAAAATGTCCAAGGTCCGCATACATAGCTTCAGAACCTGGTAAACCATATATTTTTAGCTGTGGTTAAATTATCATCATCATCATCATCATTTATTCGAAGCGGAGGGGTCGAATGGCGCACAATGCTCTGTATTCTGCCCTTACCGGTTACACATAGAAGGATCCCACCCAGTGACAACCAGCCACCTGTTTGGGTCTTCTGGAGAAACTTGTACATATAGTACGGAGAAAGAGCCCGGTACACATGAGGATTCCAGAGGATGATGTTGTAGACCCCTATGATGCTGATGCAGAGAAGCCACAAGCACACGATAGGCGCGAAAAGAAAACCAACCCTGTGGGTGCCGCAGTGTTGCAAGGTGAACAATCCCACCAGTATCGCGCATGTCACCGGTAGCAATATATCTGAAAACCATCGTGACACAACAGATTCAGGAATGCTCAACTGGATATTCTGAAGAAGGAAACGGCCATCACAATCGAAACCAACAGGTTTTCAATTAATCGGATATATTCAGTGAGAATCCCCTAGTATGACAGCCACACATCGGTATCCAAGGAATCTTAAACGCAATCACAGCAAACAATTGACCTACATTCGTGCTGCTCCTTGTCCAGCGAGAGCTCGAGCCCGGACACCGCCGAGAACACTGCAGAAACAGAGCAAGAACAGGGCATCAGTTTCAGTCATAAGAGCAAAATGCAATACCAGGAGCGCAACCAAATCTGTGGAGAAGAAGCGACCTGAGACGGCAGGGGTGAGTACGCCGTCGCCGATGACCATGCAGGTCCCGAGCAGGGCGAGCAGCAGCAGGAGCCTCTGCAGTACCCTGTGCCGCTCCAGCGCGGCGCGCACCCTCGAGAGGGGCGCCGGCGTCACGCCCTCGCGCCGCCGCCCCGCGAGCACGTCGCCGCCGGGGAGGAGGCCGGCGCGGACGCGGCGGCAGATGAGGGAGTAGAGCGCGAAGGTGCCGCCCTCGCCGTGGTCATCGGCGCGGAGCACGAGAAGGACGTACTTGAGGAGCGGGATTAGGGTCAACGTCCAGAAGACGAGGGAGAGCACGCCGTAGATCTCCTCGTTCCCCGCCGAGTGCTCGATGTCCCCGCCGGCGAAGGCGCTCTTGAACACGTACAGCGGCGCCGTCGCCACGTCGCCGTACACCACGCCGAGGCTCTGGTATGCCAGCAGCAGCTCCCCGCTCCACGGCCGCTGCAGGTAGGGAACCGCCCGCCCGCCAAGAAACAGAGAAACCGTCGTCAGCCACCGCCGGCCCTAAAAATGGAAACTTGCACAATCCACACGGAATCCGACGAAACGGCGCCCCGGAGCGAGGTCGACTCACCTTCCTCCGCGCGGGCGCCCTCGCCGCGCCGCCGCTCTCGACCTCCATTTCCCGTTCGTTGGTTGCTCACGCGCGCGTCGCGGTGCCGAACCGCCGCCAACCGCCAAGCGTGCAAGTTGCCACCTTCCCCTGCGCCCACGCGCGCGGCGCCGCGGGCTGCTGCTGCTGCACCGATTCCGAATTTGGGAGAGCGGAGAAGACAAGTTTTATTTTGGCAAGAAGATTTCGGCTGAGCAGCGGAAGCAAGCCACGCACACTCGTCTTCTGCTGGTAGCTTCTTCGGACACGAACACGCAGCTAGTACCAAACTCCTGTCCTTGCTCGGTTCTTATTAACACACGCTAAGCTAGGACAAGAAATCCGAATGCAAATCAAAGACACTGTTTGGAAGAAGACAAGCCCCCCGTTAAAAAAACCAAATGCGTGATGCACACTAGGATAAGAAAAAGAAACGATCGATTTGGAGACGATGCCCCCTACAATTCTAACATATCTGGCTGGGAATTTGTAGACCGAGACTTGTACTTGATGCTTCGCCAGAATTGTGGGGTATGGTTCAGGTGGTTGTATAGCTAGCCGTATCGATCGGAGGAAAGTTGATACGTGGTTGCTCGTTTTAGGTTCTTGCCGCCGTGGGTGGGACGACATCTCCGGCTTTGGCTATCACTGCAAAAGATAGGTTTTGCTTTTCCACATTCCACTTGTCAGCTTCTTTTCTAGTGACCTACGGAGTACGTAAATACTTTGTAAAGTAAGGTGTCACTTCGTGCAGAAAATCAGGTGTATTTTTGTTTTCTCTCTTTTTTTTTAGTAGAAGACATTACATGTCCGGCTTTAAAGGGAAGCCGTTTTGGCTCCCGGCTGCATATGCACACTATATTCAAGAGACATATTTTAAAATGTAAAAAAAAAGATCTCACGCAGACCTTAACATACTATGTGTTCCTCAAGTCGTTTCACGAAAAACCCACATTTTTTATAGATTGTGTAAAAAGGACAAAAATTGTTAGTAAATTAACCTTTTCGCAAAACATTTTTGTCTATTTTATACACAACACAAAAATTAGCTTTTCGTGAAACTACTTTGTTCAAACATATATGTTAGGACCTACACGCGAATATTTTTTTATTTTTTTTTATCTCTATCTCTACTACCTAAAAAAAGAGTTTTGTTCCGTCTTCTCCCAATACGTCGTTCGCTTCGTCGCATCGTCCAACCCTTCGTCGACTAGGTGGGCCATCCAATGCTCCCATTGATCGTGCGCTCTCTCGACCAACACGCCGCACCCGCATTTTGCAATCGATGGAATCACCATCCCTACCCCCTGTGGCGCCGCCCCTACCTCCACGCCTCCACAGGTCACAAGCCCCCTGCCCCCGATGCCTCCACCCTTGGCTGGCTTGGAGCCTCCATGCCCATCGTATCTCTATCGGCTGCCCTCCGCGGGCGTCAGGTAGGTGACCAGGACCCGGTATTTCCCGCTCGCCGCCATCGCCGAGATGGTCGAAAACTTAATCCACGGACATGTTCCTGCAGAAAAGCGCCAAGGGAAGGGGAATCGAGGAGAATGTCGATGGATCTGAGCGCCATCCCTCGTCGTGGACACTTGCCTGACTCGTCGCCATCTTATCAGAGGAGAGGGTCGATGGATCTTAACGGCTGCACCGGCGCAGAATGACCATCAGGTGCCGGTTCAGACCAGGCACTCTCCCATATTGCTGCTTCAGTCTGTCGAGTGCCTGGACAGTGACCGAGTGCCTGGACGTCGCCCACACAGACCTGCTGTCAACCTGCGCCTCTTTGTGCATTGGTAATCAATTCTTGAATTACAGGGGCGAACGGCGATGATCTTTTTACTGGTAGGGACGGATTCGTTAGAGGTGTTCAAAACCGAACAAGCACAGTATGGACTTGCATTGCTGCACTCCGATTATGGGTGTCAGAAATTCACACATCCGTCTTTGTTGTACGTGTTCTCCGTGCTCTCCATGCTATGTCAGCACTGCTATCATAGGGGCGAACCGAGATACTCATGAGATTGCAAAGTAGGCAGGATAGAGTTGAATGGTGTTTCATCCTGTATGTTTGACATATCTCCGTGCTATGGAAGTTAGTACGGCCTTACCTTTGGCTACCATTTCCCTTTTGTATTAATCCTCTTGCTGCTGCACATCTTTATTTTGCAGGTTGGATTGTGGGAGTTAGGAAAATAGGGAGGTGAATGAGAAAATAAATTATGGAGGTGAGTAGAGTGAGCTGTCTCTGAATAAGAATTCGTGGTAATTATTCCCGTTCTCCAGAGTTCCGATTGAAGGACGACTTAGTTGTATACTAGATCCAATACAATGTATTGGTGAGAACTTGTTGTTGGAGACTGCTGCATCCAGCACTTGGCGCTTCTCTCAACATGGATCCGATCTCAAAGGAGCGGGTGGAGCATCTCCTCCTCTTGACTGAGCCGGCGGTGGCATGGGGAATGATAATCATGGTTAGCACAAATGACCCATCTTTTGCGTCCATTTTTTGAAGCTATGTCATGCTAACCTAGGCCGTAGATAATCATTATATGAGCGATTCGACAAATTCGGAATACTTTATATAGACTATCAGCTGACATAATATAACTCCTACATTGACAAAGTTTATGCTAAGTACATGGTTTTAAGATACAGTTTGCTATTAGACTCTGCTGATGAGTTCTCGAAAACTTACATATTATGGAAAAAATGGCCAGATGATAAAGGATTACTGGTTTTTGGTTTATAAGATTATCATTATCCATTATTTCCTTCATGGTTACAGGTTACTGGTTTATAACAAGTACATGACTGTTATAGCCTATTAAACAAAATTGGACATTTACTTCAGAAACACAGTGAATTGTCTATGGTCTACAGGCTACGGACTATGAAGAAATAATGAGAAGGTTAGGTGTATGATATTGTAAATAAAATTGTATGCAGTGAATTTTGAATTGCTGTAACAACTTGGCATACTACTAAATCGCAGGCTGGAGGGTGTTTTAGGAATAGGTTTACAGAGATATACCGGAAGAGCAGACCGCGCGAGGAGAACTTCTATCGAGATCTGGCACAGAGCATGCAGTTCTATGATGCATTCACGAGGAAAAGGGTTGAAGCTTATAAGAACAGAGAAAATGTTGGGAGGATGCAGGGCATACTGTGCCTGCTGAACCTTGAAAGGGGTGTTGACAAATACATACCGAGTGTTGAGAAACATCTTGCTAATGTGAACAGTATATTAACTGGTAAGCACTTGGCTGGGAGCTGTAATCTCGATTTACCATAGCTTTGACTGATCTCCTCCTCTGAAAAAATATAGGTAGCCCTGAAGCAAATGGGCGAGTAGTAGGATTGGTAGATACCGTTGGAACGACAATGGCAGAAGGTAATATAACCTGTTTGCCCCGCCTTTCAGATTGATGAATGTATTCTGACATAACAAAATGCGCATAGCTACCTTGCATCGGACGTTGTGGTAGCAGCATCAAATATCAGTGGTGCATACCGCATCTATGTATTAGTGATATCTTTATATTGTTTGAATCACTTACCCGTCCTTCAATATTATTTGGCTTATTTGTTTTTTGCCAAAAGTATGGTTCTGTTAAAAGCTCAAGTCTAATGCGGTTGATTGTAAGAACTCAAAATGTGACAGCAGCTTATACCATCTTAAGTTCTATCTATTGACTGAATTGAAATGATTATAACTGATAGTTGGCATGTATCTTTGAATGTAGTCGCATCCTGGTTGTTTTTAATTGGTTTTATTTCCATTGTTTGTAGGCAATGTTTTGAAGTCGGAGCGGCCTGATCACAGTTGTTATGCATCTCATTGCTGAAGAAGTAGGTGTTTTGATGAATGGGTCAAGTCAAATCTGCACATATGTACAAAACATGAGGTGTGTTGTGTTTTCTTAGGTTACATTAGCAAGCCGTATCTTCCATAACTGGATGAATCCTACGTGCAAGACCATTCCAGTCCTCCAGGGGTGCAGAGCTTAAGCTTCTATGCCCAGATCAACTTACTCTAATGTCTAAAATAAATGATGACTTAGAGTGTTGTCACATGTAATGTAATATCTCTTATCAGAGGTTTTAGGGAACCTTTGTATTTTTCTTGCCATTGATATCATCACAAAGTATATTTGGTTGTATAGGGGTCTGATCCTCCCATGATTGATTTTAGTGTAAGTTTATAGCTTGCACCTATAGGTTGTTCTTTTATATTTTTAAAGCCTTGTCCATATTCATTATGAACTCTTATATTTACTCCGAACATTCAACATTAATAGTTTTTTTTTCTGAACGGGGATATTTAGTAGTAATTGTCAAAACCATGATATCGATCCCTCTGTCGTTTAAACAAACATATGGCTGTATGGCAATTCTGTATGTCCTTTTGAAGTTCGATAATGGAAGAAAATGCAAACAGTAAGTAAAACATAGAATCTAGGCTGCAATAGACGTTTGTAGCGACAATGAAGTTATTCTAAAATCTATTTTGGTTTATATGTTTTGTGCGTGTAGGTGTGTGAGAGAGAGACTTCTATTTTTTTTCACTAGGGATGAACCTAAATGCGTGGAAATATGGTCGCATATTTGCCTGGCCAAAAAGAGTATTGAGAAAATAGACAAGGTGCTCCTTGGCATATATTGGATTTGCTCGTATTATCTAGGGAAGTGTTCGAAAATATGGGATTTCATAATCACACTTCTATCTTTTTAGTAATGCCGGTACAAGTTTTTTTTTTGTCTTGGAGCTGCGTAGAGACAAAGTGTGGAGACAATTATACAGAGACAATTGCTCACACAATCATATGGAGCTGGTTCTGGTTCAACTGCTCCCTTCGTCTCAAAATAAGCGTCATAGGATGGATTAAAATGGATGTATCTATCACTTGAATACATCTCGGTATATTTATTTCAATGACAGTTATTTTGAGACTTAGAAAGTAGATAATCCGAGGGACACCACACAAGTGAGCGGCATGATTATGATTGAGGCAAAGCGTAAAAATGTGACTCTTAGGCCTAAAACCTCTAGGTTATAAGTTTTTCAGCATGCAATTTATCTGAAAGCTATCACCAAAAACCTCCTCCAGGTTATAAGGCAAGCGGAATATTTCTCAACGAGAGATAATTCTTGTATGTTTCCCTATGATGTACAATACAATTGTTATCACAAATCTTAAGCAAATTGTAGTCTTATTATTTATTTGCATGGAATTGCAGTCTTATTATTTTCGGATTGTTTAGTTTCTACCTATTTTATATTCATATGTATCGTGTGTGTTAAGAAAAAATACTTTAGAGGCCGTAGCAACGCACGGGCATTCAACTAGTCATTTTAAAATATGTTTTTTAAATATCGGGTATCTATGCAACCAGGAGCAAAAATGGAGAGAAGACTCGCGTCGCTCCCATGGGGCGGCACGGGCGAATCCCTAGCCGCCGCCGTCCCCACACCCACTCCTCCCCATCCACCCGTCGCCGCCGGAGGAAGCCATCGAGGGTACAACCCTACGCGTGGTGGATGGCGGCCAACGGGTCCTCGACTCCTCAGCACAAACGCGACAGGAGGCCTCCGGCCAGATGCGTTGGTCGGCCCTGAACGGTTTACGCGGACGGCGGAGCACGGACGCCAGGGCGGTGGCCCTGGTTCTTCTGGCGGCAGCTAGTGGCTGGATCTATGTGGGCAGCCGGCGCTGACCGGGTGGTGGCGCCGCCAATGGGATCTAGGGTGGCTCGGCGCCATTGGCTTGGCTCCCGGGCGGCGCGGCCTCCTCTGTCTTTGGCGGCGGGAGGCGGTGGTGCTAGGGACCGTCGGCGGCAGGGCTCCCGGTGGCGACGGATGCGGAACCCTCCCGCAAATTCCCTGCTGGGAGTCGTTTCGCGGCGTCGGGGCTGCGAGACATGAGAATAAAGGAGGTGGTCCTTGGGTTTTCCATCGCGCGAAGATGAAGATCCTGATGTAGGTTCTCTTTGGTCAAGCCGGGGTGTCGACCCGAAAGGCTCCGCCGATGAACTCCCATGGGCGACGCCTGGAGATTGCTGGATCGGTGAAATTCTGTCACAATGCCCAGTCATCGAAAGTGAGATTGAAGGACTAGCAACGGTGTTCGGAGTCTTTGCATCGATGGAGAATTGTCTTGGAGTTACAAGATTTGTAGCAGCCGTATGTAAGAGGGGGCGACAACATGCGTGAAGTCCAAAGTCCTACCTTTTAGGGTGAAAGACCAAGGTCTGGCCTTAATTGGTTGTGTCTGGCAGTGGTCTTCTTGGAGCCGTTGTTTTGAGAGCGAGGATTATCTTCAGGGTGAAAACCCAAGGTCTGTCCTTAATTGATTGTGCCTGGCACCCTTCTTCTTGGAGACGTTGTTTTCGAAGAGATGGACATCAGCTATTGTTTAGGTGGTGGTTGTGCGGATACCGCGAGGACTGTAACTCTGTAGCGGGACTTTTCTTTTTATTTTTTCTTTTTATTGTCTTTCGACTGTGTGCATCCATTGCGTTGTTGCAGAGGCCGGGTGTAATTTGTATCTCCGCGATATTAATATACTTCCCTTTATCAAAAGGAGCAAAAATGGATTTCACGGCTTTAAATTAATAAAGACTAGAAAGATTCATACAACGAGAAACAAAAACTGGGGAGGCTAGCTTGAGATTAGGGCAAGGCCAAAATTATAAAAGTTCAACATCAATGGGCAACCTAAACGGAGAGCACAAAAAGCGGCGACGTGAGTATTAGGTCGCTGCAGTAGTCGTTGGAGAGAGTGTAGGCAGTGGCGGAGTTAGAGCATATAGCACCAGAATGCCTACCGGTGCACCAAGAAAAAAAGGTTCAACCTGAAAGCATGTATGATGAAAGTTTGCTATTATATAAAAAACTTTTTTCTACTGCACCCCCTTGAGGTACAAGTAGATCTGTCCCTGAGTGTTGGTGAAGATTAACAACCGAGAAAGCAACTCCACCGGCACACCCACCAGTGATAGGTGATCTTTAGATCTTAGAAGGGGCTGCTATTGCTGCAAAAGCATAGTTTTGAAGATCAATCAACATGCTGACTTGAAAACTTTGCTTCAATGGTAAATATTTTGCGAGTATTCCAAAGAGGCTGCAAAAAAAACTCCACACAAATTTCCTGAGAACGATATTGGATCCCTGAACACAAGCATATCTCTCATGCCACTCCACATGAATTTGGCCATCACACATGAGAAAAATATATGTGAGACTCATTGATGATTCCTCTTGATGCGACAGAGTTTGGACGAGATGGGGCTCTCATCCTCTCAGGCGCCCCTTTGCACGGGACTCGGCTTGGTTTGTCGCTGAGAACACCTCTCCAGACTAAAATTCGTACGGCACGTCCGCCCGTTTGTCAAGCTGGAATGCTCAAAATAATGTTTGTGATGATATCTTGGAATTCTCCCATCTAAAACTGGCTGATGTATACATATTGGATTCATATGAACCCAATAAAATACATATATCATTCACTATTTTAGTTTTTGTCATTGGTCAATAGTGAATAAGAGACTGGATCCCATGGTTTTGTTTCTTAGTGTCGCTTGTAGCTTGGTAAACAGATTCTTGAAGATTTTCCAAAATCTAAAATAATTCTCTTCAATCACCTAAAATGTATTTTTAAAGTTCAAATGCACTAGAACTAAACAAGGCAAGAAAAAAGTTACCTCCTTTTCCACTTTAGCGCCTCTTCAAATATTAGCGCCCCAACAAGGGTGTAGGTGACGGCGAAGCTAGGCCATTTCAAAATTTTAAGACCAGCCTGGCGCAACTCATATCGAATATCCGGTGTTAACTGGTGGTTTGTCCTTTTCATCAAAGTCAAAAGCAAAGACGAAACAAAAAGATCTGCTTGGACTAATGAGCGACGGCAACCCGACAGCTCTATGCAGAAATAACAAGAGTCCCTTTCTGAGTTTGCTTCACAGCAGAGCAGCTTGCCGTACTGGCGATGCTTATTCAGGGCAGCTGGTAGCAGCTCTTCTCCCCTACGTTTGGGCTCGTTGAAGGAGTCAGGGAGACATGCGTTGGTACATGCTGGAAAACACAATGGATGATCTAACACAGACATCAACCTGACAACCTGATCCTTAATTACATCTAGATTTGTGCTACACTTTGTTGGATCGGTATTGGCTGTGTGTGCATCTAGATATGAAGGCCGGGCGTATAATACTTAAAACACTTTAAGTAATAAAAATTCTCTTTTATCGAAAAAGAATCTAGATTTGTGCCTGCATGATGGGTAAATGTAGGCTCTAGTAACACCCGTGGAGCAACTTGTTAGAGCATCTCTATCCGCGTTTCCAAATAGTGCTCCCACTAGGATGTTGGGAGCGTCAGCATGAAATGCACCCTACTGGGTCTCCCAATAGCAGCGAAGTTGTCGGACAGACCCAATCCAGCATCTGTCAATCCGGTTTCGACCCCTGTTTGTAGCGACACTACAGGGAGTACCGACAACCGCGGTGACCGACTCCACGTCGGATCCTGATGGGCGGATACCACACGGCAGCGATTCATCCTTCATTTTCTTCCCACCGGCTCTTCCGTGCTCGTCTCTCCTCTCATCTCCACTGAATCGGCGTTACGGCCACCGCTCCCTGTTGCTGCGCAGCCACACCACCGTCATCGTCCTCTAGTCCCTCTGCCCCACGCCTCAGCGCCCCCTGTTGTTGTGCAGCCACACCGCTGCTGCCGTCCTCTGTCGGACTATTCTTGCAGCCATGTCTGTTCCCCACTGTGGTTTCGCTTCCAGCCGGTATAGATCTCGACAGTCAAGCCACGCCACCTCAAGAGTTGTCTCGTGCGACAGTGTTTGCTTTCTCATCGCACGCCGAATCGTCGGGCAGAAAACCTCGGCCAGGACCACCGCGCCCGTAAGGTATTCGTAGTTCTGCATAGGTGAGTTTTTCACATTTCATCTTGTTTGAATTTCACATTGCGTCTTCTTGTTGTTTAATTTTTGTCGTTCAATTTAGGAGGCTATGGATAGCGACGACGATCTGATGATGACCGACCCAATGCTCTAAACCCATGCCACCACAACCACGATGGTAGACGAGCACTTGGCGATCTTGACTTGTATTGTTGGTTTACTCGCCGAGGAGGCCAATTCTGCTCCTCGGATTGGAGGTTCGAGGCCGGGAGGAGGAAGAATAGAGATTGTCAGCGGATGAAGGGTCATGTGATGGTAATGGCTGACTACTTCAACAATGATACAACACATGGGCAGGAGGAAGTTTGGTAGCCCTTCCGGATAAACAAGGAGCTGTTCACGGCCATTGTGATAGCCATGCGGGAGTATGATAGCTAATTCAAGTGCAACGTAGACCGTGTATGTTTGGTTGGTTTCTCTTCCATTAAGAAATGCACCGCTACGTTGAAATGTCTTGCATACTGAGTCTATATGCATCAAGACCATGTATCGGTTTGCAGGGTGGTGGTGCCAGTGTTTGGACCAAACTATTTAAGACAATCAAATGAAGTCGACACAACTCGGATCCTAGCAAAAAATAAAAGTAGAGGATGGAATGGGATGCTAGGAAACATAGATTGCATGCACAATGCAATGGAACGCATGTCCTTTCGCTTGGAAAGGGCTTTACAAAAGTCATGCTGGAGCATGTAGTGTTGTACTAGAAGCTGTGACAGATAAGAATTTGTGGATCTGGCATGCTTTATTCAATACACTGGTAGAACCCCCCCCCCTTTCATCCCGGTTTTTAGGGCCATTTGTCCCGGTTGCCCAGTCGGGATGGGCTGTCGGGATAAATGCCCCATCCCATTCGCCCCGGTTGTGTTACAAACCGTCATGAATGGGTCGTCCACGTGGCCGTTGTGGGCTGGTCCCTGGCCAGGACCATTCGTCTTGGTTCTTAACAAGTACCGGGATGAATACCCCCGCTGCCGTGGCAGCATTTTAGTCGTTTCTCTGCCACGACAGAAAATTAGATTTTTGTTTCTATTTCTTGTTTTCCTTTTAGGGTTTGGTCTGTTATATTCCATTTTATTAGTGGGCACCGGAGGAGAAGAAAGTACTCTTTACCCCATGTCGTTGTTGTCCCAGATCAAGAATATGTACGAGGGCCCCCGAGCGATGCGGTCGGGGCAACCTCCGCCGTAGTGGGCACCGGGGGAGAAGAGGCTGCCCCCACCGATCGGGAAGCGGGCGCGACGCTCTCTTTCTCACTCGCGCAGGGGTCCTAAGCCATCATGATTTTTTATTATATTCTATTTTATTAGAATATGCAAATATATATGATGATCGCATTAGAACATACTTGAAAAATATACAGGTAAGTAGGCACCATGACTCGAATATACAGGTAAAGAGTGAAGAATATACAAGTAGGTACTATTTCTCATAAGTACTCGAATACACCACCACATACACCATGACTCGAATATACAAGTAAGTACTATGCATCTAAGAATTCGAGTCTCAAGTTCATCCAATACAGCTGAAAGGGCGATATTATTCTCCTCCTGAGTTTAAGACCTCTGCATCTAAGAATCCGCAAATTTCTTCTTGAATTGCTCGTATGCGATCCCTTGGGACAAGACCGTCCCGCAGCCGTTCGATCTAATATAAAGAAGAGTGGTCAATATATAAGGGGCTGTCAATAGATGGTAATGAGATAAAAGTGATTGTTGACGTACACAAAGTTTTGCTAAATCTCTGCCCTTGTCGCAGGTAGTCTGACGATTGAACTCGCAGACATAGTATCCACATAAGTGGTTCCCGTCTCCCTGGTCCAAGCACTTTACAAGAACATGGTTTCAATAAAAATAATAATCAAGCAGTATAATGGTATCGAAACTAGAATCAAGTAGATGCGCGGATCTAGCTAGTAGTACTTACTGGCAGATGTTCAAATGTAACCTTCTCCTTTCATTCAATCCTAGCCTTTCTTGTGAACCGTTTCCAAGCGATGCCCGGCAAAGAAAATGAACAAAGGGAGTTATCAGAAAATGAACGAAAGTTGTCGATATAGTGTCATAAAGATTGAAATTGCCATTGTATCAGTTGCTGCATGTCGGCCCACAACTCAAGGGGTTTACGTTTCGAGTCCATTACCAGTACTTTTCCTTTGTCAGTTTCAAATATGAGCAGAATATAGTGGAAGCTGCGCAAACATAACTCATCAGTTATACACTTATCATCGAGTAAGGAAAATAGAATGTTTACAAGATAGTAACACTCACCCAAAGTTGTAAGGAAAAAGTATTTCCCTCTTGGTTTCGTGAAACCTTAACGCCATCACAATATTATCTTATGTATCCTTGGGTTTTGTGTCCAGAGTTTTTTGATTAACCCAATATGGGTCAATGAACCCAATGTCATAGATTTGTTCTCTTTTGCATTTGAGAATCTTCATTCTGCAATTATAATATAGCGAGTGTTATTATAAATGTAATGAACAAGGTGAGCTAGATAGAGACTTAATTACAGAAATAAATACTTACAGATAATAGGCAGTCAGGATATATTTGTCGAGGGCCTTCTGCTGGAATAGCTGAAATAATTCTAAAATTTGAACAAGGATAATCCTCTCTCCATACCCGTGATGCTCGTTTCTAACTCCCATCGGTATCCAGTCATTAGATTCCTTCGAGGCTTCCATATACCAATTATGCACTCTTCGCATTTTTGTTGGTAGATTATTTTCCTCCCCAGGTCTGACTAGAGGATGCCCGTGTCGGTCTTTGTACGCTAATTCAGAAGGGAGAAGGTTGCTAAGGTCGCGAGATACTACGGAAGGGGAGAAGGTATTTGTACGCTAATTCTGAAGGGGAGAAGGTTGCTAAGGTCGCGAGATACTACGGAATGGACATACCCGCAGCAGTGGCCGCTTGTCCATATATTGCAGTAAACTCCGGGTCAATTTGCTCGCCCGCACCTGTGCTCGGCCCCACCTCGGTATTGGAATGCACTATGAGCCGGGGGGGTGGGTGGATTGATTTTTCTGTTGTCCGAGCTAGTCAACTGATTTCCCGCACTTCCCGCTTGAGCTACTGCTCTTCTTAGACCGCACTGTTTTGTCGTGTGACTTCTGAATAGAGCGGTTATAGTACGATGACAGCCTCGGCTCGGGTTAATAAAGGGTCTTCACCATTTTCAAGGCTCGGGCTTTGTCTTCTTCTGTGTTGGGAAAATCTGTCTCTTTCGGCGCCTTCTCTTAGATTTTCACACCTCGGATTCGTCCTGTGCGATCTCCTTGGTTTGCTCGTCATTATAGTGGTAAGGTAACTTGGGTAGATTCTCATGAGGTACTTTTGGTAGGGGCGATATTTGACGCTTCGGTGATACGGTGGTTCTCCTCCGCTTTTGGCTGCCCTGAGATATCGTGGGTGGAGACGGCTGACGCGGCGGCGTAGACGCACGCGTTGGAGACGGCGAGCGAGGCAAAGAGTACGAAGATGACTGTTGCGCTGGAGACTGGTCTTGAGGCGGCGGAGAAGGATGCCTTGGCTTCCGATTTGAAAGCACGATGTGTTCCTTTAGCCATACAATGGCCAAGTTCTTGGAGTCTCCAAGCTCATCCACCTCCCCGTCTTCACCTTCAGGATAGTGATACGTCTCCAACGTATCTATAATTTTTGATGCTCCTTGATCATATTATGTCAATTGCTACTTGTTTTCTCCCTTGTTTATAGCATTTTATACGTTTTCCGGGACTAACCTATTAACAAGATGCCAAGTGCCATTTCCCTGTTTTCTGCTGTTTTTGGTTTCAGAAAAGTTGTTCTGAAAACATTCTCGGAATTGGACCCCATAAAGCCCGAAGTGCCTATTTTCCCCGGAAGCATCCAAAACACCGCAGAAGAGTTAAAGACGGGCACCAGGGGCCACACCATAAGGTGGCGTGGGTCCCCCTGGCCACGCCAGGTATGGGTGTGGGGCCCCTGGAGCTCCACCGCCTTTGCTCTTTCGCCTATTTAATCCCCCCGGATGGAAAACCCTAAGCACCTGATCAAAAATCCCCGAAAAGTTCCGCAGCCGTCGTCACCGTCAACCCTAGATCATGGGAGTTCTGAAGTTGTTTCCGGCACCCTGCTGGAGAGGAGATCATCACCGGAGGCTTCTACATCACCATGCCTGCCTCCGGAGTGATGCGTGAGTAGTTCTTCATTGGACTACGGGTTCGTAGCTATAGCTAGATGGTTTTCTTCTCCTCAGATGCCTCCATGTTTAGATCTCGTGAGCTGCATATCATGATCGAGATTGATCTTATGTAATTCTATATGTTGTGTTTGCTGGGATCCGATGAATATTGAACTTATGCCTAGTTGATTATAGTATTTATTTGCATATGCTATTTGTGATCTTGCATGCTTTCCGTTGCTAGTGGTTGCTCTGACCAAGTAGTTTCTACTGACTCCAGGAGGGAGTATTTATGCTCGATAGTGGGTTCATGCCTCCTCACCACCTTGCTCGAGTGACAGAAATGTGAAGGCGGGATGTGTTGTTGCCATTAGGGAGAAAACAACGGTGAGAGTGCCTGCATGCATAATCATTGCTTACATTACACACTTTGTTTAATGCAGTTATCTGTTGCTTGCAACTTAATACCTAAGCGGGTTCGGATGATAACCCGAGGGTGGATTATTAGTCATAGATGCAGATGGATGTCGGTCTATGTATATTTGTTCACCCAGCATATATGTGCTTGCAACTTTTTTTTGTAATGCCTGCACTAAATACCACAGTAATCTTCATGTCATATATGTGCACTACGGTGCAACCTCTATTTTTCAATTGCCCAGCTGTAATTTGTTCACCCAGCATGCTATCTTTTATGGAGAGACACCACTAGTGAACCTATGAACCCCGGTCCATTTTTCCACACTATACGTCTAATCTTTGTTTTCAGCAAGACCGGTGAGATTGACAACCTCACTGTACCGTTGGGAAAAAGTATTTTGGTTGTGTTGTGTGTAGGTTCCATGTTGTTGCTGATATCGGTGATGCGCCAGCACCATCGTCAGTGGCATCAACCTTCCTGAGATCCTCTTACTCCTACTGGATTGATAACCTTGGTTCTTAACTGAGGGAAATTCTTGCCGCTTGCTCATCACACCCTCCTCTTGGGGTTTCCAACAACTTCATAAACTCTGCAAGCATCAACGAATTTCTGGCGCCGTTGCCGGGCATGGAGAAGTCTTCTGGCAAGGGGAGTCTCTCACTCTCAACCTCTTTATATTTTTTATTGTCTTCTTTTTATTTTTGTCTTATTTTTCTTTTCTATATCAAAAACACACAAAAAAATTAGTTTACTTCATACCTGTTATTTACTTGTTTGCTTTTATGTCTAGTTTTGTTCCTGTCATTATGTCACCAGAAGAAAAAATCTTTACTTTCAAACAAGGGAATGATGAGAATTTCAAAGAAGCTTGGTCTAGAGCTTTTGATTCCTATTGCAAAATTGAACCTAAAATGACTCTAATTCTGTTTCTTCGTAGCTTTTACTTTGGTCTTGCTCTTTGTTATAGATATGCTTTGGATACCGTGGTAGGAGGTGATTTCCTTAATTGTGATAAAGATCAAGCTTTCAATGCTATAAGAAAATTAATTGCAACCTACAGCTTACCCAGTAGTTCTGATAAAGCCTTTGCAAATATTTATGCTAGATTAAATACTCTTGAGTCACATATTTCTATCTTAAAAGAGGGATATAGCCAAATTCGTGAACATCTTGATCATGTCCCAATAAATTTTTAGTCAACAAATATTATTCCTTTGGTTAAATTTGTTATAAATGGTGAAACATTTCATGCTCGTTGTGATATCATGTCTGAATCTTGTCTTATTCCTAAGGAAATTTATGAATCTTTGAACCTTTGGGGGCTGGCTGATGGAGGAGAAGAAATTCCTCTCATTAATAACACCACTATATTTCCCATTGGGATAGCCGAGGGAGTCTTTAGAAAACTCCTTGGAAAAACAGTTTCCACAGATTATATTGTTATTGAATGTGCAGAAGGAGGACAAATTACCCTTGGAAGATCTCTGTTGAAGCTCTTAGGAGCAACTGTTGATATGGGAAAAGGTACCATGACATTCATCTCCAAATTATGCTTGGACCATAAGTTCCCTAAAAATAATAAAGGTAAGAAGGTAAATGCAAGCTTCGTAAGAATGTTGATGCTTCTTCACTTGAAAATACTTGAGTTTCCCTTTTATGCCTAGCTGAAAGGCGTTAAAGAAAAGTGCTACCGGGAGACAACCCATTTTATTTGGCTGTTTTCAACCCGTTTTCTTTCGTTTTCTTTGGTGTGCTTTGCACTTGGGTGTTTTCTATTTCCTTAGCAACCCCGTTGTATATTTTCTTTTGTGTTTTTGTTGAGTCAAGGAAAGCCTCTAGTGGAAAGTTGAGGCTATATTTCGGATTTCTGCGGAGGAAACAGATTTCTGCTGTCCACTCTTAATTCAGTAAAAAATCGCAGAAAATTCAAAATGACATGAGTTTTTTGTGCTTAATCCTGAGTTATATACGCAACTTCTCTTAGTTGACCACTTTTTGATTTGAGCAACAGAATATGTTTGAAAAAATCGATCTTTATCTGTTGTTCTGTTTTGATAGATTTCTGCCATTTATCGCATTTGCATCTTAATCTCTTTCTTTTGGTGTTCTTTTGAGAAAAAGAGTTTTAAAAGAAGTTGTGACAGTAGCTAATGTGTTTTTGAGTGTTAGACTTGTGTTGAACCATGTGAATTTATTATTTCAATTGCACTAACGTTGCGAATGAAGATTGTGAGAAGTTTGGTGTGAAGGAAGTTTCCAAGGGTCAAGAGAAGAGGATGATATGATGTGATCAAGAAGAGTGAAAAGCCTAAGCTTGGGGATGCCCCGGTAGTACATCCCAGAAAATTGCAAGAAGACTCAAGCGTCTAAGCTTGGGGATGCCCAAGGCATCCCCTTCTTCATCAACAAATTATCAGGTCACTTCTAGTGAAACTATATTTTTATTCGGTCGCATCTTATGTGCTTTACTTGGAGCGTCTTTTATTTTTGTTTTCAGTTTGATTTTGTTTTTTATTTCAGTTTGTTTTTACTTTTTCAATAAGCTTTATTGGACCCCAGCATTCTTTTATTGGAGAGTGACACGCTCCGCTTTTCATGAGAATACTTTGTATTTTTAATCTCTGTCTAGCTGATGCATTTATTAAGCTCCTGTTTTGCATGCATCTCTTGTTAGAGCTGTTAGTTTTACTAGTGTTATGTGAGTACTCTCATGTTTTCTTGTTGTATCATAAAGAGTATTTTTGTTAAAGCATGTTTTGTATGGTGCTTGTTGGGAGAAAGAAAACTGTTGCTTGAAGTAGAATTTATAACAGTACTAGTAGAAGCTTGTATAGATTGTGGCTAGGCCCTTTTCATGCCATGCTAAACGTTATTTTAGTTTTAAAGCCTTGTGTTTTTTGAGTAGCATGATTGGCCTCAAATAGCTGAGAGTGTTTAATATGTATTGAAAGATTCATGAGTTGTTCTTGTCATAGTAAAGCATCAATATATGGTATTCTCTTTCGAATGTTTTATTTGGTTGACTTGGCGCATGCTCACACCATGTTTATGACTACAAACCAGTCACGAATAGCCGCCATGACCACTTAGTTTTTGAACTTGTGATACTGCTTATGTTTTAATTAATGATGCTTATGTCGCTATGCATGATTATGGCTCTTATGCTCTCTTGATTTGTCGCTCCCAGTCTTTTGCTAGCCTCCACCTGTACTGAGTATGAGCTCTACTCGTGCATCCAAACTCCCTTAAACCAAAGTTTTCCCCATTGTGTACACCATACCTACCTACATGTGGTATTTAACTGCCATTCCAAGTAAATTGCTCATGTGTTACCTTTAAAACCTTCAAATTTACTTCTGCTTTATGTTCCTGTTTTTGCTCATGAGGACGTCAATAGAGAATCTTTATCTCACTTGTTGATTGGATTTCACACCCTGGACTAGTGGCTTCATCCACTTATCCAAATGATAGAAGAGCTGGCAGCGGGGTTCCCAACCCCAAATTAATACAAACAAATTATCTTCACTATTTTTCCCTGATTTATCAGTCAAAGCATAATTGCGTAAACAAAAGAGAAAGAGGGATGACCTTCTACACCAGTTGCGTCCTTCACCATGGGATCCTCTCTTGTGAATCCAATTGGCTTGTGACGTACTGTATTTTCTATTTACCATTCGTTGACATTAGCATACATCTCCCAAAATATAGACACTTAGTGTCAAACTTTTAATACCTATGTTTAATAAAATAAAAGCTCTAGAACATGAGTGATCCCTGCTTCCCTCTGCGAAGGGCCTTTCTTTTACTTTTATGTTGAGTCTCCATCTTCTAACTTTATGCACTGCTGAGAGAGCATTTTTGCCATTCTAAGTTCTATGTGCATTTGTCCCATAAACATCAATAATTACTTCATAATGTGATATTATTTGTTCTAGTCTTCCTCATGAACTTTGAAGGTGTCCTGGCATTTATGTTTTGCCCCACTCTTAAGGACTAGCGAAATATCACTTTTCCATGCTTTCTCTATACCTGAAACAAACATCTACCTTCCTTTGCATTATTATTCATGATTCCTTATTTGAGTTACTCTTCGTGATGCAAAGTAATTTCTATGCTTTATTATTAAAATTTTATTTATCATGTTTGTGTTGAAGTTCTATGATCTCTTCGTGCATATCCTTTTACATTAGATTGATCAATTTTATGTTAGTATCATGTCACCTCAGAAATTATTGTTTTGTCGTATACCTACTCGAGGACGAGTAGGAACTAAGCTTGGGAATGCTTGATACGTCTCCAACTTATCTATAATTTTTGATGCTCCATGATCATATTATGTCAATTGCTACTTGTTTTCTCCCTTATTTATAGCATTTTTATACGTTTTCCGGGACTAACCTATTAACAAGATGCCAGGTGCCAGTTCCATGTTTTCTCCTATTTTTGGTTTCAGAAAAGTTGTTCTGGAAACATTCTCGGAATTGGACCCCACAAAGCCTGAAGTGCCTATTTTCCCCGGAAGAATCTAGAACACCGAAGAAGAGTCGAGGACGGGCACCAGGGGGCCACACCATAGGGTGGTGTGGGTCCCCCTGGCCGCGCCAGCTATGGGTGTGGGGCCCCTGGAGCTCCACCGCCTTTGCCCTTTCGCCTATTTAATCCCCCCGGATGGAAAATCCTAAGCACCTGATCAAAAATCCCCGAAAAGTTCCGCAGCCGCCGTCACCATCAACCCTAGATCAGGGGGGTTATGAAGCTGTTTCTGACACCCTGCTGGAGAGGAGATCATCACCGGAGGCTTCTACATCACCATGCCTGCCTCCAGAGTGATGCGTGAGTAGTTCATCCTTGGACTACGGGTTCGTAGCTATAGCTAGATGGTTGTCTTCTCCTCATATGCCTCCATGTTTAGATCTCGTGAGCTGCCTATCATGATCGAGATTGATCTTATGTAATTCTATATGTTGTGTTTGCTGGGATCCGATGAATATTAAACTTATGCCAAGTTGATTATAGTCTTTATTTGCATATGCTGTTTGTGATCTTGCATGCTTTCCGTTGCTAGTGGTTGCTCTGGCCAAGTAGTTGCTAGTGACTCCAAGAGGGAGTATTTATGCTCGATAGTGGGTTCATGCCTCCTCACCACCTTGCTCGAGTGACAGAAAAGTGAAGGGGGGGATGTGTTGTTGCCATTAGGGAGAAAACAGCGGGAGAGTGCCCGCGTGCATAATCATTGCTTACATTACACACTTTGTTTAATGCAGTTATCTGTTGCTTGCAACTTAATACCTAAGGGGGTTCAGATGATAACCTGAGGGTGGATTATTAGTCATAGATGCAGATGGATGTCGGTCTATGTATATTGTTGTAATGCCCGCACTAAATACCATAGTAATCTTCATGTCATATATGTGCACTACGGTGAAACCTCTATTTGTCAATTGCCCAGTTGTAATTTGTTCACCCAGCATGCTATCTTTTATGTAGAGACACCACTAGTGTACCTATGAACCCCGGTCCATTTTTCCACACTATATGTCTAATATTTGTTTTCAGCAAGACCGGTGAGATTGAAAACCTCACTGTACCGTTGGGACAAAGTATTTTGGTTGTGTTGTATGAAGTTCCACGCTGTTCCTGACACCGGTGAAGCTCCAGCACCACCGCCAGTGGCATCAACCTTCCTGAGATCCTCTTCCTCCTACTGGATTGATAACCTTGGTTCTTAACTGAGGGAAATTCTTCCCGCTTTCTCATCACACCCTCCTCTTGGGGTTTCCAACAACTTCATCAGATAGTCAAGCTTCACCCGCTCGAATCCGTTCATAACCTCATCCCCCCAGCAACAGCGTAGCCCCGTGGAACGGGCCGACCATGGTGAGTAGGTTCAGGGCCCATTGGTTTTACATAGCCGACTGCTGCCTTAATGGTTACGTTTACGACTTTCACATGCAGCTCACAAGGTGTCATCTCCGTTATATCATCCACCGGGTGCATCATCGGCGGTGCATAATCATCATCACCCTAGATCTGCGTGGAAGCAATGCTACTTTTGCAATTTGATGATGCGGCGCAGAAACTATCGAATGTACTGTCTACCATATGCGGGGCAGTACTTTGTTGCTAGGTCAGTCTGTCAATTTGTTCCTGCTGCCACTCTCCTCGCTCCCGCTGCCGTTTTAATTCTCCGTCAATTTGCTGCCACCGGTCTACCTGACTCTGGGCTTCAGCTTCTAGCAGATCCTTTGTCCTCTGATGGCTTTTATCCGGATATTTCTTCTTCTCTTCGTGAAACCCAAGTTTCCACGGAACAGAGCCTGGTGTGGTTCGTGTCTGTCCATAGTGTTCCTTATTCCCAAGGGCGCGTGTGAGCTTGCCGTTCTCTCTATCTGGTTGGAACTTCCCCTCTTTAACAACCTTTATTGCTTCTCTAAGATTTTCTATGGGTAGAGGATTTTCTTCATGTCTTATATTATAGATGCACTTCCCTTCTGAGTCCAACATGCCCCCTTGCGCGAAAAACCAAGACCTTGTCCGTCCGTCCCAGAAGAGTGTCTCTGGAACGATTTCCTGAGCAATTAGGTCTTCCTCAAGTTTATCCCACTTAGGCATGCTACCCTTGTAGCCAGGTTGACCCATACGATGGTGATAGATCTTTTTAGCGGCGTTTGTCGCATTTCTTTTAGACCTTGTTAGAGCTTCTTCCGACTTCTTGTACGCAACAAAGTTTTCCAAGAAAGGGTTTTATCTTCTCATACGTTCTAGTGAAATCCGTATTCTTGTCTTTCTTGATAAAGGTAAGGTGCAAATTTTTCTTCCAGTTGCTGAATTGTTGGGCCATCTTCCTTAAAGTGAACGTCTTGACCCGTTTCACTAAGGATTCTTCCTTTCATTGTAAGATCATTCTCATCCACCTCATCCTGGCACACCTCCGGTGTCGGTAGGGTGAAATTAGCCATCATCTTTTTGAAAAGAAATTCTTTGGCTTTGTCATCGACATATGAGATTCTAGCGGCCTGATGTGGCATATTCCGCTCCCGAACGGTGATCGGGATGTGGTCCCTAACAAGCACTCCGCATTGCTTCACATATTTTTGGGCAACATCTTTGGGAAGCTCTGGTGCACCGTCTGCAGCGATCTTTTTGATCATGTACCTTTCATGCTCCTTCAACTTCTTTGCTGCGCTACGTTTAGTCTTCTTTCCGGTGGATTTGCTAGATCCAGATGGCTAAAATAAGAAAGAGTGTTAATACATGTATATAGAAAACAAATGCTTCATTTAATTAACATATATATGTATGCAGCTCACTAGAGTGTGTAATTTCTAAGGTTGGACCGGAGCCATCGACTTCTCTCTCATGGGAGACATCGGCTTCTCCATCATCGTCTCCCTCGACGAAGTTGTAAGCTACTCCCTCAACGGAGCCGTCTGTTCGGGCGAGCTCCGGATCTACCTCACCGGAGCCGTATGTTCGGGCAAGCTCCGGATCTCCCTCACTGGAGTTATTCATCCACTGGGCGATATAGGGGTCTTCCCTGGCCCCACGGATAAAATCCGCGAGTATGTATTTCGCAGCTTCGTCTCTGATGTTTGGGTCCATACTTTATACAAATTAAAAATTGCAAGTAAGTAAAATGACTTAGCAGTTTTTTTAAAAAATACAGAAAAACAGTTTGTTGATTGGCTATTTATTTGCAGCCCCTACTTTTCACTATTTTTAGCAGAAAAATGACAGCAGTTTTTTTAGAAAAACAGTTTCATCATCCATTCTAATAACCATGTTTTCAATGCCTAAACCATTTGTTTCAAAATATTAAAAATGGTAATGAAATTAGATACTTCAATCTTTAATATCACATTTGAATTTATCAACTTGGAATTGATTTGCTATTTATTTGCATCCCCTACTTTCACTGGTTTTAGCAGAAAAAATGACTTAGCAGTTTTTTTAGAAATACAACAAAACAGTTTCATCATCCATTCTAATAACCATGTTTTCAATGCCTAAACCATTTGTTTCAAAATATTAAAAATGGTAAAATGAAAGTAGATATTTCAATCTTTGATCTCACGTTTGAATTTCTCAATTTGGAATTGATTTGCTATTTATTTGCAGCCCCTACTTTTCACTAGTTTTAGCAGAAAAATGACTTGGCAGTTTTTTAGAAAAACAGAAAAACAGTTTCATCATCCATTGTAATAACCATGTTTTCAATGCTAAACCATTTGTTTCAAAATATTAAAAATGATAAAATGAAAGTAGATATTCAATCTGTAATCTCCCATTTCAATTTCTCAATTTGGAATTGATTTGCTATTTATTTGCAGCCCCTACTTTTCACTGGTTTTAGCAGAAAAATGACTCATCAGTTTTTTAGAAAAACAGTTTCATCATCCATTCTAATAACCATGTTTTTAATGCCCAAACCATTTGTTACAAAATATTAAAAATGGTAAAATGAAAGTAGATACTTCAATCTTTAATCTCACATCTGAATTTCTCAATTTGGAATTGATTTGCTATTTATTTGCAGTCCCTAATTTTCACTGGTTTTAGCAGAAAAATGACTTTGCACTTTTTTTAGAAAAACAGAAAAACATATGTAATAACACATGAAATTACATAAACACACAGAATAACACATGTAATAACACATAGAATAACACACATTTTCTAAAAGGGGAAACTAGATGGAAAACAATGGTACTAGTGTTTGAACCCCACTAAGGACTAAGTCTTGGTCCAAAATAGCCACGTCACATGAAAACAAATATGCAAAATATTTTCTAAGACAATGGTAATATGATGTGAAACATATGTGTGAAAATTTGGCCAATTCTTCATGGAAATAGTTCTAGTATGGTCAAGTGGTTAGGATACTGGTCTCTATGGTATAAGGTTACCAAATGGAGCAACTTTTCTTAAGAAAACATTTTCTAATTATTTATAGAATTTAAATTATGTCTAAGTACCTAAATGGCCATCTAAAATCTAAAACACTTCAAAATAATTAAAATAGGATTTTGGGCAGTGGGTACTGTTAGTACACATTCTAAGGAACCCAAAGAAATTGGTTTGCTTAAATTGGATTTACATAATTTGAATTTTGTCAAAGTTCATCAAACAAGCATATTTGAAAGTGAATATATTTTAAATGGTCAAATTTAAATTTGGCCTGTGCCAAAATATTCTAAACGTCCAGAGGATTTCCAAATGTCCAAGTTTGTTAAATTTAGAGTTGTGGTTAAAAAGTTATAAGTTTTCTAAGTTGCAGGGACTTTTCTGCAAATTTGCTATTCTATTTTTGTTCTAAATTAAAACCAGAGAGCATCTATGCAAAATTTAGCTATCTGCCGCGCAGTGCGACGTACAGTGACACGGTTATGTGCAGCACCGAGTGACAAATAAGGTAAACCCGCGCGTGCTGACTACACGGGCGAACAATGATGCAATGCTGACGTCATCATTGCGTCACCATTTTCTTGTCGCCGGCAGTTGGGCTCACCGCCGGCAAGTGCGGGCGTTCCGGGCTGCGGTGTCTAGCGCGTCAGGCTCGCGGGGGCCTCTGCTACCTAAATGTGGTGGCGCTCATTAGAATATGTATCCGGAGAGCGGCCGGGGGAGAGAGAGGGAGAGGGCGCAGGAGCGAGGGAGAGTACCTCTGCACGTGTGCGCGGCGGCCGGGGTGGCGTGCGGGGGCAGCGTGCGGGCGAGGATGACGACGACGGCGCGGGGCAGCATCTTGGTGGCGAGGTGTGTTCTCCGCGCGATGAATTGGGAGGAGGAAGACGGGGCGACATTCGTCCCGGTTGGTGGCAATAACCGGGACGAATGGCCCAACTATTTATCCCGGTTATTGCCAATAAGCGGGACGAATGCCCTAGACACTGTAACGGCGCGAAGAGGGGCATTCTTCCCGGTTGTTTGCATTAACCGGGATGAATACCATGTTTTTCAATTTTTTCATATTTGCAAACTTTCCCGCCCTATTTAAATTTTGAATTTGTATATCTGCTAGTTTAATAATCAGAAAAATATGAATAAGATACCAAAACATTTAGAAAATTATAAACTAACTGAATATATTACGTTCAAACATATTTGGTGAAGTTCAAAATTTTGAATTATTTGAATTTGAATTAATTCATTTAAGAAATGGAGAAAATATCAAATAATTCAATAAATCCTGAAAATTGCAAGTTATATATCAAAATGATCAGAAAGATAAAGGCAACTCACTTAGGATGTTTTAAAACTCATTTGGGCGACCGATAATGTGGACTTTTCTCCAGCGGGGCTAGGGTTTCGCCGCGAAGGGGCTCCGGAGCGTCGGGATGTCACCAAAAGCTAGGAGTTGGCATACCAAGTGTTTACATGTGTTCTTAGGGTTGTACATGCCAAAAATTCACTCACTCTTTGTGTTGGGTCTTCACCGGCATCGATTCCTCTCTCCGAGGCTAAGTACTTATAGGCTGAAAGTCCCGGAACCGACGGACGGGAGGGAATCTTGTGTAGGGGTGCTTCATGCCATCATTTTGGGACTTAGTAGGGTCCACCCTAACACAACCAAGCAAAGAGTTGCACATTGCTACCCACTCTAGGCTCCGGTCAAAGCTGTAGACCGATAAGGTGGACTTTTCTCCAGCGGGCCTAGGGTTTCGCCGCGGAGGGGCTCCGGAGCGTCGGGATGTCGCCAAAATCTAGGAGTTGTCATACCAAGTGTTTACATGTCTTATCAGGGTTGTACATCCCAAATATTCACTCACTCTTTGTGTTGGGTCTTCACCGGCATCGATTCGTCTCTCCGAGTCTAAGTACTTATAGGCTGAAAGTCTCGGAACCAACGGACGGGAGGGAATCGTGTGTAGAGGTGGTTCGTGCCATTGTTTTGGGACTTCCTAGGGTACACCCTAACACAACAAATCAAAGATTTGCACATTGCTACCCACTCCGGGCTCCGGTCAAAGCTGTAGACCGATAAGGTGGACTTTTCTCCAACGGGGCTAGGGTTTCGCCGCGGAGGGGCTCCGGAGCATCGGGATGTCACAAAAATCTAGGAGTTGGCATACCAAGTGTTTACATGTGTTCTAGGTGTTGTACATGCCAAATATTCACTCACTCTTTGTGTTGGGCCTTCATCGGTATCGATTCCTCTCTCCGAGTCTAAGTACTTATAGGCTGAAAGTCTCGGAACCGACGAACGGGAGGGAATCTTGTGTAGAGGTGGTTCATGCCATTGTTTTGGGACTACCTAGGGTCCACCCTAACACAACCAAGCAAATATTTTCACATTGCTACCCACTCCGGGCTCCGGTCAAAGCTGTAGACCGATAAGGTGGACTTTTCTCCAACGGGACTAGGGTTTCGCCGCGGAGGGGCTCCTGAGCGTCGGGATGTCACCAAAAGTTAGGAGTTGTCATAATAAGTGTTTACATGTGTTCTCAGGGTTGTACATGCCAAATATTCACCCACTCGTTGTATTGGGCCTTCACCGGCATCGATTCCTCTCTCCGAGTCTAAGTACTTATAGGCTGAAAGTCCCAGAACCGACGTACGGGAGGGAATCTTGTGTAGAGGTGGTTCATACTATTGTTTTGGGACTTCCTAGGGTCCACCCTATCAAACCTTTTACGTCGGAGATAGAAAAAAATCATCAGTATCGCCGTCATACAGCCCAACCGCGGCTCGTGAGTCCTGTATATGTATATCAAATGCACGGTTGGACGTATGACGTCGAATCCAAATGATTTGTATTCGGTCGAAGAACTTAAAGATGTATGCAGGGAATCCGACAGGTGGACTATATATAGGGGTGTGTGGCTCACAAAGTTACTGTGCTAGTGAGTCGTTGGAAGCCACAGTGTGTTTCTTCATGCTCTTGTGAGTCGTTGGATCAGGGGTGTGTTTCTTTCTAGCAGTAGTGAGCCGTTGGATCGGTGGTTCTCGAGCGTCTGAATCCCACCAATCAGGAAGAGTCGCACGGATCGTGTGTTTCTTTCTACCTCTTGTGACTCGCTGGATCAGGGGTGTGTTTCTTTCTAGCTCTTGTGAGCCGTTGGATTAGTGGTTCTCGAGCATCTGAATCCCACCAATCAGGAAGAATCACACGGATCGTGTGTTTCTTTATAGCTCTTGTGAGCCGTTGGATCGGGGGTGTATTTCTTTCTAACTCTTGTGAGCCATTGGATCAGTGGTTCTCGAGCATGTGAATCCCACCAATCAGGAAGAATCACACAAATCGTGTGTTTCTTTCTAGCTCTTGTGAGTCTTTGGATCAGGGGTGTGTTTCTTTGTAGCTCTTGTGAGCCGTTGGATCGAAACTAGAACACTCACTTTGTGAGCCACATGACCCTATATATAACCCACCTCTCGGCTTCCCTACATATATCTTTTAGTTCATCGACCGAATACAAATCATCCGGATTCGCCAGCATACGTCCGACCGTGCATTTGATATGCATATATGAACTCGGGAGCCACGGTCGGGCTATATGCTGGCGATACCGATTATTTTGTTCTACCTCCGTCATAAAAGGTTTGACGATACAACTTATTTTTTGTGAACATGTTTTCAACACAACTGTCGTATTCCAAGTTTATTATTACACATCACCAACAACATCCCTATCTAGTCTTCTGAGTTTTCTTCGTGTAGATGGTCCATGAACCCTATGTCCCCTTGCTTATGATCGCTTTGGCCGTAACCATGGAGCATCTTCATTATTTAATGGGGTGGTTGGATCAGCTTTCACTGTGAAGGGCGGAATTTCATCGAACTTATTAAAATCTTCTGACATGTCTATCTTTGTCCTCGACTCCCACAATGTTTCTTTTCCCTGAAAGAACTATGTGACGCTTCGGCTCATCATATGATGTATTTGTTTGCTTATTTTTTCTTTTTTTCGGTCTGGGGGACATGTTCTTCACATAGAAGACCTGAGCCACATCATTGGCTAGGACGAATGGTTCGTCATTGTAACCAATATTGTTGAGATCCACTGTTGTCATTCCGTATGGCTGGTCTACCTTTACCCTTTCTCCATTTAGGTTGACTCATTTGCACTTAAACAAAGGGACCTTAAAAGAAGATCCATAGTCAAGTTCCCATATCTCCTCTATGTAACCATAGTATGTGTCCTTTTCCCCATTATCGTTTGTTGTATCAAAGCGGACACCACTGTTTTGGTTGGTGCTCTTCTTATCTTGGGCGGTCGTGTAAAATGTATTCCAATTTATCTCGTACCCTTGAAAAATCCCAATAGTCGAAGATGGTGACCCGACCAACATGTACAGTTGATCTTCAACAGTAGTGTCATTTTTATCTTGGTGCTCTTCTTATCTTGGGCTTTTGTCCGTTCTCATCCCACACACATACACCTGGTTTGCCCCACAGCTGTAAGAATTCTTCCACTAATGGCCTTAGGTACACATCAATGTCGTTGTCGGGTTGCCTCGGACCCTGGATGAGCACTGGCATCATAATGAACTTGCGCTTCATGCACAACCAAGGAGGAAGGTTGTAGATACATAGATTCATGGGCCAGGTGCTATGACTGGAGCTCTGCTCCCCAAAAGGATTAAAGCCATCTATACTTAGATCAAACCATAAGTTTCTTGTCTCTCTTGTAAAGTCCGGGAAGTCTCTCTCAATTTTTCTC
Source organism: Alopecurus myosuroides (assembly GCA_028641055.1). Classification (NCBI taxonomy): domain Eukaryota; kingdom Viridiplantae; phylum Streptophyta; class Magnoliopsida; order Poales; family Poaceae; genus Alopecurus; species Alopecurus myosuroides. The sequence continues at coordinate 671,983,472 of CM054057.1, forward strand.
CAGTGCGACCCATCCGCGGGGTGTCTCAACTTTCCGTCTTTCTTACGGTCTTCTTTGTGCCATCGCAACAACCTGGCATGCTCTTTGTTTCTAAACAGTCGTTTCAACCGTGGTATTATAGGAGCATACCACATCACCTTTGCAGGAACCCTCTTACAGGGGGACTCGCCGTCAACATCGCCAGGGTCATCTGGTCTGATCTTATACCATAGTGCAGTGCATACCGGACATTTATCAAATTCTCGTACTTCTCACCGCGGTAGAGGATGCAGTCATTAATGCATGCATGTATCTTCTGCACATCTAATCCTAGAGGGCAGAGAGCCTTCTTTGTTTCGTATGTACTGTCAAGTCATTTGTTACCCTTTGGAAGCTTTGTCTTCATTATTTGAAGTAAACTCTCAAATGCCTTGTCAGTCACACCGTCCTGTGCCTTCCATTTCAGCAACTCCAGTGTGGTACCGAGTTTTGTGCGTCCATCTTCGCAATTTGGGTACAACAACTTTTTGTGATTCTGTAACATGCCGTCCAACTTCAACCTCTCCAATTCACTCTAGCAATACATCTACAAGTCATCATCGGCCTCATCTAATGCCCGTTCTTGATCACCTCCTTCTTCTATATTGTCTTCCATTGCAGTATCACCGTATTCAGGGAACATAGGATGTTCTTATTCTTCTTCATTGTCTTCCATCACAACCCCTCTTTCTCCATGCTTGGTCCAACAATTATAGCTGGGCATGAAAACTCTCCGAAGCAGGTGGCCGTGAAGGACTCTCAAGGAAGAGTGCTCCCTGACATTCCGACAGTCAACACATGGGCAACACATAAAGCTATTCTTTTTGTGAGTCTGAGCTACACCGAGAAATTCATCCAGACCTTCCCTATACTCGGAAGTGCGTCGGTCACCATACATCCATCGCTGTCGTGCATCCATCTGCATCATATAATTAAGTTTATCAAAAAAAAACATTACAATAACATCTTCAATAGCAAAATGACCACAGTACATCGAGAAATGTAACTTTTTTTGTATCAATTACAGATGAAAAGATAAGTTTGCTTACCTCGGACGAAGATACTATTTTCTGTGAACTTAAGTGTGGCTCGGGTATTTTGTCAAACATCTCGTGTGCATAGTAAAAGAACACACACTACCACCCACCTCTCCCACTCCTCCTCGAAAAAAAAAACAGAGGGAAGAGGGGCTGGGAGGCAGTATATATAGGCAAAGGGGGCGTTCCTCCCGGTTCCTGGCAAGAGCCGGGACCAATGCCTTTGTCGTGCCACGTGGCGTGTGCCCCCTAAACAACCGGGAAAAATGCCCCTGGGGCTATATACGCGGCCCTGGCTGCACGAACCGGGACGAATGCATAGCATTGGTCCCGGTTTTTGGTGCAACCGAGACTAATGCCAAGCTCAGAATGAAAGGTATGGTTTCTACTAGTGATATGACGGGATCTCACAATGACATTAACGCGCTGCAGTACTCTCCTGTGTTTGCAAGACTTGCTAAAGACCATGATCCAACATGCAACTTTGAGATCAATGGCAATCTATAAAAAAGGGGGTACTAACTAGGAGATGTCATCTATCTAAGATGATCCATATTTGTGAAGACAATCTCGGACACTCAAGATCAGAACTAATCTTATTTTGCAGGAGAACAGGAAGGTGCTAGGAAGAATGTCGAGCGAGCATTTTGTGTGTTCCAAACTCGTTTTTTGCTTTTGCGAGGTACCTGCTCTAACCTAGTCGAAAGAGCAGATGTGGGAGGTGATGATGATTTGTGTTATCCTACACAACATAATCATCCAAAGCGAGCGCGTTGAACCTTGCGAGGTTCATGACCACTCATATTATCATTAGGGCCCTCTTGCCCAACTTGTTGATCAATCGCTAGGAGATTTTGACGATTTTCTCCAGACGCATTGCCGAAATCCGAGATCCAAACACTCACATCCAACTGGAAAATGATCTAATTGCACATTTTTGGACACGCAAAAGGACAAGCAGCCACAGCTTCTAACTGAGTTTTAAATAAATTTAATTTAATTTGAGGTGTATGAGAATTATTTAATTTAGTGTGATTGAACGTTCTCGACAAGTGTTGGCTGAGGTGGTGCGTGCGTGTGCAACCATTAAGGGCGTTCCCGTACAAAACTACAAAGATCACAGGCCATTTGGCCTCACGTTGGCATGACATCTGCATTTGCAGCGCTAGCTAGCTAGCTCGAACTGGTTCTCCACTCCGTCGAACGAAACAGATCTCGATGGCGGTAGGTGGCCCGTTTCTCCCGCACCATTTCAAAAAAGGATACAGAAACGTAGCTCCTGCCCCTGCCATGGGGAGAAAATCCTGCTCCCGTCGCGTCGCCTGCCGGAGTTGGTGCGACGTTGCCATCGGTAGTCGCTGTCGCCTGGCAGCACGGCACGTACGGCTGCACACCGTTGTGTCCACGAAAGGGATATACCCAGGATATTTTGTGTACTTATTACATGGTATATTTTGTCCTAAATGGATCTTTGCCAATTGTCAACCAATAATCGCCCCTTGAAAACGTCGAAACAAATCTGGCTCTTCCTCAAAAACCGCATCCAGAAAGACATTTTTAACTGCTCAAAACGCCATTCGCATTGCCATTTTTTGCATTCTCAAAGCCTATGGGAATATCACTCAAAAAACGCCAACGCGAACAGAGCTGCCAAAATACGCCTTTCAAAATGGCGTTTTTTGAGAGGCGACAGATTTGGTTCAGAAAACAGAGTTTTCTAGATGGTCATTAGTGGCTAAACGTTTATCAAAGGGCCATTTTGGACAAAAGTATCTTTTACATGGCTTGTCTATAAATATAGTTAAAATAAAGAACTTCTAGAAGAACTAGGAGAACGATATTAGGTTCCATTGAACACAAGCATATCTGTCATGCCGCTCTAGCTAGGACTTCAAGACGCCTATTTCTACGGGATTTGGGCCTAGTCCCTCGCCAAGGACGCCTCTCTAGACTAGCTTAACTGCCCGATTCTCAACTTAGACCGCTCCCGGTTTGCTCGCCTTTATTAGAGAAACTCTTGAAAGTCTTATCCTTCACTTATTTAAATGTTTAAACTAAGCGGGTAGTCCCGCCTGATCTGGAGTCACGGTCGAAGAGTCATACCCTCCGTTTATAGGGTCCATCAAGACCATCACGTCGGCTACAGGCCGGATGCACTGTGGTAAGTAAAGCAAGGTCGAGCACCACACATTGTGTTCGACGCGATACACACAGCCACGTCTTCGGCCCATCGCCTATTGCATGACAGGGTCCACATTCCGCATCCCGCTGCCCGTCGAGGGTGTGGGAGCATATATGGCACAACACCCACCATCACATTAAAAATAATGTACAGATAATCCCCATAGAGATTTTTTTTTGCTCGGTGATTTTCTGGACCCACCAGAACGGCATGCTGATCCAACTCTTGGATCTTTAAGGCCTTATTTATTAGGGGTTTAATTTTGTCTCCAAGGGGATAGGGGTGAATGGCGATTTGGTGAAATCCTTCCTTTTACCTAAACCACTCAAATCTCCATAAATATTGTCCATCCCAATATACTACTATGATGTACTGTTTTTAATCTATACAAAAAATAAGACGATATATGGGATATTTTTGAATTATCCCTTCCAAAACCGGCTTGGTATATCCTTCATTAATTTAGTCTTTGTCGTTGTTCAATAGTGAAAAAATTACAATCTATATAAGAAAGAGACTGACCCCAATGGTTTTATCCTTCACCAGTGGGTAAACAGATTATTGGAGATTTTCCGAAATCTAAAATAATCCTCTTGAATCACCTAAAATACCTTTCAAAAGTTCAAATACCTCTTGACCTCCTTTTTCACTCTAGGGCCTCTTCAAATAAGCGCCCGGATCCGCAATGAGGTCAGGCAGCTGACGGCGAAGGCCACAGCCACGATTCCAAAATTTATGCGATTTTAAGACCAGCCTGGCGCAACTCCTATGGAATATCCGGTGTTTACAGGTGGTTTGTCCTTTTATACAAAGTCAAAGACGAAATAAACAGAAGATCTGCTCTATGCAGAAATAACAAGAGTCCCATTCTGAGTTTGCTTCACAGCAGAGCAACTTGCGGTACTGGCGTTGCTGATTCACGGAAGCTGGTAGCAGCTCTTCTCCCGTACGTACGGCTCGATGAAGGAGACATAAGTTGAAGTTGTTCCCTCGTGGTGTTTGGCGACATGCCGCTCCCCCCTCCCTCCTCCCTCCTCCCACAAACCACCCTCCTCCCTCCTCCTCCCTCCTCCTAGTTTCTCCATCTAATCCCTCCGAGTTTCTACCATAATCATCTCCTCCTTCTCTATGGAAGAAAATCCACCAAATCCCTCCGCTGAAGCCACAGTTCACCCTCCCTCCGCCTCATCTGCGCTTCTTAATCCACCAGAGATACCATCCCTTGAGATTGGTTTGCAGGCTATGAATATTCATGAAGAGCAACAACAGCAGGATCAGCAAGAAGAGTTGATTGAGCAGTTTGCCATATACATCAAGATAGCCTCTTCTGCAGGTATGCCCAGAGTCATTACAAAGACGGCTATCCAAGATGGAATGAAGAGAGCATGGAGAGAGAATTTCTTCAAGATAGAACAGGTTCAGCAGTTTGTATTTAAAGCCTCTTTCCTTAGCTTTGATGCAATGATGTGGGTTTTCAAAAGGCAGCCATGGTCAATGGGCCAAGATACTTTGCTTCTGGAACTAGCAGATCATGAAGGAAGAGGTTTTCAGCAAGATCAGGATAGCCATGTTCAGAGAACAGGAAGTTTGAGGTATGCTTTCCAAGATATTTATGTTACAATCAGAGCATATGGTGTTCCATGGAAGCAATACTGAAAGTCAGACAGTGCAAAGGCCCCCAATGGCTCAAAGCCATTCAGCTGTTTATGAAACATACAGAGAGGCGTCGTCACCCGCGAAAATTCCTCCCTCCTCCATCCCAGTTATAACAGACCCTGATCTCCGAACATTCATAGATTCTTCAACACGCCCGGCGGAAGCAGATCAGAATGTTGCTCCACCCACTCATACACAGATTCCATATCATCTGTCTGCTTCTCCCACTCAGATGCTACAAGACATCCCCCAAGACAGAAGACCGGGCATTGACCTTAGCCTTCATCCTCCAAAAAAGAGATCGGCTCCCCCGCATCCTTCCTCCGCCGTCGCACATGCTGCCTCTACACCGAGCCCGCCGCGCCCAATCTCTCCCGGGCCTGCGTCCTCGCAGGTGGTGGGGATGGAACTCCTGGAGCAGGAGAGCATCGGAGCCGCCCAGCAACCACTCGCAGGAGGGGGCGTGGGTCGATTTGGAGGCGCAAACGCTACGGGAGAAGAAACTGGAGCAGAATTCAGAAGCCAACTCCCTTCTTAGCCCCTCGAGTCGCAGATGGGGGCTCGCCGCAGGAGGACTCGATGGGATGTTGCAGCAGAAGATGCAGCTAGAAGCCTCGACAGATCCGCTATGGGGTATACTTTCCGCCACTCTGGTTCTGCCACTTGGCACCGTTATCCTGGATCCCCTAAGATGGCTCCTGGCGGGCCTATTCGCAACCGGCGCAGCCCTTCTTTGGGAACGGTTGCTCGCCCATATGCTGCTTCGCCTCGGCGACAAGATACAACCAGTAGTTCAAACGCAGCCGTTGATTTCGCCCCGCTTTGGGTGGGGAACCCAGCTTCGCCGATCTCCGTCGATTCTCGCTACGGGGCTTTTTCACCTCCTCAAGTGGTTGGTGAGCCCTACGTGCCTAGCCATGGGATTGATGCTCCTGCTGGCACCTTCGGAGCTCAGCATGATAGAGCCGAGAGTCAATTTGCAGATCCCTCTGATGGTGACAGGATGGATTCTGAACAAGGCATGGATTTCTCTAACAGGGCTTGGGCGCCGCCCGGAAAGGCGTCACGGGAGCCATGAGGATTCTGGGGTGGAACTGTCAGGGGGTTGGCAGGACCCTTGACAGTCCAAAAATGCTTCATCTTGCCAGAATGATCACTTCCTCGCGCGCTCAGGTACTATTCCTCTCAGAAACTAAATCTGCTAAATTCTCTGATGTTCAAATTGTATCTCGTTTTGACATGTCTCAAGCTTTTGTAGTCCCTCCTCGGAAGCTAGCTGGTGGTCTTTGGCTTCTGTGGAACGACGATGTGGATATTAGTGTGCATAGCTCTTCTTTTCACCTTATCCTAGCCCTAGTCACTATTAGAGCCTCGAACGTTAAGTTTGGTTTGGTTTGTATGTATGGCGACCCGTATCACCAGCTCTCTGCTTCGATTTGGGAGCAGGTTGCAAATTTTGTTGTTCCCCTTGGCAACCTTCCCATCCTTTGTCTTGGTGACCTTAATGATGTATTATATGACTCTGATAAGAGCTCCCCTATTACTAATCGTGTGCGCATGAATGCTTTTCGTGACCGTATCAAATCTTGTGGTTTCTTTGATCTGGGGTTCAGTGGTCCTGCTTATACTTGGACTAACAGGCGTTTTGCTTCTAAACCGCTTTTTCAAAGGTTGGACCGTGGTCTTGCTAATCATGAGTGGTGTGTCCAATTCCCGGTTACCAATGTGTATAATCTTCCCCTCATGCATTGCTTCAGTGATCATGCTCCTATTCTCTGCTCTACAGAAGGTAAGTTCAAGAAAACCAAAAGGAACTTCAAATTTGAAAACTGGTGGATTAAGGAAAATGACTTCTCCGAATTTGCAAAATCTTGTTGGGATTCATCTAAAAATAAGTTGTTTCATAACAGAACTTCCCATCTTGCTTCGAAACTCAGAATTTGGTGCAGGAAAAAGAAGCCAATTAATGAAGAACTGAATGAAATTCAGCAGAAGTTAGCTGAATCCCAAGCACTGCCTCTTCAACAACAAGATCTCCAAGCTCAAGCTAGCCTGATGGCAAGGTATGAAATGCTAACCTCAAACTTGAATGACTTTTACAGGCAGAGAGCGAAAAAGCATTGGATCAAGGATGGTGACAAGAACACAAGCTTCTTTCATCGTGCTGTTGCCAAGAGAAGGAAAAGGAACACTATTTTGTCCATTAAAGACGAGCATAACATTCTCCAGCACATGCCGGACAAGATAGCTGACACGTTCATCTCTTATTTCAGAAGCATCTTCTGTTCTTCAGGGCTTGGCACCTCCTTCTCCTCCAATATCGACAGATCAATTCCTTCTGATGATCCAACCTACTCCATTCCCGACAAAGCTGAGCTGTTAGCCACTCTGAAAGATATGAAGAGGAATGCATCCCCGGGGCCGGACAGGTTCAATGTTGAGTTCTACCTCGCCACCTGGGATTGGATAGCTGATGATGTAGCCGCTCTTGTTAGGAATTTCTTCCTATCGGCTGCTCTCCCTGCCCACCTTAATGATACCCACATCGCTCTTATTCCTAAGAAGCTTGTCCCCCTGGTTCCCGCCGATTATCGTCCCATCAGCCTTTGTAATGTTATCTATAAGCTGATTTCCAAGTGCCTGGCCAATAGACTTCAGCCTCTCCTTCCTGACTATATCCTTCCGGCGCAACAAGCCTTCATCAAAGGGCGCATGATTAGTGACAACATCATCATTGCTCAGGAGATTACACACTCTTTTCAACTATCTTCTTGGAACCAGCAAGCATTCCTTCTGAAAATTGATCTTGCCAAGGCTTTTGACAGGTTGGAATGGAGCTTCATTCTTGCCTCTCTCTCACGTAAAGGGCTGCATGGTCATTTCATCAATCTTGTTAGTGCATGCATTTCTAACCCTTCCTTTGCAGTGGTCCTCAATGGTCAGCCAACTACATCCTTTGTTGCATCCAGAGGCATAAGACAAGGCTGTCCTCTCTCGCCCACTCTATTTGTTTTGGCTATTAATGAATTATCTATTGCTCTTCAGGATGCTTTGCAGGACCAGCAGCTTGCAGGTGTCAGATTGGGGCCCAGCTGTCCGCCCATTCATTCTTTACTATTTGCTGACGACCTGCTTATCTGTGGGAAGGCGGATGCTTCTGAAGCGATGAGGATTAAGCAGATTCTCCACACTTTCTGTCAGGTGTCCGGGCAAATTCCAAACTGGAATAAATCAGGGATAATTTTCAGTAAGTCTGTGCCTTCTCAAATCTCTGATCAAATTAATTTGATTTTCCCTGTTAGTATCATGGACTCGGCTTTTCTGCATCTCGGTCACCCTCTTATTCTTCCTGCTAAGAATAGATCAGAGGCTTACAATTTTATCCTTCAGAAGTTCAGGAATAAGCTTAATACTTATAAGGCTAATTCACTTTCTCATGCGGCTAGATTGGAGCTGATCAACTCAGTCTTCGCTTCAATACCTGTCTATTATATGTCTAATATCATATTCTCCAAGAAATTCATTGCGAAGATTACAGGTATCATCAGGACTTTCTGGTGGCAAGGCATTTCTTCAGACCATGCAAAAAAACCAATTTGTCTTCTTCCTTGGAACAATATAACAACTCCAAAAAAGGAAGGGGGTTTGGGCATTAGGAACCTGAGGGCTGTTAACCAAAGTCTTATTCTGGCGGCTGCTTGGAGAATTGCTGACCAGCCTCACAGCCACATCTATCAAGTGCTTCAATCTAAGTATTTTGCTGATACATCCATCTGGAGACCAAACCCAAATATTCCTAAATCTGCTTTTTGGTCATCTGTTCTTAAAATTATGCCCATGTTAAAAACAAACTCCTTTTACCAGCTCTCTGCAGGGAACATTTCCATTTGGAGCTCGCCTTGGTGCCATGCTTGGGAGCGTGTCTATGAGGACCTCATCATTCAAGACTGTAACATCCCAAGTCTGAAAAATAGCCTTTAGAATGTTTGATCTCTGTTATTTTATGTTTTGCATCATGGAATCATGTTGATTGCATTTGTTTTGTTTGTTTTCCATTTGTTTTCCTCTGTTTTCAGTTGTTTTCCAACTGTTTTCATTTGTTTTCCTTTGTTTTCCATTTGAATTTCAACTCAAATTTCAAACCCTTTGTTTCATCCTTGTGATGTTACAATTCCCAAAGTGAGAGTTCAAATAAAAACAACCAAATTGCTTTCATTTTATTCCATAATGCTCACTCATTAAATTGTTGGTTTGATCAATCAATTGTTTCCAAATTGCAATCAAAAACTCAACTCAAAGCACTAAAACATAATCACTTTGAAATTATGTTGATATCAAAACAAATTAATCCATTTTTTTTGTTTATAATTGAAATAGGGGTCACCCTATTTAAAAGTGTGTTTATTAATGTCCATCTAATAAAGCAATTCATTCAAAATTGGGTTATTTCCAAACAGCACCAATTCCCAAGTCATTAAAACTACCAAAGTATTCTAATAATTTTGTTCACTTTAAGTAATAGGGTTCACCCTATGTTAAAGAGATGTTTTCAATAACAATCTTCAATACCTAAGAATCTTAAACAGAATTGGTTTATCTAACAAACAGTAATTAAATTTGAAAACCTTGGAAAATTAAAAGTTAGTTTAAGTTGCAAATTGAAAAAACAAAACCAACCATATTTTTTTTCCACAATTTTATTAACTTAAAAACTATCCTTTTCTTCTCTTTTGTTTGTAGCAAAAAAAAACAAAAACCAGCACACAAGGGAGAGAGAGGCCCAGCCCACCTTTTCTCTGTCTCTGGCCCGGTACCCCTCCTTCCACCTCCGTACACCAACGTCACGAGGAGAGCTCCTCCTGTCGCTGTCCACACCGATCTCCACTACCTCCCCTTTCCCTTCTTATCTGCATCAGTAGAGCCACCGGAAACCCTAGCTTCTTTCTCCTATCCTTTCCGCCGCCACCAGATCCCTTCCCATCTTTTCTTCTCTTCCACCATCAAGCACTTCATGGACATGGCCATGAGCGACGGTGCCATACTTCTCCGAACCATCTCGAGCCGCACGACGCCCCAACAACACCGAGGTGAGGCCCTCGTCCGATTCCCGGCCTAAACCTGCAGTTCTGACCCCTCCCTTTGCCGTTCTTGTGTGTTGTACCCTTGGCAACCATGGCTGCAGCCGAACTGGAGCTTTTTCTCCTCTGCTCGCTCACGCTGCAGACCACACGCTCACGCTTCACACCACACATGCACCTGCGCACATGAGTACCACGCCGCTGGCTTCTACCGCCCAGGAGCTCCGGATGCTGGCAAGGAGCCAACGTCAGATGGTAGTCGATCGATGCGTGCTGCAGAACCTGAAGATTGGATCTCGCGTGAGTTCACGTCGACGTTTTTTTCTGACTCATCTACCGACAGATATATTAAACATCAAACTGTTGTAGCTAGCCAAGTGGTTGTTCCATCTATCTGCCTTCGAGTAGATCCCTGGTTCGACTCCCCTGTGATGCAAACTCCCCACGTTTTTTTTGTTGCTGTCCAATGCCCAGGAACCGAAAGCCTGCACCTTGCTCTGTCTAAAAAAATTCAGTTAACGTGGGAACTTCCCTTCATGTTCAGTCAGATCCCAGTTACAACACAAGTTGATCAGTAGCTTATTGGCAGCAGCCTTGCTCTTCCACCCCTGGAGTCCCAGGATCGAATCCCACCTCCCACAATAAAACAAACATTTTATTTTGCAATATTTTGCTACCTCAACTTCTCAGTAATCACAGCTAGGCCCCTGGTATTTATTTTCCAGCCCCTGTAAAAATATTTTTCTAGTCCCTAGTTTCTAAAAATGGCAGATTTACACTAAATCTTGTAAATTGCATAAGAAAATCATTTTAACTCCAATTTTAACTTTTTAAATATGTTTTCTGTCCCAAATTGAATTGTCTATCCAAATATAAAATTTGTTTACTGTTTTGAATATTTTAAATTGGTGCAAAATTTGAAGACTTGTCAAATTCACTTAAACTTGCAAAATTCATAACTTGTTCATAAAAATTCCAAATTCAACAAACCAAATATGTTTTCCAATCAATTTTTCATGTACCTTCCAAATATAAATTTTGTTTTCTGTTTTGAATAATTTAAATTGCTGAAAACAACTGTTTCTTGTTTATTGCAATTAAAATTGCCAAAATAATAACTTGCTCATTTTAAATCCAATTTCCACAAATGAAATATGTTTTCCATGCAAAATTAAACCCTCTTTCCAAATATAAAATTTGTTTCATGTTTTGAATAAGTAAAATTGGTTAAATAATTTAAACCCTATTTATTTCATTTAAAATTGCTAAATTCCTAACTTGATCAAATTAAATTCTTTTGGGACATATAAAATATGTTTTCCAACCATAAAAGTATAAACTTTTGAAATATGAATTTGGTTTAATGCTTTGGACAAATAAAAACTCAAATAAGTTCTTGTTTGAGTTAAATTCATTAAATTCTTGCTTAACCTTGTTTAATTCATAAATAATTTATTTGAAATCCTTTTTCAACAAGTGAAACATGCAATCCACCCAAAATTGTGTGTTCTTCAAATATAAACTTTGTTACCTATTTTGAACAATTAAACTTGTTGAAAACAACAATTACTTGTGTGACATGTTTTAAGTAACCAAACTTTCCAAACTTAATCAATGATTTCCAAAACTTGTTCCAATCCTTTTTCACTTGCATCTATCATTGTTATCTGTTGTTATTTTGGTGTTATCATCATGCATGCATCATGCTAACAACTCTCATATAATAATTAATTGTAAATCATTTGTTTCCACTTATTTCAATGGATCTTTTCCATATGCAATCCAATTGCATATGGGTCCAATTAAATTGTGTTATCTTGTCAAGTAGTTTATTTTGATGCATCTATTAACATGACATGCATCATCCCATGTTTGTGCACCTATGCCATGTTATTGATTGTTTATCTTTCTGCATTGTTTGTTTGTTCTTCTCGGATATGCGACGACGTTGAGACCGACGATCCTTACGACATCCCTTCTAAGGAGTTAGCTCAGTACCAGGCTACTGGGTTTGCAGGCAAGTTATCACTCACATGAACCACTGTGTTCCTTTCAACATTGGTTACCGATACTTTCCGTTGTCCTTTTCTGCTAGCCTTTGTAGTAGTTGTTTCTGTTACGAACCCATCACATGAATCCCTTAACCTTGATATTGCCTCACCTCCACTCCTATCACCCCTTTGTTTGAGCCAGTGTCTTACTAGCATGCTTAGGTTGTTTTGATCGAGTCTGTTACCCGTTACTTTCTGTTACTACTCTATTATGTTCTGGGGGCTCGATGTTTAATCAATCAATCAATCATGCTACTGTTATTGTTAATAATAATTTGATGATGAGGCACCGGCAGGAGGCCCTTGTGGTTTTGAGGCCTGCTAGTGTCGACCCTAATAGGAAAAGGGTCTTGTCTACTGATCCATGATGAGCGCACTAACCGCATGTGGGAAGCGAGTATGGGCGCCCCCCTCAATTTGACTCGATTCGCATCTCGTCCAAATCGCCTCATTTAGTTCGGGTTTTCCATTTGCTGCATGCATGATCTTGCGAGCCCTTGGATCCCGGGTGGAACTTTCGTAGTCGGCATATAGGGGGACACGGTCTTAGAGTGCTATGAGGGTCCCTTTTCTTCGGGGCTCGATTAGCCGTGCGCCCAAGGTTCTTTGGGCTTGATGCGAAGAAGAGTTGAGTTGTGTTGAGTGCCCCGCTTGGTGGAAGGGCCTTTTCCATCTGGCGGGTTATTCATGCGTGTACGGCCAAATTGGTGCAACCCTGCAGGGAAAATCTTCTCGAGAAGCCGTGTTTTCCGCGGTTATGGATTACTTGGTGAAAGTGCTGGCTAACAAGTACTCAGGACAACTTAAACATAATGATCAACCATGTATCACCCAATGCTAAATAACTTGACTAGTAATAGGTTATTCACACAACAACTTGACTCATCGTTAATACAACTGTGTGAGTTATCCTCGGATTGCTTCTTTGGATAAGGGGCGAGATCCAGGATGGGTTTGTTTGAAGTTATCTTTCAGTTGGTTACAATCCTCGATCTTATCTCCTTTCTGTTAGCCGGCAGTGGTAGAATCTCTGTAGTTGGTTAGCGCAGCCAGTTGCAGCATCTTTTACATCCCTTTCCTCCGTTGAACCCAAGGCATCTGTGCTTGGTGTTGACGGGTTACACTTTGGTGAACTGTGAGTCTTGCTTGCCAGTACGTTTATGTACTGACCCCTTTGGGGCTGTGGTTTCCGCAGACCTACGTTTCCGAGGATCTACATGGTGGCTACTACGTGAAGTTTGACGAGACTGCCGACGAGTAGATAGCGGACCGGGTAGGATCCGAGACTTCGTGGATGGGCTCCGTCTGTTTGTTTCCGGCCTCTTAGGCCTATTTGGTTCTTGTCTGTACTCAGACATGTTGAATGCTTCCGCTGTATTGTAATGATGTATTATTGGGGCGTGTGCCCTCTGAATGATTGTATTTGCTATCTCTGCTCTAATGAGAGCCATTTGCAACTTATTTCAATCTTTTGTGTCGTAGAGATCTGTTGTGATATCAGTTGTTCAACGCCGTTGACGTACCATGTGTGTATGGTTTGAAGTACGTCGACGAAGTGCCTTTGATCTCTAGTGGATAGTTTACATCGACGATGGAATAGCAGGGCTTGTGTTGTCGCGCATAAGCGCAGGCCTACCAGGAAGCTGGGACGTGGGAGCAGTTATGCCCCATAATCCAAGCATCTGCTATCCAGTTCGTACGGTGAGTATCCCCTAGAAATCAGGGTGCGACAAATGGTATCAGAGCCTGTCTGCCTGTAGGATCCCTTTTTACTGGTCGCAGTTGAGTCTAGAAACTATTTTGTAGCTATATAGGAAAAATGAAACGTGAGAGTAGGAATTCTGTTCTTTTTTCTTCTTATCCCCACCCTCCCTCCCTTTTTCTGGTAAGGAAGTGCAACGTTGTTTTCCCTTCTCATCTAAACTTTCAAGTTAGGATTTCACGTATTCTGGTTTCTCTAGGTGGTATATCTACTAGACCATAGGAATGGAGGTGGTTGTGACATGATTTATCATGTTGCCTACTCACAATTGAGAACGGAGTCGTGTAAGCCCCGGAAGCAAATCCTCTATTCCTTAAGCAGTAGATATTGATCCTTTAGAAGCCCGGATGGGTTTTCCATAGTACCTCAGGAGTTTTGTTCTCGTTTTCCCCGGTGTTGCTTCGTTATCCTGTTCTTTTAAAGAACCTTTCGTCCGTTGAAATCTTGTTGTTGTTTTCCACTTCAAATCTTCTACCGGCGTCTAATCAAAACTTCCTCGTAAACTCTTGTCCAACTAAAGTGTTATTTCATACCGGAGAGCCATATTCCTTTGTGTCAACAATCTTTTCCACAACACACAACCCAATTCTGGTTCCACTAAGCAATCAAAACTCTGTTCACTCCTCGGGATCTCAAATGTTGACTTCCAAGATAAGTAAGAACAATCCAATTCTAATGGGAGGCCACATATTCCTCGTTACTCTCATGTTGATGATTCTGACATTGATGATTATTCTTGGTGTTGCATTAATGTCAATAACTCTGTTCCACCATTTTAGCCACATAATCTATTCTCCAAATGAATCAAATTCTATCCAGCTATACACCCTTGATACAAAAACCTATCCCTTTACTTGAAATATTCCGGTGGTGTCCAAATTCCCTGACGTCTATCCAATGTGCACGATGTGTTTCACGTGTCACAGCTCAAGAGGATCTTCCCAAGAAGTTTCCGGACCTTTTCCGTTCTCAGTAGAAATCTCGGGGCGCGATTCCTTCAAGGGGGGCGTTTTGTAACATCCCAAGTCTGAAAAATAGCCTTTAGAATGTTTGATCTCTGTTATTTTATGTTTTGCATCATGGCATCATGTTGATTGCATTTGTTTTGTTTGTTTTCCATTTGTTTTCCTCTGTTTTCAGTTGTTTTCCAACTGTTTTCATTTGTTTTCCTTTGTTTTCCATTTGAATTTCAACTCAAATTTCAAACCCTTTGTTTCATCCTTGTGATGTTACAATTTCCAAAGTGAGAGTTCAAATAAAAACAACCAAATTGCTTTCATTTTATTCCATAATGCTCACTCATTAAATTGTTGGTTTGATCAATCAATTGTTTCCAAATTGCAATCAAAAACTCAACTCAAAGCACTAAAACATAATCACTTTGAAATTATGTTGATATCAAAACAAATTAATCCATTTTTTTTGTTTATAATTGAAATAGGGGTCACCCTATTTAAAAGTGTGTTTATTAATGTCCATCTAATAAAGCAATTCATTCAAAATTGGATTATTTCCAAACAGCACCAATTCCCAAGTCATTAAAACTACCAAAGTATTCTAATAATTTTGTTCACTTTAAGTAATAGGGTTCACCCTATGTTAAAGAGATGTTTTCAATAACAATCTTCAATACCTAAGAATCTTAAACAGAATTGGTTTATCTAACAAACAGTAATTAAATTTGAAAACCTTGGAAAATTAAAAGTTAGTTTAAGTTGCAAATTGAAAAAACAAAACCAACCATATTTTTTTTCCACAATTTTATTAACTTAAAAACTATCCTTTTCTTCTCTTTTGTTTGCAGCAAAAAAAAACAAAAACCAGCACACAAGGGAGAGAGAGGCCCAGCCCACCTTTTCTCTGTCTCTGGCCCGGTACCCCTTCCACCTCCGTACACCAACGTCACGAGGAGCTCCTCCTGTCGCTGTCCACACCGATCTCCACTACCTCCCCTTTCCCTTCTTATCTGCATCAGTAGAGCCACCGGAAACCTAGCTTCTTTCTCCTATCCTTTCCGCCGCCACCAGATCCCTTCCATCTTTTCTTCTCTTCCACCATCAAGCACTTCATGGACATGGCCATGAGCGACGGTGCCATACTTCTCCGAACCATCTCGAGCCGCATGACGCCCCAACAACACCGAGGTGAGGCCCTCGTCCGATTCCCGACCTAAACCTGCAGTTCTGACCCCTCCCTTTGCCGTTCTAGTGTGTTGTACCCTTGGCAACCATGGCTGCAGCCGAACTGGAGCTTTTTCTCCTTTGCTCGCTCACGCTGCAGACCACACGCTCACGCTTCACACCACACATGCACCTGCGCACATGAGTACCACGCCGCTGGCTTCTACCGCCCAGGAGCTCCGGATGCTGGCAAGGAGCCAACGTCAGATGGTAGTCGATCGATGCGTGCTGCAGAACCTGAAGATTGGATCTCGCGTGAGTTCACGTCGACGTTTTTTTCTGACTCATCTACCGACAGATATATTAAACATCAAACTGTTGTAGCTAGCCAAGTGGTTGTTCCATCTATCTGCCTTCGAGTAGATCCCTGGTTCGACTCCCCTGTGATGCAAACTCCCCACGTTTTTTTTGTTGCTGTCCAATGCCCAGGAACCGAAAGCCTGCACCTTGCTCTGTCTAAAAAAATTCAGTTAACGTGGGAACTTCCCTTCATGTTCAGTCAGATCCCAGTTACAACACAAGTTGATCAGTAGCTTATTGGCAGCAGCCTTGCTCTTCCACCCCTGGAGTCCCAGGATCGAATCCCACCTCCCACAATAAAACAAACATTTTATTTTGCAATGTTTTGCTACCTCAACTTCTCAGTAATCACAGCTAGGCCCCTGGTATTTATTTTCCAGCCCCTGTAAAAATATTTTTCTAGTCCCTAGTTTCTAAAAATGGCAGATTTACACTAAATCTTGTAAATTGCATAAGAAAATCATTTTAACTCCAATTTTAACTTTTTAAATATGTTTTCTGTCCCAAATTGAATTGTATCCAAATATAAAATTTGTTTACTGTTTTGAATATTTTAAATTGGTGCAAAATTTGAAAACTTGTCAAATTCACTTAAACTTGCAAAATTCATAACTTGTTCATAAAAATTCCAAATTCAACAAAACAAATATGTTTTCCAATCAATTTTTCATTTACTTTCCAAATATAAATTTTGTTTGCTGTTTTGAATAATTTAAATTGCTGAAAACAACTGTTTCTTGTTTATTGCAATTAAAATTGCCAAAATAATAACTTGCTCATTTTAAATCCAATTTCCACAAATGAAATATGTTTTCCATGCAAAATTAAACCCTCTTTCCAAATATAAAATTTGTTTAATGTTTTGAATAAGTAAAATTGGTTAAATAATTTAAACCCTATTTATTTCATTTAAATTGCTAAATTCCTAACTTGATCAAATTAAATTCTTTTGGGACATATAAAATATGTTTTCCAACCATAAAAGTATAAACTTTTGAAATATGAATTTGGTTTAATGCTTTGGACAAATAAAAACTCAAATAAGTTCTTGTTTGAGTTAAATTCATTAAATTCTTGCTTAACCTTGTTTAATTCATAAATAATTTATTTGAAATCCTTTTTCAACAAGTGAAACATGCAATCCACCCAAAATTGTGTGTTCTTATCAAATATAAACTTTGTTACCTTTTGAACAATTAAACTTGTTGAAAACAACAATTACTTGTGTGACATGTTTTAAGTAACCAAACTTTCCAAACTTAATCAATGATTTCCAAAACTTGTTCCAATCCTTTTTCACTTGCATCTATCATTGTTATCTGTTGTTATTTTGGTGTTATCATCATGCATGCATCATGCTAACAACTCTCATATAATAATTAATTGTAAATCATTTGTTTCCACTTATTTCAATGGATCTTTTCCATATGCAATCCAATTGCATATGGGTCCAATTAAACTGTGTTATCTTGTCAAGTAGTTTATTTTGATGCATCTATTAACATGACATGCATCATCCCATGTTTGTGCACCTATGCCATGTTATTGATTGTTTATCTTTCTGCATTGTTTGTTTGCTTCTTCTCGGATATGCGACGACGTTGAGACCGACGATCCTTACGACATCCCTTCTAAGGAGTTAGCTCAGTACCAGGCTACTGGGTTTGCAGGCAAGTTATCACTCACATGAACCACTGTGTTCCTTTCAACATTGGTTACCGATACTTTCCGTTGTCCTTTTCTGCTAGCCTTTGTAGTAGTTGTTTCTGTTACGAACCCATCACATGAATCCCTTAACCTTGATATTGCCTCACCTCCACTCCTATCACCCCTTTGTTTGAGCCAGTGTCTTACTAGCATGCTTAGGTTGTTTTGCTCGAGTATGTTACCCGTTACTTTCTGTTACTACTCTATTATGTTCTGGGGGCTCGATGTTTAATCAATCAATCAATCATGCTACTGTTATTGTTAATAATAATTTGATGATGAGGCACCGGCAGGAGGCCCTTGTGGTTTTGAGGCCTGCTAGTGTCGACCCTAATAGGAAAAGGGTCTTGTCTACTGATCCATGATGAGCGCACTAACCGCATGTGGGAAGCGAGTATGGGCGCCCCCCTCAATTTGACTCGATTCGCATCTCGTCCAAATCGCCTCATTTAGTTCGGGTTTTCCATTTGCTGCATGCATGATCTTGCGAGCCCTTGGATCCCGGGTGGAACTTTCGTAGTCGGCATATAGGGGGACACGGTCTTAGAGTGCTATGAGGGTCCCTTTTCTTCGGGGCTCGATTAGCCGTGCGACCAAGGTTCTTTGGGCTTGATGCGAAGAAGAGTTGAGTTGTGTTGAGTGCCCCGCTTGGTGGAAGGGCCTTTTCCATCTGGCGGGTTATTCATGCGTGTACGGCCAAATTGGTGCAACCCTGCAGGGAAAATCTTCTCGAGAAGCCGTGTTTTCCGCGGTTATGGATTACTTGGTGAAAGTGCTGGCTAACAAGTACTCAGGACAACTTAAACATAATGATCAACCATGTATCACCCAATGCTAAATAACTTGACTAGTAATAGGTTATTCACACAACAACTTGACTCATCGTTAATACAACTGTGTGAGTTATCCTCGGATTGCTTCTTTGGATAAGGGGCGAGATCCAGGATGGGTTTGTTTGAAGTTATCTTTCAGTTGGTTACAATCCTCGATCTTATCTCCTTTCTGTTAGCCGGCAGTGGTAGAATCTCTGTAGTTGGTTAGCGCAGCCAGTTGCAGCATCTTTTACATCCCTTTCCTCCGTTGAACCCAAGGCATCTGTGCTTGGTGTTGACGGGTTACACTTTGGTGAACTGTGAGTCTTGCTTGCCAGTACGTTTATGTACTGACCCCTTTGGGGCTGTGGTTTCCGCAGACCTACATTTCCGAGGATCTACATGGTGGCTACTACGTGAAGTTTGACGAGACTGCCGACGAGTAGATAGCGGACCCGGGCAGGATCCGAGACTTCGTGGATGGGCTCCGTCTGTTTGTTTCCGGCCTCTTAGGCCTATTTGGTTCTTGTCTGTACTCAGACATGTTGAATGCTTCCGCTGTATTGTAATGATGTATTGTTGGGGCGTGTGCCCTCTGAATGATTGTATTTGCTATCTCTGCTCTAATGAGAGCCATTTGCAACTTATTTCAATCTTTTGTGTCGTAGAGATCTGTTGTGATATCAGTTGTTCAACGCCGTTGACGTACCATGTGTGTATGGTTTGAAGTACGTCGACGGAAGTGCCTTTGATCTCTAGTGGATAGTTTACATCGACGATGGAATAGTAGGGCTTGTGTTGTCGCGCATAAGCGCAGGCCTACCAGGAAGCTGGGACGTGGGAGCAGTTATGCCCCATAATCCAAGCATCTGCTATCCAGTTCGTACGGTGAGTATCCCCTAGAAATCAGGGTGCGACAAAGACCAACCATTTGTCTACCCTGCCAAGGTGAATCAGCTCTGGAGGCCTGGTTTAAAGGCTTGGGACACCCAGGTAGTCTCCTCTCTGTTCTCTAACCCCACTGCACAAATTATATTAGACACACCTATTTTGCAAACGGATGAGGATGATATTCTCTGTTGGAAGCCGGCTCCTTCCGGTAAGTGTTCCTCAAAATCAGCCTATGTGTCAGCTCTGGCAAACCTGCAACCTGTGTCCCCGAATTTAGCTGCAGGTCTGGATGCCACCTCTCTCCATTTGCTCAGGTTGGTCTGGAAGTCCAAAGACATTATTCCGAGAGTCAAAACATTTGCCTGGAGGCTCCTCAGAAATTCGGTACCCACTGGTGCAAAACTTGCCTGGAGATCGAGGCATATTGATGGCTTCTGTTGCAGGTGTGACCAGGTTGAGGATGACAAGCACCTATTTTTCACTTTTCATTTTGCTAGGGCTGCTTGGTTCCTGCCCCCCTGGTTCATTAGATCAGATGCTCTCGCTGAAAGCCATGCTTCCATTGGGAGTATCATCGAAGCCATCATATCGTGCCAGCACCCCTTTGCTTCATTATCTAATGTTCTAACCTTCTTGTGGTGTATCTGGAAATCTAGAAATGACTCTTTGTTTGCCAGGAAAGCGGGGACGCCGTTTCAGGTGGGTATGGCCACGATAGCCTTGCTTCATGACTACAATGTCCAATGCCCTTCAAGTCAAGTGCAGCAACAGGCCATCAGAGCTCCTCTTCCTCCTTCGATCGAGGATCACTCTTTCGTCTTCCTCGATGCTGCTTGGAAGCCTGCACAAGATCACACTGCCGCTCCAGCTGGTCTGGGCATCTACATCTGCTGGAAGCAGGATGGTATCACGTCGGATATCTTCGTGCAGGGCTGCTCGCGGGACGTGGACTCGCCCCTCTGCGCTGAAGCCGACAGCTTGGCGCTCTCAGTTAGAATCATCTTGGCGCTTCACATTTCTCCGGTGCAGATTTTCTCGGACAACATCACGTTGGCTACAGCAATCCAACCCTCTTCCTCTGACCTTCAGTTGGTTCCCTGGAGCATACGAAGACAAATTGCGGAGGCCAGATCAAACCTGCGAAATATTTCCTTCTCTGCTCATCACGCTTACAGGGAATTCAACGTCATTGCTCACAATTGTGCTTAGCAAGCCCTCCGATCAGCTGGATCAGGGCTCATCAGTTCTTGCAGGAACCCGACTCATGACAGTAGTCTGTGCCCGGCTATCTCCGTGATCGACTCGCTGAGATTGCAAGGCAATGTTATCCCTGTAGTTAACTGTCTTTGAGCATCTTTGGCACCTCGGTGCCACACCTTGTACAAAAAAAAAAGAAAAAAAAGATGAAGGAGACATGTGTTGGTACGTGCTGGAAACCAACCTGATCCTTACATCTGGATTTGCGCGTGCATGGTGGTGAAATGCAGGCCATAGTACAGTAGTAACACCGGTGGAGCAAGTTGTCAGGTCATGTAGAATGACTCAGCTGGTTGTAAGAGCATCTGTACCGGCACCCCCAACGGTCCCCAAAGGCTCAATAGAGACTTTGCAGCGGCACCCTCTAAAGTTGTCCACGACCAATTTTGTGTCTAGATTCTCAGCCCACCCGCCAAACTTGGGGGCTTGCTTGGGGGCGCCGGACATGGTCCGGTCACCCCACCGACAGGCGACCCCCGCCTGTCAGTGAGACAAACTGCTCCCAAGACAGTCTACTTTGGCACGCGGATCGCCGAAACGGCAATTCTTCCCTCCATTCCCCCCCCCATTTCCCACCGCCGTCGCCTCCTCGCATTCACACATCATGCCACCAAAAGGTTCAAAGAAACCCGGCCTCCCGCGTGCGGCAGCGTCAATTTTGGCGCTGGAGAGGCTGCAGGTGAAGCCGGAGCCGACAGATGCGATGGTGGAGCTGTCGGCGAAGCAGCAGCGTACCGTCGCCTCTACCCTCTATCAACAGAGCCGCGTATGGGCGAGAGAACATGTGTTGTTGGAGACAAATTAGACCGCCGACGTGCTGGTGGCGTTGAGCCAAACTTCCACATCTGTCGGGCCCCAGTGTAGCGCGTAGCCGTCTTCCCTGCGCTACTACGCCGAGCCTAGCCAGGTACAGGACTCGCATCAATCCCGCTTCTCCATCTCGCGAGACGACCATGCTCAGTCCACCGACATCAATCTGAACAAGGAGGCCCTCTTCGAGTCCTCGTCGGCGCTGCATCGGACATGGTTCACAAGCGGCGAGCAAATGTCATCCCGGGGCGCCCTCTTCGCCGAAGAAGGCGCCAACATGATGAACCAAACAACGGAGCATTGTTGCCGTGCATTCATTGCTGCCGGTTGGCCAGGTGAATTGTGTACTGACCGCAGATCTGCCGATGTAGGGGTCCATGCAGGAACTTATCCGCGTCTCCACCACCAACTTTGGGCACGCGGACGACGACGCCGATTGATTTGCTCAAGCTCACGACAATCAATTTGGGCACGCCGATGCCGACGCTGACGCCGGCCAAGGTGACGAAGTAGACATGCACAATGTGGACACCAACGAGATCGTGAAGAAACCGGGTACCCGAGGCAATACATGGTCCGATGTGGAGGATCTAGTGTTGGCCGAGTCATGGATGTTTGTGGCGTTGGATGCCGACAAAGGCGCACAACACACACGTGATGCGTATTGGAAGCGCATTAAAGTTGACTTCGACGAAAGGAAGGCATACCATCAGTGCGTAAGAATGTCGAACCCAACGAGAAGCAGAAGGTGTTGACAAGCAGATTGGATAGAGGATTCACTTTAAACACTAGCAAACGGGTTTTTGGTGGTTTGTGATATAGCAGATAAATAAAGTGTGAGTAAATAAAAGACAGTAAATATAATTGCAGCGAGTGGCCCAATCCTTTTGAGAGCAAAGGACAAACCGGTTGTTCTACTTATGATTACCAAACGTTCTCGAGTACACATGGAAACTTCGTCAAGTGCTTTCGTTTCATACGGTTGATTAATATTTATTTTTTCGATAGGTGTTGTGTGGGTGAACCTATGCTAATGCACCGCCCAATTAGGACTAACACATACTTGTGATTATACCCCTCGTAAGCATCCGCAAATACAAGAAAGTAATTAAGATAAATCTAACCACGGCCTTAAAACTCCGGGATCTTACACTCCCTCGTGCATTGGTTTCCTAACGGGGCTTTAGGTTTTTTTCACTCCGGCAACCCCACAATTAGTAGCCAAAAACACAATGCATCCTCCTAGGCCCATAAAGGTGAAGTATCATGTAATCGACGTTCATATGACAACACTAGAAGAATAGCACCACAATTTAAATATCAAACCACTAGATATCACTTCAACATAATTCCACTACTAACATCATGACTTCTCCCATGTCCTCAAGAACTAAACGAACTACTCACAAGACATCATATGAATCATAATAAAATGTGATATAATGATGAATAACAATCTGGTCATAAAGTGTAAACACCGATAAATCTCACAAGCATCAACTACTAACAAGTAATCCACACCGGGAGAGATCTAGTGAAGAACAACGGTAAAGAACCCTAATTGTTACAGTGGGATGAAAGTGTATGATGAGGGTGATGGTGCTGGTGGTGATGATGATGACGATGACGATCTTGATGATGCCCGGAGCGATGATGGTGACGATGGCGATGATTCCCCCTCTCCAGGGAGGAATTTTCTCGGCAGATTTCTCCCTGCCGGAGAGCTTTTCCCTTTGTTGTTTTCCGCCACGAGGAGGCGGAGGAATATTTCTTTGATGATGTTTTGGGGTTTAGGGTTCCCTGGGGGTCAAGTACGCGAAAGGGAGCGACCAGAGGTGGGCCAGGGTGGCCACACCACCTGGCGGTGGCCAGGGGGCGCGCCACCCCATGGTGTGGGCCCCATGTGGCTCCCCTCCGGGTCTCCTCGTGGCTAACTCCCTCTTTTGGACTTCTAAGACATCCATGATGCCCCCTTTTCTTCTGATCCTCTGAAATAGGGTAACTTGACGGTGTTTTTTCCATCAGATTTCTGGTTCCGGTGTTTATTCTCCAAAAATTATGAAACATGGAAAATAAGATGAAATAACATAAGTAATGCATCATAACATGAAATATATCGATGAATAACAGAAAATAACAATATAAAATAGTGATGCAAAATGGACGTATCAACTTCCCCCAAAGTTATACCTCGCTTGTCCCCAAGCGAAACTGAACTCAGTAAACATGACCACAGGTTTATGGAGTGAGATGTCGATAAATAAAATACGGACAAGAAGCATCAAATCTATCAAAGCACAAGTCATTTTAGACAGCAACTTCCTCTCATATAATTAAACTTGAAACAAGTAGAGGAGATCACAATAAAGGTGCAAAACGAAATTATAATTGGTGAAGGAAAACTTTTTTCTTGGTCAGAGAACAATTAACAGTGTACTTATCTTTCGATGAGAGTCTTTATGCTAGAGATTATATTGCAGAGTTTATCATGCTCAATTATAACAGTCTCTTTGCAGTCATTGGTAACTTTCAAAGTGGTATTCAATCAGATAAAAGCACTCGTACTAAACAAGGCAGAATAAAGGACATGATATAGTAAATCAACATATAGATGGATGGATCACAACAACTCAAATGCTTGCTTAAGACAGAAAGGAATAGGTTTACTGACTCAACATAAAAGTAAAAGATAGGCCCTTCGCAGAGGGAAGCAGGGATTAACTCATGTGCTAGAGATTTTTTATTTGATAAACAGAGTCATTGAAAACAATTTTGAGAGTGGTGTATGATTATGTAAATGAATGGCAAACAGAAAATACAGTACGTCACAATACAACTAGACTTCACAAGAGCGGCTCCCATTGAAGGACACAACTGGTACAGAAGGTCATCCCTCTTTCTCTTTTGTTTACACAATTATGCTTTGACTGATAAATCAGGGGAAAAATAGTGAAGAGAATTTGTATTATTAAGTTTGGGGCTAGGCACCCTGCTGCCAGCTCTTCTATCATTTGGATAAGAGGATGAAGCCACTAGTCCAGGTGTGTAAAGTTCAATCAAAAAGGGAGATAAAGATTCTCTATTTGCGTCCTCATGAGCTAAAACAGAGGCACAAAACAGGTGTAATTTTGAAGGTTTAAAGGTAGCACACAAGTAATTTACTTGGAGTGGCAGTTAAATACCACATATAGGTAGGTATGGTGGACACAAATGGCAAGGTTTTGGGGCTCAAGGTTTGGATGCACGAGAATCATTTCCTCTCATTATAGGTTTTGGCTAGCAAGGCTGGGTAGCAAGCATAAGAGTTGGGGGAAAACAAACAAATATACATATGATAAAACCAATCATGCAATCTTCCTTGGAGGTACAAACAATCTTAATTGAGAATACTAAGCTTATGAGCTAACAAGAAAGAAAGATCATGGAATAAAATATCTCCATGCAACTCCCTCTTTTCTACTTAAGTCTCAACGTATTGTTACTACTAACAATTGCTAAGTTTTCCAAAACCAACTAGATTAACTTGATGCTCCAATATTGATACCAATACTAATAACAAGATCAACCATATAACAAAAATTGTAAACTAAAATAAAGTGTAGAAAGGAAATGATGAAACTTCTCATTAATGTTCTAATACGGCAACTCAGACCAAGGGATACAACGATAACCAACTAAAGAGTGATACTTCCATACTACAAACCATCCTATATGATTTTTTATCTACTCATGATATGACTCTACTAAAAGGTAAAAAGGTGAAAGATAAAGGTGTGATACCGCGGCACTCCCCCAAGCTTGGAACAAGCCAAAGGGATGCCAATACCAATGACGAATTGATTCTTCAATGGTGGTGGTGGTGAGCTCTTCTCAATCAAGGCATGGAAGCACCCTAGCATCTCGTGAAATCTGCCGTTCTCTTCTTGAAGTATCTCCACCTCCGTCCTTAGAGCTCGATATCGATCGCAGAACTCGTCTGCGACTGGAAAGGCTTCCTATACTCCAGGGATGGGGCTGAGACCTGGAACTGATGGTCTCGGTCCCTGCATGTTACAAGAAGAAACACTTCCAGCGTTACTTGATGACGTCCTCTTTGCTTCCCTCTTGACGCCCTGGTCCATGTTCTTGTGTTTAGGGCCTTGGAGATCATCTTCCATCGTCTCCTTTCCCTTGTTGTTGTTGTTGTTGTTGACGGAGGCCATGGTGCTTCTAAAACTGAAAAAAAAAATATGGCAGAAACAGGTCGAAACAGAAACACGACAAGAAAACGATATACGGACCTCGGGGGCTCCGGGGGGTTAAATATCATAAACATATTTAAGGAAAGGAAATTCCAGATCAAAAACGAGTCGGAGAGGGGCTCCGGGGCGCCCACACCATAGGGTGGCGCGGCCAGAGGTGAGCCCGCGCCACCAGGTGGTGTGGTGCCCTCGGGCACCATCTCCTACCCCTCTTAGGCTCAATATTTTTCATATTTTCCATAAAAGACAAAAATAAAAGTTGGAAAGCGATACGCGAACTTTTTCTTAACAGAAGTGTTATCTATTCGAAAACAGACTCTGCAGATTCTGGAATCTTCCCTCTAATAAACTTCTCCGGAGTCATTACTTGAATAATATCAATATCTTCATCATAAGAATCCTCGAAAACATAATGTTTGAGTCTTTGCCCATTTACCACTTGTGTAGTGTTATCATTGAAGGAAGAAATTTTGATTGCACCCGAACGATACACTTCTTCAATAACATAAGGTCCTTCCCATCTCGAGAGCAATTTTCCTGCAAAAAATCTGAGACGACACCTATACAATAGAAATTTCTCACCAACATGAAACTCTCTTTTCAGAATTCTCCTATCATGCCATTGTTTAACTTTCTCTTTAAGGAGTCTAGCATTTTCATAAGATTCACATCTCCATTCATCTAGAGAACTCAAATCAAACATTATTTTCTTACCAGCAAGTTTAAAATCTTTATTAAGTTCTTTCACTGCCCAATAAGTTTTGTGTTCTAATTCTAAAGGCAAGTGACAAGCTTTTCCATAAAACATTTTATAAGGAGACATACCATATGATTTTTATAAGCAGTTCTATAAGCGCATACAACATCATTCAACTTATCAGACCAAATTTTCCTAGATTTATTAACTGTCTTTTGCAAGATAGATTTAATTTCTCTATTTGATAATTCTACTTGCCCACTGGTTTGAGGATGATAAGCTGGGGAAAATCTATGATTAACATCATATTTAGCAAGGGTTTTTCTAAAACCACCATGAATAAAGTGAGAACCGCCATCAGCCATAAGATATCTAGGCACACCAAACCTAGGGAAAATAACATCTTTAAGCATTTTTAAAGAGGTCTCACCATCAACACTTTTTGTAGGTATAGCTTCTACCGATTTAGTAACATAATCAACAGGAACAACAATGTGAGTGTAACCATTCGAAGGAGGAAACGGACCCATAAAGTCAAATCCCCAACAATCAAAAGGTTCAATAACAAGAGAATAACTCATATGCATTTCATTATGTCTAGAAATATTACCAACTCTTTGACATTCATCACAAAATAAAACAAATTTACGTGCATCTTTAAAGAGAGTAGGCCAATAGAAACCTGATTGTAGAACCTTCTATGCGGTTCTATCTCCATCGTGATGTCCTCCATAAGCACTACCATGGCATTTTCTCAATATTTCACGTTGTTCATGATCTGGAACACATCTTCTCATATTACCATCTACTCCTTCCTTATATAACTGTGGGTCATCCCAAAAATAATGCCTCCAATCATAAAAGAATTTTCTTCTTTGTTGAGCTAGAAATGTTGGAGGCAAATACTTGGAAACAATAAAATTAGCATAATCGGCATACCATGGACTATCCTGGGAATTTACCTTTATTCCAGTCAACTGTTCATTTGGAAAACTATCATTAACAGGAATAGCGTAATAAGCAATGTTTTCCAATCTACATAAGTTATCAGCAACAGGATTTTCAACACCCTTCCTATCCACAATATGCAAATCAAACTCTTATAAAAGCATCACCCATCTAATAAGCCTAGGCTTAGCATCTTTATTTTCCATAAGGTATCTAATAGCAGCATGATCAGTATGAATAGTAACTTTTGAATCAACGATATAAGGTCTAAACTTATCACAATAAAAAACTACAGCTAAGAACTCTTTTTCAGTAGTAGCATAATTCTTTTGAGCAGCATCAAGAGTCTTACTAGCCTAATGAATAACATTCAATTTCTTATCTACTCGTTGTTCAAGGACATCACCTACAGCAAAATCACTAACATCACACATAATTTCAAAAGGTAAATTCCAATCAGGTGGTTGAACAATCGGAGCAGTAGCTAAAGCCTTCTTTAAAGTCTCAAAAGCTTCCTTACAATCATCATCAAAAACAAAAGGTACGTCTATTTGAAGAAGATTAGTAAGAGGCTTTGATATTTTAGAGAAATCATTAATAAACCTCCTATAAAAACCATCATGACCAAGAACACTACGAATACCTTTAACATCTCTAGGACATGGCATTTTCTCTATTGCTTCCACTTTAGCTCTGTCAACTTCAATACCTCTTTCAAAAAATTTATGTCCAAGAGCAATTCCTTCATTTACCATAAAGTGGCATTTCTCTCAATTAAGAGCGACATTAGTTTCCTCACATCTCTGCAAAACTTCATCAAGGCTGTGCAAAAAGTTTCATAGACGGAGAAATCGTCCATGAATACTTCCACAATTTCTTCACAAAAACCATGAAAAACAGCAGGCATGCATCTTTGAAACGTAGCAGGAGCATTACACAAACCAAAAGGCACACGTCTATAAGAATAAGTACCATAAGGACAAGTAAAGGTTGTTTTCTCTTGATCCTGCTTCCTAACAACGATTTGAGAAAACCTAGAATAACCATCAAGAAAGCAAAAATGAGTTTTCTTAGACAACCTCTCTAGCATTTGATCAATAAAAGGAAAAGGATAATGATCTTTCTTAGTAACTTTGTTAACTTACCTAAAATCAAAGCACATTCTATAACCAACCACTACTCTTTCAGGAGTAAGCTAATTATTTTCATTAGGCACAACAGTCGTTCCTCCCTTCTTAGGAACACAATGCACATGGCTCACCCATCTACTATTAGCAATAAGAAAAATAGTACCAGCATCAAGGAGTTCTAATACCTCATTTCTTACCACTTCC
The DNA here is from genome assembly GCA_028641055.1 of Alopecurus myosuroides. Classification (NCBI taxonomy): domain Eukaryota; kingdom Viridiplantae; phylum Streptophyta; class Magnoliopsida; order Poales; family Poaceae; genus Alopecurus; species Alopecurus myosuroides. Next base: position 672,012,433 of record CM054057.1, read on the forward strand.
TTCATCTTAGGAATTAAACGGCGTTGATGTTCAACTACTGGCTTTGCATTAGGTTCAATATAATAACATGCTGACATATAGAGGTAGAAATCCCTTTCAAATCATCAAGAGTATATCCAATAGCTCCACGGTGTTTCTTTAATATTCCTAATAATCTTTCCTCTTCTTCACCTGAAATTTTAGCAGTAATAATAACAGGGTATATTTTCTTATCATCAATATAAGCATATTTAAGATCCTCAGGCAAAGGTTTTAAATCAAAAATTGGATCCTCCTTGGGTGGTAATGTGGTACCCAAGTCCTCCATAGTTAAATTATGTTTCAGTATCACCTGTTGACGAAGAAGAATATCGTTAATCTCATTTCTCTCTTCCACAAAGACTTCACTTTCAGGGTCCTCCATATATTGCTGCAAAGCATTGTTAGGAGCAAGAGTAATAGAGGCAAGTTGTTCAACTCTAAAATTCTCGTTAGGCAATTTAGATTCATAAGGAGCTATAACAAATTTGGAGAAATTAAACTCACAAGATTTTCCGTCAAATTTATTCAATATCTTCTCCTTCTTACAATCTATAATAGCACCACAAGTGTTCAAGAAAGGTCTACCAAAAATAATAGGACAAGTTTTACCAGCAGTCTTACCCAGCACTAGAAAATTGGTAGGATATTTAGTTTTATCACATAAAACTTCCACATCTCTAACAATACTAGTTGGAAAGATAGTTTCTCTATTAGAAAGCTGAATAACCACATCAATATCCTCAATCTCACAAGAACCAGTTTCATGCATAATCTCTTTATAAATCTCATAATGAATAGCACTAGAACTTGCACCAATGTCACACAAACCATAATAGCAATGATCATCAATCTTAACAGAAAGCACATAAAAACTACTTTTCTTAGGTCTATTTGGATGTGAGACGATATTAGAAGCATCCTCACAAAGGACAATATGTTCATCCTCTACATTTCCACAAACAAGGTCTTTTACTATTGCTACAACAGGTTCGACATTTATTTGTTCATCAGGTTCAATAGATTTCTTCATACTCTTGTTAACCACACTAGCTAGAATAGAGTGTTCTTTTACCTTAGCAGGGAAAAGCATTTTCTCAATATAAGGCTCAGGCACGACAGGATTAACAACATGCACTTCTATATTTCTAGCAGGAACAATATCTTTAAAAGGTGCATGGTACTTTCTCAATTCCTTTTTAGGAATATCAAGATAGGAGGCAAAGGCTTTAAGACAATTTGCAAATATTTGAGAATCAAGACTACAAACAGAACCAACATTATAGAAATCATCAGTTCCCATAAAAGATTTAATGCATTCATAATCATAATTTATACCTGACTTTCTACCTTTGTCATTCTCCTATCCTTTAATGTTTTCTTGTGTACGGTCAAGAAGGTCCCATTTAGCTTCTTCCTTCATATGTGTAAATGATCCAGAACAAGAAGCATCCAATAAATCCTTATCATGAAGAGAAAGCCTTGCATAAAAATTATTGATAAAAATATTACTCGGGAGCTCATGAACGGGACATTTAAGTATTAATAACTTCATTCTCCCCCATGCTTGGGCAATAATCTCTCCATCATGAGGCCATAAATTATATATTTTATTCCGGTCTTTATGAATCTCACTAGGAGGATAGAATTTAGAATAAAAGAGAGGTACAATTTCCTCCCATCCAATAGATTAACCATTATTTAGTAATTTAAACCATTCATCAGCTCTACCATTCAGCGATAAAGGGACTAATTTCCTTTCAACTTGATCCATTGTAATGCCTGCATACCTGAATAACTCGCATAATTCATGTATAAAGAGCAAATGATCACCGGGATGGACAATTCCATCTCCATAATAGCAGTTATCCATAACACGTCCAACAATTTTCATAGGTATTTTATAAGGATCCAATTCAGCAAGTAACGGGTCATCTACTACCCTAGCAGTAACGGTAGAAGTAACCCTAAAAAGAGAACCAAAAGAATTCTCCATAATGAAATAAAGCAGCAGACCAAAATAAAAACAACACTCAAAGTAAAAGTTTCTCTTACCAAATTCCACTTACCAATAGTTCTTCACTCCCCGGCAACGGAGACATAAAATAGTATTGATGACCCACAAGTATAGGGGGTGTATCGTTGTACTTTCGATAAATAAGAGTGTCAAACCCAACGAGGAGCAGAAGGTGTTGACAAGTAGGTTGGAAAGAGGATTCATTGTAAACACTAGCAAACGGGTTTTTGGCGGTTTTCGATATAGCAGATAAATAAAGTGCAAGTAAATAAAATACAGTAAATATAATTGCAGCAAGTGTCCCAATCCTTTTGAGAGCAAAGGACAAGCCGACTGTTCTACTTATGATTAGGAAACGTTCTCGAGGACAGATGGGAATTTCGTCAAGTGCTTTCATTTCATACGATTGATTAATATTTATTGTTTTGATAGGTATTGTGTGGGTGAACCTATTCTAATGCACCACCCAACTAGGACTAATACATACTTGTGATTATACCTCTTCTAAGCATCCACAAATACAAGAAAGTAATTAAGATAAATCTAGCCACAACGTTAAAACTCTGGGATCCTATAGTCCCTCGTGCATTGGTTTCCTAACGAGGGTTTAGGTTTCTGTCACTTCAGCAATCCCACAATTAGTAGTAAAATACACAATGCATCCTCCTAGGACTATAAAGGTGAAGTATCATGTAGTCGACGTTCACATGACACCACTAGAAGAATAGCACCACAACTTAAATATTAAACCACTAGGTATTACTTCAACATAATTCCACTACTAACATCATGACTTCTCCCATGTCCCCAAGAACTAAATTAACTACTCACAAGACATCATATGGATCATAATTAGAGGTGATATAATGATGAATAACAATCTTGTCATAAAGTGTAAACACCGATAAATCTCACAAGCATCAACTACTAACAAGTAATCCACACCGGGAGAGAAATGTAGTGAAGAACAACTGTAAAGACCCCTAATTGTTACAGCGGGATGAAGGTGGATGATGAGGGTGATGGTGGTGATGATGATGACAATGACAATCCTGATGATGCCCGGAGTGATGACGGTAAAGATGGTGGTGATTCCACCTCTCCGGGGAGGAATTTCCTCGGCAGATTAGCTTTTCTCTCTCTGTTGTTTTCCGCCCCGAGGTGGCGGCGGAATATTTCTTTGATGATGTTTTGGGGATTAGGGTTCCCCGGGGGTCAATTACACGGAAGGGGGCGACCAGAGGTGGGCCAGGATGGCCACACCACCTGGCGGCGCGGCCAGGGAGCGCGTCACCCCATAGTGTGACCCCCCTCCGGGTCTCCTCGTGGCTACCTCCCTCTTCTGGACTTCTAAGACATCCCCGATGCTCCCTTTTTCTTCTGATCTTATGAAATATGGTAACTTGACGGTGCTTTTTCCATCAGATTTCTGGTCCCGGTGTTTATTCTCCAAAATTTTTGAAACATGCAAAATAAGATAAAATAACATAAGTAATGCATCATAACATGAAATATAGAATAATAGAAAATAACAATATAAAATAGTGCTGCAAAATGGACGTATCACGGATCGCAATGCCAAAGGATGTGAGAACCGTTGGGCTATTCTTCAAGGGTTGTGCAACAAATTTCATGGCTGTCGTGATCAAGTGTGGATTAGGAAGGAGAGTGGCAAGACCAACGCCCTCAAAGTAAAATCCTTTCAAATTATTGTCGAGCTTCTTTTTATACTTTTTTTCTTATTATGACGCCGGCCTTTCTGTAGTTCAAGAACGCACACAAGATGTATGTAGCGCTGAACATGGATCCAAGAATCTGTTCAAGTTCATGTATATTTGGATCAAGATTGAAAAGTGGAAGAGTTGGCGTCTCACGGCGGCCGGAAAATGGAAGGGCGAAACCGACGTGGATGAAACCAAGATGTAGGTAAGGAGTGCCGAACGTCCCATTGAGAACAAGAAGGCAAAGGCTGGAAAAGCATACGGCGTTGGCAAGAGGCGTGCAAGAGGCGATGACCATGTACGTGCAAGAGGTGGCCGCATCAGTGGGGAAAAACTGAAGATGCACAACGATATCAAAGAGAGGTGGAACACTTTTCTTGTCATGGCCGAGGTGAAAGACAAATCCCAATTAGCATCTGAAGAGCGCTCGATCTTGGGAACCAACTCCGCTGACATGAGCCCTGATCAAAAGGCCTACTTCAGGGAGGAAAGGCGACGCATGATGGCGGAAAGAGCGGCGAGGGTGGCGGCCGAGGCGGATGCTCTAGCTGTCGAGGCCAATGTGGTGGCTGCAGCAGCTGCCGATGCTGATGCCACCGAGGCGGCAGCTATAACGGATGCCGAGACCCAAGAAGAATGAACTCCCATGCACCAAGAGTGGTGCCCTTTTGAACGACCGTGTGTTGGTCGAGACTATCATTTGATCGCCGGACTTGTGTTGGCCGATCGCCGTTATTTTGGGTAAACTGAAATTCACAACTGTTTGATCAGGCTGCCGTTTGGGAGTGGTCGATTGGAGTGTGCCGCTGTGGAGCACGCCCACCAAAATCGCGGACACGGGTCCGACGCCCCCCAAAGGGGATCCAATTGGGGGTGCCAGACACAAAATTGATGGGTGCCGATGGAGATGCTCTAAGGGGTGGTTCTTTTGGATAGAAATACATTAATATTAAGAGGATACTAATTACATCTGGGTTCTTATCAACACAATATGAAAACCTAGTCAACATATCAAGAACACACACATCTTATTTATTACAAAAAAAGAAGAAAAATGGCGGTCAACCAAATGGATGCAACGAATTTTAACATCAACCACCAATTTAACTTTGTAAAGGATGCCCTCGTTCGAGCAATCAACCTTTTTTTTGCTCCTTTGCATAAAACTCTTCCCAACCCCTCAAGCTGACGACTGGGCCCTTCTCGGGTGGGTCCATACAAGCTTCAAAGTGACCGGCTATCCATCTATGGAAGGCAAAAGGCTAAAAGCCCTAGGAAACTGAGCGACCAAACTCTCCGAGACTCGTGCCTCTCCTCTTTCCCTCTACATCGCCAGAGTCATTCCCTCTCCATCCCACGTTGTTGCTGTGGCTGCACCTCCGGCAGCGCGCTTGTCATGGTGCGGCTCCTCGTCACCATAGGAAAATATCTCGCACCGCGTCTTTCTTTTCCATCTTGTGCCTCCTTTCTCCTGCCACCTGATACGTCATAAACGTATCCTTAATTTCTGGTGTCTCATGTTGTTTTTTATTGTTTCCCACATGTTTGCTATAGACTTTATGTCATTTTTATTGATTTTCTGGACAAACCTATTGACAAGATGCCACAGAGCCAGTTCCCTGTTTTCTGCTGTTTTTAGTTTCAGAAAAGTTGTTCTGGAATATTCTCGGAATTGGAAAATTCGAAGCCCGGAAGTCTTAGAAATCCCCGAGGTTCCACGGAGTCCCGAAAATACCCGGAGGGGGCCCTCAGGGGCCCACACCATAGGGTCGCGCGCCCCCCCTTGGCCGTGCCAGGGGGTGGTGTGGGGCCCCTGAGCCTCCACCGCCTCTGCGCTTTCACCTATTTATTCCCCCCGAGGCGTAAACCCTAAATATATACCACTTTTACCTGAGAAACACCTGAGGCAGCCGTCACCGTCATCCCGAGAGGGTTCTGGAGCTCTCCCTGGCACCCTGTCGAAGGGGGAAATCATCACCGGAGGGGTCTACACCACCATGCCCTCCTCCGAAGTGATGCGTGAGTAGTTCATCCCTAGACTACGGGTCCATAGAAGTAGCTAGATGGTTGTCTTATCCACTTTGTGCCTCATGTTTAGATCTTGTGAGCTACCTAATATGATCAAGATCATCTCTATGGAATGCTACATGTTGTGTTTGCTGGGATCTGATGAATGTTGAATGCTTTGTCTTCTGATTATCAATCTATCGTGTTATCTTCATGCATATGTTATTTATGATCTTGCATGCTCTCCGTTGTTAGTAGATTCTCTGTCCAAGTAGATGCTAGTAACTCCAAGAGGGAGTATTTATGCTCGATAGTGGGTTCATGCCTCCTTTTCATATGTGCTCGAGTGACAGAAACGTGACGGATGGAGGATGTGATGTTGCCATTACGGAGAAAACAACAATGCTTTGTCTAAGGATGATGTTATTGTTTACATTACACACTTTGCATATGCGATTATCTGTTCCTTGCAACTTAATACCCAACGTTTGTTCGGATGATATTCCGAGGGTGGATTTTTAGTCATAGATGCAGCTGGATAACGGTCTATGTATCTTGTTGTAATGCCCGCATGAATCACATAGTAATCTTTATGTCTTGCATATGGACTACGGTGCAGCCTTCATTTCTGTCAATTGCCCAGCTGTAATATGTTCACCACACATGTTATTTATCTTTCTCGGAGAGACGCCACTAGTGAACTATGGACCCCGGTCGTTTTTCCTCATACTGATAAACACTTACTACTTTCATACTGCTCTCATATTGTTCCTACTGTTTTCCACACCATATGTTTAACCTCTTAGTGTTCAGCAAAACTGGTGAGATTGACAACCTCACTGCTTCGTTGGGGCAAAGGGATTTGATTGTATTGTGTACGTTCCATGTTGCTTCTGAACCGGTAGTGCGCCCTGCCATCTCAGCTGCTTCACCTTCTGAAGTTACTCCTTCCTCCTACTGGTCGATTCAACCTTGTTTCTTTTCTGAGGGAAACTTGTTGCTGCACTCTTCATACCTTCCTCTTGGGGTCTCTCAACGAACGTGTGTCTACACGCATCAAGCATATTTTCTGGCGCCGTTACTGGGGAGGAAGAGAATTTCTGCAAGGGAAGTCTCTCACTTCAAATCCCTTTTCTTTGTTTTTGTTTTTCGATCTGAGCAACTTAAGTGCCTCGAAAAAATTCGTCTTTACAGACAGTTCTGGTTTTGATAGATTCTGCCATTTTTATTGCATTTGCTCTTTTGCAATGTCAAGTGGATTTATTTGCTTCACGAAACATCAGTGGCTGTAGCTAATGTTTAAAAGTATCAATAGCACTTGTGCCATACAGAACCCATGGATTTTTATTTGTTGCACTAACCCTCTAATGCGAATTATTGTTTGAGTGTGGTGTGAAGGAAGTTTTCAAGTGTCAAGAGAAGAGGTGATATATGTGATAAAAAAGAGTGCAAGGTCAAAGGTTGGGGATGCCCCGGTAGTTCATCCAAGCATATTTTTAGAAGACTCAAGCATCTAAGCTTGGGGATGCCCAAGGCATCCCCTTCTTACTCAACTATCTATCAGGTCACTTCTCGTGAAACTATATTTTTATTCGGTCACATCATATGAAGTTTACTTGGAGCGTCTGTTTGTTTTTCTTTTGTTTTCCTTTGTTTTATTTTGCTTTCCTTTCTGCAATAATATAGTTTTATCCTAGCATTCTTTGTTTGGGAGAGAGACACGCTCTGCCTTTTCATTTGAATACTTGCGATGCTAGTATTCTTAGTTTTTCTTCTAGCTGCTGCAATATTTTCGGTTTAGCTCTTGTTTTCATTGCATCTCTTATTCAGATTTGTTAGTTTTAGTAGTGTTATGTGAGTCCTCTTATGTTTGCTTTCTGTATCATGTAGAGAGTTTTTGTTAAAGCATGATTTGTATGGTGTTTGTTGGGAAAAGAAACTGCTGCTTGAAGTAGAATTTTTAACGGTGCAAGTAGAAGCTTGTATAGACCGTGGCTAGAACTTTTTCGTATCATGATAGATGTTATTTTAGTTTTAAAGCTTTGTGGTTATTGAGTATAATGATTAACCTCAAATAGCTGAGAGTGTTTAATGTGCCATTGAAAGAATAATGAGTTGTTCTTGTCATATTGAAGCATAAATTTGTGGTATTCTCCTTTGGATGTTTATTTGGTTGACTTGGCGCATGCTCACACCATGTTTATGACTTTGAAACAGTCACAAATATCCTTTATGATCATTTAGTTTTTTAACTTGTGGTACCACTTATGCTTTCATTAATGATGTTTATGTCGCTATGCATGATTATGGCTCTTATGCTCTCTTGATTTGTCGCTTCCAGCCTGTTGCTAGCCTCCACCTGTACTGAGTATGAGCTCTACTCGTGCATCCAACTCCCTAAAACTAAAATTTTCCCATTGTGTCCACCATACCTACCTACATGTGGTATTTAACCGCCACTCCAAAGTAAATTGCTCATGTGTTACCTTTAAAACTTTCAAAATTACTCCTGTTTTGTGCTCCTGTTTTAGCTCATGAGGACGTAAATAGAGAATCTTTATCTCACTTGTTGATTGGACTTTGACACCCTAGACTAGTGGCTTCATCCGGTTATCTAATGATAGAAGAGCTGGCGGCGGGGTGCCCAGCCCCAAATGAATAACACAAATTCTCTTCACTATTTTTGCCCCTGATTTATCAGTCAAAGCATAACCGTGTAAACAAAAGAGAAAGGGGGATGACCTTCTACCCAGATGCGTCCTTCTATGGGAGCCTCTCTTGTGAAGTCTAGTTGGCTTGTGATGTACTGTATTTTCTGTTTACCATTCGTTGACATAAGCATACACCTCTCTTAAAATATAGACACTCCTCCACGGTATGTGATTGTTGGAAGGCACCCGAGGATTCGGTTAGCCATGGTTTGTGAAAGATGGTTGGGAGGAGTGCCAAGTTTTCAATACCTCTGTTTAATAAAATAAAATCTCTAGCACATGAGTGATCCATGCTTCCCTCTGCGAAGTGCCTTTCTTTTACTTTTATGTTGAGTCTCCATCTTCTAACTTCATGCATAGTTGAGAGAGCATTTTTGCCATTCTGAGTTTTATGTGCATTTGTCCCAGAAACATTATTAATTGATTCATGATGTTTTATTGTCGGTTCTCTAATTATTTGTTCTAGTCTTCCTCGTGAACTTTTAAGGTGTCCTGGCATTTATGTTTTGCCCCCACTCTTAGGGACTAGCGAAATATCACTTTGACATGTTCTCTCTATACTTGAAACAAACATATATGTTTTTTTGCATTGTTATTCATGATCTTTTATTTGAGTTACTTCTCATGATGCAAAGTGATTGCTATGCTTTATTATTAAAGTTCTATTGATCATGCTTGTGTTTAAGTTCTATGATCTCAGCTTACTTATGATTTTACATTATTGATGATCAAGTTATGTTAGTAGCATGTCACCTCTGAAATTATTGTGTTTTTATTGTTTACCTGCTCGAGGACGAGTAGGAACTAAACTTGGGGATGTTCATACGTCATAAACATAACCTTAATTTATGATGTGCCATGTTGTTTTCTTATTGTTTCCCACATGTTTGCTATACACTTTATGTCATTTTTATCGATTTTCTGGACTAACCTATTCACAAGATGCCAGAGAGCCAGTTCCCTGGTTTCTGCTGTTTTTAGTTTCTGAAAATTTGTTTTGAAATATTATCGGAGTTGGAGAATTCGAAGCCCGGAAGTCTTAGAAATCACGGAGGTTCCACGGAGTCACGAAGAGACCCGGAGGGGGGCCACACCATAGGGTGGCATGGTCCCCAACTTGGCCGCGCCAGGGGGTGGTGTGCGGCCCCTGAGCCTCCATCGCCTCTGCCCTTTTGCCTATTTATTCCCTCTGAGGAGTAAACCCTAAATATATACCACTTTTACCCGAGAAACACCCGAGGCCACCGTCACCGTCATCCCGAGATCGGGAGGGTTCTAGAGCTCTCCCCGGCACCCTGCCGGAGGGGGAAATCATCACCGGAGGGGTCTACACCACCATGCCCTCCTCTGAAGTGATGCGTGAGTAGTTCATCCCTGGACTACGGTTCCATAGGAGTAGCTAGATGGTTCTCTTCTCCACTTTGTGCCTCATTTTTAGATCTTGTGAGCTGCCTAACATGATCAAGATCATCTCTACGTAATTCTACATGTTGTGTTTGGTGGGATCTAATGAATGTTGAATGATATGTCTTCTGATTATCAATCTATCATGTTATCTTCATGCATATGTTATTTATGATCTTGCATGCTCTACGTTGTTAGTAGATGCTTTGGCCAAGTAGACGCTAGTAACTCCAAGAGGGAGTATTTATGCTCGATAGTGGGTTCATGCCTCCTTTTCATCTATGATCGAGTGACATAAACGTGACGGATGGAGGATGTGTTGTTTCCATTAGGGAGAAAACAACAATGCTTTGTCTAAGGATGATATTATTGTTTACATTACACACTTTTCTTACTGCAATTATTTGTTGCTTGCAACTTAATACCCAACGTTTGTTCAGATGATATCCGGACGGTGGGTTTTTAGTCATAGATGAAGTTGGATAACGGTCTATGTATCTTGTTGTAATTCCCGCATGAATCACATAGTAATATTTATGTCTTGCATATGCACTACGGTGCAGCCTTCATTTATGTCAATGGCCCAACTGTAATTTGTTCACCACACATGTTATTTATCTTTCTCGGAGAGACGCCACTAGTAAACTGTGGACCTTGGTCCCTTTTCCTCATACTTATTAACACCTACTGCTTTCATACTTCTCTCATACTGTTTCTACTGTTTTCCACACCATATGTTTAACCTCTTTGTGTTCAGGAAAACTGGTGAGATTGAGAACCTCACTGCTTCGTTGGGGCAAAGTGATTTGATTGTGTTGTGAAGGTTCCATGTTGCTTCTGAACTGGTAGTGCGCCCTGCCATATCAGCTGCTTCACCATCTGAACTTACTCCTTCCTCCTACTGGTCAATTCAACCTTGGTTTCTTTTCTGAGGGAAACTTGCTACTACACTCTTCATACCATCCTCTTGGGGTCTCCCAACGGACGTGTTTCTACACGCATCACCCCCGTGCGCTTGCCAGCACCCTATCTTCCTGGCGTGGCTCTCACCATTGAGGCTTGGCCTCCCGCTATCCGCCTCCACTCGCCCATACCTCTGCGAGTGCTCCTATTCCGCTGCCTACAACAGGTCACCCTCCCCGATGCATCAGCTGAGAGCCGGCACAACCCTTCATCCACCCTTCCTCCTTGTTGCCAGCCATTGTGCTAGGTTGCTTTCGCCGGGACGACGATGAGCCATGGTCTAGGGATCTCAGGAGGAGCTCTCGGTCTGTGGAGACTGGAGAAGACAAAGACGAGGGTCAAAACCTACCTCCTCCACGGCGAAGGGAAGCGGGCGACATGTGTTTGTGGTTGATACTTTATAAACGTATCCTTAATTTCTGATGTTGCATGTTGTTTTCTCGCCATATGCTATATGTTTTCCTACCACTTTATGTCATTTTTATCGATTTCCTGGGACTAACCTATTGACAGGATGCTGATACGCCATAAACGTATCTGTAATTTCTGATTTTCCATGTTGTTTTCATGCCATATGCTACATGTTTTCCTTACACTTCATGTCTTTTTATCGATTACCGTCGTAACCTATTGGCAAGATGCCGTAGAGCCAGTTCCCTGTTTTCTGTTGTTTTTTGTTTTAGAAAAGTTGTTCTAGAAATATTCTTAGAATTGGAAAATTTGAAGCCCGAAAGTCTTAGAATTCCCTAATCTTCCACGGAGCCCCGAAAAGGCCCGGAGGGGGGCCACAGGGGGGCACACCATAGAGTGGCGCACCCCTTGGTCGCGCCGGGGGGTGGTGTGGGCCCCTCGGGCATCGACCGCCATCGCCCTTTCGCCTATTTGTTCCCCCGATACGTCAACCCTAAAAATATACCACTTCGTCTCGAGAAACACCCGAGGCCGCCGTCATCGTCAACCCGAGATCAGGAGGGTTCTTGAGCTCTCCCCGGCACCCTGCCAGGAGGGGAATTCATCACCGGAGGGGTCTACACAACCATGTCCGCCTCCGGAGTGATGCGTGAGTAGTTCATCCTTGGACTACGGGTCCATAACAGTAGCTAGATGGTTGTACTCTCCACTTTATGCCTCATGTTTAGATCTCGTGAGCTGCCTCACATGATCGAGATCATCTATTTGTAATGCTTCATGTTGTGTTTGTTGGGATCCGATGATTATTGAATGCTATGTCTGTTGATTATCAATCTATCATGTTATCTTCATCTGTATGGTATTTATGATCTTGCATGTTGTCCGTTGTTAGTAGATGCTCTGGCCAAGTAGATACTAGTGACTCCAAGAGGGAGTATTTATGCTCGATAGTGGGTTCATGCCTCCTTTGCATTTGTGCTCGAGTGACAGAAACGTGACGGATGGAGGATGTGCTGTTGCCATTAGGGAGAAAACAATGATGTTTACACTGTTTACATTACACACTTTGCTTACTACAATTATCCGTTTCTTGCAACTTAATACCCAACGTTTGTTCGGATGATCTTCGAAGGGTGGATTATTAGTCATAGATGCAGTTGGATGACGATCTATGTATGTTGTTGTAATGCCCGCATGAATCTCATAGTAATCTTTATGTCATGCATGTTTTTTATCTGTCAATTGCCCCCCTGTAATTTGTTCACCATGCATGTTAGCTATCTTTTATGGAGAGACACCTCTAGTGAACTATGGAACCCGGTCCATTTTCTCATACTGATAATACACACACTGTTTCCACTGCTTTCACACTGCTTCCATTGTTTTCACACTCATGTGCTAGAGAGAAGTTCCCCATCTACTGAAATTGTCCCTTTTGAAATACCTATTGGAATTATTGATCGTGTTATGGATAACTGTTATGCCGATAATGGAACTATCCATCTCGGTGAGAACTTGCTTTATTTAAATAATGGTGTGAGTTGTTTAAGATTGCAGGTGCCAAGAGATTTAATCATGAGGAAATTATTTACTATCTCACTTAAAGAAAGATCATGGGTATAACATCCCAGTGTTTGGGAGGTTATAAGGATCTAAATATAATATGTGCATTTACAAATCATGCACCTAAAAATACGGGAACTTTTGGCGCGAAAGTTTAAGCGAAGCAAAGTGACCAATGTTTGACTTGACAGCATGAAATAGGTTTAAATCATCTGGTCAAGACTCCATTTGGAGTGATCTTTATAAGATGTATCGTACAAATCAAATCATTTTATAAGACACACCATAATTGGTTATGATCAAACACAAACCCTCAACAACCTTAACCACAAGTCCTTAAGTGACTTGGAATAATTCATTAAGTATCTAGACCTCAAAGAGGGGTGAGTATCCAAATCAAATAACTGATGATCATACTTTCACAAATGAGTAATGCATAATTGAACCATCTCATTAACATATATGTTATGTCCTAGAAAACAATAACTCTATAACTTATCAATTCATTTCCACCATATCTTTATAAATCATCTCATAACTATCAGGTGAACCATCACAAGTAAATAACAAAGGTTCAATAGAACACAAATGATACAACCAAGTGTTAACTCAAACTCCACAAGTGGGAAATGACATAATAATTATTATTAACATATTTATAGAATATGTACATATCTCATCAACTATAAATAAGTACCTAAAAGAAGAAATAGATCTTCCTAAACTATTGTTAAACCTTGATCATTACATATGATCTTCCCAAACCTATATGTCTGCATTCTGCATGACAAAGACTATAAAACAAGAATATAAAGTAAAAACATAACACTCTGAAAAACCAACTCACAACTATGACATGAGTCGTTAAACCCCAATAACCTTCATATGCTCATTGTCTCATTCATCTTATACAAGTGAGCATATGAGATCTCAACACATCAATGAATCATTTGATCAGCTTACTATCTTAAGTCATCATTCCATAAGCATTCTACATTTCTATTCAAATCCACTACTCAACAACTAAAGTATCTCATGATACAACTAATGGAATAACCACAAGTTATAACCTTTGTTAGAGGAATTTAATTGATAACTAAGTAAAAACAATCATATATGAAAAAGTACATATCTTATGGGAAACAAAATAAGAAGTATATGGAAGGAGAACAAAAACTTAACTAACACTTAATATAGATCTTTCTATCTTGACTAGACCATCTTGTTATCTTATTCCCCAGTCTTCTCTAAGTCATTCCGCAAGAGAAGCAACCAACAAGAAAGGAGGAACTACCACAAGAAGATCTTCAGAAGGATTCTTTAGAGTATTCTAGAAGTGTTATTCCAATATATGATAAGAGTATTTGGAACTCTTATATTTTAATATGATCTTATTAATTCCTCAGAAAATAGTGTGATATTCCAATGTTAGTGTTATATAGAAATTGTTTGGTAACAAGCCTGTACACCTTGTTAACATATCACTTTTGTATACTCAAACAATTGAGTGTCATACACAAACAAACATAAGGTTGAATAACCTAGTACATCTCTGCCATTTGGATAGGAAAAGTAATTTGGGGTAAGTCTTTCAAACTTGTTCATAGATTCTTCTTATATGTATATGGCAAATTAATGTCTTAAAATACACCTATATTTATTTATAATCATCTAAGAGAAATCTTTCTTGGATTAATTGGTTGTCTTCATCACAAGGGTGAGACAGTGAAGGTTGAATCCAAGAGCTGATCTTAATTGCTAGTGAACAAGGCAATATCTTAATACAAGTGGCAACTAGAGACAAGAACATCAAGCAATAGAAGTCAACAAGGAGCAACACTGCCTCAGTAAGGGAGCATAAGAAATTATCCAGTGAATCATTAGGTAACATTACAGAACCTATAATCTCTATTCCTTGTCAAGCTCATCAGAGATGAGGAACACATAATAATCTCTTACATGGAAATAATTATCAAGTAAGTAATAATAACAAGCCATTGCATTCAAATGTCTTGTGGTGTGTTGAGGTAGATGGAAACAAGCTTAGCTACCTTGTTTTCCACATTCTTCTCATCCATAAGACAAATGGATAATAAACAAGGTTGGAAAACAAACATATAATCTCTTGATATTGGGTATCAATATGAGTCTAAGCCACTGATACGTCTCCAACGTATCTATAATTTCTAATGCTCCATGATAATATTATGCCAATTGCTACATGTATTCTCCCTTCTTTACAACATTTTTACACGTTTTCCGGGACTAACCTATTAACAAGATTCCAAGTGCCAGTTCCCTGTTTTCTGCTATTTTTGATTTCAGAAAAGTTGTTCTGGAAATATTTTCAGAATTGGACCCCACAAAGCCCGAAGTGCCTATTTTCCCCGGAAGCATCCAGAAGACCGAAGAGGAGTCAAAGACGGGCACCAGGGGGGCACACCATGGGGTGGAACGCCCCCCCTTGGCCGTGCCAGCTGGTGGTGTGGGGCCCCTAGGGCTCCACCGCATTTGCCCTCTCGCCTATTTATTCCCCCCGGATGGAAAAGTCTAGGCACCTCATCAAATATCCCCGAAAAGTTCCGCAGTCTCCGTCATCGTCAACCCTAGATTAGGGGGGTTCTGAAGCCGTCTCCCAGCACCCTACCGGAGACGAAATCATCACCGGAGGCCTCTCCATCACCATTCCTGCCTCCGGAGTGATGCGTGAGTAGTTCATCCTTGGACTACGGGTCCATATAAGTAGCTAGATGGATGTCTTATCCTCATATGCCTCCATGTTTAGATCTCGTGAGCTGCCTAACATGATCGAGATTGTTCTTATGTAATTCTATGTGCTGTGTTTGCTGGGATCCGATGAATATTGAACTTATGCCAAGTTGATTATAGTCTTTATTGCATATGCTATTTGTGATCTTGCATGCTTTCCATTGCTAGTGGTTGCTCTGGCCAAGTAGTTGCTAGTGACTCAAAGAGGGAGTATTTATGCTCGATAGTGGGTTTATGCCTCCTTTTTGCCTGTGCTCAAGTGACAGAAAGGTGACGGGGGAGGATGTGTTGTTGCCACTAGGGAGAAAATAGCGGTGTGAGTGCCCACGTGTACAATCATTGCTTACATTACACACATTGTTTAATGCAATTATCTATTGCTTGCAACTTAATACCTAAGGGGGTTCAGATGATAACCTGAGGGTGGATTATTAGTCATAGATGTAGTTGGATTACGGTCTATGTATATTGTTGTAATGCCCGCACTAAATATCATATTAGTCGTCATGTCATGAATGTGCACTACGGTGCAACCTTTATTTGTCAATTTCCCAGCTCTAATTTGTTCACCCAACATGTTATCTTTTATGGAGAGACAACACTAGTGAACCTATGAACCCGGTCCAGTTTCCTACACTGTTAAACAAACCACTACAATTTCCTGCTTTCTTTACTTACTGCAAGCATACACTATTTTCTACACTATACGTCCAATCTTTGTTTTCAGCAAGACCGGTGAGATTGACAACTGCACTGTACCATTGGAACAAAGTATTTTGGTTGTGTTGTGTGCAGGTTCCGCTGTGTTGCTGACACCGATGAGCCATCACCACCGCCAGTGGCATCAACCTTCCGAAGATCCTCTTTCTCCTACTGGATTGATAACCTTGGTTCTTAACTGAGGGAAGTTCTTACCGCTACACTCGTCACACCCTCCTCTTTGGGTTCCCAACACGCCATCACAAGCAGCAAGAATTGCTAGCACCATCGAGGCGTAGCAAAAGAATTTCTGGCGCCGTTGCCAGGGAGGAAGAAGTCTTCTGGCAAGGGGAGTCTCTCACTCTCAACCTCTTTATTTTCTTTACTGTCTTGTTTTTATTTTTGTCTTGTTTTGCTGCTTTATATCAAAACACAAAAAAGAATAGTTCATATTCTAGTTGTTATGTTTGTTACTACGTTGTTATTTTTCATCATGTTGTTCCCTAAGTTTACCTTGAAAGAATTTCTGGTAGGAAGTGGTTCTATACTTGGAAAGGACACTATCAAAGAATTATTTTATCATGTTAGTAAGTATGATATCTTTGAGGAAAAATCTGTAGTAGAACTTGCTCCCAATTACCAGACTGCTGCAACTTCTTTAGTTCACATGCTAGAAGCTAGGTTTGTTAACCTCCATCCCATATTACAACATATGTTCCTCAACTTGAATAACATTGAAGATGTTGAGAAAAGAAACTTCATCTTAGAAACTATGCTTAAAGAATTTGGAGATGTTGCTATAGAAGCTAGAAAAGTTTTTGATCGTTTCAATATGCTTGGCTCATGTGTAGACATTGTTGGTGCTCTATAAAAAACTGAATCTAATAATGAAAACGAGGATAAAATACCAATCCTCATTAAATTGGTGGCACTGCACGAAGCCCAAGAAAAGAATTTTGATTGGATTGTTCCTGAGAATTTATTTGATGAAGATAGTAAGCCTAAAAGTACTAAGAGAGGAGCCTCTGAAACTCACTTAGATAAATTACAATGCATTATTAAAGAATTGAAAAATCTTGATTTGAATGCCTCACTTGAAAATACTTGAGTTGCTTTCTATGCCTAGCTAAAAGGCGTTAAAGAAAAGCGCTACCGGCAGACGAGCCATTTTTATTTCTCTGTTTTTAACCCGTTTTCCTTTATTTTATTTTGTGTGCTTTGCACCTGGGTGTTTTATATTTCCTTAGAAACCCTGCTGTATCTTTTCTTTTGTGTTTTTGTTGAGCCAAGTAAAGCCTCTAGTGGAAAGTTGAGGCTATATTTCGGATTTCTGCGCAGGAAACAGATTTCTGTTGTCCACTGTTTATTCCGTATAAAATCACAGACAATTCAAAATGACCAGAGTTTTGTTGTGCATAATCATGGGCTGTATACGCAACTTTTCTTTGTTGACAACTTTTTGATTTGAGCAACATAAGATTTTCGAAAAAAATCATCTTTACCTGCTATCCTGTTTTTGACAGATTTCTGCCATTTATCGCATTTGCATCTTAATCTCTTTATTTTGGTGTTCTTTTGAGAAAAAGAGTTTTTAAACAAGTTGTGACAGTAGCTAATGTGTTTTTGAGTGTTGGGCATGTGTTGAAACTGAACCATGTGAATTTATTATTTCGATTGCACTAACGTTGCTAATGAAGATTGTGAGAAGTTTGGTGTGAAGGAAGTTTTCAAGGGTCAAGAGAAGAGGATGATATGACGTGATCAGGAAGAGTGAAAAGCCTAAGCTTGGGGATGCCCCGGTGGCACATCCCAGTAAATTCCAAGAAGACTCAAGCGTCCAAGCTTGGGGATGCCGAAGGCATCCCCTTCTTCATCGACAAATTATCAGGTCACTTTTAGTGAAACTATATTTTTATTCGGTCACATCTTATGTGATTTACTTGGAGCGTCTTTTATTTTTGCTTTCAGTTTGTTTTTATTTTTGCAATAATCTTGGTTGGACCCCAGCATTCTTTTATTGGAGAGTGACATGCTCCGCTTTTTCATGGGAATACTTTGTATTCTTAATCTTTGTCTGGCTGCTGCATTTATTTAGCTCCTGTTTTGCATGGATCTCTTATCAGAGCTGTTAGTTTTAGTAGTGTTATGTGAGTACTCTCATGTTTTCTTGCTGTATCATAAAGAGTATTTTTGTTAAAACATATCTTGTATGGTGCTTGTTGGAAAGAAACTGCTGCTTGAAGTAGAATTTATAACAGTGCAAGTAGAAGCTTGTATAGACCGTGACTAGAACTTTTTCATGCCATGCTAAATGTTATTTTAGTTTTAAAGCCTTGTGGATATTGAGTAGCACGAATAGCCTCAAATTGTTGAGAGTGTTTAACATTCCATTGAAAGATTCATGAGTTGTTCTTGTCATAAGGAAGCATAAATTTATGGTATTCTCTTTCAAATGTTTTATTTGGTTGACTTGGCGCATGCTCACACCATGTTTATGACTATGAACCAGTCATGAATAGCCTCCGTGACCACTTAGGTTTTGAACTTGTGATACCGCTTATGCTTTAATTAATGATGTTTATGTCGCTATGCATGATTATGGCTCTTATGCTCTCTTGATTTGTCGCTCCCAGTCTTTTGCTGGCCTCCACCTGTACTGAGTATGAGCTCTACTCGTGCATCCAACTCCCTTAAACCAAAGTTTTTCCCATTGTGTCCACCATACCTACCTACATGTGGTATTTAACTGCCATTAAAACTTTCAAAACTACTCCTGCTTTATGTTCCTGTTTTTGCTCATGAGGATGTAAATAGAGAATCTTTATCTTTCTTGTGATTGGATTTCACACCATGTACTAGTGGCTTCATCCGCTTATCCAAATGATAGAAGAGCTTGCAGCGGAGTGCCCAGCCCTAAATTAATGCAAACAAATTCTCTTTACTATTTTGCCCCTGATTTATCAGTCAAAGCATAATTGTGTAAACAAAAGAGAAAGAGGGATGACCTTCTACCAAGATGCGTCCTTCACATGGGAGCCGCTCTTGTGAATCCAGTTGGCTTGTGAAGTACTGTATTTTCTGTTTACCATTCGTTGACATTAGCATACATCTCCCAAAATATAGACACTCGTCCACGGTATGTGATTGTTGGAAGGCACCCGAGGATTCAGTTAGCCATGGTTTGTGAAAGATGGATGGGAGGAGTGTCAAACTTTTAATACCTCTGTTTAATAAAATAAAAAGCTCTAGCACATGAGTTGATCCCTGCTTCCCTCTGCGAAGGGCCTTTCTTTTAATTTTATGTTGAGTCTCCATCTTCTAACTTTATGCACAGTTGAGAGAGATTATGTGCTCTAGTATTCCTGGTGAACTTTGAAGATGTACTGGCATTTATGTTTTGCCCCACTCTTAAGGACTAGCGAAATACCACTTTGCCATGCTTTCTCCATACTTGAAACAAACGTTTATCTTTCTTTGCATTATTATTCATGATCATTTATTTGAGATACAATTCATGATGAAAAGTGATTGCTATGTTTATTATTAAAGTTCTATTTACCATGTTTGTGTTTGAAGTTCTATGATCTCAGCTTACATATGCTTTTACATTATAATGATCAAGTTTATGTTAGTAGCATGTCACCTCAGAAATTATTGTGTTTTATCGTTTAGCTACTCGAGGACGAGTAGGAACCGAGCTTTGGGATGCTTGATACGTCTCCAATGTATCTATAATTTCTGATGCTCCATGATAATATTATGCCAATTGCTACATGTTTTCTCCCTTCTTTATAGCATTTTACATGTTTTCTGGGACTAACCTATTAACAAGATGCCAAGTGCGAGTTCCCTGTTTTCTGCTGTTTTTTATTTCAGAAAAGTTGTTCTGGAAATATTCTCGGAATTGGACCCCACAAAGCCCGAAGTGCCTATTTTCCCCAGAAGCATCCAGAAGACCGAAGAGGAGTCGAAGACGGGCACCAGGGGGTCACACCATGGGGTGGCGCCCCCCTCTTGGCCGCGCCAGCTGGTGGTGTGGGGCCCCCAAGGCTCCACCGCCTTTTCCCTTTCGCCTATTTATTCCCCCGGATGGAAAACCCTAGGCACCTGATCAAATATCCCTGAAAAGTTCCGCAGCCGTCGTCATTGTCAACCCTAGGTCAGGGGGGTTTTGAAGCTGTCTCCCGGCACCCTGCCAGAGAGGAAATCATCACCGGATGCGTCCCCATCACCATGCCTGCCTCCGGAGTGATGCGTGAGTAGTTCATCCTTGGACTACAGGTCCATAGCAGTAGCTAGATGGTTGTATTCTCCTCAAATGCCTCCATGTTTAGATCTCGTGAGCTGCCTAACATGACCGAGATTGTTCTTATGTAATTCTATGTGCTGTGTTTGCCGGGATCCGATGAATATTGAACTTATGCCAAGTTGATTATAGTCTTTATTACATATGCTATTTGTGATCTTGCATGCTTTCCGTTTCTAGTGGTTGCTCTGGCCAAGTAGTTGCTAGTGACTCCAAGTGGGAGTATTTATGCTCGATAGTGGGTTCATGCCTCCTTTTCGCCTATGCTCGAGTGACAGAAACGTGATGGGGGAGAATGTGCTCTTGCCGCTAGGGAGATAACAACAGTGTGAGTGCCTGCCTGTACAATCATTGCTTACATTACACACATTGTTTAATGCAATTATCTATTGCTTGCAACTTAATACCTAAGGAGGTTCAGATGATAACCTGAGGGTGGATTATTAGTGATAGATGCAGTTGGATTACGGTCTATGTATATTGTTGTAATGCTCGCACCAAATATCATAGTAGTCACTGTTGTAAAGTAACGCACCTCTGCAGAGTGTAAAAGGATGTGGCATGTTACCCCTTGTTCCGGGAAGGAACTGCGAACGCTACAGGAAAGGCAACTCCATGAAGTTCTAGCTCCTGTGATGGTCTGGCGGGCATAGTTTTCAGAAGTAAAAGCAACCTCTTGAAGAAAGCTTTACAAAACCTTGCATTAGCTTATGACTCTTTCAAGTCTAAAGCGGTAGTTAGTGCATCAAACCACCCTCTGTATATCATGAACTTGCTGAGTAACGCTCCCTACTCATTCGTTCCCGTTTAACCCCCTGCTTAGAGTTGAAGCCTGATGGAAGTCGACATCGTGAAGCATCGTCATCAACAATGCTGATGGAGAAGAAGCTATCAAGGTGTAGGTGGAGTCCATTCTTGGAGTTAGCTGTTATAATCCATAGATTAGGGCTGGCATCAGCCGTAGTAGATTAGTTCTGAGCTTGAGTTCTTCTTCAGCTTGGATCTTCGAATTGCTTCTTCTGATGTTTCATTTGTATGAGATCTTTGATTCTTCAAAGAGATTCTCAAGATTTTGTAATGAAGTTTGTATCCTATAGTTTTTCCTGGACCTGCTATGTTTCTGTTGTACTACTCTGAGGGATGTAATATAAACGGATAAGTCCTTCTGTGAGTATTATGTCATCGACTTGCACAGTACACATGCAGTGGTGTGCTGGGTCATCACAGATGGTATCAGAGCGAAGCGACCTTAGGTCTAAAACCTTTTAGGAGATCTGTAGGTTGGTAAAGATTATAGGAAGCCATCTTATCTAAACCACTTTTCCTACAACTATGATGATCATCCACTTGAGAATGATATCGTCATACTTGTGTATATTGTTCTTACTCAACTGGAGTAAATCTACTTATCTATTTTCTTTATACCTAGGTATGATTAGTTTGAAGTTTAGCATACATCAGTTTTATTGAGAAAATTGTTCTAACATGGTCAGAGAAGACCAAGTCACACATATGATTACCCCATTCTATGTATTAATAGGATGGAGTAGAACATGGTATAGAAAAACTGTAGGAGTCATAAAGAAGGAATGTTTGAGAATCATGAAGAGTCATTAGACTATGGTAGCTATGGGATATATACCATATCCTTTGTTCTCAAGTCCAGAGTTGAACTGCTATAGTATAGAATTAGGAGAAGGCATAAGCATTGCTGGAACCTACATTACTACGTGTGATCAATAACAGGAAGAACCAACAGATGCCATGAGAAGTTTATCGTAATCAAGATGAAGGAGTTTAGTTGTCATGGTACTTAGTCCTATATGTGGAAATAAGTTAAACAACAACTAATATAGGATCATTTTGTCTTGGTTTATTCCATTGTAGTAAGGCATGCAAATGGAGTAATTATCAAGTCAAAGAGTGGTTGTGTAGAATAGGATTACAGGGTACTACATACTTACTTGTGGTGTATAGCATTTAAGAGCCTTGGTACTTGAGATGTTTTACTCTAAGTACTGTTATTTCACAGGCTTTTAATGCATGAGTGATAACTGCATCCGGGATTTATTGGATCTTATTTGAATTTTTGATTGACTAGATCTGTGCATGAAGTTGGAACTTGATGTTCAAATGCATGTGCAAACACTGAGTTCTTTCTTGATGTTACTGGTCTAGAGGGTATAGGAATAGTATGAAAGCGGTCTGAGATGTCAGCAGATGGAAGCATATACCAAAGCTCTGGAAGTCCTTGAAGTCAAGAAGGCAGAAATCAATAAAGCACTGATGGGAATGGACCACATTCCACATTTTGCTTGGAGTTGGTGAGATACCTCATCAACACATGGTGATCTACCACAAGTGATGCCAAGAGAATCACATGAGCAGTTATATCCTAGAAGGAAACATGTAGAAGTTTGATAAATAAACTTATAGAGTTGTCCCGTAGAAGTCAAAACCAAAAATTGTAGAAGGACCATAGGAAGTAACCAGTGGAATAGGTTATAGCCACCTATAGGAAAGAGTTAAAACTCGAGAAAACTCGAAGATATTTTCACTAATAATTGAGTCTTAGTCGATGTACACTATGTTGTACAACTTTCTTTGAGCAGTATTCCTCTTGAGACCATTAGATTGAACCAAATGGAGTCCTAAACATAGACAATATCGAGTGCACCGGAAGAACCTTATTGGTTATTCATCACCTGGTGGATATACCAAAGGATCTTCAGAAAGTTGTGAGAGGTAGGAAACCATACCTATGCATCGGAGAATGGAACTTGGTATCCACTAGTGGTGGAAATACCACGTGTTCTTTGTGAGACCATTACGAACGTATTGTAACAAATAGAGTTGTCATAACAACTGGCAAAGTATTAGATCATAGCGCAAGACAGTGGAAGATAGACAATCAAGACAAGAGGCTACACATGCCAAGGTTAACACCAGAAAACAGTTGTGAAGAATCAACGGTCTGCAGAAGTTCTCTCTACCATTTTTACGTAAGAGAGGTTGAACTTTGGGACGAATTTCTTGTAAGGGGGAGATACTGTAACATCCCAGTGTTTAGGAGGTTATAAGGATCTAAATATAATATGTGCATTTGCAAAGCATGCATCTAAAAGTACGGGAAATTTTGGCGCGAAAGTTTAAACAAACCAAAGTGACCAAAGTTTCACTTGACATGATGAAATAGGTCTAGTTCATCTAGTCAGGAGTACATTTGGAGTGATCTTTATAACATAGCATCTCTACAAAACCCAAATCATGTGGTTACACAAACCATAATGGGTTGTGACCAACACAAACTCTCACCAACCTTAACCACAAGTCTATAAGTGACTTGGGATAATCACTAGGTATCTAGAACTCAAAGAGGGGTGAGTATCCAGAGCACATAACTGATGATCATACTTTCACAAATGAGTAATGCATAATTGAACCATCTCATCAACAGAGATGTGATCTTCTATAAAACAACAACTCTCTAAGTTATCAACCATTCACACTACACCTTTATGAATTATCTCAGAACTATTAAGTACACCTTCACAATCAAATAACAAAGGATTAATAGAACATAAATGATACCCACAAGTTTTAACTCAGAACCCACCAGAGGGAAATGGTATGATAATTGTATTACCATATTTATCGAATATGTACATATCTCATCCACCCTAAAAGAAGTACCTTAAAGAAGAAGTAAATCTTCTTAAACCATTGTTAAACCTTGATCATTACTTATGATATTCCCAAATCTCTATATCTGCATTATGAATGACAAAGTTAATAAAGGGATGAATATAAAGTAAGATCATGACACCTGGGAGAACAAATAACAAATATGACATAAGTCATTAAACCTCAATAACTTTCACATGCTCACTCATCTTATACAAGTGAACATATGAAATATCAACACCTCAATGAACCATTTGATCCACTTACCATTAAGTCATCATTCCATAAGCATTTTACACCTCTACTCAAATCCAAAAATTCTACAACTGAAGTATCTCTGGATACAAGTAAGGATAACAACAAGTATAACCTTTGTTAGAGGAATTGAATGGAAAGCTAAGTAAAACTAATCATGTATGAAACAAGTATCTATCTTTTGGGAAATAAAATAAGAAGTATATGTAAGGATAATAAAAGCATGAACTAACTTTTAATCTAGATCTTGTTATTTTATATAGATCATTTTATCTTGTTATCTTCCAATCTTCTCTAAGTCATTTTGCAAGAGAAGCAACCACAAGAACATAGGAACTACCACAAGAAGGTCTTAAGAAGGATTCTTTGGAGGATTCTAGAAGTGCTACTTCACTCTAGTATAAGGGTATTTGGAAGCTATTATATCTTGATCTGATCTTATTAACACTCTTGAAACAGTGTGATACTCCAATTTTAGTGTTATATAGAAGTAGTTTGATAACAAGACTAGCTACCTTGTTAACAGATCACTTTTGTATACTCAAACACTTGAGTGTCTTACACAAATAAACATAAGATCATATAACCTAGTACATTTCATCCAATTGTATGTGAGTAGTAATTTGGAGGCAAGTCTGGCCCACTTGTTAACAAATTCTTCTTATATGCATATGGTAATTTGATGTCATAAAATGAACCTACATTCTTTTATAATCCTCTAAGTAAAATCTTTGCTTGGAAACACTGGTTGTTTTCACCACCAGGGGAAGATAGTTGAAGGTGGAATCCAAGAAATGATATTACTTGCAATTGACACAAGGAGAAAACAGAAGACTAGTGGCAACTAGAGAAAAGAACATCAAGCAACAGAAGTCAACAAGGAGCAACACTGTCTCAGGAAGAATTTATTCAGTAAAGCATTAGTTAATGTTAGAGAATCCATAACCTCTATGCCTTGTCAAGGTCAACAGAGATGAGGAACAAATAGTAAATCTCTTAGATGGAAACAAGTATCCATTAAGAAATAACAACAAGATTTTGCATCCACATGTCTTGATATGTGGAGGTAGATGAAAACAAGCTTAATACCTTGTTTTCCAAATTATTTTCATAGATAAGACTAATAGATGATAACAAAAATTCATCTACATATAACCATGTAAATTATTACATGTTCCAAAACAACATGAGATAGTATCGACATTTGGAAGCTGGTGAAAAACAAACAAATGAGGTTTCAAAACCACTCATGTTTTCCATTTGATCCAGTACTGAAATCAACAAACATGGTTTACATAAACCTAAGTGTGATGTCAACAAAAAGTATTAAGAGTTTCATTGGTGAAAATAACAAAGTTATATTAAAGAAAAACAAGTTTATTCAACCATTAAAAGCATTTGGTTTGAGATGGAATAAAATTCCATATTGGATGATTTTCATGACACTGCATAGAGATATTACTAACTAGTGTTACCAAATGATTTTCTGAAAGATGAATATCTAAAATTGTTCACCAATATTTCAATAACATGATGGTTGTGCCATATTCATATGTTAGGATGTATGAAAGAAATTTAAAACCCATTTGAAGTTGAAATGGAGTTGGAAATCACAAAAACCCCTCAATAGAGCACCCTAGGGATAAAATTTAAATCTTGTCCAAAATTGAAAAAGAAAAACATGGTGAGTTTGGAAATTTAATCAAGATTCAAAAACTGATTTTTATTATTTTTTATGTTTACAGAAAGGCCCTAAAAACAGTGGTTCTTTTAAACAGAAGTACCTAGTTGTAAAAATTAGAAACTACAGGGGGTTATTGAAATTTCGCATTTCTTTTCCTCTTTCTTCTTCTTCTGCCAGAGGGCAGAGGAGAACGTCGCCGTGTCGATCTCGCCGCTGCCACCTCCCCTGCGACCGCTTGCTGGGGAGGATAGGTACACCAAGTCGACGTCGTGGTCCTCTTCTCCTCTCTCCCTCGCTCACTCTCTTCACTCGTTCCTCTCTCTCTCTGTAACCAAACCGGAACATAACCCTAACCCCACGGCCACCGCTCGCCGCCGTCAACTCCGGGCATCACTGGAGGAGCTGAGGCCACAGGGAGACGCGCCTGGTCCTCATCGACCTCCTCGAGCACGCACGCAAGCTGGGAGAGCCAGGGGCCGCCGGAATCCGCCGTTCCCTTTCCTCTCCGGTGATGGCCGCCGTGCAAAATTCTCCGTCCTCCGACCGCGCCTTGCCTCACCAACACCTCCAACGTACTCCTGGTGAGCCCGTGATCGTCGTGGTACCTTTAGATTAGAGAATCGTTTCCATTCTCATCGCTACCGTCCTGGGCTGCCGCCGGCCACCGTGCATTCGGATGCCGGTGAGTCTCCGGCGACTATTAGAGAGCGGCGCCACCACCAGTAGGTCCACCGTCGTCTCCTCTATGCACGGGTGGGGAGCAATTGGAGAATCGGGGGCGCAATCCATCAATTGCTCATCGGATTGATCTGCCGAGGTTGTTGCTGGCGCAAGCCTGACATCAACATGACGTCAGGGAAGATTTTCTATTTTCTTTGCTTTATTTATTTAATTAATTAGAATATGGCAGGTGGGTCCTACCTGTCAATTTAAAATAGGCAGAAAAATGATTAAAATTGATAATTCAACAACTTTTAATCTAATAATCAGAAAAATACAAATAAAATATGGAAATGTTTAGAAAATATAATCTATATGTTTATCAAATTTTAGAAAAAATTTAATAAAATTTAAAACTAAATATTTTTTAAATTAAATTAAATCATTTAAAATTAAGAAAAAAAAGAAATAATTCATAAAATCAGAAAAATACAAGTTATATACCAAAATGCTCCAAATGACTTATGCAACTCATCTATGATGTTTTCAAAGTCATTTGACCAAGTTTTTATGTGTGCAATGTTTTGCCTAATCATTTAAGTCATTTAAAATTAATAAAATAATAACTTATTCAAATATTTTCAGAAAACATAAAATGTTATACCAAATTAAAGAGAAAAGCATTTCCAATTCAAATATGTCAAGCATAAAACATTTTGTTCAACTTGTTAATTTATTTCCAAAGGTATAAATTGAATTCTGAAATATTCCATTATAACCTGAAACAATTACCACAAAGTTATTTCTTTAATAATAAAAACTCCCATGTTTTCTTACCTACTAAACATATCATCACATAGTCATTAGAAAGTATGTGATGATAGAGTTAGTTGTATTAGTTCATAATTTTCAACTAAACTCATTGTCATCAGCTCTATAATTTTGCAAAATAAAATCAAACATGTTTGTTACCTTTTCAATAATTGTTTTCTATGTGCTATTATCTTGTTACCTCACCAAGTAATAAACACTTCTACTTAAACATGATAACAATTGTTTGCCAAGTAAAAGTGAAACTCATATAACTCTAAAACAAGTAATAACCACATCATCTCAAGTAATGAAACCATTCACCTAAAACAAGTGTGATTGAGATATCGTATCTGGCTTACACTTGTAAGCTGGGGTATTTTCCAGGGTATTTCACGATGCATATCATTACTATGCATGTATGATCTTGCCATTGTTTTCTGTAGTCCTTACCAGGACTACTTTGCTATCTTTCAGATATCGGGATTTTCTACGAGACCCTTGACCCGAAGACATTGGGTATTATGGTTATTTCAATCTCAGGCAAGTTCATCACTTGCTCATATCTTTTGCAATACTTCATAACAAACTATTTACAAAAACCCTATCGTATTACCACCTATTCTCAAAAGAATGCATGATCCTATTTTTTATAATAATATGACTTGGGCAGATGGGACCATGGTAAGATGAATAGGTCAAAGGAAGGTTCCATCTGCATGGGAACGTATTACCTAGGAACTAATCACAAATGCCGTCAGAACTCGGTGCGCCGTAAATACCGTGTTGACCATGGGTCTTCTATGGGGGGAGTAAGTGAGCTGTGATCTTTTATCGTTCGCATGTCAATGGGCTGCCAGAGACGTACGTTGTAGGTCTTGCGAGACTACATGCACATGGTGGGATCCCTTAATTTCCATGGACTCTGCGGGTCTATGATGGTCTTCCAGGGGCGCGTAGATATCCATCATGAGAGGTGGAATCAGGCGTTCAACCTGCTGGCAGAAATGGGTGGGAATGCGTTGGGCGGAGAAGCACAATTTGGCTTGGACCAACAACCGGGCCCCACACATGAGTGGGAGTGGACAGGATCTCGAGCCTGGTTGTGCAACATGGTCTTGGTCGCCCATGGGTAAAGTAACGCACCTCTGCAGAGTGTAAAACGATGTGGCATGTTACCCCTGTTCTGGGAAGGAACTGCGAACGCTACAGGAAAGGCAACTCCATGAAGTTCTAGCTCCTGTGATGGTCTGGCGGGCATAGTTTTCAGAACTAAAAGCAACCTCTTGAAGTAAGCTTTACAAAACCTTGCATTAGCTTATGACTCTTTCAAGTCTAAAGTGGTAGTTAGTGCATCAAACCACCCTCTATATATCATGAACTTGCTGAGTAATGCTCGTTACTCATTCGTTCCCGTTTGACCCTCTGCTTAGAGTTGAAGCCTAATGGAAGTTGACATCGTGAAGCATCGTCATCAACAACACTGATGGAGAAGCAGCTATCAAGGTGCAGGTGGAGTCCATTCTTGGAGTTAGCTGTTATAAGCCATAGATTAGGGTTGGCGTCAGCCGTAGTAGATTAGTTCTGAGCTTGAGTTATTCTTCAGTTTGGATCTTCGAATTGCTTCTTCTGATGTTTCATTTGTATGAGATCTTCTTTGATTGTTCAAAGAGATTCTCAAGATTTTGTAATGAAGTTTGTATCCTATAGTTTTGCCTGGACCTGCTATGTTTCTGTTGTACTACTCTGAGGGATTTAATATTCACGGATAAGTCCTTCTGTGAGTATTATGTCATCGACTTGCGCACTACACATGCAGTGGTGTGCTGGGTCATCACATGAACCTATGAACCCGGTCCATTTTCCTACACTGTTAAACAAACCACTACAATTTCCTGCTTTCTTTACTTACTGCAAGCATACACTATTTTCCACACTATACGTCTAATCTTTGTTTTCAGCAAGACCGTTGAGATTGACAACATCACTGTACCGTTGGGACAAAGTATTTTGGTTGTGTTGTGTGCAGGTTCTGCATTTTTGCTGACACCGGTGAGCCATCACCACCGTCAGTGGCATTAACCTTCCTAAGATCCTCTTTCTCCTACTGGATTGATAACCTTGGTTCTTAACTGAGGGAAGTTCTTACCTCTACACTCATCACACCCTCCTCTTTGGGTTCCCAACACGCCATCACAAGCAGCAAGAATTGCTAGCACCATCGAGGCGTAGCAGCCACTCATGTTTATCACCTGATCAAGTATTTATATACAAAAACATGGCTTACACATAATATAAAGAAATGCCCACCAGAATTGATAAGAACCTCGAATATGAAAATAACAAAGCCACACAAAAGAAAACAAGTCCATTACCTAATCAAACACATTTGGTGTGTCATGGAATAAAATTCTCTATTGGGTGAGTTTATTTACAATGCATAAACAACACTACTAAGAAGATTAAAAATTGTTTCTTAAAAAGAACTTGTAGCTAAAATTGTCCAATTATGATACACCACCTTCTTAACCACATGATTGTTGTGCGTGATCATAATAATCATGCCTAAAATAATTTAATAGCCATTTAAAAATTAAATGAAAGAAAATAACAAAAACCACTTAGTTTAGCACCCTAAGTATACAGTTAAAATATTGTTCAATTTCACCAAAGTAAAACATGGTGAAGTTAAAAATTTAATAAGGATTCCAAATATTTTTTTTAATAATTTTTAGGTTCATAAAAAGGCCCTAAAAACAATGTTTTCTCTCAGTATTTTATAACAGAAGGACATTTATACAAATTCCAAAACTTCTAGGGGTTCCACGAAATTGTTTCATCTTCAACCTTTGATAGTAGACACAGTGCGTGTCCCCACCATACTAGTCGACGTGCCACCTCCTGCTAGCCGCCCTCGACAAGAGAAGACCATCACGACATTGCCCTTGCTCTCCTCTATCCTCCAGGTCACTTTCCCCTCTCTCTCTCAGTTGCTTTGCTCACCGGAATCAGAAACCCTAGATTATATGGCCGCCGCCGCGCGCCGTCGATTCCAACCACCACTGCCGCAATTGAAGCCACCGGAGGACGTGCCATGGTCCCCTCTATTCCCTCGAGCTCGTACGTAAACAGGGAGGGCCGACAGCAGCCGGGATCCACCGTTCCCTTTCTCTCCGGCCGCCGGCCACCGTTGCCGATTACCGTAGATTTCGAGCTCACCGTCCCCAACCGTCATCACCACCATACTCCTGGTGAGCCGCTGGACCTCATTGTGCTTTAACTTTCAAGTTTCATCGACGGATTCTTGCTGTCACCATGCGCCGCCGCCCGACGCCGCGCTGGTGGACGTCGGGAGCACTCCGGTGACCCTTTTGCAGAAGCACCACCACCTACGGGTCGGCCCACTCTCCTCTAGCTAGTAAAACAACAGATCGAACCGAGTTGGGGTGGTTCGCGGAATTTGCATCAATCATAGGAGATTCTCCTCCGTGCTGATGTTGTCATGACGTCCGCATGACGTCATGGAACTTTTTCTATTTCTTTTCTTTTTTTTTTTATTAGAATATGACAGATGGGTCCCATCTGTCAATTTAAAAAATGACAGAAAAATAATTAAATCTTATTAATTCAATAACTTTAATTCTATAAATCAAAAAATATAAATAATGTACCAAATTAACCGGAAAATATAATCTAAATGTCTATGAACTTTTCAAAAATGTTTGATAAAATTTGAAATTAAACATTTTTTGAATTAAATTAAATCATTTAAAAATTGAGAAAAATAATAAATAATTCAAAAATTCAAAAACAATACAAGTTATATACCAGTTTTCTCAAAATGGCAAATGCAACTCATCTATGATATTTTCAAAGTAATTTAAACAAGTTTTTATGTGTGCAATATTTTTTCCTAGTCGTTTAATTCATTTAAAATTAATAAATTAATAACTTATTCAAATCATTTCAGAAAACTTCAAATGTTATATCAAACTAAAGAGAAAAGCATTTCCAATTCAAATATGTAAAACATAAAACATTTTGTTTAACTTATAAACTTGTTTCTAATGGTATAATGGAATTCTATAATATTCCATTATAACCAGAGATAACTACCACGGCATCATTTTCCTTATTAATAAAAACCTCATGTTTTCACACCTACTAAACCTATCATCACAAGTCATTAGAAAGTTACGTGATGACAGAGTTAGTTGTATTAGTTCATCATTTTCAATTAAACACTTTGTCATTATATCTACAATTTTAAACGTAAAATAGAATGTGTTCGTTATCTTTTCAATAGTTGTTTACCATGTGCTAATGTCTTATTACCTAACTGAGTAATAAACACTTCTATATAAACGTGATAACAATTGTTTGTTAAGTAAAAGTGTAACAGATGTAAGTCTAACAGAAGCAATGACCACATCACCACAAGTTATGAAACAATTAACCTAAAACTCGTGTGATTAAGTATCGTATCGATCATAGCTTACACTTGTAAGATGGGGTATTTTCCATGGTATTTAGTGATGAATCTCATTACTATGCATGTATCATGTTGCCAGTGTTTCAGTAGTCCTTATCAGGACTACTTTTCTATCTTTCAGATCTCGGGATTCTCTACGCGACCCTCAAACCGAAGACATGGATTATTATTGTTATTTCGATCTCAGGCAAGTTCATCACTTGCTCATATCCTTTTCGGTATTTCATAACGAACTATTTGCAAAAACCCTATCGTATTACCACCTATTCTCAAAAGAATGCATGATCCTATTTTTCTAATAATATGACTACTTGAATGACTACCCGAGTGGTAGTGTTCTATTTGGTGGGCGGATGGGACCATGGTAAGATGAATAGGTCAAAGGAAGGTTCCATCTGCATGGGAAAGTATTACCTAGGACTTAACAAAAATTGTCGTCAGAACTCGATGCGCCGTAAATACCGCGTTAACCATGGGTCTTGTATGGGGCGAGTAAGTCAGTTGTGATCTTTTCCCGTTCGCATGTCAATGGACTTCCAGAGACGTACGTTGTAGGTCTTTGCGGGACTACATGCACATGGGTGGGATCCCTTAATTCCCACAGACTCTAGGGTCTATGAGTGTCTACCAGGGGCGCTTAAATCTCTATCGTGAGGGGTAGAATCAGGGGTTCAACCTGCTGGCAGAAATGGGTGGGCATGCGTTGTGCGGAGAAGCATGGTTTGGCTTGGATCAACAACCGGGCCCCACACCTGAGTGGGAGTGGACATGAATGTACACCTGGTTGTGCAATATGGTCTTGATCGGCCATGGGTAAAGTAACGCACCACTACAGAGTGTAAAAGGATGTGGCATGTTACCCCCTGTTCCGGGAAGGAACTGCGAACACTACAGAAAAGACAACTCCATGAAGTTCTAGTCCTGTGATGGTCTAGCGGGCATAGTTTTCAGTATTAAAAGCAACCTGTTGAATAAAGATTTACAAAAACCTTTCATTTTCTTATGAATCTTTCGAGTCTAAAGATGTAGTTAGTGCATCAAACTACGCACTATATATCATGAACTTGTTGAGTAATGCCCATTACTCATTCGTTCCCGTTTGACCCCCTACTTACAGTTGAAGCCCTTAAGGACGTCGTCATCATGAAGCCATCACTACCTGATGAAGCTAGGTGGAGTCATCTCTTACTTAGCCAGTGAAGCATCATCGTCAACAACGCTAGTGTGGAGAAGCTTGCAAGGTGTAGTTGGAAACCATTTCTGGACCTAGACTCTCTCTCAAGCCATAGATTAGGGCTAACATCAACCGTAGTGGATTAGGTTCTGAGCTAGAGTTATTCTCCATCTTGGAGCTCTGAATTGCTTCTTCTGATGTTTCATTTGCATGAGATCTTCTTTGATTCATCAAAGAGACTCTCAAGATTTTGCAATGAAGTTTGTATCCTATAGCTTTGCTTGGACCTGCTATGTTTCTCTTGTACCACTCCGAGGGATGTAATATTCACGGATAAGTCCTTGTGTGGTTATTATGTCAACGACTTGTGCAGTACACATGCAGGGGTGTGCTGGGTCACCGCAGCTTGTATCGGAGCAAAGCGACCTTAGGTTTAAAACCTTTTAGGAGATCTGTAGGTTGGTAAAGACTATAGGAAGCCATCTTATCTAAAACACATTTCCTACAACTATGGTGATCATTCACTTGAGAATGATATGATCATACTTGTATAGAATGTTCTTACTCAATTGGAGTAAATCTACTTATCTATTTTCTTTATACCTAGGTATGTTTAGTAAGGAGTCTACCAGATATCATTTTTTTAAGAAAAAATAGTCTGACATAGTAAGAAATGATTAAGTCGCAGTGATGATTACCCCATTCTATGAATGTATAGGATGGAGTAGAACATGGTATAGAATAAGTATAGGAAGCATCGAGAAGGGATGTTTATGAATCATGAGAGATATTTAACTTTGGTAATTATGGGGTATATACCATATCCTTAGTTGTTAAGTCTAGAGGTGAACTATTATTGTGTAGTATAGAATTAGGAGAAGGCATAAACAGTTGTGGAAGCTACATTACGTCTCCCAAGGTGTGATCAACAACATGAAGGATAAACAGATGCATGAGAAGCTTATCATAATCAAGATGAAGTAATTTAATTGACATGGTACTTAGTCCTATATGGAACCAAGTTAGACAACAACTACTATAGGATCATTTTGTCTTGGTTTATTCCATTGTAGTAAGGCATGCAATTGGAGTAAGTACCTAGGAAAAGAGTGGTTGTGTAGACTAGGATTACAAGGTCCTATATACCTACTTGTAGTGTATAGCATTTAAGAGCCTTAGTACTAGAGATGTTTTACTCAAGGTGTTATTATTTTTTGGGATTTTGATGCATGAGTGGTAAACTGCATTTGGGATTTATTGGATATTATTTGGATCTTTGATTGACTAGATATGTACATGAAGTTGGAACTTAATGTGCAAATTCATGTTGCAAACACTAAGTTCTTTCTTGATTTTACTGATCTAGACGGTATAGGATTAGTATGAGAGCGGCATGAATTATCACCAGATGGAAGCAATCACCAAAGCTCTGGATGAACAAAAAGTCATGAAGGATGAAGTCAATGAAGCCACTAATGGGAATGTACCACAATCCACATCTTGCTTGGATTTGGTTACATACTACATCGAGACATGGATATTTCCCACAAGTGATGCGAAGGAGATCACATGAGTAGCTATATCCGAGAAGGAAATAGGTAGAAGTTTGAGAAATCAAATTATAGAGTCTTTCAATAGAAGTAAAGACCCAAAGATATAGAAGGACCATAGGAAGTCACCAGCGGAATAGGTTATAGTCACCTGTAGGAAAAAGTTAAAACTCGAGAAAAATCGAAGATATTTGTACTAATTAGATAAGTTTAAGTCAATGTACACTACGTTGTACAAGTTTCTTTGAGCAGTCTTTCTCTTGAGACCATTAGATTGAACCAAATGGAGTCCTAACCATAGACAATATCTAGTGTACCGGAAGAATCTTATTGGTTATTCATCACCTAGTGGATATACCAAATGTTATTCGAAAAGTTGTGAGAGGTAGGAAACCATACATATTCATCGGAGAATGAAACTTGGTATCCGGTATATGGTGGAAATACCAAGTGTTCTTCGTGAAACCATTAGGAAGCATAATAAGAAAACATGGTTGGCATAGTAACAAGCAGAATATTAGATCATACTATGAGATAGAGGAAGGTCAACAATCAAGACAAGAGGCAACACATGCCAAGGACAATACAAGAAAACAGTTGTGAAGAATCAACGGTCTACAGAAGTTCTCTCTACCTATATTTACGTGAGAGATGTTGAACTTCGGGACAAAGTTCTTGTTAAGGGGGAGATACTGCAACAGCCCAGTGTTTGGGAGGTTATAAGGATCTAAGTATCATATGTGCATTTGCAAAGCATACATCTAAAAATACGGAAAATTTTTGCGCAAAAGTTTAAACGAAGCAAAGTGACCAATGTTTCACTTGACACGATGAAATAGGTTTAGATCGTCTGATCAAGAGTACATTTGGAGTGATCTTTATAATATGTATCTTACAAACCAAATCATTATATAAGACAAACCATAATTGGTTATGATCAAACACAAACCCTCAACACTCTTAACCACAAGTCTTTAAGTGACTTAAGAATAATTCAATAGGTATCTAGACCTCAAAGAGGGGTGAGTATCCAAATCAAATAACTGATGATCATACTTTCACAAATGAGTAATGCATAATTGAACCATCTCATTAACATATATGTTATGTCCTAGAAAACAATAACTCTATAATTTAACAATTCATTTCCACCATATCTTTATAAATCATCTCATAACTATTAGGTGAACCATTAAAAGTAAATAACAAAGGTTCAATAGAACACAAATGATACAACCAAGTGTTAACTCAAACTCCGCAAGTGGGAAATGACATAATAATTGTTATTAACATATTTATAGAATATGTACATATCTCATCAACTGTAAATAAGTACCTAAAAGAAGAAATAGATCTTCATAAACTATTGTTAAACCTTGATCATTACATATGATCTTCCCAAACCTATATGTCTGCATTCTGCATGACAAAGACTACAAAAGAAGAATATAAAGTAAAAACATAACACTCTGAAAAAACAACTCACAACTATGACATAAGTCGTTAAACCCCAATAACCTTCATATGCTCATTGTCTCATTCATCTTATACAAGTGAGCATATGAGATCTCAACACATCAATGAATAATTTGATCAACTTACTATCTTAAGTCATCATTCCATAAGCATTCTACATTTCTATTCGAATCCACTACTCAAAAACTAAAGTATCTCAGGATACAACTAATGTAATAACCCCCAGTTATAACCTCTACTAGAGGAATTGAATTGATAACTAAGTAAAACCAATCATATATGAAAAAAGTACATATCTTATGGGAAACAAAATAAGAAGTATATGGAAGGAGAAGAAAAGCTTAACTAACTGTTAATATAGATCTTTCTATCTTGACTAGACCATCTTGTTATCTTGTTTCCCCGTCTTCTCTAAGTCATTCTGCAAGAGAAGCAACCAACAAGAAAGAAGGAACTACCACAAGATCTTCAGAAGGATTCTTTAGTGTATTCTAGAAGTGTTATTCCAATCTATCATAAGAGTATTTGGAAATCTTATATTTTAATATGATCTTATTAATTCCTCAAGAAATAGTGTGATATTCCAATGTTAGTGTTATATAGAAATAGTTTGGTAACAAGCTTGTACACCTTGTTAACAGATCACTTTTGTAGACTCAAAAAATTGAGTGCCATACACAAACAAAAAGAAGGTTGAATAACCTAGTACATCTCTGCTATTTGGATATGAAAAGTAATTTGGGGCAAGTCTTGCAAACTTTTTCATAGATTCTTATTATATGTATCTGGCAAATTAATGTCTTAAAATACACCTATATTTCTTTATAATCAAATATTGCTTGGATTAATTGGTTGTCTTCACCACAAGGGTGAGACAATGAAGGTGGATTCGAAGAGCTGATCTTACTTGCTAGTGAACAAGGCAATATCTTAAGACAAGTTGCAACTAGAGACAAGAACATCAAGCAACATAAGTCAACAAGGAGCAACACTGCCTCAGTAAGGGAGCATAAGAAATTATCAAGTGAATCATTAGGTAACATTAGAGAACCTATAATCTCTATTCCTTGTCAAGCTCATCAGAGATGAGGAACACATATTAATCTCTTACATGGAAACAATTATCAAATAAGTAATAATAACAAACCATTGCATTCAAATGTCTTGTGGTGTGTTGAGGTAGATGGAAACAAGCTTAACTACCCTGTTTTCCACATTCTTCTCATCCATAAGACAAATGGATAATAACAAGAATTCATCCATACAGCAATATGAATGATTACATGTCCTAAACCAACAATGGATAATATCGATACTTGTGAACAAGGTTGGAAAACAAACATATAATCTCTGGATATTGGGTATCAATATGAGCCTAAGACACTCATGTTTAACACCTGATCAAGCATTTATATATCAAAACATGGCTTACACATAATATAAAGAAATGCCCACCAGAATTGATAATAACCTCGAATATGAAAATAACAAAGCCACACAAAAAAAAACAAGTCCATTACCTAACCAAAAGCATTTGGTGTGTCATGTAAAAAATTCCCTATTGGGTGAGTTTATTTACAATGCATAAACAACACTACTAAGAAGATTACAAATTGTTTCTTAAAAAGAACTTGTAGCTAAAATTGTCCAATTATGATACACCACCTTGTTAACCACATGATTGTTGTGGGTGATCATAATAATCATGCCTAAAATAATTTAATAGCCATTTAAAAATTAAATGGAGAGAAAATAACAAAAACCACTTAGATTAGCACCCTAAGTATACAATTAAAATATTGTTCAATTTCACCAAACTAAAACATGGTGACGTTAAGAATTTAATAAGGATTCCAAATATTAATTTTAATAATTTTTAGGTTCACAAAAGACCCCGAAAACAATATTTTCTCTCAGTTTTTCTTAACAGAAGGACCTTTATGCAAATTCTAAAACTTGTAGGGGGTTCTGTGAAATTTTTCCATCTTCAACCTTTGACAGTAGACACCGTGCGTGTCCCCGCCGTACTCGTCGACGTGCCACCTCCTGCTAACCGCCCTCGACAAGATAAGACCATCACGACGTTGCCCTTGCTCTCCTCTATCCTCGAGGCCACTTTCTCCTCTCTCTCAGTTTCTCTGCTCGCCGGAATCGCAAACCCTAGTTTATACGACCGCCGACGCGCACCGTTGATTTCGACCACCACTGCCGGAATTGAAGGCACCGGAGGACGCGCCATGGTCTCCTCTATTCCCTCGATCTCGTACGAAAGCTGCGAGGGCCGAGAGCAGCCGGAATCCACCGTTCCCTTTCTCTCCGGCCGTCAGCCACCGTCGCCGATTTCCGTAGATTCTGAGCTCGCAGTCCCCAACCGTCATCACCACTATACTCTTGGTGAGCCGCTGGACCTCGTGGTGATTTCCCTTTCAAATTTCATCGATAGATTCCTTCTGTCACCATGCGCTGCTGCCCGACGCCGCGCCGCCGGGAGCACTCCGGTGACCCTTTGGCAGAAGCACCGCCACCTATGGATCGTCCGCACTCTCCTCTAGCTAGTAAAAGCAACAGATCGAACCAATTTGGGGTGGTTCCCAGGATTTGCATCGATCAGAGGAGATTCTCCTTCGTGCTGATGCTGCCATGACGTCATTTAAATTTTTGATTTAATTAGAATAGGACAGGTGGGTCCCACCTGTCAATTTAAAAAATGACAGAAAATAAATAAATCTTATTAATTCAATAATTTAATTCTATAAATCAGAAAATATAAATAATATACCAAATTAACCAGAAAAATAAATCTAAATGTTTATGAATTTAAAAAAAATGTTTGACAAAATTTAAAATGAAATATTTTTTGAATTAAATTAAATCATTTAGAAATTGTGAAAAATAATAAATAATTCAAAAATTTAGAAAAATACAAGTTATATACCAATTTGCTCAAAGTGACAAATGAAACTCATCTATGATGTTTCCAAAGTCATTAAACAAGTTTTCATGTGTGCAATATTTTTTCCTAGTCATTTAATTCAACTAAAATTAATAAATTAATAACCTCTTCAAATTTTTTTAGAAAACTTCAA
The DNA here is from genome assembly GCA_028641055.1 of Alopecurus myosuroides. Taxonomy (NCBI): domain Eukaryota; kingdom Viridiplantae; phylum Streptophyta; class Magnoliopsida; order Poales; family Poaceae; genus Alopecurus; species Alopecurus myosuroides. The sequence goes on from CM054057.1 coordinate 672,051,893, forward strand.
ATGTTATATCAAACTAAAGAGAAAAACATTTCCATTCCAAATATGTAAACCATAAATTTTTTTTTTTAACTTATAAACTTGTTTCTAAAGGAATAATGGAATTCTATAATATTCTGCCACAACATCATTTTCCCTATTAATAAAAACCTCATGTTTTCACACCTACTAAACCTATCATCACAATTCATTAGAAATTTATGTGATGATAGAGTTAGTTGTATTATTTCATCATTTTCAATTAAACTCTTTGTCATTAGCTCTACAACTTTAAACGTAAAATAGAATGTGTTTGTTATCTCCAATAGTTGTTTTCCATGTGCTAATGTCTTATTACCTAACCAAGTAATAAACACTTCTACCTAAACGTGATAACAATTGTTTGTTAAGTAAAAGTGTAACACATGTAAATCTAACAGGATCAATAACCACATCACCACAAGTTATGAAAAAATTCACCTAAAACCTGTGTGATTAAGTATCGTATCGATCATAGCTTATAATTGTAAGCTCGGGTGTTTTCCAGGGTATTTCGTGATGCATCTCATTACTATGCATGTATCAACTTGCCAGTGTTTCAGTAGTCCTTACCGGGACTACTTTTCTATCTTTCAGATCTCGGGATTCTCTAAGCGACCCTCGAACCGATGACATGGATTATTATTGTTATTTTGATCTCAGGCAAGTTCATCACTTGCTCATATCCTTTGGAGTATTTCATAACAAACTATTTGAAAAAACCCTATCATATTACCACCTATTCTCGAAAGAATGCATGATCCTATTTTTTTTTTAATAATATGACTACTTGAATGACTACCGAGTGGTAGTGTTCAGTTTGGTGGGCGGATGGGACCATGCTACGATGAATAGGTCAAAGGAAGGTTCCATCTGCATGGGAAAGTATTACCTAGGACTTAACCACAAATGTCGTCAGAACTCGGTGCACCGAAATACCGCGTTAACCATGGGCCTTGTATGGGCTGAGTAAGTCAGCTGTGATATTTTCCCGTTCGCATGTCAACGGACTGCCAGATACGTACGCTGTAGGTCTTGCGGGACTACATGCACATGGGTGGGTTCCCTTAAATCTCACGGACTCTGTGTAACACCCCTGTTTTTAAGCCCTTGTTTAATACTAAATTAGCAAGCCTCTTAAGACTTTTGTAAGACAATTAAGTGGACAACATGTTTGTGTAGTCATGTGTATCTATGCAATATAAGTGGTGTGTTTCTTTTCACTCATTTGAGGATTTTTCCTGATGATTGATTATTGTCTGCCTGATGTTTTTCAACTGGAAACCCTAAGAAATTCCTTTTCAAAGCTTGGGGGATACTTGATTCACTCATGATAGCATTATTTAGTCATGTCTTGACCAAGGAAACACTTTGGTTGGGATTTAAATAGCTTTGGGAATTTATTTCCTATTTAAACTTTTAGCAGAAAAACAACATGACTAGCTGTTTTCCACACTTGTTTTCAAGAATTAAACATATTTGATTTGTTGTTTTCTTGTGGTATTATGGTTGAACATGTTATGTAGTACAACTATATGCCACTGGTTTAAATTTAGCACTTGGAAAACAATCAAATCCATGATTGTTTTCCTAGTATAAAAATATTGAAAAACCTTTTCTATTTGGAAAACAGAAACATAGCTTTTTGGGCAGTTGTTTTCAGAGGGTTAACCAACTCTTTTTCTGGTCTACTTGTTGTTTTCTCAAACTAGATAGTACATATAACAATTGGCAACTTGAATTTCCAAAATCCAAGTTCAATTGCCCAATCAAACAGAAGCCAACTTTTGCTTCAAAACTCTGTTTTTCCAACACTTAGTGAAATTTTCACTAAGTCTTTTACTGAATTTTCTGAAAACTGTTTTTGAACAGAACTTTGGAGATGTTTTTCTTGAGCTACACTTGATCTTTTTGTGTGGAATTTGGTTCTAATTACTCACCTAGGATCCCTCTGTATTTTCCTTGTGCTCACATGCCCGAGTGGTGCCTTAGACAAGAAGGAAAGAGGAGAGGGAGTAGGCTCGGGTAGGAGGGGGGGTGGGCAGATGGCATGGCCTAAACTCCCATGTCTCTCCACCCTAGCCCCACTGTGGTGACCAGTGATGTTAGGCACCGCCCCTGGCTCGAGAGCGCACGAGAGAAACGGCCCCCCCTTCCCTCTGCGTGCCAACGTGCACACGCACATGCCACCCGAGGAGCACGCCCGCGGCCCCGTGCCTACAAAGCTCCAACGGCCTGGCCGTTGCGCCACCGCACACCACACCCATCCACGCCTCCACACCCGAAAATTCAGGCCGTGCCTCGCCGTGTGCGAGCGGCATGAGCTGATTCTTCCCGCCGGCCACCGCACGATCCCCCGAGTCGAAACGAGCCAACCCGTGCGTGTGAGCTCGCGAATTTTGCACGAGCATGTTCACCGTACCCTTGGCCACCTCCCTGACACCCTCCGCGATCCTCTCGCTTGCAGGAGAACCCGAACCGTCGCCGCCGTGTCCGCCGCGCCCTTGCGGAGAGGAACTCGTCGCCGGGGAAACGAACGCCGCCACCACCGCGCCTCCAGCCTCCCACGACCCCACCGCCTCCACGCGTCGCTCCACGGGCCCCCTAGGTGAGCCCTCTGCCCGTCCCACGCGTGCCCGCGAGGTGTTCGACGCCGTTCCGTCGCGGCTAGGCGAGAGGAAGAAGAAAGAAGCGGGACCGTTGATCGCGAGATCAACGGCCACGCTTGAAAGCGGTTTTCTCCCGCGTCCCCCGCCCCCGCACGCGCGCCTGGGCTGGCCTAGGTCCTAGCTGGGCCACGCGCAGCGATTCGGGCCCGTCTGGGCTAGCCCCTGTTAATTTTAAATCAAATTTTTTTTGGCAGATTCATACCTGTTAGCTTTTGGCCTAGGAAAAATAGCAAACGATTTTATTTGGCCTTGCCAATTTTTGTACATGTAGCCAAACAAAATCACAACCACCTCCCTTTGGCAGAATAATGTTTTGACTTTTATTTATTTTTCTATAGCCATTTTGCCAGACAGTACCATTACAATGGAAATGAATAGAACTTCAAAAATGCAAAACATTTTTGAGAAAACTCAACTGTTTTGGAAAGCCCTTATCAATACCTACCTTTAGAATTTTAGTTTGCATCCAGGAGAGTTACCATTTGGAAATGCCATCCATTTTGGTAAAACATCAGTGAGCTATTCCAAGAATTTTAGGGGGAGTTTGAGACATTATTTTTGAGTGGGACCAATTGGAGAGGCTTTGTTTTGTTAAGTTCTATCACATCCTAGAAGGATTTAATTTTTGGAGCCATAGAAAAAATTAGGGAGACAGAACAAGTTTTAGCACTTTTCTGCCTAATTTTTAATTCCTAGATCTTGTTTTATATGATCTTTTTGTGATGTGCACCTATTGTGTTCTTGCTTGTAATGTTGTTATCTAGTGTAGTGATGTTTACAAGTTGTATGAACATGTTAGAATAAATGGCTTGAGTGGTAGAATTTTTAGAATTAATTTCCATGCATAAATCTTGCTCATAGCTTGTTTTTTCTATCTATTTGTGAGTAGATTTTTAGTTATGTATCAAGCCTTTTGCTAGATTATTTTCAGGACCAGTACCATTTTGGTACTATTATTTTGGTTACAACACCTCTGGTTACTTGGTGTTTGAGTTTAGAATAGATTTAAAATAGCATTGCTTAAGGTCTAGATTTCCTACTAGATTATACATGCATGCCTTTTGTTTTGTTTTCCACTAGGGAAAAATATGATTTCTTTGTGGTTGAAAACAGAGGATGAAATGTCCTTGTGGCATTGTTATCCTTGTGTTTTCACCTCTGTTAATTTTCCCTCAAGTATTAGAAATTGCTTGAGTATCATTGGGTGCCTAGATTTAATTCCCTCACATGTGTGGCAATTTTAGTCTAGTTTTTCCTTGTTTCATAGCTAAAATTTTTATGTTATTTTGTGGGATCCAGTAGCATTTTGGTACTGATTATAGGAGTATTTTACCTCTGTTAGTTTGCACACTTGTGCCTAAAATTAACAAGTGAAGTATAAACTAGTCTAGTATTTTTCCCAAGTTTCTACTAGTATGAGTAGGAGTTTGTGGGACTAGTTTGTTTGTTTTGAGCATTTTTTAGAAATGTGACCAGAGGCTTAATAACCTATTTATGATCATTATGCTAGTGGAACACCCACTGGTATTTTTGTTTCATGGTGGAAAAGGAGCTTGACTATTTGTCATAAGCCTTTTTCACCACTTGCTTATTTTAGCTTATATTTTGTGGTTGCCATAGAGAATATTGGGGGAGTTTTTAGACATCAAATTGTGTTTTATGTGACACCCTACTGTCCATTAACATGTGATTTACCCCACTGGTCCATGATGCTCTTGACTTAAATCATTAAGCTTGACCACACTTAAACACTAGGAAAAAGCAGATTTTCCCACGGTGTTTTTCATGTCAATTTTCCTAAGGGATAATTGAGTGTCTTGAGTGTTACTTTTTAATTGTTTGCTGTATGTATCACTTGTAGCATTGTTTGTCTTGGTTGGCTCTGAAAGTGTGCCTTTATTTCTTTTTACGACGTTAGAAAACGAGGAGGAAGGATTTGCTGAAGAGGGGTATTGCAACTCCTGTTACTTTCAGGACCAGGACCATCACTTGTACCAAGGCAAGCCATCCTAATGCTTGCTGTATAAATACTTATCATTATCTATCATGCATGCTTTTCACTTCTGAAGTTTTCACAAAACTATACTCTCAAAACTATTTTTGTTGTGAATACTACTACTATTAATATTATTAGAAGAAGGAATCATATAATAGTCAACTTGGTATTGCCAAGCCCTTAGCCACTAAATGGTATATACATACCATAACCAACTTAAAACTTGAGTTCTTAAATGAACTAAAAAATGTGTTTTTGTAAACAATTACCTTATGAAAGAAAAACTCCGGAGGAAGGGTGAGACCCTGTCTACCGGAAGGATGTCATGATGGGAAATTTTCGAGAAATGTTTACAAAAGACACATAACCTAGTCTTCGCTGGACAACTATTATCGTACTGCCACTTTACCCCGATATGGGTAGGGGCTTGATTAAAAACTTGTTATGGTTAGTATGTGAGCTATCTCAAGTGCTATAGGGATTGAATCCTCCGAACCGAAATGTCACTAGGAGTGGAGGATACGGTACATCTAAAGTGTGGGATTAATTTCCCTCCGGATGCAGCAGTTGGGCCTCCTGTCTGGGCGGTGTGCGACACGGCTTGCCGGGAGGGGGAAACCCAATTGAAGAGATAGTCATGTTCTAGCTTGTACATAGTGGATAGTCAAGATCAGTTATCTGATGTTCTCATAGGTTGAGGCAGTCCATGGTTGTTTCATGGCGGATTCTGGATCTAGTGGAAGTGTGTACACCTCTGCAGAGTAAAACTATTTCGAGATAGCCGCGTCCTCGGATATGGACGGTTGAATGGCCATGTAGCTAGTATTGTGTCAACTTTTCAAAAGAGGTTTTTGGACGGCTTTGTACCTGCGAGGTACTATGGAGGAATGATTTGGTATCTGCGAGATACTGATGAGAAGGAAACTATTACTAGAAGTTTCTGAAAAGAAAACTTTCTTTTCTAAAAGTCTTATAAAACCTCCAAGATATGTGATATCTACGAGAGAAAAACTACATTATTTTAAATGTTTTATCCACAAAGGACTAAACTTGATGAATCAACCATGATAAATCTTTTATCTGTCATGGGTAGCTGAACCATATGTATGGCCTACCCACTCCACCAAATAAGCATGTATGCATTATTGTAAGCTCATAAAGGATGTCTTGTTGAGTACATTCAAATGTACTCATTTGGTTTCGCCCCTGGTATCTACTTATCAGACTATGAGGAGCCACCCCAGGAGGAGTTCTATGAGGAGGAGTTCTACGCTGATGGCCCTGCGAGTTAGGATCGTCTCCCAGTCAGCAGCCTGTAGGATGAGGCGTGACTCGGGTTCTACTACGCTATGCTTTCGTCTTCCGCTGTGTTTATTTTGAATGTCTGTCCTGTGTGACAGTTATCAAGAACTTGGTCATGTGACCATTTATGTAAGACTAATATTCGTGTAATGGATGATGTATTCTGTATGCCAACTACGTATGTTGTTCACAACTGGTTATTCTGGGATTGTGAATGAATGCATATGAGGGGTTCTGAACCTTCCGGTTTGGGGCCTCTACAAAGTTGGTATCAGAGCCATCCTGACTCTAGGAGACCTTAGTTAGCATGGACGTTAGTGTATACTCCAAAAATATAAGTTATAAATACAAAAAGATTGGATATATGACTATGTAAAAAATATTCCCTATATCCCACCACCTCTCTGTGTCAAACTCTACTTGCATTAAGATTGTTCTTTGCATAAACTTAAAACTTTGCACACTGAGATCTCACTTAAACTATACTTAAAATTTTGTGTAGATGGACGTGGTCATCACCGAGGCTTTCCAGTTGGGACGTCCACGTGGCGAGACTTTCCTTTTCGAGGAGAGGCTAGTAGCTATGGCTACTGTGTTGGGACGCCCACTTCCGGAGCTGCGAGGAGGTCTAGTTGACGGTGCACCTCTGGAGGGAGACTGGTACGCGGAGGTCACTATCCGTGCACCTCTGGCTAGCCCGACAGTGGAGGCCTACGTTTTCGAGTTGTTGATCGTTCTTGGACCGAGGCAGCCGTGCGGGTGATTCAGGAGTCAGTGGCACGACTGGCGCACATTGGGGAGTACATGTTCATCGGTTCCCGGTTCGAGTTGATTGGGAGGCGCGATGAGGAGGGAATACCACTTCCTGTTGAGCCAGACACACCACTGTTGGTCCTCACTTGGACGAGATGGAGATTCTGTTGTACCGCACTCAGCACAGGTTGGACGATCAGCGACTCGCTCACCACCTTGGCACATTGGTGCACCACACACTGATAGCCGAGACTGACGAGCTGAGGGCTGAGCTTCAGGACAGCCAGGAGGAGAGTGGAGCACTAGCACAGCAGTTGTCTCAGTTGAGGGAGGAGTTGGAGCCGCCACCGCGAGGAGCCGTGCCTTGGAGAGACAGCTGCGGGCCACCCGACTGAGCCGTGCTCGTCTCACCAGCAGGGTGACGGCTCTGGAGGGGGCTAACTCAGTTCTGCACACTAGGCTTCACATAGCTCGTGACGACATAGCCGCGAGAGACTCTGCCATAGAGGAGCTTGAGGAGGAGGGCGCAGAGCTCAGCAGGGAGATTGAGGAGCTCCTGCCAGTAGAGGATGTTCCGTCTGACTTGGAGGGGATGGATATGAGTGAGGCTAGCGAGCAGGATGACGATGACCTGCTTGGCGAGGAGGAGGAGGAGGACCCTGAGGAGCGTATCTTCGAGGTTGGGGACAGTGACGACTCTGTGTAGTCACAGCCTCCTCACCCTTAGCACTTGATGCTGGTCTAGATGCTAGATAAGTATGCTAGATCGTTTTGCTAGTAGTAGCCTTGCGATGACCCCACCAATCGCACCCCTTGTAGCTCGATGAAGCCTTCCTTGTAAGATATGGCTTGTAATGTGTGTGTGTAATGTCAAAGACTCTGTTTAAGTTGTGTGATGAATGGAATGTTCTGCTTGTTTCCTTGATGATTGTCACTATTTCGCGTTCTTTTCATCCTTGTTTGCGACTGCCCCGCTCTTGTTTTTGAAACATATCACTCGTATTCCTTTTCTTATGTTAAAGGTACTGGGTTTTCAAAAACAAGAATACTTCTAAAACTTACACATGTTTTCACTTCAGAATGGCACCTCGTCGCGAACCCCCACCGCCACCACCACCCACAGTGGAGGCATTGTTGGCCCTGCTGATGGAAGATCGCCAGGCCAGCCGAGATGAGAGTGCAGCTACCATTACCGCTCTGCAACAACTAGCTGCTGCCGCCAACAATAATGGCAATGGCAATGGCAATGGTGCTCGCTCGAGACTGAGAGACTTTCAGCACACAAACCCCCCAATCTTCACTAGGATTGTGGAGCCTCTCGATGCTGACGACTGGCTCCGCACCATTGCGAACAAACTGGAAGTTGCTGCAGTTGAGGAAAATGATAAGGTCCTGTTTGCCTCCCATTTCCTTGCTGGTCCTGCCAGGACTTGGTGGGAGACTACACGTGAGACTGTTGTTGCTGGTCACGTGTTCAACTGGGAGGATTTCTCTGCGAGATTCCGCAAGTATCACATTCCCCAAGGAATGATGACACTTATGCGGAGAAATTTCTGAAGCTAAGGCAGGGAAGTATGCCTGTGTCTGAATACTGGGAGAATTTCACTACTCTGTCCAGGTATGCACAGGATGATATCAATACTGATGATAAGAAGAAGGAGAGGTTCTTAAATGGCTGGATGATGAGCTCCAGTGCGCTCTAGTGGTGGTTCCATTCCAGGACTTGGAGACCCTTGCAAAATGCCGCTATGGTGCTAGAGCACAAGCGGAAAGCTGCTGATGAAACCGCAAGAGGAAAATGACTGTGCATGGAGGACCTAGTGCTCAAAGGACTCGCAACACTCCGTATGCGAGGCCACCATCCCACAAGGCGCCTGCTTATGCACCCCGCCCCAACCACAACTATGCACCAAGGCCCAACAACTACAACCCCAACTATGCACCAAAGTACGGAGGAAATAGCTATGGTGGTAACCATGGTAATCATTCTGGGAATAATCATGGAAACCGCTATGGAGGCAACAATGGTGGAAATGGGAACAACTCCAATAATGCTCCCAAGCCTAACCCAAGCCCAAAGCCTTCTGGAGGTTGCTTTGCCTGGAAAGGAAGGTCACTTTGCTCGTGAGTGCCCCACCAGAGCTACTGCCACAGCCCAGCCTACTGCAACCAAGATGAACCATGGCCCTTCCACTGGACGGCAGAATAGGATGAAGGGACACCTGAACCACGTCACTGCTGCAGAAGCTCAGGAGGCACCAGACATGGTGATGGGTACGTTTCCTGTCAACTCGGTGCCAGCCGCAGTACTGTTTGATTCTGGTGCATCGCATTCCTTTGTCACTAAACCTTTTGCTGAGAAAAGGTATGAAGCATTCCTGTATGGACAACCCTATGTTAGTACAAATACCTGGGGATAGTACTAAAGCCAACCTAATTTGCAATGAAGTACCAGTAGAAATACAAGGAAAACTTTTCATGCTGATCTTATAGTGCTGGGATCCAAAGGGATAGAAGTGGTACTCGGTATGAACTGGATGGCCAAGTATAAGGGGGTTATTGACTGCACTAAGAAATCAATTGAAATGATCTCTGAGGATGGGGAAAAGGTTGCGTACACTGCAACTAAACCTTCATCACAAGTTCACTGCCACACTGGTATAGCCCGCCCTGACCTTGAGGAAGTCCCGGTCGTTTGCGAAATCCGGATGTTTTTCCTGAAGAGTTACCCGGTATGCCCCCAGATCGGGATATCGAGTTTGTGATCGAGTTAGTGCCCGGAACTGGACCCATAGCACAGAAACCTTATCGGATGAACCCAAAGGAATTAGATGAGTTGAAGACCCAGCTGGATGATATGTTGAGAAAAGGTTTGATTCGCCCTAGTGCATCGCCTTGGGGATCTCCGATCATTTTTGTGGAAAAACGGGACGGTACCACTCGTTTATGTGTGGACTACCGCAAGTTGAATGATGTTACCATCAAGAACAAATACCCGTTGCCCAAAATTGAAGACCTGTTTGACCAGCTGAATGGGGCCGTAATCTTCTCGAAGATCGACCTTCGGACTGGTTATCACCAATTGAAAGTCCGTGATACCGATATTCCCAAGACTGCTTTCACCACTCGTTACGGGCTGTATGAATACACCGTGATGTCCTTTGGTCTAACCAATGCCCCTGCCTATTTCATGAATCTCATGAATAAGGTATTCATGGATTTTCTAGACAAGTTTGTCGTGGTGTTTATTGACGACATTCTCATATATTCTCGGAGTGAGGAAGAACACGAAGAACATCTGAGAATTGTGCTCGGAACACTTCGTGAGCATCAATTGTATGCTAAGTTTAGTAAATGTCAATTCTGGTTGACGGAAGTCGGGTTTCTTGGACATGTAGTATCTGCGGGAGGAATATCTGTTGACCCTACTCTAGTTCAGTCTGTGGAGAAGCGTGCTGCTCCAACCAACCAGACTGAAGTCAGATCCTTTCTGGGTTTGGCAGGATATTACCGCAAGTTTGTTCAGGGATTCTCGAGTATAGCCAGACCCCTCACCCAGTTGCTCAAGAAGGATAGCAAGTTCCTATGGACGGACAAGTGTGAAGAGAGTTTCAATGAGTTAAAACATCGACTTGTGACCGCTCCAATCCTTATTATGCCGGATATCACCAAGAATTTCGACGTATATTGTGACGCTTCTAAGCTTGGTCTTGGAAGCGTACTTATGCAAGAAGGGAAAGTGATATCTTTCATATCCCGCCAGTTGAGACCCCACGAATTGAATTACCCCACTCATGACTTAGAGCTTGCTGCTGTCGTGCATGCCCTCAAAACATGGCGACACTTTCTTATGGGAAGAAGAGTGGAAATTTACACGGATCATAAGAGTTTAAAGTATATCTTTACTCAACGTGAGCTCAACATGAGGCAGCGCCGCTGGATTGAGCTCATTAAAGATTATGATCTGAGTATTCATTATCACCCTGGGAAGGCAAATGTAGTTGCAGATGCTCTTAGTCGAGAGCCGGCCTCTCTAAATGCTATGATTCTAGTAAGGCAGCCCGAGTTGTGGAAAGAGCTTGACCAACTTGGCATTGAAGTGGTCAGCTATGGTATGTTGGACGCCATAGAACTTAAACCAACTCTGGTTGACCAAATCAAAGAGGCGCAGAAAGGCCAGAAAAGTATTGATGGTATTAAGGCCCGCATGGAGAAGGAGAAGGTTGCTGGGTTTACTATCGATGCTGATGGGGGATTATGGTATGAAGGCCGTATTTGTGTTCCCTCTGAGTCTGATCTCAAGCAGACCATCATGGTCGAAGCTCATGAGACCATGTATTCTATCCATCCTGGAGGAACAAAGATGTATCAAGACCTGAAGGAGAGATTCTGGTGGCATGGAATGAAGCGAGAAATTGCTTCATTTGTAGCCAAGTGCCATGTCTGCCAGCAAGTAAAAGCTGGGCACCAGCGTCCCGCTGGCTTGCTCCAGCCGTTGCAAGTACCTGTTTGGAAATGGGATGAAGTAGGGATGGACTTCATCACAGGACTTCCTAGGTCCAGCCGAGGAAATGATTCTATATGGGTTGTTGTGGACAGGCTCACGAAAGTTGCTCACTTTATTCCTGTCCGGACCACCTATCGTGGAGATCAGCTTGCTGATCTTTACATTACTCGGATTGTCAGCCTGCACGGAGTCCCGAGCAGGATTGTGTCTGATCGAGGTACACAGTTCACATCCAGATTTTGGAAGAAGTTGCACGAGAGTTTGGGAACCAAATTAGCTTTTAGCACAGCCTATCACCCACAGACTGATGGACAGACAGAGCGTGTGAACCAAATTCTGGAAGACATGCTCCGTGCTTGTGTGTTGTCCTATGGAGTTAAATGGGAAGACTGTCTGCCTTTCGCAGAGTTTTCTTACAACAACAGTTATCAGTCTAGCTTGCAAATGGCCCCTTTTGAAGCACTGTATGGACGTAAATGCCGCACACCCCTAAATTGGACTGAGACTGGAGACAGTCAGGTTTTTGGTGTGGACACTTTGAAAGCTGCAGAAGAGCAGGTTCAGCTTATTCGGGAACGTTTAAAGACAGCTCAATCTCGTCAGAAGAGTTATGCTGACACGAAGCGTCGTGATGTCTCTTTCAGCATTGGAGATTTCGTGTACCTTCGTGTTACGCCACTCAAAGGGATGCAGCGTTTCCATGTCAAGGGAAAGCTGGCACCCAGGTATATTGGACCTTTTAAGATCTTGGCACGTCGTGGCGAAGTTTCTTATCAGTTAGAATTACCTGAGGAGCTATCTGCGTTTCACAATGTGTTCCATGTGTCATTGCTCCGGAAATGTCTGCAAGTACCGGAGAAGGATCTCTCGTATCAAGACATAGATTTCAGGACCATTGATATCAATGATGATTTGACTTATCGTGATAGACCCCTGCGGGTTCTCGAGGAGATTGTGCGCGCTACCAGGAGGCGTGCTATAAAATTCCTTAAGATTCAGTGGACGAATCATTCTGAGGAAGAAGCTACCTGGGAGCGTGAGGATGATATCAGGAAGGAGTTCCCTGATTTTCTTAAAGCCTAGACCCGCTAATCTCGGGACGAGATTCTTTTAAGGGGGGGAGATTTGTAACACCCCTGTTTTTAAGCCCTTGTTTAATATTAAATTAGCAAGCCTCTTAAGACTTTTGTAAGACAATTAAGTGGACAACATGTTTGTGTAGTCATGTGTATCTATGCAATATAAGTGGTGTGTTTCTTTTCACTCATTTGAGGATTTTTCCTGATGATTGATTATTGTCTGCCTGATGTTTTTCAACTGGAAACCCTAAGAAATTCCTTTTCAAAGCTTGGGGGATTGATTCACTCATGATAGCATTATTTAGTCATGTCTTGACCAAGGAAACACTTTGGTTGGGATTTAAATAGCTTTGGGAATTTATTTCCTATTTAAACTTTTAGCAGAAAAACAACATGACTAGCTGTTTTCCACACTTGTTTTCAAGAATCAAACATATTTGATTTGTTGTTTTCTTGTGGTATTATGGTTGAACATGTTATGTAGTACAACTATATGCCACTGGTTTGAATTTAGCACTTGGAAAACAATCAAATCCATGATTGTTTTCCTAGTATAAAAATATTGAAAAACCTTTTCTATTTGGAAAACAGAAACATAGCTTTTTGGGCAGTTGTTTTCAGAGGGTTAACCAACTCTTTTTCTGGTGTACTTGTTGTTTTCTCAAACTAGATAGTACATATAACAATTGGCAACTTGAATTTCCAAAATCCAAGTTCAATTGCCCAATCAAACAGAAGCCAACTTTTGCTTCAAAACTCTGTTTTTCCAACACTTAGTGAAATTTTCACTAAGTCTTTTACTGAATTTTCTGAAAACTGTTTTTGAACAGAACTTTGGAGATGTTTTTCTTGCTACACTTGATCTTTTTGTGTGGAATTTGGTTCTAATTACTCCTGGATCCCTCTGTATTTTCCTTGTGCTCACATGCCCGAGTGGTGCCTTAGACAAGAAGGAAGAGGAGAGGGAGTAGCTCGGGTAGGAGGGGGGGTGATGGCATGGCCTAAACTCCCATGTCTCTCCACCCTAGCCCCACTGTGGTGACCAGTGATGTTAGGCACCGCCCCTGGCTCGAGAGCGCGAGAAACGGCCCCCCCCTTCCCTCTGCGTGCCAACGCACACGCACATGCCACCCGAGAGCACGCCCGCGGCCCCGTGCCTACAAAGCTCCAACGGCTTGGCCGTTTCGCCACCGCACCACACCCATCCACGCCTCCACACCCGAAAATTCAGGCCGTGCCTCGCCGTGTGCGAGCGGCACGAGCTGATTCTTCGCCGCCGGCCACCGCACGATCCCCCGAGTCGAAACGACCAACCCGTGCGTGTGAGCTCGCGATTTTGCACGAGCATGTTCACCGTACCCTTGGCCACCTCCCTGACACCCTCCGCGATGCTTCGCTTGCAGGAGAACCCGAGCCGTCGCCGCCGTGTCCGCCCGCCGCGGAGAGGAACTCGTCGCCGGGGAAACGAACGCCGCCACCACCGCGCCACCAGCCTCCCACGACCCCACCGCCTCCACGCGTCGCTCCACGGGCCCCTAGGTGAGCCCTCTGCCCGTCCCACGCGTGCCCCGAGGTGTTCGACGCGTTGTCGCGGCTAGGCGAGAGGAAGAAGAAAGAAGCGGGACCGTTGATCGCGAGATCAACGGCCACGCTTGAAAGCGGTTTCTCCCGCGTCCCCCGCCCCCGCGCGCGCGCCTGGGCTGGCCTAGGTCCTAGCTGGGCCACGCGCAGCGATTCGGGCCCGTCTGGGCTAGCCCCTGTTAATTTTAAATCAAATTTTTTTTGCAGATTCACCTGTTAGCTTTTGGCCTAGGAAAAATAGCAAACATTTTATTTGGCTTGCCAATTTTTGTACATGTAGCCAAACAAAATCACAACCACCTCCCTTTGGCAGAATAATGTTTTGACTTTTATTTATTTTTCTATAGCCATTTTGCCAGACAGTACCATTAAAATGGAAATGAATAGAACTTCAAAAATACAAAACATTTTTGAGCAAACTCAACTGTTTTGGAAAGCCCTTATCAATACCTACCTTTAGAATTTTAGTTTGCATCCAGGAGAGTTACCATTTGGAAATGCCATCCATTTTGGTAAAACATCAGTGAGCTATTCCAAGAATTTTAGGGGGAGTTTGAGACATTATTTTTGAGTGGGACCAATTGGAGAGGCTTTGTTTTGTTAAGTACTATCACATCCTAGAAGGATTTAATTTTTGGAGCCATAGAAAAAATTAGGGAGACAGAACAAGTTTTAGCACTTTTCTGCCTAATTTTTAATTCCTAGATCTTGTTTTATATGATCTTTTTGTGATGTGCACCTATTGTGTTCTTGCTTGTAATGTTGTTATCTAGTGTAGTATTGATGTTTACAAGTTGTATGAACATGTTAGAATAAATGGCTTGAGTGGTAGAATTTTTAGAATTAATTTCCATGCATAAATCTTGCTCATAGCTTGTTTTCTATCTAAATTTGTGAGTAGATTTTTAGTTATGTATCAAGCCCTTTTGCTAGATTAGTTTTCAAGGGACCAGTACCATTTTGGGTACTATTATTTTGGTTACAACACCTCTGGTTACTTGGTGTTTGAGTTTAGAATAGATTTAAAATAGCATTGCTTAAGGTCTAGATTTCCTACTAGATTATACATGCATGCCTTTTGTTTTGTTTTCCACTATGGAAAAATATGATTCTTTGTGGTTCAAAACAGAGGATGAAATGTCCTTGTGGCATTGTTATCCTTGTGTTTTCACCTCTGTTAATTTTCCCTCAAGTATTAGAAATTGCTTGAGTATCATTTGGGTGCCTAGATTTAATTCCCTCACATGTGTGGCAATTTTAGTCTAGTTTTTCCTTGTTTCATAGCTAAACTTTTTATGTTATTTTGTGGGATCCAGTAGCATTTTGGTACTGATTATAGGAGTATTTTACCTCTGTTAGTTTGCACACTTGTGCCTAAAATTAACAAGTGAAGTATAAACTAGTCTAGTATTTTTCCCAAGTTTCTACTAGTATGAGTAGGAGTTTGTGGGACTAGTTTGTTTGTTTTGAGCATTTTTAGAAATGTGACCAGAGGCTTATAACCTCTTTATGATCATTATGCTAGTGGAACACCCACTGGTATTTTTGTTCATGGTGGAAAAAGGAGCTTGACTTATTGTCATAAGCCTTTTTCACCACTTGCATATTTTAGCTTATATTTTGTGTTGCCATAGAGAATATTGGGGAGTTTTTAGACATCAAATTGTGTTTTATGTGACACCCTACTGTCTATTAACATGTGATTTACCCCACTGGTCCATGATGCTCTTGACTTAAAATCATTAAGTTTCACCACACTTAAACACTAGGAAAAAGCAGATTTTCCCACTGTGTTTTTTGTCTTTTCTTAAGGGATAATTGAATGTCTTGAGTGTTACTTTTTAATTGTTGCTGTATGTATCACTTGTAGCATTGTTTGTCTTGGTTGGCTCTGAAAGTGTGCCTTTATTTCTTTTTACGACGTTAGAAAACGAGGAGGAAGGATTTGCTGAAGAAGGGTATTGCAACTCCTGTTACTTTCAGGACCAGGACCATCACTTGTACCAAGGCAAGCCATCCTAATGCTTGCTGTATAAATACTTATCATTATCTATCATGCATGCTTTTCACTTCTGAAGTTTTCACAAAACTATACTCTCAAAACTATTTTTGTTGTGAATACTACTACTATTAATATTATTAGAAGAAGGAATCATATAATAGTCAACTTGGTATTTGCCAAGCCCTTAGCCACTAAATGGTATATACATACCACCAATTAAAACTTGAGTTCTTAAATGAACTAAAAAAATGTGTTTTTGTAAACAATTACCTTATGAAGAAAAACCCCGGAGAAGGGTGAGACCCTGTCTACCGGAAGGATGTCATGATGGGAAATTTTCGAGAAATGTTTACAAAAGACACATAACCTAGTCTTCGCTGGACAACTATTATCGTACTGCCACTTTACCCCGATATGGGTAGGGGCTTGATTAAAAACTTGTTATGGTTAGTATGTGAGCTATCTCAAGTGCTATAGGGGATTGAATCCTCCGAACCGAAATGTCACTAGGAGTGGAGGATACGGTACATCTAAAGTGTGGGATTAATTTCCCTCCGGATGCAGCAGTTGGGCCTCCTGTCTGGGCGGTGTGCGACACGGCTTGCCGGGGAGGGGGAAACCCAATTGAAGAGATAGTCATGTTCTAGCTTGTACATAGTGGATAGTCAAGATCAGTTATCTGATGTTCTCATAGGTTGAGGACAGTCCATGGTTGTTTCATGGCGGATTCTGGATCTAGTGGAAGTGTGTACACCTCTGCAGAGTAAAACTATTTCGAGATAGCCGCGTCCTCGGATATGGACGGTTGAATGGCCATGTAGCTAGTATTGTGTCAACTTTTCAAAAGAGGTTTTTGAAGGACGGCTTTGTACCTGCGAGGTACTATGGAGGAATGATTTGGTATCTGCGAGATACTGATGAGAGGAAACTATTACTAGAAGTTTCTGAAAAGAAAACTTTCTTTTCTAAAAGTCTTATAAAACCTCCAAGATATGTGATATCTACGAGAGAAAAACTACATTATTTTAAATGTTTTATCACAAAGGACTAAACTTGATGAATCAACCATGATAAATCTTTTATCTGTCATGGGTAGCTGAACCATATGTATGGCCTACCCACTCCACCAAATAAGCATGTATGCATTATTGTAAGCTCATAAAGGATGTCTTGTTGAGTACATTCAAATGTACTCATTTGGTTTCGCCCCTGGTATCTACTTATCAGACTATGAGGAGCCACCCCAGGAGGAGTTCTATGCTGATCTTCTCCGATGGCCCTGCGAGTTAGGATCGTCTCCCAGTCAGCAGCCTGTAGGATGAGGCGTGACTCGGGTTCTACTACGCTATGCTTGTCGTCTTCCGCTGTGTTTATTTTGAATGTCTGTCCTGTGTGACAGTTATCACGAACTTGGTCATGTGACCATTTATGTAAGACTCTAATATTCGTGTAATGGATGATGTATTCTGTATGCCAACTACGTATGTTGTTCACAACTGGTTATTCTGGGATTGTGAATGAATGCATATGAGGGGTTCTGAACCTTCCGGTTTGGGGCCTCTACACTCTGGGTCTATGAGTGTCTATAGGGGCGCCTAGATCTCTGTCGTGAGGGGTACATTCAGGGTTTCAACCTGCTGGCAGAAATGGGTGGGAATGCGTTGTGCGGAGAAGCATAGTTTGGCTTGGAGCAACAACCGGGCCCCACACCTCTAGTGGGAGTGGACAGGGATGTACACCTGGTTGTGCAACATGGTATTGATCGCCCAAGGGTAAAGTAACGCACCTCTGCAGAGTGTAAAAGGATGTGGCATGTTAACCCCTGTTCCGGGAAGGAACTGCGAACGCTACAGGAAAGGCAACTCCATGAAGTTCTAGTCCTGTGATGGTCTGGCGAGCATAGTATTCAGTATTAAAAGCAACCTGTTGAAAAAAGAGTTACAAAAACCTTGCATTTTCTTATGACTCTTTCGAGTCGAAAGCTATAGTTAGTGCATCAAACTCCCCACAATATATCATGAACTTGTTGAGTAACGCCTGTTACTCATTCGTTCCTGTTTGACCCCCACTTTACTTGTTGAGTAACTGAAGATTTTAACATGCTTAGAGCTAAATATGGCTCGATTCTCAAGTAATTTGTTGAACTTTGAAAAATCTTTGCCTCTCATGTTAGTATTCCTAAAGTAAAGTGGGGAAAGTATCATTAACCTTATAAGGATAATATTAAAGAGAAACAATTCTCTAGTTGTGAAACACTTGTTAACACTTTTGATCTTGTTTTACCTGCTGTTCACTTTGAGAACCCACCTTTTCCTGTTAGAGTACAAGAACACTCTTTTGCCAATGATATCGTGAAAAAAAGTTGTAAGAAAGTTATTTAACCTGAAGATCGAATAATTGTGGAACCTACGGTTGCCATGGTTAAAGACCTTTTTGCTGAAAATATTGATGGTTGTGATATATATTTCCGTGTGGCTGCCTCTAACTTAGTGGCACCTAATGAACATCATAGACCTGTTGTTTCTGTCAAAATAGATGAACATAATTATTATGGACTTTGTGATTTGGGATCAAGCGCAAGTGTCGTGCCTTTTTCTCTCTATCAAGAAATAATGAATGAAATTGCTCCGTGTGGAATTGAAGACATTATTGTTACTATTCAGCTGGACAACAGAAAGACTATTTCACAAGTGGGTATTGTAATATATGTTGAAGTTCTATATGGTAAGGTAAAATACCCTGCTGACTTTTTAATACTTGGTTCAATTGAAGATAAAGCGTGTCCTATTATATTAGGTAGACCTTTCCTTACTACCTGTGGTGCTGTTATTGATTATGAGAAAGAGAAAGTGTCTATCAAATTTGGTGATGAATGATGTCTACGCACGCTTCTATTCTTGTTGACAGTGTTGGGCCTCCAAGTGCAGAGGTTTGTAGAACAACAACAAGATTCCCTTAAGTGGATCACCCAAGGTTTATCGAACTCAGGGAGGTAGAGATCAAAGATATCCCTCTCAAGCAACCCTGCAATTAAGATACAAGAAGTCTCTTTTGTCCCCAACACACCCAATATACTTGTCAGGTATATAGGTGCACTAGTTCGGCGAAGCGATAGTGAAATGCGAGTAGTATGGATGGTTATAAGTAATAATAGCAATCTGAAATAAATATGGCAGCAAGCAAACATGTAGCAGAACAGGCGGAAAACGGTGTTTCAATGCTTGGAAAGAAGGCCTAGGGATCCTACTTTCACTAGTGGACACTCTCAACAATGATCACATAATTGAATAACTAAATATCTTCTCTTCACTATGCTACTCTTAACCCTTTCCGGTTGGATAAAGAACACTAATCATTGCGTAGGGATGCAAAAAGAATTCCTTAAAGTAAGCATTCCCATGTCTAGTTAACCCCACGCTGTCACTATGAGCACCCCAGAAGGTACTAGACAAACACCACAATTCATAGAGGAGACACACACGATGTGCACACTGTCACCTTCACACCGCGGGACAAGGTGTCTCCAAAGTTCATATTAATAGAACACTTGAGATGCACAAGATGAAGAGTAAAATCTACTTATACAACTAGATTACAAAGCTCATGATCACATATAGATAAAACCATGGAAGAGAGAGATGAAACACATAGCTACCGGTAGAGACCTCATCCTCGGGGTAGAACTACTCCCTCCTCATCATAGGAGACAGCAACGGCGGTGGAGATGGCGGTGGAGTCAATGGAGATGGGTTCCGGGGGTACTTCCCCATCCCGGAAGGGGGGCCAGAACACAGATCTGTCCCCCGAAACTTATCGTCGGCGGCGGCGGAGCTACGGATGTATTGTATGGAAAAGGTCGATTCTTCTAGGGTTTATGCATGGGGGAGTATATATAGGCAAATGGGCGATGCCGGGGGGTGGCCAGGGGGGCCACACCACCAGGTGGCGCGGCCAGGGGGTGGTGGCGCCACCCTATGGTGTGGCCACCCTATGGCCCCCCTCCGGGGCTCTTTGGGACTTCTGGATGCTTCTGGGACTTCTAAGACTTCTGGCTTTCGAATCTTCCAATTCTGAGAATATTTCCAGAACAACTTTTCTGAAACTAAAAACAACAGAAAACATGAACTGGCTCTGTGGCATCTTGTCAATAGGTTAGTCCCGGGAAATCGATTAAAATGACATAAGTGTAAGGAAAATTTGTGGGAAATAACATGGAACGTCAGAAATTAGGGATACGTTTATGACGTATCAAGCATCCGCAATCTTAGCTCATACTCGTCCTCGAGTAGGTAAACGATAAAACAAAATAATTTCCGAGGTGACATGCTACCACACAATCCTGAACAAAAGAAATATAAAATCATATGTAAGCTGAGATCATAGAACTTTAACACAAACATGATAAATAGAACTTTAATAATAAAGCATAACAATCACATTTCATCATGAGAAGTATCTCAAAGAAAAGGTCATGGATAACAATGCAAAGAAAGATATATGTTTGTTTCAAGTATAGAGAAAGCATGGCAAAGTGATATTTCGATAGTCCTTAAGAGTGGGGCAAAACATAAATGCCAGGACACCTTCAATATCATGAGGAAGACTAGAACAAATAATTTGAGAACAAGTAATAACACATCATGAATAAATTAATAATGTTTCTGGAACAAATGCACATAAAACTCAGAATAGCAAAAATGCTCTCTGAATTGTGCATAAAGTTAGAAGATGGAGACTCAAAATAAAAGTAAAAGAAAGGCCCTTCGCAGAGGGAAGCAGAGATCACTCATGTGCTAGAGCCTTTTATTTTATTAAATAGAGGTATTAAAAATTTTACACTACCCCATCCATCTTTCACAAACCATGGCTAACCGAATCCTCGGGTGCCTGCCAACAATCACATACCATGGAGGAGTGTCTATATTTTGGGACATGTATGCTAATGTCAACCAATGGTAAATAGAAAATACGGTACGTCACAAGCCAACTGGATTCACAAGAGCGGATCCCATATGAAGGACGCATCTGGGTAGAAGGTCATACCTCTTTCTCTTTTGTTTACACAATTATGCTTTGACTGATAAATCAGGGGCAAAAATAGTGAAGAGATTTTGTGTGTATTAATTTGGGGCTGGGCACCCCGCTGCCAGCTCTTCTATCGTTTCGATAAGCGGATGAAGCCACTAGTCCAGGGTGTGAAATTCAATCAACAATTCAGATAAATATTCTCTATTTACGTCCTCATGAGCAAAAACCGGAACATAAAGCGGGAGTAATTTTGAAGGTTTAAAAGGTAACACATGAGCAATTTACTTGGAGTGGCAGTTAAATACCACATGTAGGTAGGTATGGTCGACACAATGGGAAAACTTGGTTTTAGGGAGTTGGATGCACGAGTAGAGATCATACTCAATACAGGTGGAGGCTAGCAAAAGACTGGGAGCAACAAATCAAGAGAGCATAAGAGCCATAATCATGCATAGCGACATAAACATCATTAATTAAAGCATAAGCGGTATCACAAGTTCAAAAACTTAATGATCAAAGAGGATATTAGTGACTGGTTCATAGTCATAAACATGGTGTGAGCATGCGCCAAGTCAACCAAATAAAACATTCGAAAGAGAATACCATAAATTTATTCTTCAACATGACAAGAACAACTCATGAATCTTTTAATGGCACATTAAACACTCTCGGCTATAAGGGATAATCATGATACTCAATAACCACAAGGATTTAAAAATAAAATAACACCTAGCATGATATGAAAAAGTTCTAGCCACAGTCTATACAAGCTTCTACTTGCACCATTAAAAATTCTACTTCAAGCAGCAGTTTCTTTTCCCAAGAAGCACCATACAAGATATGTTTTAACAAAAATACTCTACATGATGCAACAAGCAAACATGAGAGTACTCACATAACAATACTAAAACTAGCATCTCTGAATAAGAGATGCATGAAAACAAAGGCTAAACGTAGTACTAGCAAAAAGTGAACACTCACAGAACAATAAGAATGAAAACTAGAGTGTTCTAAGCAATGAAAACGGAGCGTGTCTCTCTCCCACACAATTATGATAAGACCCAACCATTTATTACAGCAAAGAAAACCAAAAAAACTGAAAACAAAAATAAAAGACGCTCCAAGTAAAGCACATAAGATGTGACTGAATAAAAATATAGTTTCACTAGAAGTGACCTGATAATTTGTCGATGAAGAAGGGGATGCCTTGGGCATCCCCAAGCTTAGACGCTTGATTCTTCTTGGAATTTGCTGGGATGTACCACCGGGGCATCCCCAATCTTAGGCTCTTCACTCTTCTTGATCACATCATATCATCCTCTTCTCTTGACCCTTGAAAACTTCCTTCACACCAAACTTCTCACAATCTTCATTAGCGACGTTAGTGCAATTGAAATAATAAATTCACATGGTACAGTTTCAACTCAATCCTAACACTAATAAACACATTAGCTAATGTCACAACTTCTTTTAAAACTCTTTTTTCAAAAGAACACCAAAAGAAAGAGATTAAGAGGCAAATGCAATTATTGGCAGAAATCTGTCAAAACAGAACAATAGGTAAAGATCGATTTTTTTCGAAAATCTTATGTTGCTCAAATCAAAATGTGGTAAACTAAGAAAAGTTGCGTATATAACCCAGGATTATGCACAAAAAAACTAAGGTCATTTTGAATTTTCTGTGATTTTATACGATTTTAACAGTGGACAGCAGAAATCTGTTTCCTGTGTAGAAATCCGAAATATAGTCTCAACTTTCCACTAGAGGCTTTACTTGGCTCAACAAAGAGAGAAAAGAAAATATACAGAAGGGTTGCTAAGGTAATAGAAAACACCCAGTTTCAAAGAAAACAGAAGAAAACGACGGAAAACAGGTTGAAAACAGAGAAATAAAATGGGTTGTCTCCCGGTAGCGCTTTTCTTTAACGCCTTTCAGCTAGGCACAATGATATTAAAAAAATGCTCACATAAGATTAAGAGTTGAAGCACAATAAGAGAGCATCAAGAACAAAATATAAAACACATTTAAGTCTAACCCACTTCCTATGAAAAAAAATCTTGTAGAAAAACAATTCAACGAAGCACAAAGTGACTAGCATAGGAAGACAAAATAAGTGCAACTTCACAAATTTCAACATAAAGAGGGGAAACTTAATATTGTTGAGATGCATAAAACCCTGTTTCCCTCTCTCATAATAACCTTCAGTAGCATCATGAATAAATCTACCATTATAGCTATCACATAAAACATTCTTATCATGAGTTACATGCATAAAAGAATTAATACTCTCCACATAAGCATAGTCATTCTTATTAATAGTAGTGGGAGAAAATTCAACAAAATAGATATCATTATTATTCTCATCACCGTAATCATTAAATATAGGAGGCATATTGTAATCATAATTAATTTTTTCCTCAATAGTAGGTGGACTGAAAATATCATATTCATCATTGTAAACAGGTGGAACTAGAATACCACAATCGTTATAATCATCATATATTGGAGGCAAGGTATCATCAAATAAAATTCCTCCTCAAAACTTGGGGGACTAAAAATATCATATTCATCAAAACTAGCTTCCGCAAGCTTAGAATTTTCCATAGCATTAGCAATAATGGTGTTTAAAGAGTTCATACTAATAACATTGCCACTAGCATGCAAATAAAGTTCCATAGGTTTTTTAATTTTCTCTTGAAACACTTGATGTCCTAACTCAAGATAAATATTATAAAGCTCTCTCATATTTTTGTTGTTTTCCATTAAGCATAACTAGTGAAAAGAAAAACAAGAAACAAAAGATATAATTGCAGAATCTAGAGGAAATAACTTCGAGCACTCACACTCGAGGATGTGAGTACCTTTTGCCTTACCTCCCCGGCAACGGCGCCAGAAAAGAGCTTGATGTCTATGCACGCTTCTATTCTTGTAGACAGTGTTGGGCCTCCAAGTGCAGAGGTTTGTAAAACAGCACCAAGTTTCCGTTAAGTGGATAACCCAAGGTTTATCGAACTCAGGGAGGTAGGGGTCAAAGATATCCCTCTCAAGCAACCCTGCAATTAAGATACAAGAAGTCTCTTTAGTCCCCAACACACCCAATATACTTGTCAGGTATATAGGTGCACTAGTTCGGCGAAGCGATAGTGAAATGCGAGTAGTATGGATGGTTATAAGTAATAATAGCAATCTGAAATAAATATGGCAGCAAGCAAACATGTAGCAGAACAGGCGGAAAACGGTGTTTCAATGCTTGGAAAGAAGGCCTAGGGATCCTACTTTCACTAGTGGACACTCTCAACAATGATCCATAATTGAATAACTAAATATCTTCTCTTCACTATGCTACTCCTAACCCTCTCCGGTTGGATAACAAACACTAATCATTGTGTAGGGATGCAAAAAGCATCCCTTAAAGTAAGCATTCCCATGTCTAGCTAACCCCACGCTGTCACTATGAGTGCCCTAGAAGGGAATAGACAAACACCACAATTCTAGAGGAGACACACACGATGTGCACACTGTCACCTTCACACCACGGGACAAGGTGACTCCAAAGTTCATATTAATAAAACACTTGAGTAGCACAAGATCAAGAGTAACATCTACTTATTCAACTAGATTACAAAGCTCACGATCACATATAGATCACACCATGGGAGAGAGAGATGAACCACATAGCTACCGGGAGAGCCCTCAGCCTCGGGGTAGAACTACTCCCTCCTCATCATAGGAGACAACAACGGCGATGGAGATGGCGATGGAGTCGATGGAGATGGGTTCCGGGGGCACTTCCCCGTCCCGGCAGGGTGCCAGAACAGAGATTTGTCCCTCGAAACTTGTCAGCAGCGGCGGTGGAGCAACGGATGTATTTTGTGGAAAAGGTCTATTCTTCTAGGGTTTATGCATCGGGGAGTATATATAGGCGAAAGGGCGATGCCGGGGGGTGGCCAGGGGGCCCACACCACCAGGTGGCGCGACCAGGGGGTGGTGGCGCCACCCTATGGTGTGGCCACCCTGTGGCCCCCCTCCGGGGATCTTCGGGACTTCTGGATGCTTCCGGGACTTCTAATACTTCTCGCTTTTGAATCGTCCAATTCCGAGAATATTTCCAGAATTTTTTTTCTGAAACTAAAAACAACAGAAAATATGAACTGGCTCTGTGGCATATTGTCAATAGGTTAGTCCCGGTAAATTGATAAAAATGACAAAGAGTGTAAGGAAAACATGTGGGGAACCAAATCAAAACAACATGGAACATCAGAAATTAGGGATACGTTTATGACGTATCAATGAACATTATGAATTTAATTTTAGTAAAATTGCTAGAAAATGTCATGATAGAGCGTTACCTAATGAAGATCTAGCTATTGAAAGAATTGCTTTCTACTCCTATTCCACCTAATGATCCTTTGTGGAAATTCATGGAAGAACATGGGAATGACATGTATATGCAGGAAAGAAATGAATTGGAGGATATTTTCCACAATCAGCCTGCTACTATCAAAGAAAATTTGCATTTTGAATCTTTAGGGCCACCTTTACCACCTAAAGGAGACCCGGTGTTTGTTCTTAAAATTCTTCCTGACACACTTAAATATGCTTATTTAGATGAAAAGAAAATATAGCATGTTATTGTCAATGCTAACCTTTCAGAGTATGAGGAAGAATAGTTCTTGGAAACATTCCGGAAACACCACAAAGCTATTGTTTATACTTCGGATGGTCTTAAAGGCATTAGTCATGTTCTATGACAACATTCAATTCATCTTGAGCCCGATGCCAAGCCCATGGTTTATCATCAATGCTGATTAAATCCAAAGATAAAAGAAGTGGTGAGAAGTGAAATATTGAAGCTTCTCGAAGCTGGTATTATTTATCCTATTGCTGATAGTAGATAGGTTAGTTCTGTCCATTATGTTCCCAAGAAAGGAGGTATGACTGTTGTTGCTAATGAAAAAAATGAACTTATTCCTGAAAAAACTACAGTAGGATATAGAATGTGCATTGATTGTAGAAAAATGAACAAAGCTACTAAGAAGGATCATTATCCTTTGCCTTTTATTTATCAAATGCTAGGGATGTTGTCTAAAAACACTCACTTTTGCTATTTGGATGGTTATTCTGGTTTCTCTCGAATTCATGTTAAAAAGCAAGACCAAGAGAAAACCATCTTGACTTGTCCTTATGGTACTTATGCTTATATACGTATGTCTTTCGGTTTATGTAATGCTCCTGCTACTTTTTAAATATGTATGTCTACTATTTCTCTTGTTTTTTGCAAGGAAATCGTGGAGGTAGTCATGGAGGACTTCTATGTCTATGGGACTTCTTTTGATAGTTGCCTCCACAATCTTAACAAAGTTTTACAGCGATGTGAGGATACTAATCTTGTTTTGAATTGGGAGAAATGCCACTTTATGGTGAATGAAGGAAATGTTCTTGGACATAAAATTTTCTGAAAGAGGCATTGAAGTTGAAAAGGCTAAAGTTTATGCAATTGAAAAGATGATTGATCCTAGGGACATCACAGGTATACTTAGTTTTCTTGGTCATGCTGATTTCTATAGGAGATTTATAATATTTACGAGATATAATATCCTAATCCTGAGACCGCGACATCATATTTAATCACTGTCTCGGAGGTTGCTTTGACTGCATCAACATCACAATGTTAAAGGGTGACTATAAAGGTGTACATTAGGCATTCCAAAGATATGGGTTGAGGCATATGTATCGAGATCGGGATTTGTTCATCCACATGACGGAGATATACTTTGGGCCCACTCAGTGGTATTACATCCATAAAGTTGCACTTTATGATTAGGTCATGCATATGGATTATCACGGTAATGAGTAAAGCAATTCTTGAAAGTAACGAGACTGAACATGACATGGAGAATGTCAAAAATCATATCTTGGACAAGATGTGTATCTAAGTAACAAAATAAATATGACACCATATGTGTGTTCCACCAACATTTATTCATGGAATACACATGGGTCATTATGGGAATCCAGGTCCCGCTATTGATCATTGACCGGAGAGTGTTCTCGATCATTGTCGACACCCGCCCCACCTGGGGTGTTAGAGTACACGGATAACACGAGCCCACCAATCAGGTATGACGTAATTACTTCATAGATAACACACCATCAATCATCGTCCCACCTGCAAGGAGTATATCTACCACGCTTGGGCTGGCCCGATCCGGGTACAAGAACTACCGGAGAAGGCACCTCGCCAGTAGCCCGCCCCGGGAGCGGCGGAGGCGCCCGAACCACCTATCGATGAAGCGGGACCCGCCGACAATGACATTTCGGGCCCCTGATCCACTGGCCAAGGTGCGAAGCCACATGAATCCCCCATGGTCCGATTGGCCACCATGGATCTTGCGTCTGCCAGGGGTGGCCCGCGGCCTCCTCTGCCAACCAAGACCTCACCCCCAGACCGGGACTTCGGTTCGGGGCCTGGGGTGGGAACGTGGAAGCACAAGTTCTAGGAGGAGCCTCAGCTCACAAAGCCCTCCACACCGTTAACATCAGGGCCCAGCTCTCCTTCGGGCAGGAGACCATCGATGCTTCGATTGTTTTCCCTCCTCACACTAGCCTCAATAGTTTTCAGCATAGAAAGAAGCTCATTTGGTGTTTTATCCATCCCATTCATGTTGTAATTCATGATTAAACTATTCTAAGACGGGGGCAGTGAAGCCAACACTCCATCTATACTTATCTTAACCGGTCCCAAAGCATAAAGCCTAGTACTGCAACCAAACATCTTGATTACATCCTTGCTCACTGAGCTTCCTTCTCCCATGTGACATGACCACAAAGCCGTCGTTATTTCTTAACGTTCAGTCTTGGCTTATGTCTGGTACATGGTTGTGAGTGTAACGATCATATCATACACGAACGTACGATCAAATCGTTTCTGCAACTCGGGATCCATACATGTCAACATGAGACATTGAACAACTATTGCATCATCACTCATTAAGGTGTGTGCTTCTTTTTCAGCATCATCATCAAGATCCTCCGGAAGAGGAGCATCTAGGAAATACTATTTCTTGATACCCCTGAGAACAATTGCTAGGGCATGGACCCAATCCGCACAGTTACTTCCATTGGCAGCAAGTGGTTTCTTCTCAAGTAGTGGACCATGGTTAATAGAAGGTGCGTTACAAGCCATGGATCTACAACAATTTAACAGTCACTTACAAATGTGCAAAATTATTTTCTAAGCACTTGTTAAAATAATTAACTATGTGCTCCCACTATATCTGGTATTCCTCGTGATCAGAATTTAATGCATTACAGAACCCATGCTCAACTTATAACCAAGGATGGATACATCTCAATATTATATGCCCAACAGGTAGGCCAACTTTCCAATCACTACAACCGTGATTTCCACTTCACCTTTTGGTGTGTGTGCTTGATGTTGGCGTGATCACACGCTCGTTGGGAGACCCCAAGCGGAAGATATGATGTAGTCTAGAGTAAGTTTTCTCCTAGTATAGAACCAGAGTTATCGAAGTAGTAGAACTCCGTAGTCTTGAAGAAGGTTGCTTAATTAACGGCGCCAGAAAAGTACCGGCTGACGAAGCGTGGAACCTGCACAAAAGCAAAAACTCTCTCTTTCCCCAACTTTCCGGAAGGTTCTCAAGCTTCCGGTCTTGCTGAAAACAGGAGAATTAAACGTATAGAGTCTTAGAAAAAAATAAAAGTAAAAAAAAAACAGCGAGGAAATAATGATGATAGTGTTTAAAAGCAGGTTTGCAATATGAGGAAAATAGGACCTGGGGCCATAGGTTCACTAGTGGTATCTCTCCAAGGAAAGCAAACATTCTGGGTGAACAAATTACAGCTGGGAAATTGACAAATCATGATCGTATAACAATACTATTATGACGAGATAAAGTTCACGGGTTCTAACATTGTAGGGATTACATCAAGGCATATGGACCGCTATCCAGCATGCATCCATATCTAAAAGTCCACCTCAATAAAGTTATTCAACAAAATCCCTTGGTATTAAGTTGCCGCGACGAAGTGATTTCTATGTGTGGAACATACAAATGCATTAAGATCAATATGTATTGTAACAGTGGTTCTCATCTGTAGACAAGGGCACCCCTGTTTTCTCCCTAGTGTCAACAACACCCCCCCTCCCCCCGCGCGTTTGTGTGACTCGAGCGCAGGAACAGAGGAGGCATGAACCCACTATCTAGCATATAAACCCTCTCTTCGAGGTGAAAGCAACTATGTGACCAAAGAAATCATAAACACCGGAGAGCATTGCAAGACAATATTCGAACGCTCTACAAATATAAGTGAAGCATCTCAGATTGAGATGAAAAAATAACCATAATCTTATGGTTCATCGGATCCCATCAAACACAACATGCACAATTACATACGATGGTCTCGATTATGTGAGGAAGTTCACGAGACTCTAAACATGGAGGCATAGGGGAGAGAACAACCATCTAGCTACTACTATGGACTCGTAGTCCTGAGATGAACTACTCAGACATCTGTCTGAAAGCGATCATGGAAATGTAGAGGCCTCCGGTGATGATCCCCCTCTCCGGCAGGGTGTTGGAGCAGGACTCTAGAAGCCCTAGATTGGACTTTCGAGGTGATGGTGCCTCTCTATATGTTTTTAGGGTAAAAGACAATTTATAAGCGAAGGGGGGACGTGAGGCGTGCCTAGGGCTCCAGGAGCCCACCAGGCGCGGCCTATGGGGGGCCGTTCCTAGCCCCCTGGCTCCCCTCCGTCTCTCCTTTGGACTATGTCTTCGTTCTGGGTAAAAATTGATCTCCGTGGATTTTCATCCTTTTTCGAGAATATTTCCTTAAGACCTTTTCTGAAATAGAAAAACAACATAAAACATCAACTAGCCCGGGGCATCTTGTTAATAGGTTAGTCTATGAAAAAATCCGGAAAACAAAAGAAAACATGTGGAAAACAAAAGGTATTAGATAGAAAACAAGCATGGAGCATCAAAAGTTATAGATATGTTTGCAATATCAGCATCCCCAAGCTTAACTACTTCTCGTCTTCGAGTAGATAATTGATAACAAAAATAATTTTTGAGGTGACATGAAGCCAACTAATGTAAAAGCATTTCAAATCTTGATCAATGTTATGTAAAAGCATTGCAAAGCTGAGCTCAAAGTACTTTAACAAAGGCATGATACATTGTTTCAACTAATGTAAACTTAGCAACCATGTTGCACGTGAAAAGAAACCCAAACAGAAGAAAATGAATAATGAAACATTGAAAGTGATACTGTTTTTCAATCATAAAAATACATAATAAAGTGGTATCCAGCTAGTCCTTCGTGTGGTAGAAAAACATAAATGCCAGGAAACCTTCAAAGTTTAAATGTTGACTAGATACAAATAATTTGAGAGCAAGCAATACCACAGTCATTAATCAATCAATAATAAATTTTGGGACTATGCACATTATACTCATAATGACAACTCTGCTCTCTTAGCTAGTGCATAAAGTAAGAAGATGAAGACTCATCATAAAAGTAAAAGAAAGGCCCTTCGTAGAGGGAAGCAAGGATTACTCATGTGCTAGAGATTTTTATTTGATAAAACAGAGATATTGAAAACAATTTTGAGATAGGTGTATGTCTATATCAACGAATGATAATGAAAAACTTATCATAATCCATGTCAAGCAAAGTGTTCAGACTTTTGAGAGTGGTTTCCGTTGTTTTGTTGTTCTGGCACTCCCCCCACCTTTCTTTCAGAAACCACGGCTAGCCGTGTTCACAGGTACCCATCAGCTTTCATCAAACCATGGGAAGTGCCTTTTTGTTATATTAATTGGCACCAACTCTCTACAAATTTAGATGATCATAGATTCCATACTCATTGGGTGAAAGAAGGAAGAAGAACTTTGCTTGACATAAACCATAATAAAATTTATACTACTTCCTCATGAGCTCAAACAAGAAAACAAAACAAGTTATAATTTTGAAGGTTTAAAGGTAGCACGCGAGAAATTTACTTGGAGTGGCGGTTAAATACCACATATAGGTATATATGGTGGACACATTTGGAATACTTTGGTTTTTGGAAGTTGGATGCACGAGTAGAGATCATACTTAGTACAGGTGCAGGCTAGCAAAAGACGTGGAGCGACCAACTATGAGAGCAATAACGGCCATAATCATGAATAGCGACAAAACATCATTAATAAAAGCATGAAGTGATATTACAAGTCAAAAACTAAATGATCATAAAGGCTAGGAGTGACTTTTTTTGTAGTCATAACATGGTATGAGCATGCGCCAAGTCAATCCAGATAAAGCATTCAAAGGAGAAATACCACAATACCATGCTTCAATATGAGAGAACACCACATGATTAAATTCAATGGCACATTAAGCATTCTCGTCTATTTGATACTAGTCATGATACATCATAAATAATTAAGAACATACTTAAAATAACATCTAACATGACATGACAAATCCTAATACACAGTCAAAACAAGCTTCCTTTTGCACCACTATAAGCATGAAACAATTTACTCTTCTCCAACACCAATCAACTTATTTGAAACAACTCTCAAAGAAAATAATCATCAAAGACTAGAAAGCTAATCAAATTTAACTAAAGGAAACCAACAAGCTTTGAACAAAATTCGAGTGAAAAACAAGAGCTAAAACCAGTACTAGCAAAAATTGAACACTCGAAGAACAATAAGAGTGAAAACTAGAGTGTTCTAGGCAATCAAAACGGAGCGTATCTCTCCCAAAATAAAAAAAAATACTAGGATTCAACCAAAAGCTACAACAAAGAAAATAAAAACAAACTAAAAGCAAAATAAAAAATATGCCCCAAGAATAACACACATCATGTGAAGCAATAAAAATATAGTGTTTTGAAAGAAATCTGATATATTTGTTGATGAATAAGAGGATGCCTTGGGCATCCCCAAGCTTTCAAGCTTGTATTTACTGGATATGTATTGGGGGTGAAACGGGCAACCCCAATCTTGAGAATTTTTTCCATCTTTCATCTCATCACATCATACTTTTCTTTCTACACTTGAAAACTTCTTCCACCTAAAACTTATCACAATCTTCATTAGCAACGTTAGAGTAATCAAAATAATAAATCCACATGGTTCAGTACCAACAAAAGTCTCACACTTCAATTAAAACATTAGATACTGTCACAACTTCTTTTAAATATCTCCCTCTGAAAAGAACACCAAAAGAAAGAGATTAAGATGCAAATGCGAATATTGACATAAATCTGTCAAAAGAGAACAACCGGTAAAGATGATTCTTTTTATAAAATATTATGTTGCTCCAATCAACGAGTGGGAAACTAACTAAAGGTATATAACAACCTAGGGCATGTGTCTATTATTTTCAAAGCAATCTGACTATCTGGCTGAGAGATATGAATTTTGTGGTAATAGACCAGAAATTTGTTTCAGAACCGCAACTTCCCTAAATCGCACTACCTTCCTGGAGCAGTCGCTATAGAGGTAACAACTTCCAAAACAGAAAAAATAGAAGAAACAAAGGATAATGAAGGAAAACAAACGTGTGTTGCCTCCCGCAAGCGCTTTTCTTTAACGCCTTTTAGCTAGGCATGAAGAACGAATCAAATATTATCAATAGAATCATGGGTAGTCCTCACAGGGGACTCAAATGTAACTTCATTCTCTTTTTAGGGAAATGTTTCAGTCCCTTTTTAAGGGGGAACTGAAATCTTATAGTTCCCTCTTTCATATCAATAATGGCACCAATGGTGCAAAGAAAAGGTCTCCCCAAAATGATAGGACAAGAAGCTTTGCATTCAATATCAAAAACATTAAAATCAACGGGGACATATTTATCATTAGCAATAATAAGAACATCATCAATCCTTCCCAAAGGTCTTTTAATAGTGGAGTTTATAAGATACAGTCCCAAAATACTCTCATCCAATGGTTTGAAATCAAGCATATCATATTAACTTTTAGGCATAATAGAGGAACTTGCACCAAGATCACACAAAGTATTGCAATCAAAATCATTCACTCTTATTCTAATAGTGGGCTTCCAACTATCTTATAATTTTCTAGGAATAGAGGCTTCAAGTTTGAGCCTTTCTTCTCTAGTTTCCGTGAGAGAATTAATGATATGTTTAGTGAACGCAATAATTATCTTACTATCACTAGGAACTTTAGCTAATTTTTGTAAGAACTTTATAACATCATAGATGGTGCAATTATCAAAATAAACTTTATCATCCTCAAACATGGTGGAAAATTTTCTCCTAAAGTCATATTATCCTCAATCCCACATTCAACAATTTTCTCACTAGAAATATTTATAATATCCAAACTTTTGGGACTCCTTCTACCTAAATACAAGACTTCTCCAATCCCATTTATTTTGACATAAACATGTTTATAACTAGGATACTCATTGGTACCGAAATATTTCACTTCCTCAAGGACTCTAATGGTAGCAATAGAAGTACTCATAGTTTTAAAAGTTTCGAAAGGATTATTTTCAGCAGGTGAAACATTTTTAGGTTTGATACGTCTCCAACGTATCTATAATTTCTGATGTTCCATGTTGATACTATGCCAATTGCTACATGTTTTCTATACATTTCATAGCATTTTTATGAATTTTCTGGGACTAACCTATTGAAAAGATGCCACAGTGCCAGTTCATGTTTTCTGTTGTTTTTGTATTTCAGAAAAGTTGTTCTGGAAATATTCTCGGAATTGTACGAAACAAAAGCCGAAGTCCCTATTTTTCGACTCGAAGGGGGGCAGGAAGGCAGCCACACCATAGGGTGGCGCGCCCCCTTGGCCGCGCGGCCACGTGGTGTGGGCCTCCTGGTCGCCAACCGACATTGCCCTTCCGCCTAAATATTGCCTTCCTCAGGAAAATCCTAAGTACCCGAGCCTCCATCCACGAAAAGTTCTGCAGCCGCCGCTGTCATCAACCCTAGTTTGGGAGGGTTCTGAAGCTCTTCCCGGCATCCCGCCGGAGAGGGGAATCATCACCGGAGGGCTCTTTATCACCATGACTGCTTTCGGAGTGATGCGTGAGTAGTTCATCCTTGGACTACGGGTCCATAGAAGTAGCTAGATGGTTGTCTTCTCCAATTTTGTGCCATCATGTTTAGATCTTGTGAGCTTCCTAACATGATCAAGATCATCTTATTGTAATGATACATGTTGTGTTTGATGGGATCCGATCTATCATATATGTTATTTGTGATCTCTCATGCTCTCTGTTAGTAGTAGATGCTCCGGCAAAGTAGATGCGTGTGACTCCAAGAGGGAGTATTTATGCTAGATAGTGGGTTCATGCCTCCAATAATCTGGGAGAGTGATAATAACTTCTAAGATTGTGGATGTGTTGTTGCCACTAGGGGTAAAATGGCAATGATCTGTCTAAGGATAATTTTGTTGTTTACATTACGCACGTTACTTAATGCAATAATCTGTTGATTGCAACTTAATACCCAAAGTTTGCTCGGATGGCGTCCTAAGGGTGAATTATTAGTCATAGATGAAGTTGGATAATAGTCTATGTATCATGTTGTAAAGCCCAAATGAATATCATAGTAGTCATCATGTCATGTATATGCATTACGGTGCATTCTCTATTTGTTAATTGCCCAGCTATAATTTGTTCAGCCAGCATGGTATTTATCTTTTATGGAGTGACACCACTAGTGCACTGTGGACCCCGGTCCATTCTTTTACACTGATAATACAACCTACTACAAACACTGTTCTCATTTCATTCACTATAAACAAACATCATTTTCCACACTATACGTCCAATCCTTTGTTTTCATCAAGACATGTGAGATTGACAACCTCACTGTTTTGTTGGGGCAAAGTATCTTGGTTGTGTTGTTTGCAGATTCCACGTTGCTGCTGATCCTGGTAGTGCGCCCTACCAACATGAGCTATCAGCAACCTTTAGAAGTAATTTCATTCTCCTACCGGTCCGATTAAACTTGGTTCGTACTGAGGGAAAAACTTGTTGATGTACTCATCATACCTTCCTTTTGGGGTCTCCCAACGAACATGTGTTCACACGCCATCAAGCTCTTTTCTGGCGCCGTTGCCGGGAAGGAAGAGGATTTCTGCAAGGGGGTCTCTAACCTCCAATCTTTCTACTTTGTTATTGTTTTTCTTAGTTTATTTTATTTTTTCTTGTTTGCTTCTTTATATGAAAAAACAAAAAAATAGTTCCTATCATAGTTGTTATTTTTGTTATTGTCGAGACATCGTAGTAGGGTTCATAGACGGGGGTGCCATGATCCTACGGGTAGAGACGTGGGGGGACGTGGTAGCACAACAACCAGGAACACCAAATTTACCCAGGTTCGGTACGTCGCAACTAGGCGGCGTTCCTACTCCTGCACTCTCACTAAATCATGGCTGAAGCCTGAAGTATACAGAGTACAATGTGAGTTAGGTTTCGCTAACTCGGCAAGGATCAACTTCTCGACGGGTTGGCTTCTAGCTAATTTTTCTCTATATTCTTCTCTCCCGCCCGGCTGTATATAAATAGCCGGGTTAGGGCTTTCAGAAAGGAAACCTAGAAGATTACGGAAAGTATCTAACTTGGAAAGTAAGAATCCGCCTTCTACTCCAAGCCGTACCACTTTGGGCCGTGGTCCGGGTTCTTCAAGAATCCGGCTTCTGCGCGTCAGCTTACTGGGCCACCTAATGGACTGTGATCCATTACCAATCAGGCCACCCTGGTAATCCGGCTCTTTAGGACAACGCCAGATATACCCCTATTGAGTATATATCCGACAGTAGCCCCCAAGAAGGATTGAGACTTGATTGTGCCACCTTTTGTCAATCCGATAAATGCTGGCGCTTTGTCTCGATTCTTCTTTTCCCAAAACTTCATAACGCATAACTAGGATTTCACTAAAATCCGGCTTTTCCTTTCACCCTCCTTTGCGGAGATGGAGTTCCTTGATGTGTAACTCAAAACTCGGATTTACCAGAACCCGACTTTTCTTTCACGAGCCTTCGTGTAGAAGACACTTATGACGCCAGCGATAAAAGCGTGCTGACATCACGGACGTTTGGGTTCAGTCAAATCCTGAAACGTATCTCTGACGGATTCTCGCGGGAAACGAGGAGATATCACTTATCACTCCGCCTCCTCATTTCCTGGGTTTTCTGGTGCATGACACGCGTCGAAGATCTAACGGTCAAAAGAGCCGTTGCGCGCATCTCAACATTTTTACGGCTATAAATAGCCGCCCTCGGGTCCTCCGGTTTCCTCTTCCGCTCTCACTCCAGCCCTAAGCACCATTGCCCCCGAGCTAGAGCTTGCAGTGTGAGCAGAGCCCGTGCATCCCGCACCTTCTCCGGAAAATCATCATTAGAGATTCCGGATCTTCACCGCCCCGCCCGAAAATGGTCACCGGCGATTCCCCGCGTGCCACGGAAAAAAGCTTCGTCGCGCACGACATCAACGACATAATCAACGACATCGACCCTCAGCTAGATTCTCCCGGCCGCGCTGCCACGAGCGCACCGGAGAAAATAGCCGGTAACCTGGCTCGCGAGGGTCCTTCTCTTGCGGCCAAAAACGCGCCTTCATCGTCCATCGCGCCATCTCTGCCATTCACCACCGCGTCCGTGGAGGAAAAGCTCACCCTCGGCGACGAGGAGCTCGCTGCCGCGGCCGCTGCCGGAGGGGAAGAAGACGGAGATATCTCCGGGAATTGGAGTCACTTCAACATGGCTCCATCCCTTCTCTCGTCTATGGAGAAGGAAGGATACGTTCTCAAGGGGAAATGGCGGTACGAGGAGGACAACTCCGAGCCACTGCCAAAACCCGGAGAAAGGGTTTTCCTTTCCTCTCATATAAATAGAGGTATGGGTTTCCCACCTTCTTCCTTTTTCCTCCAGGTCCTTGACCATTACAACATCCAGCCGCATAACCTTCCACCAAATTCTATTCTCTATCTCGTCGGGTTCCAATCCCTTTTCGAAGGCTACTTAGGAATAGAACCTAGGCTAGATTTCTGGCAATACTGCTTTGGGGTTAAGCGAAACCCTTCTGAGGGTGCACTCCCAACTTGCGGACCATTGCCTTCACCCTTCGTAATTTTAGGGAGGATTGGTTCCCCAAGATCAAAACCTCAGAATTCGTCAAATTTTGGGCGGGTTCCTTCTTTTATCACGAAGATGTCCTGTTTCCTAGAAAGGAGACTGGCATTCCACCTTTCGAGAATTCCGCCGCCACCCACCAAGATAATTGGGATGTGGACGCAGTCCAGACTCTGCCAGCAGATCTGATGAGGATCAAGCGGCGCATACCCAAGCTTGTATCCGCCTCTCCTCCTCTCACCGGCACAGACACAGTTTTGTGTTGGCTCGGACGGCGTATCTAGCCATTAGCCCATCGCGGAACTCGGCTAATGTGCACCTACTTCGGCCCGGACGACAAGATGAGGACGACGGACAAAGGTTTCTTGAAGGACTTCAAGAAATGGCTGAATCAATTGATCTCTACTCGAGATCAATATGAAGAAAGCTGAGAAATGTATCACGCTGGGAATCCAGCTCCAAAGGTAAATTTTTTCTTCTATAGGCAATTTTCTCGCTTTTCTCTTTTCTCGGATGTTTTGGTCTTACCTAGATCTTTGTCTTTTTTGACAGATTACAACCCTTCCTGATTCTGAGCTCGCTACCGATGCTGAATTGGACACTCTGCGTGCCAAATTTGCTGGTGGGCGGAAACGTAAGAAGTCTGCCACCACTCACAAAGTGGTTGAACTTGACAGAATTCCCGTCGCTACTTCCAGGTAAATCATCCGGGTTTCTTTTTTCTCTGCGTTTTGTCGCAGGAGTTCTTTTCTTTTCTCGGAATTCTAACTTCTCGGATTTTCTCTTTCTAGCCTGGCTCCAACGACACTGAAGCAAAAAGGCCTGAAGAAAATTAAGTCTGTGGCCCGGAGAGGGACACAGCCTTCTCCTGGTGCTGCTCCCGACACTCCGGTCGCAGCTGTGGAGGAAAACATGGCTGCCAGTGAGGAGAAAACCCAGCAAACCAGCCAGCCCATTGCGCCAAAAACGGACGCTAGGGAAAGGGCGGTGCCTGAGGTGGGAGGCCCTTATCAAGTTCCAAAGGAGGAGCCAATCCTGACATTTGACAAGGAGTTCAAGGTAAAGTGATGGGGGGACAGTAACCCGGTAGGCCAACTCCAAGGTGTAACCCGGCCCAAAGGACGATGTGCGGGATCCGGCTAAGGATAAAGAAACTTCTGGAAGGCCCAAAGTTTGTAGGCCTCGTAACCCGGATTGTGGGTTGCGATAAGGAAAGCTAGGGTTTGTAAGCAGAGTTCGGATATGATTCAAGCTGCGCCTTGGAGGGCAAGCCAGGGGGAGTACGGGTACTTTATAAACCGGCCCCTAGGCTTAGCTTGACAGAGATTC
Organism: Alopecurus myosuroides; assembly: GCA_028641055.1. Taxonomy (NCBI): domain Eukaryota; kingdom Viridiplantae; phylum Streptophyta; class Magnoliopsida; order Poales; family Poaceae; genus Alopecurus; species Alopecurus myosuroides. The sequence continues at coordinate 672,090,291 of CM054057.1, forward strand.
ACGACATAATCATATCACCTATTATCGAGTATCCAGTATTACCCAAGAGCCCTATTCGAGACTCGGCGAGTTGAGAGCCGATTCCTAGATCGCTTATCATCATGTTCTCTTTCGAGCTAAACCCTCTCCCAAATACCTGTGTCGACTTACCCCAAGATCAGTTACCTCTGGTAACATCTGCCGTGATCATCCCACGACAGTTGGCGCCCACCGTGGGGCCTGCGTCCAAAGGTGTTTACATCACGGGAGAAGCTCAGAAAAGCATGAGGAACCTCGCCGTCGGAGAAATCTACGTCAGCGGCGAAGGAGAAAGGACGGTGGACGATTCCGGCTGGGAGCTAGAGTCGGATCACCTCGAATCCGGATCTACTGTGACGATCGGCCAGATCCATATCTTCATCGGTATGGTACGTACGCTCGATTTAAAAGGAAAATATCATGTGCATGTTACAGGGACTTCTAGCAGGGACAAAGAAGCACTAAAACAAGCGGCGAATTCAGTTTCCTCGGCCGGTCCGGGATACTTGAGATGGGCGGAGCAAGAGGTAACGTGGAGCAGGAGGGATCACCCGGGAGGAATAGAACGCCCCGGAATCTTGGCGTTGGTGGTTGCGCCGCAGGTCAACGGTTACGAATTGAAAAAGGTCTTGATGGATGGCGGGAGCAGCATCAACATCCTGTATTGGGAAATCTTCTTGCGCATGAACCTCAAGGAATCTCAGCTGCAGAAAAGTTCAACAGTCTTTCATGGAATCGTACCGGGTCATTCGGCGCGCCCTGAAGGAAAAATTACACTGGAGGTTGCTTTCGGGGAGTCAGTGGATAATTATCGAGTGGAGTGGCTTACGTTTGAGGTGGTCAAGTTGCATAGTCCTTATCATGCGCTGCTCGGAAGGCCGGCTTACGCTAAATTCATGGCTAGGCCGTGTTATGTATATTTGCAGCTAAAGATTCCGGGCCCTAAACAGACCATCACTATACATGGGAGTCGGGATATAGCTGCTGAGTGCGATGAAGGAGACTCGGTAATGGCAGAGCAAGCTTGCAGAAAGGAAGAACTCAAATATTACCGGTCTCAGGTGGATGGGTGATGGCACAGCATTGAGAAGGCCGGATTCCGAGGACGAAAGAGTAAAATTCAAGGCGGCACAGGACACCAAGAAAGTAGATTTTGTGGAAGGCGATCCCACCAAGCAGTTCACTATAGGGTCTAACTTGGAAAGCGGGCAAGAAAAGGCACTTGTGGAGTTCATTCGTTCAAATGCGGACGTGTTCGCTTGGACACCCAGCGACATGCCGGGTATCCCCACCGAGTTGGCAGAGCATAGTCTGCATGTAGATCCCAAGTCTAGACCAGTAAAGCAGGGTTTGAGAAAAATGAATGAGGAAAGAAGAAGAGCTATAGGTGAGGAAATCGCGCGACTATTAGCTGCGGGCTTCATCATGGAAGTGTTTCACCCGGACTGGTTGGCGAATCCGGTTCTCGTGATGAAAAAAACGAATGAATGGAGGATGTGCATCGATTTCACAAGTCTCAACAAGCATTGTCCGAAGGATCCTTTCGCGCTACCAAGGATAGACCAAATCATAGACGCGGTAGCCGGGAGTGACTTGCTGTGTTTCCTGGACGCATATTCGGGATATCACCAGATTAAACTCAAAAGGGAGGATTGGGAGAAAACGTCGTTCATAACCCCTTTTGGGGCCTTCTGCTACAAAACCATGACGTTTGGATTGAAGAACGCGGGCGCAACCTACCAGCGGTGCATTCAGAAGTGCTTCGAAGACCAAATTGGACGCAATATGCATGCTTATGTGGATGATGTGGTCATCAAGACCCGGAAGGCTGAGACATTCATAGACGATCTAAAAGAGACGTTCAAAAACCTAAGAAGATATCAGATGAAGCTCAACCCGACAAAGTGTGTGTTTGGGGTTCCAGCTGGCAAGCTACTCGGTTTTATCGTTTCAGAAAGAGGAATTGAGGCAAACCCGGACAAATCAAAGCTATCCAAAATCTAAGAAAGCCGGAAAATCTGAAGCAGGTTCAAAAGCTTACGGGCTGCGTGGCAGCCTTGAGCCGGTTTATATCCAGACTCGGGGAAAAGGCAATACCCTTGTACCGGCTCCTGAGAAAATCCGATAAATTCGTATGGGATCAAGAGGCGGATGAGGCATTCGAGGCATTAAAAAATCAGCTATCTGAGGCACCGGTGCTAGCGGCCCCGGGTCCCAAAGAACCTATGTTGTTATATGTGGCAGCTGGGCCCCAAGCCGTCAGTGCGGTAGTGGTAGTGGAACGCAAAGAAGACGGAAAAGGTTATCCGGTCCAGAGGCCGGTTTATTACGTCAGCGAGGTATTATCCGAGGCAAAGCAGCGTTACCCGCATTGGCAGAAGCTGGTTTTCGGAGTCTTCATGGCCAGCCAGAAATTGAAGCCGTACTTCCAGGAACACCCTATAACAGTAGTCAGCTCAATACCAATGTCAGATATCATCAGAAACTCGGACGCGACTGGAAGAATAGCCAAATGGGCGATAGAGATGGGGTATTATCATATCAGCTACGAGCCCAGATCGGCAATCAAGTCCCAGGCCTTGGTCGATTTCGTTAATGATTGGACGCACACCGGAATGACTACCATAGTCCCAAATTCCGAGTCGTGGACCATGCTTCGATGGATCGAAACAATACGAGGGATCAGGAGCCGGAGTAGTGCTAACATCACCCAAAGGAGATAAATTGAGTTACGTACTGCAAATTCACTTTGACTGTTCAAATAACGTGGCCGAGTATGAGGCCCTATTGCATGGCTTAAAGGTAGCCAAGGAAATGAACATTAGAAGGATACGATGCTTTGGAGATTCGGACCTTGTGGTACAACAGGTATCACGAACTTGGGATAGAAAGGATGCAACCATGGCAGCGTACCGCAGGGAGGTTGACAGGGTTGCAGGATGTTTTTCCGGGTACGAGGTGGAGCATATAGACAGAAGAAAGAATGAGGCAGCAGACGCCCTGGCTAGACTCGGGCGCGCAGAGAGCCGGTTCCACCCAACGTTTTCCTGGACGAGTTATGGCGACCGTCGGTTAAAACCGAGTCAGAGGAGGAACTGGCAAACCAAGACCCGGATGCAGCACTTGTGGCCACTATACGCACTATCCCTGAATGGACAGAACCGTTTTTGGCCTACCTATCACGGGGCGAGTTACCACAGCAAGAGGTGTTAGCAAGGCAAATTTTACGGCGAGCAAAGGGGTATTCTATCATCAACGGGGAATTGTACAAGAGAAGTGCCGCGGGGGTCTTCTTGCGCTGCGTGGCACCAGAAGAGGGCCAACAGATCCTTAAGGAAATCCACGAAGGTGATTGCGGGCATCATGCCTCCACAAGATCCCTTGTGGCCAAGGCCTATCGACATGGATTCTTCTGGCTTACGGCCCTAGCAGATGCGGAACGGTTAGTAGCAAGGTGCGACGGATGTCAAAGGTACGCTCGCCAAACCCATGTACCGGCTATGGAATTACGGACCATCCCGTTAACTTGGCCGTTCGCTGTCTGGGATATGGACATGGTTGGCCCCTTTCATATGTCACCTTGCAAGAAGACACATCTTTTAGTGGCTATTGATAAGTTTACCAAGTGGGTCGAGGTCATGCCAGTTACTAATTGCGAAGCAGCTACAGCGGTCAAGTTCCTGAAATGAATTATTTATCGATTCGGGTACCCCCACAGTATAATTACCGACAATGGAACCAACATGTCCCTTGGAGAGATGGAAAAATTCTGTGGCAGCAATGGAATCCGGCTTGATGTAGCATCAGTCGCTCACCACAGGCCAATGGGCAAGTGGAGAGAGCAAATCAAGAGTTGCTTCGCGGATTAAAACCACGACTACGAGTTCCATGTATCAGGGCCTCCGGTGCATGGGTCGAAGAACTTCCTTCCGTGGTCTGGGGTATAAATACTACACCCAACAGGTCCACTCAGATGACACCCTTCTTCATGGTCATGGTGCAGAAGCGGTGCTACCAAGCGATATCATTCATGATTCACCGAGAGTGTCGGCTTATGTTGAAGTGGAGAACGACAAGACCCGGCAGGACGCCGTGGATATGTTAGAAGAACAAAGAGAACAAGCCTTGGAAAGGTCAGCCATATATCAGCAAGATTTACGGAGGTATCATAGTCGGCGTGTGAAGACCCGGGTCTTCCAGGAAGGAGACCTGGTTCTGCGCCTGGTTCAGTCAAACGAAGGGAAACACAAGCTATCACCACCATGGGAAGGGCCTTTCATCGTAAGCCGGAATCTGCATAATGGGTCATATTACTTGATAGACGCAAGGGAAGAGTCAGCCACAGTTAACGACACCGCTCATACCACTGCACCTATGCAAGAAAGAGACAGACCATGGAACGTGGCTCAGCTACGCCCGTATTATACTTAGCAAGGATTATGTTGGCGTGGAATCAAATGATGTAACAGGCAGCAGGTTTCAGACGTACTCTTTTCCTATCCAGGGTACCCTTGGGGACTGGACGGGTTTTTAATGAGGCGGCCTACTGACCTAATTTTTCATATCAAATAAAGAGGCGATTATCAAGAAAAGAGGTGGTTATTATCTATACTTTCAGTACGATGTGTATCTTTAGGTCTTGAGGGCTGGTTGCTCATATAGGCACAGTTGCAAACTCAAAAGACCCGGCCTTGATGCCAATGAGTTATAGGGGCCGGTTACTCGAAAACGAGTGCGGCTACAATCTTATAACCGGACAAAGAAGTCCAAATTTCTCGGCTATTCTTACTTAAGCTCGATGTGACTCGCAATAAGTGGCATGATTTGTTCGCTTACGATTACAGTCAGCCATGAAGCCCAAAGGGACTTGCCTGACCCTGTTTTCGTATAGATGTAATAACATGGTATCCACGCGAAAGCCGGCTTACAGTACAAGATAGTCGAAAGGGTCATCTAAACCACAAGTTATGCAGAGTATAAGGCTGATAGCCGGAAACTCAACGGTTATTAAGCATAAACTTCAAATCCTATGTGAAACCGTTCTGGGATTTTTGTGAATCTAGCAGCAGGCAAATTGTTCTCCTTTAAAAATCACGTGTCCCAGGCTCGGAAATCCAGGCCTGGGGACTCGCGAATTTCGAAAGAGAAATATATTATCCAGTTGCTAAAATTCCAAAAAGCCAAGCATCCGGGTCTTGGGGGGCTTGGGGACTTAGAAGCAAGTCCGTTCACCAAACACCCATGAAACCCGGAAGCCGGGTCTCACAAAAGGAAAAATAAAGAAGTGCGGGTATCAAGAATAAAGCGAGTTGGATATCAAGAAGAAGTAGGTGCAAAAGCAGATAAATCAAAAGTCCAGAGAGGCGTAAAGTGCATCAGGAATTTAGAGTGTATCACAAAGTTTCACTAAAAAGTACCAAAGGAGCACAGGCGCACCAGTTAAAAAATAAATTGTTTCACTGGCACTATGGCCGACTGATGCATATGAAGTAATAGATGTCACTCGATATTCTAAGCCGCAGGATCCATCTTGGCTTTGCCCTTGCCTTCGCTTGTGGTAGCAGCGCCGCTCGGGTTAGTAGCAATGCCGACTCGCGCGGGCGGAGGGACGACAGGAGTAGAAGTAGCAGGCATAGAGTCGGCTTCGGCCTTCTCCTTGGCAGCTTCTTCCCTTATCTTGGCCGCCTCCTCCTTCCACCGGGCAAGCATGTCGTATGGCTTGGGGCGGTCCGCCTTGATGATCTTGTCGTTAACATCGTATGCAGGAAGAATGGTATCAATCTCCAAACTATCGGCAATAACGCTAGCCGGATGACGGATTTCATTTTGAATAGCCTTGAAGTCCTTAGGCGAAAACTTGGATCCATCTGGGTTGAACTCCGGAAACCCGCCCATCAGCTTGGCCGGCTCTAGCTTAGGAAAATAAGCTTTAGCCAGTGCAAGTCCTCGAGTCACCAAATCGGCAAGATGAACGCTTCCAGTGCCAAATCCACTCAGGGATAGTGGAGCAGAATTCTAGCAATTTCTTCATGTTGCTTGGCTTGATACTCGGCAGTCGCAGCTCGTCAAGAATCCAACCAATTCCGGCACTAAGCTGCTAGATAGTGTCCTTGATAAGCTTCAACTTGATAGTGTCATCTTCTTCAGGGGCTGCGTCACGGGCCTGTTAAAAAGACAAAGAAAAAGTAATAAGTAAAGGGATACGGTTGTCCATCTAGAGAGAATCAGGGTCACGCGTGCTAAAATTCAAAGATCATACCAGTTGCAACACAATGGATATCAGCAATCTGCACTGAAAGAGTCGTCAGCCTATCTTCAGCCGCGTGAGCTCTTTTCCGGTACTTCCTCATGATTTTTTGGCTCCTGCGAATTTCAGTCTCAGCTGCTTCGCGAAGGGCCGTTTCCTTTTCGATACGCTTGGCGGCCTTGGCTAGCTTCTTCTCAGATTGCGCAACAAAGTCCTACGAGAAAACACGAAGAAGGGTCAGTCGGAAATATCGTGCAAAGTTCCAAGAAAATTACTTAGTAATTCACTTCGAACTTGGGGACTGTATAAGGAAATAAATGGTTTTACTCGGGTTTACTTTATGTTTGGTTATCAAGGCATCTAGGATATTTTCTTCATTGGCCCTCAAAGTGTAAAGGGCATCGAGCATGAGCAAACGTCATGTCTTCAGGGCGAAGTCTTGAAGGGCCGGAAGATTGGCCTTCCGGTTGAAGGGCTTTTCCGGGTCTTGGGGTCGAAACCCGGACCGTCTGAATGTCCGGGTTAGGAGAACCCGGCTTGGTCTCTAAAATGATATCTTCATCTACTTCTTCAGAGGATTTGGGTGATGCGGTTTTCGGTGGAGCGGGGTCCTTAAAGGGGTCTTGGTCATGTCCGTCCTCAGCCTCGTCATCAGCCGCAACATCCATGTTAATATTTGGCTCCTCATCTCCGCGCTTTTCCGCTTCAGGAATATCCGGGTCACTAATGGTAACTTTGACACTAAAGGGAAAGAAGGAGATAGTTGTTAGTGGCACGTATTAAAAAGGTTAGTAAGTGCCAAAGAATGTTGAATAAAGGTCATTTACCCGGTGTTCACGGCATAGTCCGGTGGGAGCTCGCTGCTGGAGGCGGATGATGTTGTCAAAGGTACCGGCTGCGGTACCCGGAATTGCCCGGCGAGTGGATGATTAGGAGATGGACGGCGTTGAGGAGATTTGGGAGGCTGAGGTGGAGGAGTGCTAACTCGGTGAGCAGAGGAAGTGGAGATACCCGGGTTAAGGGGATCATCCCCCGGGAAACTCCGGGTCGCCCTTCGTTTAGCCGAGGGGGGATCCTTCAAGAATGGTGAATGTGATAATTGGTCATTAAGTTTATGCATAGTATCAAAGGAGTAGGGCTCAGAAGACATGGAGGAGAAGGGAACCTTTGCAACTACCCCTCTGGCCTTCCTCTTGGTTCCGACTGTGGTTTCCTGGTCGGATTCGGTGGCTTCCGGGTCATCTTCTTCTTTTTCCTCCTCGTCCCCTAACCCTGAAAGATTGAGTATGTATCAAACGAGGAAAAGATGGATGGTAGGAAAAGTAGCACGGGTAAAAGGTGAATATAAGATTAGGGAAAATACCCTCATCGTCTTCAACCGGTTCTTCCTCTTCTTCCGGGTCTTGGGAAGGAGGAGAGGTTTCAATCCTCCAGAAGGGGTCGTCAGCCTGTGATCAAAGAGATGAAAGCAAGAGTTAGAAACTGAGACAGGGGTAAAAGTGTCGAAATAAGCTAAAGGAACCAGGTCTTACCGCTGGAGCTGGGTGCTCTCGAGTAAATGGGGGTAACCCGGCGATATTTCTTATCGCCTCTAGCTTCTCTGTCAGGAAATTTTTGATGGTCTTGTTGGTGTCCCCAGCAGCAAAGTTTTTGGTGGAGTATCGGAGCGAGTCCGTGATGTGCCCCGAGTATTCACACAAAAACTTGGTGCGAATGGAGTTGGGCTGAACCCGGAAATCTACCCAGGTCTTCACCAAATTAAGGCCAAGAAGACCTTGGGCCAAGAGAGCAGCTAACTTAGCCAGCAAAGGCTGGATTGCCTCCCTGTCAGAGTCGGGGGCAAAAGAACTGAAAGATTCGGAAGGCTCAAGGAGACTCTCCGAGTAACCTGGCAACTTCCTCTCGCCATCCGGGGAAGTGTCATGGCAATAAAAGAAAAATAGTGCCAGTTTTTGATGTGGGAGTTCAGATTGAGAGTTGGCATTGGTGAGTGCTTGCGGCGTTGTATAGATACCCCACCGCAAGTAAGAAGTGCTCCGTCACCGCTCTCGCGGCACGGTTTGCACTCGAATAGTTCAATAAAAAGAGCCAGACTTGGCGGAACGCACAAGTATGACTCGGATAAAACGATGGTGGGTAATATTCAACATAGAGTTGGGCCCTATGTCGAATACCCGGAGGCCGTAGTGGCTTAAGACCTCCCGGAAAAAGAGTGACCCGGAGGACGGAATCCCCGGGTCACGTGTTCGGTGAAGCAAATTACCTCATTTCCGGCGGGAGTGGGCCGGGTCTCATCGCCTGGTGCCCTCCAGTGTATATCCTTTTGAGAAGGGAGGATTCCTAGCTCGGCCATTCCATCCAGCTTGGCCTTTGTCGCTATAGACCGACCCCAGTTTGCTGATGTGGTTTGGGTAGCCTTTGCTAGGGCCGGCTGTTTTCCTTGCCTCTTCGGAGCCATAGGGTTGACCTGCAGGGTACAAGAGATGTGGGAAATGAGACTCGGAAATATTGGAGTATCCGAGTTGGGATGTTAGAGACAGCATGAGGACTCAGAAATATCCGGGTAACGTATCACGGAGCAAAAAATTACGAGTTGTCCGAGTGTTAAATACGGTTGTGGAAATTACTAGTTACTTACGTGTTGAGGTGAGTTTGGTGTGCACGGATGGTTTCCCATGCCTCTACTACGAGCAAAGTAACTGGAAAAGGAGGATTTTTTGGGTATTAATAATATGCGCGAAAATTTGGGCGAAATGGATCTAGGTTAGGAAAATTCGCGACAGGTTCTATGAAGAAATTAGAGATTAAAAGTGATGGGAGGGTGGTGTGAGATCGTCCCACCGGTCCTTGGAAGAACTAGCAAGTATCTAAGTGGTTCAATTTGGTGCAGTAAGAGCAATGGCTCGCGGATCGACCAAGATCTAATCTGAAGAAAATCTGGAAAATATGGGTCAAATTGATGGATACGAGAGGCTTACCGGAGAAGGTTGGAGCGGTGCGCGGCGGTGATGGATAGCGCGCAGTGGATACTTCCTTGCAACGGTTGGCCAGATGTTCGCGGACGCGGTGAATAAGATTCGACGGGGGTGCGGGACGAACTGCGGCGAGCTGGGCCCGCGGGCGTGCGCGAGGTCTCTGTGGAGGCGCCCTGTGGATTCGAGCACGAAAGCAAAAGGAGGAAGAAGGAGGAACGAGCCATTGGGATTAGGTTAATCCTTAAGTGCCTATTTATAGGGTGCGGGAGGGTAAACCTAGGCCAACGGACGAGAGCCGGGAATTACGGATAAAATCGCATCCGCCCGGATTTTCCGAGGTATGCGTCAAGAGTTAGGCGAGGTTTTCAGAATGGACGTAAGGCGTATCTTTTCTGTGGTTATCGGATGGGTTAAACAAGTAAAGTGAGATGGGTCTTCAACATCGTTACCAGGGTATTTTCCCGGGAAGATGAGCGATGGATTCGGAAAAGGCCGAGTTACTATATGGCCACCGTGGAGTTGGGACTGACTGTTTATCGAAGAAGTCTAACCCGGCCTACTTGAAGTGGTACGTCTGATATTCTTGCAGGGAATAGCCAGCGCTTCTAGGAGGAATCCAGGAAGCCCAGGCTATTCTGGGGACTACTGATGGGGGATAGTAACCGGTAGGCCAACTCCAAGGTGTAACCCGGCCCAAAGGACGATGTGCGGGATCCGGCTAAGGATAAAGAAACTTCTGGAAGGCCCAAAGTTTGTAGGCCTCGTAACCCGGATTGTGGGTTGCGATAAGGAAAGCTAGGGTTTGTAAGCAGAGTTCGGATATGATTCAAGCTGCGCCTTGGAGGGCAAGCCAGGGGGAGTACGGGTACTTTATAAACCGGCCCCTAGGCTTTAGCTTGACAGAGATTCACGACATAATCATATCACCTATTATCGAGTATCCAGTATTACCCAAGAGCCCTATTCGAGACTCGGCGAGTTGAGAGCCGATTCCTAGATCGCTTATCATCATGTTCTCTTTCGAGCTAAACCCTCTCCCAAATACCTGTGTCGACTTACCCCAAGATCAGTTACCTCTGGTAACATCTGCCGTGATCATCCCACGACATAAAGGAAGATCCCTTTGACGAACACGGATTTATGAAACCGTGGGCGAAAAAATACTTCGCTCCTGCTCCCTTAATCCGTCCTTGGCCGCAAGGCGGGCTTATTGTAAGGAATAACTTCGTATTTTCACCTCGGCAGGTCATCCGGGACGGCCTTTGCCACGTTGGGATTCTTTTTGCAGAGTATGCAAAAGAATTCAACGAGAACTTGTCGGGTTTGCAACAGATGATCCAGGTAATATCTCTAGCGCCCAAGCATTTTGTCAAAAGTATACTTTTTTGACTTAATGCTTTTTCCATTACCTTGCTTGATTTTTTTACTTAAGCGATTTGTTTCTTTTCCATGTTTCAGCAAACTGCTGAAACCATTAACATGGAGATTTTCAACAAGCTCAGCATCAAGAATAAGGAGGTGAAAACACTTCTTAATATTCTTGAAGATAAAGAATCTGAGTTGGCCTCCGTTCAGCAAAAGCTGGATGAATCAGCAGGTAAGTTTTTTCATTGCTTTTGCTTGGAAATTTTTCTAAGTATTTTTCCGAGTATCTAACTCTTCTTTTTTACTTGCTTTTCAGCTTCTTTGGCAAAAGCCAAACAAATTGGTGAAGTTGCTGGCAATACAGAGAACCTCCGCAAGGAAAACATGGAACTTCACAAAATCACTTTGAAGCTCCTGAAAGACCTGGAGGCCAGCCAACTCGATGTCGGCATTGCCGAGTCCAAGGCTTCCAACCAGGCCGAGAAGGAAAAAGCCACCATCAGGGACCTGGAGAACGCCTTGATCCAGCGCCTGGAGGAAGGCACGGAAATGGACCGCATCCTCGGCAAGTACTTTGACTTTTACCAGATTTTGTCTTTTCCCTTCTTCAACTTTCCTTAACTTTCTTTTGTTGATTGAAATAGAAGGTAGCCCCCAGCTAACCCGGATCGAAATAATCCGGGCTTTCAAGAAGGTCTTCACCGCGCTCAAAGCTGCGGGGATGTTACTTATTAATAAGTACATTCCCGACAAATCAGGGGAGTTCTCGAAAGTTGGCAAACTTCCGGAAGCGATCGTGGAGGTGGCGAACTGCAAGGAGTCTTGGTTCCGCTCCGCGGATCACGGTGGTGCACGCATAGCCCTTGGGATCATGCGTATGCACTATACCACCGCCAAGTCTTGGCGCGTGGCATTCGACATTCCTCAGGGATACACGGATGCTCAGCGAGCCAGTATCTTTGATGAAATCAAAGGCCGCGCCACCAAGATTTCCAATATGGTGAACATCTCCACCTTCTTCCCCGAAGAAGAGATTCCGACAACTCCAGAGGAATCCAGCAGCGAAGACGAAGACTCGGATGCTGAAGAAGCTGCTTGAATTCCTAGGTAGAAGATAGGAAAAATGAAGCATTACTATTCCTACAATGTAACACTTATTGTAATGCTATCTATTCTTTTGTATAAACAAGTACTCCGCTTTTGCAGTTAAATTATTAAGTCTTTGCAAACATTCCGGGTTTTGATTCCTTTATGTTCTAAGTTCTCTAGTTTACATGTCTTAACTGTCCTTAGTGTTTGAAATGGCTCGACAGTACATAATCTTCACGCCAAGTGACTGGGTATAACCAATCAGTCGAAACTCGGAATCATGGATCGAACTAAAAGCATTTTTTACTTACTAATTTCAGTGACCCAACATACAAACAATCAGATAATACTTAGAGAAAGTAAGGAATTTTAAAAAAAGTATCAAACTCAGGCACGCAGGCACAATCTGGGTTTCCTTAAGCCTCCTTAGGCTGAGTAGCATTCAGTTTTATAACTCCGAGCACGCAGGCACAATTAGGGTTAACATTGAGTATTTTGAAAGATCATTGGGAAATAGATAAGGCGGACTTATGCTTTGTATGAAAACAGATAAAACAGTAATGCATGAATTCCGACAACTTTATTTCATGATCTCAAAGATGTTTACATAGAAATTGAACTAAGTGTAGAAGGGACGTAACTGCTGGATTCTCCAAGGTCTTTTTGTCTCTCCTAGTTCAACATCTATCTTCCTCTTTCTCTTGCGATTCGGACGCTTGGGATCATCTTCCGTGTCTCGAATATCTACAAGATAATAATATCCATTTTTCATAGCCTTGCTAATGACAAATGGTCCCTCCCAGACTGGGGCTAACTTGTGCTTCCTTTCTTGCACCAATCTTAGCACTAGGTCACCTTCTTTGAAAGATCGATGCCTGATTTTCCGACTATGGTAGCATCTCAATCCTTGCTGGTAAATGACGGATATTTGAAGCACAAAGTCTCGTTCTTCTTCTAAAAGATCGACGACATCCTGGCGTGCGCTTTCGGCATCCGAGTCATCGTAAGCCTGCACTCTTGTGCTATCATGGAGCATGTCCCTAGGAAGCATTGCTTCGGCGCAATAGACCAAGAAAAACGGGGTTTGCCCTGTTGCTCTATTTGGCGTCGTTCGAATACTCCAAAGCACGGAAGGTAGTTCTTCTACCCATGCTCCAGCTGCTCTATGAAGAGGAGATTCGAGTCTTGGTCGTATTCCTTGCAGGATTGAGCTTTTCATTCTTTCAACCTGCCCATTGGATTGTGGGTGAGCCATAGATGCAAGATCTAGGCGTATTCCCGTTTGTCGGCAATATTTTGCCAACTCTCCAATAGAGAATTTTGTCCCGTTGTCAGTGATTATACTGTGTGGAATGCTGTATCTCATGACTACATGAATGATGAAGTTTCTGGCAGTCACACCGTCAAGTTTCTTGATGCGTTTCGCCTCCACCCACTTGGTATACTTATCCACTGCAACGAGTAGATGTGTAAGTCCGCCTCTTGCAGTTTTGAATGGTCCGATCATATCTAGCCCCCAGACCGCGAACGACCATATTATAGGGATAGATTTGAGTGCTTGAGCTGCCATATTCGTCTGCTTGGCGTAATACTTGAAGGGAATATGCCCGAGAGGCAATAATAAAGTGGTTATTATCTTATTCCTTGTTTATGATAAATGTTTATTTCTCATGCTAGAATTGTATTAACCGGAAACGTTGATACATGTGTGTTTAATAAACAAACAATGGTTCCTAGTAAAGCCTCTCTTTTAACTAGCTTGTTGATTAATAGATGATCAAGGTTTCCTGATCATGAACATTGGATGTTGTTAATAACAAGGTCATATCATTAGAAGAATGATGTGATGAACATAGACCCAATATCAAGATAACAATACGATCAAGTCATTTAGTTTATATTGTTATATCTTGCATATGAAGTAACTTATTCCTTAGACCATGAGATCATGTCAATCACTGATACCGGAAGGGTGCTTTGATGTCATCAAACGTCACACCGTAACAGGGTGACTATAAAGGTGTCGTTAGGTATTCGGAAAGTATTAATTGAGGCTCATGGATCAAGAGTGGGATTTTTCCATGCAAAATGAGGGAGAGATATACTCTGGGCCCTCTCGGTGATATCACATCAAAACCGCTTGCAAGCACGTGATATGATGACAAGGATGTTTTATCACGGGAACGAGAAAAGAGTACTTGTCGGTAACGAGATTGAACAAGGTATGGTTGATACCAATGATCGAATCTTGTACAAGTAAAATATCGCGAGACAAAGGGAATAGTTCACGACGTTGTTGGTTCACACGATCACGAGAGTCATCGTTGAATAAATAGGAGTCATCACGGATTTCCAGATCCCGCTGTTGATTATTGATCGGAGAGGAGTCTCGATCATGTCTATCTTATTCGCGAACCGTAGGGTGACACACTTAAGGTTCGATGACGCGTTTGAGAGTATACGGAATATCGAAGAATATTTTGGGCAGCACCGAAATTGTTTCGGGGAAAACTGAAATAGTTCAAGGGGGTTTTCATCGAATGGTTGTTAATAGATTTAACAAATGATTCGAGGTGCTATATGAAAATGTTTTTTAATGGATTTAACAAATAAAAATAAAGAAATAAAAATATTTTATTTATTTATTAAAAGAAAACCTTTGGATTTTCCAAGTGGAAAATAATGGGAGCATGAGTGGGTGTGAGTGGAGCTTCCACTCACATGAAGAGGGAAGAGGTGGGGGCACCACCATGGCTGACCGCACCCCACCCTTGGGCTGCCTCCCTCTCCCCATAAAAGGAGGGTGAGGGCTCCTCTTCATCCACACACTTGCCCACTAGCTTTTCCCTCCACCCGCTGCTCCATTCCATGGTCTCCGGCTTGGCGAAGCCCTCACCGTGGGATTCTTCTTCACCATCACGCCGTCGTGCTGCTGGAGTTCCGAGGGATCCTCTAGTTTCGCGCCCCGCTGGATCGAGGGAATGGAGGTCGTCATCAACCGTACGTGTGACCGATCACGGAGGCACCGCCGGATGCGGTGCACTTCTTCTCGCTATCGGGATCGGTGTGAGTACGACTACGCCAACAACGAGATTTGATCTTGTAACTCTTTGTGTCTTCGAGGGTATGTGTTCTCCTTAACCCTCTCTTTGCCCATTGCACTTCGTCTCCTAGATTATATCTTGGCTTTTCGGGTGTCTCTCGCGTAGGAAAAATTTTGTTTTCTATGCAACGACCCCTTCAGTGGTATCAGAGCCGGATCTATGCGTAGATGTTTTGTACAGGTAGAACACATAGGTGTATGTGGGCGTTGATGATCATGTTATTACCTCCTTGATTATTTTATGATCTTAGTGGCATAGTGGGATGAAGCGGCCCGAACTAACCTTACATGTCCACGTACATGAGACTTGTTCCACAACTGACATGCAACTTGTATTGCATAAGTGGCTTGCGGGTGTCTGTTTCTCCTACTATAGTTAAGATCTAATCTACGAAGGGTTGTAAAAAAATGTGTTTATCAATGTTGTGGTTGATGTTCGTAGGTATGAACGGTTCTATCCTCGAAAGCCCTAAGCCACGTAAAATATGCAAAAAAAATTAGAAGCGTCTAACTAGTTTTTGCCGGGCATGTGAATTGATATGGTCAATGTTACAAATTTGATTATGAGATGATCTATTTTGTAAATTATTGATATACCGGAAGGTATCCATATGGTTGTCTTATTATTGATGGACAATCAAGATTGGGGGTGCCATGGTACTTGGTACCACGCCGGTGGAATGATGGAGATCATACCATGATGCACATGATGGAGATCAAGTGCAAGGAAGACCATATCATATCACGTTATCCTTACATGTGATGTCTGTGTTGTTAATCATTTTTATGCATCTTGTTTTGCTTAGATATCGACGGTAGCATTATAAGATGATCCCTCTCACTTAATATCAAGATAATAATGTGTTCTTCCTTAAGTATGCACCATTAAGAAAGTTCGTCGTTTCGAGACACCACGTGATGATCGGGTGTGACAGACTCAACGTTCGCATACAACGGGTGTTTTCAAGCCTAGCATGTACAGACATGGCCTTGAAACACACGCAATACCACGGTTCTACTTGGCGAGCCTAGCATGTACAGACATGGCCTCGGAACACGTAACCGAAAGGTAAAGCATGAGTCATATGGATGATATGATGAACATGTCGATGTTCGCCTTTGAAGCTACATCATCTCACGTGATGATCGGTTTTGGTGTAGCGAATTTGGTTCGTGTAATCACTAAAGACGACTAAGAGGGATGTTGTTTTTGAGTGGGAGTTCATGGCATAATTTTGAATTAACTTGAACTTATTTATCATAAACAACCAATCAAAGGGAATTTGCACAAATTGTAGTATTCATTGGCATCCACAAAACTACCTTACACTTAGATTGTTGATTGAGATAGCTGTTATGATCTGGTAAAAATCATTTAAGATTGGTACCGTGTTAGTGAAATTTAAAATTGAGTGCTATTGTATATTTTTGGTATTTCCTACCTAGCTCCATATGGTTAATGATTGATTGATCTAGAGATAAAATAATTCCTACTTAGAATCCAGAGTCATGGTTGCTTTCGTATTATTTTATCTTCAAAAGAATGTTTTGTTGATCAAGGTGATTTTGGAACTGAAAGAGTTGTTTTCAGAAACAATCAAGTGAAAGATATATTGATATCTAGAAACTTATTTGTGGCAACATGACTGAGTATAATTTAGCGTGACAATGTTTGCTTATATTATCTCAATATATGCAATGATTGAAGACGCTAGGCGTTTGAATATTCCAAGAAGTTGGGCGCTAAAAATTATCCTCTAAATCCCTTCCTTCGAGCTATAGTAGCTTAATCATAAAATTGTTATGATGGGATGGATTAAAAGTATAGGTAAAGTAGTTTAACTTACTTGGAGATTGCTAAGAGTGGAATATAGAAGAATACTATTAATATGGTGATATTAGTAGAACAATCAAACTCAAAGTATGACTCAATGGGTGATAGTATATGACAACACGCCAAAGAAAATGAGCTAGTAATACGAGCATTGTTTGATGTTGAATGATTCTTCTGTAAAGGGAAGGGGATATTGAAAATAGAATTACAAAAAGATATATGGAAGAAAAAGAAGATAACTGGAAAAGTCCAGCTCAGGAGTATATGCTTGATATACAAGTTATAGATGTATTACTAGTTAACAAAGTATTTTTGGGTATTTTTATACCGCATTGGTTGGTATGAGTTGTCATACAAAGCAACGTAATGCAAGAAATACAAGGGCCTAAAAGGAACTAGTAATAGATGTGGAATCGATTATGACAAGAACAAAAATAAAGTGTTATTGTGTTCATTGTCGTATCGAACCAAACATTCAAGATTTATTTTAAGAACTTAATAAGTTGTTATTTTGTTCTAGTCTTTTGTGAGAACAAATGAGATTGTTCAAACGATGACCATATTCCATAATTGATGGATATGTTAATATAAATCATGTTGGTAAAGTAAACATCTATAAGACTGAATGCTAAACGTTGCAAGACGTAAAAGAGTTTCACTTAAATTGTGAAACCACCATTTTAGTTCATATCGGAAAGGAAAAACATGAAGGAACTCCATATTGATGGACTTCCGGAGTTATTTTATTTTGAATAAATTGATGCTTGTGAGACCTCTTCCGAAAGATGACTAGAATTCCGTTCATAGGCCAAAGTAGAATGGACGACTAATTTAATGGAGATTATACATATTGATGTATATAGTCCATTATGTGTAGTCATTTATGGTGGATTAATTTTTCCTTCATAAAATTTTGTGGATGATTTGAGTAGATATGTGAGTATATCTATTTAAAGAGAACGGAGTTTGACTTTTTGAATTGGTTCAAATGGTTGTTAATATGAAGTAAAAAACAATGTAACAAGATAATCAAGTATTTATGATTGGATCATAAAGGATAAAGTTTGAGTTACAAGTTTAGCAAAACATCTGAGAAGTTGCAGAATTGTTCTACAACTTATACTTCTCGAATACCCCACATTAGTTTGGATTATTCAAGAGACAAAATGAAACCTCGTTTGACATGGTAAGATAAATAAAAATGCCATTATAATTTTGTAGTTTATACATTGGTGACAACCGTTTTTCCACTGAAAAGAGCACCATCATGATCCGTTGAAATTGACAACATATAAGATATGGTTTGGGTAGTGACCCGAATTGTCATTTTCTTAAGTTTTGGTATGCATAACATGTGTAAAATGTTTACAACCAAAATGGGAAAATATATGTTTATAAGGTTATCCCAACGAATCTATTGGGTATTTCTCCTATCACCGACCAAAGACAAATGTTGTTTTTCAGAAAGGGTTGATTTCTCGAGAAAATAGTTCTTACGAAACAAGTGAGTGGGAGGACAGTACAAACTCAACAAGATTAGAGAATCTTTGTTGCCATGTCAAGAGTAGCGCATCACTGGAAGTTGTTCAGGGGTTTCCTATTTTGACTAAGTAGAAGACACTACAGATGTTGTAGGTACTTCAGATGAGTTTGCGTGCTAAACCACAAAAGTCCTAAAACTTTGTACTTAGACCAACTTGTGGTTTAAGAGTAAAGTGTTGTTATGAAAACAAAAGGACTTGGACCTTATAAAGGAAGCAAATGATGGGCCCTGACTTCGTAAAATTGACTATGAGTAATTATATCCGCCATAGTATCCTTGTATGAATATCAAGTATGTGACTTGATAGTCCTTTCGATAGGCGTGATGCCTAACGATAGCAAAAGGGTCGATATAGCGACTAAGACATGGATTTTTACATCCTTTGAAAGTTGTACTTATCGAAAAGTTGTTTTAAAAGAGTTGACTACTACAATATTTTGATCTTCCGTAGATGCTTAGTCTTTGCGGATAGTTCTAGCAAAGTTACATATTATGATATGGATGTTGAATAACAAAACCAAATCTCCTCTCGAGGAAGTTTGATCAAGGATGTGTACTTGACACAGTCTGAGAGTTTTGTAAAATCCAAAAGATTGCTAGAAAGGTATGCACACTTCAATGGTTGAAGTGAGCATAACGAAGTTGAAATCTTTACCTTAATGAAGCTATCAAAAGAGATTGATTCCATCATCAATGATAAAGATGCTTGTAGAGTTACAAGAAATTAAGTGGGAGCGCTATGACATATTCCAATACTTTATGTAGATGACATATGGTTGATTAGAAAATATGTATTTTAAATTAACACGGTTAAGAAATTCATATTGATGAAAGGCTTAGAAGATATTGGGCATCGATATCTATAAAAGATGGATTGAAGCGCCTGATATGATTGAAGCCAGATTATATAGATGAAATATTGAAGTAAGTCAATATCGAAATGACAAGAAGGAGTTTTTGTCACATGGAAAATAATTAAGCAAGATTCAAGTGTTTTGACACATGATGAGCGTCATTGAAATTGAGATTTCTAAGTCATGTTTCCATGCTATGTACACAACCAGATGAGTCCTATGCTATAAAATGTTATAGCAGGATAATTCATATGATGATTAGACAACAGTGGGAGAGATCCTTGTGTCATTTTAGAAATGCTAAGGATATGTTTTCCTATGTAGTAATGACAAAATATTAGTTATAATTTGTTACACTAATAGTCTTGTCATTTATTCAAGTAAGTTTATCTCAATTAAAATATGTGATGAAGGGTAGCACAATAGGCTGGAAGAAAGTTCCATGCTGGATTTGAAAGAGTTTCAAAATTAAAATATTGAGACAGATACTACAACAAAGGCTAAAGTATATCGTTGTATTGACAACTGATAATAAGCGTATTTTGTGTCAAGGAGTTCTTTATTGAACTTGGTGAATTTCCAAGAATGCTGACACTATGAAGCTACATTTTTACAATGTTAGTAACATTAGTTTAAGCTGAGGAATTAAGGTATCACCGGAACTTGGTGAATTTCCAAGAATGCTAACACTATGAAGCTACATTTTTACAATGTTAGTGACATTAGTTTAAGCTGAGGAATCAAGGTTTTACCGATTGACCATATATATACAAAGCCATCTCATTAGAGAATGAGTGATGCGTGTAGACGCAAAGAACATGCAAATACAATAGGACCTGAATAGTTCAGATCTTTTTGATGATGTTTACCACATGCAAATCATGGTAATAACACTGGAAGCCATATGTGTTAAGTGCTTACAGACTAGATTATTGACTCTAGTGCAAGTGGGAGACTGAAGGGAATATGACCGAGAGGCAATAATAAAGTGGTTATTATCTTTCCTTGTTTATGATAAATGTTTATTTCTCATGCTAGAATTGTATTAACCGGAAACGTTGATACATGTGTGTTTAATAAACAAACAATGGTTCCTAGTAAAGCCTCTCTTTTAACAATAGGATCAAGTCATTCAGTTTATATTGTTATATCTTGCATACGAAGTAAATTATTCCTTAGACCATGAGATCATGTCAATCAATGGTACCGGAAGGGTGCTTTGATGTCATCAAACGTCACACCGTAACAGGGTGACTATAAAGGTGCCGTTAGGTATTCGGAAAGTATTAGTTGAGGCCCATGGATCAAGAGTGGGATTTGTCCATCCAAAATGACGGAGAAATATACTCTGGGCCCTCTCGGTGATATCACATCGAAACCGCTTGCAAGCACGTGATATGATCACAAGGATGATTTATCACGGGAACGAGAAAAGTGTACTTGTCGGTAACGAGATTGAACAAGGTATGGTTGATACCAATGATCGAATCTCGTACAATTAAAATATCGCGAGACAAAGGGAATAGTTCACGACGTTGTTGGTTCACACTATCACGAGAGTCATCGTTGAATAAATAGGAGGCATCACGTATTTCCAGATCCCGCTGTTGATTATTGATCGGAGAGGAGTCTCGATCATGTCTATCTTATTCGCGAACCGTAGGGTGACACACTTAAGGTTCGATGATGCGTTTGAGAGGATACGGAATATCGAAGAATATTTTGGGCAGCACCGAAATTGTTTCGGGAAAAATTGAAATAGTTCAAGGGGTTTTTCGTCGAATGGTTGTTAATATAATTAACAAATGATTCGAGGTGCTATATGCAAATGTTTGTTAAGGGATTTAACAAATATAAATAAAGAAATAAAAATGTTTTATTTATTTATTAAAAGAAAACCTTTGGATTTTCCAAGTGGAAAATAATGGGAGCATGAGTGGTTGTGAGTGGAGCTTCCACTCACATGAAGAGGGAAGAGGTGGGGGCACCACCATGGCTGGCCGCACCCCACCCTTGGGCTGCCTCCCTCTCCCTATAAAAGGAGGGTGAGGGCTCCTCTTCATCCACACACTTGCCCACTAGCTTTTCCCTCCACCCGCTGCTCCATTCCATGGTCTCCGGCTTGGCGAAGCCCTGACCGTGGGATTCTTCTTCACCACCACGCCGTCGTGCTGCTAGAGTTCCGAGGGATCCTCTACTTCCGCGCCCCGCTGGATCGAGGGAACGGAGGTCTTCATCAACCGTACGTGTGACCGATCACGGAGGCACCACCGGATGCGGTGCACTTCTTCTCGCTATCGGGATCGGTGTGAGTACGACTACGCCAACAACAAGATTTGATCTCGTAATGCTTTGTGTCTTCGAGGGTATGTGTTCTCCTTAACCCTCTCTTTGCCTGTTGCACTTCGTCTCCTAGATTAGATCTTGGCTTTTCGGGTGTCTCTCACGTAGTAAAAATTTTGTTTTCTATGCAACGACCCCTTCAATACTGGCATCCGACACATGTGTTTACTATCTGTTCGACATCTGTCTTGGCTGTGAGCCAGAAAAACCGTGCACGGAATGCTTTTTTGAATATGCTTTTTGATTGAGCATGATGTCCGCAATCTCCTGTGTGGATTTCTTGCAAAATTTCTCGTCCTTCCTCTGGCGAAATACATCGCTGAAAAATTCCGATAGTGCTTCGTTTATACATGCAACCATTGATTACCGTTTATCCTTTGCATCGATGCTGTATCTGTCATTGCAAGACCTCGTCTGCTCCATCCGGGAACTTCTGATCAACTAAGATGTTTAAGTATGGAATCGTCCAATCCGAGTTAACTAGCAGAACTTCAATTGACTCAGAAACGAGAGGATAATCAACATCTCCACCTTTGATCGATGGTTCGTGCAAGTGTTGGACAAACACACCAGGTGGTAGAGTTCTCACTCTTTCCGACCCCATGCGGGCTAATGCATCTGTGTTCCAATTTACTTCCCTTTTTATGTGAAGTACTTCAAATCCCAGGAAGCAAATGGTAAACTCGTCCACCGTTCTCCCATATTCGGCCATGATGGGGCTTTTGGCGTCCCAGGTTTGGTTTAGCTGATGCTGTACCAAATCTGAGTCGCCATAGCATAGTATGCGTTTGACGCCTATTTCTTTTGTAATATGCAAGCCATGAAGCAATGCTTCGTATTCTTCTACGTTATTACTAGCGTTGAAGTGTATCTGCAATACGTACTCCATAATCTCACCTTTTGGGGATTTTAGCACAACACCAGCTCCAGCGCCTTCTTTCATCTTGGATCCGTCAAAATGCATGATCCAGTATTCCGACTCTGGCATTGGTGTGTTATCCATTGCTTTTGTCCAATCAGCGACAAAATCTGCCAACACCTCGGATTTAATTGCCGTCCGAGGTTGGTACTTATTGTCGAACGCAGCTGGCTCAATGCCCCATTTGGCTACTCGACCTGTTGCGTCCGCATTGTTAATGATATCCCCTAGTGGTACTTTTCTTACCACTGTTATGGAATATCCTTGGAAATAATGGCGGAGTTTTCTAGATGCGAAAAACACGCTATATGCAAGCTTTTGATAATATGGATACCTTTGCTTTGACTCGGAGAAAACTTCGCTAACATAGTATACTGGATGCTGATCCGGTATACTTTGTTCTTCTTTCCGTCTTTTCACAATTATCACAGCGCTAATAACCCTCTTTGTTGCTGTAAGATACAACAATAGGTTCGTCGTCTTTTGGAGATACCAAAATCGGTGCTTTCATCAAGGTTTCTTTCAACCGGGTTAATGCTTTGTCCGCCTGTTTTGTCCATTCAAATTTGTCGGATTTCTTCAACAATTTGTATAATGGCAGAGCTTTATCTCCTAGCCGGCTTATAAACCTGCTGACTGCGGCTGCAGAACCCGTCAATATTTGTACATCTTTTAAACACGTAGGCTTTGTTATGTTCAATATTGCCTTGATCTTTTCGGGGTTTACTTCTATTCCTTTGTGAGAAACTATAAAACCCAGAAGCTTTCCAGGGGGAACCCCGAATACGCACTTTAATGGGTTTAACTTAATTTTGTAAGTGCGCAAATTTTCAAAGGTTTATCGTAGATCTTCAACAAGTGTGTCATTTTCCTTGGAAACTACGGCAATATCGTCCACATAAACATGAACATTTTTGCTGATCTGACAATGAGAGCAATGTTGCATGCAACGCTGGTATGTAGCACATGCGTTCTCCAGGCCAAAAGGCATGGTTATGTAATAGTATGTTCCATACGGGGTTATGAAGGAAGTTTTGATTTGATCTTCCTCCTTCATACGTATTTGATGATACGCGGAGTAAGCATCCAAAAAGCATAAAAGCTCAGAGCCAGCAGTGGCATCTATTATTTGATCGATTTGCGGTAACGCGAACCTATATTTTGGACACCATTTGTTCAATCTGGTGTAATCTATACACATCCTGATAGCAGTACTATCTTTCTTTGGGACTAATATTGGGTTCGCAGACCAGTCAATATGTATAACTTCCCGGATAAAATCAGCTGCTAAAAGCCGGATAATTTCCTTGCCTATAGCCTTCCGTCTTCTTCCATCAAAACGACGAAGACCTTGTTTGACGGGTTTTGATCCTGGAATTACTTTCAATTGATGCCCAGCGAGCTCCCTGGGTACTCCCGGCATGTCCGCAGGACACCAGGCAAAAATATCCCAGTTCTCACGGAGGAACTCGATGAGCGCGCTTTCCTATTTGTCGGTCATCCCTGTCCCCACTACGACAAATTTTGTCGGAACTTTGGGATCTAGGATAACCTGTCTTGTATTCTCGGAAGCTTTAAGCTATATGCCGGCTTCCGGCTTTCTTTTCCTGCCGGCATTTCCATCGGCGATACTTTGCCAACTCTTTCAATTCTTCCTTTGCTATTACGTTTTCAGTGCAAAGGGTGTTTCCTTTTTCCAGCTCGTTCGCCAATTTGAAGTCTCCTGATATGGTGATTCGCTGTTGTTTCTGGATTTTTTCATCAGTGTCCGGTTCACTGTCTTCTTTTCCAGCTTCTGGCTTTTGCTTAGAGAATTTCCTCTTAGAGTTTTTTCCTTTATTCCTGTATCCTGCAGTGCCCTTCATATGCTTATTGAGGCGACACCGCGCATTTGTATGGGTAGGCTTCCCTAATTGCGAGTGGTGGATACAGTTTTCGGTCTTAAGTTTTTCCCACTCTTCCTTAGAATAGGAGATAGGTTCTGTGTTTCTTCCTTTCCATTTGCCGCCAGTATCCTTTCCAAAGGTTAAATTTACCTCTTTGGGCTTTGTCTGTGCTTTTGGAGTAGTCTTCTTTTCAGAACGAGGTGTCTTTTTGGCCTGAACCAAATCATCAATATTTCCACCTCTCGCCCTGATCTCATCTTCGGCCGCTGCGTGTTCATTGGCGGTAGTAAGCATAGATCCGAGATCTTTGTGATCGTTTGAACCAACCATGAACGGTACGAGACCGGGTTTTAATCCATTGATGAAAGCATGCATTGCTTGTACATCACTTACTCCAGAGCAGTTGTTTTTCATTGCTGTCCATCTTGATATAAAGTCGACAGATGACTCGTATTCAAATTGGACGCAGCGATTTAGCTGGTTGATGCTCTTAGGGCGTTTGTACGTACCCCGGAAGTGCTGAGCGAATACTCTAGCCACATCATCCCAGCTATCCACTATTCTTGACGGAAGCCCGTTAATCCAATCTCTGGCTCCATCTAGCAACATTAGGGGGAGGAATTTTACTGCTTCCAGGTTTGTCCCCTTATTGATCTGAACGGCAGTATAGTAATCTGAAAGCCATGTATCCGGGTTTGTACTTCCGGTATACTTTTGGTAAGTTGGACCAACCTTGGCAAAGCCAGAATGTAGAGTTATTCTTTTGATCCTGTCAGTGAAACACTTAGGTCCAAAGTATAGATCATCTCTTTTCGCCTTATCAGCGTGTGCGGAATATCTGGCGACTGAATGGACAGAGGGGGATCTGCTCCTTTCTTGCCCAT
Organism: Alopecurus myosuroides; assembly: GCA_028641055.1. NCBI lineage: Eukaryota > Viridiplantae > Streptophyta > Magnoliopsida > Poales > Poaceae > Alopecurus > Alopecurus myosuroides. The sequence goes on from CM054057.1 coordinate 672,115,351, forward strand.
TGTTGCGCGAATGCGCTCTTCCGGGATTATCCCTGTTTCGTCCGTTATCATGTCCTTTGGAATGAGGCGGAGTTCTGCTCCTTGGCCTTTCTTTATTCCTAGGAGGAGTACGGGACCTCTCACGTCTGTGAGGATTTTCGTGTATTCCGGCTTTTTCAGCTGGGTGTCTCGGAGGCGGCATCATTTTTCCGTCTTTCCGGTTTTGTTCCTCCCGGTCTTTGTGATCGCGGGGTATATTTCCGCCTTTCGGCATATGGGATCCCGTTTTGGACGCTTCATCCCTATTGTCCGGGATTTTCTTGTCCTTCTTAAGATCTCCCTTTTTGTCCATAGAATCGCCTGAATCTCCAGGTTCTCCAGGTCCAGGTGCTCCAGCAGCGCAAGTGGCGGTTTTGCATAGGGCGGAGTCGTCATGCAACTTCCCTGATCTTGCCTGACCTCGCTGCTGATGTTCCAGTGCTTTACCCAGGAAAGCATACACTCCTTGCAGCTTTTCGTCTTTGGAGTACAGATCGTCATTAAGGATGGCGAACGCGGCTTCCGCGTTTTCAGCTGCGGTTTTATAGATGCGTTCTCCCTTAGCGTTTACACCGTCAACCTGTCGTTGCCAGGAAGGGTTTTGCAACTGTTCCTTTGCTGGCAGTACATCCGGCCTTCCGATCCCGGGTAATCTCGTGGGTTTTATCCCGGACATATTCCGTCTCTCAAATTCTTCAATTTCCTCTTGCTTTGCTTTTACAGTAGCTTGCGCTTTGAGGAGACTTTCTTGGGATCGGAATAGTTGTTGTTGTTGCCGCATAACGGCTTGCCTTCTGGCTTCCAGCACTTCTGGTGGCTCGTAGGGTCCGACCGGGGTTTTGATCAGATTGATCTCGTCCTGTTCCGACAGTTCAGGGACAGGGATTTCTTTCTTTTTCTTCTCCACAGGTGTGACCCCGCTTGCTCCTCCTGCTTCCAGGTTTTGGCTAGCATTATCTGACAACTTTTTCTTCTGGAGTTTGTACTGGAGTTTCTTGGCAGTCTTCTCTTTCTTCTTGGAAGAGGGAGGTTTTTTACCAGGTTCTTCCTCTGTCAATTCCTTGACATCGGGGTAAATGGGGCTGGTTTCACCATCCTCTCTTTCCTCATCTGGTGGAGGTGTTTTGGGGTCTACATCGTCTTCAGCATGCGAGCTATCAGTCGGTTTTGCGATAAGTACTTCATGGAAGCCCCCAGTCATAGATTTAACCTTTCTTTCGAAAGCGTCTTCATCTTCGTCTTCAGAATCTATGTATTCAGATCCAGGTTCCGACTCCAATCTTGCCTCTATGGCAGCTAGTACGGGATCGGCTTCCGAGCTCACCGTTTCATTGGCGGGTATCAGATCTTCCAATGGCTCTGTGGGATTGTTGTTTTTTGCTTCTTCCACGGGATTACTTACTTCCGTGTTTTCAACGACCTCGGATTGCACCATGTCAATGAAGTGAGATCTGATTGCAGGCATCTCCGAAGAGGCGGCGAATTCAGGGTTTTGGCGATCTGAGCAAAATCCGGTATCATAGTTTTCTTCACCTAGGTATAGGGCGGGTGGGATAGATTTACTTCTACCACGGAATCGCATTGCTTCTGCAGTTAATCAGATAAAGTTGTTTGCAGATCCAATCGGTAAAACGCAGACACTTACCAGATGATTCCGTGCTGGCATGTACGATCCATTGTCGAGGAAGCGCCCAACGTCATTGTCGAATTCCAAGCTTCCGACTGTTATGGTACTACTTCCGATTCCGCCGAGTATCCCCGATCGAAACTTAACGCCTGACGTCGCTGGCCCCATGGTGGGCGCCAACTGTCGAGACATCGTAGTAGAGTTCATAGACGGGGGTGCCATGAGCCTACGGGTAGAGACGTGGGGGGACGTGGTAGCAGAACAACCAGGAACACCAAATTTACCCAGGTTCGGTATGTCGCAACTAGGCGGCGTGCCTACTCTTGCAATCTCACTAAATCAGGGCTCAAGCCTGAAGTATACCGAGTACAATGTGAGTAGGGTTTCGCTAACTCAGCGAGGATCAACTTCTCGGCGGGTTGCCTTCTAGCTAATTTTTCTCTATATTCTTCTCTCCCGTCCGGCTGTATATAAATAGCCGGGTTAGGGCTTACAGAAAGGAAACCTAGAAGACTACGGAAAGTATCAAACTTGGAAAGCAAGAATCCGCCTTCTACTCCAACCCGTACCACTTTGGGTCGTGGTCCGGGTTCTTCTAGAATCTGGCTTGTGCGCGTCAGCTTACTGGGCCGCCTAATGGACTCTGATCCATTACCAATGAAGCCACCCTGGTAATCCGGCTCTTTAGGACAATGCCGGATATACCCCTATTCAGTATATGTCCGACAGTTATCCTATTTTAATCTTGCTAAAATGAGTATTCCTTAAGTTGAGGTTCGTTCTTTTAGGCAACAAGGGGGAGAAAGTTTGAAAGATGCTTGGTATATAATAAGTGATGGTCATCATAGATGTACTAAAAAATATTCTACCATGATACTTCTTAGGAATTTTTATGTTGGTATTACTAGCAGGTATAGATATGTTCTAGATACTCTTACATGTGGTAATTTTCCAGGAACTCCTGCTTTGAAAGGCTGTAATTTAATTGAAAGTTTAGTAGGAATACCACCTACTAAAGTTGCTAAAACTGAGATCACTTTTATAATATGTTATAAAAAATCTGAACTCTCTCGAGAAAATTTTGCCAACTTTCCTTGATAATGCTAGCAAAGTTAATGAATCAATAGTAAGTATCAATAAAAGAATCACTGTTTTAGAGGCTAGCAGTACCCATGAGAATCAAAGCCTCGAGATTGGTAAACTAGAGGAGGCTATGGAAACTTTAAGTTCAACTTTTTCTTCTCATAAATTTAAGAGGGAGAAAGCTTTTGTAGGAAAAGAGCAAAAGTTCATGTATGTTCCCAAGGTGTCTAAATCGAAACCCCATAATGTGCATAAAATTGATAAATTTTTTATTGAAATCAAGAGTGATTTACATGTTGAATCATCTTTAGGGGTACCTAAAGTACCAATTTTTACAAGCTGTGTTTTAGAGGAAATTATTGATTTGGTTCTTCACTTGAAAATACTTGATTCTTGCTTTCTGTGCCTAGCTGAAAGGCGTTAAATAAACGCACTCTTGGGAGATAACCCATGTTTTTATTCTGTGATTTTTCTTTTGTTTTCTTTGAGTCAAGGTGTTGTTTACTTCTATAACAACTTCGTTGTACCTTTACTTTTTCGAATTGTTGTGCCAAGTAAAGTCTCTAGGGGAAAGTTGATGCTAGATTCGGATTTTTGCGCAAGAAAGGATTTTTGCTATCGACCGTTTAATTCATAATAAATTCTGTAAAAATAGAAACATCTTGAAAAAAATTGTGCGTGATCCTTAGATATGTACGCAACTTTTGTTAGTTCTAGGTTTTCTGATCTAAGCAATATAAGTGACTCGAATTTTTTTGTCTTTACAGACTGTTCTGGTTTTGACAGATTGTACCTTTTATTTTGCATTCTCTCTTTTACTATGTTGAATGTATTTCTTTGCTCCACAAAACAATAGTGGATGTAGCTAATGTTTACAAAGTATTGGTAATGCTTGTGTCCATGCAGAACATGTGTGTTTTTTATTATGCATGAACCCTCTAATGAGAATTACTTTGAGTTTGGTGTGAAGAAGGTTTTCAAGGGTCAAGAGAAGAAGATGATATAATGTGATCAAGAAGAGTGAAAAGCTAAGCTTGGGGATGCCCCCGTGGATCACCCCAGCAAATTTCAAGAAGACTCAAGCATCTAAGCTTGGGGATGCCCAAGGCATCGCCTTTATCATCAACAACTTATCAGGTCATTTCTAGTGAAACTATATTTTTATTCATTCACATATTATGTACTTTACTTGGAGCGTCTGTTTGTTTTTATTTTGTTTTATTTTATGTAATAAACTTGGTTGGATCCTAGAATTCTTGTGGGAGATAGAAATGATCCGCTTTTTCATATGAATACCCGTATTCTTCATTTATTGTCTAGCTGCTACAATTATTTTAGCTCTTGTTTTTCATACATCCCTTATTCAGAGCTGTTAGTTCTTGTCGAGTAGTACTCTATTGTTTCGTTGATAAATTATTTGTAGAGTTTTTGTGAAATAATTAAATGGTGTTTGGTTGTAAACAGAAAATGCTACATGTGGTAGATGGTATATTGGAAAAGACTTACATATTCTTGTAGATCGCTGTCTTGGATAATTTCATACTTGGCAATTGTTTTGAGATTTCAAGTAGTTCATGTTTAAGCTCTTGTATCATGTGGTTAAAACCTATTAGTGGAGAACTACCGTAGATGTAACACCTGGGGTGTTACCCTAAGTAGAGTTGGTTGTTTTTCTTTTGCTTGCATCACATGCATCACATGAGCATTGCATTCTGTTTTCAAAACAACTCAAAATTCAAAACCACTTTAAACTTTCACACATGTCCAAATTTTCCAATTTAAAAATTGCCAATTCAACCACTCAACTTGTTTTCAAATAGTTTGAACTTGAAATTTATTTAAATTGCTTGTTAATAAAAAAATTCCCTTTTGATTAAAACCCTAATGGTAAAATTCAAATAACAAAATTCAAATCAAATCAATCCTACTTGGCAATATTTCAAATGGGAGTTTAAAACTTAAAAAAATCTTGCAAACAAATTAAATTTAATAATGTTTGCATAATTGCTTGAACTTAATAAATAAAATTTGTTTATTTCCAAAATTCCAAACCAAACCCTATTTGAAAATCACCTAACAATTTAATATCACATTAATAATTCAAATTGTTGAAAGTAATTTTAAACTACCTTGTTGTTGCTTTTTTGCAATTAATAAAATTTAATTATAAAATAAAAACCCCAAACCCTATTGGGAAAATTCAACTAACAACTTTAAATCAAATTAAAATTTCAAACTTGTGAAAAATAATGTTAACATTTGCTTCTAAATTCTGCTTTGAAAGTTAACACAAATAATTTATAAAAGAAAAAAAACCCTAACACTTTTTCTATCTCTCTCTTACTTTCATCCTTTACAAAAAAAAAGATCAGGAAAAAATAAAAAGAAAAAGCGGAAGAGCAGCGCCAACCACCCTCACCGCCGATCGCCGTGGAAGCGGGAGCCCCACCCGAGGGCGGGAATGGAACCATGGATGTTCCCTCTACCGCCTCGCCCCATCGCCGGCTGCTGGGAGTCCCCGGGGAGGCCGCGCCGTCGCCGGACCCGCGGCAGCACCTCCTCCCTCGCCATCGACAGCGGGTGCTTGTCTCCCGCTCTCCTCTCCTCCTTCCTAGCTGTCCGCCTCCGCACACACACACGCACCAGCACCACCTTATCTGCACCCTCGCTACGCGCGACGGCGCCGCCCCGCGTTGGTCATCGCCGAGATGGTTCCGTCCGTCGCAGACGAGCTGCAGTCGACAGCAATCGACATTCAGTTTCGTCAGAATACAAAAAGGCAGCGACTTTACCTCTTACCCTTTCAGTTATGTATCTGAACCAAACAGCGAGCAACACTGCAGTGGTAGCGATCCGTGCGCGCGTGGGGCAGGTCGCGGGTTCGATCCCCACGGCCGCCAGGCCCTTTTTCCTTTTAATCGCGCGTGCAGGGGCGGGCCCCGCTGGTCATTGACCGTGGTGGCTGCGTGGCTTCCACCCACGCCCATGTGGACGCCACAGGGGCACGGGCCCGCGCCGCAGAGGCCCAGGCTGGGTTGCCCTGGGTGAAAAACGCCCCAGGGGCCCCTCTGCAATTCCTTTTTCTTTCTTTAGGTCCCTGCTATTACATTTTGGCCCCTAAAATGAAAATGTAAATAACTTTCAAATTACAAATCCAATTAAGATAAATAAAATATGTTTGTTAAACCAAATTAAATTATCTATCTATTTAAACCATTTGTAATCTGTTTTGAATTTTCCAAATGCATTTCAAATTTGAATTCAAACAATTCAATTGTAATTTGATAAAATCCATAACCAATTCATACTAAATCCAAATAATGCAAATAAAATATGTTTTCCATGCCAAATTGAACCACCTTTTCAAATATAAACTTTGTTTCCTGTTTTGAATAATTAAAAGTGGTTAAATAATTTAAACCTTGTTTAATTCATTTAAAATTGCTAAATTAATAACTTGCTCAAATTAAATTATTTTTGAACTAATAAAATATGTTTTCAAACCAGAAAAACCTAACCTTTTCAAATATGAATTTGAATTTATGTTTTGAAAAAATAAAATTCAAATAATATTCACACTTGAATTAAATTCAATTAAAACTTGTTTAATCTTGTTTAATTCATAATTAAATCATTGTAATTCCTTTTCCAATAATTGAAACATGTAATCTACCTAAAATTTTGTGATCTTCTCAAATATGAACTTTGTTATCTGTTTTGAACAATTTAACTTGATGAAAATAACAAATGCTTGTGTGACACCTTTAAGTAACCAAACATTCCAAAACTTAATAAGTGAATTGCATAATGGGTAAACCTTATTTCCAATTGGTTCTATTGTTGTTATTTTGTTGTTTTCCTCATCTATGCATCATACTAAACCACTTTCACCTGTTGGTTAGTTGTAAAACAATTGTTTCAACCATAATTCATGGGCTTTTCATATGCAACTCAATGGCATATGGGTCCATTTAAACATGTTATCATGTCAACTAGTTTATTTCTATGCATCCATTAAATTGTCATGCATCCATATCTTGACCATGCTGCATCTTTTGCCGTAGTAGTAATTGTTGCATCCGGTGTTTGTTCGAGGTTCATTGCTTCTTCCCGGATAGGACGTTGAGATGTTGTGAGCAACGACAAGTTCTGTGGATGTACCTCTACTTGCTGGATCTCAGGCAAGTATACTCACTTGCTGCCAAATGGCTGCCTTTCATCACTTGTTACCGATTCTTTCCATTGTTCTTATTCTAGCCTTTTGATTCGATGCTGGTGTCTCGATCCTATTATATGTTTACCTTGCAGCCCTGATATAGCCTTCCTTCCACTTCCTATTAACTGTTGCTTGTTTACCTTGTTGGCCCTCGTGTCGTAGTTGCATGCTTAGTGTTGTCTGCGCTCAAGTCTTGTTGTCCTTTTGTTCTATCACCTGTTTAGTTTGATAGTTGGGTTTCAATTCAATCAACAACATGTTAATGTTTTGGGTAATAATAATTTGATGATAAGGCACCGGCAGGAGGCCCGGCGTGGTTTTGAAGCCTGCTAGTGTCGACCCTAATTAGGAAAAGGGTCTTGTCTACTGATCCATGATGAGCGCACTAACCGCATGTGGGAAGCGAGTATGGGCGCCCCCCTCAATTTGACTCGATTCGCATCTCGTCCAAATCGCCACACTTAGTTCGGGCTTTCCATTTGATGCATGCATATGCAGGTGCGAACCCGAGGCCAGGGTGGAACTTTTGTAGTCGGCATTTAGGGCGGCGTGGTCTTCCAGTGCTATGAGGGTCCCCTTTTCTTCGTGGGGCTCGATTAGCCGCGCACGCACAGCACGTGGTGCTTTGGGCTTGATGCGAAGCAGAGTTGGGTTGTGTTGAGTACCTCGCTTGGTGGGTTGATCCCCCGTCTGGCGGGTTATTCTTACGTGTACGGCCAAATTGGTGCATCCCTGCAGGGTTAAATCTTATCGAGAAGCCGTGTTTTCCGCGGTTATGGTTGACTTGGTGAAAGTACTGGCTAAGAAGTACTCAGAACAACTTACACCTAACTAATGATACTTGACTAGTAATAGTCTTATTGACACAATAACTTGATCCATCCTTAATCCAACAGTGTGAGTTATCCTTGGGTTGCTTCCTTAGTAGGGGGTGACATTGGATGGGTTTGTTTGGTTGTCGGGGGGTTACCCCCGAGTAGGGTAAAGGCAAGTGGTAAAAGCAACTATCAGAAGAGAGGTGTTGTCGAGTAGCCGCCTACCCGGTACTTGCTACCCGGTCGACTGCTACTCGGTCTCACCTCAAGATGACCAGAAGGAAGAATCAATCAAGTTCTGTCCATTCGAGTAGAAGAGTTGGCCCGAGTAAAATTGGCGGGAACCTACTCGGGCCAGAAAGTCAAAGGAGCCGTTCTGACACAGGATCCCGCGTATCCCGGGACCGTACTTGGCAGTATTCGAACTACTGTTCATCTGGGGCCGGCCTGTCTGACAGTGACAGCATGGAAGCAGGCGGTCGCAGGATAAGGGGGGCCTACTCTGTGTTTGGCACAGTGATACCAGTCTGTTCCCTTGGTTTTGCCCAACGACTTTACGGATCCAGCCAAGATTAGGAACCAAAGCTGTCAGCGGGAACCCGGAAGAAGGACGATGTGCACACTATGTCGACACTTGTCCATGTTTGGACGTATCCGGCTGGGCACCAGGTATATAAGGTGCCCCGCCGCCTCCTGCGTGAGGATCGAACACTTGGTAACCTAATTCTTGACCTAGTTCATCACGTAGAGAGGAGAGTGGCTACTCGGTAGCAAGAACATTGTACTGTGGCTACTCGGTGAGACACCAGAATACATAGAGAAAGGCAGGAGTAGGGGTTTTACCTCCTCACGAGGGCCCTGAACCTGGGTAGATCGTGCTGTTTGCAGTGTTTACTTCGTACCTCACGCGGCTACTCATCGCGTGATCCCTCCCCGAGCACCTCCAGCGTCCTTCGTCCCCACATCTTTAGCCATCCCATGGCGTCTGCCGTGACACCACCACGACAGTTGGCGCCCACCGTGGGGCAACCAGCGGCGCTGGCTGGAGTTTCTGTTCGTACGGGATCTTCTTCAGCGGAGCGCGTGGTCTGTGGCCTTGTCCACAGATTCGGCTCCTTCGACTTCGTCACCGACAACGCCGACGATTTTGGCAGCAGGGCCATGCCGGAGGGTGGCTCGGTGATATCCTTCGGCTCTCATCTCGTCTACATCGCCACCGTCGCCAACCGCGCGTACCCCGAGCTGGTGCATGACGCGGAGGATCCTCCCGCGGTGATCGCTGCTCGCGGAAGGCCCGCGTGCCGCTCTGCGAACTGCGCTGAGGTGATGGTGACGGGCTTGGCGGCGAACGCTGGCGCAGCCGCTACTGGCGCCGCAGCAGTCGTCGAGGATCTTGCTGCACCGAACGCGGGTGGCAGGACTCACCGGCCCTACGAGAAGGAGTGCAACTTGCCGCCTTCCACTTCTACGACTGTTCCCGCGTCGGCTGGGCGACTTGGCATGCCAACTCCCACCGACATCGAGCTTCTAGCCATGAGGGAGCAGCTCGAGCGGCAACGCCTGGAGCTGCTTGCCGAACAGGCGGAGTTGGATAAGGTGAGGTTGGAGTTGAGTCTAGATCAGCTCGAGTACAACAAGGCTCACGGCTTCACGCCAGTCGCTAGGAGGGCTAGCAGAGTAGGCGCCACTCGGCGCAACCTTGGTGCCGAGATGGCGACAGTTGTAGAGGTTCCTGCTCAGTCCGCCACCGCAAACACCTCCACCCGGCCCAGATATAGCACACCCGCCAAGACACTTAGAGCTGCAGAGGCTGTAGCCGCCGAGTTGCCTCGTCTTGATGGCGACGCGCGCGTTAGGCAGCAGGAAAGGCTCAACGAGTTGGTGTTGGAGGCTGCTAGGCAGAACGAGGAGTTCCGAAAAGCCAACCCTGGTGCCGGAGCTTCTCAGGTGGTGCACTCGCACGCGGCTAGATCTAACGATCAGGCCTCGTCTCCGCATCCCAGCCGCGAGAAGAGCCGCAGCGGTCGTTCGGCCAGAGATAGGCAAATGCAGGTGTACGACCCGGCTGCTGCCGCGAGACAGCTTGCTGTGCCGCAGCAGCCCGGGCAGGAACACAACGCTGCAAGAGCAGGCTCTCAAGCCCATCAAGCACAAAGCCAGGCCCGAGATGGAGCGTGTCCAGGTCCTTCCCGGCAACCCGCAGCTCAGCCTACTCGGCAGAGGCAGCAGCCGCGCGCAGTGGCGCCTGTCGCCAACCCGGTGGAGCAACCTGCGGCTGTGCAGGTGGACAGGTATGATGATGGCTACTCGGCCATGGAGATGGCTGGCTATGATGTACATGATCGTGTTGGCGAGCGCATGCTGGCGCCTGGAGATGCGAGGCATCAGTTGGACCGGATCAGCTTGTCGGCGCGGCTGGAGAACACGGGTCCTCCTGGCCCCGAGTGCTTTGGCCCGCGCATCATGAACGAGCCGTCCGTGAAGAACTTCCAGCTCGCAAGGGGCACCAAGAGCTACAATGGCAGCACCAAGCCGGAAGACTGGCTTAATGATTATGTCACCGCGGTCCATATCGCGAACGGCAACAGAAGATGGGCGGTGCGCTACGTCCCACAGATGCTAGAGGGTCCAGCTCGCACTTGGCTCAACAACTTGCCCAAGAACAACATCAATTGCTGGCTGGACTTCTCGGATGCCTTCATCAGCAAATTCACCAGCACCTACAAGAGGCCGAATAGGCCACAGCAGCTGTCCGCTTGCAGGCAGCGAGAAGACGAGACAGACCGCGAGTATCTTACTCGGTGGAGTACATTGAGGAACACATGTGAAGGTGTGAATGAAGCACAGGCCATCACTTGGTTTGCGCAGGGATGCAGGCACGGCAGCATGTTGTGGCAGAGATTGCAGAGGGAGATGCCGAACACTCTGGCGGAGACCATCAAGATTGCGGATCAGTACGCACTTGGTGATCCTACTCAGCCACTGATGGACTCCTCTGAGCCGAGAAGAAACTTCAGCAACAGCAAACGCAACGAGTTCCGCAACAAGCGCCGGATAGATACTCGGTATGATCCTGAAGAGGTGAATGCAGTGACTGTTGGAGCTGGTGGCAGCCAAAGGCATAAACCTGCTGGAGCCTACGGGCAGAACCAGAACCAGGGCCAAGGCAACAAGAAGCCATTTCGCACCTCTCAGTAGGGTAGCGGAAACTCCGAGCAGCCAAAGAAGTTTGTCTTTGATGACATGAAGGATGGCCCATGCAGTTTTCACACTCATCACCCCTCGAGGCCTGCTAACCACACTACCCGGCAGTGCGAGTGGTGGGATGTGATCAAGAGTGATGGCTTGCCTCCTCCTCCTCCTCTGCCAGCGGCCAATGCCAACGTGCAGCCTACTCGCGCACCCGCAGCTCGGCCGCCAGTGTACCCGAGAAGAGAGAATGTGAACCAGGTGGCTTTAGGAGCCAACCGTAACTTCAACAATGAGAGCTACCGCAGCAACAACAGCAACTACAACCGCAACAACAACAACAACAACAGAGGCAACAACAACTACCAGGGCAACAACAACAACGGCAACAATGGGGGCGGAGGCTCCAAGCAGTACCAAGAGCACCACGAGAGCTACATGATCTTCACCTTTGAGCCAGTCGACAAGCAATCACAACACAGGCGTGCCATGGAGGTCAATGCAGTGATTCCTGCTGTCCCTCACTACATGTATTGGTGTGACCAGGAGATCAGGTGGTCCCGAGCAGATCATCCCAAGGTGATGCCCAATCCGGGTAGCTATGCCTTGGTGCTGGATCCTACCTTCCTGGGCCCCGAGAAGAATGTGAGGTTCAGCAAGGTGCTAATCGACAACGGCAGCAGCATCAACATCGTGTACAAAGACACGCTCGAGAAGCTTGGCCTGGCCGAGAACATGATGCTGCCCAGCAAGACCACCTTCCATGGTATTGTGCCCGGGATCTCGTGCAACCCGATTGGCCGAGTGTGGATCGATGTGCTATTCGGCACTAGGGATAACTGCCGCACAGAGCGCCTGCAGTTCGAGGTGGTTGACCATCAGAGTCCTTACCATGCTCTACTCGGCAGGCCTGCTCTGAGCAAGTTCATGGCCTCTACCCATGTTGCATATCTGAAGATGAAGATCCCTGGTCCCAATGGCATAATTACTATCTCTGGTGATTACAAGAAGTCCATGGAGTGTGCCTCTGATGGTTCCCAGTTGGCGGAGTCGATGGTGATTGCTGCCGAGAAGAAGAAGATGTATGAGGTGGTGGCTATGGCGCAATCCACGCAAGCTGGCGCGCAAGGCGTGCCGAGTACCCAGCACGGGACCGCATTCCAGGCATCTCAGGAGACCAAGAAGGTTCAGGTCGACCCCGAGTTCCCCGACCGCGTAGCCATCATTGGCTCCGGGTTGGCGGAGAAATAGGAAAGCGAGCTCATCCACTTCCTCCGTGAGAATCGGGATGTATTCGCCTGGTCCAATGAAGATCTACCAGGGGTCCCGAGGGAGTTGGTTGAGCACTCATTACATGTGCGTCCTGACGCCAAGCCAGTGAAGCAGGCTACGCGCCGCTTCGGAGATGAGAGGAGGAAGGCCATTGGTGACCAGATCACCAAGTTACTGATAAGCAATTTCATCATGGAGGTGCTGCACCCGGATTGGCTAGCCAACCCGGTCATGGTCGAGAAGAAGAAGGAGGATCCCAAGGCTGCCACTGCATGGCGCATGTGCGTCGACTACACCGACTTGAACAAGGCATGCCCCAAGGATCCCTTCCCGCTACCTCGCATCGATCAGGTGATCGATTCCACTGCTGGTTGTGAACTGTTGTCCTTCATAGATGCCTACTCTGGTTTCCACCAGATTGCACTCAATCCTGCTGATCAAATAAAGACTGCTTTCATTACCCCGTACGGGGCTTATTGCTATCGTGTCATGTGTTTTGGCTTGAGGAATGCGGGTGCAACCTATCAGAGATGCATGCAGAAATGCTTGCACGACCAGCTCGGCAAGAATGTGCAGGTGTACGTAGATGACATTGTCATCAAAACGAATAAAAACATACTCTGCTTGCCGACCTGGAGGAAACCTTTGCTAACCTACGCAAGTACAAAATGAAGCTGAATCCGAGTAAATGCACCTTTGGTGTCCCGGCTGGCAAGCTACTCGGCTTCCTGGTGTCTAGTCGGGGCATTGAGGCCAATCCTTCAAAGATAAATGCTATTGAGAGCATGTCTTTGCCGAGATCCTTGAAGGACGTGCAGAAATTCACTGGTTGCTTGGCATCTCTGAGCCGTTTTCTGGGCCGAATGGGCGAGAAGGCCCTGCCTCTGTACCAATTGATGAAGAAAAGTGACAAGTTTGTCTGGACCCCACAAGCGGATGTGGCATTCAACGAGCTGAAAGCAATGCTGGCTAGCGCTCCCATCTTGGCTAGTCCGCTACCCAAGGAGCCTATGCTGATGTACATTGCTGCGACTAACCGAGTAGTCAGTGTGGTGATTATGGTGGAACGAGAAGAAGAAGGCAAGAGTGTGCAGCGCCCAGTGTACTATCTCAGTGAGGTGCTGTCCAGTTCCAAGCAAAACTACCCGCACTACCAGAAGATGACTTACGGCGCGTACCTGGGCGCCAAGAAGCTAAAGCATTATTTCCAAGAGCATCCTATCACGGTTGTGAGCTCTGCTCCCATCTCGGACATCATGGGCAACAAGGAGGCGAGCGGCAGAGTAGCCAAGTGGGCAATCGAGCTGGCTGCGTACGCACCCGCGTACGCGAGAAGAGAAGCCATCAAGTCTCAGATTCTGGCGGAATTCCTGGTGGACTGGGCTGAGGTGCAGTATGAACCTCCTACTCCAGTCTCTAACTACTGGAAGATGCACTTTGATGGCTCGAAGGTGAAGGAAGGCCTTGGTGCTGGCGTAGTGCTTACGTCACCCAAGCGAGATCAACTCAAGTATGTGCTGCAGATTTACTTCAAAGCATCCAACAATGTAGCAGAGTACGAGGCAGTGGTGCATGGCTTGCGAGTAGCCAAGGAGGTAGGCGTGCAGCGCATTATTGTCTATGGTGATTCAGATCTGGTGGTGCATCAAGTCTCTGGTACATGGGATGCTCTAGATGCCAACATGGCATCATATCGCTTCCTGGTGCAGTCTATGACTGGGTTCTTCGAAGGCTGTGAGTTCCAACACATTCACCGAGCAGAGAACGAAGCAGCAGATGAGTTATCCAAGTTGGGATCTTCTCGGCAATCCATCCCGGCGGGAGTCGCCTTGGAACATTTGAGGAAGCCATCCATCAAGCCTTCTCCCAACTCGGAGTCCATATTTGTTCCTTCTCTGCCAAGTGAGGAATCTGATCCCATGGAGATTGACTGGGAGAATGCTACAGGAAACCCGGGGACTGCCGTCCTCTACTCGGGGACTGCCACTCCTTACTCGGGGACCGCCGCTCCTTACTCGGGGACTGCCATTTCTTACCCGGGGACTGCTGTCCTTAACCCGGGGACTGTCGCATTCATTGAGGAAGTCCTTGCTAATCGGTCTGGGCTTCAGAGAAGTGCTCCCATCCCTAAAGAGCAACCAGAGGTGCCTGTCCCAATGGAAGTGGACGAACCAGTGTTTCCCACACGGGAGACGCCGAGTTGGGCTATGCCCATATTATCCTTTCTAAGGGACGGTACTCTACCAGAAGATGAGGTGGCTGCAAGACAGATTCAGAGAAGATCCAAGGGCTACGCTATAGTCCGAGACGTGCTGCACAAGAGAAGTGCCACTGGCGTGCTGCAACGTTGTGTGGACCCAGCAGAAGGAGAAGAAATTCTGGTAGAGATACACCAAGGAGAATGCGGGCACCATGCCTCTTCTCGGGCGTTGGTCAAGAAAGCTTTTCGGCATGGCTTCTACTGGCTCACAGCACTGCAGCAAGCTGAAGATATCGTGAGGAAGTGCAATGGCTGCCAGATGTTCGCAAGTAAGATTCACATGCCCGCTTCCGAGCTGAAAACAATTCCTATCACCTGGCCATTTGCTGTTTGGTGTTTGGACATGGTTGGGCCCTTCCAGCCGGCTAGAGGCAACATGACTCACATCCTGGTCATGGTGGACAAGTTCACCAAGTGGATCGAGGTGAAACCTATTCGGAGGTGTGATGGGGCCACAGCTGTGAAATTCGTGAAGGATGTGATCCTGAGATATGGCTACCCGCACAGCATCATCACCGACAATGGCACAAATTTTGCCGAGAGAGCAATGGTGCGGTTCTGCAGAGATAAGCATATCCGACTAGACGTTGCGTCAGTCGCGCATCCCGCTTCCAATGGGCAAGTTGAAAGAGCAAATGGCATGGTACTGGCAGGCATAAAGCCAAGGCTGATGGAGCCACTGCTGAAAACACCTGGGTGTTGGTTAGACGAGTTGCCAGCGGTGTTGTGGAGTCTAAGGACTACCCCTAACCGGTCAACCGGCTACACGCCATTCTTCTTGGTATACGGGGCTGAGGCCGTGTTGCCAATAGACCTAGAGCATGACTCCCCCCGAGTAACCCTCTACACTGAGGTGGAGGCGAGAGAAGCTCGAGAAGACAACGTTGACCTGCTTGAAGAAGCAAGAGAGCTGACTCTGTCACGTTCGGCTATCTACCAGCAAAACCTGCGGCGTTATCACAGCCGAAAGGTGAACCCAAGGGTTTTCCGAGAAGGAGACATGGTCCTTAGGCTTGTGCAGCGCACAGCCGGGATGCACAAGTTGTCTCCTCCATGGGAAGGGCCTTTCATTGTGAGCAAAGCGCTGCACAACGATGCTTACTATCTTATAGATGCGCGCCCACCACAGGCGAACAGGGCAGATAAAGCTGGAGAGGAAACCAAGCGCCCTTGGAATGTAGCTCTACTACGTCGTTTTCATTCGTAAGCAAAGATGTGTATGTACCCTCTTATCCGAGTTGAAATTCTACTCTGCAATCTGAAATCGATCTCGGGGACTGCCCTCGTCCAAAATTGCTTTAAGTGTTTTTACTCGGCTTTACCTTTTGCCTATTCGGTTGCTCTACTTCAAAATTCAAAGGTACATTGAGTATTGTGTTTAAACCTACATGCCAACTCTTCGACTTCGCTGCTGTCCGAAACCCGGCTTCATGGCAAGCAAGAGAACAAGCAAAAGGTCCATGAGCACAAGAAAAATTACTAAGGAAAAGAAGAGTGCAGGAACCGAGTAGGGTGCTTTCATTACTGTTCTGTGACTTGTCTTTCCGGCTAAGTGGTGGGCTGCGTTACTATGATTGTTTCTAAGCGGCTAAGTATTTGCAGCTCTACTCTTTAACTCTTGTGACTCGAATACCAAAAAAGCAACAAGTTGCGGGTAGAGCTGAGACGAAAAGGGAGAGTGAATAAGAAATGCAACTCGGGGACTCGTATACTAACGCAACTCGGCATCCAGCCCAGGTTGAACAAATTGACTAAGTTGAAAATAACGAGTGGGAATAAAAATGAGTAGCAACAAGATAAATAGTCTGATACATTTGCTCCCGGCATCCCGGGGATCTGATAAGTGTTTGAGTAAAAAGTTTGCAGGATAAAATCAAATTCAGGTCGACGGGGTGTTCTCGGTGCTCGCCTTGGTTGCTTCGTCTTCCTCAGTGGCCTTGGTGGCGTCCGCCTCTGTGCTGGCATCAACAGTCCTCGCTTGCTCGGCGTCAGGCTCGGTGGTGACCTGCTCGGAAGTTGCAGTGGCCACCGAGATGGGCGTTGTCACGGAGGCGGAGCCGGTCTCGGGGGCGCGGAGGTTGACGGTGTCGTCAAGGGCGGCCCCTGACGAGGTGCCAAACTCGAGGGCGGCTGTGTCGATCTCCTCGACCTCTTCATCGCTACTCGCGACGACCGCGGCCTTCCCTTTCCCGGCCGAGCCCCTGGGTGAATCGAAGAAGCCCAACTCGGGATCTGATTCTTCATCCTCCTCGTCGTCCTCCTCCACCTCGGTGTCGGGTTCAGTGAGGCCATCGATGAAGGTTGCCGTGTCAGCGCACTCCGCAACCTCATGCGCAATCAGCTTGCGCATGGTCACGCAGCTGGGATCCATCTCCCACTTGGAATTGGCGCGCTTCCCGCGGATAATCTGCATGTTCAAGTTCTCATACCAGGAGGCGATGCAGAGCAGCATCAGATCAGCACCCGCCCGAGCTCCCGAGGCGCGCCACTTCTTCAATTCGGCCTTCACGTTGCGCAGCTTCAGAGCAAGGCCACAAATATTTGTTGGCGCAGGGTCCTGAGGCCAGAAGAGCTTGTGGAGCTGGAAGGCGGTGCGCACCAGGTCAGTACCCACGCCGGCTAGGCGTTCGAACTGCCCTCGCATCACCAGCATGCTTTCCTCGATCTCGGCTCTGGTGTCTGCAGCCTCGCCCTTCTCAATACGAGCTGCTTGGGCCTTGGCCAAAGCAGGCGCGCAAGAGGACACGATGTCAGGGAAGATTTCTGCAAGAAGCAAGTGAGAAATTCAGTAACAGAATTAGAGAGGAGTTAGGACCGAGAAGAAGAGATGCAGAAAGGAGAAAACTTACGATTCAACTCGTGGCGCAGCCCCTGCAGCTAGTTCTTCCATGCTTCTTCATTGGATACATGCTTCTCCTCGAGCAAGCGGAGCCCCTCCAGCTGAGTAAAGAGCCCAGCATTGGCCTTTGTCAGCACCTCGCACTCCTGCTTGAGGGCTTTCACCTTGGCATTGGCTGTTGCCTCGGCCTTTGCCTTCTCGGCGATGACTCTGTCCCTCTCGGCACCAAGCTTGACAGCATCCTGGAGTGCCTTCTGCAGCTGGAGTTGCAGCTTCTCCATCTCGGTAGCATGCTCACTCTGCAGAGCAGCAGATTGGCTTGCCAGTTGCACCTGCACCTCAGCCGGTTTGAGGCAATCCTGATGTTCGACAACAAACTTCTTATGATCTTCTGAAAAGAGCAAAGCACGGTTAGCAGAGAAGCGAAAGAAAGAAACAGACACAAGGGCAAACCGAGTAGACAGTGGTTTACCTTCAAGCTTCTTGATGGTGGCCTCGCCATTCTCAACGAAGGCACGGCAGTTCGAGCGCTCGTCAACCAGGGCTTTCAGTTTCCCTGCGGAGTAGAAATGGTTAACGCAAAAAGCACAAGCGGGCGTAAACAAAAAACGCAAGAACCGCGTAGCGAGAAGCGTACCTTCCACCTCAGACAGCCTCATGGTGCTGTTCATTACTTCCTTGTCGGCTTCCTCGGCGCTCACTTTCTCTTTCTCCAAGGCAGCAATGCGCCTCTTGGCAATGGCATGATTCCAGAGAAGTTGACGGTGCAAGTTAGTCCGCTTCAGTACGCTATTCTGAAAAGAGAAAAGAAGATGAATCAGACAAAGAAGTTGAAATTCAACCCGAGAAGGCGGCTACTCGAGAGAGCATCCTCCTACTCGGCTAGAATCTCGGGGACTGGGTGATGGTTAAGGAAAAAGGGAGACGAGTAGAAAAGAAGAAAAGATGCAACTCGAAAAGGATAAGTTAAGGCTTACCGCGTAAGACTGCTCGAGATCTTCTGCGTTCTTGCGGTGCACGAACATCTTGGCAGCAAGTGTAGCAGAGGTGGTCGAGACGGTCATGGGTTTGCAACCCAAGTCCACCTTGTTCCAATCCTGACGCATATGGTCGATGTCGCCCAGATCGATGCCGTTCCAGTTGGGGTTGCCGAGAACCTTGCTGTCCCACTTGGCGTCGATGAAGCCGATCAGGTCGAGTACTTGCTCGAGGCTCTGGGACGTTATCGCCTGATCTTGAGCTCCCCGAGAAGCGATGGAGACGGACGTGTCTTGATTTGGGGCCGGGGGCCTGGAGTCCACTGCCACGGCTTTCCTCCCTTTCTGAATAGCAAGAGTCCGGTCTGTGGGGGAGAAGCCGACCTGGTGTTGTTGGCTGACCTTCACCATGTAATCAGGGTAGAGGGGCTGGTCAGCTATAGCAGCGGCGGCAGGAACCGCGTTGGGATTGCGGATAACTAGCTGCCTGGACTGGCTAGCTGATGTCGGCGGCGGCTTGTCGGCAGCTCTCTTCTTTGCTTTCTCCTTCTGAGCAGTTGGCTTCTCGGAGATTGGCTTCTCAGCCTTCTTCTTCTCGGTCTCAGTCTTCTCAGTCTTCTCCTTCTCAGCTCTCGCCTTCTCGGCTGCCTCCTTCTCGGAGGCGTCTTGGGCACTCTTCCTAGTAACCGGCTTGGCTGAAGGGCCGGTTGCAGCTGTGGATTGTGGCACCAGGGAGGAGTCTGGCTGGGCGCCACCTTGGTCAGTTGGTGGCGCCAGGGACGCGCTGTCTGATACGCCATCTGGCTGGGCGCTACTCTGCGCGGCGTCTGGTTGCACGTCGCTCAGAGGGTAGAGCCCAGTCGCGTCCTCTACCCGCTGCTCAGCAGCAGGATCTGGCTGGGAGATATCCATTGCATCCACTCGCGCCTGGGACGCAGGATTCTCTTGTTCGGCAGCCCCTGTGGCTGGCTGCTCATGTTCAGCTTCTGGCCGCTCGACGGCGGCGTCGTGGTGCATCTCTGTATCTTGATCTTGGTTCCCCTCGGCGGTGTCGGCCGGAGGGGAAGGTGGCTTCTCTTGATGAGCAGTGTCCTGCGCCTCCTGCTCGGCGCGGGATTGTTGCTCTGGGTCGGTGCCTTGGGCATCAGTGCCCTGTGGTGGTGCGTTGGTGGTGGTATTCTCATCATCGTCGAGGTTGATTAACTTGTCGACGTCGATGGCAGCTTGCTTCTTGGCCTGGTCAGGCGTGAAAGCGGCATTCGCATCCAAGGGAGCTCTAAAGAAAAAAATTGGAGTCAGAGATAAGAAAAGGGCAGAGGAAATCAAGAGAAGACAGTGAAGCAAAAGGATTGGGAATCAACCGAGAAGAACAAAGGAAACTGAAACATGCAACCGAGAAGAAACTTACGCGTTGGTGGAGGGGATCATTCGTCTCGTTCTCTTCACGACCTTTTTGGTCGTCTTCTCGGATGGTTTCTTCTTCTTGGCGGGGGGCTCTAGGGCGCCGCTGCCGGTCCGCTTGCGGGTAGCAGGTGCAGCGACTGATAGAGGATTGGCCTCAAGGGCTCTCTCGTCCTCATCCTCGTCATCATCCTCAGCATCTGCAGCATCTGCGAAATCGAGAGGAAGAAAAACACTTCAGAAACAGCAGGCAAAGGGCTAGCGTTTCTCGCAGAGAGAGAGCGTGAATTCGGTTACCTTCTAACTCGTCATCAGACCAATCGCGGAGAGACGTTTCGGCAGGCTGCTTCTCTGTCGAAGGGGAATGAGGAAGGTTGATCTGATCCGCGGTCTCGAGGGAGGCCTGGTCATCTTCTTCTCGGTCTTCTGACCAGTTGCCCTTGAAGCGCTCACAGCTTTCAGCTAGCTGGCGGTCAAGGACCTGAAAGACAGAGAAACGTTGCAAGTTAGCCGAGTAGCGAGAAGGCATTCTACCCGGATGGGCGTGCAAACACAAAGCACACTGAGCCCAGGGAAAGTTGCTAAGTGTCCTATTCGGCAAGGCGTGCAAACAACAAGCATATTAAGCCTAAGTTTTTCTCCTGAGTATGCTACTCGGCGAGGCGTGCAAACACCAAGCATACTAAGCCTAGGCAGTTCTGCAGAGTGCTCTACTCGGCGCGGAATGCAATTGCTAGTCGCGGCAAGGGGAGGAGGCTACCTACTCGGAGTACATGTATACGGGAGGCAGAGTAAGGAGAACCCATACTGCCAGTTATCTCGGAGGCCTGTCGTCAGGATGGACCTCGCGTGCTCGGCGACGTCCGCGTTGCTGAGCTCGAACGTGGTCGTTCGAGTGCAATCGCGGGGGCCTCCCAGATAGCACATTAGGTGGGAGCGCTGCTGCAGAGGCAGCACCCGGTTCCGGATCCAGCATGCGACGGGGTCATCGCTCTTGAGGCCCTCTCCGATTAGCGCAGCGAGCCGCTCCTCCATCTGCACGGCGTTGCGGTCGTTGGAGGGCTTCGTCTTCCAGTTCTGCCCAGACGGAGCCCGGTTGCTCCAGGCGGGCAGGTTGATGCGGTCCGCCACCGGTCCCCCCTCCGTGGCAGGGATGTTCTTCACGTAAAGAAAAGATTTATGCCACATACGGACGGAATCCAACCCCTTGATGCGAGGATGGTTGGTTCCCGTCCGCTGCAGCATCATGGCGCTGCCGGTGTCGGTTACCCGACTACCAGTGGCCGCGCCATCTTTCTTCCCCTTGCTCTGCTGACGAAGATGGAAGTATTTCAGCCATGTATGTACCGTGGGGCGGACGCCGAGAAAGGCCTCGCAAACCACGGTATGATAGGCGAGGAAGACGACCGCATTGGGGGGAAGGTGATGCATCTGGAGACCGAAGTGATCCAGGAAGGAGCGGAGAAAATCAGATGCTGGCAGGCCGAATCCTCGCGCGAAGTGCGCGAGGAAGACGACATGCTCGCCCTGCCGCGGGGCCGGAACGAGTTCGCCGTCGGACGGCCGGCACTGAACACCGGGAGGAACCCTCCGGGTGTTCACGAGCCAGGAACAGTCATCGACGGTAACGTCAGAACCAGCCCAGCCGGCGCGAGCAGCCATGGCAGCGAGCGAGAAGGTGGTGGAAGTTGGAGGAATCTGGTGGAGAAAACGAGTCCGCGGCGGCGCAAAGAGTTGCGCGGCGGCGGAGAGCTCAGCGGCGGAGAAGAAACAGGGCAGAGAAAGAGGAAAGTGCGGAGGAGGAAGAAGGGGAAGTTACCGGTGGGGGTATTTATACCCTCGCCTCAGATTACCGTTACCATCGGGGTAGTGGGATCGATCGTGGCCATAACACTCGTGTGGTGGGGCCTGTGGCCGGATAGAAACGCACGCAAGCGCGGAACGCGCGCGTAACGGCCACAGTTGATCCCACGACCAGATCATGGCCTATTACTGCGCTTGATGGGACATGACGAGCCGGTGGGCCCACCCCGTGAAAACTGGGCGCGTGGCACGTCGTGACCTGGGCAGCGAGACGTCGGGGTCGCGGATGCTTGGCACGTGTCCAGTTGCGGCACGGAAGGCTGGATTGCGCTCCGCGCTGCAGAGACGCTAGAGGAGAAATTCTCTAAGTCTTTTTACTCGGGCACAGAGTAGAAAGCTGGTGCTGCTCGGAAGACAGGAAACTCAAGGTGCTCTCTAGAGTGCTACTCGGAGGTTCTTACTCGGCATCTTGAGGTTCAAGGGCTATGTTGCAAAGATTGGTTTTAAGCTGGCAGAGCCTAGGGAACGAGTTCGCAAGACTCTACCAGCTTCGGGGACTGCTGTCGGGGGGTTACCCCCGAGTAGGGTAAAGGCAAGTGGTAAAAGCAACTATCAGAAGAGAGGTGTTGTCGAGTAGCCGCCTACCCGGTACTTGCTACCCGGTCGACTGCTACTCGGTCTCACCTCAAGATGACCAGAAGGAAGAATCAATCAAGTTCTGTCCATTCGAGTAGAAGAGTTGGCCCGAGTAAAATTGGCGGGAACCTACTCGGGCCAGAAAGTCAAAGGAGCCGTTCTGACACAGGATCCCGCGTATCCCGGGACCGTACTTGGCAGTATTCGAACTACTATTCATCTGGGGCCGGCCTGTCTGACAGTGACAGCATGGAAGCAGGCGGTCGCAGGATAAGGGGGGCCTACTCTGTGTTTGGCACAGTGATACTAGTCTGTTCCCTTGGTTTTGCCGAACGACTTTACGGATCCAGCCAAGATTAGGAACCAAAGCTGTCAGCGGGAACCCGGAAGAAGGACGATGTGCACACTATGTCGACACTTGTCCATGTTTGGACGTATCCGGCTGGGCACCAGGTATATAAGGTGCCCCGCCGCCTCCTGCGTGAGGATCGAACACTTGGTAACCTAATTCTTGACCTAGTTCATCACGTAGAGAGGAGAGTGGCTACTCGGTAGCAAGAACATTGTACTGTGGCTACTCGGTGAGACACCAGAATACATAGAGAAAGGCAGGAGTAGGGGTTTTACCTCCTCACGAGGGCCCTGAACCTGGGTAGATCGTGTTGTTTGCAGTGTTTACTTCGTACCTCACGCGGCTACTCATCGCGTGATCCCTCCCCGAGCACCTCCAGCGTCCTTCGTCCCCACATCTTTAGCCATCCCATGGCGTCTGCCGTGACACCACCACGACATTGGTGGTTAGTTGTAGTTGGTTACGATACGCTATCTTATCCCCCTCTTTTAGCCGGATGTTGTAGTGATTCTCTGTAGTTGGTTAGTGCAGCCCGCTGCCGCTTATTTGCAATAATCCCTTCCTTTCCGTTGAACCCAAAGTATTTGTATCTTGTGAGTATGGTTTATCCACTTGCCAGTACTTAACCGTACTGACCCACGAATCTTTTTCGTGGCTGCATATTCAATATTGCAGTCAACAGGTTTGAAGTCTGACGACGTTAGCTTGGGAATCCCTCCGGCTTGGCCTGGGCAGGGATTGGACGCTCTCGGTTATATTCAGGACTCTTAGTCCAATTTGGATCTGGTCCGTAGCCGGACGCTATGTTGTTTCTTCCGCTGTTATTTGGATCTTTGTATTGTATCAGTTGTATCCTTGACTCGTTTGAGTCATCTTGTATATATCCTTTTCTGTTGTTCTTGTGGATTATTCGTGAACCGTTGTAATGTTATCACAAGTGGCAACATGGAATCGGTTATTATGTGGATTTTGGCGGGAATGCTGAAATCTACATAGTGCCCGATCTCGGGGCGTCACAAATGGTATTAGAGCCTTGGTTCCGATTCCCGAGATTGTTTCGATACGAATGGTTATCGAAGCAACGGGTCCGCAAAGCCTGTAGGATAACCTCGCTAACGGTCGTTGTTTCTAGAGTGTCAAAAACTATTTCTGCTAACCTATTTTGGAAAAACATCTCAATAGGATTCTTGTTTTCTCCTTACCCCTATTCTATTTCCCCTCCCATCTTATTTGTTTTGGAGTCTTCCCCCCTTGTCTATCTTTCAAAGTGGTAGGATCCTACGTGGGTGGACGTTTTCTGAGCCTTTAACCTAATAGGTTCGATCATCGGAAGATTCCTGGTGGAAGAACATCGTCATCAGCCCGAGCAAGAATCCCTTGTTAGTGGTGTCGAGGAGATCAGCTGGAAGCATGAAGAATCGATAGCCGAACTTCTTTCCCCTCCCGGGTTAGCAAGTGGATTGCGAGGGCGCAATCCCTTGTTAGTGGTGTCGTCTGTAACACCTGGGGTGTTACCCTAAGTAGAGTTGGTTGTTTTTCTTTTGCTTGCATCACATGCATCACATGAGCATTGCATTTTGTTTTAAAAACAACTCAAAATTCAAAACCACTTTAAACTTTCACACATGTCCAAATTTTCCAATTTAAAAATTGCCAACTCAACCACTCAGCTTGTTTTCAAATAGTTTGAACTTGAAATTTATTTAATTTGCTTGTTAATAAAAAATTTCCCTTTTGATTAAAACCCTAATGGTAAAATTCAAATAACAAAATTCAAATCAAATCAATCCTACTTGGCAATATTTCAAATGGGAGTTTAAAACTTAAAATCTTGCAAACAAATTAAATTTAATAATGTTTGCATAATTGCTTGAACTTAATAAATAAAATTTGTTTATTTCCAAAATTCCAAACCAAACCCTATTTGAAAATCACCTAACAATTTAATATCACATTAATAATTCAAATTGTTGAAAGTAATTTTAAACTACCTTGTTGTTGCTGTTTTGCAATTAATAAAATTTAATTATAAAATAAAAACCCCAAACCCTATTGGGAAAATTCAACTAACAGCTTTAAATCAAATTAAAATTTCAAACTTGTGAAAAATAATGTTAACATTTGCTTCTAAATTCTGCTTTGAAAGTTAACACAAATAATTTATAAAAGAAAAAAAACCCTAACACTTTTTCTATCTCTCTCTTACTTTCATCCTTTACAAAAAAAAAAGATCAGGAAAAAATAAAAAGAAAAAGCAAAAGGAGGGAGACATGCTAGCCCAGCCCTCTATTTTTCTTCTCCCCCCAGCCCACAGCCTGCCTCCTTCTGGCCCATACCCCTTCTGCTTGTCGTCTTCCTCCTCGGGTGTCGTCAGCAGTACGATCGCAGCACCACCGTGAGATCCCCCCCTCCTCCGTTCGATGACTGGTCGTACGAGCTCGAGCTCCACCTTAAAACCACGCCTCCCCCTCTGCCTAGCCTAACCCTAGTCCCATCCTCCTGCGTCGCCATCCCTCTCTCCCTCCTCGTCTAGCTGCCCCGCTCCTCCCTGTTTCTGTTCCTCTGACAGCAACCGAGAGAGCAGCGCCAACCACCCTCACCGCCGATCGCCGTGGAAGCGGGAGCCCCACCCGAGGGCGGGAATGGAACCATGGATGTTCCCTCTACCGCCTCGCCCCATCGCCGGCTGCTAGGAGTCCCCGGGGAGGCCGCGCCGTCGCCGGACCCGCGGCAGCACCTCCACCCTCGCCATCGACAGCAGGTGCTTGTCTCTCGCTCTCCTCTCCCCCTTCCTAGCTGTCCGCCTCCGCACACACGCACGCACCAGCACCACCTCATCTGCACCCTCGCTACGTGCGACGGCGCCGCCCCGCGTTGGTCATCGCCGAGATGGTTCCGTCCGTCGCAGACGAGCTGCAGTCGACAGCAATCGACATTCAGTTTCGTCAGAATACAAAAAGGCAGCGATTTTACCTCTTACCCTTTCAGTTCTGTATCTGAACCAAACAGCGAGCAACACTGCAGTGGTAGCGATCCGTGCGCGCGTGGGGCAGGTCGCGGGTTCGATCCCCACGGCCGCCAGGCCCTTTTTCCTTTTAATCGCGCGCGCAGGGGCGGGCCCCGCTGGTCATTGACTGCGGTGGCTGCGTGGCTTCCACCCACGCCCACGTGGACGCCACAGGGCCACGGGCCCGCGCCGCAGAGGCCCAGGCTGGGTTGCCCTGGGTGAAAAATGCCCCAGGGGCCCCTCTGCAATTCCTTTTTCTTTCTTTAGGTCCCTGCTATTACATTTTGGCCCCTAAAATGAAAATGTGAATAACTTTCAAATTACAAATCCAATTAAGATATATAAATATGTTTGTTAAACCAAATTAAATTATCTATCTATTTAAACCATTTGTAATCTGTTTTGAATTTTCCAAATGCATTTCAAATTTGAATTCAAACAATTCAATTGTAATTTATAAAATCCATAACCAATTCATACTAAATCCAAATAATGCAAATAAAATATGTTTTCCATGCCAAATTGAACCACCTTTTCAAATATAAACTTTGTTTCCTGTTTTGAATAATTAAAAGTGGTTAAATAATTTAAACCTTGTTTAATTCATTTAAAATTGCTAAATTAATAACTTGCTCAAATTAAATTATTTTTGAACTAATAAAATATGTTTTCAAACCAGAAAAACCTAACCTTTTCAAATATGAATTTGAATTTATGTTTTGAACAAATAAAATTCAAATAATATTCACACTTGAATTAAATTCAATTAAAACGTGTTTAATCTTGTTTAATTCATAATTAAATCATTGTAATTCCTTTTCCAATAATTGAAACATGTAATCCACCTAAAATTTTGTGATCTTCTCAAATATGAACTTTGTTATCTGTTTTGAACAATTTAACTTGTTGAAAATAACAAATGCTTGTGTGACACCTTTAAGTAACCAAAAATTCCAAAACTTAATAAGTGAATTGCATAATGGGTAAACCTTATTTCCAATTGGTTCTATTGTTGTTATTTTGTTGTTTTCCTCATCCATGCATCATACTAAACCACTTTCACCTGTTGGTTAGTTGTAAAACAATTGTTTCAACCATAATTCATGGGCTTTTCATATGCAACTCAATGGCATATGGGTCCATTTAAACATGTTATCATGTGAACTAGTTTATTTCTATGCATCCATTAAATTGTCATGCATCCATATCTTGGTCATGCTGGATCTTTTGCCGTAGTCGTAATTGTTGCATCCGGTGTTTGTTCGAGGTTCATTGCTTCTTCCCGGATAGGACGTTGAGATGTTGTGAGAAACGACAAGTTCTGTGGATGTACCTCTACTTGCTGGATCTCAGGCAAGTATACTCACTTGCTGCCAAATGGCTGCCTTTCATCACTTGTTACCAATTCTTTCCATTGTTCTTATTCTAGCCTTTTGATTCGATGCTGGTGTCTCGATCCTATTATATGTTTACCTTGCAGCCCTGATATAGCCTTCCTTCCACTTCCTATTAATTGTTGCTTGTTTACCTTGTTGGCCCTCGTGTCGTATTTGCATGCTTAGTGTTGTTTGCGCTCAAGTCTTGTTGTCCTTTTGTTCTATCACCTGTTTAGTTTGATAGTTGGGTTTCAATTAATTCAACAACATGTTAATGTTTTGGGTAATAATAATTTGATGATAAGGCACCGGCAGGAGGCCCGGCGTGGTTTTGAAGCCTGCTAGTGTCGACCCTAATTAGGAAAAGGGTCTTGTCTACTGATCCATGATGAGCGCACTAACCGCATGTGGGAAGCGAGTATGGGCGCCCCCCTCAATTTGACTCGATTCGCATCTCGTCCAAATCGCCACACTTAGTTCGGGCTTTCCATTTGATGCATGCATATGCAGGTGCGAACCCGAGGCCAGGGTGGAACTTTTGTAGTCGGCATTTAGGGCGGCGTGGTCTTCCAGTGCTATGAGGGTCCCCTTTTCTTCGTGGGGCTCGATTAGCCGCACACGCACAGCACGTGGTGCTTTGGGCTTGATGCGAAGCAGAGTTGGGTTGTGTTGAGTACCTCGCTTGGTGGGTTGATCCCCCGTCTGGCGGGTTATTCTTACGTGTACGGCCAAATTGGTGCATCCCTGCAGGGTTAAATCTTCTCGAGAAGCCGTGTTTTCCGCGGTTATGGTTGACTTGGTGAAAGTACTGGCTAACAAGTACTCAGAACAACTTACACCTAACTAATGATACTTGACTAGTAATAGTCTTATTGACACAATAACTTGATCCATCCTTAATCCAACAGTGTGAGTTATCCTTGGGTTGCTTCCTTAGTAGGGGGTGACATTGGATGGGTTTGTTTGGTGGTTAGTTGTAGTTGGTTACGATACGCTATCTTATCCCCCTCTTTTAGCCGGATGTTGTAGTGATTCTCTGTAGTTGGTTAGTGCAGCCCGCTGCCGCTTATTTGCAATAATCCCTTCCTTTCCGTTGAACCCAAAGTATTTGTATCTTGTGATGACTGGCTACGCCGGTATCTTGTGAGTATGGTTTATCCACTTGCCAGTACTTAACCGTACTGACCCACGAATCTTTTTCGTGGCTGCATATTCAATATTGCAGTCAACAGGTTTGAAGTCTGACGATGTTAGCTTGGGAATCCCTCCGGCTTGGCCTAGGCAGGGATTGGACGCTCTCGGTTATCTTCAGGACTCTTAGTCCAATTTGGATCTGGTCCGTAGCCGGACGCTATGTTGTTTCTTCCGTTGTTATTTGGATCTTTGTATTGTATCAGTTGTATCCTTGACTCGTTTGAGTCATCTTGTATATATCCTTTTCTGTTGTTGTTGTGGATTATTCGTGAACCGTTGTAATGTTATCACAAGTGGCAACCTGGAATCGGTTATTATGTGGATTTTGGCGGGAATGCTGAAATCTACATAGTGCCCGATCTCGGGGCGTCACAGTAGAGCTTGTTGAAATTTGTTTTGCATGATTGGTATCTCTAAGGTCTAGATATTTTCTAGTAAAAGGTGTTTGAGCAACAAGGAGGACAGCGTAGAGTCTTATAATGCTTGCAATTTGTTTTCATGTAAGTCTTGTTGTAACAGTTGATATCTTGTGTTTGTTTCAAACAACCTTACTAGCCTAAACTCTGTACTGAGAGGGAATGCTTCTCGTGCATCCAAATCTTGAGTCAAAATCCATGCCATTTGTGTCCATCATACCTACCTATTATGGGGTATTTCCTGCCATTCCAAGTAAATATTTTGTGTGCTACCTTTAAACCTTCAAAATTATTAGACCTGTGTTGTGCTCTGTTTTAGCTCATGAGGAAGTATTGGATGCTTTATTGTCTCTTTCATGTTTATTTAGCTTCACACCCTGACTAGCATGAATAATGTGCTAAGTCCCTAATATTGCAAAAAGAGCAAGCAAGCGGGTGCCCAGCCCCTAAAAGATAAATTACAACTTATAACCAAATAAATCTCCTAACACTACGGGCTTGAGAAATCATGAATTTAGCTTGTTCAAACAAAGTACAAGAGCAACTTTATTGTTTTCTCTATGGGAGACACTCTTGAAGCCTTTAAACATGAAAGGATGATAAATCATTCGATGCCATTCGTTGACATAGACAAACACCTCTCTCGAAATTCATTTTTATACTCTCTATATGTTTTTAAAACCTTAAAAAGCTCTAGTACATGATTTATCCCTGCTTCCCTCTGTGAAGGGCCTTTCTTTTACTTTTATGTTGAGTCAGTTTTCCTACTTATTTGTGTCTTAGAAGCAAACACTTGTGTCAACTTTGTGTGCAATTTTTTTTACATGCTAGTTTTTTGCACTTATTATATTTCTTTGTGTTGAAAATATCCATGAGATATATATGTTGAAAGTTGAAAGCCAGTGCTGAAACTTAAATCTTCCTACGTGTTGATCGATGCCTTTTATTTAGAATCTATTGCTTTAGCAGTTAACTCTTATGCAAAGCTTTTTTATGCTTGTCTTGAAAGTACAATTCATGAATTTTTTTTGCTCATATGATTCAGTTGTTTACTCATTATCTATTTGTTAGCAAACTATAGACCATTGACTGGGATCACTTCATTCATGACTTGTGCTTTTATTATTATTTGATCAAGATTTTTTGGTAGCATGTCATCTCCGAAATTATTTTGTTGTTATCATTTTACCTACTCGAGGACGAGTAGAACTAAGCTTGGGGATGCTTGATACGTATCCAACACTATCTATAATTTTTGATGTTCCATGTTGATATTATGCCAATTTCTACATGTTTTCTATACACATCATAGCATTTTTATGCATTTCTGGGACTAACTTGTTGACAAGATGCCACAGTGCCAGTTTCTGTTATTTGCTGTTTTTGTATTTCTAGAAAAGTTGTTGTGGAAATATTCTCGGAATTGGACGAAACAAAAGCCGCAGTACCTATTTTTCTGTCACGTACACGGAGTCCAAAGAAAACTTGAAGGGGGCCAGGAGGCAGCCCCATCATAGGGCGGCGTGGCCCCCCTTGGCCGCGAGGCCACGTGGTGTGGTCCCCCTGGTCGCCCACCGACATCTCCCTTCCGCCTATATATTTCCTTCCTCGGGAAAACCCTAAGTACCCTAGCCTCCATCCACGAAAAGTTCTGCAGCCGCCGCCGTCATCAACCTTAGTTCGGGAGGGTTCCGAAGCTCTTCCCGGCACCCTGCCGGAGAGGGGAATCATCGCCAGAGGGCTCTTCATCACCATGCCTGCCTCGGGAGTGATGCCTGAGTAGTTCATCCTTGGAGTGCGGGTTCATAGAAGTATCTAGATGTTTGTCTTCTCCAATTGTGTGCCATTATGTTTAGATCTTGTGAGATGCCTAACATGATCAAGATCATGTTACTGTAATGCTACATGTTGTGTTTGCTAGGATCCGATGAATATTAAATACTATGTATGATTATAGATCTATCATATATGTTATTTGTGATCTTGCATGCTCTCCGTTGCTAGTAGATGTTCTGGCCAAGTAGATGCTTGTGACTCCAAGAGGAAGTATTTATGCTAGATAGTGGGTTCATGCCTCCAGTAATCTGGGAGAGTGACAATAACTTCTAAGATTGTGGATGTGCTGTTGCCACTAGGGGTAAAAGAACAATGCTTTGTCTAATGATAATTGTGTTGTTTACATTACGCACTTTATTTAATGCAATAATCTGTTGCTTGCAACTTAATACCCAAAGTTTTCTCGAATGAGGTCCTGAGGGTGGATTATTAGTCATAGATGAAGTTGGATAACGGTCTATGTATCATGTTGTAATGCCCAAATGAATATCATAGCAGTCATCATGTCATGTATATGCACTACGGTGCATTCTCTAATTGTTAATTGCCTAGTTGTAATTTGTTCACCCAACATGCATGTTATTTATCTATTATGGAGAGACACCACTAGTGAACCGTGGACCCCGGTCCATTCTTTTACACTGATAATACAACCTACTACAAACAATGTTCTTTTCACTGCAAACACTGTTCTAGTTTCATTCACTGCAAACAAACATCATTTTCCACACTATACGTCTAATCTTTTGTTTTCAGCAAGACCGGTGAGATTGACAACCTCATTGTTTCGTTGAGGCAAAGTATCTTGGTTGTGTTGTGTGCAGATTCCATGTTGCTACTGAGCCAGGCAGTGCGCCCTGCCAACATCAGTTGTCAACAAGCTTCAGAAGTGATTTTCTTTCTCCTACTGGTCCGACTAAACCTTGGTTTCTTACTGAGGGAAAAACTTGCTCCTGTACTCATCATACCTTCCTCTTGGGGTCTCCCAACGAACGTGTGTTCACACACCATAAAGGTTTTGCTTCCATTTGATGTATCAAACTAGCTTGTGTATTGGACATATTTGCAATACAATTTTCAGTTGCATCAAGCCTTCTTTCAAGATTAGAGATTTCACTAGTTAACCCTGCAAGTTGCTCATTTATATCTCTCAAAATTGCAGAGTGTTCACCCAATTGTTTGGTAAAGGCATTGTTTTGTGCATATTGGGGATGCATAAATTTTTTGGTGGAATTTTCAATCTCCATTATATTTTCATAAATAGGCATATTTTTATCATTGGTGGTGTTCCCATAAGAATTTCTATAAATATTACCATTATTATTAGGATATGGCCTATAGTTGTTACCACCAAATTTATTCTTGTAAGCACCATCGTTGAAATTTTTTCTGGCAATAAAATTCACATCAATTTTATCATTATCATTAGAAACCAGAGAGTTCAAGGTAATATTATTAGGGTCTATCGGCACTTGTTTAGCTAGGAAAGAAGAAAGCATATCAATTTTATCACTCAAAGAAGAGACCTCCTCAACATAATTTACCTTTTTACCTGTTGGAGCTCTTTCTGTGTGCCATTAGGAATAGTTTGTCATTAGGTCATCCAATAACTTGTTTGTTGAGCCTAAAGTGAGGTTCATGAAGGTTCCTCCCGCAGATGACTCCAATAAATTCCTTGAAGAAAAATTTAATCCTGCATAAAAAGTTTGGACAACCATCCACGTAGTTAGTCCGTGTGTGGGACAATTCTTAACCATAGTTTTCATTCTTTTCCCAGCTTGAGAAACATGTTCATTATCATTTTTTCTAAAGTTCATAATGTTACTCATCAGTTGTATAATTTTTGCAGGTGGATAATACCTCCCAATGAAAGCATCTTTGCATTTAGTCCAAGAATCAATGCTATTTCTAGGCAAAGACAATAACCATTCCTTAGCTCTTCCTCTTAAGAAAAAAGGGAACAATCTTAATTTCACAATATCACCATCTACCTCTTTATGTTTGTGCATGTCACATAACTGAAAAGAGTTATTTAAATGAGTGGCAACATCTTCTCCAATACCAGAAAATTGATCTTTCATGACAAGATTCAACAAAGCAGGTTTAATTTCATAAGAATTTGTTGTAGCAACATGTGGAGAAATTAGTGTGATATGAAATCAATATTATTGGTACTAGTAAAGTCACAAATCCTGGTATTACCATTGGTAGGCATGTTTGCAAGATAACACAAATAAAAGACTAGAAACTAGAGAAATATTTTTTTTGGGGGGGGGGGAGGGGGGGTTTGATAAAGAGAAAACAAGATAAACAAAACTAAACTAAGCAAGAAAAAAACAAAAGAAAGAGAGTGGAAGTGTGATACTCCCCTTGCAGTAAGCTAGAAATCCTCGGCAACGACGCCAGAAAAAGTACTTGATGTTGACGTGATCCCACGCTCGTTGGGAGACCCCAGGCGGAAGGTATGATGTAGTCTAGAGTAAGTTTTCCCGTAGTACAGAACCAGAGTTATCGAACAAGTAAGACTTCATAGTATTGAAGAAGGCTACTTAATCAACGGTGCCAGAAAAATACTGTTTAACAAATCGTGGCACACAAGCACAAACTCTCTCTTGCCCCAACTTTTGAAGGTTGTCAATCTTCCGGTCTTGCTAAAAACAGAGAATTAAATGTATGGAGTCTTGGAAAACAATAAAAATAAAAAACAGAACAGTGAGGAAACAATGATGAAATTGTTTAAAAGAAGGTTTGCAATATGAGAAAAATAGGACCTGGGCCATAGGTTCACTAGTGGTGTCGCTCCAAGGAAAATAAACATGTTGGGTGAATAAATTACAGCTGTGGAATTGACAAATCATGAACGTATAACAATACTATTATGACAAGATAAAGTTCACGGGTTCTAACATTGTAGGCATTATGTCAAAGAATATGGACCCCTATCTAGCATGCATTCATATCTAAAAGTCCACCTCAATAAAGCTATCCAACAAATCCCTTCGTATTAAGTTGCAACAACGAAGGAATTGCTATGTGTGCAACAAGCAAATGCATTAAGATCAATACTTAATGTAAGAAGTGGTTCTTATCGGTTGAAAAGAGCACCGCTATTTTCTCCCTAGTGGCAACATCACATCCTCCCACCCGTACATTTCGATCATTCGAGCACATGCAACAAGGAGGCATGAACCCACTATCTAGCATATAACCCGTCTCTTCGAGGTGAAAACAACTGTGTGGCCAGGGTAATCATAAACACATGAGAGCATTGCAAGACAAGATTAAAACTCTCGACAAATATATGTGAAGCATCTCAGATTAACATGAACAAAATAATCATAATCTCATGGTTCATCAGATCCCTAAAACACAACATGCACAATTACATAACGATGGTCTTGATCATGTGAGGTAGCTCAGGAGACTGTAAACATGGAGGCATAGGGGAGAGAACAACCATCTAGCTACTGCTATGGACCTGTAGTCCCGAGATGCTAATCACGCATCTGTCCGGAAGCGATCATGGCGATGTGGAGGGCTCTCGTGATGACCCCCCTCTCCGGCAGGGTGCCGGAGCAGGACTCTAGAAGCCCTAGATTGGAGTTTCGAGGCGACGGCGCCTCTCTGTATATTTTCATGGAAAATAATTCCGTCCCGACGTTTTAGGTTAAAGGCTATAAGCTAAGGGGGACGTGATGCGCTGCCCGGGGCTCCCAGGGGCCTACCAGGCATGGCCTAGGGGGCGCCTGGCACCCTTTTGGCTCCCCTCTGTCTCTCCTTTGGACTCTGTCTTTGTTCTGGTAAAAATTGATCTTCGTGGATTTTCAACCCTTTCCGGGAATATTTCCTTAAGACCTTTTTGAAATTAAAAAATAGCAGAATACAACAACTGGCCCAGCGCATCTTGTCAATAGGTTAGTCTGTGAAAACATCCGCAAAACGAAAGAAAATATGTGGAAAACAAAAGGTATTGGATATAAAACAAGCATGGAGCATAAAAAAAGTATAGATACATT
Source organism: Alopecurus myosuroides (assembly GCA_028641055.1). Classification (NCBI taxonomy): domain Eukaryota; kingdom Viridiplantae; phylum Streptophyta; class Magnoliopsida; order Poales; family Poaceae; genus Alopecurus; species Alopecurus myosuroides. The sequence continues at coordinate 672,149,684 of CM054057.1, forward strand.
TGCAATGTATTAGTGCTCCGAGATCATGACTATCATGCATGAACGTCAAGACAACCAACTGATCCTGCTGCATCAAGTGATGTCATGTTGATCCTTGGATACAAATCATCAACATGGATCAGCTTGATGCCCGACTACCAATCATAGTAACACGTTGACCCTTGGATACAAGTGGTGAACACGAACCCAAATTAGTTTGACAGTGCTACAGTTGGAAGAGCATGATCTGCCTTGATATTTTATGAGGAATCACCCAAATAATCACATCTACTGCGCAATCAAAGGGAGAGAAATAAAACATACACAAGTAAAACTAGTGATGTAGTATAGTCCTCCTTCATCTCGAACGGATCCTGCGTTGGTGGTGCCATGTCGAGTTTTACGACAAGTGCAAGACTTCTTCTTTCCTATCATCGCCATGATCGAGTTTAGGATGGTTTGCTAGCTACAAAACAGTGTTAGTTAAAGCATCTCAAAATTCTAAACATCGAGACTATACCATATCACATTTCCTGCAAAACATAGTTAGACGTACCTAGCATTTGTTCTGCATGTTTTAGCATGGCCGTAGGATCTACAAAATGAACCATTAAGCAACCTATGCTTCCATAAGTCATGATTATTCATATTGCTAGATTGACATTACGGGTGATTAAAACAAAGACATTACAAAAACGTCTAGAGACTCAATCCAAACTTATTCATAACCATGACTCCCGTGTGGATCCCATCCACATGCCCATTCCACGATGTTGTTTACGAGACCGACTATAAAAAGACCCAAACCTATTGAAGCACTTCTTCGGACTAGAGGAGATATGCCAGGGGTAACTTGAACATCCTAGGATTGCTAGAAGTTTGTCAAAATCTCGATATGCCGTCGGAAAAAACAACACAAAGCTTATTGGGAAGCAATTATAAATAATATGAACGTTGGAGAAATTTCCAACATACTTTCACAAACTTATGCAATGCCTGCACTTACCGGTGCTCTAGATCAGATCTTCTACCTACGCATAGACCACTCTGATAGCACTCCTGGGTTGCACAACGGGAATTTAAATTTCTCGCCAAACATGCTACGCAACAACCAAGACCTTGCTATGCATATACAAGTGAATATAAAGTCCAAGATCTAGTTCTTGAGATCATGTACCAGACACCGTAGTAATGCAAGAGGTTTCAATGACGATGTCAATGAAGCTTGTAGAAGATCCTCACGCACAAGCATGTGGGTGAGGATGTTGCCGACTCCCCGCATCTAGCATCGTGATCCAGCAGAGTGAGGGTCTCACATGTTACCCCTCTGAGAGTATGCACACATACGTCGAGAAAAATTCTATAGCGCTTCACCGTCCAAGACTTGACGCCACAGGTGTATATGAAGGTGGAGTTCTCAACACGCGTGCGCGCGCGAGAGAGAGAGAGAGAGAGAGAGAGAGAGAGAGAGAGAGAGAGTAATTAGAAGGTAGGTCTAATCGGGAGAGGAACACCTCAAACCTAATTATAAGTAGTTCTAATCTAATTAGAGGAAGCTCTAATCTAATTAGAAGGGATCTAATTATATGCTCTAATTAGTCTTCTAATTATTAGAGAAATCTCTAATTCAATTAGAAGTTCTCTAATTAGTCCTCTAATTCTTTTAGAGAAAGATAAAGAGAGAGGATTGGGAGCCAATTGTTTGATTTTCTTGGAGCCTTGGAGTGCTTTATATAGTGAGAGGAGGGGAGAGACTGTCCATAAGGGAGGCGAGTCCTAGTTGAACTAGGAGGAGGTGGCTGCACCCCTCCTTTCTAGCTCAACTCGGATTGGAGGTGGAGTCCACTTCCACCTCTTCTCTCCCTTCCTATTTGTTCCCGTTTTATTTTTCTCATTTTCTCTTCAATAAAATCAGAGAAAATACCGGGATGATGGGTACTATTTTGTGGAGCCACTGGGGGCCACCTGGAAACCACTAAAATTAGGGCATGGCCATGAGTGGGAAATCTGCCCCCTCCCAGTACTCCTCCCCCTATATGGAAAGTCCCCAAAACTTCTCCGGAACCACTTAATCCCTACAGATAAAATCATCAATATTATCTAACATAAAGTGTGCAGCCTCAGTTAGAACATCGAGACATCTCATGCCCCCTACATTTGCTTCGTAAAGCGTGCAACCTCAATTTCTCTTTCATAACAACTCTGTAATAAATTCTGACAGTAATAGAAATTGTTTCTATCACTCCCGCATATCCAATGCCCTTGTTATAAAATCTCTCTAGTATATAAAATATACCTATCATGCAGAAACACCGTTCTGATGATACACCTAGTTGATCCAAACCTACCGATATACACAAAAATAAGCCCAAACTTAAGTGTGTTTCCCCTACAAGTTCGATAGTGTGTGGACATGAAACTGGAAACTCTTTCCTTTTCATTAATCAATAGCGGGTCTATGGACAACCATATTGACTCCCATATACCAAACAAATAAACCGCTAAACTTGTTGGTTATTATACAAATCTCCCATTACTCACGATACCGAACTTACCCGAGAGTATTAATTCCGGTATTGCCTGTGAAATAATCTCTGGTTCACTAATACCTTTGTCTCGTCTTGTTATCCGGTAAGTTTTCTCTTTCTCGTTACTATATTATGATATCCCACATGATGTATCATCATCATGCATTGCTTGTGGAACTTATGTTTATCAAGAATACTGAGTGGGCCCAGGTATGTATATCTCTTTTTACGGATGAGTAATTCCCATATCAGAACATCGAGGTAATATACTCGTTTAGAATTACCTAGTAGCTACCTTTATGTTCACCCAGTTTACGGTGTGAATCTTGATAGCACCAAAGTAAAACCTCCAAAATATATTATCCCGATAACCTCATGGTCAAAGAACGCATTGTAATATAACCGTGCTGTGATTTGATTCTAAGAACAAAGATGTCTTAGTGGAATATCTTAGCATATCAATCTACTTAGGGAATACCCGGCCATATTTTTTCCTTCCAACAATATGCTATTCATTGATGTTCACATAAACAATATCCATGACCAGGAAAACATAGTCATCAAACATCCAATGAATTAGTCGTAAAAGGCAAGACTAGGGTTTGTTTCTGTGTCATGTTACTACACGTGAGCGTGAGTTTTCCTTTGAATCTCATATTCAGAAACCACGTCAGTTATATCATAGTAATATGAATCATAATTATGAAACATATGTATAAATATTATTGCCTTTTGGGCATACATCCAACAGGGAATACATCTTGTTGGAGGGGTGTGAGCTTTGCCACATCAGGATTGCTCAATGCCACAAATCCCTCACCCGATTCTCTGGTGAACCTTTCCACAAAAGACTTGGTTCACTTTTCACTATTTGAATTCTTCAAGGTGGAATCTGGAGCCTTTACAATGAGTTTGGGGCACACACCCATAACTTAATTGGGGGACTCCCAAATCATCACAAATCTGTCTCAAGAGACAACAAGTAAGTAACAAGAGACCTAGGTTTTCCTCAAGGAAATCCTAGGCATGAATCCCTCAAGTGAATGAGGGGGAAATGTAAATTGCTTTGGCAGACTCGTAGATCTTGGCCTTCTCCTTTGATTCTCCAACTATGAGCTTGATGGAGTGGGTTGAGAGGGAGATCAAAGTGATTGAACCTCTTGTTAAATGGTGGAGAGAGAGTTGTGTTCGTGGTACCTTTCCCAAGATAGGAGAAAGGTATTTATAGTCTCCACCAAATCTGCCCGTTGCGGACTTTTGTGAGTCACTCGATAGTACCGGCCTTGGCTTGCTTCGAAAGGTTAAGGCCAACAACAGTAGAGAAAATACCACACTCGGTAGTACTGGATGGGTGCAGTAGTACCGAGGGAGGGTCATGTTTTCTTCGCTGCATCTAGTATCTATTCTAAAAACTTCAGTAGAACGGGATGAGCACGCACTACTAGGAAAAAGCTTACCCGTGACGCACCATTTGGCTTATCCGTGACGCACCATGGCGCGTCACGGCTATCACGCCGCGCCTATTGAAAATAGCCGTGACGCACCTGTTTTTGGTGCGTCACGGCTATCTTTCGTTACCCGTGGCGCACCTGTTTTCGGTGCGTCACGGCTATTGATTTCGAAATTTTAAAAAAAAAGCGGGACAGATCCAGATCTAGATCTAGATCCAGATCTGGCCGCCCAAAATTTTGAAATTTTGAAAAACGAAAATAGAGTGGTCGCCGGAGTGGATGGTGGGTGGAGGGTGGTCGCCGGAGAGGATGGTGGGTGGAGGGTGGTCGCCGGAGTGGAGGGTGGTCGCCGGAGAGGAGGTGGCCGTGGTAGTGGAGGAGGTCGCCGGAGAGGAGATGGCCGCCGGAGAGGAGATGGCCGCCGGAGAGGAGGTGGCCGCCGGAGTCGAGGTGGTCGCCGTAGAGGAGGTGGTCGCCGGAGTAGAGGTCGCCGCTGGAGTAGTCGCCGGAGTAGACGTGAGGTGGTGGTGGTGGTGGTGGTGGTGGTGGTGATGGTGGTGGTGGTAGGAGGAGGAAAGGGAAGAGAGAAAGAAGAGAGAATGGAGAGTGGAGGAAGGAGAAAGGAATGGAGAAGAGTGGAGGAATTAGGAGGAAGAGGAGTATATATAGGTGGGTGGCCCTCCCGGATTCGAAATTTGAAAATTTCTGCCCAGACTTAGCCGTGACGCACCATACATGTGGTGCGTCACGCCTTATCTTACTTAGTCGTGACGCACCATACATGTGGTGCGTCACGCCTATCTTTTTTTATTTTTTTATTTTTTTTAATTTCTAGTCAAAAATCTTCAAACGGCTATAACTTTTTTTCCTTTCGGAATTTCGAGAATCTAAAAAAGGCTCACAGGCCGAAGGCGAGTGAGGTTGGATTCCTTTTTTTCTCTAGTTTCCGTTGGTATATTGAACTTTAAATTCCGACATCGTATGCAAAAGTTATGCCCATTTTACTTTTTTTAAAGAACTTTTGCTCAGAAAGTCGAAATATGTATTTCAAAATTTGTTAAAAAAGTATACATTAAACTCTCCGTGCATCTTTAAGGAATTTATTTTTTGATGATTTTTAGACATGGAAATCTTCCGTGACAAAACTAGAAAGGCGGTCCCGGGGGGGGGGGGGTGTGTGTGGAGGGAACATTTTGGTGGATAGCATAGCCGAGACGCACCGTATGTTTGGTGCGTCACGGCTATTGCAATACCCGTGACGCACCAAACAAACGGTGCGTCACGGCTATCTTTCCCCACGGCTATGGTATCCACCGAACACCCACATATAGCCGTGACGCACGGTTTGTTTGGTGCGTCACGGGTATGCCCATAGGCTAGAAGCACCAAACCGTGGTGCGCCACGGCTATTAGGCGTGACGCGCCGTTTTGCTGGTGCGTCACGGGTATCATCACTCCTATAGCCATTTTCCTAGTAGTGACGGTAATACCGAGCAAGGGTCCTGGTTTCTTCGTTGGCATCCAGTACCTATTCTGAAAATTCCGGTAGTACCGAGCGAGCGGTACTACTGGCCCTGGCCGATAATGCTCCTCTTTTGCACAACCCTAACCAGTACCTCTTCTGCGACCTTTGGAAGTACCGGCTTAGCCGGTAACTGATGGTCGGTACTACTGGACCACACCCGGTAGTACCGGCTTTGGCAGAAATCCCAGGAACAACACGTTCCTTTGAGGTTGTTCTTATGGGATCAAAACACTTAGCAACAATGCTCATAATATAAATATCTGCATCACTTTTTCGCATATTAGGATGCTAATAATTGTGTTGTCAATAAACATCAAAACACTTAGGGATATAAATGCTCTTTCACCACGTCCCCCATCACGGCCGCCAGGGCGGGCACCTGTTTGAGCACCTCCACGATCGGAGCGGCCGCTTTGTGTAGATCCGCCCATGTGAGCCCTTCCTTGATACTAAAGATCGCTTTGTATCAATGCTCCGTAATTTGGTTTTATACTGGTAGATTCACGATTCTTTCAGAGCTATTGTTGTGTACAAGTGTGTGCATGTGCTCTCGGTTAATATTTGTTCGTGTAGATTTCAGGCGAATACTAGGTCTGTGTAGATTTCAATACGAATACTAGCTCTCCCGTGATGCTCATCTGAATTGTTAATCGGGTTTTTATCAACTATGGATTGACAACTGAACCTGCCGCTATAGATTCGTTTTAGCATGAGATTATTCCTCATCTGAAAGCTGGCTGTTTGATTTCACTGATTATTCATCGTCCATGGTCTTCCTTATTGTTCTGTCAATCTCTATTTTCCTGTTTTTTTTTTCGAGAATTTCTATTTTCCTGTTTCAAGTCTCGTACTGCTTCCATATGTTAAACCAATGGATGTCCTGCAGTTCAGTCGACTTGTAATATACAAACATGACTTACTTCCAGTGCTCTGTCATTTATGTACTCATGATGCACGCCTGTTCATGGATCATGGTTGCCATGTTTGTTTATTTTTTTAACTGTAGATTTTTGTTATGTAACATAAAAATAGTAATAGTAATATATGCAGTCCATGTTTCATGTCACTGTTGATTTGTTGTCCTGTTGATATAACCGATATACCTTGCTGGGTGACTTTTCTGGTTTGTTGCTATGCATATCTATCACAGGATTAATATTATTGCATTTTTATGTCTCATAACTTCAGTGAACTGCTCATACGCCTCAAACTTGGTCACTTATGTTTGATATTTCCAACTTTGCAGATGCATATCTTTGTGAAGACTCTCACTAGCAAGACCATCACCCTCGAGGTCGAGTCTTCGGACACAATTGACAATGTCAAGGCGAAGATACAGGACAAGGAGGGCATCCCGCCGGACCAGCAGCGTCTCATCTTCGCGGGAAAGCAGCTGGAAGATGGTCGAACCCTTGCTGATTATAACATTCAGAAGGAGTCCACCCTCCACCTGGTGCTCAGGCTCAGGGGTGGCATGCACATCTTCGTGAAGACCTTGACCGGCAAGACCATTGCCCTGGAGGTCAAGTCTTCCGACACAATCGAAAATGTGAAGGCGAAGATCCAGGACAAGGAGGGCGTCCCACCAGACCAGCAGCGCCTCATCTTTGCAGGCAAGCAGCTAGAGGATGGCCGCACCCTGGCGGATTACAACATTCAGAAGGAGTCCACCTTGCATCTTGTGCTGCGCCTCCGTGGTGGTATGCAGATCTTCGTCAAGACCCTTACCGGCAAGACCATCACCCTGGAGGTGGAATCTTCAGACACCATTGACAACGTGAAGGCGAAGATCCAGGACAAGGAGGGCATCCCCCGGACCAGCAGCGCCTGATCTTCGCTGGTAAGCAGCTAGAGGATGGCAGCACCCTGGCGGACTATAACATTCAGAAGGAGTCCACCCTGCACCTGGTGCTCCGCCTCCGTGGTGGCCAATGATCTTCTTTGGAAGACTAATTCGCAAGTCCGCTGCCCCTGGTGGCGTTCCCTTGGAAGTCGTTTGGTCTGTGCTTGATTAGTGTTGCTACCGCAACTCTGTAGTCATGTGCCATTCGTGAGAACATCCTTTGCTACCATATATCAGCATATCCTTTCTGCCCGTCAGTATCATGGAAATTTGCAACTTGTTTCTAGTAGTATTATATACTCCAGATGTTTTCGAGTCTGCTGCGCCTCGTGCTGTTTTCCATCCAACTTACTGTTACTGTCTAGCACAAACAGCGGCTGCGGTATAGCATTGAACAGCTTCTCGTTTATAGATAGTTTCTTCGTTGGTCAGTCGTGATCATGCAAGGACTGGTGGTCACCAATTGGTAGTCTGCCGTTGTTTTGACTTCATTGCTGTCTTGCTGATGTGTTAAGATTTCCACCTAAGGATGTGCAGATTCGTTCGGCAGAAGTGTCGATAACAACTTCAATAACCGCATAGGCTACGGCCGGGATCTCCAGTAGCAACGGGCTAGCTTTATGGGCCTGGTAGGAGCATCTATGGTCCTAGTTGAAGGATTTTTATTTTCACCTTCAAAAGAACGGACGTTTGTTTTGTTTATATTTAGAAAACGTACATAAATTGCCTTATATAACATGGAAAAAAATAGTATGCTATTTCGGCGCTAATAGCACGATATACCATGTCTAGAGGGTCCACGCTAAATTTTAACATGTTTACTCGCTATTGCGCTATTCACGAAATATCATGTTATATCATGTTAAAACGGCGTAATGTAATAGCGGCGCGCTATTATTTTTCCAGCCTATCGGGCCAAATACCCGAGTTTTCCACCTTAGTAAGAAGAAAACGTTGCTTCATGTTTTTCGTGGTGATGAAAAACAATCATGAAGATAACATTCGCTAGGTTCTGAATAAGTAATTTATAATGTGTTATTGCCCCGTAGAATGTTGATGTTAGGATCTAACCAACTAGAGAACAATTTCTTTTGTGGATGTTAGGATCTAACCAGCTAGAGTACTCTCCTAGACTATTCCAACAATTCTCCACTAATCTTGGGACAAACCAATTTATATGTGTTTTTTTTTATCATAAGTTGTCCTTATATCTCGCAGTGTTTAGCTTTTATTTTTCTCTGCTTATATTTTCTAATATATTTAAACTTGAAATTTAGAGATGCGTATTTCTCATTTTAGCACCATGCTTTAGATTTTGAGTCTACACTTTATTTTTCTCCTGGATTCGCCAATGCTTTCCTTCTGCAATTCTCTCCATGGTCAATCTAGTAGCAAATATAGAAGATAATGTCACAGAGATATTTAGGTATGGCCTGCTCTATATTTTGTGGGGTTTAGGAAGAAGTTGACGACATGCACCCCCTAAGGGTATAATATATGTACGCATGTTTGGAGCATGTACAACGCGGGCGCTATCTGCAGGCATTAGGATGAAAATGCTGACCGTTTTGCAACATTCGTGGTCGATCTTCGGATTTGGCCAAACGCCGCCGCAAACGAAAACGTTGAGCGCTTCAAAATAAAATCTCTCGCACAGAAGGATTTGCCCCGAGGCAGGCGCTACACACAAAGTAGAAAAGTAAATAGTGTACCTCAGTTGTAAGTTTAGACACTTACCGTTAATACTTGCAATTAACTATTTTTGATAAAGCAAGCGACTGTATATGTATAGGCGGCTCACATCGTACATGCCTCAGATATATCAATGCAAAATATTAAAAGTTTACATCCGAATTCATATGCTCATTTTGAGATGTCTATAAATAGTGAAAAGTTACTTACAACACTTTTAACTAAAATATAAAACCTTGAGGATCAATATCATGCGACTTGTTATGAGTAAAATCAAATGCAAAATTAATTCAAGGTTATCGAAGATTACTATCATCGAGTCACTTCAAATTATTTGAGTTGAATAAGAAACCAAACTTCTTTTCAAATGCTTCTGTGCGGGAGATTTTGAATATGCCAGGAGATGGATCGAATCCAGGTCTGTTGTTGTTTCCTCCGTGTGTTGTCCCAGCGTTCCAGCGTGATGGGCTTTGCAGCTCAAACTTATTTTCAGCCCACCGGCCAAACCAAGGGCAACCCAGCAGTGCAGGTCCATACATAATGGCCCCCCTCCACGCATGGGCCCTTGGACGCCACCCAAGGTGGCCATAGGCCATAGCCGGGCCTATATTTAGGCTTGATATAATCAAAACAAGCTTTATTCATTGTTTCCATAACTCTACTACTCCTATAAAAATCGAAATCACAGTTGGTGATGATGATGTGTCTGTCATCTTTTATTCAGGATCGTTCAATATGTTTGATAGAAAACAATCTATGGCAATTTTATAAAAAGACACCCATATTTTTGTTACATATTTGCAGATATGCCTTTGTAATTTACATCTCATACGAATCATCAAATGTTTCGACAAAATAAATGAATTCATCAACAATTTAATATCCTTACAAAAATATGTAGTGCCTTAATCGTTTATTTGATGTCTGATTTACGGGTTAGTTCATGTCAAACAGTGTTTTGCTTCATGGCGAAGCATGCGTATTCTGCTAGTTGCCCAAACAATAGCAATAAGGCAGCCGCGTGTGGCTAGAATGGACCGGGCGGCACGTGTTCCTACCTATTTTTTTAAAAATGTTGATTTAAACTACTTTTTAAAAGTCAATTTTTCTTGAAAAAAACAGATGCATAGGTAATGCATCCCCAATATGCGACGAGTGAGTTTCGTAACGAATTTGTACCTACTTTGGCTTCGCAAAAAATGACAACTTTTCAGTGCTATATAGCAGCATATATGTGTCATAAATTTTTCTCTTATACACGGGTCAAATAAAAATCCGTTTCTCCATAAAAATTTATACGATCACATAGTAACTGCGTATATGCCCACAATTTATTCGGATTTTTTTAACCTTTGAAAAATGAATTTACTAGGCGGGAGCACCCATATCCCAAGGAAGCCCCCCCCCCCCCTCCCCCGAAAAAACCCATTCGCCTAGATCAGCAAATGAACTAGGAGGATCATGAAAATCGAAGCTACATTGAAAAAACATAACGAGCAAAAAGATAGGTTAAAAGAATAAATGATCAATACTCCCTCTGTATCCTATTAATTGTCTCAAAGTTGGAAAAAATCATATGTATGTAGCCATGTTTTAATGTTAGATTATAAGTTTTACGGTGGTTAGCATTTTTATAAACCGGTCATCCAACCTGATCTGATGGTTGTAAAATAGATGAAACCGGACTGATGGTATCAAAGAGGTATATCTAATTTTGTCAAACTTTGATATAATTAATATGAGACGGTGGAGGGAGTAATTTCATCCACGACGCGGAACATACATTGCGTATGGCCATGCCATCCTTTTTTTTTCCTTGAGATTGTCCTTGGTCAAGGTTCTGCCCCACAACATAACAAGTCAAATAAAAGTTTTAATCTTGTCCGACAGTTCCGTAGACCAAAGAGGTTTTAAAAAGTTTGCTCGTAACCTGATCTGCAACACATTGTACAAGTTTTTGACTGTTAAACCTTTTTCACCCAGTTTTCAAGTTACCCGTAAGAGCACGAAATCAGTAGAAAAAGGGAAACTTTCCAAAAGGTCACCCAACGTGTGCCCCCCGTGCGACAAGTATCACCTTCTTCTTCCCCCTAGCCTGCCAAGGGTGCTTGCATATGTGACAAGTGTCACCACGAGAGAGTATTGGTGTGATTTTTAACTTCCCACGCTCGGGCGTGTAGACGGGTGTCACGCATTTATTTCGGGACTCGTTTTTTCAAAATTACGAACCGTATATCAAAATTACTTCCCGTTTTCACAATTGAGATCCTCGCGTCCAGATCTTCAAAACTAGATCCCATGTTGATAGGTTTCGAGATACTTTTTTTGTACACCCAGAATCAACACGGATGTATGCCCAGTTACACACAGATGTACACCTAGGTGCAGTGACCGAAGTACGTCCCAAGTGCAGTGCTGACGTACCCCCACGTGCAACATGGGTGTATGCCCAGGTGGTTGTAGACCCAGGTGCAGGACCGATGTACACTCATGCGGATGTACACCCAGAGAGATGTACACCCAGGCGGTTTTACACCCAGGTGCAAGACCGATATCGATGACTCATATCAACAAATTCCTCGGGTGAGCCGGTAGGGTTTCGAGTAGAGGAACGATGTATGCGCCGGTGATCTCGACGGCTAACAGAGGCATGGTTTACCCAGGTTCGTGGCCCTTGTAGAGGTAAAACCCTTACTCCTACTTGTTTGTCTATATTATGGTAAAATAATCGAGCTATTACAATGGCTATGCCATGGTGGTGTGTACATGTGATACGTCATAAAAGTATCCTTAATTTCTGATGTTCCATGTTGTTTTCATGCCATATGCTACATGTTTTCCTTACACTTTATGTAATTTTTATCGATTTCCGGGGACTAACCTATTGACAAGATGCCACCGAGCCAGTTCCTCTTTTCTGCTGTTTTTAGTTTCAGAAAAGTTGTTCTGGAAATATTCTCGAAATTGGATGATTCAAAAGCCAGAAGGCTTAGAACTCCCGGAGGGTCAAGGAAGTCCAAAGGAGACCCGGAGAGGGGGCCCCGGATCCCCCACAACATGCCTGCGCAGGGGTGGGCCCTGGCCGCGCCGGGAGGTGGTGTGGGCCCCTCGGGTCCCCACCGCCATCGCCCTTTCGCCTATATATGCCCTCCGATGCATAAAGCCCAAAAATATCGGCTCCCTTCGACGAAATGTTCCATAGCTCCGCCGCCACCGCTGACAAGTTTTGGGGGACAGAAATATCTATTCCGGCACCCTGTCGGGATGGGAAGTGCCCCCAGATCCATCTCCATCAACTCCACCGCCATCTTCATCGTTGTTGTTGTCTCCCATCATGAGGAGGGAGTAGTTCTCCCCCGGGGCTGAGGGCTCTACCAGTAGCCATGTGTTTCATCTCTCTCTCCCATGGTGTGATCTTTATGTGATCATGAGCTTTGTAATGTAGTTGAATAAGTAGAAGTTACTCTTCATTTGTTATGCTACTCAAGTGGTTTTGTTATGAGATCTCCGTAAACACTTTGATCACGGTGTAAAGGTGACAGTGTGTGCACCCTATGAAATTGGGGTGTTTGTCTAGTACCTTCTAGGGCGCTCAAGTTGACAGTGTGGGGTTAACTAGACAAGGGAGTGCGACTTTGAGGAGTGTTGTTACAGCCCTACCCAATGAATTGGTGTTTGTTATCCGACCGGAAAGTGGTTCGTTATAGCATAGTGAAGAGATGATATTTATGCATTCAATTATGTTATCATTGTTGAGAGTGTCTTATAACCATCCATACTACTTGTATTTCAATATATCTTCGCCTAACTAGTGCACCTATACAACTGACAATTGTATTAGGTGTTTTGGGGACACAAGAGACTTCTTGTATCGTAATTGCAGGGTTGCTTGAGAGGGATATCTTTGACCTCTACCTCCCTGAGTTCGATAAACCTTGGGTGATCCACTTAAGGGAAACTTGTTGCTGTTCTACAAACCTCTGCACTTAGAGGCCCAACACTGTCTGCAAGAATAGAAGCGTGCGTAGACATCAAACTCTTTTCTGGCGCCGTTGCCGGGAGGTAAGGTAAAAGGTACTCACATCCTCTGTGAGTTCTCTAAGTTATTTCCTTTAGATTCTGCAATTATATCTTTTTGTTTCTTGTTTCACTAGTTAGTCTTATTTTTTACTTGTTACTTTTTTTATTTTTACTAATTAGTCTTAATGGAAAACAACAAAAATATGTAAGATCTTTATTTGCATGCTAGTAGCAATGTTATTAGCATTAATTCTTTGGATACCATTATTTCTAATACTATGGAAACGTCTAAGCTTGGGGAAGCTATTTTTTATAAATTTTTTAGTTCCACAACTTTAGAGGAGAAATTTTGCTCTCATGATACTTTATCTCCCATATGTAATAAATCTAATGATGCTTGTGATATTTTAAATCCTCCTGCTGAAAGTGTTCCTTTTAAAATAGTTATGAACATTGTTGAACATGTCACGAATAACTGCTATTTTGGAGATGGAACTGTCCATCCACGTGATCATTTACTCTTTATACATGAATTATGCGGGTTGTTCAAGTGTGCATGTATTTCAATGGACAAAGTTAAGAGGAGGCTATTCTCGTTGTCACTTAAGGATAAAGCAAGGGAGTGATATGAGCTACTAGATGATCCTCATGATTTGGAGTGGAAGGATCTTGAATCTCTATTTTATTCTAAATTTTATTCTTTTCATGAACTATATTTAGATAGGAATTACATCTATAATTTTTGGCCTCGTGATGGATAAAGCATTGCTATAGCTTGGGGAAGACTGAAAAACTTTAATACTCAAATGTCCTAACCATGATCTTCCTAAGAAAATAATTGTTACTGATTTTTATGCAAGGCTTTCAGGACATTACATGGATTATCTAGATGCATGTTCAAAGGGTTCTTTCTCAAGCAAGAAGGTTCAAGCTAAATGGGATCTTCTTGAAACAATTCAAACCAATAATGAAGGTTGGAATAACGACAAAGGTAAAGAATCAGGTATAAACTATGAGTATGATTGCATTAAGTCTTTCACTGAAACTGCTGATTTTCAAGAGCTTGGTGCTAAATATGGCTTGATCCTCAAATGATTGTTGGTTGGTATAGATCCTTTGCTTCTTATATTAATGTTCCTAAAGCAAATGGGGACATATATCATGAACCTTTTAAAGACACTTTCATGAAAAATGAAATTATTATTAATGATTGAAATTAACATGCTTAAACTTATAAAAGTACTATTTCTTATAAGCATGTTAATTTTTGTGGAGCACTTAGACCTTGTGAAAAGAATCAAATTGAAGAAGAATATTGTATCCATCATAGGAATGAAAAAATTAGAAAGTGGTACAGGGCTTTAGATGATCTTGGTGAAAAAGTTTGTGCCCTCTATCCTTTTATTTGTGAAGTTTGCTGTAAAGTGGGTCATTTCAATTTTCAATGCTCGGGCTGTAATAGCTATTCGCATACTACAAGTTTGTATTGTGATGACATGATCACTCCTAATCAGCATGATGAACTTACATTATTTTTGGGGTGTGAAGAGTTATCAAGAAAAAATTCTTTGGCAGATATGAGTGCTCTTGATATGAATAGTGTCCTGCATGGTTGTCATCTTTATTGTGTTAATAACTGCCATGCAAATACTTACATAAAAAATATTATAAAAGAGGATACTTTACCAAAATATGACAGGGCGAATATTTGTTTTAATCTTATTAATGAAGAGGAGTAATCCTCCAAGGTTTGTTCTATTGTTTCTGACAATGAACCAGGGTATGTGGAGAAGCTCCCTTTCAAGCCTCTCCCTCCTATAGAGAGGAAGAAGAAGAAGAAGAAGAAGAAGAAGAAGAGGAAGAAGAAGAAGAAGAAGAATAAGAAGAAGAGGAGTAAAAGGAGAGAGGTAACAGTATCTCCCCCTTTATGAAAGTGATCATCATTGGGAGAAACACACTACTTTTGATATTGAAAATCTCTTTGGTACCAATTCTGAAAATGATGATAAGTGTTGTACTATTAGTACCATCCATGTTCCTTCCAATGATGATATAGAAAGCTCTGAGATTGTGGATGATGTGTTTGAAAATCCTTTTGCTACTGATGATTATATGCTTGATACATCTCTTTCTAGTAAAAATGATGATATGTTTTCAAATGAATGCACTATGATGATACTATGCCTCCAGTCTAATAATAGATAACTATCCTATTGCCTATGATGATACTATGCCTCCAGTCTTTGATAACTATTATAAAATATACTATAACATGGGATATGATTACAATTATCCTTATGAAACTTTTCATAGTTATGGAGGGATAACCCAAAACCATCTCCCTAATGTACAACTTGTCTATAATGTTGGAGTTCTTTATGATGATTACAATGATGAATATGATATTTTCAGTCCACCTACTATTGAGGAGAAAGTTAATTATGATTATAATATGCCTCCTATATTTTATGATTATGGTGACGAGAATTGTAATGATAGCTATTTTGTTGAATTTTCTCCCACTAATATTAATAAGAATGACTATGCTTATGTGGAGATTATTAATTCTTTTATGCATGTGGCTCATGATAAGAATGTTTTATGTCATAATTATATTGTTAATTTTATTCATGATGCTACTGAAAGTTATTATGAGAGAGGAAATCATAGTCTTATGTATCTCAAAAATATCAAGTTTCCCCTCTTTATGTTGAAAACTTTGAAGTTGCACTTATTCTGTCTTCCTATGATAGCCACTTTGTGCTTTATTGACTTGTTTTTATACAAGATTATTTTTCATAGGAAGTGGGTTAGACTTAAATTTGTTTATATATTCTTCTTGATGCTCTCTTTTATTTTTCAACTCTTATCTTTATGTGAGCATCATAAGAATTACTATGCCTAGCTAAAAGGCTTTAAAGAAAAGCACTTCTTGGGAGATAACACATGGTTTTATAATTGCTTTGTTTTTCTCTGTTTTCTTTGAGCCAAGGGGTTGTATACTTCTATATAAATTCCTTTGTATATTTATTTTAATGTATTACTTGTGCCAAGTAAATTTTGTGACGAAAGTTGGAGTTGGTTTTGGATTTCTACGCAGGAAACAGATTTTTGCTGTCCACCGTAAAAAATCGTGTAAAATCAAGAAAGATCAGAATGACCTGAAGATATTTGTGCTTATTCCTCAGATAATTACAAAAAAAATTGTTCTTCAAGTTTTTCGATCTAAGCAACGTAAGTGCCCCAAAAAAATTCGTCTTTACAGACTGTTCTGGTTTTGGCAGATTCTGCCATTTTTCTTGTATTTGCTCTTTTACGATGTCAAGTGGATTTATTTGCTTCACGAAACTTCAGTGACTGTAGCTTATGTTTAAAAGTATCAATATCACTTGTGCCCATACGTAACCCATGAATTTTTGTTTGTTACACTAACCTTCTAATGCGAATTACTCTTTGAGTGTGGTGTGAAGGAAGTTTTCAAGGGTCAAGAGAGGAGGGTGACATAATGTGATCAAGAAGAGTGCAAGGTCTAGGAAGACTCAAGCGTCTAAGCTTGGGTATGCCCAAGGCATCCCCTTCTTCATCAATAATTTATCAGGTCACTTCTAGTGAAACTATATTTTTATTCAGTCACATCATATGAAATTTACTTGGAGTGCATGTTTGTTTTTCTTTTGTTTTCTTTTGTTTTCCATGTTGCACTAACATAGTTGGACCCTAGAATTATTTGTGTTGGAGAGTGACACGCTCCGCTTTTTCATTTGAATACTTTATATGCTCGTATTCTTAGTTTTTCTTCTAGCTGCTGCAAAATTCATGTTTAGCTCTTGTTTTTCTTGCATATCTTATTCAGAGCTGTTAGTTTTAGTAGAGTTGTGTTAGTACTCTCTTGTTTAATTGCTCTATTGCTTGGAGAGTTTTTGTTGTTTGGTGTTTGGTAGAAAATGCTATGTGTGGTAGATGGTATAACGAAAAAGCTTGCATATTCTTGTAGATCATTAAACTGGTTCACTTGATTATTTGCTGTTGTTTTGAGATATTAATTTTCTTAATGATAAACTTGATGGTTTAGTAGAGCCAAAACAATTAATGGTTGGTATAGAATCTTGAAACTGTGCCACACTCAAATAACCAGTTGATAGTATAATGGTGTATGACTTCCTTTGCTGACAGCAATCGTAATGGATTTTTGTTACGCGCTACGGTCGGGGTAGCTAACAGTGACTTGTCACTGCCACAGACCCTCTTGGAGTGATTTTCATTATGCCTTCTGATATCATTATTTTATTTGGAATCTTTTAACTTGTGAGTTATATGTTGCGGTTTTCTGGCACTTCCATCATCCATATTTGCTAGCCTCTTTGGTACTATGCATTGCTCATTCTCACATTGAGAGTTGCTGCAAACTTTGCCAGTACATCCAAACCCCGTGGGAGAACTTTGTTCTTCTACACATAAGCCAAAATTTATCTTCCTCAAAACATCCACCATACCTACCTACCATGGCATTTCCGTAGCCATTCCGAGATATATTGCCATACAACATCCATCATCATCATGTTACTTGTCATGCTTCATTGTTATTTTGCATACTGCTATACTGGCAGGAGCATTTAGTTTTATACATCAGAGATATTTCAGTTTGAGTTATGAGTACTAAAAGTGTGTTGATTCATTGTAAAATAGAGTGTTACCCCTACCAGTGAGGTTATGTATCAAAAAAAATTAAAAAAAGAGAAAAACCCAAAAGAGAAAAAAGAAGAAGCAAAGAGAGAGAAAATAAAGAGAGAGGGGGCACCATTACTATCATTTATTCCACACTTGTGCTTTGTTTAGCATCATTACTTCAGTTTGGAGAGAGTTTTCATATTATGACTTGCATAACTATGTGGGGACCTTACATTATAGAACTTGGCTTGTATATTCCAATGATGAGCCTCCTCAAAAGAGCTCTAGGTCTTCATGAGCAAGCAGGTTGGATGCACCCCCACTAGTTCCATTTGAGAGCTTTCATACACTTATATGTCTATGTGCATCCGTTGTGTGGTAATCACTACTCCTTGCATAACTTCGATTATAAGAGTTCCTCTTGTCTAATGATCACTTTTAGTTGTGTGAGACTTTCTTCCATTGACCATCCAAACCCCCCATAATGTTCTTTTAGCCACAACATCCTGGTGCCAGGAACCAATACAGAACGCTTGCTTGTTTTAAGTGCACAATTATTTGAATGATTTTCCTATGTGCATATTGTTGTCAGTTGACTTGATCCTACCAGGAGTCGTTGTGAGAGTTCGATGCCTTGTATGATTATATTGTGTTTCTGAAGATTAAATCATCTCTAATATAATTTGGACAATGGATTGTCTTTTAGTTTTGATTCATTGAAAGGTTTTACTTTATTATTCCTAATGGTTTATACATTACTATTTGATATCAACTATAAACCACAACCTTTATTCATTTGATCCTAGTTTACATGCTTTACATTACTATGATGATCAAGTTTATGTTGGTAGAATGTCACCTCAGAAATTATGTGTTTTTATCGTTTACCTACACGAGGACGAGTAGGAACTAAGCTTGGGGATGTTGATACGTCATAAATGTATCCTTAATTTCTCATGTTCCATGTTGTTTTCATGCCATATGCTACATGTTTTCCTTACACTTTATGTCATTTTTATGGATTTCCCGGGACTAACCTATTGACAAGATGCCACAAATCCAGTTCCTGTTTTCTGCTGTTTGTAGTTTGAGAAAAGTTGTTCTGGAAATATTCTTGGAATTGGACGATTCAAAAGCCAGAAGTCTTAGAAGTCTCAGAGGGTCAAGGAAGTCCAAAGGAGACCCGGAGGGAGGCCCAAAGCCCCCACACCATGCTTGGGTGCGGGTGGGCCCCTGGCTACGTCGGGAGGTGGTGTGGACCCCTCGGGCGCCCACCGTCATCGCCCTTTCGCCTATATATGATCCCCGATGCATAAACCATAAAAATATCGGCTCCCTTCCACAAAAAGCTCTGTAGCTCCGCCACCGCCGCCGACAAGTTTCGGGGGACAGAAATCTTTGTTCCGGCACCCTGTCGGGACGGGAAATGCCCCCGGATCCATCTCCATCGACTCCACTGCCATCTTCATCGATGTTGCTGTCTCCCATGATGAGGAGGGAGTAGTTCTCCCCCGGGCCTAAGGGCTCTACCGGTAGCTATGTGTTTCATCTCTCTCTCCCATGGTGTGATCTTTATGTGATCACGAGCTTTGTAATATAGTTGAATAAGTTGATGTTACTCTTCATCTGTTATGCTACTCAAGTGGTTTTGTTATGAGATCTCCGTAAACACTTTCATCATGGTGTAAAGGTGACAGTGTGTGCACTGTGTGGTTTAGACTTATATTTATATCTTGTGTTCGATGACCCTATGAAATTGGGGTGTTTGTCTAGTACCTTCTAGGGACCTCAAGTTGACAGTGTGGGGTTAACTAGACATGGGAATGCGACTTTGCGGATAGTTTCTATAGCCCTATGCAATGAATTGGTGTTTCTTATCCGACCGGAGAGTGGTTCGTTGTAGCATAGTGAAGAGAGATATTTTTGCATTCAACCATGTTATCATTGTTGAGAGTGTCCACTAGTGAAAGTAGCATCCCTAGGCCTTGTTTCTAAGCATTGAAACACCCTTTACAATAAGTTTTGCTACATGTTTGCTTGTTTCCATTTTTAGTTCAGATTTCTATTATCACTTATAACCATCCATACTACTTGTATTTCACTATATCTTCGCCGAATTAGTGCACCTATACAACTGACAATTGTATTAGGTGTGTTGCGGACTAATACGTCATAAACGTATCCCTAATTTCGGATGCTCCATGATGATATTATGCCAATTGCTACATGTTTTCTCCCTTATTTATGTCATTTTTATCGATTTTCTGGACTAACCTATTAACAAGATGCCACAGAGCCAGTTCCCTGTTTTCTGCTATTTTTAAGTTTCAGAAAAGTTGTTCTAGAAATATTCTCGGAATTGGAAAATTCGAAGCCCGGAAGTCCTATTTTCCCCGGAAGCATCCTGAAGACCGAAGAGGAGCCGAAGAGGGGGCGCAGGGGGGCCACACCATAGGGTGGCGCGGACCCTGGCCGCGCCAGCTATGGGTGTGGGGCCCCCAACCTCCACCGCATTTGCCCTTTCGCCTATTTAAGCCCCAGATGGAAAACCCTAGGCACCTGATCAAAATCCCCAAAAAAGTTCCGCAGCCGCCGTCACCGTCAACCCCAGATCAGGGGGTTCTGAAGTTGTTTCCGGCACCCTTCCAGAGAGGAGATCATCACCGGAGGCTTCTACATCACCATGCCTGCCTCCGGAGTGATACGTGAGTAGTTCATCCTTGGACTACGGGTTTGTAGCTGTAGCTAGATGGTTGTCTTCTCCTCATATGCCTCCATGTTTAGATCTCGTGAGCTGCCTATCATGATCGAGATTGATCTTATGTAATTCTTTGTGTTGTGTTTGCTGGGATCCGATGAATATTGACCTTATGCCAAGTTGATTATAGTCTTTATTTGCATATGTTATTTGTGATCTTGCATGCTCTCCATTGCTAGTGGTTATTCTGGCCAAGTAGTTTCTAGTGACTCCAAGAGGGAGTATTTATGCTTGATAGTGGGTTAATGCCTCCTTGTTGCCTTGCTTGAGTGATAGAAACGTGAAGGGGGAGGATGTGTTGTTGCCATTAGGGAGAAAACAGCGGTGAGAGTGCCCGCGTGCATACCCATTGCTTACATTACACACTTTGTTTAATGCAGTTATTTGTTGCTTGCAACTGAATACCTGAGGGGGTTTGGATGATAACCTGAGGGTGGATTATTAATCATAGATGTAGATGGATGTCGGTCTATGTACCTTGTTGTAATGCCCGCACTAAATAGCATAGTAATCTTCATGTCATATTGTGCACTACGGTGCAACCTCTATTTGTCAATTTCCCAGCTGTAATTTGTTCGCCCAGCATGCTATCTTTTACGGAGAGACACCACTAGTGAAACTATGAACCCCGGTCCATTTTTTCACACTGTTAAACAAACCACAAGAATTTCCTGGTTTCTTTACTTTCTACAAGCATACACTGTTTTCCACACTATACGTCTAATCTTTGTTTTCATCAAGACCGGTGAGATTGACAACCTCACTGTACCGTTGGGGCAAAGTATTTTGGTTGTGTTGCGTGCAGGTTCCACGTTGTTGCTGACACCGGTGAAGCGGCAGCACCACCGTCAGTGGCATCAACCTTTCGAAGATTCT
Source organism: Alopecurus myosuroides (assembly GCA_028641055.1). NCBI lineage: Eukaryota > Viridiplantae > Streptophyta > Magnoliopsida > Poales > Poaceae > Alopecurus > Alopecurus myosuroides. The sequence continues at coordinate 672,171,024 of CM054057.1, forward strand.
CTTTCTCCTACTGGATTGATAACCCTAGTTCTTAACTAAGGGGAAAACTCCTACCGATGTGCTCATCACACCCTCCTCTTGGGGTTCCCAACAACACATAGCAAGGATTTTTCTGGTGCCGTTGCCGGGGACTCAAAGCCATCAAGAAGCAACCACTCCCTCGTCAACTCTGCCAGCAAGAAGGATTTTTCTAGCGCCGTTGCCGGGGAGGAAGATGTCTTCTGGCAAGGGGATTCTCTCACTCTCAATCTCTTTATTTTTTTTGTCTTATTTTTATTTCTCTATGTCAAAAACACAAAAAAATTAGTTTACTTCATAGTTGTTATTTACTTGCTTGTTGTTATTCTGCTAAAATGAGTTCCTCTCGGAATACTAAGTTCTGTGACTTCACTAGCACAAACAACAATGATTTTATTTGCACACCTATTGTTCCGCCAGCTCCTACTGCTGCTTTCTATGAGATTAAACCTGCTTTATTAAATCTTGTGATGAAAGAACAATTTTGTGGTATTAGTACTGATTATGCTGCTGCCCACCTTAATAATTTTGTTGAACTATGTGAGATGCAAAAATATAAAGATGTGGATGGAGATATTATTAAACTGAAATTATTTCCTTTCTCTTTGAAAGGAAGAGCTAAAGAATGGTTGATATCTTTGCCTAGAAATAGTATTGATTCATGGACTAAGTGTAAAGATGCTTTCATTGGAAAATATTATCCTCCTGCTAAGATTATATCCTTGAGAAGTGACATCATGAATTTTAAATAATTTTATAATGAAAATGTTGCTAAAGCTTGGGAAAGAATGAAAACTATGGTGAAGAATTGTCCCACTCATGGACTGACTACTTGGATGATTATACAAACCTTTTATGCAGGACTGAATTTCTCCTCAAGGAACCTATTGGATTCAGCTGCTGGAGGTACCTTTATGTCCATCACTTTGGGCAATGCAACAAAGCTTCTTGATGATATTATGATAAATTATTCAGAGTGGCACACTGAGAGAGCTCCACAAGGTAAGAAGGTAAATTCTGTTGAGGAAACCTCCTCTTTAAGTGAAAGGCTTGATGTTATTATGTATATGCTTGTTAATTGTAAATCTCAAGTTGATCCAAATAATCTTCCTTTAGCCTCTTTGCTTGCTCAAGAAGAGCATGTTGATGTGAATTTTATTAGAAATAATAATTTTAACAATAATGCTTATAGAAATAATCTTGGTGGAAACAGTTATAAACCCTATCCTCCTAATAGTGGTAGTGGTTATTCTTATGGTAGATCTGGAATGCCTAGTGAGGAAAGGATTGTAGAAGTTGAAAAATCAACTAAGAACTTTATGCAAATGCAATATAAACAAAATAAGTTGTTTACTAAAACTATGCAAGAACAATCTGCTATGTTGAGAACTATTATCCAACAAATTGGAAATTTAAATAGAGAAATCTCTTGTTTGGAAGGTAAAATTTCTAGTGCTGAGATTAGTATTTCGGCCCTGTCAAAGGCATACTTTTATTTGATAAATAAAATGGCTTCTAGAACTGAAACCATTGAAGATAATCCTTTTGCTGCAACCAATGCCATTCAAGTTCGAACTGATGATAATGTTAGGTTGATGGCTGAATTACATGCTAGGTGGGAAAGAGAGGATGAATTGGCTAAAAAAGAATAATATTGCTAAAGTTTGCACTATCACAACCACTAGTAAAACTGAAGTTCCAAGCGCTAGTAAACCTCCTACTATCAATGGTAAAGTAGTTGGTGTTAATAAAGTCCCTACTCCTTTGGTGAAACGTGCTAAATTGCCTCAAACTGCTGAAATTGCTTCTGATAAAAGTGCTAAATTTTTTAGAGATATGGGAGATAATGGTTCCATTACTTTTGATGATAATAATATTGATTTTTATGATTGCAATATCTGTTAAGTTATTATGTTTCTAAAAAAGCTTGCTAGAAGTCCCAATGCTAGTGCCATGAATATTGCCTTTACTAAACATATTACCAATGCTCTCGTGAAAGTTAGGGAAGAAAAGTTGAAACTTGAGACATCTATCCCTAGAAAATTAGATGATGGTTGGGAGCCTATATTAAGATAAAACTAAATGATTTTTATTGCAATTCTTTGTGTGATCTTGGTGCTAGTATCTCTGTTATGCCTCAAAATCTTTATGATATGCTTGATTTGCACCGTTGGAATACTGTTATTTGGATGTTCATCTTGCTGATAATGCTAAGAAGAAACCTCTTGGTAGAATTGATGATGTTCTTATTATGGTTAATAATAACCTTGCCCCTGTTTATTTTCTTGTTATGAACATTGAATCCAATGCTTCTTGTCCTATTGTTTTGGGAAGACCTTTTCTTAGAACTGTTGGTGCTATTATTGACATGAAAGAGGGGAGTATTAAATATCAACTTCCCCTCAAGAAAGGTTTGGAAAACTTTCCTAGAAAGAAGATGAAGCTACCCTTTGAATCTATTATTTGATCAGAATATGATATTGATGCTTCTTCACTTGAAAATACTTGAGTTTCCCTTTTTGTGCCTAGTTGAAAGGCGTTAAAGAAAAGCGCTACCGGGAGACAACCTGTTTTATTTCTCTGTTTTCTTTCAGTTTTCCTTTGTTTTATTTGGTTTTCTTTGCACCTGGGTGTTTTCTATTTCCCGAGCAACCCCGCTGTATCTTTTCTTTTGAGTTTTTGTTGAGCCAAGTAAAGCCTCTAGTGGAAAGTTTAGCCTATATTTCGGATTTCTGCGCAGGAAACATATTTCTGCTGTCCAGTGTTAATTCCGTTAAAAATCGCAGAAAATTCAAAATTACCTGAGATTTTTTTGTGCTTAATCCTGAGTTATATATGCAAATTGTCTTAGAATACCACTTTTGGATTTGAGCAACATAAGATTTTTGAAAAAATCGATTTTTACCTGCTGTTCTGTTTTTGACAGATTTCTGCCATTTATCGCATTTGTATCTTAATCTCTTTCTTTTGGTGTTCTTTTGTGAAAAAGAGTTTTGGAAGATTTTTTGACAGTAGCTAATGTGTTTTTGAGTGTTAGACTTGTGTTGAAACTGAACCATGTGGATTTATTATTTCGATTGCACTAACGTTGCTAATGAAGATTGTGAGAATTTTGATGTAAAGGAAGTTTTCAAGGGTCAAGAGAAGAGGATGATATGAAGTGATCAAGAAGAGTGAAAAGCCTAAGCTTTGGGATGCCCCGGTGGTACATCCAAGAAAATTCCAAAAAGACTCAAGCGTCTAAGCTTGGGGATGCCCAAGGCATCCCCTTCTTCATCAACAAATTATCAGGCCACTTCTAGTGAAACTATATTTTTTTTTCGGTCGCATCTTATGTGCTTTACTTGGAGCGTCTATTATTTTTGTTTTCAGTTTGCTTTTACTTTTTATTTCAGTTTGTTTTTAATTTCATAATAATCTTGGTTGGACCCCAGCATTCTTTTATTGTAGAGTGACACGCTCCGCTTTTTCATGAGAATACGTTGTATTCTTAATATCTGTCTAGCTGCTGCATTTATTCAGCTCCCGTTTTGCATGCATCTCTTATTAGAGCTGTTAGTTTTAGTAGTATTATGTGAGTACTCTCATGTTTGCTTGCTGTATCATAAATAGTATTTTTGTTAAAGCATGTTTTGTATGGTGCTTGTTGGGAGAAAAAAAACTGCTGCTTGAAGTAGAATTTATAACAGTACTAGTAGAAGCCTGTATAGACTGTGGCTAGGACTTTTTCATGCCATGCTAAATGTTATTTTAGTTTTAAAGACTTGTGGTTATGTAGTAGCATGATTAGCCTCAAATAGCTGAGAGTGTTTAATATGTCTTGAAAGATTCATGAGTTGTTCTTGTCATAGTAAAGCATCAATATATGGTATTCTCTTTCGAATGTTTTATTTGGTTGACTTGGCGCATGCTCACACCATGTTTATGACCACAAACAAGTCACGGATAGCCTCCATGACCACTTAGTTTTTGAATTTGTGATGCTGCTTATGTTTTAATTAATGATGCGTATGTCGCTATGCATGATTATGGCTCTTATGCTCTCTTGATTTGTCGCTTTCAGTCTTTTGCTAGCCTCCACCTGTACTGAGTATGAGCTCTACTCGCGCATCCAAACTCCCTTAAACCAAAGTTTTTCCCATTGTGTCCACCATACATGTGGTATTTAACTGCCATTCCAAAGTAAATTGCTCATGTGTTACCTTTGAAACCTTCAAAATAACTCCTGCTTTATGTTCCTGTTTTTGCTCATGAGGACGTAAATAGAGAATCTTTATCTCACTTGTTGATTGCATTTCACACCCTGGACTAGTGGCTTCGTCCGCTTATCCAAATGATAGAAGAGCTGGCAGCGGGGTGCCCAGCCCCAAATTAATGCATACAAATTCTCACTATTTTTGCCCCTGATTTATCAGTCAAAGCATAATTGTGAAAACAAAAGAAAAGAGGGACGACCTTCTACACCAGTTGAGTCCTTGACCATGGGAGCCGCTCTTGTGAATCCAGTTGACTTGTGATGTACTATATTTTCTGTTTACCATTCGTTGACATTAGCATACATCTCCCAAAATATAGACATTCCTCCACAAATGTCGAACTTTTAATACCTCTGTTTAATAAAATAAAAGCTCTAGCACATGAGTGATCCCTGCTTCCCTCTGCGAAGGGCCTTTCTTTTACTTTTATGTCGAGTCTCCATCTTCTAAGTTTTATGTACACTTGAGAGAGCATTTTTGCCATTCTGATTTCTATGTGCATTTTGAAAGTGCATTTCGTTTTCCCAGTGTTTTGTGTGTTAGTTAACAATACTAAGTACATTATTTATCGAGGTGTTGTGTGCAGGTGTTAACTTAACATCGGCATCGAGCACTGAAAAGTCGGTGAAGTTTGGCCTGAGGTTTTTGGGACAGAACTCAACCGGATTATTCGGACCGGATTATTCATCGTGGACCGGATATTCCGGTTGCTGAGAAAGGAGCTCAAAAATGGCTAAGGACTGAGGATTTTGCATACTGGAACCAACCGGATTATTCGGACCGGATATTTCATCCTGGACCGGATATTCCGTTACTGCGAAAAATTGCTAAGGACTGAAGTTTTGAGCTACTGGAGTCAACCGGATTATTGGACCGGATTATTCATCCCGGACCGGATATTCCGGTTGCTGCGAAAAACTGCTAAGGACTGGAAGTTTTGAGCTACTGGAGTCAACCGGATTATTTGTACCGGATATTTCATATATATACCGGATATTCCGGTTTCAGTTGAGGAAGTGGAAAAATGGCTAAGGACTAGAAGCTTTGCGTACTGGCATCTACCGGATTATTTGTACCGGATTATTTCAGATCAACCGGATAATCCGGTCCAGCACTGCAGTTCTGCGTGGAGCAAACTAACCGGATATTCCGTCCAAACTTGAACCGGATATTCCGGTACCTTTTTTCCTGCACAACGACTAGTTGTGAGGAGGGACTATAAATAGCCCTCCTCTTCTTCCTCAAGATCTAGTTCTTCCCCTTAGCATTGATGAGCATTTAAGAACTCACCAAATCCCTCATAACTCCCAATCCCTCCACCCAATCTTGAAGATCTTTGGAGGATTGAAGGAGAAGGCCCCGATCTACATCTTCACCAACCCGTTCTTCATTTCCCCTCTCTAGCTCGAGGGATCTTGCCTAGGGTTTCCTCTTGTGGAGAACCTAGGCATCTTGTTTCTAGTTGGTGATTCAAGAGTTGTTGGAGCCCCCAATTAAGTTGTGGGTGTGTGCCCCAAGGTGTTTGTAAAGGATTTGGTCCCCGCCTCAAAGGGTTCTATAGTGGAAGGTGAACTAGGCCTTTGTGGCGAAGTTCATCGGAGAATAGGGTGAAGCCTTAGTGGCGTTGAGTAGGCCTTTGTGGCGAGCTCACACCCCTCCAACGAGACGTACTCCCCTAAAAAGGAGGAACTCGGAAATACATCGTGTCTCCGTGTGCTTCCATCGGTTACCTCGTTCCTCCCTCTCTTTACTTACTTGTACTTGTTGCATTGATTACTTGTCTTGTCATATAGGTAAATTCTTCACTAGTTGCACTATCTAGAGAATTTACCTTTCTTGTCAAGCCTAAATTTGAGAAAAATTAAAATTTGCCGTAGCACCTATTCACCCCCCCTCTAGGTGCCCATACTATACTTTCAATTGGTATCAGAGCCTCGGCTCTTCTATCGGGCTTAACCGCCTAAGAGTTTAAGTATGGGTGATGAGGATGACGCTCCGTCCGAAGGAAATGTGTCCATGAATGATCTCAATGCTTTGAGAGAATCATTGACCTCATCCATAGACACTAAATTTGAGGAGTTGCGTCTACTCATGACAACACTCCTCAAAACCAAGGAACCGGAGGTGGTCGACTCATCCCCTCCGGAAACGGAGGGTGCCAAGATTGGGGTTGATGGTGAACTACCTAAAACTGCTTCCGCCGAACAATCCTCTAAGAAGGGTGCGAGTGGAAAGGAAGGATATCGTGCCGTAGAAGGCTCATATTCTCCCGATCCTCCCATTCCTTTTCCTCATATAATTCCTAGGGGAGATCCACCTAAAATTGATGCATATTCTTTTCGTGAATGGCAATACTACATGGAGACTCACTTGAACTCTTCTTGTAGATCTTTGGAGAATCACTCGTGATGGATACAAAGCCATATGATCCCAAGAATCTCACAAGAAGAGAGGTTGTAGATTTGCCAACTCAATTACACCGCTTTATCCATCCTTCATCAAGCCGTGGGGCCCAATCACATGCCGCATCTTCAACACTTCTCCACCGCCAAAGAGACATGGGATGCCCTTGTCGTCATGTTTGTTGGGAATGAAAGCATGCAAAGAAATCGCTATGACACCTTGACCAATGAGGCCGAAGGATTCTTCATGCGTGATGGAGAAGATCACGTTGACATGTATCGGAGGCTCAAGTCTCTTGCCACCGCCTTCTCTAATGCGGGTGCAACACATATTGATGATGCTTGGATCAAGAGGAAGTTCATAATTGCCGTGATGCCTTTCGAGGGCACGGATATGAAGAGCATTCAAGGGAGACATGATTTCTCCACCATGACCTCTACCCAAGTCATGCAAGAGTTGAGCTCCTACAAAGTGCAAACCAAGAATGCTCTTGACAACCGTGCTAGGGCCATTAGAATGCATCAAGGAGCTTCCGTTGCTTTGAAGGCCAAGGTGTTGACAAGAGAAGTTGAGAATGATGAAGATGGGGAAGAAGCATTGCCTCCATTGAAGGAACAAGAATATGATCCCGTTCTAAAGGATCTAATAGCTCTCACCGTGCAAAAGTTTTGGAAACAATCCCCCTAAAGGCAAGAAGTTTGTTGAGGAGAAGACCAAGTCTCGTTATGGTAATGATGGGGCTCAAAAAGTGAGATCTTGCTTCAATTGCCAAGACAAGTACCACTTCATTGCGGAATGCCCATATGAGAATAGAGAAAACCATAGTGGCAAGCTCATCCGCAAGGACAAGTCCAAGGTTGAATACAAGAAACCTCATTTCAAGAAGAAACCTTTCAACAAGAAGACTCCCACCAAGTTTGTGCTCTTGACTCAAGAGGAGTATGATTCCGGGAGTGATGAAGAAGAAGAAACAACAAGTGAAGTGGCAGCTCTAGCTATTGCTTCCACTCCATCTTCGTCATCCCTCTTTGAATCTCCCAATGAAAATCTTCCTCAACGCGATGCCAAGTGCTTCATGGCTAAGGCCACGGAGGTATCATCTTCTCCTAACTCTAAGACCCCTAGTGAACTAGAACATCTTGCTTGTCTTAGAGAAGAAGAGGAAAGAGCCTTGGATCGTTTTATGCTAACATGCAAGGGAGACCAAGAAGTACTTTGAGCATCTCATGAGGCAATTGGGAGAGGCCCAAGAGGCCCTTGAGAAGAAAGGTGAGATTGAGAGAAGGGATGCGGATGAAATTGCATCTCTCTCAATGACTCTTGAAGAAGAGCATGATGGTAGAGTTTCTGGAGGATGAACTTGAAACTATTGAAACCACTCATAATGAACTTGTCTCTAAAATCATTAAGGAACGTGATCTTGCTATTGCTAAATATAAAAAGGCTAAAAAGGATAAAGTAGAGTTTGGGGTTGGTCATGGTAAACTAACCGAGGAGTTTGAAAAGCTAACCATTGCTCACAAAGCTTTGGAAATCCAACACTCATCCCTCAAAGAGTTGCATGAACAACTTCAAACTCAACTTACTCAAGCTAACCATCCTAGCACTTCTACTTCTTCTTGTGATCATGCAAATATTATTGAAGAAAATGCTAGGTTGAAGGATGAACTTGCAAGGCTCAAGGGCAAAAGCACTCAAGTTGAAAAGGTGGTGCTTGCCACCCCACAAGTGGTTGCCTCAAGCACTAATGCGGTCATTTCTAGACCACAAGTGAGTGCTCCAAGGCAACAAGCGGGCAAGCAAGGTCTTGGCTATGTAGCCAAGAAAAGGAACAAGAAGAAGAAGAACAAGAAGAAGAACAAACATGGTGCTTCGGGTATTGTCATGAGGGACAACACTACTCGTAGCTCCTCCGCAGGAACTAACAACCCACACCATTTCTTATATGTTGATTATTATGGTGTTGTGCAAGCTAAATATGTTGGTCCTATTGAGGGTTTTATTGACTACACTATATGGGTTCCAAAGACCCTTGTTGCTAAAATGAAGGGACCCAACTCGGGTCCTAACTCTAGTCAATGATCTCTTGCAGGACTATGCTTCCGGTGGGACTAAATGGATTCTTGATAGTGGATGCACTAATCATATGACCGGAAGCAAAGAACTTGTGACGGAGTTGCAACCAAATGATATCCAAGCAACCGTCACCTATGGGGACTCGTCCAAGTCTAAGGTATCCGGATTTGGCAAGGTTGTGGTGGCTCCCGATATCACTATCGTGAACGTCATGCTTGTCGAATCCCTTGGTTACAATTTACTTTCCGTCCGTTCTCTTAGTAAGATGGGTCTTTCCGTCTTCTTTGATGGTGATATGGTGGTCCTTTTGAGGAGCAAGACTCTTGACGTGTTCACGTGGGACATGTTGAAAATGAGTTGTATGTGGTGGACTTTTCGAAGTCAACCAACACTCAAGCAATGTGTCTTTTCGGGAAGGCGGACTTGGGATGGTTGTGGCATCGCCGCCTATCCCATGTCAAACATGAGAACTTTGCAAAGTCTTCACAAAAGTGGCCTTATTGTTGGACTAAAAGAAATGTTTCCTTGCAAAGGATCGCGTTTGTAGGTCATGTGTTGAGGGGAAGATGCATGACATTGTGCACAAGGCCAAGACTATTATCTCATCAAAGAGGATCTTGGAGCTTCTTCATGTTGATCTCTTTGGTGTCGTGCCCGAGGCAAGTCTTGGCGGCAAGAAGTATTGCTTGGTGATTGTCGATGATTATTCAAGATACACTTGGGTTATTTCTTCAAGTGCAAGAGTGAGACTCAACAAACTATCATCGACTTCTCCAACGAAGTGCAACGTCAACACAATGTGCAAATCATGGCTATTAGGAGTGATAATGGGTCGGAGTTCAAGAACTATACATTGAATGAATTTCTTAGTGAAGAAGGCATTCGTCACCAATACTCCGCCACTTACACTCCTCAACAAAATGGTGTTGCCGAAAGGAAGAATCGCACTCTCTTGGATATGGCAAGGACCATGTTGGCGGAGTACTCTTCTCCCCAATATTATGGGCCGAGGCCGTATCCACCGCATGCCACTCCTCCAACCGCCTCTACATCCGCAAAGGCTTGAGCAAGACCCCATATGAGATCCTCACCGGCAACAAGCCCAACGTATCCTACTTCCGTGTATTCGGTTGTAAGTGCTTTTATTTGATCAAGGGTATTAGGTTGTCGAAATTTCAATCCAAAACTATTGAGGGTATTTTTGTTGGTTACGGTGCCGAATCCACACTTATAGAGTCTATGACAAAGCCTCACGGATTGTCATAGAATCTTGTAGTGTGGTGTTCGAGGAAAATGACGGCTCCCAAGTGGCGCAATTTCATGTTTCAAATGTAGATGTTGAAATGCCTCAAGAAGCCATAGGAAGGATGGGTGTGGGATTCTTCCGCCCCATCGAGGGACACCTTATGGCGACTCGAGAAGGACTATGCTCTACCCAAGTGGAGCCCTCCTCTACATTTGAAGATCAAGCCAAGGAGCCACCTACTACACCTAACCGAGAACATATTCAAGACCCTCCTCATTGATCAAGTGACTCCGCAAGTCGTACCCACTCCTCTCACTAATGCGAGTCAAGATCAAGGCCAAGATCATTCTTCCTCGTCATCCTCTTCTCAAGTTGAAGCTAGTGTTGAAGATATTGTTGATGACAATGTTGATGATCAAGGCCATGTTGGTCAAGATGGGGACCCAAATGATCAAGATGATCAAGAGATCCCTCCTCGCAATAATGAGGAGATCGAAGCCCGTCGCATCAAAAGGATAAGAAGAGCTTTGAAGCAAATTGATGCCCAAGATAACAAGGTCTTGGAGGATGTTCAAGCTAGAAGATCCACTAGAAGGCAATTGGCTCATTTTTGTGAGCATCAAGCTCATATCTCTATGGTGGAGCCTAAGAAAGTGTATGAAGCTCTTGAGGACTCCGATTGGGTTGAAGCTATGCATGATGAGCTCAATAACTTTGAGCGCAACAAGGTTTGGAGATTGGTTGAGAAACCCAAGGATTGCCACAATGTTATTGGCACCAAGTGGTATTCAAGAACAAGATGAGAATGGCATTGTCATTAGGAACAAGGCAAGATTGGTCGCTCAAGGTTACACCCAAGTTGAAGGCGTCGACTTTGATGAAACCTATGCGCCCGTGGCTCGCCTTGAGTCCATCCGTATCCTCCTTGCTTATGCTTCCTCACATAATTTCAAGTTGCAACAAATGGATGTGAAAAGTGCTTTCTTGAATGGTCCACTAAAAGAGGAGGTATATGTTAAGCAACCTCCGGGGTTCGAGAATCTCAACTTTCCCAACCACGTTTACAAACTTGACAAGGCTCTCTATGGTCTCAAACAAGCACCCCGTGCTTGGTATGAGCACCTTAGGGAGTTGTTAGATGATCGTGGTTTCGAAGTTGGGAAGATTGACCCCACTCTCTTCACCAAGAGAGTAAAGGGAGAGCTTTTCATATGCCAACTCTATGTGGACGATATCATCTTTGGCTCAACTAACCAAGCTTTCAATAATGAGTTCTCTAAGCTTATGACTGACAGGTTCGAGATGTCTATGATGGGTGAGCTTAAATTCTTCCTTGGCTTTGGCAATTGGCCCGTGGTACCTTCATTTCTCAAGCCAAGTATACTCAAGACATGCTCAAGAGGTTTAACTTCCAAGAGGCAAAGATCAAAACCTATGCAAGTCAAGTGTCATCTATCACGCAATCCAAAAGGGAGTAAGGATGTGGACCAAAAGCTCTATCGTTCTATGATTGGTTCTTTGCTCTATCTTTGTGCATCTAGGCCCGATATCGTTTTGAGTGTAGGTGTGTGTGCAAGATATCAAGCGGCTCTAAGGATTGCCATCTAATGGCGGTTCATAGAATCTTTCGTTATTTGGTTCATACCTCAAGATTTGGTTTGTGGTACCCAAAGGGGGCACAATTTACTCTCAATGGATATACGGATTCCGATTGGGCGGGTGATCAAGATGATAGGAAGTCAACTTCGGGGGCTTGCCAATTCCTTGGTAGGTCCCTTGTAAGTTGGTCCTCGAAGAAACAAAATTGCATCTCTCTCTCCACCGCCGAAGCAGAATATGTTGCCGCCGCGAGTGCATGCACCCAATTGCTATGGATGAGGCAAACTCTCAAGGAATATGGAGTTCATTTGGACAAGGTACCTCTTCTATGTGACAATGAAAGTGCTATCAAGATTGCATACAATCCGGTGCAACACACAAGGACGAAGCACATTGAGATTCGCCACCACTTCATCGTGATCACGTGGCGAGAGGAGACATTGCACTCGGTTATGTGCCCACCAAGGACAATCTTGCGGATATTTTCACGAAGCCACTTGATGATGCAAGGTTCATGTTCTTGAGGAATGAGCTAAATGTGATTGATTCAAGGAGCTTGGCTTGACTATCTTGCGCACACCCCTATAGATGAAACGTGTTCGAACCTAGATGTAGGCATGGACATAGGGGGAGTGCTATCCTAACGCATTGGGTTCTCCCTCCCTCCATTATGCCCATAGCAAAAAATTCATTGTAATCTCTTTTTCTAATGTTGAATTGTGAGCTTCAATGTTGAGTTTTGGCAATGCCCCCAAGATATATCTTCGCGGTTGCATACCAAGAACTCTCACATGGTGGCTTCGGCCACCAACCTCTTCATTGCGAAGAGTTGGATCTTAGTTGGGTTTGTCTACTTGTCATTTTATTGCAATTCGTGTGTTTTCCCGGCTAAGTGTTTCTTCCTAGGAAAATCCCACTCAATTGTTTTACTTTTTTGGTTGGTTGCTTCTTGCTCTTGAGAGGGATAAGTACTAGTCTCAGTTTGGTAATTCTATCCTAAGCCTTTCTCTCAAAAAGCCTTTCTTTCTAAGCACTAGTGTCGTCCGTTGAAAACGAGGAAATTTCGAATCTGGAGGCAGTCGGAATTTCCGGTTCAGTGTTGAACCGGAATATCCGGCTGTACCGGAATATCCGGTTCAAACTTGAACCGGAATATCCGGTTCGGCGAAATCCATATAACCTGGAGCCCGACGGGGATGGGCAGTTCTTGCCCTATTTCCCGTCCGCTCCTCCCCACCAAATCGCCGCCGCCTTGGTTCTTGGCCTCCCGGGCCGTTTCCTCCGCAAGATCTTGGAGATTTGACCCGGATCTTGATCTCCTCGCGTTTTGGATTGATTCTACCCAAGCTTTTCTCTCCATGGATCCCGGTATAGTTCAAATCTCTTGAATCTTGGTGCTATAACCTCACCTTCCATGGATGTGCGTTTTTGTTGGCTTGCTTGGTAGATTTCGTTCCGAAGAGGACTCCCATACATGCTAGAAATCATAGACTAGATCACTTGTTTGCAATCCTTGTGGAAATCTGAGATCTAGGTTGTTTTTGTGCTGTTCCGAAATTTACCGGAATATCCGGTCCACGACTGAACCGGAATATCCGGGTAACCGGAATATCCGGTTCAGTTTTGAACCGGAATATCCGGCTGAGTCCAGTATGGTTTTAAGGGCAGCCCCAAATGAATCTTTCCCAGATTTCCACCTCGATTGTTTCCTGTCATCTTCTATCATTTCTATGTATGATTGTATCCGTTGTATGACACTAGTGTACTCATCTTGTGCTTTTCCTACTATATCTTGTTTCACAGATGGTGACCACGATCGAAGCGTTCCAAAGCGCAAGAAGCTTGTCTCTACCCGTAACAAGAGGAAACCTCGGCTCAACTATAAGACCGACATTCCGATTCAGGAGTTCAATGAGCTCAGAAAGAAGGATGCCTATCTGTCTCCGAGGGTTGGCAACATTGATCCACGTTTCTGGAATCTGGAGCAGTCCTACATTTACACTGACATCTACTGTGACTTCCGCTATCCGTGCCGCCCTATGCATCCATATGACCATGCTGCTCTCAAGGCCAAGGATGAGTTTGCTGATGCTGCTAGTATTGTTGAGCGCTTCGGTTTGGGTGAAGCTGATGGAGACCCAGTGCAACTACAACACGCAGCTGGTGATGCAGTTTATGTCCACCCTCGTGTACTCCACTGGTGATATTGTGACTCGTCTTAAGTGGATGTCTGGAGATACACCTTGTGAGGCATCCTTTGAGAGGTTTGCTCGGCGTCTTGGCTACTCTTACAGCGAGCACCCTCCTCTTGGTCACCGCGTCCATGAGGTTGATAGGCCGAGGAGGGAGGTGTCCATGGCTGAGCTCTACGCCCTGGTTTCACTGTTGGGGGGCTTGAGGGACTGCTTCCTCTTTATGATCAGCTGGTGCGTATCTTCAGAGCTTTCCTTGTGCCAAGTGGAGGTAACAACGATGCTCTCACCACTCCTCTGTGCAACCTTCTGATTCTGGCTAAGGAGTGTATGGAGGAAGAGGACCCGGCTGTCTCATATACTGTGGATGTGATGGACATCATCTTTCACGAGCTCTATGCTGCGATGATTGGTGGCTACACCATACCCTATGCTCCCTACATCATGATGCTCATCAAGTATGAGATGCGGAAGGAGTACACCGAGCTTCCCATGGTTGAGCACAAGGTGAGGAAGCTGTATGTCAAGAGGAAGGTGAAGACTGCGGCTGCTTCTCGGAGTGCTCCATTTGAGGGTGGTTCCTCTATGGGTGGTCCTTCTAGCTCTCAGTCTGCTCCCAGGGTGCCTGTGTCTGATCTCACCACTTTGCGCAACGTCAGGAAGCTATCCTGGTTTCAGCGCAACGTGCTCTGCATGAAGCTGGACATTCACAAGGAACAGTACAGGGCATATCGCAGGGACACTGATTTGGCCAGCTCGCAGCGTCAGATTCTCCATCACGTGAGTGGTGGCACTGGTGATGCTCCTGCTCCTCTTGATGCTCAGTCCTACTCTGCTTGGTCTGCTGAGGATTCCACTCCTTGGGAGAGCATTGAGGCGGCCCTCAGGTCTACTCGGGAGATGCTTCACGAGCTCATGATGCTGCTGCTGATGAGGAGGAGTCTGATGATGAGCAGGGATCTGGAGACGAGTCGGATGCTTAGACCGTGTCTGGGGCGTTAGTTAGCTATTTCCCTCCTTTTTGGTGTCTCGATGCCAAAGGGGGAGAAGTAGCTATTATAGACTACGGGATTTGCATGGGTTCGGGCACAAGCATTTGCTTTTATCCTTCCTTTGAGCGCTTGTGTCCATTTTATCTTCATTTGTCGTGCTTGTGAACTTGTCGTTTATTGTCGTTTAAAACTATGTGTGCTTATGTGTGTGACTATTGGTTATCTGGATACTATCATGGTTATCTATTTATGGTGTGTTGGTTATGTATCGGATATGTTGAGGAGATTATCTATGATTGTGCTTGGTTATTCTTGGATATATCGTTCTCGCACAAGGTATACTTCTTTACACTCAACATATCGGTGATGTTGTCTCATTGTCGTGTTTGCTACTTGTTGAAAATCTCTTCCTATACATCATTGCACCCATTTGTGTTTGAGGCAAACAAAGATATGCATAGATAGAGATAGGGGAGAGATTTTCATCTTGTTCAAGCATGCTTGTGCTGTCAAAAATTTATTGTCATCTAACACCAAAAAGGGGGAGATTGAAAGTGCATTTAGTTTTCCAGTGTTTTGTGTGTTAGTTAACAATACTAAGTACATTATTTATCGAGGTTTAGTGTGCAGGTGTTATACTTAACATCGGCATCGAGCACTGAAAAGTCGGTGAAGTTTGGCCTGAGGTTTTTGCGACAGAACTCAACCGGATTATTCGGACCGGATTATTCATCCTGGACCGGATATTCCGGTTGCTGAGAAAGGAGCTCAAAAATGGCTAAGGACTGAGGATTTTGCATACTGGAACCAACCGGATTATTCGGACCGGATATTTCATCCTGGACCGGATATTCCGGTTACTGCGAAAAATTGCTAAGGACTGAAGTTTTGAGCTACTGGAGTCAACCGGATTATTTGGACCGGATTATTCATCCCGGACCGGATATTCCGGTTGCTGCGAAAAACTGCTAAGGACTGGAAGTTTTGAGCTACTGGAGTCAACCGGATTATTTGTACCGGATATTTCATATATATACCGGATATTCCGGTTTCAGTTGAGGAAGTGGAAAAATGGCTAAGGACTAGAAGCTTTGCGTACTGGCATCTACCGGATTATTTGTACCGGATTATTTCAGATCAACCGGATAATCCGGTCCAGCACTGCAGTTCTGCGTGGAGCAAACTAACCGGATATTCCGGTCCAAACTTGAACCGGATATTCCGGTACCTTTTTTCCTGCACAACGACTAGTTGTGAGGGGGACTATAAATAGCCCTCCTCTTCTTCCTCAAGATCTAGTTCTTCCCCTTAGCATTGATGAGCATTTAAGAACTCACCAAATCCCTCATAACTCCCAATCCCTCCACCCAATCTTGAAGATCTTTGGAGGATTGAAGGAGAAGGCCCCGATCTACATCTTCACCAACCCGTTCTTCATTTCCCCCTCTCTAGCTCGAGGGATCTTGCCTAGGGTTTCCTCTTGTGGAGAACCTAGGCATCTTGTTTCTAGTTGGTGATTCAAGAGTTGTTGGGAGCCCCCAATTAAGTTGTGGGTGTGTGCCCCAAGGTGTTTGTAAAGGATTTGATCCCCGCCTCAAAGGGGTTCTATAGTGGAAGGTGAACTAGGCCTTTGTGGCGAAGTTCATCGGAGAATAGGGTGAAGCCTTAGTGGCGTTGAGTAGGCCTTTGTGGCGAGCTCACACCCCTCCAACGAGACGTACTCCCCTAAAAAGGAGGAACTCGGAAATACATCGTGTCTCCGTGTGCTTCCATCGGTTACCTCGTTCCTCCCTCTCTTTACTTACTTGTACTTGTTGCATTGATTACTTGTCTTGTCATATAGGTAAATTCTTCACTAGTTGCACTATCTAGAGAATTTACCTTTCTTGTCAAGCCTAAATTTGAGAAAAATTAAAATTTGCCGTAGCACCTATTCACCCCCCCCTCTAGGTGCCCATACTATACTTTCACATTTGTCCCATAAGCATCAATAATTACTTCATGATGTGATATCATTTGTTCTTAAATTATTTGTCTAGTCTTCCTCTTGAACTTTGAAGGTGTCCTGGCATTTATGTTTTTCCCCACTCTTAAGGACTATCGAAATATCACTTTGCCATGCTTTCTCTATACCTGAAACAAACGTCTACCTTTCTTTGCATTATTATTCATGATCCTTTATTTGAGTTACTCTTCGTGATGCAAAGTAATTTCTATGCTTTATTATTAAATTTTTATTTATCATGCATGTGTTTAAAGTTTTATGATCTCAGCGTGCATATGCTTTTACATTAGATTGATCAAGTTTATGTTAGTAGCATGTCACCTCAGAAATTATTGTTTTATTGTTTACCTACTCGAGGACGAGTAGGAACTAAGCTTGGGGATGCTTGATACGTCATTAATGTATCCCTAATTTCTGATGCTCCATGATGATATTATGCCAGTTACTACATGTTTTCTCCATTATTTATGTCATTTTTATCGATTTTCCGGACTAACCTATTAACAAGATTCCACAGAGCCAGTTCCTTGTTTTCTGCTGTTTTTTAGTTTCAGAAAAGTTGTTCTGGAAATATTCTCGGAATTGGAAAATTCGAAGCCCGGAAGTCCTATTTTCCCCGGAAGCATCCAGAAGACCGAAGAGGGGCAGCAGGGGGGCCACACCATAGGGCGGCGCGGCGCCCCCTGGCCGCGCCAGCTATGGGTGTGGGCCCCCCCGGCCTCCACCACCTTTGCGCTTTCGCCTATTTAAGCCCCCCGGATGGAAAACCCTAGGCACCTGATCATAATCCCCGAAAAAGTTCCGCAGCCACCGTCAACCCCAGATCAGGGGGAGTTCTGAAGCTGTTTCGGGCACCCTGCCGGAGAGGAGATCATCACAGGAGGCTTCTACATCACCATCCCTGCCTCGGAGTAATGCGTGAGTAGTTCATCCTTGGACTACAGGTTCGTAGATGTAGCTAGATGGTTGTCTTCTCCTCATATGCCTCCATGTTTAGATCTCGTGAGCTGCCTACATGATCGAGATTGATCTTATGTAATTCTTTGTGCTGTGTTTGCTGGGATCCGATGAATATTGACCTTATGCCAAGTTGATTATAGTCTTTATTTGCATATGTTATTTGTGATCTTGCATGCTCTCCGTTGCTAGTGGCTATTCTGGCCAAATAGTTTCTAGTGACTCCAAGAGAGAGTATTTATGCTTGATAGTGGGTTCATGCCTCCTTGTTGCCTTTCTCAAGTGACAGAAACGTGAGGGGGGAGGATGTGTTGTTGCCATTAGGGAGAAAACAGGGGTGAGAGTGCCCGCGTGCATAATCATTGCTTACATTACACACTTTGTTTAACACAATTATCTGTTGCTTGCAACTTAATACCTGAGGGGTTCGGATGATAACCCGAGGGTGGATTATTAGTCATAGATGCAGATGGATGTCGGTCTATGTATCTTGCTGTAATGCCCGCACTAAATAGCATAGTAATCTTCATGTCATATTGTGCACTACGGTGCAACCTCTATTTGTCAATTGCCCAACTGTAATTTGTTCACCCAGCATGCTATCTTTTATGGAGAGATACCACCACTGAAACTATGAACCCCGGTCCATTTTTCCACACTGTTAAACAAACCACAACAGTTTTCTGCTTTCTTTACTTTCTGCAAGCATACACTGTTTTCCACACTATACATCTAATCTTTGTTTTCAGCAAGACCGGTAAGATTGACAACCTCACTGTACCGTTTGGGCAAAGTATTTTGGTTGTGTTGTGTGCAGGTTCCACGTTGTTGTTGACACCGGTGAAGCACCACCACCACCGTCAGTGGCATCAACCTTCCGAAGATTCTCTTTCTCCTACTGGCCTACCGCTGTGCTCTTCACACCCACCTCTTGGGGTATCCCAACAAGTGCAAGATCTGCACCATCAAGGACTTTTTCTGGCGCCGTTGCCGGGGAGAAGGAAGTCTTCTGGCAAGGGGAGTCTCTCACTCTCAATCTCTTTATTTTGTTTTTATTGTCTTGTTTTTATTTTTGTCTTGTTTTTATTTCTCTATATAAAAAACTCAAAAAAGTAGTTTATTTCTCTACATTGAAAACACAAAAAATTAGTTTACTTCATAGCTGCTATTTATTTGCTTGCTTTTATTCTACTAAAATGAGTTCCTCTGAGAAGAGTGGCAGTAGGGGGGCCACACCATAGGGTGGCGCGCCCCCCATGGCCGCGCCATCTATGGGTGTGCCCCCCGGCCTCCACCTCCTTTGCCCTTTCGCCTATTTAAGCCCCCCGGATGGAAAACCCTAGGCACCTGATCAAAATCCCCGAAAAAGTTCCACAGCCGCCGTCACCGTCAACCCCAGATCAGGGGTGGTTCTGAAGCTGTTTTCGGCACCCTGCCGGAGAGGAGATCATCACCGGAGGCTTCTACATCACTATTCCTGCCTCCGGAGTGATGTGTGAGTAGTGCATCCTTGGACTACAGGTTCGTAGCTGTAGCTAGATGGTTGTCTTCTCCTCATATGCCTCCATGTTTAGATCTCGTGAGCATCCTATCATGATCGAGATTGATCTTATGTAATTCTTTGTGTTGTGTTTGCTGGGATCCGATGAATATTGACCTTATGACAACTTGATTTTAGTCATATTTGCATATGTTATTTGTGATCTTGCATGCTCTCCGTTGCTAGTGGTTATTCTGGCCAAGTAGTTTCTAGTGACTCCAAGAGGGAGTATTTATGCTCGATAGTGGGTTCATGCCTCCTTGTTGCCTTGCTCGAGTGACAGAAACGTGAAGGGGGAGGATGTGTTGTTTCCATTAGGGAGAAAACAGCGGTGGGAGTGCCTGCGTGCACACTCATTGCTTACATTACACACTTTGTTTAATGCAATTATTTGTTGCTTGCAATTTAATACCTAAGGGGGTTCGGATGATAACCTGAGGGTGGATTATTAATCATAGATGCAGATGGATGGTGGTCTATGTATCTTGTTGTAATGCGTAATCTTCATGTCATATTGTGCACTACGGTGCAACCTCTATTTGTCAATTGCACAGCTGTAATTTGTTCACCCAGCATGCTATCTTTTATGGAGAGACACCACTAGTGAAACTATGAACCCTGGTCCATTTTTCCACACTGTTAAACAAACCACAACAATTTCCTGGTTTCTTTACTTTCTACAAGCATACACTGTTTTCCACACTATACGTCTAATCTTTATTTTCAGCAAGACCGGTGAGATTGACAACCTCACTGTACCGTTGGGGCAAAGTATTTTGGTTGTGTTGTGTGCAGGTTCCACGTTTTTGCTGACACCGGTGAAGCGCCAGCACCACCGTCAGTGGCATCAACCTTCCGAAGATTCTCTTTCTCCTACTGGATTGATAACCCTAGTTCTTAAATAAGGGGAAAACTCCTACCGCTGTGCTCATCACACCCTCCTCTTGGGGTTCCCAACAACACATAGAAAGTATTTTTCTGGTGCCGTTGTCAGGGACTCAAAGCCATCAAGAAGCAACTACTCACTCGTTAACTCTGCCAGCAAGAAGGATTTTTCTAGCGCCGTTGCCGGGGAGGAAGAAGTCTTCTGGCAAGGGGATTCTCTCACTCTCAATCTCTTTATTTTGTTTTTTTGTCTTGTTTTTATTTCTCTACATCAAAAACACAAAAAAATTAGTTTACTTCATAGCTGTTATTTACTTGCTTGTTGTTATTTACTTGCATGTTGTTATTCTGCTAAAATGAGTTCCTCTGAGAATACTAAGTTCTATGACTTCACTAGCACAAACAACAATGATTTTATTTGCACACCTATTGTTCCACCTGCTCCTACTGCTGCTTTCTATGAGATTAAACCTGCTTTATTAAATCTTGTGATGAAAGAACAATTTTGTGGTATTAGTACTGATTATGCTGCTGTCCACCTTAATAATTTTGTTGAACTATGTGAGATGCAAAAATATAAAGATGTGGATGGAGATATTATTAAACTGAAATTATTTCCGTTCTCTGTGAGAGGAAGAGCTAAAGAATGGTTGCTATCTTTGCCTAGAAATAGTATTGATTCATGGACTAAGTGTAAAGATGCTTTCATTGGAAAATATTATCCTCCTGCTAAGATTATATCCCTGAGAAGTGACATAATGAATTTTAAATAATTTGATAATGAACATGTTGCTAAAGCTTGGGAAAGAATGAAAACTATGGTGAAGAATTATCCCACTCATGGACTGACTACTTGGATGATTATACAAACCTTTTATGCAGGACTGAATTTCTCCTCAAGGAACC
Source organism: Alopecurus myosuroides (assembly GCA_028641055.1). Taxonomy (NCBI): domain Eukaryota; kingdom Viridiplantae; phylum Streptophyta; class Magnoliopsida; order Poales; family Poaceae; genus Alopecurus; species Alopecurus myosuroides. The sequence goes on from CM054057.1 coordinate 672,192,099, forward strand.
TATTGGATTCAGCTGCTGGAGGTACCTTTATGTCCATCACTTTGGGCAATGCAACAAAGCTTCTTGATGATATGATGATAAATTATTCAGAGTGGCACACTAAGAGAGCTCCACAAGGTAAGAAGGTAAATTCTGTTGAGGAAACCTCCTCTTTAAGTGAAAGGCTTGATGTTATTATGTATACGCTTGTTAATTGTAAAGCTCAAGTTGATCCAAATAATCTTCCTTTAGCCTATTTGGTTGCTCAAGAAGAGCATGTTGATGTGAATTTTATTAGAAATAATAATTTTAACAATAATGCTTATAGAAATAATCTTGGTGGAAACAATTATAAACCCTATCCTCCTAATAGTGGTAGTGGTTATTCTTATGGTAGATCTGGAATGCCTAGTGAGGAAAGGATTGTAGAAGTTGAAAAATCAACTAAGAACTTTATGCAAATGCAATATAAACAAAATAAGTTGTTTACTAAAACTATGGAAGAAAAATCTGCTATGTTGAGAACTATTAGCCAACAAATTGGAAATTTAAATAGAGAAATCTCTTGTTTGGAAGGTAAAATTTCTAGTGCTGAGATTAGTATTTCGGCCATGTCAAAGGCATACTTTTTTTTCATAAATAAAATGGCTTCTAAAACTGAAACCATTGAAGATAATCCTTTTGCTGCAACCAATGCCATTCAAGTTCGAACGGATGATAATGTTAGGTTGATGGCTGAATTACATGCTAGGTGGGAAAGAGAGGATGAATTGGCTAAAAAAGAATAATATTGCTAAAGTTTGCACTATCACAACCACTAGTAAAACTGAAGTTCCAAGCGCTAGTAAACCTCCTACTATCAATGGTAAAGTAGTTGGTGTTAATAAAGTCCCTACTCCTTTGGTGAAACGTGCTAAATTGCCTCAAACTGCTGAAATTGCTTCTGATAAAAGTGCTGAAATTTTTAGAGATATGGGAGATAATGGTTCCATTACTTTTTATGATAATAATATTGATTTTTATGATTGCAATATCTGTTAAGTTATTATGTTTCTAAAAAAGCTTGCTAGAAGTCCCAATGCTAGTGCCATGAATATTGCCTTTACTAAACATATTACCAATGCTCTCATGAAAGTTAGGGAAGAAAAGTTGAAACTTGAGACATCTATCCCTAGAAAATTAGATGATGGTTGGGAGCCTATATTAAGATAAAAGTAAATGATTTTTATTGCAATTCTTTGTGTGATCTTGGTGCTATTATCTCTGTTATGCCTCAAAAGCTTTATGATATGCTTGATTTGAACCGTTGGAACACTGTTATTTGGATGTTCATCTTGCTGATAATGCTAAGAAGAAACCTCTTGGTAGAATTGATGATGTTCTTATTATGGTTAATAATAACCTTACCCCTGTTTATTTTGTTGTTATGAACATTGAATCCGATGCTTCTTGTCCTATTGTTTTGGGAAGACCTTTTCTTAGAACTGTTGGTGCTATTGTTGACATGAAAGAGGGGAGTATTAAATATCAACTTCCCCTCAAGAAAGGTTTGGAAAACTTTCCGAGAAAGAAGATGAAGCTACCCTTTGAATCTATTAATAGATCAAAATATGATATTGATGCTTCTTCACTTAAAAATACTTGAGTTTCCCTTTTTGTGCCTAGTTGAAAGGCGTTAAAGAAAAGCGCTACCGGGAGACAACCTGTTTTATTTCTCTGTTTTCTTTCAGTTTTCCTTTGTTTTATTTGATTTTCTTGGCACCTGGGTGTTGTCTATTTCCCTAGCAACCCCGCTGTATCTTTTCTTTTGAGTTTTTGTTGAGCCAAGTAAATCCTCTAGTGGAAAGTTGAGACTATATTTCGGATTTCTGCGCAGGAAACATATTTCTGCTGTCCAGTGTTAATTCCGTTAAAAATCGCACAAAATTCAAAATTACCTGAGCTTTTTTGTGATTAATCCTGAGTTATATACGCAACTTATCTTAGAATACCGCTTTTGTATTTGAGCAACATAATATTTTTGAAAAAATCGATTGTTACCTCCTGTTCTGTTTTTGACAGATTTCTGCCATTTATCGCATTTGCATCTTAATCTCTTTCTTTTGGTGTTCTTTTGTGAAAAAGAGTTTTGGAAGAATTTGTGACAGTAGCTAATGTTTTTTTGAGTGTTAGACTTGTGTTGAAACTGAACCATGTGGATTTATTATTTTGATTGCACTAACGTTGCTAATGAAGATTGTGAGAATTTTGATGTAAAGGAAGTTTTCAAGGGTCAAGAGAAGAGGATGATATGAAGTGATCAAGAAGAGTGAAAAGCCTAAGCTTGGGGATGCCCCGGTGGTACATCCAATCAAATTCCAAAAAGAATCAAGCGTCTAAGCTTGGGGATGCCCAAGGCATCCCCTTCTTCATCAACAAATTATCAGGCCACTTCTAGTGAAACTATATTTTTTTCGGTCGCATCTTATGTGCTTTACTTGGAGCGTCTATTGTTTTTAATTTCATAATAATATTGGTTGGACCCTAGCATTCTTTTATTGTAGAGTGACACGCTCCGCTTTTTCATGAGAATACGTTGTATTCTTAATATCTGTCTAGCTGCTGCATTTATTCAGCTCCCGTTTTGCATGCATCTCTTATTAGAGCTGTTAGTTTTAGTAGTATTATGTGAGTACTCTCATGTTTGCTTGCTATATCATAAATAGTATTTTTGTTAAAGCATGTTTTGTATGGTGCTTGTTGGGAGAAAAAAAACTGCTGCTTGAAGTAGAATTTATAACAGTACTAGTAGAAGCTTGTATAGACTGTGGCTAGGACTTTTTCATGCCATGCTAAATGTTATTTTAGTTTTAAAGACTTGTGTTTATTTATTAGCATGATTAGCCTCAAATAGCTGAGAGTGTTTAATATGTCTTGAAAGATTCATGAGTTGTTCTTGTCATAGTAAAGCATCAATATATGGTATTCTCTTTCGAATGTTTTATTTGGTTGACTTGGCGCATGCTCACACCATGTTTATGACTACAAACTAGTCACTAATAGCCTCCATGACCACTTAGTTTTTGAACTTGTGATGCTGCTTATGTTTTAATTAATCATGCTTATGTCGCTATGCATGATTATGGCTCTTATGCTCTCTTGATTTGTCGCTTCCAGTCTTTTGCTAGCCTCCACCTGTACTGAGTATGAGCTCTACTCGTGCATCCAAACTCCCTTAAACCAAAGTTTTTCCCATTGTGTCCACCATATATACCTACATGTGGTATTTAACTGCCATTCCAAAGTAAATTGCTCATGTGTTACCTTTAAAACCTTCAAAATAACTCCTGCTTTATGTTCATGTTTTTGCTCATGAGGACGTAAATAGAGAATCTTTATCTGACTTGTTGATTGAATTTCACACCCTGGACTAGTGTCTTTGTCCGCTTATCCAAATGATAGAAGAGCTGGCAGCGGGGTGCCCAGCCCCAAATTAATGCATACAAATTCTCTTCACTATTTTTGCCCCTGATTTATCAGTCAAAGCATAATTGTGAAAACAAAAGAGAAAGAGGGATGACCTTCTACACCAGTTGAGTCCTTGACAATGGGAGCCGCTCTTGTGAATCCAGATGACTTGTGATGTACTATATTTTCTGTTTACCATTCTTTGACATTAGCATACATCTCCCAAAATATAGACATTCCTCCACAAATGTCTAACTTTTAATACCTCTGTTTAATAAAATAAAAGCTCTAGCACATGAGTGATCCCTGCTTCCGTCTACGAAGGGCCTTTCTTTTACTTTTATGTCGAGTCTCCATCTTCTAACTTTTATGCACACTTGAGAGAGCATTTTTGCCATTCTGATTTCTATGTGCATTTGTCCCATAAGCATCAATAATTACTTCATGATGTGATATCATTTGTTCTTAAATTATTTGTTCTAGTCTTCCTCTTGAACTTTGAAGGTGTCCTGGCATTTATGTTTTTCAACACTCTTAAGGACTATCGAAATATCACTTTTCCATACTTTCTCTATACCTGAAACAAACGTCTACCTTTCTTTGCATTATTATTCATGATCCTTTATTTGAGTCACTCTTCGTGATGCAAAGTAATTGCTATGCTTTATTATTAAAGTTTTATTTATCATGCATGTGTTTAAAGTTTTATGATCTCAGCGTGCATATGCTTTTACATTAGATTGATCAAATTTATGTTAGTAGCATGTCACCTCAGAAATTATTGTTTATTGTTTACCTACTCGAGGACGAGTAGGAACTAAGCTTGGGGATGCTTGGTACGTCATTAATGTATCCCTAATTTCTGATGCTCCATGATGATATTATGCCAATTACTACATGTTTTCTCCATTATTTATGTCATTTTTATCGATTTTCCGGACTAACCTATTAACAAGATGCCACAGAGCCAGTTCCCTGTTTTCTATTGTTTTTTAGTTTCAAAAAAGTTGTTCTGGAAATATTCTCGGAATTGGAAAATTCGAAACCCGGAAGTCCTATTTTCCCCGGAAGCATCCAGAAGACCGAAGAGGGGCAGCAGGGGGGCACACCATAGGGCGGCGCGGCGCCCCCTGGCCACGCCAGCTATGGGTGTGGGGCCCCCCGGCCTCCACCACCTTTGCCCTTTCGCCTATTTAAGCCCCCCGGATGGAAAACCCTAGGCACCTGATCAAAATCCCCGAAAAAGTTCCGCAGCTGCCGTCACCGTCAACCCCAGATCAGGGGTGGTTCTGAAGCTGTTTCCGGCACCCTGCCGGAGAGGAGATCATCACCGGAGGCTTCTACATCATGATTCCTGCCTCTGGAGTGATGTGTGAGTAGTTCATCCTTGGACTACGGGTTCGTAGCTGTAGCTAGATGGTTGTCTTCTCCTCATATGCCTCCATGTTTAGATCTCGTGAGCTGCTTATCATGATCGAGATTGATCTTATGTAATTCTTTGTGTTGTGTTTGCTGGGATCCGATGAATATTGACCTTAAGCCAAGTTGATTATAGTATTTATTTGCATATGTTATTTGTGATCTTGCATGCTCTCCGTTGCTAGTGGTTATTCTGGACAATTAGTTGCTAGTGACTCCAAGAGGGAGTATTTATGCTCGATAGTGGGTTCATGCCTCCTTGTTCCCTTGCTCGAGTGACATAAACGTGAAGGGGAGGATGCGCTATTGCCATTAGGGAGAAAATAGCGGTGTGAGTGCCCGCGTGAATAATCATTGCTTAGATTACACACTTTGTTTAATGCAATTATCTGTTGCTTGCAACTTAATACCTGAGGGGGTTTGGATGATAACTTGAGGGTGGATTATTAGTCATAGATGTAGATGGATGTCGGTTTATGTATCTTGTTGTAATGCCCGCACTAAATAGCATAGTAATCTCCATGTCATATTGTGCACTACGGTGCAACCTCTATTTGTCAATTGCCCAACTGTAATCTGTTCACCCAGCATGCTATGTTTTATGGAGAGACGCCACTAGTGAAACTATGAACCCCGGTCCATTTTTCCACACTGTTAAACAAACCACAACAATTTCCTGGTTTCTTTACTTTCTGCAAGCATACACTGTTTTCCACACTATACGTCTAATCTTTGTTTTCAGAAAGACCGGTGAGATTGACAACCTCACTGTACCGTTGGGGCAAAGTATTTTGGTTGTGTTGTGTGCAGGTTGCACGTTGTTGCTGACACCAGTGTAGCGCCAGCACCACCGTCAGTGGCATCAACCTTCCTGAGATACTGTTCCTCCTACTGGATTGAAAACCTTGGTTCTTAACTAAGGGTAATTTCCTACCGCTGTGCTCATCACACCCTTCTCTTGGGGTTCTCAACAACACATAGCAAGGATTTTATGGCGCCGTTGCCGGGGACTCAAAGCCATCAAGAAGCAACCACTCCCTCATCAACTCTGCCAGCAATAGGGACACAAGAGACTTCATGTATCGTAATTGCAGGGTTGCTTCAGAGGGATATCTTTGACCTCTTCCTCTCTGAGTTCGATAAACCTTGGGTGATCCACTTAAGGAAAACTTCTTGCTATTCTACAAACCTCTGCACTTGGAGGCCCATCACTGTCTACCAGAATAGAAGCGTGCGTAGACATCAACTGGGTATCCCTTGTATTGCCTAGTCTAGGATTGCGTCTAGTCGTGGATTGTTCCTTCTCTCCGGTCTCCCCTTTTCTATCCTCCCTCCTGGCTTTATATATGCAGCCATGAGGGTTTAACATGAGTCTTAGTAGACTACGAATGGGAGTTCTTGTCTTATGCTTCAAGAAACCGACTATGGCTTCTTGGACCCGGATGGGCCTTCGAGTGGGCTCTCCGTAGCGTAGCAGCTAGTAGGGGACATGGTGAGCGTCCCCATGTCACTAGCCCCCGAGTGTCTAGTCCACTCGTTTGAGTCGGGTAGAGACTCCAGGACAAGCTTCAATTCTGAAGAGTAGATGATAAGTTGTAGAGTCTTTAGCAGCTGATAAGTCGTTGAATCCCAAGGACCCGATAAGTCGTGGAGGTCTCGAAGATTTTTTGAGAGTCAATGACGTTTGATGTTTGAGGGCCTTGACTCGAAAGTTCACGGAGCTTAAGGATGTATGTATCCTGTTGTGAGGACGTACGAGTCATGTTGTGAGGATGTATGGATCCTGTTGTGAGAATGTATGAATCCTGTTCTGAGGATGTATGCTGTTTTTTAGCAATTTGTAAAGGGATATGGCTCAGCCACTTGGTTCACTCGACGGATCGAGACCAATTAATTGCACTCAGGCAAAAATAGTACTGAGCTACACAAATTCGAGTCCCCCGGCTCAAATCCGAATAGGTGATCGTTGCGACCCGGTCCGTGGAGGTCTTATCGAGTCAAACTTAACCTTTAAAAGGGTACCTAGCGCGTCCGCCAGGATTTTTCATCATGCCGCTAGCACGGAAAATTGCCAGAGGACGCAGCGTGAGTGCGATTCCGGACCCAAAAGACGGATCCTTGGGTCTTACCGTCGCTTCCGTAGAATGCGGCATCCAGGCGTGCCGCGATGGCTGTACGACCAGGAGTTTTAGAATGATGTGCAATGTGTTTGTACATCGGAGTCGCGATGTCCTCAATCAGGATTGTGGCGTGTGCCTTTTTGTGTAGTGGAGCACCGATATTTTCGATGATATTGTGGCGAGTACCTTTTTGTTTGAAGATTCCAAAGAAAAATAAGTCTGTTGGCTCATGCTCGCGTGATGTCGTGGTGCACTGAGCATTCGTTCTGCCTCCCAATGGGACGTGGCGAGAAGTGTCAGACACTAGACGTGTCGGACTCGACGCGTTGGAGGTGTACTCGACACGGCGGACTGAGTCAACACGGTGGAGGTGTACTCGAAACGACGGATGGAGTTGACGCGGAAGTCGTGTAGTCAACGAGGCGGTCTTCTTCGATGCGGTGGAGATGTACTCGACACGGCAGACGGAGTCGATGAGGAGGTCGTGTAGTTGACGAGGACGTGGCAGAGTCGATGCGGTGGAGATGTAATCGACACGGTGGACGGAGTCGACGAGGAGATCGTGTAGTTGACGAGGATGTGGAGGTCATGTAGTTGACGCGGACACTCAGCCACCGAGTCCGCACAAGAAGATGGACCAAAAATTCCTTAAGATGTTCTTATTTCGCGAATTGGCCCGCAATGTCGTATGTGTCTCGTCGGGACGGACAAGTTTGATGTTTTGTTTTTATTCATCCGAGTTAATATGCGGTTTGTACGATCAAAATAAGGACCTGGACGAAGAAATCTAACAGAGCTCCTCAGGTACGCGGACAACGTGTCAGATGCTTCCTTCTCGGTAGTACGTCGAGTGCGCGCGTAGCGCTCGTCGGTTGTGCGACCAGCGCTCATGGGGTGCACGGCCAGCGCTCCCGATGGGAGTAGCCCCCCGAGTCTATGTGCGATTATTTGTAGTCAGGTATAGACTCAAAAATTTTCTAACGTCGTTTCTTCGATTTATCGGGTGTACGGTAGTGCTCCCGATGGGAGTAGCCCCCGAGGATATGTTCGACTCGCAGAGTCGAGCATAGGCTCAGGTTGTTCTGAAGCTAAACCCGTGTGCTTGTCTTCTATTGGCTCGCAGAGGAGGACATGCGTTGACTCCCGGAGGAGGATATGTGTAGATTTCGAGTGGAGGATATGTGTCGACTCACATGAGTTGAAAATTATCGACTCCCAAAGGTACACCCGATGTTTTGGTTCCTGCGTTGCAGTTGTAGCCATATAAGCGGATGTGGTTCATTAATGTAACAATAGTGATGTGTCTAGAAAATGTACGGAACGAACTGTTGCTCGGGTTAATGTTTGTTGTGAACCAATAATCTATGGACTCGCAGAGTCGAGTATGGCCTGTTGGTAGGTAATGATTTGACTCTACATGACACTTTTGCAACATACGATGTGCCTATTCGTTAGCCTGACAGCCATTGTCTCTGCTCGTTGCCGACCTGTAAGTTGCTGCTCCAAACCGGGTCGGACTCAAGGGTCGATGTTAGGCAGTATCAGCTACTCGGGTTGTAGCGTGTAAATGCGGTAGTGTAACGCGCAACATGACGGGTGACGAGTATACATGTAGTTTACGGGATGCAGCCCCCAAGTGTGAGGTGTAGCTTCACAACAGATTATAAACATGAAAAAATAAATTTGTCGATTCGTATGAGAGGAACTTATCTTTGTGTGATGCTGTAGTAGACCTGCCGTGGGCGTAGTCGACTAGGCGGATCGAGTGATGTAGTCGACAACATTACCGGAATCGATGAAGCGGGGTTGACAAGGCATCGGACTCCTGTGTCGAGTGCGGCTGTTTCGCGCCTTCGCCCCCGAATGTCGAGTGAGGCTGCAGCGAATTCTCGAGTGCGTTTACTTTGCAGAACAGCCCCGAGCAACGAGTGTAGCCGTGGTGAAGGACGGCTCCCGAGTCATCTAGCAGAAGTAGTCGACGCGGCGGAGTCTCCGTGTTTGGCCGAAAGGACTCGACGTAGCGGACGGAGTCGACACGGTGGTGTGATAACCCACAAGTATAGGGGATCGCAACAGTCTTCGAGGGAAGTAAAACCCAAATTTATTGATTCGACACAAGGGGAGCCAAAGAATATTTGTGAGTCTTGACAACTGAGTTGTCAATTCACCTGCACATAAAAGTGGACTTGTTCGCAGTGGTTTATCAGTAGTAACAGTTTTATAGTTGAAGAAGTAGTGAAATAATAGCAGTAGTGAAATGAAAACAGCAGTTGTAGTGTTTGAAGTAAACAGCGGGATTAAATACTGTAGGCATAGGGATAGATGAACAGGTGTTGCATGGATAAGATAGTTCATATAATAATCAAGACATGGGCATTGCAGATAAATAAGATAAAGCATCCAAGCACTAAGTAATCATAGACATGTGTTCCATAAATAGTCTTACGTGCTCGCAATGAGAACTTGCACAACATCTTTTGTCCTACCAACCCGTTTTCAGCGGGGCCTCAAAGGGAACTACTGGTAATTAAGGTGTTCATCACAGCCACCCTCTCCGGTTGTCCCAATTTCTGTCACTTCGGGGCCTCGGATTCCGGACAACGATATGTGTAAACAACTTGTAGGTATGACCAAGAAACAATATTTATCATCGTGATTCAATAACATGTTCAGATCTGAGATCATGGCACTCGGGCCCAAAGTGACAAGCATTAAGCATAACAAGTTCCAACAATGTCAATAGCACTAAAAGAGAATACTAGGCACTATTCCCTAACAATCACGGCATTATTACATGAACAATCTCATCCAATCCCTACCATCCCCTTCAGCCTACAGCGGGGGAATTACTCACACATGGATGGGGAAAACATGGATGGTCCATGGAGAGGCGTTGGTGATGACGATGGCGATGATCTCCTCCAATTCCCGTTCCCGGCAGGGTGCGGCAGGGTGCCAGAACGGAGTTTCTGAACCCCGAAAAAGGTTTTGGGGCATATATAGTCGAAAGGGGGGGTCCGAGGGGGTGCCCGAGGTGGGCTCACCATGCCCAGGCGCGGGCCTACCCTGGTCGCGCCTGGGGGTGGTGAGGGCACCCCCTTGCCCCTCTCCGACTCATCTTCTGGCTCCGGGAGTCTTCGGGTAAAATATGGACTTTCCCTTCATTTCCGGGTATTTTCCTAAAAGTTGATTTTCTGCAAAAAAAATGAGACACGAAAGTAATTCTACTGAAAACATCGTTAGTCCGTGTTAGTTGCATTCAAAACACACAAGTTTAGAGGGAAAACATCAGCAAAGTGTTCAGAAAAGTAGATACGTTTTTGACGTATCAACTCCTCCCAAACTTAGCTTATTGCTTGTCCTCAAGCAATTCAGTTAACAACTGAGTGCGATAAAAGAAGTTTTACGAACACATTTGCTTCATATAATGTAAATATACTCACTATATGATCAAATACTTAATTATTCTCATGATAAGATACATGCAAGATACCGTCACTTAATAGTTGTGCAAACCATGAAAGAGATAACAACCTGTTAATAATAAACAAAATGAAGCATAACTAATTGCAGATATTGTAATATTCATAATAGGATCTGATAAAGTGGTATCTCGCTTGCCCTTATGTCTGGGGCAAAACATAAATGCTAGGGAACCTCTGAAGTTCAAGGGAAGACTAGAAGTAAAGATATCAAAAGATGCAAGTATCAAGATTATATCACAATCAACCGTGCTTTGAGATAAAAATATCACACAACGAAGACAATTATGCTCTCAATAAGGTGCTCAAAGAATATGGTGGAGACTCTTCCTACAAGTAAAGGATTGGCCCTTCTTAGAGGGAAGCAGGGATTCACATGCGCTAGAGCTTTTCATTTTTCATGAAACAGAAGTAAAACAATTTTGAGAGGTGGTTGTTCATGTCAACAAATGGTAAACAGAAAATACAGTACGTCACAAGCTAACTAGATTTCACAAGAGAGAATCCCATATGAAGTACGCAACTGGTGTAGAAGGTCATCCCTCTTTCTCTTTTGTTTACACAATTATGCTTTGACTGATAAATCAGGGGAAAAATAGTGAAGAGATTTTGTGTGTGTGGGGCTGGGCACTCCATTGCCAGCTCTTCTATCAATTGGATAAGCGGATGAAGCCACTAGTCCAGGGTGTGAAATCCAATCAACAAGCGAGATAAAGATTCTCTATTTATGTCCTCATGAGCAAAAACAGGAACACAAAGACGGAGTAGTTTTGAAGGTTTTAAAGGTAGCACATGCAAATTTACTTGGAATGGCAGGAAATACCATGCATAGGAATTTATAGTGGACTCTTTGGAATAACTTGGGTTTTAGGGATTTGGAAGCACGAGTAGATCTCATACTCAGTGCAAGTGAAGGCTAGCAATAGACTGTGAAGCGGCAATCAAGAGAGCAATAATTACCATGATCATGTTTCCGACAAAGTAAAATTAACTGAGGCATAAAATAGATACTAGAACTCTGAGGAAAAATAAACCATCGAGGCTTATTGAATTTTTGTTTTCAGTCTTAGCATACGTGAGCATGTGCCAAGGCGATTCAAATGAAACAGTCAGAGGAGGCTATCACAATGTCATACCCTTCTACGAATAGAACAACGCGAACAAATATTTATACGACAGATCATTTACTATTAATAAATTGGAACAAAACATGAGAGAGCACGAACTATTAAGCAGCCATTAAATCACATATATCTTATATGAAAAAATGAAGCATGCTCACATGGATGACTATATGTACAAAAATGAAAACAAATAGAGTTCATACCAGCCTCTCACCACAATTTGAATTGTCATAGATCGTCATTATTGTTCTTCACTTGTGGCTCGAATAATATATAATGAAAACCAAGCTCCAATGGAGTCACGGACGACTGTTGAACTCTGCAGCAAACTTCACAAAACAAAAGAACAACAAATATTTTTGGGTTTTTCAATTAAAGCACGAGCAAATGAGAATAAGCAAACAAAGCAAAATCTTTTTGGGTTTTTTGAATATTAAACTGCAACTAAAGGACAAAGCAAACCAACTAAAGAAACAAATAGAGAGGAACAACAGAATTTTTTTTTGGTCTTTTTGTGTTTTGGAAAGCGAAAACAAAACATAGATAAAAAAAGAAAGAGATAGAAACAGAAAATATGAATGTACAAAGAACCGACTGAATACGATATATATATTTATGAGTGTGTGATGTCGGTATACCTCCCCCCAAGCTTAGGCTTTTCGCTTAAGTGGGGATCAATCATAGTGATGGTATTGGCTCCACACCGGTGGATCGTACTGGGCATACTCATAATCAGGCTCCTGCGAAGAAGAAAATAAGGCGTGTAGTCGTAATCCGAGGGCGGACGTGAACTCTCTGCAATGTCGGGTGGCTGGACAGCATTTGCTGCAGCCTCCCTCTTGGCGTCCTCTGCGCGCTGATATTCCTCAATGTACGCATCGAGTTCTTCCTCCGTAGTGACCATCCTTCCCTGTTACCAAGGTCAAACAAAGCACGTGCAGGCAAAGGGGCTACTCGCTCTCTAATAGATCCCCACCGTGATTTCTTAGGGAATGAAATATCATATGGCAAACTATACGCGTCAGTCCCATAACCAATAAAGTGATGCTGTAACATGGAATTAAGATCAAGCCTCTCTAAGGGAAACTGAACATCTAAGCGATGTGGCAACACGCCATGAAAAGCTATTAAACGGGAGGCAATGAGACCTCCACAAACTCCTCCTTTATCATGGTTAGTGGCAAGGCGATAAGCAATTAAAGCTCCTAAATTATAAGTCCTATCTTTCCTCAAGGCAGCTGACAAGAATGCTAAGTCATGAGCAGATAATTTACTTGCTACCTTCCTAGCTAGAACACACTTTGAAATAAACAGGGAAAAATATTGAGTGGATGGGAGATGTATATTACGAATTTTTCCATTCTCCTTCGTGAAGCTTCCCCCGACGCAAATTTATGCATATAAATCTGTCAGTGGCTTGGGATATCCATTTATCTTCTCGCACGTTCCCCACTGCTTCACCTTAATTACTGCACAAAAAATTCTAAAAGGCAGACTGACAGGTTTTTTATAAATTTTGTAATGCACCATGGGGTTAGGTGAAGGCCAATCAAAATGAAAATCCTGCATCACGGACAAATCCAATTTTGCATATTGGCTTGGTTCATCATCAACGAAATGTGTCAACCCTCCATTAGACAGTAATGTTTTAAAATCATGCATAATTCCTCCAGCACTCATGAACCCTGGGCATGGGTAGACAGCAGAAAGCACGCCCTCTTCGCGATGAAATCTCATAATCTCTGTTACCACTAACTCGTGCTGGTTAAGTTGATAAGCACTTGCCTCCATTTCTGATAGTTTTAACAAACAACTTAAGAAAATTATTTGAATCAACTATATGGTATCAACTACTATAAAGACTTGTATGAGTACCAAACATGCATCAAAACTAACTTAATCAATCATCAAACAAGCATGCAAGCTCACATAACCTATCACCTACATCAACAAAATACGCAAGAAATACTCCACTAAAGAAAATTCTACTTGGATCGTCGGAGGAGTCACATACCGGAGAACAACTGCCCCAAATCGCAGCAGAAAAGATGGGCTGAGCTAGGAGATCGTAAATCGCGAGGAATAACAGCAAGAACTCGGGTTTGGATGAACTAGGTGAGTTTCTACGGGCAAGAGGAAGGTGTGGTAGGTGGGAGAGCAAGTGGGGGGCAGGGGGCCCCCTGACCATAGGCAGGCGCGCCTGGCCATGGTGAGCTGGCCTAGGTGACCCGGGTCACCCCAGGTGGCTTTCTGCCCCATTTTACGCAAAAACATCGAATATAAACTTTTCGGGATTTTTCGAGAAACTTTATTTTTTGGACTTTCCCAGAATTTTAATAAATAATAATATCGCTGGAAAACAAAGATGGAATGATGGAAAACATGGTTGTGAATAGTGAAACGTGAGTAGACGATGGAAAACGAGCGAAAACAAGGTAAAAACGTGTGTGGGCATGAGTGAACATAGTGAAAACAATAAGAAAACATGATGTACTTTATGGAAGCACAGCGAAAACGAGCATATGAATAAGTAAACGTAGTGATAACATTGTTTTCTTCATTTAAAATCACTTTGTTAACAAGGTTGATCAAGTCTTGCTACCAAAATAATTTTATATGAAACAAAACTTTGTTTCTCACTAAATACTCATGTTACCTCAACCTTGATTGATATAGTCCCAATCATGATAGTCTCATATTCTTTGGGTGGCTTTGGAATAGGACAATAAAATTCTCCAATCTTGATGGTCTCAATATTTTCAATGGAGTTTAGACCATATTTCTTATCAATCTTCTTGGGAAAATAAATAGTGTGCCCTTTATCATTAACATTAAAAGTTCCTTGATTGGAATCAATAACAGCCCCTGCAGTATTAAGAAAAGGTCTTCCAAGAATAATAGATATATTATCATCTTCAGGCATTTCCAACACAACAAAGTCAGTTAATATCAGACAATTATTAGCAACTTGAACGGGAACATCCTCACATATACCCACAGGAATAGCAGTAGACTTATCAGCCATTTGCAAAGATATATTAGTTGGTATCAATTTTTCTAGGAGGAGTCTTTTATAGAGAGTAAAAGTCATGACACTATTTCCAGCTCCCAAATCACACAGAGCAGTTCTAACATAATTATTTATAATAGAACAGAGAATAGTTGGTATACCAGGATCTCCAAGCTTCTTAGGAACCTTGCCATTAAAAGAGTAATTAGCAAGCATAGTGGAGATTTCCTCATTAGGAATCTTCCTTTTGTTAGAGACAATAGTTTTCATATATTTTCATAAGGAGGCAATTTAATAGCATCAGTTAAAGGAATTTGCAAGAACAAAGGATTCATCCATTCACAAAACTTGTTGTAATGTTCTTCTTCCTTTCATTTGTGTTTCTTATTAGGATAAATCATTGGTTTTTGTACCCAAGGTTCTCTCTCATTACCATGTTAATTAGCAATAAAATCTTCCTTAGTGTACTTTGTATTCTTATTTTGCTTTTCAGGTTCCTCTTCAATTTCTTATTTATTAGAAGCATTTTTCTCTTCATTACCACTTTCAGTTTAAGCATCAAAGATAGATATACTATTAGGATCTTTAGCAAGTTCAGAGGATTCTACAGCAGTTTTATGTTTCTTCTTATTTTTCTTCTTAGTATGAATAACATTATTATTAGTTTGCTGAGAATCTTGTTCAATTCTTTTAGGATGTCCCTCAGGATATAAAGGATCTTGTGTAGCAATACCACTCCTAGTTCTTATTTCATAAGCATGTTTTTCTTTAGAAGCATTAACTAGAAAATCTTTTTGCACTTTAGCAAGTTGATCAATTTGAGTTTGGACCATTCGAAAGTGTTTAACAAGCATTTTAACATCATTAGAGGTTCTTTCTATAATACCCTGCAAATTATAAATAGCTCTAGAGTTTACCATTAGGTGATTTTGCACTCTCATATTAAAATTATCTTGCTTAATAACATAATTATCAAATTCATCTAAACATTGATCAGGAGGTTTATTATAGGGAATATCTCTACTATCAAAATGTTGGAGAGAGTGTACCTCAATGGTTGATGAGTGAGGGATTGGCTTACATAATTCTTTTATAGGTGGAAGATTCTTCACATCTTCAGATTTAATACCCCTCTCTTTAAGAGATTTCCTGGCTTCTCTCATCACTTCATCCTGTAATTCAATCATTCCCCTCTTCTTGGGTGTTGGTGTTGATACTGGAGTAGGGGTCGGCTCAGGCTCAACCATAGTACAATCATCATGATTTTGGCTTATTTTACCCATTAATTCCTCAGCTTCATCTGGAGTTCTTTGCCTGAAAACACAACCAGCACAACTATCCAGGTATCTCCTAGATTCAACAGTTAGTACATTATAGAATGTATCAAGAAGTTCATTATTTTCTAGCTTATGCCCAGATGTAGGCCTAACTAAAGAACAGAACCTTGCCCAAGATACAGACAATTTCTCTCCTTCAGATTGCTTGAAATTAAATATATTTTATAAAGCATCATGTTGAGAACTAGCAGGAAAATATTTCTGAATGAATGCATTAACCAAACCAATAGAAATATCAATAGATCCCGGAGACAAATTATTAAACCAAGTTTTAGCTTAATCTTTTAATGAGAAAGGGAATATTTTAGCAACAAAGTAGCTACGTTTCGTAAAATCGTCAGAGAATAAATTACTCAAAGAGGAGAGCTCATTCATATGTTTCATAGCACTTTCATTTTCAGTACCACAAAAAGGTTCTTTCAAAACAATAGATATGTAAGATAAATCAAGAGAGAATTATCCCTAATTTTAATGGGAGAAGTGGGAAACTTAGCATCAGAAGATAATTTATATTTAACAACACAACTTTCAATAAGACTTATAACACCATCTCTATCCTTCATAGCATGTATTTCATCAATGAGATCATTATTAAGTTCAATATAAGAATCATCAAAATCATCACTAGGATTCTCTCCAAGCTCAGGTGAAATAGCAGGGGTAACTAGATTTTTATCAGGAGTTTCAGTGTTTGCAATATTTGTAGCTTTAGCAATAGTAGCATCTAAGAAAGGACCACGAGAACCACTCTCATCAAGCATAGTAGAATCATCATCAAAAGTATCAGAAATATTTCATATTCAGCAGAAGTAGCACATGTAGCATGTGTATGTGGTGGTGTAAGCAGCTTACTCATAACAGACGGTGAATCAAGAGAAACAAAGGTGTTAAGAGTTGTACACCTTCTTGTAGTGGATGGTAATATAGGAAACTTTCCATCACGAGTCTTACGCATGATGAATCATTGGTAGTAGATAATAGTACTCTCCGATGAGCTCGCAAATAAAGCTATGCTCCCCGGCAACGGCGCCAAAAAATAGTCTTGATAACCCACAAGTATAGGGGATCGCAATAGTCTTCGAGGGAAGTAAACCCAAATTTATTGATTTGACACAAGGGGAGCCAAAAAATATTTGTGATCCTTAACAAGTGAGTTGTCAATTCACATGCACCTGAAAGTGGACTTGTTTGCACTGGTTTCTCAGTAGTAACAGTTTTATAGTAGCAACAGTAGTGAAATAATAGCAGCAGTGAAATGAAAACAGCAGCAGTAGTGTTTAAAGTAAACATCGGGATTAAATATTGTAGGCATAGGGATAGATGAACGGGCGTTGCATGGATAAGATAGTTCATATAATAATCAATACATGGGCATTGTAGATACATAAGATAAAGCATCCAAGCACTAAGTAACCATATGCATGTGTTCCATAAATAGTCGTACGTGCTCGCAATGAGAACTTGCAAAAAATCTTTTGTCCTACCAGCCCGTTTTCAGCGGGGCCTCAAAGGGAACTACTGGTAATTAAGGTGTTCCTTTTAATAGAACACCGGAGCAAAACATTAACACTCCGTGAACACATGTGATCCTCACATCACAGCCATCCGCTCCGGTTGTCCCAATTTCTGTCACTTTGGGGCCTCGGGTTCCCCTTGCAGGTATGATCAAGAAACAATAATTATCATCGTGATTCGATGACATGTTCAGATCTAAGATGATGCAACTCAGGCCCAAAGTGACAAGCATTAAGCATAATAAGTTGCAACAATGTCAATAGCACTAATAGGGGATACTAGGCACTATGCCCTAACAATCACGACATTATTACATGAACAATCTCATCCAATCCCTACCATCCCCTTCAGCCTACAGCGAGGGGAATTACTCACACATGGATGGGGGAAACATGGATGGTCGATGGAGAGGCGTTGGTGATGACGATGGCGATGATCTCCTCCAATTCCATGTCCCGGCAGGGTGCCAGAACGGAGTTTCTGAACCCCGAAAAAGGATTCACAATGGCAACGGAGCTACAGACTTCTTTCTGGAAAACGATGGAACCCCCTCGGGTTGTTAGGTTTCGGGGCATATATAGTCGAAAGGGGGGTCCGAGGGGGTGCCCTAGGTGGGCTCACCATGCCCAGGCGCGGGCCCACCCTGGCCGCGCCTGTGGGTGGTGAGGGCACCCCCTTTCCCCTCTCCGACTCATCTTCTGGCTCCAGGACTCTTCGGGTAAAATATGAACTTTCCCTTCGTTTCTGGGTATTCTCATAAAAGTGATTTTTTGCGCAAAAACGAGACACCAAAGTAATTCTGCTAAAAAACATAGTTAGTCCAAGTTAGTTGCATTCAAAACACACAAGTTTAGAGGGGAAAACATCAGCAAAGTGTTCGGAAAAGTAGATACATTTTTGACGTATCACGGAGTCACGATGTTTTACGGAAGGACCCGACGCCGTGGCCGGCGTCGTGTGGCGGAGTCACGATGTTCTCTGGTCGGAGTCGCGATGTTTTCCGGAAGGACTCGACGCGGCGTACGGAGTTGACACGGCGGAATCACGATGTTTTCCGGAAGGACTCGACACGGCGGACGGAGTCGACGCAGTGGAGTCGCGATGTTTACCGGAAGGACTCGACGCGGCGGACCGAGTCGACGTGGCGGAGTCGCGATGTTTACCGGAACGACTCGACGCGGCGGACCGAGTCGACGCGGCGGAGTCGCGATGTTTGCCGAAAGGACTCGATGTGGCGGACCGAGTCGACGCTCCGGAGTCGCGATGTTTTCCGGAAGGACTCGACACGGCATACAGAGTCGACGCGGGAGGGTCGCAATATTTACCGGAAGGACTCAACAGGGCGGACGGAGTCGATGCAGCAGAGTCGCGATGTTTCCGGAAGGACTCGACACGGTGGACGGAGTCGACGTGGCGGAGTCGTGATGTTTGCCGGAAGGACTCGACGCGGCGGACCGAGTCGACGCGGTGGAGTCGGGACGTTTTCCGGAAGGACTCGACGCGGCAGAGTCATGATGTTTTCTGGAAGGACTCTACGCGGTGGACGGAGTCGACATGGCGGAATCACGATGTTTGTTGTGTGTACACGGAGGACAATTCCTATGTCGAGCCCCCAGGCACTAGTATGGCGAGTCGCCATGTTTTTTTGATGTTTCTTAGCGTTTGTGTTGACTTGAAAATTGACGAAATAAGATCCGGATCCGCGATTTGAATTCGTGAACTCGCAGAGATCCAAAACATGTCGCAGTGCACGAGCCGCTGACGGAGATCTAACCGTTGGAATTTCTCAAAAAAACATAGTGGTGCGGAATTGTATTCCGCAGCTTTTCAATGGTGTGATTTTCGATTTGATGTCCGAGTCGACCATGAGAATTGTTTTCCCAAAGTCGCGCAGAGTTCCGTTAGAATCTGACAGGGCTTCAGTGTTCGGGTAATCCATGGAGATCTATCCGTCGGAATTCGCCGATTTTTGGAGATGATATAAAATTTGATTTTGCATCTTTCCATCGAGAAGAATTGTCCAGATGAGTTCCGAGTCGCCGTTTATGGCGTCCGCAATATGTACGTTGCTGCTGTCCTGCAGCCTGTGCATGAAGAACAATCTCGATGTAGATGATGAAGGCCGTGCGCGATGCCGGCGACTACTCGATGAAGTTGAAGGGGGACATCCAATCTCGGTTTTCACCATTGTAGCCGCAACTCAAGATCGAATCTCTCGACCCGCACATCCACCATTGTAAGCATTCACCATAATACAAAGACAGACAAGAGTAAGGGTATTAACTCTACGAAGGACCCCAAACTTGGGTAAATTGTGCCTCCTTTTAGCCGTCATATCCGCCAGTGCCTATATCATTCGTCTACTCGAAACCCTACCGGTTCACCCGAGGGATTTTTCGACATTAGTCATCTACAATTGGCGCCGTCTATGAGAATCTTTGACTGCTGGATCGTGGGTGGAAGCACATTTAGGGGAGTCGCCTGAATAGGCTGAGGTTCGAGCTCCTCGACAATGTCCTCGCTCAAGGACTTTTCTTTATAGGTCACCCCATCGTCCTCCGTCCTACGGTGCTTGCGGTTCCGAAGTTGAGGGTCGTCCTCTTCTTCCTCCTCCTCCACGTCTTCCTTCTCTTCACTCGACTGTGCGTTCGCGATGCTTGTGTCGGGAGGGGTTTCAAAGTTGCTCGCAAGAAGGTCTGAGCCATCGTCATCTGCAGAAAGTGGCGGGTAGCACTACACCACGTCCTGGTTCTACAAAGGAAAGGAAGAAAGGAAGAAAAATGCTCAATCAAACAGAAATTCAAAAAGAGAAAAATATGAGGCAAGAAGAAGGAGAAACTTACATCACTCGGAGGATGTTCAACATCAAAAGGTACGAAAGGACACGACGAGTAGTTCTTTCCCTTGTTCAAGATGGTGATGGCAGTAATCTTCTTCTTGAACTCAATGTTCGAGAGAATGTTGTCGCATGTCTGGCTCGGGTCGTTGACACCCGAGAAATCCCATAGAGTGGTAGGACTGTCTTGCAGCAGCTGAACCCTCAGGCGCAGGAAGACACTCGCTAAGTGTATCCCGTTCAGCAGAGGTCCCTGGTCCTTCCGTCGGAGTCGCGCAACTTCTGCGAGCAGAGGGGACACCATCTTCGATTCTTCGGGTGAGATCTTGTGCGCATAGGATTTTCTTCGCTTCAAGATAGCGAATGTCTTGAATTCTAGGGCGCCACCCGCATCATTGTTCTGGGCGAAGAACTACTTCCGGCGCAATCCTTGCGCTGACTCGATGAAGTTCATCTCCAGGTACGGGAACTCATGGGTGCCTGGATCCCAAAGCCTCCAGTTGCCAACGGCTCGCCAGCTTTCTCACCCGCTGAAGCTCTCTCCCGGTGAATCTTCACCTGGAACATATCCTTCCACAACCCCCAATGTGGGTGAATGCCAAGGAAGCATTCGCACAGCACGATGAAGCACGAAATATGATGCACCGCGTTTGGGGGAAGATCGTGTAGCTGTATGCCATAGACATATAGTAGCCCGAGAAGGAACGGGAGGAGGGGAAACGACAAACCTCGGAAGATATGCTCCGAGAAGGCAACGCGCTTGTTGACGCGTGGGATGGTCACCTCTTCTCCCTTCGTCGGCACTCGCACACGCCCAAAGTCTTCTCGAGGAAGCTGTCCCTCCCTATGCATCGCGGAGATGCTGTTCCTCGTCATGTTTGATTGGCGTAATTCGCCTGTCCTCTTCACCGGAGCGGCCGCGGAAGCGCTAGCCACATCCTTGCCGGAAGTCGCGGTCGCGGTGTGTTTGCTCTTCCCTGGTGCCATTGGATCTCGTTCTCGCAGAGGAAGGTGGGCGCGCTAGAGGTGGAAGAAGATGAATACAGCCGGAGAAAGTAAATTTTCCCTAAGGCCCACTCTTTATACTGCCACTGGGTCACCATGAGCCGTTGATCTGCATACGTGGCACATCTCGGCTGCCACGCACCAAACTGAAACGAAGAGGCGGAGGGCGGTTACCCTGCATGATCTTTAACACAATATCTTGTGTAATTATTGCACGTCCAGCGGGAAAACCGGCGCACAACGACACGTCTCCAGTCAAAAGCTGACAAAATGGGCCCTACGCGCCCTGCTCCACCGCGTCACATTCCATCGGGAGCAGGCGAGTGCGCGGTGACTTCATTGCACACCTCATAACACGAAATTTCTTTCGTATGAACCCAAAAGAAAATCTCACCTCGCTCGTGGATTGTAAAATGGAACATTGGCACTCGCCATTATCAAGGACAAAAAACAGCACTCACCATGCAGCTAGGAGAAAGTCGCGAGTACGCGGCTCCCGAAAATACCGCAACTCCACATTACGATGTATGAGCACATCACCCAACAAATCCCGGGTCGTTCAGCCGTCGAGGCACATCCGGATGCCGTATTCTTCAAATACGAAGGTAAGACCCAAGGATCTATCCTGTGGGCCTGGAATCGCACTCGAGCTGCGTCCTCCAGTAAATTTCCGTGTCAACAACACAAATAAAAATCCCAGCGGACGCGCCGGGTGCCCATTTAAGGTTAAATTTGACTTGATAAATCCTCCACGGCCCAGTCGCAATGATCATCTCGCCGGATTTGAGTCGGAGGTCTCGAGTCCGTGTAGGCCAGAACTGTTTTTGCCCAAGAGCAATTAATTGGCTCCGATATCTCGGGAGAGCCAAGCGACTGAGCCATAACCTTCTGTGAAAAAAGCCGACGCGAGGCGCATTTTCCGCTCGATACTCGAGTAAATTCCATAAAGGGTACACGCCCTTTAAGTCAAAACGCTTGATTGTTCAGTCGCAAGATCCAGAAACAAGTATTTGAGTGCTTACTCGACTATTCTCAGTCGAACAAACACTCGGGGGCTACTGACATGGGGATGACTTCCGGGCCTCTCGGATGAGCCTACCCGGTCTGAGGCCTAGCACTAAAGCCCAATAGAAAGGGCTACCCTTGGTTCTAGAAGGTCTAGCAACGGCCCACCCACAAGACTTGCGAATCAAGGTGGAAAGTTTCCATCGACTATAACTAGGCCTTGTAACCCCCCCCCCCCGGGATACGGCTTGAGACCCACCCACCTATTTAAGGGCTGGAAGAGCCACCCGAGGGGGGACATCGAATCTCGGTTTTCACTATTGTAGCCATGACTCGAGATCCAAACTCTCGACCCGTGCACCCACCATTGTAAGGAATCACCATAATACAAAGACAGACAAGCAGGAGTAAGGGTATTACCTCTACGAGGGCCATGAACCTGGGTAAATCGTGCCCCTGTTAGCCGTCGTATCCGCCAGCGCCTATATTGTTCCTCTACTCGGAACCCTACCGGTTCACCCGAGGGATTTGTCGACATGAGTCATCGACAGGCACGGTTTACCCAGGTTCGGGGCCCTCGTAGAGGTAAAACCCTTACTCCTGCTTGTCTGATCTGTATTATGGCGAGATAATCGAGCTGTTACAATGGCGATGCCGTGGTGGTGTGTACGGGGTATTCCGTGTATTGTCTAGTCTAGGATTACGTCTAGTCGTGGCTTGTTCCTTCTCTCCTGTCTCCCCTTTTCTCTCCTCCCTCCTGGCTTTATACATGCAGCCAGGAGGGGTTTACATGAGTCCTAGTAGACTACAAATAGGAGTTCTTGTCTTGTGCTTCAAGAAATCGAATATGGCTTCTTGGACCCGGATGGGCCTTTGAGTGGTCTCCCCATAGCTTAGAAGCCGGTAGGCTCAAGTAGGGGACATGGTGAGTGTCCCCACGTCAGCCGATGTGTACCCAAGCAGATGTACACTCAGACAGATGTACACCCAGGCGGATGTACACCCATGTTGCTACTAGAAGTACACCGTGTACAAGCACGCTGCTACTGAATGTACACGGTGTACATGGTGAACACCCACGCGCCTCCTACTGGATGTACACCCAAGTTGCTACTAGATGTATAAACTGCTACTGAAAGTATAAAGTATATAGAACAGGGAGTACAAAAGTCCGAAAAAAAGTTTCACGAAACCTATCAATATGGGATCTAGTTTTGAAGATCTCGATGCGAGGATCTCAAATATGAAAATGGTTCATGATTTCAAAATATGATTCTCAAGTTATTTCATTTCTAAAAAACGAATTTCAAAATAAATGCATGCACTCCCTCTGTCCGGTTCAGGCCGCCCCCAAGGCCTTTCCCATCCGGGCGGCCCCTAAGCGCGCCCACTCACGCCCCCTGATACGTCATAAACGTATCCTTAATTTCTGATGTTCCATGTTGTTTTCATGTTGTTTCCTACATATTAGATATACACTTTATGTCATTTTTATCGATTTTCTGGACTAACCTATTGACAAGATGCCATAGAGCTAGTTCCCTATTTTCTGTTGTTTTTAGTTTCAGAAAAGTTTTTCTGGAAATATTCTCGGAATTGGAAAATTTGAAGCCCAGAAGTCTTAGAACTCCCGAAGGTTCCACGCAGTCTCGAAGAGGCCCGGAGGGGGGCCACAGGGCGGCGTGCCCCCTAGCCGCGCGTAGGGGTGGTGTGGGCCCCTCGGGCGTTCATCGCCATCGCCCTTTCGCCTATTTACACCCCCCGATATGTCAACCCTAAAATATACCACTTCATCCCGAGAAACACCCGAGGCCGCCGTCATCGTCATCCCGAGATCGGGAGGGTTCTAGAGCTCTCCCCGGCACCCTGCCCGGAGGGGAATTCATCATCGGAGGGGTCTACACCACCATGCGTTCCTCCAAAGTGATGCGTGAGTAGTTCATCCCTGGACTACGGGTCCATTGCAGTAGCAAGATGGTTTTCTTCTCCACTTTGTACCTCATGTTTAGATCTCCTGAGCTTCCCTACATGATCGAGATCATCTTTATGCAATGCTACATGTTGTGTTTGTTGGGATCTGATGAATGTTGAATGCTATGTCTTCTTATTATCAATCTATCATGTTATCTTCATGCATATGTTATTTATGATCTTGCAAGCTCTCCGTTATTAGTAGATGCTCTGGACAAGTAGAATCTAGTAACTCCAAGAGGGAGTATTTATGCTCGATAGTGGGTTCATGCCTCCTTTGCATCTGTGCTTGAGTGAAAGAAACGTGACGGATGGAGGATGTGTTGTTGACATTAGGGAGAAAAAAACGGTGTTTACTTAGTTTGCATTGTTTATATTACACATTTTGCTTACTGCGATAATCTGTTGCTTGCAACTTAATACCCAAAGTTTGTTCGGCTGATATTCGGAGGGTGGATTATTAGTCATAGATGCAGTTGGATGACGGTCTATGTATTTTGTTGTAATGCCCGCAAGAATAACATAGTAATCTTTATGTCTTGCATATGCACTATGGTGCAGCCTTAATTTCTGTCAGTTTCCCAGCTGTAATTTGTTCACCACACATGTTATTTATCTTCCACAGAGAGACACCACTAGTGAACTGTGGACCCCGGTCCATTTTCTCATTCTGATAATACACACACTGCTTCCACTACTTTCACACTGTTCCACTGTTTTCATAGTATTGCTACCGCTTTCATACCGCTTTCATACTGTTTTCCACACCATACATTTAACCTATTTGTGTTCAGCAAAACCGGTGAGATTGAAAACCACACTGCTTCGTTGGGGCAAAGTGATTTGATTGTGTTGTGTAGGTTCCATGTTGCTGCTGAACCTGTAGTACGCCCTGCCATCTCAGCTGCATCAACCTTCTGAAGTTACTCCTTCCTCCTTCTGGTTGATTAAACCTTGGTTTCTTACTGAGGGAAAACTGTTGTTGTGCTCATCATACCTTCCTCTTGAGGCTTCCCAACGAGTGCAAGATCTGCACCATCAAGCTATTATTTTGGCGCCATTTCCGGGGAGGAAGAGAATTTCTGCAAGGGGAGTATTGATCCGTCATAAACATATCCTTCATTTCTGATGTTCCATGTTATTTTGATGTTGTTTCCTACATGTTTGTTATAAACTTTATGTCTTTTTTTATCAATTTTCCGGACTAACCTATTGACAAGATGCCACAGAGTCAGTTCCCTGTTTTCTATTGTTTTTAGTTTCAGAAAAGTTTTTCCGTAAATATTCTCGGAATCGAAGTCTCGAGGTCCTAGAATTTCTGAAGGTTCCACGGAGTTCCGAAGAGACTCGGAGGGGGGCCACACGGGGCCCACACCATAGGGTGGCGCGCCCCTGGCCGCGCCATGGGGTGGTGTGGCGCCCCTAAGCTTCCACCACCTTTTCCCTTTCGCCTATTTATACCCCCGACATATTAACCCTAAAAATATACCACTTCGTCCCGAGAAACACCCGAGGCCGCCGTCATCGTCATCCCGAGATCGGGAGTGTTCTGGACCTTTCCCCGACACCCTGTCGGGAGGGGAGTTCATCACCGGAGAGGTCTACACCACCATGACCTCCTCCGAAGTGATTCGTGAGTAGTTCATCCCTGGACTACGGGTCCATATCAGTAGCTAGATGGTTTTTCTCTCCACTTTGTAACTCATGTTTAGATCTCGCGAGCTACCCTACATGATCGAGATCATCTTTATGTAATGCTACATGTTATATTTGCTGGGATCTGATGAATGTTGAATGATATGTCTTATGATTATCAATCTATCATGTTATATTCATGCTTATGTTATTTATGATCTTGCATGCTCTCCGTTATTAGTAGATGCTCTGGCCAAGTAGATGCTATTAACTCCAATAGGGAGTAATTATGCTCGATAGTGGTTTCATGCCTCCTTTGCATCTGTGCTCGAGTGACAGAAACGTGACGGATGGAGGATGTGTTGTTGCCATTAGGGAGAAAACAACGGTGTTTACCTAGTTTACACTGTTTACATTACACACTTTGCTTACCGCGATAATCTATTGCTAGCAACTTAATGCCCAACGTTTGTTCGGATGATATTCAAAGGGCGGATTATTAGACATAGATGCATTTTGATGACGGTATATGTATTTGTTGTAATTCACGCATGAATCTCATAGTAATCTTTATGTCTTGCATATGCACTACGGTGCAGCCTTCATTTCTGTCAATTGCCCAGCTGTAGTTTGTTCACCAGACATGTTATTTATCTTTCACGGAGAGACACCACTAGTGAACTGTGGACCCCGGTCCTTTTTCTCATATTGATAATACAACACTGCTTTCATACTGTGACTATTGCTTTCATACTGTTTTCCACACCATATGTTTAACCTCCTTGTGTTCAAAAAAAAACCGGTGAGATTGACAACCTCGCTGCTTCATTGGGGCAAAGTGATTTGATTGTGTTGTGTAGGTTCAACGTGCTGCTGAACCGGTAGTGCGCCCTGCCATCTCAGATGCATCAACCTTCTGAAGTTACTCCTTCCTCCTACTGGTCGATTCAACCTTGGTTTCTTTCTGTGGGAAACTTGTTGCTGCACTCTTCAAACTTCCTCTTGGGGTCTCCCAACGAACGTGTTTTCACATGCATCAATCCCTTTTCTGGCGCTGTTGCCTGGGAGGAAGAGAATTTCTGCAAGGGGAGTCTCTCACTTCCAATCTCTTAACTTTATTTTTGCTTTTCTTAGTTTATTTAATTTTATCTTGTTTTCTTCTCTTTATCAAAAACACAAAAAAATTATCCTTATTCTAGTTGTTACTTTTGTTACCTTGTTGTTATTTTTCATCATGTTGTTCCCTAAGTTTACCCTGAAAGATCTTCCAGTAGGAAGTGGTTCTGTACATGGAAAGGATACCATTAAATAATTCTTTGATCATGTTAGTAAGCATGATAATTTTGAGGGAAAATCCATAGTAGAACTTGCTCCAAATTATGAGGCTGCTGCAATTTTTTTAGTTCACATCTTAGAGGCTAGGTTTGTTAACCTTCATGCCATATTAGAACATATGTTCCTCAACTTGAATAATATTGAAGATGTTGAGAAAAGGAACTTTATCTTAGAAACCATGTGATACGTCGAAAACGTATCTCCTTTTCCGAACACTTTTCTTATTGTTTTCCTCTAAACTTGTGTGTTTTGGATACAACTAACACGGACTAACGCTGTTTTCAGCAGAATTACCTTGGTGTCTTGTTTTTGTTCAGAAAATCAACTTTTGAGAAAATGCCCAGAAAAGAGCCCATTGATTTTTTCACCCCGGAAGATCCCAGGATCCAGAAGGGGGCCAGGAGAGGGGCCATAGGGCGGCCACACCTCCCTAGTGCGGGTCCCCCCTAGGTCGCGCCACCTAGAGGTGTGGGCCCCCCAGGACCCCCCTTGGACTCCCCTTCGGCTACAAGTAGCCTCCAACCCTAAAACCCGAGGGGGTTTCGTCATGTTCCACAGAAACACAAAATAGAGCCGCCACCGTCCCGAACCTCGATTCGGGGATCAGAAATTCCTGTTCTGGTACCCTGCCGGGACGGGGAAGTGGAGGAGATCATCGCCATCGTCATCACCAATGCCTCTCTATCGACCATCCATGTTTCCCCCATCCATGTGTGAGTAATTCCCCACTGTAGGCTGAAGGGGATGGTAGGGATTGGATGATATCGTTAATGTAATAATGTCGTGATTGTTAGGGCATAGTGCCTAGTATCCTCTATTAGTGCTATTGACATTGTTGCAACTTGTTATGCTTAATGCTTGCCACTTTGGGCCCGAGTGCCATTATCTCAGATCTAAACATGTTATTGAATCATGATGATAATTATTGTTTCTTGGTCATACCTGCAAGTTGTTTACACATATTTTTGTCCGGAACCCGAGGCCCCGAAGTGACAGAAATTGGGACAACCGGAGGGGATGGCTGCTTTGTGAGGATCACATGTGTTCACGAAGTGTTAATGCTTTGCTCCGGTGTTCTATTAAAAGGAACACCTTAATTACCAGTAGTTCCCTTGAGGCCCCGCTGCCACGGGCTGGTAGGACAAAAGATGTTGTGCAAGTTCTCATTGCGAGCACGTACGACTATTTACGGATAACATGCCAATGGTTACTTTGTGCTTGGGTGCTTTATCATATTTATCCGCAATGCCCCTGACATGATCATTATTAGAACTTTCTTATCCATGCAACGCCCGTTCATCCATCCCTATGCCTACAGTATTTAGTCCATTGTTTACTTCAAACACTACTGCTGTTGCTGTTTTTATTCCACTGCTGCTATTATTTCACTACTTCTGCTACTATAAAACTGTTACTACTGATAAACCACTGCGAACAAAAGTACTTTCCGGTGTAGGTGAATTGACAACTCACTTGTTAAGGCTCACAAATATTCTTTGGCTCCCCTTGTGTCGAATCAATAAATTTGAGTTTTACTTCCCTCGAAGACTGTTGCGATCCCCTATACTTGTGGGTCATCAAGTCTATTTTATGGCACCGTTGCCGGGGAGCATAGCTTTATTTGCGAGCTCACTGGAGATTATTATTATCTATTTCCATCGTTCATCATGGGTAAGACTCGTGATGGAAAGTTTCCTATATTACCATCCACTACAAGAAGAGGTACAACTCTGAACACCTCTTGTCGTGGGATAATCACGGCAGACGTTACCAGGGGTAACTTATCTTGGGGTAATTCGACTCTGGTGTTTGGGAGAGGGTTTAGCTCTGGGGAAATCATGCTATCAATCGATCTGGTGGCTCTGGCAATCAAGTCGCCGAGTCTCCGATCTAGGGTTACAATATCAGCTCTCGCATTACAAGGATACTCGAATATCTGGTGAAGATCTGTTCCTCTAACCCTAGGGGCCGGTTTATATCTTACCCGGCTCCCTGGCTTCCTACACAAGGTACACTCGGAGTCCTACCCGGAAACCACACACAACCCCTAAGTTTCCTAACAGCAACCCCAAAGGCCGAGTTACTAGGCCTGCGCTCCTTCTTGGGCCTTCTAGAAACTCCTTTTCCTCTAGCCGGGTCTTGCACGGTTCCCTTTGGGCCGGGTTACACTTTGACGTCAGCCTACCGGGTTATCATCCCTCCATCAGTAGTCCCCAGAATAGCTTGGGCTTCGTAGGACTAACCATGAAGCGCACGCTATTCCCTGCAAAAATAAAAAACACACAAGTCCATAAAATTCCGGGTTAGAATGCTTTGATAATAGCTAGGCCTAGCTCTGCAGGTGATCCATATAGTAACCCGGCCTTCTCCGAGTCACACATTGTTTTCCCGGGTGAACACTCCGAGAAAACACATTAGACCCGGCTCGCACCATTCGCTAATCAGTTCCGAATATCGCGCCTGCGATCCGTCTTAATCTCTTCCGGATATCCCATAACGGGCACTTTTAATGCTTATCCCAAAATATTCGGACAAGCGATACCCTTCCGAAAATTTGGCTCCCGCCGCCCAGACCTAGGGC
This sequence comes from Alopecurus myosuroides, assembly GCA_028641055.1. NCBI lineage: Eukaryota > Viridiplantae > Streptophyta > Magnoliopsida > Poales > Poaceae > Alopecurus > Alopecurus myosuroides. The sequence continues at coordinate 672,221,900 of CM054057.1, forward strand.
ACTTTCCCACTCTGCGCCTATAAATAAGCACCCAAAGGTCATTTCTCAGATCCGTTCTCCATTCTCCCCCATCCTTTCATCTCCACTCCCTCTCGGTATCCTCACACCCGAGCTCAAGCTCGCACCGCTGCGCCGCCCGCGAGCGCGCCACCGGAACCGAGCCGCCGCCGTCCGCTCGCCGCGCCCGTGACGCTGTCGTTGACTTCCGCCACCGCGCCCTCAAGCAGCCCACCGGAGATCCCTAGGGAGCGCCACCGTCGGGCCATCCACCGCGGCCGCGTTTCCTCCTAGATCCCACCAGTAAGCTCCTTCAATTTCCTAGATCCAATCTTTGACTTTTCGCAAATAGATGGGATCTAGCTTTGTTCCTAGATGCCCTCCTTATTTTCCACTAGTTGAACGCGCCATATCTTGTTCTTCCATGACCAATACTTGGCTTAGATTCAATTGCGCATCTCAACGCACATCTCCACTACTTACAATTGCAAAGTTTCCGTATATGTTCTTGACTATATCCAATCCACCGAAATTTTTGCAAGTACTTTGTCACTAAGTCGGATAATCGCCATTTCCGGGTCTCGCGATATTTACACTCTGCATTCGCCTCTTTTTTAGATCCACTCCTATGGCTCCTAAAGCCAGTGCTAAGGTGAAGGGGAAACAGCCGGCCGGTAAGGCAAAGCCGAGTCAATCGATCTCTGCCAACTGGGTGAGATCGACCGTGACCAAGGCCAAGCTGGATGAGCTCGCAGAGTCGGGCGTTCTGCCCGCCCGGGAGGATATCCACTGGAGGGTACCTGGGGAGGAGACCTGATGAGGGATAATAATCCGGTAGGCCAACTCCAAGGTGTAACCCGGCCCAAAGGACGCTGTGCAGGATCCGGCTAAGGATAAAGAAACTTCTGGAAGACCCAAGTTTGTAGGCCTAGTAACCCGGATTGTGGGTTACGGTAAAGGAAGGTTTTGGTTTGTATGCCGTGTCCGGGTAGGATCCAGGGTGCGCCTTGGAGAGTAAGCCATGGGGGGTACGGGTGCTTTATAAACCGACCCCTAGGTCTAGTTGAGAGAGATCTAAGAACCCTAGTAGTACTAGTTGATATCGAGCATCCAGTGTATACAAGAGATCGAGTTAATATATTGAGATCGGAGACTCGGCGACTTGATTGCCGGCTACCAGATCGAGTTCCCTCATGTTTTCCTCTGAGCTAAACCCTCTCCCAAGCGCCTGTGTCGTCTTGCCCCAAGATCAGTTACCCCCGGTAACGTCTGCCGTGATAATCCCACGACAGTTGGCGCCCACCGTGGGGCCTGCGTCCAAAGGTGTTTACATCACGGGAGAAGCTCGGAAGAACATGGAGAATCTTGTCGTCGGCGAGATCTACATCAACCACGAAGGGGAGAAGATGGTGGACGATTCCGGCTGGGAGCCAGAGTCGGATCGCCTTGCATCCGGGTCCATTGTGACGATCGGCCAGATCAGCCTCTTCATCGGTATGGTACGTACGTCTGATTCAAAAGGACAATATCATGTGCATACTAAAGGAACTTCTAGTAGGGACAAAAAGATACTCAAGCAAGCTGTGAACTCGGTTTCCTCGGCTGCTTCGGGATACCTGAGATGGGCGGAACAAGAGATAACGTGGAGCAGAAGAGATCACCCGGAAAGGATAGAGCACCCAGGTCTTAGCATTGGTAGTCGCACCACAGGTTAATGGATACGAGTTAAAAAGGGTCCTGATGGACGGTGGAAGTAGCATCAATATCTTGTACTGGGAAACTTTCTCACGCATGGGTCTTAGAGAGTCCCAGCTACAGAAAAGCTCAACAATTTTTCATGGAATAGTGCCGGGTCACTCGGCATGTCCTGAGGGGAAAATTGCATTGGAGGTGGCTTTCGGAGAATCAGCGGATAATTATCGAGTCGAGTGGCTCACATTCGAGGTGGTCAAATTGCGCAGTCCTTATCACGCACTATTTGGAAGACCGGCTTACGCCAAATTCATGGCCAGGCCGTGTTACGTGTATTTGCAGCTGAAGATTCCGGGTCCTAAGCGGACCATCACCATACATGGAAGCCGGGATATAGCGGCCGAGTGCGACGAAGGAGATTCGGTAATGGCCGAGCAAGCTTGCAGAAAAGAAGAACTCAAGTATTATCGGTCTCAAGTAGATCCAGATGATGGAACCGCATTGAGAAGGCCGAATACTGAGGACGAAAGAGCAAAATTCAAGGCAGCACAGGACACCAAGATGGTGGATTTTGTCGAAGGTGATCCCACTAAGCAATTTGCTATAGGGTCTAACTTGGACAGCGAGCAGGAGAAGGCACTTGTGGAGTTTATTCGTTCGAACGCGGACGTATTTGCCTGGACACCTAGCGACATACCGGGTATCCCTACAGAATTGGCAGAGCACAGTTTGCATGTAGATCCCAAGTCCAGGCCTGTTAAGCAAGGCTTGAGGAAGATGAATGAGGAAAGAAGGAAAGCTATAGGTGAAGAAATTGCTCGACTATTAACAGCCGGCTTCATCATGGAAGTGTTTCACCCGGATTGGTTAGCAAATCCGGTGCTGGTGATGAAGAAGACCAATGAGTGGAGGATGTGCATTGATTTTACGAGTCTCAACAAGCATTGCCCAAAAGATCCGTTCGCATTGCCAAGGATAGATCAGATCGTAGATGCAGTAGCTGGGAGCGACCTATTATGCTTTCTGGACGCTTATTCCGGATATCATCAGATTAAACTCAAGAGGGAGGATTGGGAGAAAACGTCGTTTATAACCCCTTTGGGGCCTTTTGTTACAAAACCATGACATTTGGGTTGAAGAACGCTGACGCAACTTATCAACGGTGTATTCAGAAGTGCTTCGAGGACCAAATTGGACGCAACGTCCATGCTTATGTGGATGATGTGGTTATCAAGACCAGGAAGGCGGAAACATTTATCGATGACCTGAGGGAAACATTCAAAAAACTTAAGGAGGTATCAGATGAAGCTTAACCCGACAAAGTCCGTATTTGGAGTTCCAGCCGGGAAATTACTTGGCTTTATCGTTTCGGAGAGAGGAATTGAAGCAAACCCGGACAAAATCAAAGCTATTCAAAATCTGAAAAAGCCGGAAAATTTGAAGCATGTTCAGAAGCTCACGGGCTGCGTGGCGGCCTTGAGCCGATTTATATCAAGACTCGGAGAAAAGGCAATACCCTTGTACCGGCTCTTGCGGAAGTCCGACAAATTTGTATGGGATCAAGAGGCGGATGAGGCGTTCGAGGCACTAAAGAAGCAGTTATCTGAAGCACCAGTACTAGCGGCCCCGGGTCCCAAAGAGCCTATGTTGCTGTACGTAGCAGCTGGCCCCAGAGCCGTTAGTGCGGTGGTGGTTGTGGAGCGTAAAGAGGATGGAAAAGGTTATCCCAGAGGCCGTTTATTATGTTAGTGAGGTATTATCAAAGGCAAAGCAGCGCTATCCGCATTGGCAAAAGCTGGTCTTCGGGGTCTTTATGGCCAGCCGGAAACTAAAGCCGTATTTCCAGGAACACCCCATAACAGTAGTTAGCTCAATACCAATGTCGGATATCATCAGAAACTCGGATGCGACTGGAAGAATAGCCAAATGGGCGATAGAAATGGGGGATTATCACATCGCTACGAGCCCAGGTCAGCAATCAAATCTCAGGCTTTGGTTGATTTCGTTAATGATTGGACACACACAGGCATGACTACCGTGGTTCCAAGTTCCGAGTCATGGATCATGCACTTCGATGGATCAAAGCAGTACGAGGGATCAGGAGCTGGGGTGGTGCTAACATCACCCAAAGGAGACAAATTGAGTTACGTACTACAAATTCACTTCGACTATTCCAACAACGTGGCCGAGTATGAGGCCCTATTGCATGGCTTAAAGGTAGCCAAGGAGATGAACATAAGAGGATACGATGCTTCGGAGATTCGGACCTTGTGGTACAGCAGGTGTCAGGAAACTTGGGATAGAAAGGACGCAACTATGGCAGCATACCACAGGGAAGTTGATAGGGTTGCAGGATGTTTTTCCGGGTATGAGGTGGAGCATATAGACAGAAGAAAGAATGAGGCAGCCGACGCACTTGCCAGACTCGGCTCGCGCAGAGAGCCGGTTCCACCTAACGTTTTCCTGGACGAATTATGGCGACCATCAGTTAAAACCGAGTCAGAGGAGGAATTGGCAAATCAAGACCCGGATTCAGGACTTGTGGCCACTGTACGTACTATTCCCGAGTGGACAGAACCGTTTTTGACCTACCTATCACGCGGCGAGTTACCACAGCAGGAGGTATTAGCAAGGCAAATTTTGAGGCGAGCAAAGGGATATTCTATCATCAATGGGGAATTATACAAGAGAAGCGCAGCAGGAGTCTTTCTGCGCTGCGTAGCACCAGAAGAAGGCCGGCAGATTCTCAAGGAAATCCATGAAGGCGACTGCGGACATCATGCATCCACAAGATCTCTTGTGGCTAAAGCTTATCGACACGGATTTTTCTGGCTCACGGCTCTAGCAGATGCGGAACGATTGGTAGCAAGGTGTGACGGATGTCAACGGTACGCTCGCCAAATCCATGTGCCGGCTATGGAGTTACGGACCATCCCGTTAACTTGGCCGTTCGTTGTCTGGGGTATGGACATGGTTGGCCCCTTTCATATGTCACCATGCAAGAAGACACATCTTTTGGTGGCTATTGAGTTTACCAAGTGGGTTGAGGTTATGCCAGTTACTAATTGTGAAGCAACTACAGCAGTCAAGTTCTTGAAAAAGATTATCTACCGGTTCGGGTATCCCCACAGCATAATTACCGACAATGGAACCAACATGTCCCTTGGTGAGATGGAGAAGTTCTGTGGCAACAATGGAATCCGGCTTGATGTTGCGTCAGTGGCTCATCCGCAGGCCAATGGACAAGTGGAGAGGGCAAACCAAGAATTGCTTCGCGGATTAAAACCACGATTGCGAGTTCCCTGTATCAGGGCCGCTGGCGCATGGGTCGAAGAACTTCCTTCTGTGGTTTGGGGTATCAACACTACACCTAACAGGTCCACTCAAATGACACCCTTCTTCATGGTCTATGGCGCGGAGGCGGTGTTACCGAGTGACATTATTCACGATTCACCGCGAGTATCAGCTTACGTCGAAGTGGAGAACGAAAAGACCCGGCAGGACGCCGTAGATATGTTAGAAGATAAAAGAGAACAAGCCCTGGAAAGATCAGCCATATATCAGCAAGATCTACGGAGGTATCATAGCCGGCGCGTGAAAACCCGGGTGTTCCAGGAAGGAGACTTGGTTCTGCGCCTGGTACAGTCAAACGAAGGAAAACACAAATTATCACCACCATGGGAAGGACCATTTATCATAAGCCGGAATCTGCATAATGGATCATATTACTTGGTAGACGCAAGGGAAGAGTCGGCTACAATTAACGACACCGCACATACCACCTCATCTATGCAAGAAAGAGACAGACCATGGAACGTGGCTCAGCTACGTCCATATTATACTTAGTAAAGACCATATTGTCAAGTGGAATTGCACGATGTAACAGGCAGCAGGTTTTAGACGTACTCTTTTCCTATCCAGGGTACCCTTGGGGACTGGATGGGTTTTTAATGAGGCGGCTTGCTGACCCAATATTCTCGTATCAAGAAAAGAAGTGGTTATTCTCATCTCAGTACGTTGCATATGTATAGGTCTTGGGGGCTGATTGCTTGAATAGCACAGTTACAAACTCAATGACTCGGCCTTGATGCCTATGAGTTATAAGGGCCGATTACTCGCAAACGAGTACGGCTGCAATCTTATAACCGGACAAAGGAGCCAAACTTTCTTGACTTCTCTTACTTAAGCTCGATGTGACTCGCAATAAAAGTGGCATGATTTGCTCGCTTATGATTACAATCAGCCATGAAGCCCAATGGGACTTGCCTGACCCTGTTTTCGTATAGATGTAACAACATGATATCCACGCGACAGCCGGCTTATAGTACAAGATTGTCAAAAGGGTCATCTAAACCACAAGTTATGCAGAGTATAAGGCTAAAAGCTGGAAACTCAAAGTTTATCAAGCATAACTTCACTACCTAGGTGAAACGGCTCCGGGTTTGAGCTTAGCAAACAACAAAACTCGTTCTCTTCGAAAAGACCACATATCCCAGACTCGGAAATTCGGGTCTTGGCGATTGGGGATTTCGGAAAGGAAAAGGTAGTTGCTAAGGCTCAAAAACACCCAAACATCCGAGTCTTGGGGACTTGGGGGCTTAGAAGCAAGCCCGCTCGTCAAAACACCCATGAAACTTGGAAACCGAGTCTCACAAAAGGAATCATACAGAAAGCCGGATATCAAGAACAAGTTGACTCAAGAGTGGATAAATTTAAACAGACATAACAAGCACAAAGTGTATCAAGAATTTAGAGTGCATTACAAACTCCGGTAAATAGTATCAAAGGTGCACAGGCGCACCGTCCAAAAATAATTGTTTAAACGGCACATCGGCCGACTGACGCATGAGAAGTGGCATTAAGGAGCAGGTATCACTCGGCATCCTAAGCCCCGGCATCCATCTTTGCCTTACCCTTGCCGTCACTTGGGGTAGCAGCAGCACCCGGATCAGCAGTGCCGGCTCGCGCAGGAGGAGGAACGACTGGCGTGGAGGTAGCGGGCGCAGAGTCGGCTTCAGCCTTCTTTTTAGCAGCCTCCTCCCTCAACTTAGCAGCTTCCTCCTTCCATCGGGAAAGCATGTCATACGGCTCGGGAAGATCCGACTTAATAGCTTCACCAGCAGCATCATAAGCAGGGACGAGGGAATCGACATCCAAGCCGTCAGCAATCACGCTGGCCGGGTAACGGACCTCCTTCTGGACGGCCTGGAAATCCTTCACGGAGAACTTGGACCCATCAAGCTTGTATTCCGGGAAACCGCCCATAAGCTTGGCTAGCTCGAGCTTAGGGAAGTAAGCCTTGGCGAGCGCAAGACCCCGGGTTACTCCAACCCGGCAGGACGAGCGTTTCCAGTGCCAAATCCACTCAGGGATAGTGGAGCAAGCGTCTAGCATTCTCTTCAGGTCACCATGCCCTTTACCCGGCCACCATATTTCTTGAAGGATCCATTTGGTGCCGGCGCATAGCTGCCGGATCACGCTCTTGATAGTTTTCAGCCTGGCAATGTCACCGTCGTCCGGCATCACTTCATCCGGACCTGCAGAAATGGAAACATAAGTCAGGAAATTCCGGCTATTTATCAAAAGGATAACCCGGATGAAGAGGCGTACCAACCAAAGCACGGTACGTATCAGCAATTTGAACAGAAAGGCTCGTCAGATCATCTTCTGCTGAGTGAGCCCTCCTCCTATACTTCTTCATTATCGTCCTGCTCCTCCTGGCCTCAGCCTCTGCCGCCTCACGTAGAGCCACCTCCTTTTCAATGAGCTTGGCGACCTCGTTCAGCTACTCCTCAGATTGAGTCACGAAGGACTGCATGGACACAGGAAGGATTAGCCGGGTAAAGGGGTAAGTTATCAGTCGCTTATATCGTAAAAGTTCCAAGCAAATTGTGAACTAATTCACTCGGAACTTGGGGACTGGATAAGGACATAGGCAATATTAGTCGGATTTACCTCGTGTTTGGCTATCAAAGCCTCCAAAATGTTCTCTTCATTAGCCCTCAAAGCGCGCAGGGTTTCGAGCATCTGGGCAAACGTCAGGTCCTCGGGTCGGGCACCGGAAGAGCCGGCAGCCTGGTCACCTGATGGGGGAGCTCTTCCCGCCCTGGGAGTTGAGACCCGGATAGTCTGAGTATCCGGGTTGGGAGAACCCATCCTTGTGTCCAAGACCTCGATCTCCTCGTCTACTGGTTCGGATGTCAGGAGATGCGGCTTGTTCCTGTTGTTTCTCAGTATCCGCGGGCGTCTACGTTCTCGTCGGCTCCTCTGTCTGACGGTGTCCGCCTCCCGGTTATCCATCTCCACATTCTCTGGGTCACTAACGGTGACTTGAGCGCTAAAAGATAGATGAAAGAAGGCAGTTAACAATGGTGATTGAAAATTGTCAGGTATCAAAGGGTGTCATATAGCCAAAAACTTACCCGGTGTTTACGGCGTAATCCGGCGGGAGCTCGCTGCTGGAAGCAGACGAAGATGTCAAAGGGACCGACAGTGGAACCCGGAATTGCCCGACATGTGGATGGTTAGGAGAAGGGTGGCGCTGAGGAGAATTGGAAGGACGAGGCGGAGGAGCACTGGCACGGTGGACAGGGGAGGTAGAGATGCCCGGGTTAAGGGGATCCTCACCCGGGGAACTCCGAGTCACTCTGCGCTTGGCTGGAAGAGAGTCCTTCAAGTACGACGAGTTTGATAATTGATGGTTAAGTCGTCTCATGGCATCAAAGGAGTAAGGTTCAGGGGATATGGAAGAGAAAGGAACCTTGAACACTGCCCCTCTGGATTTCCTTTTGGCTCCGACTGTTACTTCCTGATCAGATTCGGTGGCCTCCGGGTCGTCCTCATCCTTCTCTTCTTCGTCCTCCAGCCCTACGAGCCGAGTATGTATTGATGGAAAAGGCTAAATGGGAGGAAAATGATGTAAGTAAAGATAATACCAGATCCGGGCAAGTACCTTCACTATCATCGGTCGGCTCGTCCTCTTCTTCCGGGTCTCTGGAAGGAGGGGAGGGTTCAACTCTCCAGAAGGGATCATCAGCCTAAGATAAAAGGATGAAATTAAGGGTTAGAAGCTGTATCAAGTCAAAGTGTGGAAATAAGTTATGAATATCGGATCTTACCGCTGGAGCCGGGTTTTCCCGAGTGAATGAGGGTAACCCGGCGATGTTCTTTATCACCTCTAGCTTCTCTGTCAAGAAGCCCTTGATGGTCTTGTTGGTATCACCGGTTGCAAAGCTCTTGGTGGATTATCGGAGTGCGTCCGTGGTAGGCCCCGAGTACTCGCACATTAATTTGGTGTGGATGGAGTTGGGTTGAATTCGAAAATCAACCCACGTTTTCACTAAATTGAGCCCAAGGAGGCCTTGGGCTGAGAGGATGGCTATTTTAGCTAGCAAGGGAAGGATCGCTTCCCTGTCTGAGTCAGGGGCAAAAGCATTAAAAGACTCGGAAGGCTCGAGGAGACTCTCCGAGTAGCCCGGCAGTTTCTTCTCGCTGTCTGGGGAGGTATCATGGCAGTAAAAGAATGATAGCTGCCAGTGCTTGACATGGGAGTTTAGATTGAGGGTTGGCATCGGTGAATTCTTGCGGCGTTGGATGGATACCCCGCCGCAGGTAAGAAGTGCCCCGTCACCGCTTTCGCGGCACGGCTTACACTGGAATAGCTCGATGAAGAGGGTCAAATTTGGCGGTACGCATAAGTACGACTCGGATAGAACGATGAAGTGGGTAATGTTCAACATAGAGTTAGGCCCTATGTCGAATACCCGGAGGCCATAATGGTTTAGGACCTCCCTAAAGAAAGGGTGACCCGGGGGACGGAATCCTCGGGTCACGTGCTCTATGAAGCAGATTACCTCATTATCGGCGGGTGTGGGCCGGGTCTCGTCGCCCGGTGCTCTCCAGTGAATATCCTTCTGGGAAGGGAGAATTCCTAACTCGGCTAGCCCGTCCAGCTTGCCTTTGTAACTGTGGAACGCCCAATTGGCGGATATGGTCTAGGTTGCCTTTGCCTGAGTCGGCTGTTTTCCTTGCCGTTTGGGAGCCATGGGATCAACCTGCAAAACACAAGAAAAAGAGGTACAGGAAATAAGACTCGGAAGTATTGGATTATCCGAGTCTGGGATATCAAGAAAGTGTGAAAACTAAGAACTATCTGAGTATCAGACCATGAAGTGGAGATTGCAAGGTATCCGGGTATTAAGTATAACTATGGAGATTATTGGTCACTTACGTACGGAAAAGTGTTTGGGGAAGACGGATGGTTGCCCATGTATCTACTGCAAGCAAAATAGCCAGAAAAGGAGGATTTTCCGGGTGTCAATGTTATGTGCGGAAAATTGAGGTGAAATGGATCTAGATCGGAAAACTTGCAAACGATTCTACCAAGAGATTGGTGATTAATAATGATAGGAGGGTGGTGTGTGATCATCAAACAGGTTGTTGAAGGAGTTGGCAAGCATTTAAGCCGTCTAAATTCGGTGTGAAAAAAAAGAGAAGCGGCCCACAGGTTGACCTAGATCCAATCTGGGGTGAACTGAAAAATTGCGAGGCTAAATTAAACAAGTACAAGGAACTTACTGGGAGATGTTGGAGTTTAGCGCGACGGCGGTGGACAGCATGGATCGAGTGCCCCTTTGCGATTCTTGGCGAGCAGGGTGAGCGCGCAGCGGTGAAGTTTGGCGGCGGCGCGGGATGGCTCGGAAGCGGACGCGGCCGGCGGTGGCGCTGCTCCGGCGGCGAGCACGAAATTCCTGCGGTGGTGTTACGAGAGCGCAAGGAGTGAGGAAGGAAAGAAGAGGATGGAGTGATCCGTTGGGTTCTAGGTCATCCTCTGAACACTATTTATAAGGTGAGGGTGAACTTATCCCAACGGCCGGAAGCCGGAAATTAGGGGGGAATGGTTATCCATGCGGATCCTGCGAGATATGCTTCGAGTATTTGGCAAGGTACCTGGACAAAAAAGAGAAGGAGATCCACCCCGTGATATCAGGGTTAATTATCGAGTATAGAATCTTGACATTATTATCAGTATTCAGACCTGGAAAGTTAAGCCAAGTACTTTGGGAAAAGCCGGGTTACTGTATGGCCACCATGGAGTTAGGCCTAGCTATCTATCGAAGCACCTTAACCCGGCCTCCATACACTTGTGTGTTTGATATTTCTGCAGGGAATAGCGAGCGCTTCAAGAAAGGATCCGTGAAGCCCAAGCTATTCTGGGGACTACTGATGGAGGGATAATAATCCGGTAGGCCAACTCCAAGGTGTAACCCGGCCCAAAGGACGCTGCGCAGGATCCGGCAAAGGATAAAGAAACTTCTGGAAGGCCCAAGTTTGTAGGCCTAGTAACCCGGATTGTGGGTTACGGTAAAGGAAGGTTTTGGTTTGTATGCCGTGTCCGGGTAGGATCCAGGGTGCGCCTTGGAGAGTAAGCCATGGGGGGTACGGGTGCTTTATAAACCGACCCCTAGGTCTAGTTGAGAGAGATCTAAGAACCCTAGTAGTACTAGTTGATATCGAGCATCCAGTGTATACGAGAGATCGAGTTAATATATTGAGATCGGAGACTCGGCGACTTGATTGCCGGCTACCAGATCGAGTTCCCTCATGTTTTCCTCTGAGCTAAACCCTCTCCCAAGCGCCTGTGTCGTCTTGCCCCAAGATCAGTTACCCCCGGTAACGTCTGCCGTGATAATCCCACGACAAGACCCGGCCCTCTCCGGGTCTTGACGAGGTCGTAGTCTTCGTCGAACATGTGATCCGGGGTTTCCGCCCCCCGGGTCACCCTTTCTTCCGCGAGCTGCTAGACCACTACAAGCTCCGGGTATTTGACATTGGCCCCAACTCTATGCTCAATATCACTCATTTTATCGTCTTGTGCGAGTCGTATCTATGCATCACTCCGAATCTTGCCCTTTTTCTTGAGTGATTCCAATGCAAGCCGTGCCGAGAGAGCGGTGATGGGGCCCTCCTAGTCTGTGGAGGGGTCTCCATCCAGAGGAGGAAAAATTCCCTCATGCCGACTCTGGGTCTCAGTTCCCATGTCAAACACTGGCAGAAAACGTATTTCTACTGCCAGGATACCTCCTCAGCCGGCAAGAAGCAACTTCCGGGTTTCACCAAAAACCTTGTTAATCTATCCGATAGTTTCAGCTCCTTTGCTACTGAGGCCGAGAGGCAATCTATCCAGCCCCTCCTACACAAACTAGCCGTACTGTCAGCCCACGGTCTCCTAGGGCTCAATCTAATTAAAACCTGGGTAACTTTCCAGATTCAACCCAATAGTGTCCGGCCCAAACTCATGTGCAACTATTCTGGGCACGTCACCGATTCTCTTCGCTATTCGATGATAAATTACCCGGCCGCGGACGCAAACAAGATCATGAAAAACATTTTGGCCGAGAAACTGGAGGTGATCCGGAACATAGCCGGCCTGGACCCCTACACGCGGGATAACCCGGCTCCAGCAGTAAGATCCGGCCATTACTCTTTATCCGACTGACACTTTTCTGGTACGATCACTAACTTTTATCACTGTATTTTTATCTTAGGAAGATAGCGCTTTCTGGAATATTGATACCCCTCCTCCTTCCGAAAACTCGGAAGAGGACGAGGAGCCGGTTGATACTGATGAGGGTAACATCCGAGTCTTACTTATTCCTTCTTCTGTTAACTTGTTCCGACCAACTTTTTCCCTTTTTCCGACAATATGCCATGTTTGCCAGGGCTAGAAGATAAGGAGGACACCCAGTCAGACGAGAGTGAAGCTGAGTCGGAAGTTGAGGTTGGGGTAAAGAGGAAGACCCGGGGCGTTGTGTTCAAGGTGCCTTACTCCTCTATGACCTCCAAACCATATCCGTACGCTAACATGTGCGAACTTAACCAACATTTGATCAATTCATCTCGCTTGAAGGAACCCGCCCCAGTCAAACGTAGGGTAACCCGGAACTCCCCGGGTGATGATCCTCTTCACCCGGGCATCCCTTCGTCCCCCGCTCGCAAATCCGATATTCCCCAAACTCACTCTTCTCGCCTTCCTCAAAGATTTCCCTCTCCAAATCATCCACTGGCCGGACAAATCCGGGTCTGACTTTCACACTCTTTATCAGTTTCTTCCGGGTCTAGCAACGATCTCCCACCGGATTTCGTCGTGAACACCGGGTGAGTCACTTTTCTTGCTACTCAATACACTAACTTTTTCCATACCTCTCGTTTACCATATACTGACTGCTTCTTTTTCCTTTTCCCAGAGCCAAGGTCACGAGCAGTGACCCAGAGGACATGGACGTGGACAACCCGGCTATGGGGGACCCGGAAGATACTGTGAAGACCGCGGTTGGCAGCGAAGAAGAAGAAGACTTTCTGGTAAACCCGACCGATCAGGAAGCCGAGTTTCCCCTTCCAACTCACACACCCGGGGATGAGGATGTTGAAGTCCTGGGGACGCGTAGGGGTGATCCCAATCCTAACAACCAGGCGACCCGGGTAACCTCCCCCAAGCAGGAAAGAGCTCCACCTCCGGGTACTCAGGGCCCCAGCTCCTCCAGGCCGAGACTCGATGATCTGAGCATGGAAGAGATGCTAGGTGCTCTCTTCACTTTGAAGACTGATGAAAAGGGCATTCTGGAAGCCATGGCTGCTAAGCATCAGGTAAATTGAACAATATTGCTTGTATATTCACATAGTCCCCAAGTTCCGAGTGAACTATGCTTAGTTTACTTGGTACTTTATAACTCTATGATTTACCTTACCCGGATACATCTTTTGTCCGACTAACTTGTCCTTTATTTTTCTCACAGGCCTATGTGACCCATTCTGAGGAGGTGTTGGCACAGACCAATGAACTCCTCGAGGTCGAGACCAAGTTACGTGAAGATCTAGAGTCTGATGTGAAGAATCTTGAGAAAGATGTGAAAAGGTACAAGAAAAGGTCCCACACTGCTGAGGGTGAGCTGAAGAAGATTTCGGCCCATATTGCCGATACTTACCGCACTCTGCTTGGTACGGATTTCCGACTTTCTAATTATAACCCGGATTTCTCATTCCGTAACGTTTATCATCCAGACTTTAGTGCCTTAACTTTTGCTGTTACTGTGCAGGTCCGGGTGAAAAGGCCCTGGATGAAGATGATATTGAAAAGCTGAAGACCTTGAAGGCCGTGATCCGGCAACTTACTGTCGGCACCAAGTGGATCTTGGAGGCTGTGAAGTGGCCGGGTAAGGGTTATTGCGGCTTGGACACTTTGCTTGACGCATGTTCTACCATCCCCGAGTGGATCGAGCACTGGAAGCGCTCATCGTGCCGAGTTGGGGTGACCCGTGGGCTTGCTCTGGCCAAGTCCTATTTTCCTAGTCTTGAGCCGGGAAAGCTCGTGGGCGGGTTTCCCGAGTTCAACAACGATGGCTCCAAGTTCACTAGTAAGAATTACAAGGCCACTCATACTGATGTGGGTCACTCGGCGAGCTTGATCGCCGACAGTCTGGACTTGAGCAAGATCACCCCACCTTACGACGCCGAAGACAAGCCAATTCAATCTGATCTGCCCAAGCCCTTTGACATGCTGGAGCGGTGGAAGGCGGAAGCGGCGAAGAGGAAAGAGGAAGCCGCCAAGAAGAAAGCTGAGGCCGATACTGTGCCCTCCACCTCTACGCGAGCTGTCCCTCCTCCGGCTTGCGCCGGCACTGCTGCTGACCCGGACGCAGGAGCTGGGACGACCACCGACGAGCAAGTCAAAGACCCGGTCGCCAAGGACAATGTCGATGACTCGGCCGAGGATGCCGAGTAAGGTTTCACTGCTTATCGCTCAAACACTCATTCGGCCAATGGGCATTTTGTAACGTGCCTGATACAATTATTCTTTTAATAGTGCGCCTGTGCACTTTTCGATACAATTCCCTCGGTTTGTAATAACTTAAAACTTTAATAGCTTTTGTGGCCCTTCTGGCCTCTCGCATAGATATGTTATTTCCTGAACTTTTTGTTGCTGGTTTTCCGATTTTCGCTACTTTTCCTTTTGTGAGACTCGGTTTCCGGGCTTCAGGGATTTCGACAAGTGGACTTTATTTCTTAAGTCCCCAAGACTCGGATTTTTGTGTTTTTAAGCTTAGTAGCTGAACAATTTGTTGCTTTTCTTCAAATTCCCAAGTCCCCAAGACCCGAATTCCCGAGTCTTGGGATTTGTAGTTTTCAGAAAGGCAAATTGTTTTAGCTTAGGCTCAAACATGGAGTTACTCACGTGGATTTGAGGTTATGCTTAATATTTGTGAGCTTCCGGCTGTTAACCTTGTACTCTGCATAACCTGTGGTTTGGATGACCCTTTTGATCCTCTTTGTTGTAAGCCGGCTTTCGTGTGGGTATTCAATGATGCTATAACTTTGTAAAGACAGGGTCAGACAAGTCCCATTGGGAATCATGACTGATTGTGATTACACGTTAGCAAAGCATGCCACGTTGCTGCGAGTCACATCAAGCTTAAACAAGAGAAATCAAGAAAATTTGGTTCTATTTCCGGTTATAAGATTGTAACCGTACTTATTACAAGTAATCGGTCCTTATAACTTTAATGGCATCGTGGCCGGGTCTTTGAGTTTGCAACTGTGCTATTCAAGCAATCAGCCCCCAAGACCTGTATATGCAATCTTGTGAAACATACAGAACTGGTATATTTTAAAACAAATAAGTAATACTTACCTGATAAAATAGAAAACAAAAAGTAAAAACAGGAAAAAAAATCAAAACTTAACATAAAATAAATAAGAAAGAAGCAATATCATAGTTTAAACATCTCTTTATTGATATGAGAAAAGTTAGGTCAGCAGGCCGCCTCATTAAAAACCCTCCAGTCCCCTTAGGTACCCTGGATAGGAAAAGAGTGCGTCTGAAACCCGCTGCCTGTTACATCGTGTAATCCAACTTTGTAAACCTAGCCTATGCTAAGTGTAGTAGGGACGTAGCTGAGCCACGTTCCATGGTCTTTCCCTCTCTTGCATAGATGAAGTGGTGTGGGCTGTGTCATTGACGATATCCGACTTTTCCCTTGCACCTACCAAGTAATATGATCCATTGTGCAGGTTCCGGCTTATGATAAATGGTCCTTCCCATGGTGGAGATAACTTGTGCTTTCCCTCCTTTGATTGTACCAAGCGCAATACCAGGTCCCCTTCTTGGAAGACCCGGGTTTTGACTCGCCGACTGCGGTATCTCCTCAAATCCTGCTGATATATGGATGATCTCTCCAAGGCTTGCTCTCTGTGTTCTTCTAGCATATCCATGGCATCGTGCCGGGTCTTCTCGTTCTCCACCTCAACGTAAGCCGACACGCGGGGCGAGTCGTGAATACTGTCACTCGGCAATACCGCCTCTGCACCATAAACCATGAAAAACGGGGTCATCTGGGTAGATCTGTTAGGTGTAGTATTAATTCCCCAAACTACTGATGGTAGCTCTTCAACCCATGCTCCAGCAGCTCTGATGCACGGGACTCGCAGCCGTGGTTTTAACCCACGAAGTAACTCCTGGTTTGCCCTCTCCACCTGTCCATTAGCTTGTGGATGGGCTACCGAGGCTATGTCAAGCCGGATACCATTGTTCCCGCAGAATTTATCCATCTCACCTAAGGACATGTTGGTTCCATTGTCCGTTATTATGCTGTGAGGGTATCCAAACCTGTAGATGATCCTTTTCAGGAACTTGACTGCTGTGATTGCTTCGCAATTGGTAACTGGCATAACTTCAACCCACTTTGTAAATTTATCGATAGCTACCAAAAGATGAGTCTTTTTGCACGGTGAATTGGAAGGGGCCCACCATATCCATGCCCCAAACAGCAAACGGCCAGGTCAGTGGGATTGTTTGCAACTCCATAGCCGGCACATGGATTTGGCGAGCGTACCTTTGACATCCCTCGCACCTTGCCACCAAGCGCTCCGCGTCTGCTAAGGCTGTGAGCCAAAAGAAACCGTGTCGATATGCTTTGGCCACAAGGGATCTTGTGGAGGCATGATGCCCACAATCACCTTGTTGGATCTCCTTCAAGATCTGCCGGCCTTCTTCTAGTGCTACACAGCGCAAAAAGACTCCTGCTGCACTCCTTTTATACAGCTCTCCATTGATAATAGAATAGCCCTTTGCTCGTCTCAGAATTTGCCTTGCTAAAACTTCCTGTGGTGGTAACACGCCTCGTGATAACTAGGCCAAAAACGGCTCTGTCCACTCGGGAATAGCGCGTACTGTGGCCACGAGCTCCAAATCTGGGTATTGGTTAGCCACCACTTCCTCAGACTTGGTTTTAACAGATGGCCGCCATAACTCGTCCAGGAAAACATTAGGTGGAACCGGCTCTCTGCGCGAGCCGAGTCTTGCGAGTGCATCTGCTGCCTCGTTCTTTTGTCTGTCAATATGCTCCACCTCATACCCGGAAAAGCACCCGGCAACCCTGTCCACCTCTCTGCGATATGCTTCCATTGTTGCATCTTTTCTGTCCCAAGTTCCTGAGACCTGCTGTACCACAAGGTCCGAATCTCCGTAGCACCGTATTCGCCTAATGTTCATCTCCTTTGCTATTCTCAATCCATGTAACAATGCCTCATACTCGGCCACATTGCTGGAGCAATCAAAGTGAATCTGCAACACATAGCTCAACTTGTCTCCTTTGGGTGAGGTGAGTACCACCCCAGCTCCTGATCCCTCATACTGCTTAGAACCGTCAAAGTGCATCACCCAAGACTCGGAACTTGGCATCGTTGTGGGCATGCTTGTGTGAGTCCAATCATTGATAAAATCGGCTAAAGCTTGAGATTTGGTTGCAGACCTGGGCTCGTAGCTGATGTGATAATCTCCCATCTCGATGGCCCACTTGGCTATTCTACCTGTCGCATCTGAATTTCTGATAATATCTGCCATTGGTATAGAGCTAACCACTGTTATGGGGTGTTCCTGAAAATATGGTTTCAATTTCCGGCTGGCCATGAAGACCCAGAAAAGTAGTTTTTGCCAATGTGGGTAACGTTGCTTTGCCTCCGATAGTACTTCACTCACATAGTAAACCGGCCTTTGGACCGGGTGATCTTTTCCATCCTCTTTGCACTCGACAACAACCACGGCACTAACCGCCCGGGGCCCGGACACAACGTATAACAGCATGGGCTCTTTAGGACCCGGTGCCGCCAGGATTGGTGCCTCAGATAATTGCTTTTTCAGCGCTTCGAACGCCTCGTCTGTCTCTTGGTCCCAAACAAATTTGTCGGTTTTCCTCAAGAGCCGGTATAAAGGTATTGCTTTCTCTCCAACCCTGGATATAAACCGGCTTAACGCTGCTACACACCCTGTAAGCTTTTGAACATGCTTCAGGCCTTCCGGCTTTTTCAGATTCTGAATAGCTTTGATTTTATCAGGGTTTGCCTCAATTCCTCTCTCGGAAACAATGAAACCGAGTAACTTTCCTGCCGGCACTCCAAACACACACTTTGTGGGGTTAAGCTTCATCTGATACCTTCTCAAATTCTTCAACGTTTCCTTTAGATCCTCAATGAATGTTTCTGCCTTCCTGGTTTTAATCACCACGTCATCAACATAAGCGTGGACGTTGCGTCCAATCTGATCCTCGAAACACTTTTGAATGCACCTTTGGTATGTTGCGCCAGCGTTCTTTATCCCAAAAGTCATGGTTTTGTAACAGAAAGCTCCAAAGGGGGTTATGAACGACGTTTTCTCCCAATCCTCCTTTTTGAGCTTGATCTGGTGATACCCGGAATAAGCATCCAGGAAACACAATAGGTCACTTCCAGCCGCTGCATCTATAATCTGATCTATCCTTTGGGCAATGCTTGTTGAGACTCGTGTAATCTATGCACATCCTCCACTCGTTGTTTTTCTTCATCACCAGAACCGGATTTGCCAACCAATCCGGGTGAAAAACCTCCATGATAAAGCCGGCTGCAAGGAGCCGAGCTATCTCCGCTCCTATGGCCTTTCTTCTTTCCTCGTTCATTTTTCTCAGGCCCTGCTTCACAGGCCGGGACTTGGGGTCAACATGAAAACTGTGCTCAGCTAACTCGGTTGGGATACCCGGCATATCACTGGGCGTCCAAGCGAAAACATCCTGATTACCACGAATAAACTCAATAAGTGCTTCTTCCTGCTTGCTATCCAAGTTAGATCTTATAGCAAATTGCTTGCAGGGATCGCCCTCGACGAAAGCCACCATCTTTGTGTCCTGTGCTGCTTTGAATTTTGCTCTCTCATCTTCCGTATTCGGTCTTTTCAACGATGTTCTATCATCCGGGTCTACCAGAGACCGGTAATACTTGAGCTCTTCCTTTTTGCATGCCTGTTCTTCCATTGCCGCGTCTCCCTCGTCACACTCGGCTGCTATAACCCGGTTTCCGTGTATGGTAATGGTTCGCTTGGGACCCAGGATTTTTAGCTGTAGGTACACATAACACGGCCTGGCCATGAACTTGGCATAAGCCGGTCTTCCGAACAGCACGTGATAAGGACTTCGTAATTTTACCACCTCGAACGTGAGCCACTCCACTCGGAAATTGTCCTTCGATTCTCCAAAAGAAACTTCTAGAGTGATTTTTCCTTCAGGGCATGCTGAATGACCCGGCACAATCCCATGAAAAACTGTAGAACTCTTCTGCAACTGGGACTCCTTGAGCCGCATGCGTAGGAAAGTTTCCCAATATAAGATATTGATGCTACTTCCACCGTCCATCAGAACCTTTTTCAGCTCGTAACCATTAACCTGTGGTGCAACTACCAATGCCAGCACACCCGGATGTTCTATTGTTTCCGGGTGATCCCTCCTGCTCCATGTGACCTCTTGGTCTGACCATCTCAAGTATCTCGGAACAGCCGAAGAAACCGAGTTTACAGCTTTTTTGAGTATCTTTCTATCTTTATTGGAAATCCCCGTGGTATGAACATGATACTTCCCCAGCTGCTTGGGGTTGGCTTGGAAACCTCCAGCGCTGTCGCACCCGGACTTCTAGGGGATACTCACCGGGCCGAACTGAATAGTAGATGATTGGATTACGGGGCTTATCTGCTCCCGCGTCCTCTTACGAGTAGGCCAACACTTATGTGTGACAACCAATCTCTACTATCCACCGTCGATGTAAACTATCCCATAGAAATCAGGATACTTCCATTGACGTACTTCAAACCATACACGCATGATACGTCAACGGCGTTGAACAAGTGATATCACAACAGATCTCTACGACACAAAAGAGGGAAATAAGTTGCAAATGGCTCTCACTAGAGCAGAGATAGCAAATACAATCATCCAGAGGACACATGTCCTAACATATCATCATTACAATACAGCGGAAGCATCCAAAATATCTGAATACAGACAAGAACCAAATACGCCTAAGAGGCCGGAAACGAACAGACGGAGCCCATCCACGAGGTCTCGGATCCTGCCCGGGTCCGCTATCTACTCGTCAGCAGTCTCGTCGTACTCCACGTAGTAGCCACCATGGGGATCCTTGGACGAGATGCGAATCGAATCAAATTGAGGGGGGCGCCCATACTCGCTTCCCACATGCGGTTAGTGCGCTCATCATGGATCAGTAGACAAGACCCTTTTCCTAATTAGGGTCGACACTAGCAGGCCTCAAAACCACACAGGGCCTCCTGCCGGTGCCTTATCAGCAAATTATTATTAATCATAACATTAGCATGATTCATTGTTTAACCTCGAGCCCCAGCACATAGTAAAATACGATAACAGAAAGTAACTGACAGCAGACTCGAGCAAAAACAACCCTAAGCATGCTAGTAAGACACGGGCTCAAACATCGGGGTTATAGGAGTGGAGGTGAGGCAATATCAGGGTTAAGGGATTCATGTGATAGGTTCGGGGAACAAGCAACGATACATAGGGATAGCATAAATAGACAACGGAAAGTATCGGTAACCAATGTTGAAAGGAACACAGTGGTTCATGTGAGTGATAACTTGCCTGCAAACCCAGTAGCCTGGTACTGAGCTAACTCCTTAGAAGGGGGTGTCGTAAGTATCGTCGGTCTCAACGTCGTCGTTTATCCTAGAAGAAGCAAACACACAACGCAGAGAACAAACAATCAATATCATGGCATAATGCACAAACATGGGATGATGCATGACCATTTAATTGATGCATGGACATAAACTAGTTGACAAGATAACAACATGATTAAATGGACCCACATGCAATTGGATTGCATATGAAAAGCCCATGAATTATGGTGGAATTAATTGTTCTACAACTAATCATCATGTGTAAGTGAATTAGCATGATGCATGGATGAGGAAAACAGCAAAATAACAACAATAGAACCCAATGGAAATAAGGTTTACCCATTTGATATTTTAGTTATTAAGTTAAGGAATTTTGGTTCCTTAAAGGTGTTACACAAGCATTTGTTGTTTTCATCAAGTTAAATTGTTCAAAACAGATAACAAAGTTGATATTTGAAAAGAACACACAATTTTGGGTGGATTACATGTTTCACTTGCTGAAAAAGTAATTGGGATAATTTAATTATGAATTAAACAAGTTAAACAAGATTTAATTGAATTTAATCCAAACATGAACTTATTTGAAGTTTTATTTGTTCAAAACATTAAACCAAATTCATATCTGAAAAGTTTATACTTTGATGGTTTGAAAACATATTTTATAGTTTCAAAAAGAATTTAATTTGAGCAAGTTATGAATTTAACAATATTAAATGATTTAAACAAGATTTAAATCATTTAACCAATTTTAATTATTCAAATCATGAAACAAATTTTATATTTGGAAAGAGGGTTTAATTTAGCATGGAAAACATATTTTATTTGTTGAAATTGGATTTAAAATGAGCAAGTTATTAATTTGGCAATTTTAAATGCAATAAACAAGAAACAGTTGTTTTCAGCAATTTAAATTATTCAAAACAGCAAACAAAATTGATATTTGGAAAGTACATGAAAAGTTGATTGGAAAACATATTTAGTTTGTGGAATTTGGAATTTTTATGACCAAGTTATGATTTTTGCAAAATTAATTGAATTAAACAAGATCTCAAATATTCACCAATTTAAAATATTCAAACAGTAAACAAATTTTATATTTGGGTAGAGCATTCAATTTGGTACAGAAAACATATTTAAAAAGTTGAATTTGGAGTTAAAATGAAATAGTTATGCATTTTACAAGATTAGGGTGCAGTTCTGCCATTTTTATTACATCTAGGGATTTAGAAATATTTTTCAGGGATCTAGATTTGATTACCAGGGGCCTGGATGTAATTTCTGGGAAGTGCTGTACCAAAACAAATAGAAGCAAAAAGTTTGGTTAATTGGTGGGAGGGGGGACTCGAACCCCTGCCCTCCTGGGCGCGCAAAGGGACAGGTACCAGTGCGGTGACTGAACTTTGGTGATAGGAAGGGGGCCTCGGGGTGGATATGGTTCAGGTTGCGGGTTATCTGAATTTCGTTTTAACTGAACCTGTACTGGGAACAGACGGGGGAATCGGCCGGCGGCAGATAGCGACCATCTGCTGCTCGCGAGTGGTGCTGGAGGGGCGCCGTGTGGGCGTGCGGGTGGCGTGCGTGTGGTGTGCGGCGAAGGGGGAGGGAGAGGGGAAGCGGAGAGCTCACCTCGAGCGGAGGCGGAGGAGAAATTGGGGCGGAGCAGGGGAGTTGGCCGGCGGGAAGGAGTGGACGGCGGCGGCGTCTCCATGGATCCCGGTCCAATCCGAGGGTTGGAGGAGCGAGAGGGATGCACGGGGATTCCATTCCCGTGCCTCCCTTGGCCGGAGGGGGTTGCTGGCGGCGGCGATCGCCGGAAGAAGGAGGTGCTTTTTTCGGTGTGTGCAGGTTCAGAGAAGTACAGGAGGGAAAGCAGCGAGCAGAGAGAGGAGAAAGAGAAAATGGAGGCGGGGGGAGGAAGAGGAGGGAGAAGAAAGGCAGGGTTAGGGTTAGGGGTCGGCCTAGGTCTTAAGGAGGGGGAGGAGGTGGTGATCGCCGTTCCTCCTCTGCCCTGTAGCGACATGGACACCTTCAGATGGCGCCGTACAGGGAAGAAGATGACGCTGAAGAGGTAAGCAGGCCCTGGGGGGTATGGGCCAAGGGGGAGAGATGGGCCTGCCCCTCTCTCTCTTGGTGGTTCTTTTTTTTTTCTTCCTTTATTTTTTTTTGCAGAAAAGAAAAATAGAAAGAAACTAGGGTTTTGAGTTAGGAAAATTTTAGAGAAAAATTGTGTTGCTTAGTTATTGTGTCAGTACCCACTTGGCAATTTTTGTTTTCCATAAAAGTTCAAAAATAAAACTGTTTGCAATTTAATTCAAACTTGAATGATTTTTGGATTAAGTGACTGATTGAAAACAATAATTTAAATAAGGTGAACATATAATTTTAATTGGAAGCAAAAGATTATAATTGTTGTGTAATTTTCATAAGTTTAACATGGTGGTTGTTTTGGACAATGTTATTTGAATTCTTGAATGCAATTTGAATGAATTTTGACTATTGAGGGAATATTGAAAGTAATAATTTAATTAGTTTGAACCTTAGCTTAATGGAAACAAAAGATGGAAGTGCTTTGTCATTTTCATAATTTCCAAAAGGGGTTGATGTTTTGGAAATTAATTGAATTTGAAAGGCATTTGAATTAAGTGAATTTGCTATTAAATGAATTGTGGCAACTTAAGCAATTTGATGGTTTGAAAGTTATAGTTTAATGGAAACAATTGATTGTTTTATTTTGAAATGTTCATTTGGAAATTGTAACATCACAAGGATGAAAACAAAAGGTTTGAAATTTGATTTGAAATTCAAATAGAAAACAAGTGAAAACAAAAGAAAACAGAGGAAAACAGTTGGAAAACAAAGCAAAACAAATGCAATGAACATGATGCAAAACATAAAATAACAGAGAGCAAACATTCTAATGGCTATTTTTCATACTTGGGATGTTACAAAACGCCCCCCCTTGAAGGAATCGCGCCCCGAGATTCCTACTGAGAAAAGAAATGGTCCGGATACTTCTTGCGAAGATCTTCTTGAGCTGTGACACGTGAAACACATCGTGCAACTTGGATAGTTTTTCTGGAAGTTCAAAACGATAGGCATTCCTGGCAATTCCTCTGGAAAGATGTCAGGGAATTTGGAAACCACCGGAACATTTTTGAGTAGAGGTAGAGGTTTTGTATCGAGGGTGTATAGCTGGATAGAACTTGATTCATTTGGAGAATAGACTATCTGGCCAGAATGGTGGAACAGAGTTATTGATTAGACGCCGGTAGCAGAACTGAATTGGGAAGCAACAACAAGGTTTCAACGGACGAAAAGGATGTTGAGAAAAATAGGATATCGTAGCAACATCGGGAAACACGGGAACAAAACACCTGAGGTACTATGGAAAACCCATCCGGGCTTCTAACGGATCAATATCTACTGCTTAAGGAATAGAGGATTTTCTTCCGGGGCTTACACGCCTCCGTTCTCAATCGTGAGTAGGCAACATGATAAATCATGTCACAACCACCTCCATTCCTATGGTCTAGTAGATATAACTATCCCAGAGAAACCAGAATACGTGAAATCCTAACTTGAAAGTTTAGATGAGAAGGGAAAACAACGTTGCACTTCCTTACCAGAAAAAGGGAGGGTGGGTGGGTGGGGAAAGAAGAAAAAGAACCAGAATTCCTACTCTCGCGTTTCATTTTTCTTATATAGCTACAAAATAGTTTCTAGACTCAACTGCGACCAGTAAAAAGGGATCCTACAGGCAGACAGGCTCTGATACCATTTGTCGCACCCGGACTTCTAGGGGATACTCACCGGGCCGAACTGAATAGTAGATGATTGGATTACGGGGCTTATCTGCTCCCGCGTCCTCTTACGAGTAGGCCAACACTTATGTGTGACAACCAATCTCTACTATCCACCGTCGATGTAAACTATCCCATAGAAATCAGGATACTTCCATTGACGTACTTCAAACCATACACGCATGGTACGTCAACGGCGTTGAACAAGTGATATCACAACAGATCTCTACGACACAAAAGAGGGAAATAAGTTGCAAATGGCTCTCACTAGAGCAGAGATAGCAAATATAATCATCCAGAGGACACATGTCCTAACATATCATCATTACAACACAGCGGAAGCATCCAAAATGTCTGAGTACAGACAAGAACCAAATAGGCCTAAGAGGTCGGAAACGAACAGACGGAGCCCATCCACGAGGTCTCGGATCCTGCACGGGTCCGCTATCTACTCGTCAGCAGTCTCGTCGTACTCCACGTAGTAGCCACCATGGGGATCCTCGGAAACGTAGTCTGCGGAAACCACAGCCCCAAAGGGGTCAGTACATAAACGTACTGGCAAGCAAGACTCACAGTTCACCAAAGTGTAACCCGTCAACACCAAGCACAGATGCTTTGGGGTTCAACGGAAGGAAGGGGTGATACAAAAGATGCTGCAGCGGGCTGCTCTAACGAACTACAGAAACAAACTACAACTTCCGGCTAACAGAGAGCAGATAAGATAGCGTATAGTAACCAACTATTGTTAACCACCAAACAAACCCATCCTGGACCTCGCCCCTTATCCAAATAAGCAATCCAAGGATGACTCACACAGTTGAATTAATGACGGTTCAGATTATTGTGTCAATAAGCCTATTACTAGTCAAGTTGTTAATCATTGGGTGTAAGGTTGTTAATCATTAGGTGTAAGTTGTTTTGAGTACTTGTTAGCCAGTACTTTCACCAAGTAATCCATAACCGCGGAAAACACGGCTTCCCGAGAAGATTTACCCTGCAGGGGTGCACCAATTTGGCCGTACACGTAAGAATAACCCGCCAGACGGGGGATCAACCCACCAGGCGAGGTACTCAACACAACCCAACTCTTCTTCGCATCAAGCCCAAAGCACCTTGGGCGCACGGCTAATCGAGCCCCGAAGAAAAGGGACCCTCATAGCACTCTAAGAACGTGTCCCCCTATATGCCGACTACAAAAGTTCCACCCTGGCCTGGGCTCGCAAAAACATGCATGCGGCAAATGGAAAACCCGAACTAAATGAGGCGATTTGGACGAGATGCGAATCGAATCAAATTGAGGGGGGCGCCCATACTCGCTTCCCACGGTTAGTGCGCTCATCATGGATCAGTAGACAAGACCCTTTTCCTAATTAGGGTCGACACTAGCAGGCCTCAAAACCACACAGGGCCTCCTGCCGGTGCCTTATCAGCAAATTATTATTAATCATAACATTAGCATGATTCATTGTTTAACCTCGAGCCCCAGCACATAGTAAAATACGATAAAAGAAAGTAACTGACAGCAGACTCGAGAAAAAACACCCCTAAGCATGCTAGTAAGACACGGGCTCAAACATCGGGGTTATAGGAGTGGAGGTGAGGCAATATCAGGGTTAAGGGATTCATGTGATAGGTTCGGGGAACAAGCAACGATACATAGGGCTAGCATAAATAGACAACGGAAAGTATCGGTAACCAATGTTGAAAGGAACACAGTGGTTCATGTGAGTGATAACTTGCCTGCAAACCCAGTAGCCTGGTACTGACCTAACTCCTTAGAAGGGGGTGTCGTAAGTATCGTCGGTCTCAACATCGTCGTTTATCCGAGAAGAAGCAAACACACAACGCAGAGAACAAACAATCAATATCAGGGCATAATGCTCAAACATGGGATGATGCATGACCATTTAATTGATGCATGGACATAAACTAGTTGACAAGATAACAACATGATTAAATGGACCCACATGCAATTGGATTGCATATGAAAAGCCCATGAATTATGGTGGAATAAATTTTTCTACAACTAATCATCATGTGTAAGTGAATTAGCATGATGCATGGATGAGGAAAACAGCAAAATAACAACAATAGAACCCAATGGAAATAAGGTTTACCCATTTGATTTTTTATTAAGTTAAGGAATTTTGGTTCCTTAAAGGTGTTACACAAGCATTTGTTTTTTTCATCAAGTTAAATTGTTCAAAACAGATAACAAAGTTCATATTTGAAAAGAACACACAATTTTGGGTGGATTACATGTTTCACTTGCTGAAAAAGGAATTGGGATAATTTAATTATGAATTAAACAAGTTAAACAAGATTTAATTGAATTTAATCCAAACATGAACTTATTTGAAGTTTTATTTGTTCAAAACATTAAACCAAATTCATATTTGAAAAGTTTATACTTTGATGGTTTGAAAACATATTTTATAGTTTCAAAAAGAATTTAATTTGAGCAAGTTATGAATTTAACAATATTAAATGATTTAAACAAGATTTAAATCATTTAACCAATTTTAATTATTCAAAGCATGAAACAAATTTTATATTTGGAAAGAGGGTTTAATTTAGCATGGAAAACATATTTTATTTGTTGAAATTGGATTTAAAATGAGCAAGTTATTAATTTGGCAATTTTAAATGCAATAAACAAGAAACAGTTGTTTTCAGCAATTTAAATTATTCAAAACAGCAAACAAAATTGATATTTGGAAAGTACATGAAAAGTTGATTGGAAAACATATTTAGTTTGTGGAATTTGGAATTTTTATGACCAAGTTATGATTTTTGCAAAATTAATTGAATTAAACAAGATTTCAAATATTTCACCAATTTAAAATACTCAAAACAGTAAACAAATTTTATATTTGGGTAGAGCATTCAATTTGGTACAGAAAACATATTTAAAAAGTTGAATTTGGAGTTAAAATGAAATAGTTATGCATTTTACAAGATTAGGGTGCAGTTCTGCCATTTTTATTACATCTAGGGATTTAGAAATATTTTTCAGGGATCTAGATTTGATTACCAGGCGCCTGGATGTGATTTCTGGGAAGTGCTGTACCAAAACAAATAGAAGCAAAAAGTTTGGTTAATTGGTGGGAGGGGGGACTCGAACCCCTGCCCTCCTGGGCGCGCAAAGGGACAGGTACCAGTGCGGTGACTGAACTTTGGTGATAGGAAGGGGGCCTCGGGGTGGATATGGTTCAGGTTGCGGGTTATCTGAATTTCGTTTTAACTGAACCTGTACTGGGAACAGACGGGGGAATCGACCGGCGGCAGACAGCGACCATCTGCTGCTCGCGAGTGGTGCTGGAGGGGCGCCGTGTGGGCGTGCGGGTGGCGTGCGTGTGGTGTGCAGCGAAGGGGGAGGGAGAGGGGAAGCGGAGAGCTCACCTCGAGCGGAGGCGGAGGAGAAATCGGGGCGGAGCAGGGGAGTTGGCCGGCGGGAAGGAGTGGACGGCGGCGGCGTCTCCATGGATCCCGGTCCAATCCGAGGGTTGTAGGAGCGAGAGGGATGCACGGGGATTCCATTCCCGTGCCTCCCTTGGCCGGAGGGGGTTGCTGGCGGCGGCGATCGCCGGAAGAAGGAGGTGCTTTTTTCGGTGTGTGCAGGTTCAGAGAAGTACATGAGGGAAAGCAGCGAGCAGAGAGAGGAGAAAGAGAAAATGGAGGCGGGGGGAGGAAGAGGAGGGAGAAGAAAGGCAGGGTTAGGGTTAGGGGTCGGCCTAGGTCTTAAGGAGGGGGAGGAGGTGGTTATCGCCGTTCCTCCTCTGCCCTGTACCGACGTGGACACCTTCAGATGGCGCCGTACAGGGAAGAAGATGACGCTGAAGAGGTAAGCAGGCCCTGGGGGGTATGGGCCAAGGGGGAGAGATGGGCCTGCCCCTCTCTCTCTTGGTGGTTCTTTTTTTTTCTTCCTTTATTTTTTTTTTGCAGAAAAGAAAAATAGAAAGAAACTAGGGTTTTGAGTTAGGAAAATTTTAGAGAAAAATTGTGTTGCTTAGTTATTGTATCAGTGCCCACTTGGCAATTTTTGTTTTCCATAAACGTTCAAAAATAAAACTGTTTGCAATTTAATTCAAACTTGAATGATTTTTGGATTAAGTGACTGATTGAAAACAATAATTTAAATAAGGTGAACATATAATTTTAATTGGAAGCAAAAGATTATAATTGTTGTGTAATTTTCATAAGTTTAACATGGTGGTTGTTTTGGACAATGTGATTTGAATTCTTGAATGCAATTTGAATGAATTTTGACTATTAAGGGAATATTGAAAGTAATAATTTAATTAGTTTGAACCTTAGCTTAATGGAAACAAAAGATGAAAGTGCTTTGTCATTTTCATAATTTCCAAAAGGGGTTGATGTTTTGGAAATTAATTGAATTTGAAAGGCATTTAAATTAAGTGAATTTGCTATTAAATGAATTGTGGCAACTTAAGCAATTTGATGGTTTGAAAGTTATAGTTTAATGGAAACAATTGATTGTTTTATTTTGAAATGTTCATTTGGAAATTGTAACATCACAAGGATGAAAACAAAAGGTTTGAAATTTGATTTGAAATTCAAATAGAAAACAAGTGAAAACAAAAGAAAACAGAGGAAAACAGTTGGAAAACAAAGCAAAACAAATGCAATGAACATGATGCCATGATGCAAAACATAAAATAACAGAGAGCAAACATTCTAATGGCTATTTTTCATACTTGGGATGTTACAAGCGCCTCCTTGGTTGTTACCCGGATTACCACCTCCTGGGTTGCCAGCCGGGGGTGGGCCATTGCTCGGGTTTCCACCCGGACCCGGTCCTGCTCCCCGGCCTGCACCTCGCATTGCTTTCTGTATTTCTTCGTTCTTCCATCTCTGTAAATCTACGCACGGTTCCAGTGAATGATTAGCCGGCCTACCGTTCCTGCTATGACGCGGACAGGGCATCCTGAAGGCCTCTATATGGTTAGCCGGCCTTGGTGGTCCTTGGTAATTTCCTCCATTGAAGTTTCCTCCGTTGAAATTTCCTTCCGCTCTGGGTCTCGCAAACCCGGCTTCTGTACTGGCGACAAACTCGGAATTTCCTTCATATGGGCGCTTGTGCTGGTTGTTTCCGTTGTTTCCTCCGTTATTACCCGGTGCAGCTCCATTACCGGGTCTTCCACTATTACCCGTGTTGGCCTTTGCTTTCTTATCATCGACATCCTCTTCCGTAGTATCTGTAGCGGCGTGCTTGTTGCATGCGTCCATCAACTCTCCCATTGTAACCTCTGAAGCGTGATGGCTAGACTTCATGCATGTCAGTTTTTGCACCAAGGGTGTGTATTTGCATGTTTTTGCCATAGCTTGTAACGCATCCTTTGGCTGGATATCGGTGGATGAGTGGAGAATTTCCATAACCCGGCGCACCCAACTGCGTGCCGATTCTCCTTTCTTCTGAACACATCGCTCTAAATCATCAATCGTTAACAACTTCCTACATGTTCCATGGAAGTGCTTGATAAAGGCAGTTTTCAACTCGCCCCATAAATTGACGATTTCTTGGGAAGATTATTGAACCACAACTTGGCTGCTCCTTCTGACATCATCAGGTACATGAATTTGGCTTGAAGATTCTCAGATGCGTTGCGGATCGACATGACCATCTCATAGCTGCTCAACCAGGTTTCTGGATCCATGGTCGGCTCGTAATTAACCACCTTATCCGGCTCCTTGAACTTATCCGGGTAAGGCTCAGCCCGGATGGTATCCGACAAACATTTAGGCCTGGCAAGGTTTGTCGGTACTGGCATCACTCGGGAAACGTGTGACGCCGCAGCGGGTACGGCGGGAGGTGCAACCGCCACCAGTCCCCGTACCGCAGACCCGGCCGCTGCTCGCCTAGCTCGGGAACTGTCCACAATGGCTTGTGCCGCTGATACCGCAGGCGTTGCCGGCCTACGAGGAGGAGGCGGCATTTGCTGCTGCTCTGCCCTCCGCCGCGCCGAACTCGACTGGATATTGCCGGTGTTTGCGTTCTTCCGGCTCACATATGGTGTTCCGTGCATTCCACTCCTGTTATCCGGGTAATTGGCCTGCTGAACTATTGCTGTGCGCATCAAATCTATTGCCCGTCGGGTCTCCGCTGCGTGGGGTGACTCTCCTACGGGGATGCGATCAAGTGCCAATGTTGCTGCATACACGTTATCCATGGAGTTATTGAAATGACCTGGTGGAGTATAAAATCGTGGCGGTGGTGGTGGTGGTGCTGCATTGCCAGTTACGATTCCTGTTTGCAACGTGGGTAACCCGGCTTGTACGTTTGCCGGCTGTCCTCCCAAGGTTGCAGGCTGATGTCCGGTTTCCTGATTCACAGCCGGAATTGGTTGATCCTGAGGTGTAATGAACAATGCGGCCGGGTGTATAGTTCCACCTGTGGCCGGTAATCTTGACTGGTATCTCTGATTGTGCATCCTGGTCGACTGAACTTGGAGCCGGTTCTCCATCTCTTCCAGCTCGCGCTGTCGTGCGGCTATCCCTTGATTTTAGCTTCCACATCTCTTCTTTGTTGATCCAATGCGCGGCGGGCCACATCCAGATCCGCGGCGCGTGCTACCGCGTTTTCTGGGGTTATCACCGTTGCTAGTACTGTAGGATCCAAGATCAAGTTATTGCTGAACAGAGCCGGATTTCGTGGATTTGAGGGTCCCGCTCCTGGCGTTCTATTCGCCATAAACCCAAACATGTTTCTCCGCAGCTCGCTCTCGGCAGTACGACTGGTAACTGAAGCCGATTCTCCGTCGACCCGGGCTACAACCGGGTTTCCATCAACCGGATTTTGCTGTTGGGCCAGCGCTCGCGCCGCTCCGACCGCGGCTGTAGTCACATCCCCCTGATTGAGATTGGTTGCAGGGGCCGTGTAGACCGCGACCTGGCGCGCGATGCCTGGCGAAGATTCGTATTCTTCCTCATCACAACTATCCTCCTCGTACCGGTCCTCCAGCAAGTGCAGGATAGACTCGGTGTCATCTTCTCTCATGACCCGGCCACGCGGGGTCCATACCAGCTCCTTCGGATGTTCCCTCTTCGTGGTGGGCTCTTCTGCCGGGTCTGCCGTTCCGACCGATCCTTCTCCGTCCGACTGAACGCAGGTCGCTTCCCCTGACACGGAATCATACTCAATATCGTCAGGAATTGAACCGAACGTACGTACCATGCCGACGAAGACGTTGACCCGACCGATAGTGACGACAGATCCGGCTTCCAGCAGATCCGACTCTGGTCCCCAACCAAAGTCATCTACCATCTTATCTCCTTCGGGGTTGGTGTAGATCTCGCCGATGACGAGGTTCTTCATGCTTTCCCGAGCTTCTCCCGTGATGTAAACACCTTTGGACGTAGGCCCCATGGTGGGCGCCAACTGTCGTGGGATAATCACGGCAGACGTTACCAGGGGTAACTTATCTTGGGGTAATTCGACTCTGGTGTTTGGGAGAGGGTTTAGCTCAGGAGTAATCATGCTATCAATCGATCTGGCGGCTCTGGCAATCAAGTCGCCGAGTCTCCGATCTAGGGTTACAATATCAGCTCTCGTATTACAAGGATACTCGAATATCTGGCGAAGCTCTGTTCCTCTAACCCTAGGGGCCGGTTTATATCTTACCCGGCTCCCTGGCTTCCTACACAAGGTACACTCGGAGTCCTACCCGGAAACCACACACAAACCCTAAGTTTCCTAACAGCAACCCCAAAGGCCGACTTATTGGGCCTGCGCTCCTTCTTGGGCCTTCTAGAAACTCCTTTTCCTCTAGCCGGGTCTTGCACGGTTCCCTTTGGGCCGGGTTACACCTTGACGTTAGCCTAGCGAGTTATCATCCCTCCATCACCTCTGTTGCTCTTGATTCACCGTCTATTATGAGTAAGCTGCTTACACCACCACATGCTACACATGCTACTTCTACTGAATCTGATAATGCTTCTGATACTTTTGATGATGCTTCTACTGTGCTTGATGAGAGTGGTTCTCTCGGTCCTTTCTTAGATGCTACTATTGCTAAAGCTTAAAATATTGCAAACACTAAAACTCCTGATAAAAATCCTATTACTCCTGCTTTTTCACCTGAGTTTAGAGAGAACCCTAGCGATGATTTAGATAATGCTTATATTGAACTGAGTGATGATCTTATTAATGAAATACATGCTATGAAGGATAAAGATGCTTCTATACGTCTTATGGAAAGTCGTGTTGTTAGATATAAATTATCTCCTAATGCTAAGTTTGCCACTTCTCCTATTAATATTAGGGATAAGGATTATGATTTCTCTCTGATTTATCTTATATATCTATTGTTGAGAAAGAACTTTTTTGTGGAACTGAAAATGAAAGTGCTATGAAACATATGAATGAGCTCTCTTCTTTGAGTAGTTTATTCCCTAATGATCTTAAGAAACGTAGCAACTTTGTTGCTAAAATATTCCCTTTCTCGTTAAAGGATGAAGCTAAAACTTGGTTTAACAGTTTGTCTCCTGGATCTATTGATAGTCCTATTGGTTTGGTTAATGCTTTCTTTCAGAATTATTTTCCTGCTAGTGCTCCATATGCTGCTTTACAAAATATATTTAATTACAAGCAATTGGAACAAGAGAAATTGCATGTATCTTGGGCAAGGTTCTATTCTTTAGTAAGGGCTACACCTGGGCATAAGCTAGAAGATAATAAACTTGTTGATATATTATATAATGAACTAACTGTTGAATCTAGGACATACCTGGATAGTTGTGCTGGTTGTGTTTTCAGGAAAATAACTCTAGAAGAACCTGAGGAATTAATGGCTAAAATAAGCCAAAATCATGATGATTGGACTATTATTGAGCCTGAGCCGACCCATACTCCAGTACCTACACCAACACCAACACCCAAGAGAGGGGAATGATTGAATTAAATGATGAAGTGATGAGAGAAGCCAAGAAATCTCTTAAAGAGAGGGGTATTAAATCTGAAGATGTGAAGAATCTTCCACCTATATAAGAATTATGTAAGCCAATCCCTCACTCACCATCCGTTGAGGTACACTCTCTCTAATGTTTTTATAGTAGAGATATTCCCTATAGAAAACTTCCTGATCAATGCTTAGATTAATTTGATAATTATGTCATTAAGCAAGATAATTTTAATATGAGAGTGCAAAACCACCTTATGGAAGACTTTAAAGCTATTAATGATTTGCATGGTATTATAGAAAGAACCTCTAATGATGTTAAAATGCTTGTTAAATATTTTCAAATGGTTCAAACTCAAATTGATCAACTTGCTAAAGTGCAAAAAGATTTGCTAGTTAATGCTTCTAAAGAAAAACATGCTTATGAAATAAGAACTAGAAGTGGAATTGCTACACAAGATCCTTTATATCCTGAGGGACATCCTAAAAGAATTGAACAAGATTCTCAGCAAACTAATAATGATGTTATTCATACTAAGAAGAAAAAGAAGAAGAAAGATAAAACTGCTGTATAATCCTCTGAACTTGCTAAAGATCCTAATAGTATATCTACCACTGATGCTGAAACTGAAAGTGGTAATGAAAATAATGATGCTTCTGATAAAGAAGAACCTGTAGCTGAACCTGAAAAGCAAACAAAAACTGCAAAGTATACTAAGGAAGATTTCATTGCTAATAAACATGGTAATGAGAGAGAATCTTGGGTACAAAAACCAATGCCTTTTCCTAATAAGAAACACAAATCTAAGGAAGAAGAACACTATAACAAATTTTGTGAATAGATGAAACCTTTGTTCTTGCAAATTCCTTTAACTAATGTTATTAAATTGCCTCCTTATGCAAAATATAAGAAAGATATTGTCTCGAACAAAAAGGAAGATTCCTAATGAGTAAATTTCCACTATGCTTGCTAATTACTCTTTTAATGGCAAGGTTCCTGAGAAGCTTGGAGATCCTAGTATACCTACTATTCCCTGTTCTATTAAAAAAAATTATGTTAGAATTGCTTTGTGTGATTTGGGAGCTAGAGTTAGTGTCATGCCTTTTACTCTCTATAACAGACTCCTCGTAGAAAAAATGATACCAACAGATATATCTTTACAAATGGATGATAAGTATACTGCTATTCCTGTAGGTATATGTTGGGGGGCTACCCCCGAGTAGGGGCAAGACAGGTGAAAAAACAGAGGTCAAGGTACTGTTTTCCGGGTAGACGGCTACCCGGTATCTGGTATCCGGTAGACGCTACTCGGTGATAAGTGTTGAAGGCCAAGTGAAGATAATAAGGAAGATCAGAATCAGCCGCATAGAGCTCGGGGGGTCCGAGTAGATGGGCAGCAATCCTACTCGGGCGCAAAGTCAATGGAGCTGTTCTGACGAGATCCCGTGTTCCCGCAGCCGTACAGCCATGCGGTTCAACTTACTAGGAACATGATTATCTGCGCTACGGCGTGGGTACAGTGAGGGTGGGCGCCTGTCATGTCTTGTCACTGACAGGAGGGACATGACATGTCAGGGGCCTACTCTGTGAGACTGACAAGGTGGACAAGTCCTGTCAGCCGGACGGCGCGGCGACTTCTCGCAACGGCGTTAGCGGGAACACGGAGGCGTGCGCCGTGGTGGCAGTAGAGCTGCCGTATCAATTACTTTTATCATTGTTTACTCGCTGGGTACCAGTATATAAGGTGCCCAGCCCCCTCCTGCGTGAGGGACGTTGGCCCGGAGAGCATTTATTGCAAGAGATAGGGTTAGAGAGAGAAAGAGCAAGAGAGTGGCTACTCGGCTAAGAGCCTGACTTGTACTGTGGCTACTCGGTCATACTATATACATAGAGGTAGGAAGGAGTAGGGGGTTACCTCCACACGAGGGCCCCGAACCTGGGTAAATCTTGGTGTTTGCAGTGTTTCAGAGCGCGTCTACGTGACGCGCGATCCTTCCCCAAATACCTACAGCGTCCATCGGCCCCAAACTCAAGCCACCCTATGACATCTGTCTTCTCCACACCACGACAGTTGGCGCCCACCGTGGGGCCAGCAGCGGCGCTGGCTGGGGTGCATATTCGGACGGGACCGGTTACTCCGTCGGGGGAGCGCGTGGTTTGTGGCCTTGTCCACAGATTCGGCTCCTTCGACTTCGTCAGCGACAACGCCGGCGAAATCGGCGGCAGGCCCTTGCCTTCAGGCGGTTCCGTGTTGTCTTTCGGCGCGCATCTGGTGTACGTCGCCACCACCGTCATCCGCGAGTACCCCGAGGTGGTGCTCGTTGCCGATGATACCCCTGCTGTTCTCGCTGTCCGCGGGAAGCCGACTGGCTGCTCTGTGGGCAGCGTGGAGGTGATGATGACGGGCCCGGCTATCGATGCCGGGAAGGGCGCGGCAGCTGCGGCTGAGGTCATCCAGGAGCCGGCTGCTGCCAGGGGCCACAAGCCCTACGAGATGCCCCGGAACATTCCGGGCTACGTGGATCCTTCTACATTGACCGTCATTCCGGCTGCTCGTGCTGGTGTCGAGCAGCTCGGCATGCGTATTGTCGCACCCGGACTTCTAGAGGATACTCACAGCCCGCTAAACAGTAGATAAATGGCTTACGGGGCATATCGGCACCCGCATCTCAATGTGAGCAGGCCAACACGTAAACGTGTGACAACCATTCTCTACTATCCATCGTCTGCGTAAACCATCCCATAGAAATCTGACTACTTCCATTGACGTACTTCATAACATACACGCATGGTACATCAACGGCATTTGAGAAAGCGATATCACAAAAAATCTCTAAGACACAAAGAAATAGAAATAAGTGGCAAATAGCTCTCACTAGAGCAGAGATAGCAAATACAATCATCCCGAGGACACATGTCCCAACAATTCATCATTACATCAAAGCGGAAGCATCCAAAATGTCTGGGTACAGACAAGATCCAAATAGGCCTAAGAGGCCGGAAACGAAAAGACGGAGCCCATCCACGATGTCTCGGATCCTGCCCGGGTCCGCTATCTACTCGTTAGCAGCCTCGTCATACTCCACGTAGTAGCCACCATGGGGATCCTCGGAAACATAGTCTGCGGAAACCACAGCCCCAAAGGGGTCAGTACAGATAAGTACTGGCAAGCAAGACTCACAAGATACCAAAGTGTACCTGTCAACACCAAGCACAGATGCTTTGGGTTCAACGGAAGAAAGGGTGTTACAAAAGATGCGGCAGCGGGCTGCACTAACCAACTACAGATACAGGCTACAACTTCCGGCTAACAGAAAAGAGATAAGATAGCGTATCGTAACCAACTATGACTAACCTCAAACAAACCCATCCTGGATCTCGCCCCTTATCCAAAGAAGCAATCCTAGGATAACCCACACAGTTGGATTAAGGTGACATCATTCTTATGGTGGAAGTAATCTCTGTTACTAGTCAAGTTATTATAGTTAGGTGTAAGTTGTCTGAGTACTTGTTAGCCAGTACTTTCACCAAGTATCCATAACCGCGGACAACATGGCTTCTCGAGAAGATTTAACCCTGCAGGGATGCACCAATTTGGTCGTACACGTAAGTAAGAATATGGAATGGCCCTTCCACCAAGCGGGGCACTCAACACAACTCAACTCTTCTTCACATCAAGCCCAAAGAACCACGTGCAGTTGAGCGCACGGCTAATCAAGCCCCACGAAGAAAAGGGGACCCTCATAGCACTCTAAGAACGTGTCTCCCTAAATGCCGACTACAAAAGTTCCACCCTGGCCTCGGGTTCACACCTGCAAATGCATGAGGAAAATGGAAAACCCGAACTAAATGAGGCGATTTGGACGAGATGCGAATCGAATCAAATTGAGGGGGGCGCCCATACACGCTTCCCACATGCGGATAGTGCGCTCATCATGGATCAGTAGACAAGACCCTTTTCCTAATTAGGGTCGACACTAGCAGGCCTCAAAACCATACCCGGCCTCCTACCGGTGCCTTATCATCAAATTAGCATTACCTCAAACATTAACAGGTTGATTGTTTAAACATAAAGCCCCAGAACATAAGTAAGAATGGTAATAGAAATAACGGACAACAGACTCGAGCAGTAACAACCCTAAGCATGCTAGTAGGACACGGGCAACAAGCAACGGGGTTATAGGTGTGGAGGTGAGGCTATATCAGGGTTACAGGATAACATGTGATAGGATCGAACACAAGCAACGAATCTTAAGGCTAGCAGAATAGACAACGTAAAGTATCGATATCCAGTGTGGAAAGGACACAATGGTTCATGTGAGTGAATACTTGCCTGCAAACTCAGTAGCCTGGTACTGGGCTAACTCCTCAGAAGTAGTGTCGTAAACCTCGTCTGTCTCAACGTCATCGTCTATTCGAGAAGAAGCAAACAAACAACGTAGAGAGACAAACAATCAATAACATGGCATAATGCACAATCATGGGATGATGCATGGAATTTTAATTGATGCATCAGAGATAAGCTAGTTGACATGGTAACATAATTAAATGGACCCATATGCAATTTGGATTGCATATGGAAAGCCCATGAATTAAGGTTGGATTAAATGATCTACAAATAACCAACATGTGAAAGTGGATTAGCATGATGCATGGATGATGAAAACAATAAGAAAACAACAATAGATTCCATTTGAAACGTGTTTACCAAGTTTGAAATTTTTTATTTATCAAGTTATGAAACTTTGGCTTCTTAAAGGAGTTACACAAGTATTTGTTGTTTTCACCAATTTTAATTGTTCAAAATAGATGACAAAGTTCATATTTGGGACGAACACAAAATTTTAGGTGGAATACATGTTTCATTTGTTGAAAAAGGAATTAGAATGAATTAATTATGAATTAAAGAAGTTTAAACAAGATTTAAATGAATTTAATTCAATTATGAAATTATTTGAATTTTTATTTGTGCAAAACAATAAATCAAATTCATATTTGAAAAGATTATAATTTTCTGGTTTGAAAACATATTTTATATGTTCAAAAAGAAATTAATTTGACAAAGTTATGAATTTAGCTATTTTAAATGATTTAAACAAGGTTTAAATTATTTAACCAATTTTAATTATTCAAAACAGGAAATAAAGTTTATATTTGGAAAGGTGGTTCAATTTAGCATGGAAAACATATTTTATATGTGTCATTTGAATTAAATTTGAATTAGTTATGAATTTAACCAAATTTGTAATAGTAGTTTGAATTTGAATTTTGAAATCATTTGAAATGTTCAAAACAGTAAACAAACTGCATATTTAGAAAGTTCATTTTATTTAGAGTGGTTTACATGTTTTACATTTTTAATTTGGATGTGTTTTGCAATTTTTATAAAGGTTTGAAAACTAGGGACCATTTTGTAATAAAACAGGGACTTAAATTAAAAAGGAAAGGGCCAGAACGAAATCCACCTCGCAGTGGCCCAGCCTAGGCCACTGACGAGGGGGCCCTGGGCCACGGTGGCTTGTGTGTGTGCGCGTGGATGCACGCGTCGCTGACAGGGAGGCCCCACCTGTCAGCGATCGGTGCAAAAGTGTGGGATTAATCCCGCGAGGCGAGGGATCGATCCCGCGACCGCGGGTACACGCGCGTGGTGCGAAAGCCACTGGGGTGGCTGCTGGTTCTTGTTAGCAGAGGGGCGCATGGGAGTAAGAGGTTCAGAAGCGGGATTTTTAACTGAAACTGAGAAGTTCAGATTCCGAACCTAGCGGCAGACGGCGTTCGCCGGAGACTAGCCGCTCACCGCTGCCGCTGTGCGTGCCCGTGGTGCGTGTGCTGCGTGCAGTGAGCGTGCAGTGCGCGCGCGGGTGGGTGACAGAGAGAGAAGGAAGGGGGAGAGAGGTGGAGCTCACTGGGAGGGATGCGTGCTCGGGAGGAAGAGGTGCTCGACGGCGGCGGTCAAGGAGGTGGACGGCGGTGGCGATCTGTGAGCTCCTCGTCCTCGCTGCAGCGTCGAGGAGGAAGAGGGAACAGAGGAGAACACGTTCCCGTGCCTAACCTATGCAGAGGCTAGCCATGTCGACGGCGATCGCCGGCGTGACGCGGTGGTTGTTCGGTGGTGGTGGTGCAGAGATGGGAGAAACAGAGGAGGGAGAGTGAGGTGGACGGCGGCGGCGTGAGAGAGGAAAGGAGGAGGAGGGTTAGGGCAGAAGGAGAGGGCCGCGGTGGAGCTATAAGGAGGAGGGGAACGCGCTGTGGCCGTTCCCTCTCTCTGCTGCTCGACGTGGACAGGCGCATCGCGCGCCGTACAGAGGTAAGTGACGAGGGGGTAGCAGGCCGTGGCTGGTGGGCTGGGCTCAGCCCACTGGCCTGCCCTCTCCCTCTCTGCGTTTTTTTTTCCTGTTTCTGTTTTTTACTGATTCTGTTTTTTTTTGCAGAAAAGAAAAGGAAAGAAATGAGTGGCTTTTGGGGGTTGGAAAAAAAATTTGGCAAAAATATTTATAAGTTATTTATTATAAAAGCACCAATGTGCAAACTTTTGTTTTTCAAAAAGTTTGAAATTAGTTGTTGTTTGGAAAATTTAAATGAATTTGAGCAATTCTGATATTAAGTGAATTATTTAAACTTAAGCAAGTTAATGGTTTGATCTCTCAAGTTAATGGAAACAAATTGATGTTTTGATTTGAAATTTTCATTTGAAAATTGTAACAGAACAAGTATGAAACCAAGATTTGAAAATTGGTTTGAAATTCAAATGGAAAAACAAGGGAAAACAAATGGAAAACAAGGGAAAACAAATGCAAAACAAATGCAATGATTATGATGTCATGATGCAAAACATAATCTATTATATATTAAAAGTAGATGAGAGGCTACCAGAATTAAGAGAATTAATCTAGAAAATCCCACAAAAATCAGAAACATCTGGCCATCAATTTAATTATTTATCGCATGACAACCGATGGATCTTATAGATTATATATTGGCATTAAAGTTAGAATTAATTACCCACCAGTGCCCTCCATAAGTTTTTGGTACCCGTTCAATATTGCATACAAGGCTAAAGATTCATCCATGGAAAGAAAAACAACCTATCATCCTCATGCAGGTTACCGCTGCCGCCACAGCCACCTTTGCATCGGTGCCGTCGGCCGGCCGACCTCCACCAAGTCCATGTACATCGCTGAGTCATGTACATCGCAGATGAGCTAGGTACGATCAAATACTTGCTTCACATAGAACCTAGAGCTAGGTACAAGCGTATTGTGAGTTTGTGACGTGAGAAGTATCTCTCCTTAGATGATGCTGCCCTAGGTTCTGAACTTAATTACATCGCCATTCCCCCTGCGCAAGCGCTGATCCATCACCGAGATTCTATTGGGCGCTAATGAAGGCCACCGGTGGCTGCTCTCACTGGCGCAGGTGACCAGGATTGGATTGGAGACGGATCCATTGTCGAAGAAGCAGCCAACCCCTGGAGTTTCCAACACCAAACCGTCATTCTCTATACTCTATCTTCTCAGCATCCAGCGTGGGTGTTAAAGGTAATCACGACATCATGTTTCTCCCTCTTCTAACTTCTACAAAACCAAATTCTTATAATGACCATATCTTCCACTGCTGAGGGAACCTTGCTGGCAATGAAACTAGAGAAGCAGGCAACGTATTGATTTATGTCTAATTTGTAGGTAAAATATTCTTCATAGCAAACCTTCTTCCCGCGTCGACGACGGCGCCAAAGCGCCTGGGCATTTGAGATAAAGAGGATTTAATTAGGACATGGAGAACTCAACTCTTCTGACCTCAAGTAAACATATGAATGGCTGTACTTGACTGATTTGTGAGTAATCAGTTCTTGATCTATGCACTCGATTGTTCTATTTACATGATTGATGCATATAGGTATTCCAATATTGTTGGCCAGATGATTAATCCCAATGGTAATTAGTGCCTGAATATCTCTATTGTAATATACTCTCCACGAAATTCAGTGTTTTTCTGTAATATGATGCATCATAGATATAATTAGCAGTATATCCTCATGTTGCTTACCATTTTTCCGATATGTCTTTCCAACATCAAAGTACACTGCAGACCCCCTACTGTTTCTGGTGCATGCTATCCGCTGTACAATACGAGATTGGATATCTATATGCACGTGACCTGACAGGTACATGATTTTTCTTGACGTACAATCGCAGACGAAAAATCTCCATCAATCTACAAAAAATAATTGGTGCCTAGAGAAATCAGTAGGTTGATTGCCTTCTTCTCATTCTCTTTTTTCTCACTACTGTCCTCCTGTTGATTATTTTCTGACCCGCGTGATTCTTAGGATTCTTGGTTCAAACCTGTAGTGCTTCCATGTAGCGTTCAACTGGCCGGCCGATCGATTAATCGATAAAGCTATATTTGAGTACCGACTTGTCTGATTGTCTCATGCATATATTCTACAATGCATATTCTCACAAGTACGTATGCATATGAGTACATTACTAGCATCATGCACGATTAAATTCAGAGGTGAATTGTTACTTTATTTTTGGCACAACCTCTGTCAACCATGGTATTTTAAGTGCATTTATGTAAAAGGAAAATTAAATTCTTTTTTGCACTTATAACAATATGCACACTTTAGAATTTGGATAAATCTTGCAGGAGAAGCGACGACTATATAACGACCGTCAACAACATGGACGCAATTCAGTTCGTTTACCTCATATTTTTTGTTTTCTTTCAGGATTATCTATTCGAGTTGTCTTCTTTTTACGCACTGTCCAAAAGTCAATTGGAACTTTTAAGTCACAAGGGCACTTTCTGAGATTTCATTTCGATGTTGAAATTTTCTTCTACTAAATTTCTCTGAAAGTACAACTATTACTAGCAAGCCTATTATAAGGGAAATGAGAAGCAAAGGACAAAACTACATGATATGCTCAGCTGAGATATTTTCTGAACTTAAATCCCTCAAACCCTGCGTAAGTCATTTCTGCGGCACAAATTGTACTTTTTTTCTTTGGAGCTATCACTGTCTTAAATTTTTATTACCGGCGCAAGGTTGAGTCCAAAGATAACTAAAATAAGAAGAGGACAAGATGCTCTTAAAAAAATTATGGAGTCAGTAAACGGAAATTATAAAAGAAACACTAAGTTGTGGTTTTGAATGTATAAGGTACAGTTGAATACTTGATCTAGCAGGATCGCAATTTTTAATTTCTCTTATGAAAGTTCATTACTTAGGGCATCTCCAGCCGTTGCAACCCCCCAGCACAAAAAAATCACAAAAAGTAGCGAAAACAGCGCAAAATCAAAATTTGGGCGAGGTCATTTACCAGCCGTAGCCCCCCCCCCCCCCCCAAGCAGCGAAAATGGGGGGCTTTTGTATGCAAAGTGGGGCAAAAGTAGAAGAGAGAGGCATCTTTGCATGCAAAGTGGGGCAAAAGTAGGAGAAATATTCCTTTTTACATGCAAAGAGGCACATTTTACCCCCCCCCCCGGCCAAACACAGCACCCTGGGTTCCGCTTGGGTGTGCCGGCGCTAAAACAACGCTATTTGGGCTCCTGGGGGGCTGACTGGCAGAATTCGG
The DNA here is from genome assembly GCA_028641055.1 of Alopecurus myosuroides. Taxonomy (NCBI): domain Eukaryota; kingdom Viridiplantae; phylum Streptophyta; class Magnoliopsida; order Poales; family Poaceae; genus Alopecurus; species Alopecurus myosuroides. The sequence continues at coordinate 672,264,895 of CM054057.1, forward strand.
CGCTAAAACGGCGCTTTTTGACAAATAAAGTGGTCCTGGGGGCTTTGGGGGGGGGGGGGGCGGCTGGAGATGCCCTTAGCTTATTCAATTATTATTTCGCCAACCAATATGTGCACATCACTAGCGGGTTGTGTTTATTTGAGCAAGCTCGAGGGTATTATTTACCCACTCCAGTTGTCCAAGCTATAACTTAGAATTTGCACTGAGCTCTGATTATCTCTCTGTTATCAATCATTATTCTCGCATATTTCCTATCTTATTTACTAACTGCAAAATTTGAAGTCAATCAATAGCCTTAACTCGATTACAAAAGCACTTCTCTTCAACAGAAATCAAATATCTGATTATTTCTTTAAGTCCCGTGTGGTAGTATATTACATATATATCTCCGTTCTTTGTCACCCATTAGCTCATATCTTAACGCACTCCTTAGTTGTATGACATTAATTTTTCATATACCAATTTTTTGTCTATTTGTACCATTGTTATAAATTCACTTATAGTTAGAGAATGATTGAGAATACATTCAGTTCAGGTCATATAATTTCCCTAATTATAGTTTCCTGCAATTCTCTTGCCGGCCAGCAGGTATACAACAAAACCCATCATGGATTTTCAGTGTATGATGTGCGATGGAGAGGAATATTGGTAAGTCGGTACTCACAACCGATAACACCGGCATTTCCAGCAAAAATATTGATTATTTGGGAGAGTGTCACTAGACACCATGTATTCCTAGGTTTATTCTATTGGCAAGTATTACTTTAATGGATGATAAAGTTATTGAGTTGTACTGTCTTTCAACATAAGTTGCTAGGTCTTGGGTTTCAAATAAGAATTACATCAATACACGTTATATCATGCTTATGAATAGATTCTTTGTACTTAATAGAGAACATGATCATCTTTATTTTCTTGGAACAATGTCTACATTAAGATATATTTATCAAGTGAAATAATACTATTAGAATTTGCACTTTGCAGGTCATGGATATGAAAGGTTATGTGTCCTGATGTCGGACTATGAATTTGGATCGAAGATTTATGATATGGTAATTAACACTTGGAACCAAATTGTGAAGGTCTTCTTTCCGCTATTTTTAGCTCATATTCACACTGAGTAGATAGAAGATTGTAAATTTAGTTCTTTTCTGAATTGATTTTATGCATTTCTATACATCTTTCCTTTTTGTACTATTTGCTTGAATGTTACTTTCTATCTCTACAATGTGTATTAATTCAGCTCGGGTTCATAATTTTTTGAATTTACCAAAAATTTATTAATAAGGCCAATGGACTCTAAGAGGCCTTGTGGATTAAGGGATTTCATTTCATATGATGTTTTTCGTGCTGACGCTTTAGATCTAAGGTATAAGATGACCACACATTCTAATAAATCGATTTTCTACACTTATCTCCGCACTTATTTTATATGGCACGATAGTGGACCATATTGATATTTCCTTATGTGTTTTACATCATTTATCTTTCTAACATCTAGGAGTTTTTTTGTAATAGATTTAACATCAGATGAAATCATAATTATTTCTTCCTCTTTGTTTTTGATAATAACTGGATATAGCACATTTAGTGACATCCTAACTTGAACCTATCAGGGCATGATATGTTATTGGTTTCAATTTTTATTCACATTCAAAAGGAATTAGAAAAAATCCTACGATTATCCGAACAAATACATAAAATCTCATATTTCTATTGCATTCTCATCAAATACAAATAAATATATTGTACATAGAAATGTGAATATTACAAGCACTACATATCTTGCCCGCTCATGTGAGCGGGCCACTTTGCTAGTTTAACAAAAAGCAAACATTCTAAAGGGTGTTTTTCATACTTGGGATGTTACACGTATCTCCACGGATGCTGATACAACGGTGGTGAGGGCGCAGCTCGAGCAGCAGCGACTCGCTTTGCTGCGAGATGCCCAGGAGCTGGAGAAGGTTAGGCTTGAGCTTAACTTGGATCAGAAGCAGTACAATAGGGCGCATGGCTTTACCCCTATTTCTAGAAATCCTAGCAAGATAGGGACTATTCGGTGTAATTTAGGCGCTGAGCTAGCTAGAGATGGTAGAGCCGCTAGCAAGTCTGCCAGTCAAAACACAGCTGGTAGGCTGAAATATAGCTCCCCTGCAAAAACACTTAGAGCTGCAGAGGCTGTTGCTGTAGAGTTGCCAAATCTCACTAGCGAGGCCCGAGTGAGGCAGCAGGAGCGGCTCAATGAGCTCGTTCTGGAAGCTGGTAGGCAGAATGAGGCATTTCGGCAAGCCAACCCAGGGGGCGGTGCGTCTCATGTTGTTTAGTCGCATGGGGCAAGATCCATTGACCAGGCCTCATCGCCGCTTCCTGGGGGAGAGAGGGCCCAGAGTGTGACCTCTGGGAGACACAAACAGATGCAGTTGTACGACCCGGCTGTCGCCGGAAAACAGCACGCTGTAGCACGGCAGCCCGGCCAAAAACACAATGCTGCAGGTACTGCCCATCCGGCTGCAAGAGTTCACCAAGAGGGGCAAGGAGGTAACCGAGAAGGCCCATCTCGGCAGCATGTGGCTAACCCTGTCCAACATGTTGCTCAGCCAAATGTGATTGCTGCTGTGGCCAACCCGGTTGCTCTACCCGGACATGTGCCTCAAGACCGCTACAATGATGGGTACTCGTCCATGGAGCGTGCCGGGTACACCGACCCAAGAGATCTCGCAGCTCGGTTGGGAGGGAGAATGCTAGAACCAAGTGACACAAGATACAAGCTGGGCCGGCTCTACCAGTTCGAGGAGATAGAAGGGAAGGGCCCGCCAGGGCCAGATTGTTTTGGTCCCAGGATCATGGGGGAGCCACCCGTGTACAAATTCCAGCTGGCTAGAGCGACCAAGACCTATGACGGAAGCACCAAGCCGGAAGACTGGCTGAATGACTATGTGACTGCCGTGTATGTTGCAGGTGGCAACATGTTATGTGCAGTTCGGTATGTGCCCCAGATGCTGGAGGGTCCTACTCGGATCTGGCTGAACAACTTGCCCAGAGACAGCATCAACTGCTGGCTTGACTTCTCGGAAGCCTTCATCAGCAACTTAACCAGCACCTACAAGAGGCCAAACTTGCCGCAGCAGCTCTCGGCGTGCAAGCAAAGAGAAGAGGAAACTGACCGGGAGTATCTTACTCGGTGGAGTACTCTGAGGAACACATGTGAGGGTGTGAATGAGTCGCAGGCCATTGTGTGGTTTGCGCAGGGTTGCCGTCATGGCAGCATGCTGTGGCAGAAACTGCAGAGGGAGATACCGAGTACCCTTGCCGAGACAATCAAGATTGCGTATATGTATGCACTCGGTGATCCTACTCAGCCTCTGCTTGATTCCTTCGAGGGAAGACCGTCCGGATATCCGCTACGGGTCTGACCATGTAGCAGCTGTTACTCAGGATCGGGGTGCTGCCGGGAGCAGCCAAAGGCAAAAAACTGCTGGAGCCCAATACGGGAAAAACCAGAATCAGGGCCAGAACTTCAAGAAACAGTACAATGCTCCTCAGCAGCCCAGCACCTCACAGGGATCCGGAGACCCTGCCGGGTTCATCTTTGAGAACATGAAGGATGGACCGTGTAGCTTCCATGCCGAGTAGGCCGGCCAATCACACTACTCGGCAGTGCAGCTGGTGGGACAGGATCAAGGGCGAGGCTCTCGGTCAGCTGCCTCCTCCACCTCCTCTTCCGCTTTCCGGTTCCAATGTGCAGCTAATCCGGGTAGCTGCTCCCAGGCCAGCCGACAACCAGAGGAGGGTAAATGTGAACCAGGTAGCTCAGGGAGCCAACCAGAACAACAACAAGAAGAACTGGAACCGCAACTTCAACAACAACAACCGCCACAACAACTACTACACCCGCAACAACAACAATGCCAACCAGAACAACAACAATGATAATGGTGCTGGGGACCGGAACCAGTACCAGGAGCACCACGAGAGCTACATGGTGTTCACCACTGAGCCGGATGACAAGCAGTTTTAGCACAGGCGCGCAATGGAGGTAAATGCCGTAATGCCATATGTGCCTCACTACATGGAGTGGTGCGACCAGGAGATAGTCTGGTCTAGAGCTTATCATCCCAAGATTATGCCCAACCCAGGTACAGATGCTCTGGTGGTGGACCCCACTTTCTTGGGGACCAAGAAGAACGTGAAGTTCAGCAAGGTGCTGATCGACAACGGGAGCAGCATCAACATCATGTACAAGGATACCATGGAGAAGCTCGGCCTTGCCGAGAACATGCTGCTACCCAGTCGGACTACATTCCATGGCATTGTGCCGGGAGTATCTTGTGCTCCAATCGGCCGCATCTGGATGGATGTGCTTTTCGGCACCAGGGAGAACTGCCGCACCGAGTGCCTGCAGTTTGAGGTGGTTGATCTTCAGAGCCCTTATCACGCTCTACCCATCAGGCCTGCTCTGACCAAGTTCATGGCCTCTACTGATGCGGCCTACCTAAAGATGAAGATCCCTGGTCCCAATGGCACCATCACCATCTCGGGTGACTACAAGCGCTCTTTGGAGTGTGCATCTGCTGGATCTCGGCTTGCTGAGTCTATGTAGCATTGCTGCCGAGAAGAAGAAGATACATGAGGTTATGGCTATGGCCCAAGCAGCTCAAGTCGGTATGCCTAGCATGCTGAGTTCTCAGTATGGGGCTACCTTCCAGGCTTCCCAGGAGACGAAGAAAGTGTAGATTGACCCGGAGTTCCCGGAGCGTGTGGCCATCATTGGTGCCGGGTTGGAGGAAAAATAGGAAAGCGAGCTCATCCACTTCCTCCGTGAGAATCGGGATGTATTCGCATGGTCCAATCAGGACCTGCCGAGTGTCCCGAGGGAGTTGGTTGAGCACTCGTTGCATGTGTGCCCTGACGCCAGCCGGTTAAGCAGGCAATGTGCCTCTTTGCGGCTGAGAGAAGGAAAGCTATTGGTGACGAGATCACGAAGTTGCTGACAAGTGGATATATCATGGAGGTACTGCATCCGGATTGGTTGGCCAATCCGTTCATGGTGGAGAAGAAGAAGGAGGATCCCAAGGCCGCCATAGCTTGGCGCATGTGCGTGGACTACACCGACTTGAACAAGGCATGCCCCAAGGACCCGTTCCCGCTACCCCGTATAGATCAGGTGATCGATTTCACTGCCGGATGCTAACTTTTGTCTTTCATTGATGCCTACTCTGGTTTTCACCAGATTCCTCTAAACCATGCTGATCAAATAAAGAATGCTTTTATTACCCCGTACGGGGCTTATTGCTATGTTGTCATGTGTTTTGGGTTGAGAAATGCTGGGGCTACTTATCAGAGGTGCATGCAAAAGTGTTTGCATGACCAGATAGGCAAGAATGTGCAGGTGTACATAGATGACATTGTCATCAAAACAAAACAAACACATACTCTGCTGGGAGATCTTGAGAAAACATTTGCCAGTTTGAGCAAGTACCGGATGAAGTTAAACCCAACCAAGTGCACATTTGGCGTCCCGGCTGGCAAGCTACTCGGCTTCTTCGTATCCAGTCGGGGCATTGAGGCCAATCCTTCAAAGATAAAAGCTATAGAGAGCATGTCTTTGCCGAGATCACTGAAGGATGTGCAGAAATTTACCGGATGACTGGCTTCTCTTAGCCGCCCCTGGGAAGAATGGGCGAGAAGGCACTGCCTCTTTATCAACTCATGAAGAAAAGTGATAAGTTTGTCTGGACACCACAAGCTGTTGTGGCTTTCAAGGAACTCAAGACCATGATGGGTAGCGCTCCCATCTTGGCAAGCCCTTTGCCCAAGGAGCCAATGTTGTTGTACATTGCAGCCACCAACCGAGTAGTCAGTGTGGTGGTGGTGGTAGAACGAGAAGAGGAAGGGAAGACCGTGCAGAGGCCGGTGTATTATCTCAGCGAGGTGCTATCCATCTCCAAGCAGAATTGTCCTCACTACCAGAAGATGACATATGGCGTTTACCTGGGTGCCAAGAAGCTCAAGCATTATTTCCAAGAGCATCGCACATGGTGGTGAGCACCGCTCCCATCTCGGAGATCATGGGCAACAGGGATGCAAGTGGCCGAGTTGCCAAATGGGCGATTGAGCTGGCCGCGTACACTCCTCTGTAAGCGAGAAGATAAGAAATCAAGTCACAAACCCTGGCGGATTTCTTGGTGGATTGGGCCGAGATGCAATATGAGCCACCCTTGCCGGAAACCAATTTCTGGAAGATGCACTTTGATGGCTCCAAAGTAAAAGAAGGGCTTGGTGCTGGCGTGGTGCTCACCTCACCCAAGCGAGATCAACTCAGATATGTGCTGCAGATCCACTTCTCGACATCCAATAATGTTGCCGAGTATGAAGCCCTGGTACACGGCTTGAGGGTATCCAAGGAGATCGGAGTTCAGCGTATTGTTTGCTATGGTGATTCAGACCTAGTAGTTCAACAAGTCTCGGAAACTTGGGATGCCTTGGATGCCAACATGGCGTCCTACCGGTTTCTAGTGTAGAGTATGACTAGATTCTTTGATGGGTGTGAGTTCCATCACATCCACCGAGCTGAAAATGATGCAGCAGATACTCTGTCCAAGTTGGGGTCTTCTCGGCAGTTCATCCCGTCTGGGATTGCCTTGGGGCATTTGAGGAAGCCGTCTATCAAGCCATCTCCCAACTCGGAGTCCATATATATTCCAGGTCTGCTGGACTCAGAGGCTATTCCTATGGAAATTGATTGGGAAGGTGCAAAAGAGAACCTGGGGACTGCTCCATCCAACCCGGGGACTGCCTCTGCAAACCCGGAGACTGTCGCATTCATCGAGGGGATTATTTCTCAGTACTCGGGGACTCGGGGACTTGTCTCCAACTCGGAGCAAGTCATGGCAGCTGATCCAATGGATGTGGACGAGAGACACCGAGTTGGGCTTTGCCCATATTATCCTTTCTAGCAGATGGCACATTGCCGAGTGACGAGGTCACAGCCAGGCAGATACAGAGAAGTTCTAAGGGCTACACTATCATCAACAAAGAGCTGCACAAGAGAAGCCCTACTGGTGTGGTGCAATGTTGTGTTGAACCAGAAGAAGGAGAAGAGATCCTGAGAGAAATACATAAAGGAGAGTGTCATGCCTCATCTCGGGGCCTAGTCAAGAAGGCATTTCGGCATGGATTCTTTTGGCTCACTGCCTTGCACCAAGCAGATGACATAGTGAGAAAGTGCAATGGGTGCCAGAGATATGCAAGCAAGATTCACATGCAAGCTTCCGAGTTGAAGACCATCCCTATCACTTGGCCCTTTGCAGTCTGGTGCTTGGATATGGTAGGCCCTTTCAAGCCAGCTAGAGGCAACATGACTCACATCTTGGTCATGGTGGACAAGTTCACCAAGTGGATTGAAGTGAAGACTATCCGGAAATGTGATGGGAACACAGCTGTGAGCTTCCTGAAAGATATCATCCTGAGATATGGCTACCCGCATGGGATCATCACGGACAATGGAACAAATTTTGCTGAGGGAGCCTTTGCCAGGTTCTGCAGAGATAAGAGAATCCGACTAGATGTCGCGTCAGTCGCCCATCCGGCGCCCAATGGGCAAGTTGAGAGAGCAAATGGCATGGTCCTTGCAGGGATAAAGCCAAGGCTGATTGAGCCATTACAGCGAACCCCTGGTTATTGGCTGGACGAGTTGCCGGCGGTGTTGTGGAGTCTAAGGACTATCCCTAACCGATCAACCGGATACACACCATTCTTCCTGGTATATGGAGCTGAGGCCGTGTTGCCCACTGACCTTGAGCATGACTCACCCAGAGTAACCCTCTATACTGAGGCGGAGGCAAGAGAAGCCCGAGAAGATGATGTGGACCTGCTTGAGGAAGCAAGAGAGTTAACTTTGTCCCGCTCAGCTGTATATCAACAGAATCTGAGGAGGTACCATAACCGAAAAGTGAGCCCAAGGGTTTTCCGAGAAGGAGACATGGTCCTTAGGCTCGTGCAGCACACAGCCGGGATGCACAAGCTATCCCCTCCGTGGGAAGGGCCTTTCATTGTGAGCAAGGCGCTGCACAATGATGCCTATTATCTCATCGACGCATAGCCATCATAGAAGAACAGGGATCCAGAGAGGAATCCAAACGTCCCTGGAATGTAGCTCTACTCCGTCGTTTTCATTCATGAGAAAACATTGTATGTATCTTCTTAACAGAGTTAAATTCAAGTTGGCACTCCGAATTCAAACTCGGGGACTGCCTGTGCAAAAACCTTGCCCTGTGTTGTTTACTTTATTTCCTTTGCCTACTCGGTTTTTCTACTCAAGATTTCATGCGTATGTTAAGTAGTGTGTTTAAACCCAAGAGCCAACTCTTCGACTCTGCTGCTGTCCGCAACCCGGCTTCATGGCAAGCAAGAGAACAAGCTAAAGGTCCATGAACACATGAAAAAACTACTAAGGAAAGAAGAGTGCGACAACCGAGTAGGGTGTTCTTTACTTCTCTGTTTTTCCTTTTCGGCTAAGTGGTGGGCAGTGCTAACATGCAATTTTCTAAGTAGTTAAGTATCTGAAACTCGGTTTTTAAAATTTTGTGACTCGACTACCAAAAAAGCCACAAGTGGCAGGTAAGAGCAAAGACAAAAGAGCTGAGTGAATGAAAACAACAACTCGGGGACATGCATTTTAACGCAATCCGGCATTGAGCCAGTCTTGCTAATAGAAATAAGTTAAAACTGAATTTAGAAGAGGAACCATAAGCGTATTTATTACATCTGCACCCGGCATCCCTGGGATCTGATAAATGTTTTAGGATAAGAGTTGCAGTAAGTCAAACTATGGTGGAGGTAGTAGTGTCCGAGTCGGTGCTGGAAGGCGCCACGGGCTCGGAGGCAGCAGTTGTAGACGCGGGCTCGGCCGCAGAGGAAGTTGGAGTAGCGGAGATTGGATCCGATGCAGAGTTGGTGGCCTGAGTAGCTGACTCGCTGGGAAGCGGATAGAGCTCGGAGACGATGTTCTCGGTGGGAGCCCCAGTCGCGCCCAACTCGGGAGCGGGGTCGTCAATCGCCATCTCGGTGGTGACAACCTCCTCCTGAGCGGCGGGTTGCGGCTCAACCTGGACCTCGTCCGAGCCAGCTGTTGGATTGACGGCTTCCGGATCAGCTTGCATCCCGTATTCCTCCGCGGCGCTGCGCTTCTCGGTCTCCTCTTGGTCGTCTTCTTCGTGCTCAACCTCTTCGTGCTCGTCCTCCTCGTACTCGGCTTCGTCGTCGCATTGGCTGCGGTCTTCACCGTCATCTTCATTGAACTCGGCCTCCTCCTCATCATCATCTTCAACATCAGTATCTGGCTCGGTGGGGCCGTCGATATATTGGTTGGTCTCAGCATAGGAGGCTAGCTCGTACGCCACTTCCTTTCGGCGTAGGACGCACTCTGGCCGCTCAGTCCACTTGGAGCCATTTCTGCGGGTGCCAATCCGGTCAAGGTTTAGATTCTCATACCAGGAGAGGATGAAGTGGAGGGTCTCGTCAGCTCCAGCCCGAGCTGCGGAGGCACTCCACTTCTTCAGGTCTTCCTTGACGTGGTCCAGGTTGACTGCCATGTCGCTGATGGTGTCTGGAATTGGGCGCTCTGGCCAGAACAACTTGTGAAGTTTCATTGCGGTGGAGACCATGGAGGTGCCCAGACCTTTGAGACCTGCATCCCAGGTCTTGATACTCAGAATATGATCATCAATGCTAGCGGCCTGGTCTGTATCAAGACCGGATGCTGCCCTGGCCCTCCTAGCCTTCTCCACAGTAGACTCAGCGGCTTCGTGGAGATCTGGGAAGGTATCTGGGTCAGGGCAAGCTAGTGGGAATTAGAGAGATGAACCGGGAAGAAGAAGAAGAGAAATCGAGTAAGAGGAAGGCAAAAAGGCAAAATATCGAGTAAAGAGGAGGGTAGCGATAACTTACTATTCAGTTCCAAGACAAGGGCCCCTAGTCGGACCTTCCAGTCAGCAGCAAGTTGGATTTGCCGGTCTTGTACACGGCGGGAGTCATTGAGCATGTTCTCGAGAAACTGATTTCTCTCTTTCAGAGATGAGATCTCCCTCTCGAGTTCTTGCTTATCCTTGGCAGCTTGTTTCTCCAGTGCTTTCTTCTCTTCAACAGTTGTGATTGCAGTCTTGAGCGCTTTCGCAAGCTCAAGTTGGAGCTTCTCAAATTCTGTCTTCTCGGTTTCCCGCTCCTTCTGCAGTTCGGCCTCTCGGACCTGCACTTGGTTATGTGCTTCAGATGGAGTGAGGCACTCCGGGTGCTGCTCTCGGAATTTCTTGTATTCTTCTGCGGATAGAGAAGCAAGTTAGCAAGCAACAGGAAGCTGAGTCAAGAGATCAGAGAAGAATTGGCTCACCTTCCAGAGAGGAGATCGTACTCTGCGCTGAGGCAACCATGACCTCGTAGTCTTGGTGCCTCTCGACCAGAGCCTTGAGCTCACGTGCAGAGAAGACAGTATTTGAGCAAAAAGCAGAAAACGGGCGTAAACAAAAAACGCACAAACCGAAATGCTAGAAGCTTACTTTCAACGGCGGACAGCCTGATGGGGCTGTGCATCGAGTTCTTCTCCATAGCGTCCATCTCGCTCTTCTTGTACTCCAGCTCCCGGTTCCTATCTCGGACCTGTCGGTGCGACCACAAGAGCTGGCGGAAAATCTTGGTCATGTTCTGGATGCTATCCTGCAGGGAAGAAGGAATTTTGGTGAGTTTGGAAGATTTGGCCCGAGTAGATGGCAACTCGGTTGAGCTTTACCTACTCGGCCCGAATCTCGGGGACTGGGTAGTAGATAGAAGGAAAAGAAGTAACGAAGAAATCTGGCAACTCGGAAAAGTCAAAAGAAGAAAGGCACTTACCACGTAGGACTGTTCAATATCTTCAATTATTTTGCGCAGGACAAACATCTTGCTAGCCAGGGTGCTGCTGCATCCGGCCATGGTCATGCTAACAGGGCCAATGTCGGCCTTGTTCCACTCCTGCCGGTAATTGTCGAGGTTCCTCAGCTCAACACCATCCCATGCGGCATGGCCGAGTTTGGTGTTGTCCCGGAACTTCTCAATGAAGCCTACTCGGTCGAGGATAGCTGCTTCGCCTTCTGTGGGGAGCTCCTCGTTATCCTCATCGCGGGAAGTGATTTCTCTGATGGTCAGGGAATCACTTTTTCCCTTGGTTCCGGAGCGGACCACGGCCCTTCGCTCTTTCAGAGCAGCTAGCCGCTCAGCCTCCTTCGACATCTGGATCTTGTGCCGTTCTTGCAACTGGACCGAGTATTCTGAGAGGGTAGGAGTTTTCTCGGGGTCGCTGGCGCCTGAGCCGGGATCTTGCTTCTCTGTAGGGCCAAACTGGATGTTGGTCCGCACCAGCCCGTTGTTCGGGTTGGGGGCTTTCCGGGCCTTGTTAAGGGGCCAGTTGGCATTCTCATGTGGCAGCTGTTGTTGTGCGGGTTGCCCACCTGGCTGGCCGCCTGGCTTCTGGGGCCCTAATGGCTGGAGAGACAGCTGCTGTTGCCCAGCTTGCCGCTGCCCGGTTGGCTGCGAACCGCCCTGTGACGCGTTGCGTGAGGGTTGCTTTCTGGTTGGTTCTGGAGCCGTCTTGACTGTGGAAGGCGCTGGCTGCTTCTTGGTGGAAGGCGCAGGAGCTGGCTGCTTCTTGGAAGTGGGCGCAGGAGCTGGCTGCGGAGGTGGAAGCACTTTCTTTGGTGGTGGCGCCTGTGGCTGGCTGGATGGCGCAGCATCCGGCTGCACTGGATCTTGGCGTGGTGGCTGCTCCTCAGCTCGGTTCTCTGTTGGTGGGGTCCTTGGCCGTTCCACCGAAGGATCTTCTACCCGCTGCTCGGCAGCCTGGTCTGGCTGCTCCGCAGCAGTGTTATCTTGCTGCTGCTCCACAGCAGGGTCTGGTCTCTCCTTGACGATGTCGTCTTGCCGCTGCTCGGCAGAGTTATCAGTTGTCTCCTCAGCGGAGGTAGCTGGAGGAATTTATGGCCTCTCGGTGTTGGTGGCATCCTGGGCAGCGTGCTGCGCACTGGGCTGCGGCTTCTCCAGGGTGCGCTCGGTCTCCATCTCGGCGCCAGGGTTCTCGGCGCCACGGTCTTGTTCTTCTCGGAGGGGGGAGGATGCCGGCATCCTGGCCTCTGGTATGTCATCCCCTTCATCGTCGGAGAGCTCCACGAGTTCTCGAATTGGCTTTCTCTTCCTCCGGGGAGCTGGTTCGTTGGTGGCATCAGCGTCGAGGGCGTCACTGAAGAAAAATAAACAGAAAAGAAAGAAAAATCAGAAAGTGTGCAGAGAAGGAAGCCAGGAAGAAAACAGAGTAGATGGCAAAGGCATAGGATCAACTCAGAGGCACTTACCCGTCTGCAGTGGGGCGCTTCTTGCGCGGGTTGGGCTTGTTGGGCTTGTTTCCTGGCCGCTTCTTGATCTTCTTGGAAGGGGGCTCCAGTGCCCCGCTACCCGTCCTCTTCCTGGTGGTGGTAGGAGCGGCAACGGACACGGGAACCACATCCAATGGTTCCTCTCCGTCCTCCAGGTCCGGTTCCTCTATAGTTGAAAGAAGCAAAAGATCAGAATAAGAAAGAGAAAAGGATCAAAGCGCGCGGCAAGCAAGCAACAAGGTGAACTCGGTCACCTTCTTCATCCTCTAACCAGTCCCGGATAGAGGCATTGACTCGTTACTTACCGTCCTGACTGGCACGGGGGATACAAAGCGTATCCTGGATGTCGTACGCTGTCTCGTCATCCTCAGCCCAGTCCGGTTTCCAGTTCTTTTTGAAGATGGCGTGGTCTTCCTGTTTCTGGCGAGTGATGTGCTGAAAGTGCAAACATAAAGCACACTAAATCGAGTCCCGACAGAATAGATGTTCTACTCGGTCTAGCGTGCAAACATAAAGCACTAAATGCTAAGTACCAGAGGAGGCATGTGACGCCCCGAGATCGGGCACTATGCAGATTTCAGCATTTCCGCCAAAATCCACATAATAACCGATTTCAGGTTGCCACTTGTGATAACATTACAACAGTTCACGAATAATCCACAACAATAACAGAGGTGGTATATACAAGACGACTCAAACGAGTAAAGGATACAACTGATACAAAACAAAGATCCAAATGACAGCGGAAGAAACAACATAGTGTCCGACTACGGACAAGATACAATTTGGACTAAGAGTCCTGAAGATAACCGATGGCGTCCAATCCCTGCCCAGGCCAAGCCGGAGGGATTCCCAAGCTAACGTCGTCAGACTTCAAACTTGTTGACTGCAATGTGGAATATGCAGCCACGAAAAGGATTCGTGGGTCAGTACTGGCAAGTGGATAAACCATACTCACAAGATACCAGCGTAACCAATCATCACAAGATACAAATACTTTGGGTACAACGGAAAGGAAGGGATTATTGCAAAGAAGCGGCAGCGGGCTGCACTAACTAACTACAGAGACGCACTACAACATCCGGCTAAAAGAAAGGGATAAGATAGCGCGACAAAACCAACTATAACTACTCACCAAACAATACCCATCCAATGTTACCCCCTACTAAGGAAGCAACCCAAGGAAACTCACGCGGTTGATTAAGGTGACATTAATTTTTATGGTGGAGGTAATCTATATTACTAGTCAAGTTATCATCGTTAAGTGTAAGTTGTCTGAGTACTTGTTAGCCAGCACTTTCACCAAGTCATCCATAACCGCGGACAACACGGCTTCTCGAGAAGATTTAACCCTGCAGGGATGCACCAATTTGGCCGTACACGTAAGAATGACCCGCCAGGCGGGGAGCAAACCCACCAAGCAGGCCACTCAACACAACCCAACTCTTCTTCGCATCAAGCCCAAAGAACCACATGCTGTGCGTGCGCGGCTAATCGAGCCCCCACGAAGAAAAGGGGGACCCTCATAGCACTGGAAGACCACGCCGCCCTAAATGCCGACTACAAAAGTTCCACCCTGGCGCCAAGGGTTCGCACCTGCATATGCATGCATCAAATAGAAATCCCGAACTAAGTGTGGCGATTTGGACGAGATGCGAATCGAATCAGAGTTGCGGGGGGCGCCCATACTCGCTTCCCACATGCGGTTAGTGCGCTCATCATGGATTGGAGGACAAGACCCTTTTCCTAATTAAGTTCAACACTAGCAGGCCTCAAAACCACGTCGGGCCTCCTGCCGGTGCCTTATCATCAAATTATTATTACCCAAAACATTAACATGTTGTTGATTGAATTGAAACCCAACTATCAAACTAAACAGGTGATAAGACGGACAGCAAGACTTGAGCGCAAACAACACTAAGAATGCAACTACGACACGAGGGCCAACAAGGTAAACAAACAACAGGTAATAGGAAGTGGAAGGAAGGCTATATCATGGTTGCAAGGTAAAAATGATAGGATCGAGACACAAGCATCGAATCATAAGGCTAGAATAAAGACAACGGGAAGAATCGGTAACAAGTGATGAAAGGCAGCCATAGGTAGCAAGTGATTATACTTGCCTGGAATCCAGCAAGTAGAGGTACATCCGCAGAACTTGTCGTTGCTCACATCATCTCAACGTCCTATCCGGGAAGAAGCAACGAACTAGAACAAACACCGGATGCAACAATTACTACTACGGCAAAAGATCCAGCATGATCAAGATATGGATGCATGACAAGTTTAAGGATGCATCAAAGATAAACTAGTTGGCATGGTAAACATATTTAAATGGGCCCATATGCAATTTGGATTGCATATGGAAAAGCCCATGAATTAATGTTGAATTAAATGATCTACAATTAACCATCATGTGAAAGTTGATTAGAATGATGCATGGATGATGAAAACAATAAGAAAACAACAATAGCTTCAGTTTGATATGTTGTTTACCAAGTTTGGAATTTTATTTATTAAGTTATGAACTTTGGCATTTTAAATGATTTAAACAAACATTTGTTGTTTTCACCAATTTTAAATGTTCAAAACAGATAACAAAATTTACATTTGGAAAGAACACAAAATTTTAGGTGGAATACATATTTCATTTGTTGAATTTGGATTTAAAATGAGCAAGTTATCAAGTTAGCAATTTTAAATGCATTAAATAAATAATTAGTTGTTTTCAGCAATTTAACTTATTTAAAACAGAAAACAAAGTTTATATTTGGAAAGCTTATTCAATTTTGCATGGAAAACATATTTTACATGTTGGAATTGGATTTGAATTGCCCAAGTTATGAATTTTGCAATTTAAAAGGTGTAATTAAAGCATTGAATTATTGCACCAAATTTAATTAGGAAAAACAGTAAACAAATTGTATTGAAAAGGTTGAAAACATGTAGCAAATGTTTCACTGAACATTTTGAGCTATTAAACATAATTTTTGGATCATTATTGAATTTATTATGCATTTTTTCATAAGCATTTTTATTCTGCCCCTTTTAGTAAACAGAAGAAAACATGTTCAAATTTAATTGAATTGTGACCAA
Source organism: Alopecurus myosuroides (assembly GCA_028641055.1). Taxonomy (NCBI): domain Eukaryota; kingdom Viridiplantae; phylum Streptophyta; class Magnoliopsida; order Poales; family Poaceae; genus Alopecurus; species Alopecurus myosuroides. Next base: position 672,280,389 of record CM054057.1, read on the forward strand.
ATAAAATACCACTGTGTAGAGTTTGTTAAGACAAAATTTTAGAGCCCAAGTTTGCTCAATTTGGGTGAACAGAACTCAAGTTATGAATTCCCAAAGTTTCAAATTTTAATAGCCATTTCTGTATTTAATTATTTAGTGCAAAATTTATTACAGAAACATGTTTCAACTTTGTGACTAACAGAAAGAGCACAAGATTCTGAATCCATAGCAATTTGAATCATTGAAATTGGAGCATTTTTTAATTTGTTATGGATTTTACAAATAAAGATTCAGTTCTGTTTTTCTGGAGTTCGAGAAACAAAAGAAAAATGGAAGAAAAAGGGGTGGCTTTTGCTGCGGAAGGGGATCGAACTCTGGGCTTCCGGCGTGCGGAAGGAAACGCCAGCCACTAGGCTAGCTGCTCGGTTGTGAATAGATACATCCCTCACTGAATATGAGGTGGTAGTTCGCGGTTTTAACTGAATTTTTTAGATCGGAAACACGTATAGATGCAGACTTCAGGGATGGACGAGCTCGTCCATGGCAGCGGCCAGCATCGCACGACGGCGAGCGCACAGAGCAAGAGGGAGAAAAGGAGGACGGGGAGAGGCCAGGGGCGAGCTCACCTCGAGGAGCTCGGAGGCGAGGCGAGCATGCGGAAGACGGCGAGGACCCCGTGGTCGATCTCGTTCCCACCGGCCTGAAGAACTCGGACGGAGACGAGGAACATGACCTTGGCGGGGGCTCTGTGGTGGCTCCCAGGACCGGCCGAGGGTACGAGGACGAAGAGGGCACCGTGGGGATTCCATTCCCTCCGCAACCACAGCCCGAAACCGAACGTAGCGGCGGCGCCATGAGCTCCAAGGGCCGGCCATGGTGGCGCTCTCCCTCTCTCGGTTCAGTTCAGAGAAAGGGAAACAGAGAGAAAAACAGGGAAGGGGAGAGGGAATCGGCGGCGGCAGGAGGGAAGGAGAGGGGGTGGTTGGGGCTAGGGTTTGGGAAAGGAGGGGGTAGGTATAGGGGAGGGGGAGCAGGTGGGAGAGGGGGCAGGTGCGGTGGCAGGAGGGCACGTCTGCCTCCTGTCCGTACGAAGAAGAAAGGGGAGGTGGGCTGATGGTGGGGTTGTAGGTGGGCTGGCCCATTTGGGCTGGCCTGCCTCCCCCTGGCGGTTTTCTTTTTATTTATTTTTTTTGTTCTGTTTCCCTTTTTTGTAAAAGAATAGGAAGAGAGAAATAGAAGGGTTTTGGGGTTCCAAAAATTATGGGGTTAATTTATTTGTGTTTAGAATTGAAAAAGCACAGTTGCACCAATGTTTGTTTTTGAAAACTTCAAACTTGGTTTGAAATTTGAATTTGAGGTGAATTTGAACCAAATTGAAAATTGAGGGAGTTTCAAGTTTCCAAAAATCATGAATTTGATTTCCTTGCACTTGACATTCAAAATGCCCAAGTGTGGAAACTTTTGTTTTTGGAAATTTGAAAGTTTGTTCGAGTTTTGAATTTAAATGACATTTGGGTGAAAAATAAATGCAATGCATATGATGCTTGATGCAAAGCAAAAAGCAAAGCAACCAACTCTAATTGGGGGAAATCCCCCGGGTGTTACAAGGCAAACGAGTAATGGTTCTACTCAGTCTAGCGTGCAAACACAAAGCACAGAATGCTAAGGGCTCTAGGAAAAATAAAACAGGGAAGGCGCTAATCTGAACAGCATGCAAGCATAAAGCATATTAAGCGAAGTACTAAGAAGAGGAGTCCTATTCGGTACAGCATGCAAGCATAAAGCATATTAAGCTAAGAACTGACAGAGCAGTCCTATTCGGTACAGCATGCAAACACTAAGAACATTAAGCTAAATACCTACAGAGGAAAGCTACCCGGCATCAAATGCAAATAGTAAGCATACGGAGAATGGAACTCACCTGGGGGATGCTCTTAGTGCGGCTATACGGCAGAAAGCCATAGTATCAATTCTCGGTGAGGGTGCTCCGCATAATGGACTTGGCCCAGATCACCACCTCTGCTCTGGTGAGCTCGAAGGTGGTCATCCGGGTGCAGTCACGGGGGCCACCCATGTAGAACATTTTGTGTACCCGGTGCTGAAGCGGGAGCACTCGGCGCTCCACCCGGCAAGCTATCGGATCGTCTTGAAGTAGTCCTTCCTTCGCCAGCTGCTCCAGGCGCTTGTCTACCTGGACGACATCAGGCACCATCTTCTTGGGATTATACCCCCAATTCTGTCCAGTAGGAAGGACATTCTGGAACTTGGGGAGCCCAATCATGTCCACGGCCTTCTCTCCTTTTGCAGCAGGAGCATTCTTCACATAGAGGAAACCTCTCTGCCACTTGCGTACGGTCTCCAATCCGATTACCCGTGGGTGGTTCCCAGTGCTACACTGCAGCATCATAGCGCTACCCGTCTGGGTCATCACGCGTGGAACTAGGGGATTGGAAGGATTTGGAATACTCTGCTGGTGAAGAAAGAAGTATTTGGCCCAGGTTTGGATGGTGGGGTAAACTCCTAGGAAGGCCTCGCAGACAGGGGTGTGGGTGGACAGCATCACGATGTCATTTGGGGGCAAATGGTGCGGCTGAAAGCCAAAGTGGCGGAGGAAATCTTGAAGGAATTTGGAGATGGGGAGTCCAAATCCTCGCTTGAAGTGGGAGAGGAAGAAGACAAACTCACCGGCTTCGGGAGCAGGGACGATCTCGTTGCCGGGAAGGCAGCAGATGACATCGGGAGGGACGCGGTGGGTGTTCACCAGCCACTGGCAGTCGGCGGCGGTGACATCTGATCCCTCCCAGCCGGCGCGCACTGGCGCCATCTCCTCCTCGTGGTCTCGGGCGAGATTGTCGAGCTGCATGGGGGTGCGGTCGACGAGGGAACGGCCGCGTCGAGGTTGAGGACGAAGACAAAGACGGAGGCGCACGATGACCTTCGCTTTCTCTCTGCGCTCTCAGTGCGGCGGTGCGCTGCGAGCTCACGGCGGTGCTGCGCTCTGCAGTGGAGGCGGAGGCGAAGAGAAGGAGTGTGAGTTGGGGAAACGTGCGAGGAAAGAGACGACTGGGGCGGCGCGGGGGTATTTATCCCGCCGCAGTTGCGGTTACTGAATTGGGATCGATCGTGCAGAGTGGGATTAACTGCCCGTTAAGAAACGCACACAGCGCGATATGCGCGCGTAACGGGCGCAGTTAATCCCACGACATGGGTCGTGGGCTCTAGAGTACACATGCGAGGTGACACAACGGGCCATGGGGCACTGCTGCAGTGATGGGCGCGTGGCACGCAGTAACGCCAGAACCGAGGCGTCGGGGGCGTGGTTGCGTGACACGTTCCCTCCCTCGACACGCGAAGATGGATTTGCGCTGGATCAAGCGGGGCGCGTTGAAAAATTTTCTAAGTATAAGTTCTCGGCAGAGCTCTGCGTGGCGCGGACTACTCGGCACCGAGAAGATTTCCCCCACACCCATAATCAGAGAGGTTCGAGTAAGGACTTTGGTTGTCCGAGTTGAGGAGCAACTCGACCACACAGCTTCAAGGAGGAAATTTGGTTTAAGCTGGCAGGGCCCAACGAACAAGTTCACTGGAATCTACCAGCTTCGGGGACTAATGTCGGTGGGCTACCCCTGAGTAGGGGCAAGACATGTGATAAAACAGAGATCAAGGTATTGTTTGCTGGGTAGACGGTTACCCGGTATCTGGTATCCGGTAGACGCTACTCGGTGATAAGTGTTGAAGGCCAAGTGAAGATAATAAGGAAGATCGGAATCAACCAAGTAGAGCTCGGGGGGTCCGAGTAGATGGGCAGCAATCCTACTCGGGCGCAAAGTCAATGGAGCTGTTCTGACGAGATCCCGCGTATCCCGCAGCCGTACAGGCGTGCGGTTCAACTTACTAGGAACATCATTATCCGCGCTACGGCGTGGGTACAGTGAGGGTGGGCGCCTGTCATGTCTTGTCACTGACAGGGGGGACAGGACATGTCAGGGGCCTACTCTGTGAGACTGACAGGGTGGACAAGTCCTGTCAGCCGGACGGCGCGGCGACTTCTTGCAACGGCGTCAGGGGGAACACGGAGGCGTGCGCCATGGTGGCAGTAGAGCTGTCGTATCAAGTACTTTTATCATTGTTTACTCGCTGGGTACCAGTATATAAGGTGCCCAGCCCCCTCCTGCGCGAGGGACGTTGGCCCGGACATCATTTATTGCAAGAGCTAGGGTTAGAGAGAGAAAGAGCAAGAGAGTGGCTACTCGGCTAAGAGCCTGACTTGTACTGTGGCTACTCGGTCATACTATATACAGAGAGGTAGGCAGGAGTAGGGGTGTTACCTCCACACGAGGGCCCCGAACCTGTGTAGATCTTGGTGTTTGAAGTGTTTCAGAGCGCGTCTACGTGACGTGTGATCCCTCCCCGAATACCTACAGTGTCCGTCGGCCCCAAACTCAAGCCACCCTATGGAATCTGTCTTCTCCACACCACGACAGTATATGTGAGAATGTTCCTGTTCAAGTTGCTAATAATTGTTTGATATTAACTAACTTTGTTGTGTTGGAAATGCCTGAAGATGAGAATATGTCTATTATTATTGGAAGACCTTTTCTTAATACTGCAGGGGCTGTTATTGATTGCAATCAAGGCAAAGTTACTTTTAATGTTAATGATAAAGAGCACACTGTTTATTTTCCCAAGAAGATTGGTAGAAAATATTGTCTAAATTCCATTGAAAATGTTGAGACCATCAAGAATGGAGAATTTTATTGTCCTATTCCAAAGGCACCCAAAGAATATGAAATTATTACGATTGGGACTATGCCTATCAAGGTTGAGGTAACATAATTATTTAGTGAGAAACAAAGTTTTGTTTCATATAAAATTATTTTGGTAGCAAGACTTGATCACCCTTGTTAACAAAATGATTTTAAATGAAATGGGCAATGTTTTCAATATGTTTTCACCTTCCTTATGCATGTTTTCCTGATGTTTTCGCTCTGATTACTGAAGTTATGCATGTTTTCACCACCCATACTTTTGTTTTCACCACTACCACCTTTGTTTTCTTTGGTTATTCTTTCATTGGAATGTCTTAGAACCTTTGTAGTTCTGGTTTTGGTTTTGTTTTCCACCTTTTCACTTTCGTTTTCCCGGTTTTTATTAATTATTAAAATTCTGGAAATACCTCAAAAATAAAGTTCCTCGAAAAATTCCAGAAAAATTATAATAATTTTTTACGTCAAAAATGAGGCAGAAAGCCACTTGGCAGACCCCAGGGGACCCACCAGGAAGGCACACCCCAGGGTGGCGCGGCCTGCCCCTGGTGGCGCCAGCACTTGGTGTGGGGCCCCCCGGCCCTCCATGATGGAGGGATACAAACCCGGTAGGCCAACTCCAAGGCATAACCCGGCCGAAAGGACGCTGCGCAAGATCCGGCTAAGGGTAAAGAAACTTCTGGAAGGCCCAAGTTTGTAGGCCTCGTAACCCGGATTGTGGGTTACGGTAAAGGAAAGTTAGAGTTTGTATGCGGTGTCCGGGTAGGATTCAGGGTGCGCCTTGGAGAGTAAGCCAGGGGGGTACAGGTGCTTTATAAACCAACCCCTAGGCCTAGTTAAGAGAGATCTAAGAACCCTAGTAGTACCGTTTGATATCGAGCATCCAGTGTATACGAGAGATCGAGTTAATATATTGAGATCGGAGACTCGGCGACTTGATTGCCGGCTACCAGATCGAGTTCCATCATGTTTTCCTCTGAGCTAAACCCTCTCCCAAACGCCTGTGTCGTCTTGCCCCAAGATCAGTTACCCCCGGTAACGTCTGCCGTGATAATCCCACGACAGTTGGCGCCCACCGTGGGGCCTGCGTCCAAAGGTGTTTACATCACGGGAGAAGCTCGGAAGAACATGGAGAATCTTGTCGTCGGCGAGATCTACATCGACCACAAAGGAGAGAAGACGATGGACGATTCCGGCTGGGGGCCAGAGTCGGATCACCTCGAATCCAGATCCGTCGTGACAATCGGCCGGATCAGCGTCTTGATTGGTATGGTATGTACTTCCGGTTCGATCCCTGACAATTTTTGATCTGATTCTGTGTCAGGGGAGGCCACTTATATCCAATCAGATGAAGAAGAATCAGTTGGAACGACAAATCCGACAGAAGAACCCATCGCGAAGTGGGAACAGCCGGAGGAACCGGCATGGACCCCGCGCGATCGGGTCGAAAGAGAGGATGATACCGGGTCCATCCTGGATCTGCTGGAAAACCGGTATGAGGAGAATAACAGCGAAGGGGAACAACATGAATTCGCGCCAAGCATCATACGCCGAGTCGCGGTTTACACGGCTCCCGCGACCAATCTCAACCAAGAGACCGTAACCGCGGCCGCGGCCGGGTCAGCACAAGCATTAACCCCGCAGCAGGGGCCGGCTAACGGAAACACGGTTTTGGCCCAGGTTGACGGAGAGTCGGCATCGGTTACCATTCAGGCGCCAGAAAACGAGCTACACGCGAACACGTTCGGATTCCTAGCAAACCGGACACCAGGAGCGGGTCCTTCCAATCCGCAACACCCGGCCTTGTTCGACAACAATCTGATCCTAGATCCGACGGTTCTTGCCACAGTTATCACTCCAGAAAACACGGCGGAACGTGTTAGGGATCTGGATGTAGCCCGTCGTGCATTGGAGCAGCAGAGAAGGCAAGTAGAAGCAGAAAGGCAAGGGATGGCCACACGGCAACGCGAGCTGGATGCACTGGAAACTCGGCTCCGAGAGGAAACGACTAGAATACATCAAAGGCACCAAACTAGATTACCAGCATTGGGAGGAGTCATAAACCCGGCCGCACTATTTATCACGCCTCAGGATCAGCCGATTCCAGCGGCAAATCAAGGAACCGCCCCTCAGCCGACAACCGGAGGAGCACAACCGGTAGATACGCAGGCCGGATTACCTGCACCACAGACTGGAGTTACTGCCGGCAATACTGTACCAACGCCACCACCACCACCACCATCACGTTTTCGCACACCAGCGGGTCATTACAACAATCCCATGGACAACGTGTACGCGGCAACGCTTGCACTAAATCAAATCCCCGTGAGACAGTCACCCCACGCAGAGGAGACCCGGCGGGCGATAGATATGCTGCGCACCGCGGTGGCGCAACAGGTTAATTACCCGGATCACAGAAGTGGAATGCATGGGACGCCATATGTCAGCCAACAACAAGGTAACGCTGGAAACATCCAAACAAGTTCGGCACGGCGGAGGGAAGAGCAGCAGCAAATGCCGCCTCCTCCACACATTCAGGCAGTACCAGCAGCATCAGTAGCACAGGCCATCGTGGATAGTTCCAGAGCCAGGAGAGCCGTGGCCGGGTCTGCGGCACATGGGCCACCAGCGGTACCGCAGCCAGCTGTACCCCCTGCAGGATCACATGTTTCCCGAGTAAGACCAGCTTCAACCATTCTTGCAGGGCCTAAGTGTCTTTCGGATAGCATCAGAGCTGAACCTTACCCGGAAAAGTTCAAAGAACCGGGTAAAGTGGTAAATTATGAGCCGACTATGGATCCGGAAACATGGTTGAGCAGCTATGAGATGGCCATGTCGATTCGCAATGCGTCCGAGAATCTTCAAGCCAAATTCATGTATCTAATGATGTCAGAGGGAGCAGCAAAGTTATGGTTCGCCAATCTACCAGAAGGATCTATTAAGTCATGGGAAGAATTGAAACTGCGTTTATCAAGCACTTTCACGGGACGTGTAGAAAGTTATTCACTATTGACGACTTAGAGCGATGTGTTCAGAAGAAGGGAGAATCGGCGCGCAGCTGGGTCCGCCGGGTTATGGAAATTCTTCATTCGTCTACGGATATTCAGCCCAAGGATGCGCTGGAAGCTATGGCAAAGACCTGCAAGTACACACCTTTAGTACAAAAGTTAACTCGCATGAAATCTAGTCGGAATGCTTCGGAGGTTACAATGGGAAATTGATGGATGCATGCACAAACATGCCGCAACGGACACTACGGAAGAGGAAACTGATGATAAAAAAAAAAAGCAAACACAAGTAGTAACGGAAGAACCGGCAACGGATCAGCGCCGGGTAACAACAGCCAGAACAAGCGTCCGTTTGAAGGAGGCTCCGAGTTTGTCGCCAATACTGAAGCTGGATCTTCCAGACCCAGGGCAGAAGGAAATTTCAATGCTGGAAATCACAATGGAGGAAATCATCAAGGGCCAACAAGGCCGAGTAATAATTGGGACATATTCAGAATGGCATGCCCGAAGCACAGCAGGAACGGTAGGCCAGCTAACCATCCTTGGAGCAGTGCGCCGACCTACAGAGATGGAAGAATGAGGAAGTGAACAGAGCCATGCGAGGTGCAGGACGGGGAGGAGGACCGGGTCCAGGTGGAAACCCGGGCAACGGCCCACCCCCAGCCGGTAACCCGGCAGCTAGAAATCAAGGTAATAACCAAGGGGGAGCAGGAGGTTTCCAGGCTAACCCCAAACAGTTGGGTCAATATCACGTGCATACCACAGGAGGTTCTAACAAGGACAAAAGATACTGAAAGCGGTCAATTCAGTTTCTTCGGCTGTCCCGAGATACCTGAGATGGTCAGAACAGGATGTAACATGGAGCAGAAGGGACCACCCGGAGAGAGTAGAACACCCGGGAGTCTTAGCATTAGTAGTCGCACCGCAGGTCAATGGGTATGAGCTGAAAAAGGTTTTGATGGATGGTGGAAGTAGCATCAATACTGTATTGGGAAACCTTCTTACGCATGGGCCTCAAGGAGTCTCAGCTAAAAAAAAAGCTCAACAATTTTTCATGGGATAGTGCCGGGTCATTCAGCGTGCCCCGAGGGAAAAATCGCATTGGAGGTAGCTTTTGGGGAATCAAAGGATAACTATCGAGTTGAGTGGCTCACTTTTGAGGTGGTCAAGTTGCGCAGTCCTTATCACGCGTTATTCGGAAGGCCGGCTTATGCCAAATTCATGGCTAGGCCGTGTTACGTGTATCTACAGCTAAAAATCCCGGGTCCTAAGAAGACCATTACCATACATGGAAATCGAGACATAGCAGCTGAATGCGATGAAGGAGACGCAGCAATGGCCGAGCAAGCCTGTAGAAAAGAGGAGCTCAAGCATTACCGGTCTCAAGCAGACCCGGAGGACAGAACCACATCAAAAAGGCCGAGTACTGAAGGCGAAAGAGCAAAGTCCAAGGCAGCACAAGATGCTAAGATGGTGGCTTTTGTCAAGGATGATTCCCCCAAACAATCTGCCATAGGAGAAGAAATTGCACGGCCGCTCACAACCAGCCGCGTAATGGAAACACCTCACCCGGGTTGGCTAGTAAACCCGGTACTCATCATGAAAAAGTCCAGCAAATGGAGAATGTGAATCGGTCACGTCAGCCTGGGACCGGTTCCCAAGAAGAACTAAAAACAATGTAACGGGCAGCAGGTTTCAGACCGCTCTTTTCCTACCCAGGGTACCTAAAGGGGACTGGAAGGTTTTTAATGAGGCGGCCTGCTGATCCAAACTTTCTCGTATCAATAAAGAGATGGTTATCAAGTCCTATTTTGTTACGATCTTTACTTCAGTTACAGGTTAGTAGTATCCACTGCTACCAATACATCAGTATCATTAAGTATGTTGAATATATAGGTCTCGGGGGCTGATTGCTTAAATAGCACGGCCACAAACCCAAAGACCCGGCCTTGATGCCTATGAGTTATAAGGGCCGATTACTCGCAAACGAGTACGGCTGCAATCTTATAGCCGGACAAAGGAGCCAAATTTTCTTGACTTTTCTTACTTAAGCTCGATGTGACTCGCACTAAAGTGGCATGATTTGCTCGCTTACGATTACAATCAGCCATGAAGCCCAATGGGACTTGCCTGACCCTGTTTTCGTATAGATGTAGCAACATGGTATCCACGCGAAAGCCGGCTTACAGTACAAGATAGTCAAAAGGGTCATCTAAACCACAAGTTATGCAGAGTACAAGGCTAATAGCTGGAAACTCAACGTTTATCAAGCATAACTTCATTATCTGTATGAAATAATTCCGGGTTTCGGCTTAGCAACAACAAGTTTGTTCTCTTCGAAAAGACCACACACCACAGACTCGGATATTTGGGCCTTGGGGACTGTGGGTTTCGAAGCAGGATCAAGTTATTTCGTTGCTAAGCTCGAAAGACCCCAATGTCTGAGTCGTGGGGACTTGGGGACTTAAAGAAAAGTCCACCTGTCAAAACTCACGATACTCGGAAATAAGGAGGGGAATAAAAAGAAATGAAAAGAAAGTTGGATTATCAGGAATAAGATAGACAAGTATCAAGTTCATCAAAAAGCCTAGAAAGGCACGAAGTGCATCACAGAATTAAAGTGCGTTGCAAGTTGCGACACCAGTATCAAGGGTGCACAGACGCACCGTCAAAAGAATACTTGTTTCGAATAAAAGTATCAGACGATCGAAGTATTTCGATGGAAACTTCCTATTCGGCTTCCTGAGAAGGGTCCACATCTTTGCCCTTGGCCTCCGGGTCTTGCTCCTGGACTTGCTCTTTGACTTTATCGGCATCATCACCCGGATTCTTCGAGGCAGGACGGACAGGCGGAAGAACAGCTGGTGTAGAGGTGGTTGGCCCTGATCCTAATTTGGCCTCTCTCTTTGCAGTTTCTTCCCTCTTCCTGGCCGAGTCAGCAGCCCATTTCTCCAAAACATCAAAGGGCGGGGGTGCGTCCTCTGTAACGATTTTGCCTTCAGCATCGTATGCGCTCATAATTGTGTTCAGATCCATACTATCGGCCAAAGTGGTGGCCGAGTGACGCACTGCGGACTGTATGGCCTTGAAGTCCTTGGGTGTAAACTTGGAACCATCTGCCTTGAATTCTGGAAACCCGGATATTACCTTTGCCGGATCAAGCTTCGGGAAGTAAGCCTTGGCCAGGGTAAAGGCCCGGGTCATACCAATCCGGCATGCCGAGCGTTTCCAGATTTCAATCCAGGCAGGCACAGTGGAGCAGGCTTGGATGAGATTTTCTTCACCCGGATATACCTCAGTAGGCCACTTCACGGCATCCAGTATAAACTTTGTGCCGGCAAAGAAAGTCCGGAGCACAGTCTTTAAAGTTCTAGCCTTGGCAATGGCATCCTCCTCTGGGGCCGCAAGGTTGGCACCTGCAGTTGAAACAAAGGAAGAACGTATCAGTAATCCCGAGTATCATGTAATAAAGTAAAGGCATGAACTCAGTCGGCAGCAAAAACTTACTAAGCAAGATGCGATAGGTATCGGTAACCTGGTCCGATAATTTTTTCAGTGCGGTTTGAGCAGTAGTGCACTTCTTCTGTATTTAGAAACATCCTTCTTCAAGGTTTCCATGTCAGCCTCAAGGGCTTCTCTACGCTTCACCCTCCGCAAGAAGAAGTTGTTCGGTCTTGAGCAAAACTTCGTCAGACCGGGTCATCTGTGCCTGTAAGAACAAGGGGCACAAGTATCAGTCGGGTATCATGGCAAGCCGACTATTGAATAAAGTACCAAGCATAACTTCAACAAAGTTATGCTCGGAACTTGGGGACTAACTGTATACTGTGAGATATCAAGTGTTGTTACCTGGTGCTCGGCGGCCATGCGCTCCAGAATATTGCTCTCTGAGGTCTTCATACTGAGGAGAGCGCTCATCAGTTCATCAAAGGTATCATTACCCTTATTAGAGGACCCGGGGCCTTGGAACCTCGGAGAAGGAGTTTTCTTCTTAGCAGAAGGCGGCCTCCGGGTCATTCGAATGTCGGAATCTGATGCTCCCTCTCCCGCACCCAAAGTTGCAGTTTTGCCCTTCTTGCTTGCATGAGAGGCTATCGGATACTCGGCTTCTTGTCTGGCCGGGTTTATTGGTGACGCTTGTTCTTCGCCGCTAGACGCGGCTGTTGTCTTATCAGCCAGGTTCCCCTTACCCGGGTCATCGGTCTCCATATCCTCTTGGTCGCTAGTAACGACCGTGGCCCTATAGATAGTATGAGTGAGCAGTTAGTGTACAATCAGGAAAGGGCGATGAAAATGTGATAGAACATCAGGAAAGGGATTTTACCCGGTATTCACCGCAAAGTCCGAAGGGAATTCGCTGCTGGACCCGGGCGAAACTGAAAAGTATCAAGCAAGATTTCATAAGGGAATGGTTCAGGAAGATTGTTTCGTCCGAGAAAGGATAGGGTAAATACCAGCGCGCCGAGTCGGAGACAATGAAATACCCGTGTTAAGAGCGTCATCACCCGGGTAATTTCGAGTTGCTCTGCGCTTGGTCATGGGCGACTCCTTCAAATATGGACAGTGGAATAGCGTCAAGTTAGCTCATGTATATCATCAAAGGAATACAAATTGAATGCAAGGAGGCGATATGAAACCTTGAGGGCGGCCCCTCGGGGTTTTCTCTTAGATCCGACTTTGACTGTCGGCTCCACCTCCTCCTCATCACTGGCGGATTCTACTTTACCGTCAGTCTCTTCTCCTTCGTCCTTGTCCTCTGACTCTGGAAGTTATCAAGGTCACAGTTGGAAAATGAAGAACGGGATACGATGAACTCAAGGGAATTACGTGAAGTTCGAAACGTACCTTCATCCAAGTTAATGCCATCCTCTTGCTCCTCTGGGTTTTCGGAGTTAGGAGGAGTTTCAATCTTCCAAAATGGATCATCAGCCTGGGAGGAAGGTATAATAATAAGTGTTGTTAGTCATATCGAGTGGAAGGTGTGAAAGAAAGAGTATGAAAACCGAGTCTTTACCTTGGGGGCTGGGTTCTCACGAGTGAAGGGTTCTAACCCGGCTATGTTCCGGATTACCTCCATCTTCTCTGTCAAGAAGCTCTTGATAGTTTTGTTGGTATCTCCGGCTGCAAAGCTGTGGGTGGAGTACCGGAGCGAGTCCGTGGCGTGCCCTGAATACTCGCACATTAACTTAGTGCGGATGGAGTTGGGTTGGATCCGGAAATCGACCCAAGTTTTCACCAGGTTAAGCCCAATGAGACCTTGGGCCGACAGAGCAGATATTTTGGCTAGTAAAGGCCGGATGGCCTCCCTGTCCGAGTCAGGGGCAAAGGCATTAAAAGAATCGGAGATATCAAGAAGGCCCTCCGAGTAACCCGGCAGTTTCTTTTGGCCGGCTGGGGAGGTGTCTCGGCAATAGAAGTACGAAAGTTGCCAGTGTTTGACGTGGGAGTTGAGGGTGAGGGGTGGCATCAGAGAATTCTTGCGGCGCTGGATAGAAACCCCGCCGCAAGCGAGAAGTGCCCCGTCACCGCTTTCGCGGCACGGTTTGCACTGGAAAATCTCGACAAAAAGAGCCAAACTTGGCGGAGTGCACAAGTATGACTCGGAGAGAACGATGAAGTGGGAGATATTTAATACGGAATTAGGCCCTATGTCAAAAATGTGAAGGCCATAATGGCTTAGAATATCACGGAAGAAAGGGTGACCCGGAGGACGGAAGCCCCGGGTCACTTGTTCCACAAAACATATTACCTCGTCCTTCGCCGGGGTAGGCCGGGTCTCGTTGCCCGGCACCCTCCAGCGGATTTCCTTTTGAGGGGGTAGAACCCCTAACTCGGCCAGTTCTTCTAACTTGGCCTTGGTGACCGAAGATCGCGCCCAGTTGGCGGATATGGAATTGGTGGTCTTGGCCTTGGCTGGTGTTTTTCCCTGCTTTTTGGGAGCCATGTGATTGACCTGCAAAACACAAGGTAGAAGGATACAAGGAATAAGACTCGGAAACCATAAACTGGTCGGTATATTGGTGAGTGGCATCGAGGCAATATGGAAGTTACATACTATCCGGGTGTCATTCCGTGGAGCAAGGTTCAAGCTATCCGGGTATCAAGCGTCATTATAAAAATCATGGAGGCTTATGCATTGAAAGAATGTTCGAGGGTGATAGATGGTTACACAGGTACCTATTACGAATAAAGGGAGTCGGAAAAGGGAAGATTTTCCGGATGATAGAGGTGAGGGCGGAAAAATTGGGCGGCCAGAGCCCAGGCTAGAGATTCCATTTCTGGATTTGTGGCAAAATTAGCAGCTATGGGCAGTAGGGGAGTAAAGTAAATTTAGTATCCAATCCATTGGATGAACTAGAGTGAGTACAAATAACTTAATTCGGCATGACCGGGAAAATGACCGGCGGGTTGACCTAGATCTAATCTGAAGAAAATCAAGAAATTGCGGAGGCCAGTTAACGGGTATGGGAGGCTTACTGGAGGAGATCGAAGCGAAGCTCGACGGAGGCAAATAGCGCAAGATTGGTGCCCCTTTGCGATTCCCGGCGGGCCGGTCGGGGGTTTGGCGGCGGACCTTAGCGGCGGTGCAGAGCGCGCTGTGGCGGAGCGTAGCCGGCGGCCGATAGGCTCCGGTGATGCGCGCGGGGTTTCCGTGGTGGCGCTCTGTGAGCTTGAGCACGGAGGAAGAAAGGAAGAGGAATGGGGGGAAGTGAGCCGTTGGGGTTAGGGTTACCCCTACGAGCATATTTATAATGGTTCGGGTGGATAAGTTTGGTTCCACGAGCGGGAGCCGAGGATTACGGAGTAACGGCTATCTGTTTGAGTTTTGCGAAATACGCTTCAGGTATTGAGCGAGGTATCCGGGCAAAAAAGAGAAAGAGATCCACTCCGTGAAACCAGGGTCAATTATCGAGTAAAAGTATAGAATCTTGACGTTTTTGTCAGGGTTTTGACTCGGAAATCTGAGCAGTGCGTTTGGAGGAAAGCCGGGTTACTATATGGCCACCATGGAGTTAGGCCTAGCTATCTATCAAAGCACCTTAACCCGGCCTCCATACACTTGTGTGTTTGATATCTTTGCAGGGAATAGCAAGCGCTTCAAGGAAGGATCCGTAAAGCCCAAGCTATTCTGGGGACTACTGATGGAGGGATACAAACCTGGTAGGCCAACTCCAAGGCATAACCCGGCCGAAAGGACGCTGCGCAAGATCCGGCTAAGGGTAAAGAAACTTATGGAAGGCCCAAGTTTGTAGGCCTCGTAACCCGGATTGTGGGTTACGGTAAAGGAAAGTTAGAGTTTGTATGCGGTGTCCGGGTAGGATTCAGGGTGCGCCTTGGAGAGTAAGCCAGGGGGGTACAGGTGCTTTATAAACCAACCCCTAGGCCTAGTTAAGAGAGATCTAAGAACCCTAGTAGTACCGTTTGATATCGAGCATCCAGTGTATACGAGAGATCGAGTTAATATATTGAGATCGGAGACTCGGCGACTTGATTGCCGGCTACCAGATCGAGTTCCATCATGTTTTCCTCTGAGCTAAACCCTCTCCCAAACGCCTGTGTCGTCTTGCCCCAAGATCAGTTACCCCCGGTAACGTCTGCCGTGATAATCCCACGACACTCCATTTACTCTCTCCACTGCCAAAGTCTTCTCTCTCACCCCCAAATCTGAAAACATTTCCCGGATCCCGTGTTCTTGGTGTTCTTTCTCTGGATTTTTGATCTCCCTCTTCAGCCCATCATTTGTGCTGATTTTTGATCTCCGGTATGTGACTCCTCCGATGATCCATGTAGAATTTTGTTTAGTGAAGTATTTCTTGAGTATTTTGGTACTGTAGGTGACAGCTTATGTGAGTTTGCATTCTTGATTTGAGTAGGAATAATATATTTTTGATGTATGTTTAGCTCTCATATAAGTCTCTATGGTAGTTTCCACCTTATAGTTGCTTGAAATTAATTTTTGTGATGATTGTTGAAAAATTTCAGAGATGGAGCACAATGCTTATCAACTAAACCAGCATGAGTTGGAGGTGCATGAGGTCATGCTCGTGCACCATAAAGAGAGGGTGTTCCCATCAATCTATCCGTGTTTGGAATTTATGCAACTTACAAGAATTCTGCAGGATTTTAACACTCTAGTGCATAATGTAGGTTTAGAGCGTTTCATTGAGGATGAGCCCATCCAATATGTGAAACTAACTATGTCTGTGGTGCAGGATTTTTGTTTTAAATGGTCTCCAACTAACCCAATGGTCCACTATAAGATTTATAATAAAGCTGTGAGCCTGCCTTTTAGTGTTTTCTGTGCAGCTATTAAGGTACCTGAGTGGGGGTCTTGTGATAAAATAAGTGGGCAGTCCAAACCACTACTGGATTTATATGGAAAGATTTGCCAAGGCAGAAGCTTCGCAGGGAAGAGCGGTAAACTTCATGAAATTCAACTCCCTAGCATTCGATACTTTGCCTACTTCATTTATAAATGTGTATTAGCTAGGAAAACTGCCAGCAAGTTATCTGTTTATGATTTGGCGTTTATCGCTGCTGCTTTGAGACACGATAGGTCTTATAACTTTGGCGCTTTGATTGCTTACCATCTCTCACATAACCGTGAGAAGGGCGGCGTTTGTTGGAGTCTTATTGCCTCGCGCTTGTTAGCTCTGCATGGTTTGGAGCCTCGCCATCTAGACTTTTAGTTTCCTATAGAGAGGCTTAATCTTGTTTCCATGGTTCAACATAAGTTTCTTTCCACTCATGCTCACTTACATAATCTATCTTTTGAATTGACTTTCTCCAAACGATCCGTGTGGAGAGTTGTTAAAACTGTTAGAGAAGTACTTTTGCGTGCACCTCTTTTGTTTGATCTTAATAACAGGCAAGGATGAGAGCTTCATGAGAGTGAGTTGAATACATACCTTGAGCATCTCCCCAGCAAGGGGAGGACGCCGGAGAGGGGGACGATGGTGATTTCGTCCAACCCTATGACGCCACGGGGATTCCATATCAGCACCCCTGTTATGACTATACGCCGGCTGCTTCATCTTCTTCTTATGTGCCCGAGTACGACCACGTGAGGGATGACCCACCGCAGTGGGGATATTTCCCGCACTTTGATTGATCTCCACTTAGGCCAAAAGCCTAAGCTTGGGGGGAGGTATACCGACATCACACTCATGTATATACCATGTTCGGTCGGTTCTTTGTATATCTTCGTTTGTTTTCGTTTCTCTTTGTTTCTTTCGCTTGGTTTCGTTTCTTTTGCTTCCTTTTGTTTTTATTATTTTGTTTTCGCTTTCCAAAACACAAAAATACAAAAAAAATATGTTGTTTCTCTCTTTTTGTTTCTTTAGTTGGTTTGTTTTATTTTTTAGTTGTAGTTTAGTATTCAAAAACCCAAAAATATTTTGTTTGGTTTGTTTGTTTGCTTTCTTTTGTTCTTGTTTCATTTTGAAAACCCAAAAAGATTTTTGCTTTGTTTGCTTGCTCTCTTTTTGTTCGTGCTTTAATTGAAAAACCCAAAAATATTTGTTGTTTTTCTTTGGTTTTGTAAAGTTTGTTGCAGAGTTCAACAGTCGTCTGTGATTCCATTTGAGCTTGGTTTTCATTATATATAATCTGATCCACAAGTGGAGAGTATAATGACGATCTACGTCAATTCAAGTTGTGGTGAGAGGCTGGTATGAATTCTATTTGCTTTCATTTTTGTAAATATATCCATCTATGTGAGCATGCTTAGTTTGTTCGTATAAGATATATGTGACTTAATGGCTGCTTAATAGTTCATGCTCTCTCATGTTTAGTTCCAACTTATTAATAGTAAATGACCTGTCATATAAATATTTGTTCGCATTGTTCTATTCGTAGACGGGTATGATATTGTGGTAGCCTCCTCTGACTGTTTCATTTGAATCGACTTGGCACATGCTCACGCATGCTAAGACTGAAAACAAAAATTCAATAAGCCTCGATGATTTATTTTGCCTCGGAGTTCTAGTATCAATTTTATGCCTCGGTTAATTTTACTTTGTCGCAAACATGATTATGATAGTTGTTGCTCTCTTGATTGTCGCTCCCTGTCTATTGCTAGCCTTCACCTGTACTGAGTATGAGCTCTACTCGTGCATCTAAATCCCTGAAAACCAAAGTTTGCGAAATGTGTCCACCATACCTACCTATATGTGGTATTTAACCGCCACTCCAAGTAAATTGCTCATGTGCTACCTTTAAAACCTGCTAAAAATTATAACTGTTTTGTGCCCCTGTTTTAGCTCATGAGGACGTAAATAGAGAATCTTTATCTCACTTGTTGATTGGATTTCACACCCTGGACTAGTGGCTTCATCCGGTTATCCCCAAATTAATACACACAAATTCTCTTCACTCTTTTTGCCCCTGATTTATTAGTCAAAGCATAATTGTGTAAACAAAAGAGAAAGAGGGCTGACCTTCTACCTAGATGCATCCTTCACATGGGAGCCGCTCTTGTGAATACAGTTGGCTTGTGACATACTGTATTGTCTGTTTACCATTCGTTGACATAAGCATACACCTCTCTCAAAATGTTTTCAATACCTCTGTTTAATAAAATAAAACGCTCGAGCACATGAGTGATCCATGCTTCCCTCTACGAAGGGCCTTTCTTTTACTTTTATGTTGAATCTCCGCATTATTCTTTGAGCACTTTCTTGACAGCATAATTATCATTTTAGTGTAATGTGTTTGTCCCAAATCATGGTTGATTGCGGTATAATTTTGATGCTTGTATCTTTGATATCTTTACTTCTAGTCTCCCCTTGAACTTCAGAGGTGCCCTGGCATTTATGTTTTGCCCCACATTTACGGGCAAGCGAGATACCACTTTATCAGATCCTATTATGAATATTTCAATCTTGCAAATAGTTATGCTTCATGTTGTTTATAATTAATATGTTGTTATCTCTTCATGTTTTGCAAAGCTATTAAGTGTCAGTATCTTGCATGTATCTTATCATAAGCATAATTAAGTATTTGATCACATAGTGAGTATATTTACATCATATGAAACAAATGTGTTTGTAAAAGTCTTTTATCGCACTCAGTTGTCACTGAATTGCTTGAGGACAAGCAATAAGCTAAGCTTGGGGGGATTTGATACGTCAAAAACGTATCTCCTTTTCCGAACACTTTTCTTATTGTTTTCCTCTAAACTTGTGTGTTTTGGATACAATTAACACGGACTAACGTTGTTTTCACCAGAATTACCTTGGTGTCTTGTTTTTGTGCAGAAAAATCAACTTTCGGGAAAATGCCCAGAAAAGAGCCCATTGATGTTTTCACCCCGGAAGACCCCGGGAGCCAGAAGGGGGCCATGAGAGGGGCCACAGGGTAGCCACACCCCCTAGCGTGGGTCCCCCTAGGCCGCGCCACCTAGGGGTGTGGGCCCCCCAGGACCCCCCGGACTCCCCTTTCAACTACAAGTAGCCTCCAACCCTAAAACCCGAGGGGGTTTCGTCATATTCCACAGAAACACAACAGAGCACCGCCGCCGTCCCGAACCTCGATTCGGGAATCAGAAGTTCCTATTCTGGCACCCTGCCGGGACGGGGAGGTGGAGGAGATCATCGCCATCGTCATCACCAACGCCTCTCCATCGACCATTCATGTTTCCCCCATCCATGTGTGAGTAATTCCCCGCTGTAGGCTGAAGGGGATGGTAGGTATTGGATGAGATTTTTCATGTAATAATGTCGTGATTGTTAGGGCATAGTGCCTAGTATCATCTATTAGTGCTATTGACATTATTGCAACTTGTTATGCTTATTGCTTGCCACTCTGGGCCCGAGTGCCATGATCTCAGATCTGAACATGTTATTGAATCACGATGATAATTATCGTTTCTTGATCATACCTGCAAGTTGTTTACACATATTGTTGTCCGGAACCCGAGGCCCCGAAGTCACAGAAATTGGGACAACCGGAGGGGATGGCAGCGATGTGAGCATCACATGTGTTCACGGAGTGTTAATGATTTGCTCATGTGTTCTATTAAAAGGAACACCTTAATTACCAGTAGTTACCTTGAGGCCCCGCTGCCACGGGCTGGTAGGACAAAAGATGTTGTGCAAGTTCTCATTGCGAGCACGTACGACTATTTACGGAACACATGCATATGGTTACTTAGTGCTTGGATGCTTTATCATATTTATCTGCAATGCCCCTGACATGATCATTATTAGAACTTTCTTATCCATGCAACGTCCGTTCATCCATCCCTATGCCTACAGTATTTAATCCGATGTTTACTTCAAACACTACTGTTGATGCTGTTTTTATTCCACTGCTGCTATTATTTCACTACTTCTGCTACTATAAAACTGTTACTACTGATAAACCACTGCGAACAAAAGTACTTCCAGGTGCAGGTGAATTGACAACTCACTTGTGAAGTCTCACAAATATTCTTTGGCTCCCCTTGTGTTGAATCAATAAATTTAGGTTTTACTTCCCTCGAAGACTGTTGCGATCCCCTATACTTGTGGGTCATCACCATGCTTAAAGAATTTGGAGATATTGCTATAGAAGCTAGAAAACTCTTTGATCGTTTCAATATGCTAGGCTCATGTGTATATATTGTTGGTTCTCTTGAAAAAACTGAATCAAATAATGAAAAGGAGGATAAAATACCAATCCCCTTAAAATTGATAGCGCTGCATGAAGCCCAAGAAAAGAATTTTGAGTGGATTGTTCCTGAGAATTTATTTGATGAGAATAGTTAGCCTAAAATTTCTAAGAGGGGAGCCTCTAAAACTCACTTAGATAAAATACAATTCATTATTAAGGAATTGCCAAATCTTTATTTAAATGCCCCTCCACTTGAAAACACTTGATTCCACTTTTCTGGGCCTAGCAAAAAGGCGTTAAAGAAAAGCACTTCTTGGGAGATAGCCCATGGTTTTATTTTTGCTTTGTTTTTCACTGTTTTATTTGAGTCAAGGGGTTGTATACTTCTGTAGCAACTCCTTTGTATTTTCAAGTTTTAGTTGTGCCAAGTAAAGTTTCTGACGAGAGTTGGAGTTGGTTTTTGGATTTCTGCGTAGGAAACAGTTTCTGTTGTCCACCGTACAAAATCGTATAACTCACAGAAAAATTATAATGACCTGACATTTCTTGTTCTTGTTCCTCGGCTAATTCCGCAACTTTTTCGTTCTTTAAATTTTTCGATCTAAGCGACGTAAGTGGCCCAAAAAAATTCGTCTTTACAGACTGTTCTGGTTTTAACAGATTCTGCCATTTTTCTTACATTTGCTCTTTTGTGATTTCAAGTGGATTTCTTTGCTTCACAAAATATCAGTGGCTATAGATAAATATTTAAAAGTATAAATATCACTTGTGCCCTTACATAACCCATGGATTTTTTTTATTGTTGCACTAACCCTCTAATGCGAATTACTCTTCGAGTGTCGTGTGAAAGAAGTTTTCAAGGGTCAAGAGAAAAGGGTGATATATGTGATCAAGAAGAGTGCAAGGTCAAAGCTTGGGGATGCCCCCGTGGTTCATCGAATCATATTTTTAGAAGACTCAAACATCTAAGCTTGGGGATGCCCAAGGCATCCCCGTCTTAATCAACAATCTATCAGGTCACATCCAGTGAAACAATAATTCGTACATCATGAATTTTTTTGTTTTCTTTTGTTTTCCTTTGTTTTCTTTTGTTTTTCTTACTGCAATAATATATTTGGATCCTAGCATTCCTTGTTTGGGAGAGATACATGCTCCGCCTTTTCGTTTGAATACTTGCTATGCTAGTATTCTTAGTTTTTCTTCTAGTTACTGCAAAAATTCCTGTTTAGCTCTTGTTTTCATTGCTGTAGCATTTAAAGAGTTTTTGTTAAAGCATGTTTTTTATGGTGCTTGTTGGGAAAAGAAACACCTACTTGTGGTAGAATTTATAACGGTGCAAGTAGAAGCTTGTATAGACTGTGGCTAGACTTTTTCATATCAAGCTAGATGTTATTTTAATTCTAAATTCTTGTGGTTATTTAGTAGCATGATTAGCCTCAAATATCTGAGAGTATTTAATGTGCCAAAATTCATATTTGTTGTTCGTGCACTGGTGAATGTTTTGTTAACTTGGCGCATGTAATATGAACTTGTCACTTATAGCCTCCATTATCATCTAGTTTTTGAACTTGTGGTACCACTTATGCCTTGATTAATAATGTTTATGTCGCTATGCATGATTATGGCTCTTGTGATCTCTTGATTTTTCTCTCCTAGTCTGTTGCTAGCCTCCACCTGTACTAAGTATGAGCTCTACTCGTGCATCCAACTCCCAAAAACACAAGTTTGCCAAATGTGTCCACCATACCTACCTACGGTATTTAACCACCACTACAAAGTAAATTGCTCATGTGTTACCTTTAAAACTTTCAAAATTGCTCCTGTTTTGTGCTCCTGTTTTAGCTCATGAGGACGTAAATAGAGAATCTTTATCTCACTCGTCTATTGGACTTTCACACCCTGGACTAGTGGCTTCATCCACTTATCCAATGATAGAAGAGCTGGCAGCGGGGTGCCCAGCCCCAAATTAATAACAACAAATTCTCTTCACTATTTTTGCCCCTGATTTATCAGTCAAAGCATAATTGTGTAAACAAAAGAGAAAGAGGGGTGACCTTTTACCCAGATGCGTCCTTCTATGGGAGCCGCTCTTGTGAAGTCTAGTTGGCTTGTGACATACTGTATTTTATGTTTACCATTCGTTGACATAAGCATACACCTCTCTTAAAAACGTTTTCAATACATCTGTTTAATAAAATAAAAAGCTCTATCACATGAGTTGATCCCTTCTTCCCTCTGTAAAGGGCTTTTGTTTTACTTTTATGTTGATTCTCCATCTTCTAACTTTATGCACAGTTGAGAGAGCATAGCTGCCATTCTGTGTTTTGTGTGCATTTGTAAGAAACATTATTAATTGATTTATGATGTGTTATTGCTTGTTCTCTAATTATTTGTTCTAGTCTTCCTCATGAACTTTGAAGGTGTCCTGGCATTTATGTTTTGCCCACTCTTAAGGACTAGCGAAATATCACTTTGCCATGTTTTCCCTATACTTGAAACAAACGCATATCTTTCGTTGCATTGTTATTCATGATCTTTTATTTGTGTTACTTCTCATGATGCAAGGTGATTGCTATGCTTTATTATTAAAATTCTATTTATCATGCTTGTGTTGAAGTTCTATGATCTCAGCTTACTTATGCTTTTGCATTATTGATGATCAAGTTTATGTTGGTAGCATGTCACCTCAGAAATTATGTGTTTTTATCATCTATTTACTCGAGGACGAGTGGGAACTAAGCTTGGGGATGTTGATATGTCATAAACATATCATTAATTTCTGATGTTCCATGTTGTTTTCATGTTGTTTCCTACATGTTTGTTATAGACTTTATGATTTTTTTTATCGATTTTCCGGACTAACCTATTGACAAGATGCCATAGAGCTAGTTCCCTGTTTTCTGCTCTTTTTAGTTTTAGAAAAATTGTTCTATAAATATTCTCGGAATTGGAAAATTCGAAGTCCAGAGGTCCTAGAATTCTCGAAGGTTCCACGGAGTCCCGAAGAGACCCAGAGGGGGGCCACAGGGGGCCCACACCATAGGGCGGCTCCACCTGGCCGTGCCATGGGGTGGTGTGGGGCCTCCAGACCTCCACCGCCTTTGCCCTTTTGCCTATTTATACCCCTCGACATATTAAACCTAAAAATATACCACTTCGTCCCGAGAAACACCTGAGGCCGCCGTCATCGTCATCCCGAGATTGGGAGGGTTCTAGAGCTCTCCCCCGCACCCTGCTGGGAGGGGAGTTCATCACCGGAGGGGTCTACACCACCATTCCCTCCTCCGAAGTGATGCGTGAGTAGTTCATCCCTGGACTATGGGTCCATAGAAGTAGCTAAATGCATGTTCTCTCCACTTTATACCTCATGTTTAGATCTCGTGATCTGCCCTACATGATCGAGATAATCTTTATGTTAAGCTAAATGTTGTGTTTGCTGGGATCTGATGAATGTTGAATGCTATGTCTTCTGATTATCAATCTATCATGTTATCTTCATGCTTATGTTAGTTATGATCTTGCATGCTCTCCGTTATTAGTAGGTGATGTGGCCAAGTAGATGCTAGTAACTCCAAGATGGAGTATTTATGCTCGATAGTGGGTTCATGCCTCCTTCGCATCTGTGCTCGAGTGACGGATGGAGGATGTGTTGTTTCCATTTGGGAAAAAACAACGGTGTTTACCTAGTTTACATTGTTTACATTACACACTTTGCTTACTGCGATAATCTGTTGCTAGCAACTTAATACCCAACGTTTGTTTGGATGATATTCAGAGGGTGGATTATTAGACATAGATACAATTTGATGATGGTCTATGTATTTTGTTGTAATGCCTGCATCAATCTCATAGTAATCTTTATGTCTTGCATATGCACTACGGTGCAGCCTTCATTTCTGTCAATTGCCTAGCTGTAATTTGTTCACCACACATGTTATTTATCTTTCACGGAGAGACACCACTAGTGAACTATGGACCCCGGTCCTTTTTCTTATACTGATAATACACACACTGCTTTCATACTGCTACTACTGCTTTCATAATGTAATCCTACTGTTTTCCACACCATACGTTTAACCTCTTTGTGTTCAGCAAAACCGGTGAGATTGACAACCTCACTTCTTCGTTTGGGCAAAGTGATTTGATTATGTTTTGTAGGTTCCATGTTGCTGCTGAACTGGTAGTGCGCCCTGCCATCTCAGCTGCATCAACCTTATGAAGTTACTCCTTCCTCCTACTGGTCGATTCAACCTTGGTTTCTTTCTGAGGGAAACTTGTTGATGCACTCTTCATACCTTCCTCTTGGGGTCTCCCAACGAACTTGTGTTCACTCGCATCAACTATCTCACTACCAATCTCTTTACTTTGTTTTAGTTTTTCTTAGTTTATCTTATTTTGTCTTGTTTTCTTCTCTTTATAAAAAACACAAAAAAATTAGTTCTTATTCTAGTTGTAGTTTTATTCCTGTTTTTAGTCTTGATAAAATGAGTACTCCTGTTCCTGTTGCCTTGTCACATAAGGAAATGATCTTAACTTTTAAACAAGGGAATGATGAGAGTTTCAAGGAAGCTTGGTCTAGAGTTTTTTTATTGCTATTGCAAAATTGAACCTAAAATGACTCTAAGCATGTTTTTGTGTAGCTTTTATCTTGTTCTTGTTCTTTACTATAGATGTGCTTTGGATATTGTGGTAGGGGGAGATTTCCTTCATTGTGATGGAGATCAAGCTTTTAATTCCATAAAAAAATTCATTGCCACCTACAACTCACCTAGTAGCTCTGATAAAGCCTTTGCAAGTATTTATGCTAGATTGAATACTCTTGAGTCGCATGTTTCTTGCTTAAGCGAAGGTCATAATCGGATTCGTGAACACCTTGATCATGTTCCAATAAACTCTGAAGCCTCAAATATAATCCCTAATGTGAAGGTTACTATTAATGGTGAAACTTTTCATGCTCGTTGTGATATTACGTCTGGATTTTGTCTTATCCCTAAAGAAATTTATGAATCTTTGAATACTTGAAGACTTTCTGAGGGAGGAGAAGAAATACTTCTCACAAATAACACCACTATATTTCCCATTGGGATAGCTGATGGAATATTTACAAAAATCCTAGGAAGAATGGTCTCCACTGATTATCTTGTTATTGAATGTGTAGGAGAGGGCCAAATTACCCTTGGAAGATCTCTGTTGAAGTTATTAGGAGCGACTATTGATATGGGGAAAGGTACCATGACTTTCACTCCTAAACCATGCTCAGACATCAGTTCCCTAAAAGTAAGAATAAGGGTAAGAAAGGTAAACTCAAGCCTCGTAACAATTTGGATGCTTCTTCACTTGAAAACACTTGATTCCACTTTTCTAGGCCTAGCTAAAAGGCGTTAAAGAAAAGCACTTTTTGGGAGATAACTCGTGGTTTTATTTATTTCTTTGTTTTTCTCTGTTTTCTTTTAGTCTAGGGGTTGTATACTTCTGTAGAAACTCCTTTGTATCGTCATTTTCATGTTTTAGTTGTGCCAAGTAAAGTTTCTGACGAGAGTTGGAGTTGCTTTTGGATTTCTGCGCAGGAAACAGATTTCTGCTGTCCATCGTAAAAAGTTGTATAATTCACACGAAAATCAGAATGACTTGAAATGTTTTGGGCTAATTCCTCAGGTAATTATGCAAATTTTTAGTTCTTTAAGTTTTTAGATCTGAGCAACATAAGTGCCCCAAAAATATCCGTCTTTACACTGTTCTGGTTTTGGCAGATTCTGCCATTTTTCTTGCATTTGCTCTTTTACGAAGTCAAATTGATTTCTTTGCTTCACGAAACATCAGTCGCTGTACCTAATGTTTAGAAGTATCAATAGCACTTGTGCCCATACATAACCCATCGTTTTTTGATTGTTTCACTAACCCTCTAATGCGAATTACTCTTTGAGTGTGGCGTGCAGAAAGTTTTCAAGGGTCAAGAGAAGAGGGTGATATATGTGATCAAGAAGAGTGCAAGGTCAAAGCTTGGGGATGACCCCGTGGTTCAGCCTACAAAATTCTAAGAAGACTCAAGCATATAATCTTGGGGATGCCCAAGGCATCCCCTTCTTCATCAACATTCTATCAGGTTACTTCTAGTGAAACTATATTTTTATTCGGTCACATCATATGAAGTTTACTTGGAGCGTCTGTTTGTTTTTCTTTTGTTTTATCTTATTTTCTTTTGTTTTCATTGCTGCAATAATATATTTGGACCCTAGCATTCCTTGTTTGGGAGAGATACACGCTCCGCTTTTTCGTTTGAATACTTGCTATGCTCGTATTCTTAGTTGTTCTTCTAGATGCTGCAAAAATTCCTATTTAGCTGTTGTTTTCTTTGCATCTCTTATTCAGAGCTGTTAGTTTTAGTAGTGTTATGTGAGTACTCTCATGTTTGCTTGCTGTATCATTTAGAGAGTTTTTGTTAAAACATATTTTGTATGGTGCTTGTTGGGAAAATAGACTGCTGCTTGAAGTAGAATTTATAACGGTGCAAGGAGAAACCTGTATAGACCGTGGCTATACTTTTTCATATCATGCTAGATGTTATTTTAATTCTAAATCCTAGTGGTTATTTAGTAGCATGATTAGTCAAAAATAGCTGAGAGTGTTTAATGTGCCATTGAAAGGATCATGAGTTGTTATTGTCATATTGAATCATAAATTTGGGGTGTTCTCCTTTGAATTTTTTATTTGGTTGAGGTGGCGCATGCGCACACCATGTTTGTGAATATGAGCCAGTCACTTATAGCCTCTATGATCATTTAGTTTTTGAACTTTTGGTACCACTTATGCTTTGATTAATTATGTTTATGTCTCTATGCATGATTATGGCTCTTATGCTCTCTTGATTTGTCGCTCCCAGTATTTTGCTAGCCTCCGCCTGTACTGAGTGCATCCAACTCCCAAAAACCAAAGTATGACAAATGTGTCCACCATACCTACCTACATGTGGTATTTAACCGCCACTCCAAAGTAAATTGCTCATGTGTTACCTTTAAAACTTTCAAAAATACTCCTGTTTTGTGCTCCTGTTGTACCTCATGAGGACGTAAATAGAGAATCTTTATCTCACTTGTTGATTGGACTTTCACACCCTAACTAGTGGCTTCATCCGCTTATCCAATTGATAGAAGAGCTGGCAGCGGGGTTCCCAGCCCCAAATTAATAACAACAAATTATCTTCACTATTTTTGCCCTTGATTTATCAGTAAAAGCATAATTGCGTAAACAAAAGAGAAAGAGTGATGAACTTCTACCCAGATGAGTCCTTCTATGGGAGCCGCTCTTGTGAAGTCCAGTTGGCTTGTGACGTACTGTATTTTCTGTTTACCATTCGTTGACATAAGCATACACCTCTCTAAAAAAATATAGACACTCCTCCACGATATGTGATTGTTGGCAGGCACCCGAGGATTCGGTTAGCCATGGTTTGTGTAAGGTGGATGGGAGGAGTTTCAAACATTTTGTACCTATGTTTAATAAAATAAAATCTCTAGCACATGAGTGATCCATGCTTCCCTCTACAAAGGGACTTTATATTACTTTTATGTTGAGTCTCCATCTTCCAACTTTATGCACAGTTGAGAGAGCATAGTTTCCATTCCGAGTTTAATGTGCATTTGTCCCAGAAACATTATTAATTGATTCATGATGTGTTATTGTTTGTTCTCTAATTATTTTTTTCTAGTCTTCCTCATAAACTTTGAAGGTGTCCTGGCATTTATGTTTTGCCCCACTCTTAAGGACTAGCAAAATATCACTTTGCCATGTTTTCTCTATACTTGAAATAAACATATAACTTTTGATGCATTGTTATTAATGATCTTTTATTTGAGTTACTTCTCATGATGCAAGGTGATTGTTATGCTTTATTGTTAAAATTTAATTTATCATGCTTGTGTTGAAATTCTATCATCCCAGCTTACATATGCTTTTACATTTTTTATGATCAAGTTTATGATTGGTAGCATGCGACCTCAGAAATTATGTGTTTTTATCGTTTACCTACTCGAGGACGAGTAGGAACTAAGCTTGGGGACGTTGATACGTCATAAACGTATCCTAAATTTCTGATATTCCATGTTGTTTTTATGTTGTTTCCTACATGTTTGCTATACACTTTATGGCATTTTTTATCGATTTTCCGGACTAACCTATTAACAAGATACCATAGAGCCAGTTCCATGTTTTCTGCTATTTTTAGTTTCAGAAAAGTTGTTGTGGTAATATTCTCGGAATCGGAAAATTCGAAACCCGGAAGTCTTAGAATTCCCGAAGGTTCCACAGAGTCCCGAAGAGGCTCGGAGGGGGGCCACACCATAGGGCGGCGCGCCCCTGGCCGTGCTTGGGGTGGTGTGGGCCCCTCGGGCGTCCATCTCCCTTTTTCCTATTTATACCCCCCCCCCCCCCGATATGTCAACCCTAAAAATATACCACTTCGTCCCGAGAAACACCCGAGGCCGCCGTCATCGTCATCCTGAGATCGGGAGGGTTCTGGAGCTCTCCCCGGCACCCTGCCGGGAGTGGAATTCATCACCGGAGGGGTCTACACCACCATGCCCTCCTCTGAAGTGATGCTTGAGTAGTTCATCCCTGGACTACGGGTCCATAGCAGTAGGTAGATGGTATTGTTCTCCACTTTGTACCTCATGTTTAGATCTCGTGAGCTTTCCTACATGATCGAGATCATCTTAATGCTACATGTTGTGTTTGATGGGATCTGATGGATCTTAAATGCTATGTCTTTTGATAATCAATCTATCATGTTATCTTCATGCAGATGTTATTTATGATCTTGCATGCTCTCCGTTATTAGTAAATGCTCTGGCCAAGTAGATGCTAGTAACTCCAAGAGGGAGTATTTATGTTCGATAGTGAGTTCATGCCTCCTTTGCATCTGTGCTCGAGTGACAGATAGAGGATGTGATGTTACCATTAGGGAGAAAACAACGGTGTTTACATATTTTGCATTATTTATATTAAACATTTTGCTTACTACGATAATCTGTTGCTTGCAACTTAATACCTAACGTTTGTTCGGATGATATTCGGAGGGTGGATTATTAGTCATAGATGTAGTTGGATAACGGTCTATGTATTTTGTTGTAATGCCCGCATGAATCACATAGTAATCTTTATGTCTTGCATATGCACTACGGTGCAGCCTTCATTTCTGTCAATTGTCCAGCTGTAATTTGTTCACCACACATGTTATTTATCTTCCACGGAGAGACACCAGTAGTGAACTGTGGATCCCAGTCCATTTTCTCATTCTGTTAATACACACACTGATTCCACTGCTTTCACATTGTTCCGCTGTTTTCATACTGTTGCTACTGCTTTCATACCGTTTTCATACTGTTTTCCACACCATACGTTTAACCTCTTTGTGTTCAGCAAAACCGGTGAGAATGCAAAGTGATTTGATTGTGTTGTGTAGGTTCCACATTGTTGCTGAACCGGTAGTACGCCCTGCCATCTCAGCTGCATCAACCTTCTGAATTTACTCGTTCCTCCTACTGGTCGATTAAAACCTGGTTTCTTACTGAAGGAAAACTGCTACTTTGCTCATCATACCTTCCTCTTGGGGTTTCCCAACGAGTGCAAGATCTGCACCATCACCCCCCAATGGGCTCTCCCGTCCGGACGCACCCCCAGTTCCCGTCCGGAAGCCCAGCCCAATCCCGCCGAGTAGGGGCTCCCGTGGGGGCTCCGGACGGGAAGAAATGGCCATGTGGCTCCCGCGGGCCTGCCCCCGTTAGTGAGACGGGCGCGCAGTCAAAGCGGCGCCCCGGTCTTCGTCTTCTCCCGAGGCAGATCAGAATCGCGGGGCCGCAGCGAGCCGTCACTTCGTCTAGTCGCGTCGCCCGCGCGGCTTCCCCACGCGGCCGCCGGAGTTAATGTGTGTGCGTCCCTTTGGCCTGCCGCGCCGGGTATAAAATGGCACCCACGCCGCTCTGCGCGCCGCACTCGCCACTCTCCTCACCGCACTCGCCCCTCTCCTCGACGCACCGATGGATCCCTTCACCGCAAACGGTTTCCCGCACCGCTCCCTCCTCAAACACCAGGCGTGCGCTCTTCGCCGCCCGGTACTCGTGCCTGCCGGACGTGCGCGCCAGGCACGGCTTCACCATCGGGGGCGCCAGCGTCCCCATCCTGGACGCGCCGAACGTGAGCGACGCCTCGTGGAACGCCGAGATGCTCGCCCACTACTACGAGCAGCGCGCCGACCCTGCATGGTACCCGACGAACCCGTCGAGCACGGCACGCTACGAGGCCGCCTTCAAGCGCATCCACGAGTGGAACCGGTGGGACGGCCCCGGGTCGGCGCCTCCCGCCTTCGAGCGAAACAAATACGGGCGCAACGTGTTCTGGCCCCAGGAAAACTTCTCCCTCGACTTCTTCCTGGCGCACATCGCCGCCGGCAACACGTGGCGCCTCCCCTGGCCCGCCCCCACCGTCTGGGACCCGAGGCGCCCGACGACGACGCCCTCCTCCTCTCTCTCTCCCGTTCCTCCTCCTCCTCCGCCGGCGGGTCCTCGCGACGCTCCACCCCGACACTGCGAGATCCGAAGATGGAGCCGTGGGTGTTCACGCCGCTGCACCTGTGCGTCAAACAGGCGCGCATGGCGACGCGGCACTCGGGCGGCCTGCACATTGGCGGCGGCAGTGGCGCCTAGTCTACCCAGCGCCGCCCGGCGCCTCCACTACGCTTGCCCAAGACGGAGCCGGGCCTGCGCGTCCCGAAGCAGGAGACAGGGGTGGAGCGCCTCCTCACCCTCTATGAGCAGCTGCAGGTGCTCCAAGCGGCGTCGGCGACGGAGGACGACCTGGAGGGCGTCCGGACGGCGTTCGTGGAGTCGTACAACACCCCGCCCGCTCTGCCGCCGCGGGGGCGCATGCGTGGTCCGTCATCGACACTGCGGCGATGGCAGGCGCGCCGCTGATCGACCTCGACCCGCCGACGGCGAATGACGACGAGGCGGGGCCGAGCCACTGGGTGGCGCCGGCGACGACTACGGCATCGACGGCGACTACGACACGTTCAACCAGTGGACACGTCGTTTTAATTTAATGTTAAGTTTTAGTTTAATTTCGTTTAAATTTTGTAAAATTTCCTAAAATTTTGAATAAAATCGTCGTTCCAAATTCAAATGTGTTTTTTGGGGGGGGGGGGCTCAACTTAGGGCTGCGAGTGGGAAAAGGACGACCCCGTGGGCGTCACGCTGTCCAGACGAGTCCCCGAAGGGCTGATCCAGACGCCGATCCGGACGGCAACAAGGGGATGCTCTAACCAAAAAATGATCTGAAGGTGCATCCCAAAGTATGTGCACACCGCGACAACACAAACCAATAATGTGACTCGCACTTAGTCTGCCTTTAAGTACGTTGCGGTACTACAAGAGCCACTAGACCGTGGAGACGGGGCGCATGCCAAGCAGAGACCTTGACCAAAGTTGCTAGTAGTCGACAAATTATCCGTGGGGCCGTGAGGCACATGGTCTCTCTCCCTCTCCCTCGTGGTCGACATGAGAAAGGCTGCCACGCGTAGGCCCCTGCGGCTATTACACTCATGGTACTCTCACCGGAGAGACCGTCGTGTTGTTGGAAGACGCACGCGTGGCGAAAGGCAACTGGAAGCACGCAGGAGAGGAACGGCCAGTTATGGTAGTGTGTGGCCGGAGCTTTCCGCCATGGACTTTGGTGGCACGTATAGATGGCGAGCAATATGGCATGCATGCAGCTCACGTGCGGCGGAGAGGGGGGCGGCAGCTGGTCCAAGCTAGGAGAAGGGCAGCACTGCGCGCGGCAGGCTTTGATCTGATCGATCGATCGGCACTTGCGTCCACTCACACGTGTGGTTCGCAGGCTGGGAAAGTGATGGATGAATGCGGCATGCGTGCCAGGACTGGCAGGGAGAGGAGACATGACGGGACCGGCGAAAGTGCTGGCCTCGCGATCCATCCATCAGGCCGGAGACTGCGAGTTGAGTCGTGCGCATGCACGCACACGCACGCACGCTCTGCCCCGCGGCATTTATAACCGTGTTTGGACGCTTGTTTTTCGTACGTCCTTACCTGATAGGAGTATTGAAAAATGGTTAAAAAACTCATATGCACATGCATACATAGTACATTTACATGCATACATAGTTGTATGGAGTTACATGGGCAATTGCGAATGTCAGACGACCCCAATGCAATTTTATATGCATAATCTAGTGAAGTGTTTGTGAACAATATTGTAGGACAGCATAAATTTCTTTTGTGAGGGAATTTGCAATATACAAATTTATGCATTTATTTATTTATTTTTGTGATGAGTTAATGCATGGTAGGCATGTGACCAATGACAGTTTAGGGAGAACTGGGCACTCTTTTTTTTTTTTGATAGAAAGGAGCGATTTACATGCTCAACAATGTAAAGCAGACATCACCCGATACAGGATGACACAATCCAGTACGGCATAACGACCACAACTCGCTTCGAATATCGAACGTAATACGCACTCCACGACTGGCTAGTTCGAAGAAAACTCAAAGACACAAGAATTACAAAGCAACGGAGCTTGCCCTAAGCTAGGCAGCATCGCGGCGTCTTGACCAACGCAAGTCGCCTTTGAAGGACGACGGATCCATCTGAACTTTGCTTGACGACACACCAACCACTCTTGACGACGTCGGAGGTGGCAAGTGGATGGCAGGGCTTGGTCAATCCCGAGAGAGATGCCTTATTGGACTCACAGGCGACGACATGCATAATGCCTCTGAAACAACCTAGGGCGACGCCAAGCACCGGAGGAAAGCAACAAACACTAGTGGAAATTGGGCCTTTCCTCCAGGACTGGCCAAGCCATCCGTCCCGGTTCAGCTACGAACCCAGACGAATACTACGCATTCGTCCCGGTTCGTGCGGCCAACCTCTGCTAAGCCATTCGTCCCGGTTCAGGAGGGGGCATCCGTCCCGCTTCGTGGCTAGAACCGGGACAAATTCCCTGCCATCGCAGGGGCATTGGTCCCGGTTCTAGCCACGAACCGGGACGAATGCCCCGGCCCCTATATATACTAGCCTCCCAGTCCCTTCTCTCATCTTTTTTTTTCTGTTAGGAGTTGTGAGAGGGGGTTGCTAGTTTTTATGTTCCTTTGCTATGCACACGAGGTGTTCGACGAAATATCTGACCCACACTTAAGTTCACACAAAATGATATTCTCGGTCGAGGTTAGCAACCTTATCCTTTTCATCTGTAAATACAAAAATATTATATTTGTCGATGTACGGTGGTCATTTCAGTATTAAAGATGTTATTGTAATGGTTTTTTATAAACTTAATTATACGATGCAAATGCACGTAAGCGATGGATGTATGCTGACCGACGCACTTCCTAGCACAAGGCAGGCCTGGATGAATTTCTCGATGTAGCTAAGGCGAACAAATATAATGACTTTATTTGTTGCCCATGTGTTGACTGTTGGAACGTAAGGGAGCACTCTTCCTTGAGAGTCCTTCACGGCCACCTGCTTCGGAGAGGTTTCATGCCTAGCTATAATTGTTGGACCAAGCATGGAAAGAGAGGTTTTGATGGAAGGCAATGAGAAAAACAAGAGGATCCTATGATCTCTGAATACGGTGATACTGTAATGGAAGACAATGCAGAAGAAGGAGGAGGTGATTAAGAACGGGCATCAGATGAGCCCGCTGATGATCTTGGTCGAGTTATTGCTGATGCAAGGGAAGACTACGAAAGTGAATTGGAGAGGTTGAAGTTGGACGACATGTTACACGAACACAAAAAGTTGTTGTACCCAAATTGCGAAGATGTCAGCACAAACCTCAGTATCACACTGGAGTTGTTGAAATGGAAGGCAGAGAACAGTGTGAGTGACAAGGCATTTGAGAGCTTACTGAAAATAATGAAGCCAAAGCTTCCAAGGAATAACGAATTGGCTGACAGTACGTACGAAGCAAAGAAGGCTCTCTGTCCTCTAGGATTAGATGTGCAGAAGATACATGCATGCATTAATTACTGCATCCTCTACCGCGGTGAGAAGTACGAGAATTTGGATGAATGTCCGGTATGCACTGCACTACGGTATAAGAACAGACGAGATGACCCTGGTGATGTTGACGGCGAGCCCCCTTAAGAGGGTTCCTGCCAAGGTAATGTGGTATTCTCCTATAATACCACGATTGAAACGTCTCTTTAAAAACAAAGAGCATGCCAGGTTGTTGCGATGGCACAAAGAAGACCGTAAAAAAGACGGAAAGTTGAGACACCACGCTGATGGGTCGCAATGGAGAAATATCGACAGAGAGTTCAAAGATTTTGCAAGTGACACACGGAATTTAAGGTTTGGTCTAAGTACAGATGGCATGAATCCATTTAGTAAGCAGAGCTGCAGTTACAACACCTGTCCCGTGACTCTATGTATCTACAACCTTCCTCCTTGGTTGTGCATGAAGCGCAAGTTCATTGTGATGTCAGTGCTCATCCAAGGCCCGAGACAACCCGGCAACGACATAGATGTGTACCTAAAGCCATTATTGGAAGAACTCTTCAGTTGCGGGGAAAATCAGGTGTACGTGTGTCGGATGAGAACGAACAAAAGCCATTTGACCTACGCGCGTTGCTTTTCGTAACCATCAATGATTGGCCTGCTCTTAGTAACATTTCCGGACATACAAACAAGGGATACAATGTATGCACGCACTGTTTTACATAATACTTATAGTGTATATTTGGATAAGTGTAAGAAGGTTGTATACATGGGGAATCGTAGATTTCTTCCGATCAAGCATCACGTAAAAAAGAAAGGAGGCAAGCATTTCAGAGGTGAGGCAGATACCCGGAAGAAGCCTGACCTTCATAGTGGTCATGATGTATTTGGTATGGTTAAGGACCTAGAAGTAATCTTTGGGAAGGGTCCTGACAGTCTATCTGTTCCGAACGACCCCGCTACCGGACTTGCGCCCATGTGGAAGAAAAAATCTATATTTTGGGAGCTACCCTATTGGAAAGTTCTAGAGGTCCGCTCTTCAATCGACGTGATGCACGTGACAAAGAATCTCTGCGTCAACCTGTATGCTTCCTGGACGTGTATGGGAAGTCAAAAGATACACCAGAAGCACGGGAGGACCAACAACGTATGAAAGACCCAAACAACAAGCACACGGATACATGGCGTCATTACTTAAGCAGCTACGCTCTTACCAAAACAGAGAAGGAAATCTTTGTTGAAGTCCTTTACAGTATCAAGGTGTCGTCTGGCTTCTCGTCGAATATAAAGGGGATAATACATATG
Organism: Alopecurus myosuroides; assembly: GCA_028641055.1. Lineage (NCBI taxonomy): Eukaryota > Viridiplantae > Streptophyta > Magnoliopsida > Poales > Poaceae > Alopecurus > Alopecurus myosuroides. Next base: position 672,316,054 of record CM054057.1, read on the forward strand.
GCAGAGAAAAAAAATCCAAAAGCTGAAGTCTCATGACTGCCACGTGATTATGACCCAGTTGCTTCCGATTGCATTGAGGGGGCTTCTAGAGGAAAATGTCCGAGTACCCGTTGTGAAGCTATGTGCATTCCTCAATGCAATATCTCAGAAGGTAATCTATGCAGAAAGTTTGCAAAGGTTATAGAGGGATGTGGTCCAATGTCTTGTTAGTTTTGAGTTGGTGTTCCCACCATCCTTCTTCAACATTATGACGCATCTCCTGGTTCACCTAGTAGAACAGATTCATATTCTCGGTCCGGTATTTCTACACAATATGTTCCCCTTTGAGATGTTCATGTGAGTCTTGAAGAAATATGTTCATAACCGTGCTAGGCCAGAAGGAAGCATCTCCAAGGGCTATGGAACAGAGGAGGTCATTGGGTTCTGTGTTGACTTTATTCCTGGCCTTAAGACGATTGATGTTCCTGAACCACGGCATGAGGGGAGACTGAAGGGAAAAGGAACGCTAGGAAAGAAATCAATCATACCCAGGGACGGGCATTCTTTTACTGAAGCACACTACACGGTTCTACAAAATTCCACCTTCGTGGCTCCGTATCTCGAGGAATACAAGAATATTATACGCTCCACAAACCCGGGGAAGGACGACTCATGGATTAAACTCAAACACATAGAGACTTTCGGCAGTTGGTTGCAAACACATCTTATAAATGATAATATTGTTGGAGATCAACTCTACCTGTTGGTCGGGTCACCATCTTTGATAGAGTTTCCAAGGGTACGAGATAAGTGGGAATACATTTTACACGATCGCCCAAGATAAGAAGAGCACCAACCAAAACAGTGGCGTCCGCTTTGATGCAACTAACGAGAGTGGGAAAAAAGACACATACTATGGTTACATAGAGGAGATATGAGAACTTGACTATGGACCTTCTTTTAAGGTGCCTTTGTTTCGGTGCAAATGGGTCGACCTGAATGGAGAAGGGATAAAGTTAGACCCGTTGTACAGAATAACAACAGTGGATCTCAACAATATTGGTTACAATGACGAACCATTCGTCCTAGCCAATGATGTGGCTCAGGTCTTCTATATGAAGTACATGTCCTCCAGACCAAAAAAAGAAAAAACTAAGCAGCCAAATACATCATACGATGAGCCGAAGCGTCACATAGTTCTTTCAGAGAAAAGAAACATCATGGGAGTCGAGGACAAGACAGACATGTCAGAAGATTATAATAAGTTTGATAAAATTCTTCCCTTCACGGTGAAAACTGACCCAAACATCACGTTAAATAATGAACATGCTCCTTGGTTACGGCAAAAAATAAAACAATGGCGACACTAGTTGGGGACGTAATGTATTAAACCTTCATGGTTCATGTAATATTATGAGTCTACTATGTAATAATGTATTAAACCTTCATGGTTCATGTAATATTATGAGTCTACTATGTAATAATGTATTAAATGGTTAGGGTTTCATCGGAGAGGGGTTCTCGTCCCGGCCTCTTTTACCAACCGGGACTAATTGGTTTGGGTTTCGTCGGAAAGGGGTTCTCGTCCCGACCTTTTTTACTAACCGGTACTAAATAGTTTGGGTTTGATCGGAGAGGGGTTCTCGTCCCGACCTGTTTTACTAACCGGGACTAAATGGTTATGATTTCGTCGGAGAGGGGTTCTCCTCCCAACCTGTTTTACTAACCAGGACTAAATGGTTAGGGTTTCATCGGAGAGGGGTTCTCGTCCCGACCTGTTTTACCAACCGGGAATAAATGGTTAGGGTTTCGTCGGAGAGGCTTCTCGAGCGTCTGAATCCCACCAATCAGGAAAAATCGCACGGATCATGTGTTTCTTCCGAGCGCATGTGAGCCGTTGGATCAGGGTTGTGTTTTTTTCGATCACTTGTGAGCCGTTGGATCAGGGGGGTGTTTCTTTCAAGCGCTTGTGAGCCAGTGTATTAGGGAGTGTTTCTTTCGAGCGCTTGTGAGCCGTTGGATCGAAACTAGCATAGTCACTTTGTGAGCCACACGGCCCTATATATAGCCCAAACTCTCGGATTTCATGCATACATCTTTCAGTTCATCGACCAAATACAAATCATTCCGATTCGCCATCATACGTCCTACCGTGCATTTGATATGCATATATGCACTCACAAGCAACTGTAGGGCAGTATGATGTCGATATCAATTGTTTTGTTCTATATCCGGCATAAAAGGTTTGATACAACTTCTTCCGATTATTTTTGGTGGATACTAGGACATATATGAGGACACCACGCGAAGGTCTTCCATCATTTTGGGTTTTTTTTTGAATTTTCTGGAATTTTCTCAGTCAGTTTCAAGGAAAAGTCAAGACGGCGGGCATTGTCGTTCCTAGCTAGGGGTTGAATATTGATAAACTCTCGGTGTATCTGTGTTTAAATAGATAGTTGTGTACCTAAAAATGATTTTTAGTTTTTTACAAAAATCATGAGTAAATTACGAGGCACTTCTAGTTCAAATTTGTCCCATTTCCAGCTAAATCGGTAGAAACTTGTTTTTTCAAAATAGGTGGATGGAAACATTTTCTTAGGAAATAAATTGTTTATTTTTGCATATAACATGGTCTAGTATATTCAAAAAATGCCTCTCCCAAGTTTTGTAACATATTTGTGGCAGGTCCTTAAAAAAAACCATTTTTGACACTCGGAAAAAGGAAAATAGTTTTTTTATTCAGTAAAAAGGAAAACTTCCTCAGTCAACATTGTCCGTGCTTCCAAGATGCATGTTTGTGTAGAATATGGGCACATTAAAAGAAACTATGCCATGGATTTGGCCATAACACCCGTCATTTGCACTGAAAGCCTAGAATGTTCGGAGGAGATAGCTCCTTTTTATGAATGAATTTTTACCACAAACGTCGTATTACAAGTTTATTATTTTTGGTGGATACTAGGACATATATGAGGACACCACGCGAAGGTCTCGTGTAATTTTGGGTTTATTTGAATTTTCTGAAATTTTCGCAGACGGTTTCAGGTAAAAGTCAAGACGGCGGGCATTGTGGTTCGTAGCTAGGGGTTGAATATTGAAAAATCTCGGTGTATCTGTGTTGAAATAGGTAGTTGTGTACCTAAAATGATTTTTGCCAAAAATCATGAGCATATTACGAGGCACTTGTAGTTCAAATTTGTCACATTTCCAACTAAATCGGCGGATTTTTTTTTCAAAAGAGGTGGATGGAAACCTTTCCTTAGAAAAAATTGTTTATTTGTGCATATAACATGGTATACTATATTCAAAAAAATACAACTCCAAAGTTTTGCAACATATTTGTGGTAGGTCCTTCACAAAAAAAAAACCATTTTTTACACTCGGAAAAAGGAAAATGGTTTTTTATTCAATAAAAAGAAATACTTCCTCCGTGAACATTGTCCGTACTTCCAAGATGCATGTTTGTGTGGAATATGGCACATTAAAAGAAACTGTCCCATGGATTTGGCCATAACACTCGTCATTTGTACCGAAACCCTAGAATGTTCGGAGGAGTCCTTTTTGTGAACACATTTTTAACACAACTGTCGTATTCCAAGTTTATTATTTTTTGTGCATACTAGGACATATATGAGGACACCACGCGAAGGTCTCGAGTCATTTTTTTTGAATTTTATGGAATTTTCACAGCTGGTTTCAGGGAAAAGTCAAGACGGCGGGCTTTGTCGTTCGTAGCTAGTGGTTAAATATTGATAAACTCTCGGTGTATATGTGTTGAAATAGGTAGTTGTGTACCTAAAAATGATTTTTTCCAAAAATCATGAGAAAACTACGAGGCACTTGTACTTCAGATTTGTCCCGTTTTCAACTGAATCGGCAGAAACTTGTTTTTTCAAAAGAGGTGGATGGAAACCTTTTATTAGGAAACAAACTTTTTATTTGTGCATATAACATGGTCTAATATATTCAAAAAATACAGCTCCCAAGTTTTACAACATATTTGTGGTAGGTCCTTCACAAAAAAAATCATTTTTGACACTTGGAAAAAGGAAAATGTTTTTTATTCAATAAAAAGGAAAACTTACTCCGTCAATATTGTCTGTGCTTCCAAGATGCAAGTTTGTGTGGAATATGGGCACATTAAAAGAAACTATGCCATGGATTTGGCCATAACACCCGTCGTTTGAACCAAAACACTAGAATGTTAGAAGGAGATAGCTCCTTTTTGTGAACATATTTTCAACACAA